>CM042084.1:3118002-4381752 GCA_023512835.1 Taxillus chinensis | reverse complement strand
TTATTACAGCGGAGAAAATTGGTTAAGAGAAGGTGTTGTCCTTAATCAAATGATAATTAGGCTTCTTTGTCTGATAAATGATGTCCAATTTCGAGGAGCAAAAACAATATTTATTGGAAAACTGGATAATATTTATTTAATTATCATTTTCCTCACTGGGTTTACGTCTGTTTTTAATTTTTTGTGATGTAATTTTTTTTATTGCAAGTGGTATATTTAGATCTGTAACATATGTAATAGACCTTTGTTTTATTTATTTGCTTTATATTTTGGAAGTACTTCAATTATTGTTGGCTCTTTTTTTTTGCAGAATGGAGGGCTTGGAAGTCATTTTGACATGGAATGAAGATTATACTAGTAGTGCTTTTGATTTTAGACATTTTATATTCATATTATGGTTTGTAAGAAATAAATATTATAAGATATTTTAGATATGTTGATTATTTTGGATTCTAATATAAATTCTATGCATATATAAAGGGAATTATATTGACATTTTGGTTTTTTTTAATGTTGGTTGTTTTTGATAATGTACAAATGTTTGATAAAACATAATTGATGATTGTAAGCATTTGAGAAGGCTTACTATGTATAAGAAAAAAAGGTTTTATATAATTTATTATAAGCCTTTTTGGTGTGTTAGGTCTGCTTGGCTTATGATATGTCGGTCACTTTTGGTAACACAAAAAAGATCATATTGTATGATTTTCGACAACATATAATTGTAACACAATAAAAAGTGTTATGTAGAGAGTTCTATAATAAGCTTAAAAAATACTTATGAAAATATTTTATAAGACAATAACATGTGTTACTGTATGATCTACCGTAACATAAAATTATAACACACCAAAAAGTGTTATCGAAAGATGGAGGACTTTTCATAAGCCAAGCAGACCTAACACCCTAAAAAGTGTTACAGTATCTTACGGTAACACATTTTATGTCTTACTAAAGGCCTGATTTCTTGTAGTGCATACATCAGAGTAGTGGGCACGTCCTCCTGGAAGAAAGTCCTCCACTAGTCTCAGGTCACACCTGAAAAAGGTAAACAACAAGTAGGGGGTGAGCGACTAGCTCAGTAGGTGACCCCAAAACTCCACATCATGCAAACATACAAATATATATTACATGCTCTGTGTACTCGTGCACTGTGTAGTGTGCAAAGTCATCAGGACTCAACTTGCAAACAAACATCAGGACCCATCCTGCCCACATAGGACAGCTTGTCCACGATCCTCCACGGGACCCCAGCTCAAGGCACTCAGCCCTAGCTCCACAAGCTCAACGACTCAATTGAGGCCTTAGCCTGTCCATAGTTGCCACACAGGCCTGCCATCGGCACATATGCCTGCCACGTCAACCACATAACACCATCGGCGCATCACGGTGAGAACCCAACAAGTCATGGAACCCAAGTCCCAAATCCGCAAACCAACATACCAACACCAATATGGTCTTAAGGTGTACAACACTTCCTTTAGAACTGTAGCCAGTCTTCACAATTCGATCCTCATTCTTTGACTAAGGAAGGAGATACCCATAGCAGCTATTTTCTTGTAATAAAAAGTTCTGGCGTTGGATCTCCATATCATAACTATGATAATCTGATTTTTGGGGATTTTTATGAGATGTCTAACCCCACTTTCCAAAAATTCACCTCTACGAAAAACTGGATTTTTCCGAGATTTTACACAAAATCCCAATTTTCACATTTTGAAGGAGTGAGAATTAATTTTTCTAGTATTTTTCTTTGAATCCAAATGGGGAGTATTTCGTTATTTACATTATAACTTAAGTATAATAGTACTTTATAGGTTACAATGTAAATAGTCTAGTCCAGTGTACTCCAGTGTTCAGTTACACTGTTGGAGCTGCAACTCATAGCGCGGAACTGTTGCGCGCCTCGAAGACTCGTACCTAAAGCTGTGACTCATAGCTGCATAGCGCGGAACTGCAGCGTGCCTTGAAGACTCGAAGCGGGTCTTCGATCATCGACCTTCGGACTACGAACTTCGACCTACGAACTACGAACCTTCGAACTACGAACTACGAACCTTCGACCCAACGACCCTGGATCTTCGACCCTTCGACCCAGAACTTCGGATCTTCATCCTTTCAACCTAGTAATCCGTCTAGGGTACTGTTCATCGTCGTTTTTGCCTGTTCTTCGTCTGGAATCAACCCAGCAACCCCCAGATGCTCACACACACACATTTTACGCAATAGACTGTGATATCTACCTCAAAATGCGTCCAGAACGCCTCTAAATCGCACAGATAATAGCAGAAATACGCACCAAATTTCAGATTTCCATAAATCTAGATCTAAATCCATATTTCCATGGTTGACTTCTCAACCCTCATGGAATATACAATTAAACAGCCCCAGATCACAGAAACACATATTAAAACTGATATAAAACAGTTCTTAACCACAGATATTATGCTAAAGCATTAGATCTAACCCAAAATTGGATTCCCCCAAAACCTAGGGTTCATGCTTAATTTCATAAATCATGACAAATTCGTGCATACCAAGGATAGAATCAAGATAAGAAGTTCAAGGACACCTACTTGGAGTGATTCTTTAAGCTCCACGAACCCAAATTGCCCCAAATCGCCAAGGCACCAAGCTCCAAGCTCTCTCTCTCTCCCTTAAACGCACAAACGTGATAGTGTAAAGTGAAAGCTCTTTCTTTTTCATGCTATTTATTTTTCTGCCAGTAATTGACCAATAACTGACCTAGTCAATCATTGACCTAGTCAATAATTGACCTCCCAACACAATAATTGACCTCCAAGGTCCCGAACTCCAAATTGAGTCAAATTACAATCAAAACGCTCGAAATGACAAGCACAACACTAAGCAGATATTATCACACTCAAATGACCGCCCAAATGCAAAGTCAACCAATAAACCTCAAAAAGTCAATAATCGAGTCAAACGGGGCCCCGACTCGGAATCGGGCCCAGGTACAATCAAAATGCTTACATCGGCGACTACACTACCGTCCAAATAGTTACATTCCCATCTCAAAAGTACCCAAATACGAGTCTTTACACCCAAGCTCCCAAGTTCTATAAACTAGCCTCCCAGGCTTTTTTTCATGGATGGCCTCTCAGGCACAATTCATATCTAGCAACAATCAGGCCATCCCATGCACCTTCCTACCCAACATGTTAAATCAGTATAAGGTATATACAATTAACAATGCATCTCATTCAAATTCCAAACATGTTAAATCAAGACAAGACATAGATGGATAAAAAGCAAGTTAGACTTCTCAAGTCCCCTCAAACTCAGGCTCACAACCCTAAATTTTCCTATTTAACTCTTCATAAAACCTTGACACCAAACCATGTAGAAACGATGGAAACACAGCTAAGAATAGGCCCTGATCGACCAAAACCACATTAGTTCTTCCATCCAATCGACCCCGTTAGATGGAATTCGCCATTTATGACCCAGACATAAAAATACGATTGTTTATTCCTCCAAATCATAAAAATAAAGTTTTTATAATGTGTTTTAACCTCAATTTCATAACTTTAGATGCATTAAAACTCAAGGAAACCACAATCCACGTTCATATGGGTTATCCCTCCCATATGAACCTAAATGATTAAATGTAGGGTTGACGAACATTATGGGTGTTAAATGGGCGGGCCTGAGCCCGTTTAGGCTCGCTTTTAAATGAGCTAGAATTTTTTAGCCTGTGTGCTAGGCTTTTTATTATTATTATTATTATTATTATTATTATTATTATTATTATTATTATTATTATTATTATTATCATTATTAATTTATTATTATTATTATTATTATTACTAGATATACTAATTACACAAACATATTTAACAAATAACATATAGCTTAGTGGTTAGATATTGTATTAGCTTTATATAAGGTCATGGGTTCGAGTTGTACTATTTTCATTTTGGGGTTTTTAAACATATATGATCTATAACATTGGGGATGGGGCGAGCTAGGCTCATGCGTGGGCTGGGTTGGGTGCGGGGCGAGGGCCCTGGGCTGGGCTTGGGTGGGCTTGGGTTGGGTTGGGCTGGGCTGGGCTTGGCCCTGGGCTGATGTCGGGTTGGGTTTCTGCGTGGGCTAGGCTTGGCGGGGCAAGGGCCCTAGGCTGGGCTGGGTGCGAATTCTAGGACGAGCTTGTATAAGGCCATGGCCCATAGGTTAGCCTGTATACGTGCGGGCCAAGCCCGTTTAAACCGTGGCCCTCGAGCTCAAAACCGTGTAGGCCTGTCGTAAAATGGACTTAAAATATCAGGCCCGGCTCATATGATGGGCCAGCCCACGAGCAAAAGGCCTATTTAACACCCCTAACGAACATGTTAAAATCACTCTCTAATAGTAGTAAATAGGTTAGTATATATGAGGAGTTCGACTCCTTACCTCGAATTTGGTTGAATTTGAGCTCAAAATGTTAAGTTCTTTTCCACCCTTTTGCTTTCTCCCCAACATTCTCTCTTTCTCTCTTCTCAAGAACATGCACAAGCCAAATTAGGATTCCTCCTCTATTTACCCCCTTAAATAGTTTCTCTATTTAATTAATTAAAATATCACAAATACCTTCACAGGGTCCCAACTCCAAATTGAACTCAATTATTATCAAAATACTCCATTTGACGAGTACATACATATCCACGTATTTTCATCCTCATTTGATAACTCCTATACTAAGTCACTCAACCATACCACGAAAATCCCAACATTAACCTTTTAAGGCTCTAACCCCAAATTGGGCTCACTCATAATCAAAAGTTTACATTCGACGTATACATCGTCATACTAATATTCTTATTTCTAAATACTCATTCCATCTCATGGCTAACTCCAAAACCTCATATTGTTCCCATGGTCCTATTGGTTGTCATTGTTGTCAACATTATATAGAAGTGGATGGACGCCGGGTCGAAGACTTGTACTTGATTAGATAACTTCGTAGAGTGACCTCTTAGAGTGAGCTCGTAGAGGGAGTCTAACCATGTACCTAAGCATGTCGAAGATCTGGGTCGAATACTTGTAGTTTACTAGGTCAAAGATCAGCTGACTCAAAGATGTAGAGTCGAAGATCATCAGGCCAGAAGGCTTGAAGCACCACTGAAGTTACATGTCACGCCCCTAAATCCTGAAACCCACAAAATTAGGAACGCGACTTCCCCACGCCCACTCCATGGGGGTCGAGGGGTTGGTGACTAGTTCAACCCTGTACAATACTACAACGGGGTAGCATTGTACCTATAAATGATCCAATGCAACATACAAGTCATTACTAAAGAAATCTGCAAATAATATTACTGAAGTGTAGCCAATCAAGTTTGTACAACTGCCACAGACCCAAGTCCGAAAAAGGAAATAGTCAAATAAATCAAAGTAAAGGATAGGTTCATAATATGGATCCTACACAAGAAAAAACTCCAACCCGCTCTGCTTTGGCTCTACCAGCTATCCCCTACAACCTGTAGGCAAAAGAAATAAAGTAGGGTGAGCACGAGTGCCCAGTAGGTGATTCCACATCTTCACTATCCTTTTACTTAAATTCCTAGGTCTATATGATCAGTGAATTCATGTGCCAGTGTAGTGCCACAATCCAACATAAATAGATACCACCCAATCACAATTAAGCCATCACTCCACATTTCATAGCATTAAAGGCTCGTCAGTAAAACTGCCATATATGGGACCCCCAGTATCTCCAACTACATCCTGCCACATAGGGGACCCGCGGCCTCTTGCCAGCCCTATGTGGGACCCGTGGCCAACCCAACAAATCCCAATATCAGCTCCACGCATATAATCAATTAAGCAAAACATTTCACAGACAAAATTCAATACAACTGCCTCGCAAAATATCTAATTTACCAGTTTAGCACTACCCACAAGTAATATATATACATATATATACATTTATATATAAATATTTTTTTAAACATTCAGTACCTTAGACATTAATTTAAATCAAACCCAACAGAATTTGCATTTAAATTGTTAGTAACCCTTAACGACGTATACATTTATTTACCTTTTACATATAACAAATTACCCTTTTTTTAACAACATTATTATTATGCTTTATGTATTATTATGCTTGATGTATCATTTTTCTTTTCTTTTCTTTTTTTAAAAAAATGAGCATGGGCCGGTCCCTTGGGACCGGCCCACCGAACCAGCCGTTGGCTGGTGAGGGCAAGCGCAGGGGGGGCGCATCACTGATGCCCCCCTTCCTCTCAGTCCAGCGCACGGGCGCTCCCTGGTCCAGCGGTGGCGGCACAGGACGCCACCCACTTTTCATCTCTCCGGCGTAGCCAGACACGCAGATCGCGCGGCGTACGAGCGCTCCCTGGTCGTGCGGGACGCTTGGGGTGCGTGGATCGCACGAGACGCGCAGAATCCCTCCACGGCACGCGCGGGGTCACCGTCTCCCCCTTCCGTCTCCTCCGCGCAAACGTGACAGCCTCCGCCGCTTTTCCTCCATCATCATGGCGCGTGCACGGATGATCACCATCTTCGTCCAACCCACGGTGTCGCGCACAAACCAGTGACGAACAAACGCAGTGATTTTATGTATATACATATATTTATCAAACTGTTATACACACTCGACCCACTAACTTTGCAATCCGTAATAAAATCAATCAATAATCAAGAACCAATAATCAAGAATCAATAATCAAGAATCAATCATCTAAAATCACCTACCTGATTCAAAGTCAAGAACACGATGGCTTCAATATACTGCTCTTCCCTACCAGACTGCGCACGCACAACGAAAGTAGGGTTTACCCTAGATATCCCTCTATTTATACCTATATATATACTAATTGATTTATAATTAATAATACTAATAATTATAATAATAATAATTTGATTAATAACAATAAATAATAATAATAGTTATAATTAATATTTATAGTCTGAATATTAAAATACCTACAGTAACAATCATAATCCATAATAAAATTCCCAATTACAATACTCATTATTATAGGAACAATTCAAATATTACTAAATAATTATATTAATAATATTAACGTCATAATCATTATAAACCCAAAATATTAAAATAATAATGATAATAATAACACATACCAATAACTTCGAATATTATAATAATAATAACTTAACACACCTCACCTAGGTACGAGTCTTTACATTACACAAGGTCGAAGACTCGTAGATCCACAGGGTCAAAGATTCAAAGACTGCAGGTGTAGAGCAGCATCTCAGAGATTGAAGACTTGCAGGCCTGCAGGCTTGAAGACGCGTCAGGTGTAGAGCAGGAGTGTCGTAGAGTCGAAGCTCGCAGGGTCGTAGGGTCGAAGACTTGTAGCCAAGGTAGAATGTTGTTGTAGCTTATTCGAAACTGAAGACTCGCAAAGTTTAAAAGGTCATAGAGAGACAAATTGACTTTAGTTGAGCACTGATTCTAACCTAGCTTCGAAGCTAGACAGCAGAAGAATTGGAAGATCAATTCACAAGGTTCGAAGACTCAGACTCGAAGATTCGTAGGTGAAGTCTCGAAGGTAGTAGCTCGTGAAGTAACAGCGAAGCTATGAGGTACATATATATACGAGGTTGTGGCTAGTCGAAGATGCAAAATGCACTAAATACCGCGTTTAAGTAAGTTATCACTTAGATGACATCTCTGAGCACGCTAAGTGTTAGGAAACATGTGGACATCATCCGAGGTTGGCTTAACATATTTCAACAATAAAGATCAAAAGGTGAAACATGCTTAACCCTAGCAGAAGGGTTTCTTACTAAGGCCGACCTATAAAAGCAAGGAAGATGCCTTACTTAAGGAGATACAAGATAGTTCGAATATTGCAGAAGAAAAGAAACGTATCAACAACGATATAATAGCGGCACAGAGTAGTACATATAAGATATATAGAGAGAGAGAGGAAGATTGTACGAAATATAACAGTGAGTTAATCTGTTTTTCTTCCTCATTCACTCGACGAACAGTGTGTAAGTTTGGCAAAGGAGTGGTTGAAGGTCAAGCAGTGCAAACACTTGAATACGCAGGAGTAGTTTACGCTAGACAGTTCTTCACAGTGAGTGAGTACTGGAGTAATATTGTCTTATATTTGCATTTAAAAGAAGAGAGAGTTAATTTTATTGTAACAAAGGTTAGGCCCTACTGTACTGAAATCATATAGTGGATTAAACTCAGTGTAGGTTCACCCTCACCACCGTGGAGTAGATCACTTTGATCGAACCACGTAATCAGTGTGTCTCTATCTTTTTCTTCTCATACATACCTGCTGTTAACTGATATTGCATGAGACACTAATCTACCATCCAAAACACCAACTACATCTGTTGAATACCTATGAGTATTATACTACTCTTAAAACTAAAAGGAGATAGTTTTAAGTATACAGATTCACCCCCCTCTCTGTATACAAACCCATATACCTGTTCGATCTAGCTTGGATCTTGGGAATATCACCCCAAACATGGGTTATTACACAAATACTTACCATTGTTTGCACAGGAAGGTAAAGGACATCCTACCACCACAGCAGCACTGTTATATCCTTTACATGCGAATGTTATATGTCCACATTTGCAACATTTTCCAGCCAAGCCGGGCATCATGATTCCAAGTTCACGAATTATCCCACCCTTGGGAATGGGTGTAGACTTAGCCCAACCTCGTGAATGCTACATTATTCCACACAGGAGTTTAACAATCTTGTTGGCTAGTATACATGGGCACGGTAATCTTACTGGCCAAATTTTAAGGTGTAATAGTCCTACAAGCCATCACAAGGCCTCAGAAGTCTATCTAGACAAATCACAATATCATATCACATGAAGGCTCAGTAATCTTACTGGCCTAATCAAAATAATCAAGAAATAGTATATCTTAATCACATATTCATAAGATCATCACAAAATAGCCTCAATGTGAAAGGAGGGTTCATAATGCAGTTCTTGTTATCTAACCTAATATCTTGGATCAAAGATAGCAACAATTAAATATAATCTCTACCCAAAACACATCATAAGTCCTTTTTTGGTCTTTAGGGTCGCTTACACACTTTGATGGTAAAGTCTCAAACTCAATAAGCACATACAGTTTCTCAAAATCAAGTACTGCAATGACTGCAGAAGGCCAAGGTCAAAGAATGAACCGGCCTGTGCCAATATACACTTGCCCGTAGCACACCACTAGCCGTGGCACACCTAGTCGTAGTATCGGGTAGTTGATAGTGGCACCGCCATGGCCTGTGGCATCACCTATGGCGGTTGCCCACTCATGGCGATTGCCTATAGTATTCACCATAGGCTCACCCTATGCCCACAATAGGCACGAGCACCATGGCCCGCTTGCTCCCTTATTCTCTTCAGAACTTAACTCCTGCCCTCTCACTTCGTCCCGTTCTCCACTCTAGACTATCTAGTTCAACATGCATATCAAACATAGTCTAATCCACAGTTGCTTATAGGTACACAATGTGACAATTAATCATCAGTCTCATACCAATATACATATATAAGTGTGTGTGTGTGTGTGTGTGTGTGTGTGTGTGTGTGGTCAACACACACATATGACACCTCATTCGATTAATGATATCTAGATCAAAGATATATCAAAAAATAGTGTAGGTCCCAAAGTGTATCCAGAGGGGGGTGAATATACTATTTTTGTAGAAGTTAAGACTATAAGCTGGTATATGAATATTCAAGAGATGACTATGCTATGAATATTAATTGAAAATATGACAATATGGAGTAGGAGTGATTAATGACTATCCAACAAATCTGAGATGAGAGTAAATGCTCTAGATGGGATAGGCCTCAAATATGGAATGACTATTCCTATGGATATCAATATGGACAGATTGACTCCGTTTAGAATGTTCTGGCATAGATAATGATCATGGATAAACAACACAGAAAGTATACTTGTAAAGACCCGTACCTAAGTGAGGTTGGAAGCTAGGTCCGAATAGAATTTAGAATATTTCTTCGACAACGTGGCCTGAGCGTGAGCGTTGAGTTATTATTAATATTATTTTAATATCTGGAGGTTATTAATATGCGTTATTGTTATTATAATTATTTTAATGTTTTGGGTTTATAATTAAAATGACGTTGACATTAATATAATTATTTAAGTCTTGGATTATTATTATTATTAGTACGTTTATTGAGTATATTACTATTATTATTATGTGACTATTGTTAATCCGAGTATTTAATGTTAGGGCCTGATTATTACTATAATGTTAGTATTATTAATATAATTTAATAATACTTTAGGTTAATTCTTATAATGAATTATTATTATTTTTATTACTGATATTAATATTCCTACTAATCTTATTGTTATTATTATTATTATTATTATTATTATTATTATTATTATTATTTTTATTGTTATTATTATTATTATTATTATTATTATTATTATTATTATTTAACGTTAGTATAAATAGGGGAACCTTGGGTGAAACCCTAGGTCCGTTGTACGTGCGCAGAGTTTAGAAAGGGAGAGTTGTAGGTTGAAGCTTTCGGGTTCAGTCTATCTTTCGATCCTTCAATCCAGGTAGGTAACCCTAGACTCTTCGTCGTTAATTCATGATTGCAAATCGTTGGAGATAGCCTTGAATCGTGTCTTCCATCTTGTTTTTTTTTTTGTACATCGCTCACCCGCCTCGCGCCTGCATGAAGTGCAGACTTGCTCTATGATAATTATTCCTTAACTATTCTGATTTATTATCCAACCCATTATCAACGATATCATTGGGTATAATTGGGCCATATGGCCTAGTTCGTTGCTGTATGCGGTGGTTGCGTGCGTCAGAGGTGTCCAGTTTGCTCCTGCAGGCGGAAGAGGCGATTGTAGCTTTGGCGTGTAGTAAGGTGTGCGTCGTGTCATCTGTTAACAATTAACATCATCTTTTCTAATATCTAAATGGTAAACCAGGCCATCGGGCCTGGTCTTCGTCTGCGCAAAGGCGCGTTGCATGCCTTCGTGGAAAGGAAAGCTGGGACAAGGGTTGTCACGCCACGCTGTTGCAGGGCCTGGTCACGCCGCGCGGACGTGATGGAAAGGGGACGCCGGCGCCTCGCCATTCTCACACACGTGGATACCAACCCTAATGGGTTGGTAGTGGGCTGGTCAATTTGGACCAGCCTTGTTTTTCCTAGCCTTTCGTGGGTCTCTCTCTCTCTCTCTATTACTAACTGGTCGGGTGTGATTATTTTTTGAATCAAATTGAAAACTTTTATATCTATTAATCTCACAATATAGATATTATTTGGGCTAGTTTATAATTATCTGTGCCTGACATTGTTTAACATTATAGATATCGTTGGGTTTATTATTCAGTCTGGTAATTTAATTATCTTTGGTATGTTATTATTTGGATTATCATTTGTTGGTTGCATATGAAATTGATGGTGGAATTAGTTGGGTTACCATGGGTCCCACATAGGGCTGGCAAGAGGCCGCAGGTCCCCTATGTGGCAAGTAACTCAGGTCCCATATGTGGCTGGTTGTCGTTAGTGACACCACAAGTCCCATATATGGCTATCAAAGAGGAGACCGGGATACTTGGAGATAGTAGCGGAAATCCCGTGGATGGATGAATTATCAGTGTGGACCTTTAATGATTAAAATGTGATGTGATATCTTATTTGTGATATAAATGAAGGTTTATCGTGATTGAATGTGACACTACACTGGCACAGGCATACACAGATCATACAGACCTAGGAAAATATATATGATAGGTGTGTGGAGATGGGGATCACCTACTAGGCACTCGTGCTCACCCTACTTTATTTCTATTTCCCTATAGGTTATAGGGGGTAGCTGGTGGAGCCAAAGCAGAGCTGGTTGGAGCATTTTTAGAGTAGGGTTCATTTTATGGACTTATTTATTGGTTTAATTATTTATTTTCCGGACTTGAGTCCGTGACAGTTGTATGAACCTTTTGGTGGAATCTTATTTGGGATTTATTTTGTTGCTGACACTTATATGAATTAATTGCATTGTCATGTTTTCTATTAGATTTTGAATGTGATTCTTTGAAGTGTCTAACTCTACCCCTGTTGTAGTGCTATACAAGTTCGGATTAGTCACCAACCCCATGACTCTTGAGCGGGCGTGGGGAAGTTGCGTTCCTGGTTCTGTGTGTTTCAGAAATTGGGGGCGTGACAAGACAGGATGATTTTGATGGATCTATTTGAATAAGAGTGTATGATTGATCGTTCTTCATTCAACACAGTGCACAGGACTTTGATGAATTTTCTCTCAGAGTCTCTCTCTCTCTCTCTCTCTCTAGCATTAGAACTCTCTTTTTGATTCTGCAAGAGTTATTTCTTTAATGTGTGTTAGAATTTTATGTCTTATGTTCTGTGTTCCTCACTTTCTGTGAGAGTTTGACTCATATTATCGTTAAGCATGTGAGAGATATATTTTAAGGTTATAGTGCATGTGCGCCTTGTTGTCCATTCCGATAGTCTGACTTCCCACCACTTAAAATGCGGAAGTACAGGGAATGGGTTAATCTGATCTAATTCTGTAGATCTGTTGCCCATATTGGTACAGTCGATATTGGCCGTTCATCTGTTGATGGTACTTGGCCGTCATTAATGCGACATTAAATGTTCTCAATTGCTCAGGACGGTGCAGGCTTACTATACAAACCCTAGCCGATGATATCGCTAAGTAAGATATTTAGGGTTATGAGTTTGCCTCGAAGGTGAATGCCTGGAACGTCTGATGACTTGAAGATTTACCTCGAAGATTTGTGTCGAGCCTCTTTTTAGTGTATAGTGATACTTCAGGCTTCAACAGCGTTAGATCCTGTGAGTCTTCGACTCTGGTTTTCTTCGTGTCTTCGTGGGAAGTAGTTTGCAGATGATAACAAGCTCACTCTATAAGATGATCTTCAACTCTGCGAGTCTGTGACGCTTAGAGTGGTTGCTCTTAAGAGTGTACTAACTCACTACTAGCTACGAGTCTTCGACTCTATATCTTTGAGTCTTCATGGATGGCAGATTACATGTTGGCCTAAGTTTAATGGTTCACTCTGTGTTAAGTGAGTCTTTGACCCTTCGAGTCTCCAACCCTTGGTGTGACTCCTTGAGTGACTCTTAAACTGAGCATACATAGTCTATGCCTATTGTCTTAGCTGCGAGTCTTCGACTCTATTTCTTTGAGTTACTCAGTTTGCTTTGGAGGGCTAAGATGTTCTTGACCCTTCTGTTCCTTTGGTCTATGAACTTATGCTGGATGTTCGACCCTACAAGTCTCTGATTCTCAATGTCTAATGCTTAGCCTGTCGTCATTGGGTTATTGTAAACCGAGTCTACATTTCTCCGAGTATTTGACTCTACAGCTCCGACTCTTCAACTACGACTCTGCCTTTGAGGTCTACGAGTCTTGGTCTTATTTATGAACTGACAATTCTTTTTTTATTACCTGTCTATGACTCTTTGAGTCGCAATAACAATTTCTTTTATCAGTTTGTGTAATTGAGAGACCTAGGCTCTTCGACCTTCGACCTTTGAGTCTGCAAGTCTCCACACATTTTGTAGTTGACAGATTCTGATTGTGACTTCAACTCTTCAGCCCTTCGAGTCTCCGAGTCTCTATGTTAATTTATGTTCTGTCAGTTTTCGTTAAGGCATCTTTGGGGACTCTTCAGTTTTGCATTCTTCGAGTCTTCGAGTCAACTTATGTTCTGTTACTTTTAAGTTACGACTCTTCAACTCTTCGAGTCTACAAGTCTTTTATCATTTAGGCTAGTGACAGTTTTACTCTTCTTCGAACTTTGACTCTACGACCCTTATGCTTTCGGATCTTTGAGTCTCCAGACTTAGAAATATTATTGGCAACTTCACTAAATCCTATGATACCCAACAAATAGGATTCTCTACCTCAAAAATGCTTAAAACCCAAGTCTTGATCGCTCAGAGCCTGTAGGTCATCTCCCCACTACTCCCAGGCGCATTCTCCACTCTATATTCCTCTTTCAATTGTAAAAAAACTTGAGACGAAAGCCGTAAGATGGCTTTCGTAGAGTGAGAAGTCTTAGCCACACTCAAACATAAACAAATAAGGGTTTACTTGTCCCATAAGTAACCATGCCTCTAGAGTCCTAAACCAGTTAGAACACCATTTACTTGTTCACCAAGAAATCCCTTCTAATCTAAAAGAAAATACCAAAAAAGTCCTCCATTAAAATAAATCTCAATTATCTTTTTCTATAGTAAAATATTTTAATTAAGTTTACTCAAAACGCCATCTAAAATGACAAATTTGCCTTCCATAGCCCTGAGCTCCAAATCTAACTCAAATACAATCAAAGCTCTTCATTCAACGCTTATATCATTGTATTAATATCCACTAACCAATATAAGGTCTCTTACATAAGGTAAACACTCGAAACCCACAAACACAAGTCCTAATCACGGTACTAGAATCCATTTCTGAAAATAAAGTTTCTATGATAAGACTAAATCTTGAAACTCAAATATAGGTCTTTATATGGCATGCCAAGTTGAGCGTTACTCTTAAAGCTCTTGGATTTAGCAGAAGCTCAACTAATTTATCTGTTTATGTTCAACTTGGTTTAATTAACAAACTTGTGGTATTAATATACATGGATGATCTTATTATTACCGGGAATAATATTGATTCTTTTACTTAATTGAAAATGAAACTTTAGCACTAATTTCTAATCATTGATATTAATTTCTTGAAGTAGTTTCTTGGGATTGAAATAGTAACTTCTAGTAAAGGGTTATTCTTTAACTAAGGTAAATACAATGTAAATTTGCTTCAAGATGCTGAGATGTCACACACTATACTTTTTACTACTACACTTAGAGCAAATTGAGGCTTAGTTTTACAAGAAAAGCCCTTAGCTCACCTAGTGATTATTAAAAGCTTGTGGGAAACTCATTTACTTGACTATAATGTGATTATATATTATTATAGTTAGTCTTATTAGCCAACATATGCACTATGATGACCTATTCCACATGCAAATCAATATTGTATGTTTTCAGGTTAGGACTACACAAAGGTCTCGCTTCTACAAGCCTTGATCGTCCCTTAAAATTTTGTTCATGGTGGGTGACCAATTCCCCCCAAGGGCCTCATGCTAGGTTAGTTATACATGCTACCTTAAGTGCACGCTTCATTTTCCTCCCACGGAAACTATCTTATCACGCTCCAAATTTTATAACATTAAAACTACGTAAGTGACTCCCCATGCTCGCCCCTAAAGAGTCAAAGGATTGGTGACTAGCACCTGTAAGACTACATCGTAGGTACTGTCTCAAATTTGTCCTATATAGTCACACAACATGGGTATTCCTATACATTTCTAATGATAAACAATTTAAATAATTCAGTGTAACCATAAAATAATATATATATATATATATATATATATATATATATATATATATCCAAAACAAGCGGTCATAATACAATTCTCACATACCCATGTCCAGAAAACAATAATCATTACATAAAAAATCAATTCAAGAAAACAACCAACGGAGGTCCACCATACATCAAGTAGAATAGTAACGAGACTGCTCGTGTTATGACGTCAATAGTTATCTCAGGTTAGCACCTAAAAAGAATGTCAACAAAGTAAGGTAAGCATGCATGCCTAATATGTGACTTATAACTCCACAACACCCCACAATCTTACCAAAACCTTGAACTACTTGCTCAATGTATGCATGTGTCAATGTTTATAAACTATAAAACATGTAATAAATACTAAATAAATATCAATAATACATAGCCAAGTCAAATAACATCTCCTAACAACCTGCAATATTAATATTAACAATAAATGACATCAACTAAATAGTCCACCAATAATATATAGGGGCAACAAATGCCTTCTTCCACTGACAACTCCCAATGGGCAAAAAATGTCATCCACCGATAATATGTAAGGGCAACACTTATTTCCTACCACCAACAATTCCGTAGGCAACAAATTCTGATCCACCGATAATATGTAAGAGCAATAAATGCTTCCTATCACTAACAACTCCTAATGATTAGATATGCAACAAATGTCTTTAACTGGTAATCATATCAATAATCTAACAAAACATTATCAATCAAATTCAAGTATCATCATAGAATAAACCAATCAACTATCTCGGTAAGGCTCATATCATAACAAAGCCATGTGGCTCAAACAATAACAAAACAAGGTCTATAACCACTTCTGAACCACTAGCTACAACATCAAACAGCACAAAAACAAGGTCTAAACAATGTCAAATAGTTAAAATTGTATCAAAAATGGACCCCAAAAGCCTTAAAACAGCAAAGAGAAGTTTATAGGAAAAATCTAACTGGTCGATCGCGACATCATGTCACAAACGCGACCATAGGGTCCTAGTGGTGGCCCAATTACACACACACCCCCCCCCTCAAAATGAATAGTTTGGCCAAATAGGTCGCGGCCATACAACCTATAATTCTACTTGTGCCCTACCTAGATTTGTCATTCCAATCTAATTTAGACCATAACAATCACTCATTTAGTGTTTTCAGGCATCATATCAATTAAAAGTAGCTCCTAATCAATCAAATTCTCAAATTCCTATTGACTTTTATCAAAATTCTAATTTCTTCAAATTCCCACATAATTTCATCATATTTTAATCAATCTAGGCATAAAGAAACCAAGGAAAGATACAAAGAGGTAGAATCATCTATCTTATCACCATAAAATGGATTAGATTGCCTAAATTTAAAGATTGCTTTTTGCCTTTTGCGTCTCTCCAATAGTATGATACATATCCCTTTTTTTCCTTAGTTTATTTTTGTTATTTTATAATATATTATTTTAATTCACCAACAATTATTTTTATTACACCAAAATTACAAAAAACACCCCCGAACCCTCGAACTTCAAATTAGGCACAATTACAATCAAAATACTTGTATCGACAACCACATCACCATCTAAATATTATTAATGCCATTTAAAGACTATCTCATAAATCAACCTAAATACGAGTTTTTACATGCATCATGCAGTTGGCTGTGGAATACTCATAACCTGTAATAATCACACTAATATTATAAGATATATTAATTCTGATTGGGTTGGTAATTCATTTTGATATTTATTTCACTATTGGTTATTGTATGTTATTTGCGGTAATCTGGTGTCTTAGAAAAATAAAAGACAATAGTTGGCGCCCGATCTAGCACTAAAGCTAAGTACCGCGTGATTATCTCCATAACATGTGAGCTTGATGGGAAGAATTAGAGCATAAAAGAATATGGTGTGCATATTTGTCATCCAAAATTAGTGGAGAGAATTTCTATATGAAATTAGAATTAGAAAATGAAAATTGAACATCCATATTTGAGTAAAATTATACACATTTGTAATATTGAAAGCTCTCTTTCTACCTAATAAATATACATTGTAAACAAAACAGTTAAACTTTGTTTATTCCTATTGGCTACTTTCATCTTCGAAACTAGGAGTCTACTTCTAAATCACCTTCATCCACAATTGAATAAGCACAAGATGAGCCTATTGTCGAACAAGTTGCTATATAAGAGAAAAAAGATATTAATATTTAAATATGATATCTTTAAATAATGATATAATCTAACATGTTTATAAAAAATTAACATGCATATCAGTTAACAACCAATTTTGAGTACACATTAAGGTTTCCAAAGTTTTAGGATGAAGTTTATTGCAGTGTGGACACACAACTCTACCACTTGTACTAAAAGCATATCCTAATGCAATAGTTGATATAAGAATAGTAAAATGTCTTGAACACAAAGTAGGATACTTCACACCATTTGTCTTCCACCAACTTAACACATCAAAATTTGGAGACTTTGGCAAAATAAGCTTATCCAAGTAATGGTCCATCTCAAGCTTTATATAGACATTATGTATAGTATTACTAACAAAAACACAATAACCATCTAGATTCTCATGCTCCATGCTCCTTGACACCATTAATATATGTGCGAGACTTTATTACAAGTGTGTAAAAAAAATCATTTGACCCAGACCTTGATTGATACTTATCGAGTAATCATAACAATATTGTTTGATCTTCTCAATTTCATTTGAAGATTCAAATCCATAAATCAAATTATAATAATACTCCACGATCTTCATTTTGTACCTCGGGCCTAGGACAACTGCTACTGACATGACCATGTGGCACACACTCCAATACTTGTCAAACTTCCCTATCATTCTTAACACCTCCATTCTTATAACTTCACTTTCTCACATTACCCACTTCAACAAATACACTTTAATAAAAAAAGATATTTATTCTAGGAAAGTTAATTCCAAAAAATAACTCTATAGCATGATAAAATAATTTTAATTCATGACAAACCTCTCTTGCTAATTTCCAATGAGACATTGATGGCACACGTGTAATGTTTCTCTCATCGTCTCAAACATGGGAAAACATCTTTATATATTAATATAGTGGATAACATCAAATAATAGTAAAATTCCATCTAGTCTTACAGTTAAGTGCCAACTTCTTAGTACAAGAAATTCTTAATTAGCGAGCTCTATGCTCAAATTTCTCTACCCTTGATGAAATTGTTGCCCAACACACAACAGTGTTACAGATCTTGTCAATTGTAACCCTTACGACATCTAAACCGTCTTTTATAATTCAATTCAAAATATGTGCATTGCATCGCATATAAAGTATCTTCCCATCACTCAAAATTGAATTAGTTAAAAATAATTTCTCCAAAATAATATCAATCATAGCATCATTTGTGGAACAGTTATCTACCGTAATTGTCATCAACTTTCTAGCTATCAATATTCCAATCAAGCAAGCATTCCATCAAACAATCAGCTAGAGTTTCTTTATTATGAGGAGTTAACACATACATGAACTTAAAATATTCATGTCAAATCATTAATATTTGTATGAAGAAGTATAATAACAAACAAATAAGAATAAAATAATATATATTTAAAGTGCATAAAAATATTTTTAGCTAATCTTGTAAGCCGATGTTACAACAATCAAGAATCATTCACGAAATGTATAGTGATAACTATATAACCCTTCTTTTGATTAGATGTCGACATATCAATTATAATAACAACTTGACTATAGAGGTTTTCTAATTACTTATTGGTTTTTTGCTTCTCACTCTCATAAGTTTTTAAAATGTTACTCATAATTGTGTTACAGGAAATCATTTTGAACAAAGGTTTGAGGCCTTTAGAAAAATTTTTAAAAGAAATTTTATCAACAATTGAAAGAGGGTACTCATAAATAATAATTGCCTGAGCAAAATCCCTTTGAATGCATCTTGATCAAAAATGAAAACATCCATCTGGACTTTTCCATCCATCTTTCTTTCTTGAATGGTTAAGATTTGTTGTTTAATGTCAAAATATTTCCTTTTAGCACACCTATCCAAATGGTTATGTAAATACTTGGTTCCATTTCTATTGTCACATTTGAGATGGTGTTATAGGATTGATCTCTATTTGAGTAGACATTAGAGTGGGTTGTGAATTAGTGGGTATGAAAGAAAGATTTCTAGCTCCTGAAGATGCCTTATTTATGTCACCCTACTAATATATATATATATATACACACACACACTTCAACAAACATTGTTCCAATATCATTCAAGTATATATTTTCCCAATATCATTGCAGTATCTTTCCAATGTTGAAATAATTTGATTTTAAAAAAAAACACAAAAATAGACAGTAAAAAAACGGTGAAGAACATATTAAGAGCATTCTAGTGTTAAAGAATATAAGACAATAAAAAAATGGTGAAAATCAAATGGTGGAAGACACAATGTGTTATTTGATTTCAGTATATAAAAAAAGGTTGAAGAATAGAAGAAAATGAAAAAGATACTGCAGCGAAAGCAACGAATTATCTGAACGTTGTGTTGCCTAAAACGACAAAAAAAAGACGGCAATGAAAACATTTTTAAACAATGAAAACATCATTCCAGTATATATTGCACCAGTGTTCAAATAATTTAATTTAAAAAAACATCATTTGGACAATAAAATGACGACAAGATTCCAAATCCAAATCTCGACATAAATCACGACGGCAACGATAGCATCATTTCCAGTGTGTTTTGTTAGAGAACATATAGAGCATAAATCAAGACACACACACACACACACATATATGCATATAAATCGTTCCAGTATATATCATTAATATTTAATAACTAGTTGTGATTCGCAGACAATTAAGGACATAATAAATTGGAACTTGGAAGTAGAAAAAGAAAAAGATGACACTTAGAATCACAGGTTGCAATTGCACGTCGCCACTATTATGGAGAGAAAGAGAAGAGGTTAAAATGAGATCAAGAGGCTGAGACAAGATCGAGGAAGGTTGAGAGAGAGATTGAGATGGCTAGTCTAGCAACATCGAGAGAGGTTGCGCCACTGAGAAGAGATCAAGACTCGAGAGAGGCTGAGATTGAGAGAGAAACAGAGGTTCGATACTATTATGGCGAGGTCGATTGGTAAGACGCAAGAATGAGATCACCTAAGTCGTTGAGAAGAAATCGAGATGCAAGAGAGGCTGAGAGAAATGCGAGAGCTTACGCCACTAAGAAGAGAAATGTTACAAAATGCATATGCAGTCTACTACAACTATAACACAATAATTTCAGATGTGTCATGTGTTGGCCTATATATTACGATTTCATATATAATAATATGTTTAGATATATAATCGGGTCAGGTCGGATTTCCAATACATAATCCAAACTAGACCTAAACTCGTTTATGATGACCTGAAATATGTCCTAATAGGAGCACGGCAGGACAAATACCCAGTATAACCCCAAAAAACCATCACGCTTAGCTATATAGCCTATCTTAACTATTATTAGAGTAGCAGTGGCACATTCCATTAATGCAATGAATTCATGCAATATTATTATCAAGTTAATTAGATATATATATATATATAAAGAAATTCAAGTCAATTTTTTATGAGATTAGTTAACTGAAATGATAGTCGATAATGATATATTATAATCCCACACACAAGAATAATTTATATATATATAATTTTAAAATATTATTTACGACTCATATACCACATATTAGCATTCGATTTTCAATGGAATTAACTGAGGTAAGTGTATGCCCAAGCCAGAAGGTGATGGGTCATGAAGAGGTGGGTAACTTACTAGTGGGAGGTCAGTGTATGCCCCCGCCAGAGCACATGTAGACAAGACAACAAAGAGGTGGAAATTTGATGGTAATTGAAACGTACGCTTGCAGTAGCGTCGTGAAAAGTGTGTGGTCATCCCAAGATGTAAAATATCTAAGACCAGCCTTACATTCAAGGTTTGTACTATATATGACTTTTTCTTTATTTATTTATTTTTTATAATAATATTTCCCAACCCTCCTTCGTATCTCATGATGTATGATTTTTAAATTCATAATCTCTTTGCCCATGGACACGCACTTTTACCACCTTGCTAGTTTCCGTGAAACTCTATATATGACTCTTAATTATTCAAATTATCATATACAATTGATCATATGCTCTACCAATAGAAACTAAGGTATAACAGGTACAGACACTACTTACCAATGCGGTTCATGTTTCTTTTGGATGGATAGGGAAAGAGGTGATGACGAGTTGTGATGATATTTGGAGTCGTGAATGGATTCATTGGATTGGATGGAAAGGTCGCGTATATAGACTTTATTAATCGATTTATATATTATTAAAATAATATTTTTTTTTATCTTTAACTATTATTTTTCAACTAACTTATTGATTACTTTTTATAATTTAATAATTATATATAATATATAACATTTGTTAATACATTACAAAATATTAAATATAAGATTTTGTTGTGAGTATAATTTTATAATTATTTTATTTAAAATAATAATAATTTTGGGTGCTTGGAAGAGAACATTTAATGATTAAGAACATATTTGTTTTAACTGTTTTATATTTTCGTTTTTATAGTTATTTTTAAGTATAAAAAATTAAAAATAATAAAAAATTATTTTTGCTTTTTAAGTCTTAAAAAATAAAAATAATATTTTATTATTTTTAATTTAATATTTTATAAACTCGAAAATATATATTATATTTTTAAAACGAAAACATAAAATAGACAAAACAAACATGTTGCTGCTAAATGCCAATCCTACAGAGTAATTTTTAATATAATAAATTTTTTTAACTGTATTGATTAATTGGATTGGTAGCTAAATGCAAATGTGTCACTAATGATTAGTATGAAAACATTTAAAATATCAATTACAATTCGCATGCCACACATTAATATTCGATTTCAAAACCAACTAATTGATCCAATTAAAAAAAATTAAAATTATTTTTAAGAATGCCAATTTGTGTCGAGCACTCGTAGAAGTAGGCATGCAGCAGGATGTACGTCTCATTAAATTCCATCTATATCACGTTGAAACAGTACTATTCTGTCACCAGTACGTACACTGGAAAAAAAAATTATTTAAAAAAATAAATTAAAAACAAAAACAAATGGTGTCCAAACGGCACCGGTCTCGTGTAGGCAGAGTCGACGGACGCTACGCTACCCCTGGTTGCAATGTACAGAATTATTGGAAACAGGGAGAAGTGAGAAATGAGTGGCCACAAACATTTATATTTATCGAGACGTGACACCAACAAAGACCAATCAGCAAATAAAATCTATTCATACACTCTCAAAGATCATTTAATGACAAATGACGCAACCCCATTACTTTGGAAAAGAATTAAAGTCCAATCTGTCTATCAAAAAGAAGAGCATCAAGGATATGTTGTCAGGTGGGCTTGCGGCGTTGATGCTTGGACATGGTCCCGTGGCTCATGTACCCAATAAGTTTGTATTTTGTTTGGAATGTAATATTGATAGTACGTGTAGGGAACTACTTAAGCTTCGTTGTTAAACGTGTTCGTGAGCTATTTATAGAAATGATGTTGTTTTTTATTATATAATTTCAAGTAATTTCTTGTTAATTTACTGAAAGATTAATTTCAGAAAACATTTAAAAAAAAAAATTATGATCCTATTTCAAGCGTAAAGAACAAATAATCGCGTCGTTGAACAATTTCCTGGAAAGAAAATATTTGTAATCTTTATAGAAAATGAGATAATATTAAATTTGTCACACACCCCCCCCCCCCCCCCCCCCCCCGTTTTAAGTTTAACCGGTCAAATTTGCGTAGGTGCCCGAGTTATTGCATTTTTTTTGTAACGATTTTTAAAAGAAGTACGGTTTCTAACAAGACTTTTCAAACGCTAATTTATGTATATATTTCTATTCAAATTGTCGTGCACAAATATATATATATATATACACACACACACACACACACACACACATATTTCCATCAATTTATTAAACTTGTACGAGTATCTATTGATCCCCGAACCACTCGCCATAAATGATATGTAACTTTCTCCCTCGCTACCAAAGTATTTTAAATTGTATTTTAAAATGGTATCTAAATTTGAGTTGATCATCTCTCAATCATTACGCCAGTGGCGGGGTTTTTTATTTCTTTATTTATTATTATTATTATTACAAACATTGTAAATATTTTTTTCCAATATAATACTTGTCCGAGCCCTTAATAAATAGCTGAGATTATCTATAGTAATTAGCACCAAACGATTTATGACAAAACTTAAAATAACATTTAAATGTTTTATTGGATTTCTCTCTTTTTCTAACATTCACTTGGGTTAATGTTGTCTTTTTCAATGTAATTCTTGTTTGAGCCCTTGGAATTAATGGCTAGAATTAGTTAGATATGTAATAAGAAAGACTCTTAGCATTCAAATGTTAAATTACATCCTTCTTTTTTTATTTTGTGTCATTTTGAATAAACTAAAATTTACTTCATGAATTGAAATATTTTAAAAAAATAAAAGAAAATTTATTTGCTAAGAATTAAACTTTTTAATAATAATGTATGAAAGTGGATGCAGCCTCTATTTAGCGTCTTTCCTATATTTGGTCAAATCATATTAGATATTTTAAAAATAAAAACAAACAAGAGTTTTTTTGTGTTCATGACTTTGGTTGAGAGTTAGGTAGGCCAAGAAAAAAGATTTTTTCCCTCCAATCTGGGGTGATGCAAGCACCCATTTGTCTTATAATGCTAACTTTACCAAAATATATTTGCTGGAATACACATGGGTAACGTGTAAAGAATCCCTTTGGTCAAACTCACATAGCGCGGTCAATTCTTATTTTTAGATTGGGTTGGCCTCCATGTTTTGAGAAAAAATTAAGCTCACGATCTAAAAATCCTATGAACTTCTATCCAGTCAAATATTTTTGCCGTAACCATCAACTAGATAATAATAAAGAATCAAACAATTTTATGGCTATTTAGTGAAAAAAATTAAGATGATGTAATATTTACTAATTAAATTTATAGAATCATTTAAAAATACATTTTAGTTAATGAAAACTTGTCTAATATGATATCATTATTATCCTTCATTATTGCTTCAAGATGACATTATAACTATAACTAATTGTAATAACATTATGAACTCTCGGTATGTATTTTTTATGAATTTGAAAAATCGATTTAATAAAAATATGTAAAATTATATTTTTCATCCCCTATATTATAATTAAAATTTTAATAAAATAAGTAATAATTTTTTAAATTTAAATAAATACTATTTACTATCTATTTATTAAAATATTATATTTTCTTTCACTATATTTTCTTTTTTTTTCTTTTACCATAATTACCTTTTGATTTAAAAGAATAAATAATTAATTAAAAATAATATTTTAATTGAAAAAATAATAAAAATAGAGAGAAAACTTTTAACGAATAAATAATTAAAATTAAAAATAATACTTTTAAAATTAGTTTGAAAAGCCATATGATTCTCTAATATCACCCTTTTTACACACATGGAATATATGTAAATAATAACTCTAAATTATTCAATTGATTATTCATTTTCTAACTACTGTGTGAAAAATCAAACACAAAATTAAGAGTGATGTCATAAACATTAAACTTAGTAAGTCATTAATTATTTTGGTAAATGTTATTGTTATTATTATTATTATTATTATAACCCACAAATGTTTTAATGATATCTCTAGTTATACTAGGGGAAAATGCAAAAGATGAAAAAAAATACTTATCTTAGAATTATCATGTCAAGTCTGATATAATCAAATTACAATATTTCAATAAAACAATTAGAGACAGATTTATAAAGTTTGATTAGGGGAGACCAAAATATAAATTGTATTATCTTTAACTACCATTAGCATCATATAAGTTTACAAGTAATAACGTAAAAGCATAAAAGACTCACAAAATCCTCTTATAATCAAGTCAGACAATATTTTAAAATCGTTTAATTCATTTATCACTATTGTAATTAATAACATATTCATTACAAATATTATATAATAGTAAATCATATTATTAATTAATTCTAACTATAACTATATATATTATTATTAAAATTTGCAACAGTAAATCATATATATAATACTAATTATTATATATATAATGGTTAAAGTTATTTTTATTTGTATATTGAGTTTTATCCACACTTTTAGGCTCTATGCCCTTGACAAATGAATGATTACTTGCAGTTCAATTATTATTTTGTAATACAATTTTAAAATAAAAAAATAAAGTATGATATTTTAAAATAAAAATTAATAAAGCTTTTGTGAAATATTAAAGAAGGTTTAAAAATGGCTTAGGAAACTAAATCTTTAATTGATTATTTTTTGTTCATAAAATTAATTATATTATATATTTGTTCAAACCATCACTTCTATATATATATATATATATATATATATATATATATATATATATATTCTTGCTATAGTTATAAATTATAACTTTAATATACATATATATAATAAAATATTTTTAAATCTTAGGGGGGAGCCATGGCCCTGCCGGCCCCTCCTAATTCGGTCCCTGCTAACAATATTATACAATGCACTCAATTTATAAAATTTGGCAGAAATTTAAATGAGTAAACAAATATTAATGTGTTTGAATGATTAATTAAAAAAATAATCCAACTTATAAAGTTCTAATGGTTTGATATATGGAAATATAAAAAAAAATTATGATGCAAGTAGATATTTTTGCTTGTGATATTAAATAATATAAACTAAATGTACGATTTTAATTTTATTAAAATTTGCAACAGTAAATCATATATATAATACTAATTATTATATATATAATGGTTAAAGTTATTTTTATTTGTATATTGAGTTTTATCCACACTTTTAGGCTCTATGCCATTGACAAATGAATGATTACTTGCAGTTCAATTATTATTTTGTAATACAATTTTAAAATAAAAAAATAAAGTATGATATTTTAAAATAAAAATTAATAAAGCTTTTGTGAAATATTAAAGAAGGTTTAAAAATGGCTTAGGAAACTAAATCTTTAATTGATTATTTTTTGTTCATAAAATTAATTATATTATATATTTGTTCAAACCATCACTTCTATATATATATATATATATATATATATATATATATATATATATATATCTTGCTATAGTTATAAATTATAACTTTAATATACATATATATAATAAAATATTTTTAAATCTTAGGGGGAGCCATGGCCCTGCCGGCCCCTCCTAATTCGGTCCCTGCTAACAATATTATACAATGCACTCAATTTATAAAATTTGGCAGAAATTTAAATGAGTAAACAAATATTAATGTGTTTGAATGATTAATTAAAAAATAATCCAACTTATAAAGTTCTAATGGTTTGATATATGGAAATATAAAAAAAAATTATGATGCAAGTAGATATTTTTGCTTGTGATATTAAATAATATAAACTAAATGTACGATTTTAATTTTTTTAAATACTAATTTAATTTGCTCAAGTGACTGTAAATGATAATTTGTTTGTCCTTAAACATATGATTTAAATTTTCCGGATTTTAACTTTATAGTATAAATGATCATTTGGACGATTGAACAGTTAAACTAATTTACAACCTTAAGTAAATCACAAATCAGATTGTTAATCCTCTTGCTTTTAGTGTAGTGTTAATTTAAAGGTGTATTGACGATGGAAGTTAAAAAATTGGTTCCTTCCAAATTCGCTAAATTCATAACGAGTAACTGTAAATTTTAATGCAAACATTATGGAATTAGGAGATCATTGTTGAGGGATCAAGAATCAGTTTTTTGTTGGGAGACTGAGATGGTAATTTTTTCTATAAAAATAATTTTTCGATTGAAAAAATAACTTTTCATTATGAAATACGGATTTTTCCAATCAGGAAAACAATTTTTACTATAAAATATAAAATTTTCTAATAAAAAAAATTAACTATAAAGTACAAATTTATTCAATATAGGGGCAATAAAATTATGAGAGAAATTGCAAAACCAATTGTATGACTCATTGTAAAAGTACCAATTAGTGCAATGAAGCCAGATCGAGTTCCGTACAATTGTATGTTATGCAATCAAATGTTTTTTTTTATTGATAGATTTGTAAAGTTAGATGTGTTAGATCTATGATCCCATATTGAAATTAAAAGGTATATAATATTATAAATGATTAATAAGATCTTGTAGTCACCACCTAAGGCATTACTAAATAATTTTGGGATTAATTGAAAGTGCTTAAGTCCAACATGGTATTACAAAGTAATTAAATCATTAACTCTTCAATGCGTGAGGGAAATGACAAAACTAGTTTTTATTGTGGACCTCCCAAGTTACCATATGCATTATAAGCGTATTTCATGATATCATACAACCATGAGGTAGCAACTAGAAGGCTACCCATGAAAAAAAAAAAAGAATCAAAAGTTAAAGAGTTTATAAATTAAGTCTCATAGACATTGTTTAAAATGTAGTACTTGATAGTTGGATAGCATCATTTGGCATTTCTTCATTTTCATTGGATCCCTCTCCCACCTCTTTTTAACCTGTGATTTGCTTATTCCAGTCCCTATTACTACCATCGAGCTGCTTTTGTGTGTGTTTTGTAACACTTTTTGGGAGTTTCTATCCTACCTAATGCCATGTACCATAGTTGAGCATAATTAAAAAATTGCTTGCTACGATGTGCATCAGATTATAGTCCATATGTGTTTTCTAATCCTTGGTATAAGCTTTTAACTTCTGTTAGTCATTTATGAAGCACCACTAATCCTATCTTAATTGTTTGAATCAATTCCAATGTAGTCGATGCTAAGAAAAGTAAAATAAAATCTTATTTAGTAAACATAAGATACAATATTAGCAGTCCCGTGATAAAATAGCTACAATATTATAATAACCACCTAAAATAACAACTTTCAAAACTATAGTTGGCACTTGTACATATGTACATACATATATTTCATTAATGATTGTTAATATTTTATCATGTAATAAAGCACATAAAAATAAAGAGCAGATATGTTCATCTAGAGGCAACAATTAAACTAATCGAACCACTATAATATATTGCAAATATACATATACATAGGGAAGATAAAAGATTCAATCATAACATAACATAATTAATGAATCAACAATATCATTCATGCAATGCAAAATGCAAACTAATCAGATCTTATCAGAGTTTTTTTTTTTCATGACAAATCAAAACATAGAAAACATGAAGGGAGGGAGGGAGAGACAAATAAAAGAAAACACAGTAATTTAAGCATTCACACAAGAACACTTACCAGTTTTAGCTCATTGGATGACAAAAAACAAAAAAACAAATACTTACATTTTTGAATTTTGGTGACACAAAAATGATAACTTGAATGAATAAAATCGTATTTATTCTGAGGGATGTGTTAAATGATTGGTAAAAGATTATTTCAATGCTAGTACAATTAAATTTATCCTAAACCAAAAAAAGAAAAGAAAAGAGTAAAGAAGCAAACAAATTGTCAAATAAAAAAGTAAAGTGCACTTTGCTTTTTGACATATAAGTCGCGTTTGGATCTCCCACTTAATTTGGGACGAACCCAAATGAGAGAGACACCTTCTTGAGGGAGATCTGTGTTCCCTTTTTCTCAACTTGCTAGTACAGTTGTGTCGCAAGCATCTCGCGGACCTAGCATTTGATGAAGGGTATGTCGTTCATCATTGCGGCACCTTAATTTATCATGCAAACACGACATTTGATCGGCTCCAATAGAGTTTCACCATCATGGGAAACACAGTGTGGTGTAATAAAGTTCAGCCGAGCAGTTACGATGACACACAAACACTCTTTCGGTTTTTTCATATCTACCAGTGAAGAATAACAGTCAAATTAATAATAACTATTATAACATTTTTTCTCGCCTTTATTTTATCACCTATTCAATTTATAAAAAATAATTTGTTTTATTCTTTTTCTACTCTTAACCAATCATTCTACATAAAAAAATATTTTTTTACTATTTTTTTTTCCAATACCCCTATTCATATGCTGCGAATAAATGAGTTCAGGTTATTGATTCTTGAGACCCGCAACCTTAACGCAGAGAAGGTAGCCAACCCACCGTAAAGTCAGAAACACGGATGTCAATAATCACAGAAGCAGTGAAACTCCGTACTCCTTGCATTTTTTCACAACGTGGTTCCTGTCAGGTGCTACCGGCCGGGGTGTTTGTGTTTGCATTTTCCAGAGCGCGAACGCGAAAGATAATGTAATTTCAGTTTCCATTAAAAACATGGGCCTATGGCTAGCTAGCTAGTTAGGGTGAAGATGTCTGTCCACTACCTCTGTAAAGCAAAAAAACTGAAAAATTGTAGGCCTAGGATAGGGACCACCGTTATTGCCTGCACCCCTCTGGGTCTGTGCCCACCGTCGCCGTCTGATCCGACCGTCACTGTTGGGAATAAGATTCCGACCGTTGCGGCTCTACCGCGGCACGCGCCTAGGTGTCTTCGTCAACCACCGTATCGTCGTCGCTCCCACGCTGCACATGCACCTTCGGGGTTGTCTGCGTTGGACTTCGAGCTGTCTCTCCACACCAATCATTCTTCACATTTCTTGTTTGCTTATATAATATTATACACCGCATACGGTTTTTAGGAAATTAATAATCTCACTAATAAACAGGGTCGGTAGTGTATAATCATCGATCACAATTCGCAAAAACAAATCAAGAGTCTTTTGGAAGACGAAGTAAAACATTAAATAATATTATTACTTCTTTATGTCCAAATCACTTGACAGAAAGATTCACACGACTGGAGCCTGGAGCCTCGGCAAGAACATGCTTAAAAACCCTTATCCGGAGATTTGACAAGCCATTATATAAAGTAATTTGTTTGTTTGTTTGTTGGTTTTGTGAGACACAAGTCCTTTGTTGTTCCAACCGCGCTAGCAACCACACATACAAAAGCCCCTTCCAAATGCTCATGTGCATGCCCATGTGATTGCAGCGTACTGCTTTCATATTAGAACAGTTGTCAGTGATCTTTTTAATCAATTAAATAAATAAATAAAATTACCGTTCCTTTCCTATCAATGTCTTATTAATAAATATTTTAAGTTTAAATAAACTATTATTATTTAAAACATTTTGTTTATAAATGTCACACTTAAACCTTAGTGGAGATATTTTTGATTGCTTGAGCCTGCTAGTTATTTTTTTTATGTATTATGTAATTAAACGAATTCATGTTGAATTTTAATTTAAAAATAATTTTTAATTAATTTTAAAAAGATTACATATTTTTTAAAATTGAGTTAAAAAAAATAAAAAGTATTTGGTGGATTCAAATAATAAAATAGATGAAAATTAAAAATATATTTGAATCTCCTAATATAAATGGGTTTATATTAAAAAACATAAAAACTGTTGTGGGACCCACCATTTTAACTTGTTTTAAAATTTAAATTATTATTAAATTAGATTGGACTCTTACTGGACTTATTATTTTTAAAAACGGTCCAAAATTTAGTGTACATGTACAAAACGCACTATTGTTTTAAAAATAATATTCTATTTTAAAAAATAGAATGCAATCCATAAATCATGTTTGGTACTTTTTTTTAATAAAATGGTACTTTATTATTATTATTATTATTATTATTATTATTATTATTATTATTTTATTATCTGAATCAAATAATCATTTTAAACTCAAATTTAGTGTGAGACTTAATTTATTCATTTATTTTTTCTCTATTTCTTCTACTCATTTTATTTCAATTTTTGTGTGACTAGTTTTTAAGAAAATACTTTTTTAAAAAATATCCTCTTTCTTTCTGTTAAATATAATTTATTTTAAAATTTAGAATTCAAATTTTTATTTTAATAAAATAAAAGTCATAAAATCAAAACACAAAAAATATACACCAAACACTTACTTTAAGTGAGCAACAATTATTAAATTTTTTGAGTTGGAAACGATAAAGCAAATACTATTGCATGAGGTGCAATAATTTTATGTCTGAATTTATTTTAAAAAATTAGACTTTTATTTAACTATAATTTTAATATAGTAAAATAATATAGAAATTATTGTTGTATAATTATATTTAAATAAAAATGTAATATAAATAATTAAAAAAAATAAATCAATAATTCAAATTAAATATTATACCCAGTATTCACATGCGTACACAGAGATTTTTTCCATGATATATGAATCCTATCTCACGGGAATCATGCCACCTTCCCTCCGTTGCCATGCAAATTCTTGCGAGCGGTGTAGTCCACATGGCATGGAGTCAGCCGTCGGTGGATCCACGCACTGAGCTGATGTGGGTGAGGAGAACGGTGACATCAGAATTATGGCGGTGGCCGCAACGGTCGTCCCGTCCCCGAGCTGTTTTCGTTTTCCCGAAATTACCCCTGAAACAGTGAAACCCAACCCAACCCCCTCGCCTCGCGGCCTATCACGTGCCGGCTTGCTTATATATAATAACAAAATTAATACAATGTTCTCACGTGCGGCCTATGACGTGTTTGGAGGTTATACTTACAAATTTATTTTTTGTTTTTAAATAAAAAATAATTAAATAATTATTCTTTTATGTTTCGCAAAAGTTTTTATTTTTGATTTTTAAAAAATAAATTATTTTTAAATATAAAAAAAATGAAAACGCATTTTAACTATTTTAAATTAATATTTTTCCCCTGGTGACTTTTCCCTCTCCCCTGACGATGTGACGGCCCCACTCCCTTGCGAGCCTTGTTGCGTTCAAATACACTTTCAAAAAACTGATTTTATTTTGACATAAATAAAACAATCTCCAAACAAAAAGAATATTAATTTAATAAAAAAACACTTTAAAAAAAACAAAAAAGCAAAAACAACTCCAAACATATATATATTATAACTCCTCTTTTCGTCTTCGGCCAAGAACAAAAAGACACACTCAAATTAATAATATTAATATTAATATTTTGTGGCTCTCGTTTTCAGCGTTGTGCCTGCCTCTACAATAATACGTTTCTTTTTAAAAACAAAAATCTGACGCAGCTGACTTATTAATCACCGAAACCTGTCATTATTAATATAATACCATATCATAACTCCAAAGAAAAATAAAAAAGTATATATAGGATATATATATATATATAACAAATACATTAACGTGATATAACTTACAAAGATGATTTTAAGTTTTTATTTTCATTTCCAACACAAATTAAATATCTAAAGTTTTGAAAGTATTATAATTCGTAATTCATTAATAATCTAAAATTATTGCATCAAATCTCAAATTAAACTGGCAATTCAAAAAGAAGTGAAAGGAAAAAAAACAATTTAATACGCTCCTTAAATTTGAATTTGAAGTGAACCCATTTTATTATTCCGCCATCTCTCAATAGAGGAGGATAAGGATTGAAGTTAAAATTTGTCATAAAATATGTGAACACTATACCTTAAAAAGCAGGAGGAATAAACTTGAACTATATCTAAGCATGGCTTGTGGTTAATGCAATTATTTAATTGTTATTCAAATTTGTTGTTTTATTCCACTCCTACGTGAGGAAATTATTTGCAGATAGATAGTTGGTCAATACAGGTCACACAGAGTCACACTTTTAAAACCCATAATCCTTCCTTTGTTTTTTTTTTTTGTTTTTCTTAAACTAATAATAATAAGTGTAATGTTATAATACATACATGTATACTTTGTAGATAAATATTATTTTTAAAAAACATTTTTTAGTTATATTAATTCAATAACAAAAAAGATATACAACGGTAAAAGATTTTTTCTAATAATAATAAAAATAATAATCCGAAAAAGATAAGAAAATTTAAAAAGTTAATTTAAAAAAAAAAGCCAAAGAAGAGAGAGGATGAGAGAGAAAAGTAGAGGGAGAAAGACAGGACAGAAAGGAGACAGACAGGAAGGAAGGAAGGAGGGAGATAGAGAGATAAAAAAAAACACAAAAGCATCCCCTAAATTCAAACTCCCCCAACGCTGTTTTCTTTAAAAACCCATCTCTCTGTTTCTATCCTCCCCTCCCCCCTCCCCCCTCCCTCCCTCTCTGTGTGTCGCAGTTTCGTGAACTTCGTTCTCGATCTTCTTCCCAAACCCTATCGTCGATTTCGATTCGAGCCCTCAGGCCTCGCTAGGTTCGATCCATGGTGGCGTTGCAGCGCCACCCGTGAAATTGGGCCGCCGTGTCGGTCGCCGGATCTCCGTTGGGGATGGCCGAAGGTTCTCCGCGGCAGGAAGAACAGGCCTCGTTTCCGGTTGGGCTTTACTCGTTTCGGTCTCGACAGCCCCCGGCGGGCTCTGCAACTTGAACTCCAATCCGGGGGCTGCTGCGGCCTCAGTGTCTTCTCGGAGGCGATGGCGAAAGGAGGAGGCGGAGGCGGTGGAGGGGTGGAGAGGCTGCAGAGGTGCGCCAGGACGGTGTTCTTCATGCTCGTGATGGTGGCGTCGCTGGTCGTGCTTTCGGCGCCGGTGATTGTGGCCATCGGAGACGTGATGGCGCAGTGTGTGTTGATTTCGAGCTTTACGTGCGTCACCTGTCACAGTGTCAGAGAGCATTTCCAGAGATACGCTTTCAAGAGCTCCTTGATTGACATCCCTGTGGTGTCAATCATCAGATCGCTCATCATTGCCTGTACGAATCATTACAATTTCGTTTCTTCATCGTCGTCGTCATCATCATTATTATTATTATTTTGAACAGTTTTGTTTTTTTGCTTCAATCATTGATTTGATAGGTTTCTTGGTATTGAAAATTTTGGTTGATTGCCAGTATGATGTAGGACGAAATTCATTTTATTTTTAGTTTCTCTTGTTTGTTTACACAAATTATGAAGACCCAGATAAAGTGAATTCAAGGTTGGTTTGGTTTTTTTTCAAAGTTTGCCCTATTGACATAAATTAAAATTGTGGTAATGTTGTTTGGTTGCTGAGAAAATAAATTGTTACCGTTCTATGGATTTCCCCTGCATCATAGAGAATATGCATCTCATATCTGTATTAGCCATTCATTACTCCACTTTTTTAACGCATTATTGGTTTTCTTTATTTATTTATATCTCCGAGCGTGTAAAGCAGTGGGAAAACTGATAGACCTTCTTCTGCACTCCCCAAATTGGTATATATGGACACTTCAAGTTTGGTGCTTATTCATTGTGTCATGACTGCAGGTGTTTATTCAATGTGTGATGGGCTAGCTCTTTACCAGGGACCATATCTTGGGACTGTTACACTCTGTTCCTTTGTTTCAATTCTTGCTCTCTCGGTGAAGGCGTGTATATTTAATGTCAACTCCGATGAAGCTTCATATTCCTTGTCAAGGCAGCGGCTCCATTTGAAAAAATCTTGGGGTATGCCTGTATTGTTTCTCTCCTCCTTAGTCTTTGCCCTTGGGCATACTGTGGTTGCATATAGAGCAAGTTGCAGGGCTCGGAGGAAGCTTCTTCTTCATCGTGTGGACCCAGAGGCTGTAAGTTATGAAATTATATTTATATTACTCTTTTTCATAGTTATATGCAGGCCTCCTTAGAAAGAGTTGGGCTATTCTGTTAGCATTTTTTTTCCAGTTTGGTTTCTGATATGGTGATATGTTACAGAAATTAATCTGCTTATCATTCGAACCATCTGAAAATGTTCGTTTATTTTCAATATTTTGAGTTTTCTTGTTTTGGATCTATATCTGATTAACAGGTTCTTTCCTGCAAAAGTGTTTTCTCTAGCTATCAAAAAGTCCCGCGATCTCCCACCCCAAGAGCCCCAAAAAGTGACAATGAGATGAGGCGAAAACCTTTAGGAATCGCTCGTGGTGAAGGGCAATTACCTGCCCGGCTACTTGCTGATACTGACAGCTTATTCATTTCTTGCCAAGGGCTTAGCCTTCACTACAAGCTCTGCACGTCTGCTGCACCTTCTCGGTCGTCATCTACTGGCTTTCTTGAACCCCAGCCTTGTGTTATCTCTCGGCAGATGACCCTAGGCAGGATTAAACCTGAAGGACCATCCATTGCTTCCTCAAAGATTCATAATCCTCTTCATAGGAGCTATAGCAATCAATTTCATGGCTCTTCTCTTTATGCTCCACTGTTGGATGCCTCTACAAACCCTTCTGTATTATCTGAAGAAATACCTACCTTCAGTCTTGAGGATGTTTCTGATGAGGATCAAATGAGAAAATTGAACTCAGGGGCTTCTGAACAAACTGTGGAGAAAAATGGCCAGTTTGGAATTGTTTTAGTTCATGGGTTTGGTGGTGGGGTCTTTGCCTGGCGCCATGTCTTGGGTCCGCTGGCTCAGCAGGTTGGTTGTGCAGTTGTTGCCTTTGACCGACCTGGCTGGGGGCTAACTTCTAGACCATGCAGAGGTGATTGGGAGGAAGAGCAATTACCAAACCCTTACAAGCTTGAAACACAGGTACTTCTTGTTTATTTCATTTTGGTATGCATTTAAGTTTTTAAATTGTTATTATCAGCGTGGTTATAATATACTCCCTTTGACACATGTTACTCTATCTGGAGTTTATATGGACACCTATTGAAAGTACAACTGTACAATCGTTTCATATAATTACCATGCATCTTTGGTTGTACGAAACATCATCCACCTCTATTTTGAGAAATGTGAACACCATCTACCTTCATCTTGGTCTGACCAATATTGACTTGTTTCTCTAGGTTGACCTGCTTCTTTCCTTTTGTATGGAGATGGGGTTTTCTTCTGTTGTACTTATTGGTCATGATGATGGTGGATTGCTTGCCCTAAAGGCTGCTCAAAGGGCCCATGAATCTGGAAGTCCTGTTAATGTAAGTAGGCTGCATCCTTTCGTATTTCATATGCATTTTTAAGTAAACATTTACAAGTGAAACATTTGCCTGGCCTGGCTATATTATGGAACAATTGATATCTGCCTGAGTTTCTTCCAACTTCTAAACCTGCACTTTACCATATTATTTGTTGCATTGCTTATGACCTATGATTCTTGTAGAACTGCTTCCGAGTACAAGTTATTGAATTTTCAAAAAGGTTTTGTTGTGTAATTAAATTCTGTAGCATGATGCCATCAACTTGCCAGCCTTATTGAAGAAGCTTATGAATATGGAAAGTTTACAGTAGAAGTCCTTATGGTCTTTAATAATATAAGAACGGCATTGCTGCGTCAGAGACAAAACAGCAAACTTGTGTGTGTGTGATTTCGTGAATATTTTATTTTTGAGTCTTTTGATGATGTCATGCCAATTGGTTGGTAATTTGATTAATGTAGATGATGTTGTTATAGTGCTCTATTACTCATGTATCCTTGTTGATTGAGAATTCATAAGCTACACATGAACACATAAATAATATATTCAGAGGTGGGAAGATCTTGTTTTCAAACTTAAACCAGGTCCTACAAGGTCGAGTAAAAATTTTTAAATTTATTTGTTTCCTGTCTCATTTTTAGGCCAGACTCTTGGATACACTTCAAGATGGCTCCTCACTTTGCCTTTGTAATAAGTTTACAAGAAGACCGCATTACATAATTTACATTGTTGTATCTATTTATGATGTTTACAATGTCACTATAAGGATACACCTGTTAATTGTTACTTTTCACTGTTATTTTCTTTTGAGGATTTTTAGGATGGCAGATGGCTTCTTAGCTGTATAGAAGGTTACATCATAAGCTACTGATGGAATGACTTCTCTGTGCGAGTTCTACACTGTGTTTAGCCTACAAATTAGAAAGATGTGGGCAATTTCTCACTATTGATGCAATATCCTGCTGTCCTCAACCTAGTTTCTTTTGTTGTTCACAGATTTCTATTGAAGGGGTCATACTGCTAAGTGTAAGCTTGTCACGAGAGGTAGTTCCTGCTTTTGCTAGGATACTCCTGCACACTTCACTTGGCAAGAAGCACTTGGTTCGTCCTCTACTAAGAACAGAGATTACTCAAGTGGTTAATCGACGTGCATGGTATGATGGTACAAAGCTCACTACTGAAGTTCTAAGCCTCTACAAGGTATGCTTGCATCTCGTAGAAATTTCGTTATGACCATGCTATCCCTGTTCTTAACATGTCATGGATATTTTCATGTTCTATTGTCTATAAGAGCACATGAGCCCAAGCAATATAATAGCAATCAAGGAAAATCCAGTACTTCATGCTTTTGCACATCATTAAGTGTTTCTTTTGATTTAGAGTGCTGAATTATATGTACATACAGTTTAAGAATGTGGATGTACATATAGTACATCCACTGTGTTAAATTATTTTTTTATTGATCTGTTAAAGGAAAAACAACTTCTTACACTTTTTTAGATGTGCTGGATTTTAACAGACATGCATTGGCCATTGGTAGTTTTTGTAAGTGAATGGTACAGAAGGCACTGGTAAATGAATAGCAATCAGAGTTTACTTGAGTGTTCGGCCTTAGCGTAATATATGATAATATTTCTTTAGATAAGATGTATTATATTTATAGACTAACAAATGCCTAAGAGTCTATGATTTGCACTTGGGCCAAAACCATGCCACTCTGTCATGTATAAGTGAAATAATCAATTTATTGACTGCTGTGTTATCCACTCAGGCCCCACTATGGATAGAAGGTTGGGACGAATCACTTCATGAGATAGGCAAACTGTCATACGAGACAGTTCTGTCTACGCAAAATGCCGCAATTTTACTGAAATCAGTTGAAGACCTGCCAGTGTTGGTAGTTATGGGAGCTGAAGATGCCCTTGTGCCTTTAAAATCCGCTCAAGCTATGGCTTCACTACTTGTGAATTCTGTGCGTAATTGTTTATAATGCTCTAGTCTATTTTATACTGGACACTGAATTTAATGTAGATAATGACTGAGAGGTGGTGGTTCAATCAAAAAAACAAGGGCTTGTTTATTGTTGAAAATGGAGAATGAGGTTACCTGTCTTCAATATCATCACAAAAATGTGCTGCTTTTCCTTCCGTGAATGTGATTTCATTTCTGACTTCTAAGACGTTCATTTTGTCTTTTGCAGAGACTGGTTGCAATATCTGGTTGTGGTCACCTTCCTCATGAGGAGTGTCCAAAGGCATTACTTGCCGCATTGTCACCATTCATCAGCAGACTTGTACAAAAACCAGATCTGGGAGACCAATAGGGATATTTAATCAAAATATAAATATAGGGCGTTTATGTGCTAAGGTGGGAGGAAGCATTCCACCTCTTGTTTGTTTGTTTGTTTCCTTGGAGAAGAGATTGAAGCCATGCTTTTACCCTAGTTGAGCGGGTGGCCTTACCCTAGTTTTATTGGGGAGTTTTGTCGTGCTAGTTGAGCGGCCTTTTCCTTTTCATTTTTTTGGGTTTCTCTTGGTTTTCTTTTTTCTTCTTTTTTCCCCCTTTCCGTATTTGACAAGTGACGGTTCATGTCAATCTCTGCTCAAGGTGAGTGGAAAAAGACATAAGTATGTATATTTTGCCGTTTGAAATGCGTTTATATAGGCACTATTGCAATCTTTGTGTTCTTGGATCATAGATTTAATAGTTGAAGTTGGATTTAATTGTCTGACAACTCCAAAATTATACCCATAAAATCGACTAATGTAGATCACATCAGATGTTCCGAATCATCTTTTAAATCGACCTGAGCCCAACAATTTACTGATAATATTCGATCAAGTTCTCATGATTGCACCAAGAAATGAGGGTAATGCTAGCGCAGGGCAAAACAAGCAAAGGCTGATGTTTTTTTCCGGATTTTGCAGCTACCATGGCTAAATGCTCATCATCTCCATGTTCCGGCCACGATGGCCAAAAGCTGAAGCCGACGCTTGCACAGCGATGAGAGGTTGTTAACAGCATGAGTCGTGCTTCTTCAAACTGCATTGTTACGCCATCCAAGCATTAGTGAGAATGTCCTGGTGCCCAAGAAGGCCGATCCTTTCATGCAAAGGCAGGATCCTTCAAGTCGGTAGCAAATGTGTTGATGATCGATGCCTATTGGACTAGTCGCATCAGACGTCAGAAACCGATGCCCAGCAGCCCAGATAGGGCAATGGAGTGTGGGTTCATTTAATAGTGGCATCTCATAAGTGTGATAAAGTGACAATCCAACGCTATCATATTTTTTTCCCAAACGTTCAAGAGCATTTATATTGATCTGCCATCTTCAAGGACTTGTTCTTGCAGGGATTTCATGTTAAATTACATAAACAGGAAGAGTTAAGGAACTATGGACATTGTCATCCACAAATCTCTGCTGCAAAGATATCATGTTTTTCAGCAAAATCACAGTGAGGGGTGTCTGTCACCGCACGATAGAATATAGTAGCTTCCTCACATGGGTCTTATCTAATCTTCTAGGGTAGGGTTTGAAATACACAAGCAGCAAAGCAAGCAAATGTTTGTACACATTAATCCTTAGTGGATTTATTGATCAGTGATTTGTGGATGTGTGGAATGACTCCACCGCCAGCAATGGTACCCTTAATAAGGGTATCTAGTTCTTCATCCCCCCTGATAGCAAGCTGCAAATGCCTTGGTGTTATACGTTTCACTTTAAGATCCTTGCTAGCATTCCCTGCCAGTTCCAGCACTTCAGCGGTCAAATATTCCAATATGGCAGCAGTATAAACGGCTGCTGTTGCTCCGACCCTTCCATTTGCAGAAACTCTAGTCTTCAGTTGGCGATGAACACGGCCCACTGGAAACTGCCAGAAATATGTGCCATTTTGGTCTTTATATAAGAAGGCTTAATTACCAACAGATGAAGGAAGTGAAAGAATGAGTCATTGTATTAGATTTTACAAAGCCAATAAATCCATCTATCCTAAACTATCACTCTGTCCACTAGATTAACCACCTCCATTGATCATTTACACACACAAACTTATTCTTAATGCAAATTGGAAGTGCTAATGCAAGAAAATGAGTTGATAACGACAGAATCCAAAAGAGCTCTACATGCGGTTAAATCTGAGGAATATGAATTACAAATCAACTAGATGCCTACCGTATTTCCTTGAAGAGGTCACCACAGGAACCAAAAGTCAGCTCACAGTACAATTTAGATTAACTCATTAACATGCAATTAGCCACACAAATTTTAAGAAGTATGAAGGATAGCATCTGACAATGAAAGGTTAGAAATGTGAAATATGGACCAATGAACAAACTGGTGTGGAGGTGGACCTGACCAAGCTAAGGGCTGTTAGAAAGTTTTATGGTACTAGACCAAAGATAATTGGATGCAAGTATTAAAAAAAGCTTAGGAAAGAATGCGTATAGTACAATAAAAATACTGACTATTAATGTTGCTAACAAAAACTCTACTTAATATTATCTTAGTTATGCAGTGGAACAAGACTTGAGTTGATTGCATAATTTGCTGAAGGTTTCGATCAGCCTAATTAAAGAGGTACAACATTTCATGAAGGAACAGCATAGCAGTCCTGCTTTTTTACTTTTTTAGACGTAATGACATAAAATAAAGCAGTTTCAAGTTACTTGCATTCCAAATAAACCAGAAAACTAATGGATATGTAATATACTAATGTTCATCTGAGAGGACATAAATTCAACATAAAAGGGAAATTAGAAAAAGAGAAAAAAAAAAGCAAGAAAGAAGAAGCAAATAACGCTTTAGATGGTTGCTTGCACCTTCTAACACATTATTTCTTGACAGCCCCTACAAACACATTATTGCTATACTGCAATGGTTTCAGCTAGAATATAGTACTGTGAGTAGTACCATATTATTGACGGCCCCTACAAACACATTATTGCTTTAGATGTTCATCTTAGCAGACACTTGACAGTTGCATAGGTAGTAGTATGTCTGGCCAATACCACACTTCATGCCAGTAGCTTCAGATTAAGCTGAGTGGTTCATTATTTTCACATGAAAACATTAGACCCTCTACGGCTCAGTGCAGGAATTCTAACATATTGTCTTTTAAGGATATCCTATTAACACCGTTACTGCAAAACAGAATCTATAACCAATGAACCTGGCTACTATGGGTTGCATCGCTATGAAATATTTAGGTTTTCCATCATAGAAAACTAGCAATGCTAACAAAAGTTGGGCATATGTAAAATTTTTCCATTTAAATCTCACGTCAGGCCTCAAAATTTGGTGGTAGCAATTAAGGAAGCGCCTAGGTTTGGGGTCAAGACATCAAACTGCCAGTTTAGGAGTGAACTAATAGACTTGATTGTGTCCACTCATACAATTTTACTAGCTTAAAATTTGGTATATTCTTTCTTAGTATTTTGAATTTAAAGAGGAGAGACATAATCTTACTTCAAGCAGATTATGCGACTTGGCACTATACATCTAAAATATGTGCCATCGAGGCGTATTATTGAGTTTATCAAGAACTGCAAAGTGGCTTTTCCAAAAATGCTCCTCCCATGAGTGTTTAAGATTGTTACTTGTATTTGAAGGATTATAAATAATCTTATAGTTTAAATTTAATGTTTGTCCCACATCAGCGGTGCATCAGCCTATAAACGATATATTGTGCCTTCCGCACAAATATATTTAAAGAACACTACTACTAACTGAAATTTCAGGTTACCTTAAGAATGCTTGTTTATACACACACACACACACACACACATATATATCATAATACCCACTTCTGACTTCTCAGTGGATTTAAGCTCTCGTGGAGTCATTAAAAGAAATAAACAAATAAAACGAAAAAAACGAACAAACAAACATTAATCTAATCTCAGAACACAATCAAATCCATAAAATTCACCACCACTCTGCGCCGCACCCATAACACAAACTAATGGGACCCCAGTTCAGATCTACGGTTACGCTCCTGGAATCAGATCAAAAATCGAAACAAAAGTAGAAGATATATGATATGGGAATAAAGATGTAGCGACGGGTAAGAACAACGCAGAAGATTTGGAGAAGGGGACCTGGAGGCCAGCTCTGGAGGAGCGAGAAACGGGCTTCTTTTTGTCCTTGTCTTTGCTGTTTAGGGCCGAAGATTTTCCCATTATCAACCCTTTAGCTCCTTTTCCGGACATCTTCCTAAAATTGACAGAATAAGAAGAATAAAAAGAAGAAGGAGGAGAAGGAGGAGAAGGAGGAGGAGGAGAACGGAGGAGGACAAAAAGAGAAATTTTCAGAGGAAGTAGACGAGGAAGAAGAAGGGCCAAAAAAACTAGGGACAACGTTTCATATGTCAGCTCGACAACAAATTATACGACCAATATACCCTTCCTCGTCATTTACTTATTTACTTATTTACTTATTTCGTGGCCGTATATATTCGGCGAGTTTGATAGGTTTTGCAGTGATAGTAAAAATTATTTGATAAATAAAAAAAAATTATTTATAAAATAAGTATTTGTTTTTTTAAAAAAGTAAAAGTAATTTAAAGGTTACTTTTATAAATTGTTTTTTTACGAAACAGTTTAAAAATTTTAAAATACCAATTTAATCCCTCTAAATCTTAGCATGCCATATAGTTTCTAAACAGGATGGAGATACGGAGCGGAGGGCAGTGTAGGTTGGGGATGGGGAGCAGATCCGTGGTGGGGGTTGGGGCAAACGGGGGTGGGGATGGGGAGAAGAGGGCGACAAGGTTGGGGATGGGGAGCAGATCGACGGCATCATTGGGCGCGATACTTCACGCACATCGGCCACCCCCCCCCCTCGCGCCTCTGTTCCTTAGGGTAATTAATGAGAAAACAGGAATGCCACAATCACGATGATCGTGACAAACTGTCATGCCCTAGATTTTCAACTCACAGAAACCGGTTAGTGAATTTCCATGCTTGCACCCGAAGAGAAAATGGATTGGTAATAACACCGATAAATGGACCTTAGCACGGGTGCCATTCCTATTTCATATCACACATATAACACACGAATACAAAAATTTTATTGTAAGTTACAATAAAAACACATATATACATATTTTTCCCCCATGGGATTACAATCATAGTTTTTACAATCTAACCAAACAATAAATACACACACAGTCTTTACCTCTGGTGAATCTCCTAGCTCCTATAAGCACCTGAAACAAATAAGGACAAACACAATAGGAGGGGTGAGCAACCATAACTTAGTAGGGATTATGTCTCCCTGACCCATCCCAACTCATAAACTAATGTAGGCATGTGCTCATGTAATACTACAGATACATTACCAACTCAATCATGTACACACACATTCAAATGCAAAGAAAGCCTCCCAGGTCACAAACATTGCCTCTTAGTACTACCCTTCAGGTACAACATTTCCTCTCAAGCATAATATTACGCTCTCAGGGTATAGTATTACCTCACAGGTACAGTATTACCTCTCAGGTACGGTATTACCTCTCAGGTACAGTAGTCTCTTAAGCTTCAAACAAATCTCACCTCTCAAGCCCTCAACAGTAGCCTCGCAGGCCTACATGAACTAGGGGTTCACAATTCTCTATGTAATAGAGGCCAGTTTTCACAAATTTATCCTCATGTCTTGACCAAGAGAAAGGATTTTCGTAGAAGCTATTTTCTTGAAAGAAAAAGTCTCGGCATTGGCTTTCTATAATATAACTAAGACAATCTGATTTTTTGGGGATTTTTTTTGAGAGGTCTAACCCACTTTCCAAAGAGTCACCACTACGAAAAACTGTATATTTCCGGGGTTTTACACTAAATCCCATTTTTCACATTTTGAAGGAGTAGGAATTTGATTTTCTAGTATTTTTCTTTTCCAAATGGGTGGTATTTCTTTATTTACATTGTAACTTAAGAATAATACTTGAGGCATAATAGTTACAATGTAAATAGTCCAGTCTAGTGAAACTGGAACTGCACTAGAACTACATTGCTCAACTGCTCAAGACACCCTGCTCGAGACTGCTTGAAACTATCCTTGATGTTACACTCTACTCAAGACTCCTGCTCGAAGCTCTCTGCTCGAAGCTAGCCTCGAGCAGTTCCCAGTTGCGAACTATTGACTGTGTTCTTCCTGATTTCATCCCGAAACCCAATTATACCCGTTAAATCTCCATTTTAAGCACTAATCCATCCTACAAATTACTTTCTAACTCATTCTAGCTATCTTAGGCTACCAAAACAATATTAATTCATACCAAAACAACATAAATCGCGTTTCTCAAACTCTAGGGTTCATACTTCCAATTCCACGAATTGGGAGTTAATTCACATGTTTTAGCTACTATAGCAAGCATAATCAATGTAATAGGAGTGAGAAGAACGAATTCCTACCTCGACTTTGGTCGATTTGAGTTTTGGATTGTCAATTTCATTTTTTTCCCTTCTCTTTCCCTCTCCTCTCCCCTTTCTCTCTCTAAAAAGGCAAGCATGTATGACATTTAGGGATTTGGGTTTTCACTTCCCTATTTATACTTTTCCAGATTTAATTCATTAAAATATCAAAATTACCCCCACAGGGTCCTAACTCCAAATCAAGCCCAATTACTGTCAAAATGCTCCGTTTGACGAGTACATCACTGTACTGAGATTTGTTTTTCCAAATAAAACCACAAAAACAAAGTCACCCAACCACACCACAAAAATCTCAAAATTATCCTTTCGGGGCTTTGATTTCAAATCGGGCCCACTCATAGTCAAAACACTCTATTCAACGCATACATCGTCGTATTGATATTCACATCCCTCGATGTGCACTCCATCACATGGTTAACTGCCAGAACCCCAAACATGAGTCATTACACGAACTCCGTGATCACCTTATTCTCCAGCCTTGAAGTCCTTGCCAAGCTCCTCTCTATCGCTACTCTCTTTGTGTTCACGCTTGTGGTTGTGGTATTGTTGGTGACGACCCACCGTGACTGAAATAAGCTCGTCGGGTGCATGGGGCTGATAGTGGGTTCATTAGTGGGCATGGTCATTTACAGGGGTTGGTTGGAGAGAAGGGATATTGGGTGGGATATGTGGTGTCTGTGGGGGTGTGGTTGGTTGGGACGATGGGGCTGAAGATCGGGGGGAAAGAGGCACGGAAGCCGAGGCTATGGGGAGCAGATCGACAATGGGGGTTGGGGCTGGCGGGGAGGTGGAGATGGAGGGGGGTTGGGGTTGGCGGGGGTAGGGATGTGTAGAGACCTGTGTTTAGGTTATTTGTGAGATAGTTGTTATTCAGTATTGTGCTCGGCGATACGAACGTTTTAGTTGTAGTTGGGTCCAATTTGGAGTTTGGGGCCCCGAAAGGGCAATTGTGTAATTTTGGGTGTTTGTTAATTAAAGAATTAACATGAAAATATAAATAGAGAGAAAGAGGAAGAGATAGCAAAAGAGGTCATTTGCGTTCAAACTGGCGAGAGCGTGAAGAGAGAGAGAGAGAGAGAGTGGAGTGTGGAAGCTTGGATTGGAGCTTGGAGCTTGGCTTTTGGGTTGATTCCTTTGTGAATATTTACCTGGTAGGTGTTCCTAACCTTCTATTTCATTTATGTTCTTGAGCCTATGTGATTTGGGTATAAATCGTGAGAGTTAGAATGAACCTTAGGTTTTGGGGAAATCCAATTTTGGAATTGGATATGGTAATTTAAGCATGTAAAGTGTATGACATGAGATATAGTATTGTGATTGTGTATCTGGAATTTGGGGGATTTATACTTGTGTATTTCATGGGGGTTGAGAAGTCAACCATGGGGACTAACTCAAAACACGGGTCCAAAATCTATAAAGTTCTCATTCAGAAGGCAAGACTGCGACTAACTCAAAACACGGGTCCTTACAATTTACTTGTGAAGACTGGCTACAGTTCTAAAGGAAATGTTGAGAATGACATGCCATACTAATGTTAGTATGTTGGTGTGAGGTATTGGGGCATGGACTCCGTGACTTGTTTGGGTTCTCACCGTGATGCACCGATGGTGCGATGTGGTTGACGTAAAAGGAGATATGCGCCGATGGGGGGGGGAGGGCGTTGGCCAGGCATATTGCGTTGTGCCGTGGTGTGCGTGTATGCGCCGATGGCGAGAGCCCTGTGATCGGTGAGCGACCGTGTCCGGGCATATAGCGTTGTGGTAGGGGGCCGAGTGCCCTAAGCCGGGATCTGTTGAGGATCATGGACAAGCCGTTCAGTCAAGGTGCAGAATCGGACTGGACGTGTGGGCGACACCGTACTAGGTCACCGATGTTTGTTTCGGATTATGCAGCTTGCACGGGATACACGAGCATGTAGTATAGACTTGTATGTTTGCATGATGTGGAGTGTTGGGGTCACCTACTGAGCTTGTCGCTCACCCCTACTTGTTGTTTACCTTTTTCAGGTGTGACCCGAGACTAGTGGAGGACTTTCTTCCAGGAGGACGCCCACTACTCTGATGTATGATACAGTATTGTATTCTGTATTTTATTGTGTTGTATCCCGGACATGGGTCCGTGGACAGTTGTATGTGCATACTGTATGATGTAATGTCTGTATGACTGTTTGACTTATCATGTGCATGATGATGTATGGGAAAGTACAGGATTACCCTTGATGTATGACTGTACAGGGTTGCATATTTGAGACAGCACCCGCGGTGTAGTCTCCTTTGGTGCTAGTCACCAACCCCTTGACCTATCGGGTGCGGGCAAGGGGAAGTCATGTACCCGGTTCCAGGTTCCCTGCAATTCGGGGGCGTGACAGTTATGCGATTTAATGGCGCTTAAGACGCGTTATGTGGTATATAAATTGTAGTTTATTAAGTATGATTTGGGTTTGCGGGTGTCTGGGAGTCGCTAGGTCGATGTCAGACGAAGACCAAGCTGGAACGACGATGAACAGTGCTGCTTGGTGTGTTGGTGCGTTTGGGATCCAGAAGGTCGCAGAGTCAAAGGTCACAGAGGCGAAGGTCACAGAGTCGAAGGTTTGAGGGTCGAAGGTCGAAGGGTTGTAGGGTTGAGGGTCGAAGGTTGAAGGTCAGCAGCTTTGAGCTGCAAATCTTCGAGGCAGAGTCCTACGGATCTTCAAGGCAGTCTTATGAGTCTTCGAGGCAGAGAGCTATGAGTCTATGTTCCAGAAATCTTTGAGGCTACGACTGCAAGTCTGCGAGGCAGATCTTTGAGGCTACGACTGCGAGTCTGCGAGGCATATCTTCGAGGCTACGACTGCGAGTCTATGAGGCAGATCTTTAAGGCTACGATTGTGAGTCTGCGAGGCAGATCTTCGAGGCTACAACTGCGAGTCTGCGAGGCAGATCTTCGAGGCTACAACTGTGAGTTTGCGAGGCAGATCTTCGAGGCAAAGTCCTACGGATCTTCGAGGCAATCCTACGAGTCTTCGAGGCAGATCTTCGAGGTCGTGTTTCCAGAGATCTTCGAGGCAAGTCTTCGAGGCAATGTTCTGCAGGTCTTCGAGGCAGTGTTCTGCGAGTCTTCGAGGTTGGGCTTCGAGTTTCGAGGCTGGGTTTTTTAGAGAGCCTTTGGGGCTAGTCCGTTGAGTAATTCTTATGCCTTTTTAGAGGTATGGAATGTTGTTGTTTGCTTGGCATAAAATATTGTGTATAAGGTTGGGTTGATTTGATTGGCTGGTTAACCGAGGTCCCATATAGGGCTGGCTATGAGCCGAGGTCCCCTATATGGCTGGTTGAGAGTGGAAGGTCCCACGGGTGGTTGCTTGTATGCTATGGTCCCACTGTGGCGGGTAGGCTGTAAGAGCCTTGCCCTGTGCTGATCAGCTGTGTGACTTCTGTGTGACTTTTTTGTGTAAAGTCTGTATGACTTCTTTGTGTAAAGTTTGTGTAACTTATTTGTGTGACTTATTTGTGTGAGCCTCGCATGTCTATGTTTTGTGGATGATGTTTTGTGTGCATTTATGCTTTCATTGGTATGGCATAGAACCCTGCGTGCATTATTGTGTGCTTAGACATTCATTGGCACATGTATACATGAGTAGTGTGTTGTAGGTCACCTACTGAGCCCTTGTGCTCACCCTACGCTGCTGTCTTGTTTTTCAGGTTCAGGAAGGAGGTAGCTTTGGGGTTTTTTGTCGACCAGATCGAGCAGACCAAACCATTTTCGATGTATGGGACTATGTCCATTTTGCTGATTTTGTATTATGACTGTGTTACTTCCCGGACATGGGTCTGTGGATGTTGTACTGTATCTTATGATATTATATGATATGATGTGATGGTATTTTCAGTTAGTTGCATGATTTCGGGGGTACAGGAATACCCTTGTATGACTGTACAAGCGCATTCGGGCAGCACTCACTGTGGGCCCTTTTTGGTGCTAGACACCAACCCCTTGCCCACGGTTGCGGGTATGGGGTAGTCATGTACCCAGTTTTGGGCCTCCCAGAGTTGGGGGTGTGACAGGATGAGGGGCAGAGGGCGGCGAGGGCTGGGGTTGGACGATGGTGGTGGCCGAGGGGTGGTGGTAGGGAGCAAGCGGGGCAGCGGCGGTGGGTGGGAGAGAGAGAGAGAGAGGGTTAGTTTTTTTAATTATAATAAAATAAAAAAAGAATATTTTTGTCTTTTAAATCTTCACATCACTTTTGTTTTTAATTTACCAAACACTTATCAACTGCTTTTAAAAATTAAAGCACTTTTAAAATTATATTTTACTAAACACTTACCTGCTTATTTTCACAACAGCTTATTTTTCCAGCACAACTAAAAGCCGCTTCTTCTAAAAGCACAACATTACCAAACTAAGCCATTGTGTGTGTTTGGCGCATGCATGAGGGTGATCTTCGATTGATTTGGACAAATTACATTACTTTGGGAAATTAAATTTTTGATTTTCGGTCTGGTTGATAGAATTGCTTAACACACTCAAATCGATTTATTTGGTTTTTAGTTTTTAGTTAGTCGGTTTGTCAGGTTAACTCGGGTTAATAGTTTTCTTGTTCACCCTTCAGCAATTTCTCACTTTAAATTCACAAAATCAATACAAACTAGAATACATAATCTAATATCTAATTTCAACAAACTTGTCACGCCCCGGATTTCCAACCCGAGGAAACTGGTTCATGACTCCCCTTTACCCACGCGATAAATAAGGGGTTAGGATAATTAATTCCACACAGGACATCACAAACATCCACAATAATTGTCCACAAGGCAAACCATATTTATTTATTAAATTCAAATATCTTTTACATCATTTCCCCATAGGGGTTACATTAATTCCTCAAAATAACATAACACGAAAAGCAACAAAACAGATAACTCGGTCCTCCACCTTAGTGTTCCACCTAATGCCCGAAAAGAGGTAAAACACAATAGAAGGGGTGAGCAACCACAGCTCAATAGGGATCATGTCTCCCCAACCCATCTCATGCTCCTAGCATCTACATGATGGCGCGCATAAGTGAAGTGTTGTGGCAATAATATATAGACAGGTTATGAATAACATTTATAAATACGGCAACACACAAACAAGCCACACAAGCAGGCACAACCATAGCCACAACCACACAAGCTTATACAACCACAGCCACATAGGCTCTACAGCCACTCGGGCTCCACAGCCACATAGGCTACCACAACCACAGCCACACATGCTACCACAGTCCCACATAGCACTTACAATCACAACACAATAATACACATTCACAACATATCAATTTAACACAAGTATTCATCACACAAGCCATTTTTAGGGTTAAGTTCACTTGAGATTATCAACCATGGCCGGGGAGCCGGAGGTTGTCTGGGTACCAGGCGAGAGTAAGGGGACGTCGGGGGGGTAGAAACAAGAAACAAAAGGACATCCTGGGAACTAAAGGTGGGGGGAGTGGGGGGGGGAGGGTTCTGCGGAAGGACCAAGGGAAGGTCGGGAGACTGGAAGGCCAGGAGGACACAGGGGAAGGGAAGCTCGCTAAGACCGCCGGGAGGGGTGGAAGGACACAGGGAGAGGAAAATGCGGGAAGACACGGGGAAGGGAGAAGGGCGGTCGGGGCCACGGAAGGCGAGTAAGAAAAACACCGACCAGAAGACTGCACAAACCGTAGTTCGCCGTTGGGCCAGAAAGTTGAGAACAAGATCCGTGTGGGGCCGACCAGCTTACTCCGATCTGAGCCCCCGAAAGGCGGACGGGGGGGGATTTGCCAAGTCAAGGTGTTCTAGAGTTGATTCACAACGAGTGTGAGACGGAAAAACAAAAACAAAAGAAAATAAGGGCATCTGTGGGAGGGGTGAAAGGGTTGCTGTGAATCCGGAAAACAAATCCCCTGCCGTTCAAAGGTAGGGTGAGAAAAGAAAGGAAAAGGCCCCCCCTTGGCAGCTCGGGCGGGTCGGGTCCCCCTTTCCTCAAATGGCCAAACGCCCCTCGCCCCCGGGCGGCGCCCATGGGGGAAAAGGACCCACCCCCTGCTTCGCCGCCGTACCACGGGCGGTCTAGAAACCGCCAAATCACCGAGCTCCCCGGGAAGCCCATAGAGTGGGGTCATCTTATGTGGCTCTTCTCGAGCACGAGCGGAACATGGAGGAGGAAGAGCTACCAACGTGAAAGAGTGGGCGGGGGCGCAGGAAAAGGCTCGGATGTGTGGCGGCTGACGTCCGAGAAAGCTTTTGTTTGGGAAACGCACCTTGAGGGTCGGCCCGTGGTGACCGACCTCGGGGACTTTGGGTTCAAACCGGAACACAAAAGCATCCGGAGCGCAGCATCGCAAGAGTCTAGCTACCCACCCGTCAAGACAACTGCCCTGGGCGCTCTCCAAACAACCCGTAAAAGGGTCCCCTAAGCGATGAGAGGGCCACGAAGTGTTAAGACCGACGAGAGGATGTCGGAAAAAAAGGGGGCTCGAGGCTCGAGTGTAAACATCGAGGAATGGTCGACGCACCTTGCAGGGGAGGGGCCCCTTTGCCTTGGCGTTCCACGGAAGGAAAGGGGGGGGGGGGGAGAAGCGCCCTGTTCCAACAAGAGCGCCTCCGCCGGTGTGGGAAACCGGCATGCGAGGTCCAAAGCAAAAGGGCCGAGAAAAGGACAAGGAACCTGCCGCTCCCCTCGGTAAGGGGGGGGGGGGCGGGTGGGGGGGGGGGGGGGGGCGCTTGTGACAAAAACATGAGGGCCAAAAGAGGGGCCTGAGATGGCCGCCCTAGGGTGCCTTGGATGAGGACCTTCTCGAGCTCGAGTAGTCCTCCTGGTCTGAAAAGAATGAGAGACATTACAAAGCAAAGTGGAGAAACGCGATCTTGCCAAAGGGTCCGACGAGGAAAAGGTGGTGCTTGAGTGATCTTGTACCACGGTAAAGGGAAAAGCTAAAAACAAAAGGAATGGGGAAAACCGGGGCCCCCGGGCCGCGCGGACCTGGTGGCCTCACTCCAGCCGCCGGGTCCCCGTTTCCCCTAGCCCAACTTCTGTGTCTAACGTGGTGGTCTCGGCCCTGTGTCGTGGGGGTGGGCTGCACCTCCCACCGGACCGAACTAAAGATGAAGGGAAGGGCAAAGCCAAAGGACCCAAAAGAAAGACAAGGGGGCTTAGCAAGAGCGGCCCCGTGGTAGGCAGGGGAAATCGAATCGGCGTCCGTGCTTGACGTAGGAATGGGTCTTTAGATGTGGGTTTCGATGTGGGTCTTTTCATAAAGTCGAAAAGGGTCTGAGCAAACATCTTCAAAAGGGGCCCGAAACCATAAAAGGTACAAGTGTCACAAGCAGTCTCAAATAACGAAGTGCAACGCCCCCCCAAAAAGTTGGGCCCAAAGGAAAGGGTTTTTGGTTTTGGCCCTGTGTGGCCGGTAAGTATCAAAGCAAGCCGTGGGCCCGGCTAGGGCTCTAGGATGTAAACAAGGCTCCGTTTTGGCGCAGAAGGAAAGTCGTTGGCCAACGGGTATCACCTAAAGGCACTGAAGGTTTGATTTGGTGTAGAAACAGGACAAAGGCGTCCTACCAGAAAAACTCCGAGAGTGCCGGTAAGAGGGGACCGGTAGATCTACGTGCTTCCAGAAGAAGTGGGTGCTGGATTTTTGACTTAGTCACGTTCCTTTCAAGCTCCGACTCTGCGAGAATGCGAAAGACCAACGTAGAGCAAAGTAACCCTCTCCTCGCTTTTCATATGGACGGGCTTTACACTAGTTGCGAGTCCCTTGTGGTGTTTTCACCACATGATGTCAAATCAAAGGTCACTTTGACTCTTGGTCCTGGATAACTCACAAGAGGCAAAGCTGGGGTCTGGTCAGAATTGGATTTTTCAAAAAAATGAGTCTTTGTTTCGATACGGGCGGAGCTTCCGCTCCAACCCCACAGGGGACGAACTTGTGGCGGTCCTGTCGGGGCTTCCTCTGATGGGTGAAGGTGTCCTTCCGCTAGTTGTTGAAATGATCTAAAATAAATCACCATGAAACACCCTAGAGTTAAGGCAAACCTCCTTTGGCGGTACTTGTAAAGGCAAGGCCGGTAATGAACCAAAACGATGATGGGTCGGGCTAGCTTTCGGGTCTTTAACTTAAAGAGATTCCAGGACCGTGGCCTCGTGGTCGGTCTCATGGCTGGACCAACGCGTCTCTTGTCACACGTTACCAACCACGTCGAAACCAGATGGGTCTCGTGCTCGTCCTTTGCGACAAACCCAGGTAAATGGCACCTTGCCGCGGCTGAACCTGGAAAGTGAAGAACCCAGCTCCGCCCTAACAAACTCCCAGCTACCGGTGAACCACCCACGGAGGCTGTCAAGCACCACCCAGATGGACCAAACCCCCCGTCGGGGGTCCGAGAACAAGGCCCCAGGCCCCTTCAAAAAAAAGGTGGTGGCCTAAGAAGGTGCAGCAAAAAGAACAAGAGAAAGGGCCACAAGGCAGTCTGTTGAAATGGGGGAAGAAGGGAAGAGAAAAAGGAGGAAGGAAGAAAAAGAAGAGGAACCTGTCGTGTGGCTGCTGCAAATGACAAGGTTCGAATGGTGAGGAGGGCACCTCCGGAGGATCGTCAACTTTGAAAGCTCATGGTGAAGTCCAAGGCCTTTACAATTCTCTGCTCCCCAAAAGAGATGACACCACCTTTTCGACAAGAGAAAGGACACACTTGTGAATCGTGAGATCTTTTGCAAGAGAAGCGGGTGGGGAGGATGGCTGATGGGGACCCCTGGGAGAACAATAAGGAAGGTCTCAATCGGGCAAGACCTCGACTTATAGTTTGGAAGGCACCCGTAAAACCCCAGCCCGCGAGTGGTGGGAGTTGAGGGACAAGGGATCGGTCTCTCTTACAGCACATTGTGACTGCTTTGCCACGATATCGGCAAATCCCAAGAGTAAGCTTCATGAAAAGGTAAAGGCTCAAAGGGCGGTGGGACTGGCCCAAAGGGCCTCCTCGGTGGGTTGGAGGATCGACGGAAAAGCAAGGGACGGGGTCTAAATAGGCTGGTGAGGAATTTCGTATACCTCGTGGGGGGGAGGGGGGGGGGGGGGGGGGTAGAAAAGAAAAAGAAAAAGAAAAAAAAAAAAAATTTGGTGCAGACGCTTGCGCCCCCTCGCACCTGGAAGCCAGCACGAGACCAGGGGGACACAGCGCTGCAAAGCTTTTGAACATGTGAAGTTGGACTATTACAAAGCCCTCCGATGGGAGGTTTTTGTTAGGATGCTCGTTGTAGGTCTCTTTATTCCCATTTCAGGCCTGCAGAGTTGAAAGTAGGAAACTCTGGTCTGGTCTCTGAACGGACAGCTTGATTCCACCCAGGGAGGCGGTAAAGCAACATATGGTATATGATTACCCATCGGGCGTCACATCCATTAACACCACAGACCAAAGCATGTTTTTAGACCAACAGAAGTAAGAAGAAAGGGCTGCTGGGCTGGAATGGCCAAGCGGATGCCGGTAGTTTAATAAGATAGGGGGGGATGGAACAAAAAATGTTTTTTTGAGCGGTCAACCGAGAGGATTGCCTCCCGGGGGAAAAGCTTTTATATTACCCCGTATAGTCTCATACCTTTCTATATGGGGGGAGCTTCGAGGGAAGTTCGGGGGGCCCATTGTCTGTCCCTGCTGGTCGCTGGATCGAAGGGCGTTGGTGTCTTCCCTTTGATCTCGCCTTTCTGGTCACTTTTCCCCATGAACATGAGCCAAATGATCTTATTCTTGCTGAGGTTGTTGACTTATATGACTGTGTTATCGCTGCCTTGATTTTAATATTGATACTTCACGTGCGTCTACTACTTTGCAGCTGTTTGTTATTTGTTTTTTTTTCTTCTCTCTCTTTCTTTAGCTTTGTTTTTGTTCTTTTTTAGCTACGTTTTTTTTTGAACCGTATTAAAATCCCGTCCATGCATGAGTGTTGTGGACCTCTTTCTACTTACAAAGGACACTCCATTCCCACTGACGACAAGGCTATCGCCGGTCTTTTTTATTCTCCGGTGGTCGGCCTTTCCTCCGGACTCGCTTGGACCCCGTTCTCTTGCGGCTTTTGAGGAGGGGATCAAAACTTCCGGGCCGGCCTGATGTGTTCCGAATGTTTTGGAGCCTGTGGACAGCTCTGTCGCGGGGCCCCCCCCCGCGCGGGTTTTGGACCCCTGTGGACTGCGGACGGCTTGTGCTTCGAGACAGTCCTTTCCCACCCTCTGGCCCTGCCCCCTCCATTGCCTTCCCGCTTGGTGGTGTTGATCCTCCGGATGGTCCTGCCCTTTGCCTGCCCCTGGTCTCCTCCCTCTTTGCTTTGCCAACGGACATCCACCCTTGGGATCCGCCCCCTCCGGCTCCCCCTCTTGGCCGCGTGGTGCGTGGTGTGGGGGGAGAGCAGGGCCCCGGGGGGGCTGCCTCCCGGCGGTTGGGTAGGCTCTGGTTGGGGGTTGGGGCAAACCTCCGGTCTCGCGGTGCCTGCCGGGGTTGGTTGGTGGGTGGTTTGGGGGTGGGGTGGGGGGATACACGGAGGGGCGCGCGATGCCCGCCCCCCCCAAGGGTGGGGCCCTCGAGGGGCGGGGGGGGGGTTTGGGGCGCACACGTCCCCGTTGGTGTGGCCTCCCTCCCGGGCCTCCGGCCAGCTTGTGTCGCGTCGAGGTTGCGTTGTGGTTGGGTGGGGTTTAAAGTGTGGTGGGGGGCCCCCGCGGGCGGTGGCTGTCCCCCCCCCAGCCGCCCCCCGCGCCCTGCCTGGGTAGCCCCCCCCCACGTCCCGTGTTTTCCCCCCGTTGGGGGGGGGGGGGGGGCTTTTTTAGGCGGGGGGCCATTGCCCCCCTGGCCCGCCCGTGGTCTGCCTCCGCCCCGGTTTCCGTGTTTGGTTTGCCTCCAGCTGGTGCTCGGCTGCCTGGCTCGGATGCCCCTGCTCTCCTGGCTCCTCCCCCCTCTTTGCTGGGGCCAAGCTGGTGCGGCCCGTTGCGCGCCCCGCCCCGAAGCCCGGCCCCCTCGCCTTCCTTTGAGGAAGAAGGATTTCGCCCCCTTTCTCTCCCTTGGGGGGGTGTGGAGGGGGGGGGGGGGCCGGGTTGCCCGGGGGGAGGCGCCTGCCCCAACCTCCCGGCGCCCTGGTCGGCCCGAGCCCCTCCCCCCCCCCCCCCCCTCCCCTCCCTCGGGGGGGGGGGGGGGGGGGGGGGGGGGGGGGGGGGGGGGGGGGGGGGGGCGGGTTCGGGGGGGGGGGGGGGGGGGGGGGGGGGGGGGGGGGGGGGGGGGGGGGGGGGGGGGGGTCCTCCAGAGGGCTCGGCCCGGAGAAAGGCCTCTGGGAGGGGTAGCACGAGGGTAAGGGGTCTCAAGAGGGCCTGTAATGGTGAGGCGGGGCTGGGAGGCGGCCTGGGATGTCGCCGGGTTTTTGTGGTGCCTGGGTCTCGAGCCGAAGGGTTTTAGAGTTGGGGGAGCACCTGGAACCGGGAGGGTGTTTTAATTGTGGACGGGCTGGGGGTTTTGGGGCGGGGATTTGATAAAGCGTGGGGGCTGAGGCGGGGGCGGGGGGGGGGGGGAGGGGGGGGGGGGGACCGGGGGGGGGGGGGGGTTTTTGGGGGTGGGCGGGGGGTGGGGGGTGGGCACCACGGGTGGGTTGTGAGTCAAAGGGGGTGGCCCTCGGGGGAAAGGGGAGAAACAGGGAGGTGGGTGGGTTTCTAGGAAGGGGCCCTTTCAACCACACTATGAAACAGACCCTTAATCCCCACGAGACCCTACTACGATACCATCTTGCATGAATGCAACTCCACTACGAAACGGACCCTGAATCCCCACTGACCCCGAACTCATCAATGTTCACAAACACAACATGCCAATGAAAGCCAACATTTATATAAGAGATCACACCTATATGGATACATATATACATATACATCAATCACCAATTTCAAGGTCGAACCCTAGAATAGGTCTAAGAGTCCAGAATCCCTACCTCGAGTCTCGGTTCCTCCTTGCTCCTTACTCCTCTCCAAAGGCACCTCCCGCTTCCTAGGACACAACGGCAACGAACGCACCAAGAATGATCTCTCTCTCTCTCTCTCTCTCTCTCTCTCTCTCTCTCTCTCTCTCTCTCTCTCTCTCTCTCTCTCTACGATGGCGGCTTCAGAAGAAAACCCTAAAGTCAAAAAACAGAAAATCATATCAAAAATACATTATCGCAGAGGTGACGTCGATCACCCTTTTCTCGCGTCGACCAGACCCCACATCGACCAAACTTCACATCGCACAAGGTCAATCTCAGGCTAAATCGACCACATTGACCTTACATCGACCACTATTTCGCATCGACCAACACACGGAAAAGCTCTCGGGAAACTACACTTGGTCGACCTCGACCACGTCTACCACACATCAATCCACGTCGAAATTCATCTCGGGTTGACCAAAGCTCAAACGACACACGTTGACCATGTCGACCCTTGCCACACCGACCAAAGCTCAGCAAGATCCCCGTTGAGGCACTACGCCCTCGGACTCCCGCTAACTGTTTGGACAAGAGTTTTTGCCAAAACGCACAATTGACTAACTCCTCACATCCCAAAACACGGGTCATTACAAAACCAAATCAAATAAATTGTTGTTATCAAAAATACCTTTGAATTAATCCTAGGACGTCCGCAATCAATAGACTTCTACTTCTAATTCATAAAATCTTTATATTTTTTACCGTGTCAAAGCAAATTTCTTATCTAAAAGTGTTCGTCGGTCGGTTTGGGTAAGTTGCACTATTTATCTAATCAGTTTATTCGGTTTTTTGTCGAGTTGAGAGGTTAGTCAGCCCGCCCAAATAAATATCGGTTTATTCAGTTTTCGGTTGGTCCATTTATCGAATTAAATCGATTTGTCAGTTTTTCTGCGAGTAAATTTTAGAATTTTGATAAAAATATAATTTGTGGTGTGTTTGATTGTTTATACAGTAAATTTCATATTTGAAAACCAATTGTTTATTTTATAATTTATTTTTATGTATTTTTTTATTCCAACATTTGAGTGATTGTAGTAAATAAAATATAAAAAGTATTATAAAATTAAAAAAATTATTTAAAAGAATAGTGACAAAATGAGAAATGAGATGTTGAAAGTTCTCACAAAATTAGTACATTATATAAAATAAGGGTTTATTTAGTACATTTTTTTTTTGTGTTTTGATTTCATGATTTGAATTTTTATTGGAATTAAATTTTGAAAATATTTGATAGGAAAGAAAATACGTTTTAAAATTTTTTAAAAATTAGGTCCTATAAAAATTGGAGACAAAATAAAATATGATAGACCAATATAAAAAAGTCGAGAAAAGAGAAATAATTTTAATTAATTTGAGTGTCCAGCCAAAATAAATTTAGATTTAAAAATAAAAAATAGTTAAAATTTATTTTTAAAATTAGCTACTTTATTCAAACCATTATTTAAATAGTGTTATGTTATTCAGAAAACAAGTGTATCAAATAGCTTTTAAATTATGAAATCTATTTTCAAAAAACAAAAACAGGTCCATACCCAAGAAGGCCTAAATTTTTTCCTTTTGAACTATTTGCCGATTGTTATTTTTACTCGTAGAATTTCTTGATTATGTATTAAATTTGCATAATTATGTGGTAAACTTTTAATTTAAATATTATATGATATACCTTTTATGTTAAAATAAAATTATATACCATTTTAAATGGATAAATTGAAGCAAGATGTCATCAAATTAAAGCATGATATTGTCAAAGTGATATATCCTGTGTAAATTATTCATGAGAAATATTGAATGTTTGTGAGTATTTCAATTCACGTGGCCAATTAATTGACTCAAATAAAAGTGTAATATTTAGTCGAATTGGACACACATTTGAGGTGGTAAACATATAACGATTATAAAGTTTGTATTATATATGAATAATAAATCAATTCAAAGATATTTTATTATTGACATGAATTATTGTCAGTATTTGATTACTACAACAAAAGTATTATTTATAATTAATATAACTATCTAAAAATTTAATATTAATGTTGTGCTAGATATTTTAAGAAAAGAATTATCATTATTTGAATTTGATAATTATTATATTTGGTTATTAATGTGGGCAAGGTTGGTTGTTTTTTTTTTTTTTTTTTACCAAGGTTTTTATTATAATTGCTAATGTTAAATCAATACTCGTGCTTAATGAGATCAACTTTAGGGATTGAAAAAAGAATATGAAAATTATTCATGGTTTCATGAATCTGGACCTTACACTTTAGTGTGAGAATTTCACTTTTTATGCAAGATTTTATGATGTTTTAAACAACTTCGAGAAGTGAAATTGCTCTAATCGCATGAGTCTTATAATCATCAAGCATGACATTTTGGATGCATTCAAGGGTGTTGTATTGATGATATTGACACATTGAAAGAGTTTCTAGTAGAAAATGAGAAACATTTTTCAAAAAACAATAAAGCAAAAACAAACATATTTTTCAAAGTTTAATTTTTATGAATTATATGTTGGATTACTAGAATATGGGTAATCACGTAACCATAATAAAAATATTTTTTAAAAATTTATTTGGTAATCAAACACCAAAATCTAAACACGAATCAATTGCTACAATTCTAAACAGAATGAAAGGAGGTTAAGAACTAGCTAACTCAAAATCATAAAGGCTAATCACAAAGGCTTGAACTTTCTTATACTTTTTACCATGGTAGTGTAATTAACCTTTGATCATCCTCCTTCCTATTGGGATGTAATCTCGATCTCAATCTTCATTTGTGGGCCCATATGACTCAATTTAGCATGACATGAATGTCATTATTCAACTCAGACCTAAAATCCATGCTTTATCGACCCTAGAAGTCTTGCTTCAACCCTAAAAGTTGATCCTTGTCGACCTTAGACGTCACTTTGCTATCAAAACCTCATATGTCTTTTTCAGCTTAGATATAAAATCCTTTCCACATCAACCCTAGAAATCTCACTTTACCTTTAAAAGTTATTTCCTTTCGACCTTATATGTCTTTTCACTTTCGTAACTCCAGATGTCACTCTTAGCCCGGTCCTATATACCATTTTGGCTATAATGAACCCCCATACCTTGTAGACAATAGTTATTTTCCCCTCACACCATAGAAGGTATCCAATCCCTGAGACATACTTTTCCTATTGAAGTATATATCATTTCAAACATAGATATTGTTACTCTCATTTTGACCCTAAAAATCATTTTCTTTAGCCCTATAAGTCATTTTATACTAATCCTAGATATAATTTCAAATTTAAATTCCCACTTGAACCATGTAACACCCTCTACATCAACTTTCCTAGAGATCACAGCTAACCTAACATTTTCGTTATTTAATTATCACACAAGCTATATACCTTTAGTGTTATATATAAAGGTAATCCAATTAGTTAAAAATAAGTCTTTATCTCCACACATCATTTATATACAAACCATGCACAAGAGGGGCAGCTATTGGAGCTTATTTTACTCGGATTGGATACACCTTCACATCCAACAAAGGAAGCTCAAAATTGAGGATTCCTTAGACAAACCTTCAAAGTGCCCTATATCTAGTTCTAAATGATAGAGAATGAAATTTGGAGACAAACGTGCTTAACTATGTTTAATTCCGAGTCAAAATGAATAAGTTACGACCAAAATGGTTTGATCTCCCAAAAGTCAAATTTGGTCAATAGATTGTCAATGCCCCTTGGCCAAAGGACCTAAAAATGCAACTATGTGAATTTCTTTGAAATATCTTTATATGTTAAGGGTAAGCATCGGTCGGTTTGGCCAGGTTATGTAGTATTTTTAAACTGAATCGAAGACTTTTGTTTTGAAAAAAAATAACAAATAGAAACCAACCAGTAAATGTGAGAAACCATCAGTTTTCGATTCAGTTCGATATATAAATTTTCAATTCAGTTCATCTATTTTTAACCACCGTTAATGTTTAATCAAGAACCGCCAAAGTGACAAATGACATTTTCATAATTTTATAGTGTCTTGGTTAGATACTATGTAAATATATATGGAATTAACATGGATCAATTCATCCACCATTAACACTCCCGATATGTCTACTAATACTCATATAGATGTATTAGTGTTGATTTTCTAGTGCAATTTCAAAAAAGAAATTAGACTCATGAGGGTTACGACCGCATCTGCAAGTGACCTGAGTAGGAAGAGACATAGATGAAGTCTTTGAATATATATTATATTATATTTGGTTGGTTCGGTCCTGAATTGGCTAAATTGTAAACCAACCATAATATATTAGTTTTTAAATTTTCAAACCAAATAAACCAAACCAATTTTAAAAACTGTGTATTTTCAATTTATTCGGATCAGTTTTTGATCACTCCTACTATGCAAGTGTGAGTTTTTTAAATTATCCCTGCAAATTTTGTATTTAAAGATCCGGGACAGTGCAACATGATAATTAAAAGTATAAAAAGGAGAAGATTCTAGAATATAGGATTATTGGAGTTGGATCCTCAGATGTTGGATGTAAAGACCCATATTTGGGTAGGGCTGAGAGATAGTCTTTCTCTGTCGCTGAAAACATCTAGACAATATTTTGTTCATTAATGTGAGCATTTTGACTGTAATTAGGCCCAATTTCGGGTTAAGGCCCTGAGTGGCCCGATTGTTGACTTTCTCGGGATTTATTGGTTGACTTTGTGTTTGAGCGATCAATTGCATTGAAAAATATCTGGATAGTGATGTGCTCATTATTTTGAGCGTTTTGGATGTACTTGGGCTCAATTTGGAGTTCGTGACCTCGGGAGGTCAATTAATATTTTTGGAATTTATTAATGAAAGAAAATGCAGAAATATAAATTGGAAGATGATGGTCCCTTGGAGCCTAGAGGGGGGTGAATAGGCTCTTGTCTAAACTCTTTTTATCTCTTAAGGCATTACACTAATCTAGTCAAGTGATAGAATCACTGCGGAAGATAACCAGATAGTGGAAGTATTTTGTTTTATTATCAAGAGATAAATACAACAAAATAGAAGCAAGACTCTCTTACACTCTGTTTACAAAGGGATTCACACACTAGCCTAGATTATTTCTTTGAGCTCTTGTGCATACACAGGTTATTCAGACTTGTTCGCACACGTACACACTCTTTTACAAATATACAAGTATGAATATTTATACAAACATTCCTAAGAGACAACCTTGGAACTTGTAGTTCTGGAATGCGTTCAGCACTAACTATTCCTCGGTAATCTCTTTGTCTTGACTGCTGCGGTTTGTGGAGCTCAAGGTCTTGGGTTTGAAGAGTATAAGTGCATTTGTGAGTTCCCAAATACAATTGAGGTTGTGTCCATATATCCGGATGATCCACGTGTAAGATTCTTCAGGTTCTCAATAAGTTTGTCTTACATCGGGACGCCACGAGCTGATAACTTTAAATGCGGTGAGTTGAAGTAGTATCTTCTTGGTCCGGTGTAATTTTCCTTACTCCGTTGCTAATGAAGCTCGGAACCTTACTCCGTGTCAGTGGTTGCTTACTCCGTATCTGTTTGGTACTGGAATCCTTAGTCCGTGTCAGTGCTTCCTTACTCCGTATGTAAATTGCTTACTCCGTATATAAGTTCCTTACTCCGTATGTAAATTCCTTACTCCGTATGTAAGTTCCTTACTCCGGGCGAGTCTAAGGGATCGGAATGCTTACTCCATACTAGCGCTTCCTTACTCCGTATGAGTAAAGTTGTCCGGATTCCTTACTCCGCATCTAGTTTCCTTACTCTGTGCGAATAAAGACTCGGGTCTTTATTCCGCATTAATACTTCCTTACTCCGTATCAGTTTGACTTAGTCCGTTTGAGACACTAGGAACATATTCCGCAATCCGTAGCTTTTAAGTTCTTAGTCCGCACGAATGTTCCTTATTCCGTATGTATTGATGACTTGGTTATTTACCAAGTGTTTGACGACACTCACTCTTGTCCGGATCAGGATTATGTATCCTGTCCTTAGCTTTGCTCTCACGAGTGCATCTCCGGATTAATAACATATCTTCTGCAACGATCAAATAAACACAAAAGATCTCAGATCAAATTACATAAGGCTTTATCAAGCATTATCCAAATTCGGGTTTGATCCAACAATCTCCCCCAATTATGGATATGCCCAAACCCTTTGTAATCCGATCCGTAAGCGAGCGAAAAAGATAATATACGGAATACGCATCATAACCAATTTCATTTATCAGCAACTAAGTACAATTCAGCCTTAATACAAGATTTTCACTAAGGTACATAAGGCTTACTATACTTGAAGATCATAGTTGCTGCCTTTTCTCTAAGCTCCATTGTCTGCTTCATCGTATAAGTAATGTGTTGGCTCCACGATTTGTCCACAATCAAAAAGGACTTGATGAAGTAACAGACAAAGGCCCCCTTGACTATCTCCATCCGGCGTTGTGGCACTTGCTTCTTGCCCCGGAATGTCGCCTTCGGCTTCTCGGTTGGACCCAAGGTTGTGATGCCCAACTCTTCATATAAACCAGCTTTCTTCACAGCTTCATCGGCTGAGACACGGTGGTTCCCATTGATTCTTTCTTACAAAGTGCTCCACTATCTCGATGAGAATCAATGAGAATCATTTGCTTGGACCGAATCATGAAGACAACCATCATGAAGTGTGGCGACATGATCCAGGTGCGGAATGAGGATAGTTGAGAGAGTTTTCCATGGCTTGCTATCCTCGGCGGCTCCGTCGATGAAGGACTGAATTAGATCCACACTGGGAAGATAGCCTTCATTCCAAAGACGGCAGAACTTCAAACAAGTGCCCGTCCTTGTATAGAGATGGAAACGACCTCATCTCCATTTTAGCGACCCTCGAGAAGTTGTCAATGTCTTCTGTAGTAAAGAGTCCTTTCTCCAAACAAAGAGTCCGAATGTCGGCCGGGGAGAAAGGGTACATTTCGAAAAGACATCTTCTCTCGACGAGAAGACGCTGCATAGGACTTCATTGCTTTGCGAACGCTTCCATCCGCATCGAAGGGTCAAACGCCGCATATGATGGGAGGAAGGTGTCGGCTGCGGATGAGGAGGATGGAGGAGGAGCTTGGAGCTGCAGAAGGAGCTTGGGCGAGAGAAGCGGCTTCATTTGGGAATTTGAACTCCCTGAAGCATCGAAGAGGCGGGCCGCTTCTCGGCCCGAGTAGATGGTTGTGGTGCGAAGGAGCAGAAGGGCGGACGGATCGGATGACACTCTCTCCCCCGGTTTGGCGGATCGCCGGGAAGCAACGGGAGGACGAGCCATCGTGTGCGCCAGGTCCGCGAAGGAGGCAGACAATGAATGGACGGACGAGGCGACGAGATCCATTTTCTGCTCTATGGAGGTGGAGGAGTCAGTGAGAGCGGAGAGGAGTTGGGCGCCAAGTGCATCAACCTTGGCGACGATGGTGGAAATTTGGGCGCTATGAGCCTGGGCGTGGTGGTCCAGCTAGGCGGAGAGCACAGCGTCGGAGTGAACCGTGCCGAAAGAAGCACGCCCAAGGACCAACTCCGGAGCTTTGGAGGACTCCCCCGCATGAACAGGAGCAGGAGTGCGCTGGGCAGAGGAGTCCGCAGGAGTATCGCCGAGGCAAGTGGCATCCGGAGCATCGAGGCATCCGGAGCTTGACTGCTTTGACCCAGAGAGGTCAACCACGGGAATGGCGGCAGCAGGAGAAGAGGGGCCAGCCTTAGCAGGGGAAGGACCCCGGGCGGAAAGGACTAGGCTGGAGGGGGTACGGAACGGCACATCTGGAATGGAGGCCGGCGTAAGAAAGCCGTGATCCAAGTTCCAGATGATCATTGTCTCCGGGGATTGGGTATGTCGTGTGTAAAACACCCGGAGATCGTTGTCAGGAATGGAGGCAGTGTGGGCAAGGCTAAAATGGAGCCATAGGTCCGTTAGAGTGTCGGCGGAGAGATAGTCTAGGTAATCTCGGGTTGAGGTAGGGGAGGCAAAGGAGCTTTAGGAGTAGATTCCGGGACATCAGCAGTGGCTGCAGCAACAGCGGTGTCAACCGCGGTAGCAATAGCGGAGGTGGAGGGAGTAGGGACATCCGCAGCAGAGGGGACTGAAGAAACAGCTTTAGGGGCACTGCGCTGAGATGGCCCCACAACCTCGGATGGGTCGGCACGAACGCTGAGCTGGGAGGCTCGAGAGTGGGAAGGTGCTGCAACGGACCGAATCCGGGAGGATCGGGGTGCAGAACTGATGTTGGGGGCTTGGCTGTCGGAGGGGTCACCAACAGAACTGCCTTGTTGTTCCGAGGCAGGGAGAATACGGAGAGCTGCAGATGGTCGGCGGGCTATCATGTTCCCATCCGGCGTAAGATAACGAAGGTAATAAGCCGAAGGAAATGGAACAGCATCATATCGGGTGAAATGATCCGGATTAAGATGCCAGAAGACAATGCTGAGGATGCGCCCGAAGGAACGATTCTTGGGACCATTCTGCAGCAATCGAAACAAGAACATGCCCCAATCCATCGAAAGACCTTCAAAAACGCCGTACATGGCCAGGAGAAGGTCGTACGGAACGGAGTCCAGGGCGGATGTGCGAGCCAGTAGACATCGACCCAAGATGGTCGCCATACATCGATAGTGACCTTGGAAGGATTTCACCTTGCATTCCTTCCCTTTTTGTGTGTAACCCATAGAAGCTGCCATTGAATCGGCATCTGGGCGCTGAGGTTCACCGGGAGGTAGGTGGAGAGCAGCGCGGAGAACGGCCGGAGTGATGGTGATGGATTCACTGCGCACATAGGAGATGATGGAGTCGGTGGTGCAGCGAATCCGTTGGTAATACTCAATGATGTCGTCGATAAGAAGATCGACGGGATTGGAGATCAGGTTGAGTAGATGCGAGGCTTCAAGGAGAGGGCAAAGTTGGAGAAACCAGTCTGGAGGATTAGATACAGCACTCCAATCGACCAGATGGCCAAGATTAACACCGGAGAGAGAGATTCTAGGTGCCATTGCAGATGAAATTTGAAGAACAAGAGGAAAGGTGAGGTCTTGGCGATGGAAGGAGCAATGAGAGGTTTAGGGACTTGAAATGAGCAATACTCGTGCTTCGCAGGAATGACCAGAACATATAAGACCGAGTCCGCAAATGTCAGCGGGTCTAGGAATTGGCGAGTGAAACAGGGACCCGCTTGACAGGCTGATGTCATTAGTCTGGATATCGATGCGCCTCCGAATGAAACGATGTCATGGAGACCGTATGACCAAATAAGTGTAACAGCTGGTTGTCATCCAGAGTAGTGTGTGTGTGCATCCCGAGATTTGCATTTAATGAATCATCATGATTCCTCCTCAAAAGCACGCGACATATAGGACGACTTGGATTGTCGCAATTAGACTGTGTCAGGAGTCCGGAGGAATGAACCAACAATCATCCGGAGTAAATAATAGTCGAGAAGAGTATCCGGATGAAAAGTAGACCGTGTCCGTAGTAGACAGAGTTCGATGAGAGAGTAAAGTAGATTCCTTTGCAGTCAATAAGTCAAGAGAAGAGAAGTACCACAACACTTCAAATCCAAGACTATGGACTAGATTTATCGATACGGTTGCAAAGAAAATCTGAACCTGTAGCTAAAAAAAATGAACTGAAAATACAAAAGCTTAACAGGCAAGGATTAGTACGGATTAGAGAAAATAATCAGTGAAAAACAACATAATCCGAACTAATGAGAAACAGAACTTATGCATTACAAAGCATGTAAGAGACATATAAATACGTGAGAATGATCAATATTACTTGAATCGGGGCATATGTCGGATAACAATACACAAGTTCATATAGAGTCAACATAACGGAAACCGTCTTGCCGAACAACGTAGCTAAGATTAATTAAAGATCATATGATTTGGCCAATTTAGGATTCATGAGTGAAAAATGAGGAACCGAACACATGTCAAAAGTAAGCAGGTGATTAGTCGATTAAAATGCATGGTTGAAGAAAGAAAATACATCCAAGCATGCCACTTTTCTGATCCAAAACAGCATGTCCAGTCAGATCCAGAAGTAAAAGTTTAGAGGAGGGAGTATCCGAGGCATATTAGGGGTTCATTATTGCCCCCCCCCCCCCCGTAGATCATTTAATCCTCTCAATGAAAAGCTCCCCCTCAGATAGACAGCTAGGAAAGAGGTCATGAGACATATGCGGGGGGTATTACTGAATAATATGTAAAGCATTTTCTCCCCCGTAGATTGTGCAATCCTCTCGGTTGAGCTTTCCGGTTTGTAGAAATTCAGCACTGTCTATCTTATTAGAAAACTATACTTCAGAAGCTGATTAGACTGCGATTGAGTATTCATCCACCAGGCATTCCGAGCTAACCCATTTCATTTCTTCAACTATACATGTTAATAGAGTAATCTAAATGAACATGCTGTTGTCATATGGGGATCAATGGAAATTAAGATCATGAAGCCAGAAAGAGGTAAATCATATAAACTTTAGTCATGTTAGCTTAAACGACTTCAGTTGGGAAACGCAAGCATCCTCCCAATATGAAGTTGATATTAATATCAGAAGCATGAATCCGTTAATCAGTAAGTATGATCAGCATTAAAGTCAGTATGTATCTTCTACTTTCAATAAAGGCACCATGCATGTTCGATAGTAAGTATGCTGTTGGGTAATGTAAATGTGAAGCTATACAGAGAAGTCAAGCATACCTAATCGGATGAGTAGTTCAGAGAATCTTGCATCAGGTAGGGGCTTTGTAAGAATGTCCCGCAGTTGATCTTCGATAGCAACATGTTCCAAGGAAATGTGATTTTTGAGAACATGGTCGCGTATGAAGTGATACCTGACCTCAATATGCTTCGTCTTAGGATGCATGACAGGATTGTTGCTGATAAGCAATTGCACTAGTGTTGTCGCAGAGAGTGGAATAGATGACATGTTGAAACCGTAGTCGGTAAGTTGACTTTGCATCTAGAGTAGGCTGTGCGGACAACTCCCAAAGAAGTATATATTCCGCCTCAGCAGTAGAGGTTGATACGGAATTACTGCTTCTTACTGAACCATGAGATTAATCTATTTCCAAGAAACTGACACGTACCACTTGTGCTCTTCCTGTCGATGCGATATCCAGCGAAGTCGGCATCAGAGTATCCGGATAAGGTGAAGTTGGACTCCTTTGGGTACCAGAGTCCCAAATTCATCATTCCCTTGAGATACCTTAATATCCGTTTAACATGAAGCATATGTGACTCCTTGGGATTCGCCTGATATCGTGCACAGATGCAAGTTGCAAACATAATGTCTAGGCGACTTGTTGTAAGATACAAAGAATGATCCTATCATCCCTCTGTAGTCAGTCACATTTACTGATATGCCATCCACATCAGGATCTAACTTGGCACTGACAGGCATGGGAGTTTTGACGGGAGATGAACCTTCCATACCAAACTTCTTAATAAGATCGTGTATATACTTAGCTTGATTAATGAATATTCCTTCCTTCAATTGTTTAACTTCTATTCCAAGGAAGTAGAACAATTCTCCCATCATGCTCATCTCAAACTTGCCTGTCATCAACTTAGCAAACTCTTCACAAAGCTTCGGATTCGTTGATCCGAAAATGATATCATTCACGTATATCTGTACGATTAGAGTGTGTCCTTTCTCTTTTCGTAGAAATAAGGTGGTGTCAATCTTCTCTTTTTGGAAGTTGTGAGCAAGTAGAAATTCTGACAGTGTGTCGTACCAGGCTCTTGGAGCTTGCTTCAAACCGTATAAAGCTTTTCGAAGTTTGTAGACCAGATGTCCTGCTTTAGGTTCAATGAAACTGGGAGGTTGTTCTACGTAAACCTCCTCTTGAAGATCTCCATTCAGGAATGCGCTCTTAACGTCCATTTGATAAACTATGAAGTTTTCATATGAAGCGTATGCTAGAAACATCCGAATTGCCTCAAGTCTTGCTACTGGAGCAAAGGTCTCATCATAGTCTATTCCTTCTTCTTGACGATATCCTTTCGCTACCAGTCTGGCTTTGTTCCGGATTATTATTCCATCCGTATCAAGCTTGTTCCTGGAACACCCATTTAACTCCAATGACTTGCTGAGACTTAGGCCTTGGTACTAAGGTCCACACATTGTTCCTCTTAAATTGATTCAGCTCTTCTTGCATGGCTTCTATCCAATTTGAATCCTGAAGAGCTTCATCTACCACCTTTGGTTCTATTTGAGATAGAAAACACGAGTAAAGACTCATGTTTGAGGTGGCTGCTCTTGTTCTTACACCAACAGTAGGATCACCAATCACTTGATCTGAGGGATGGTTTCGGGTCCATTTGTAATTCTGTGCATGTGATGGTTGATCGTGAATAATTTGAAGCTCTGCCAGATTTGGTGGTTCACGTATTTCTGCTGGTTGAGCTTCTTCCGGACCAGATGTTTCCGTATTAGAAGGTACGGTTGAACTAGATGGTTCTTCAACACTGTTTCTGTCAGTGTTAACTAGTCCGGACGGACTTGAAGGTGCTCCAGAATTTTAGGTATCCGTAGGAGTATGTCCGGAGCTAAACGGTAGTCCAGAGTCTGAGTCATCCGTAGCATCGTCCATATCATTTCTTTGTCCTCCTCTGGTGCCGCTTGGTTGGTCAGTATGTATAACAGGAACAATCATAAACTTTGAATAGTCGATGTTGTTGTCTTGAACCTGTACGTTAGAACTTGGAGAAGCAACTTTTGACCAATCAAGATTAGTTTCATCAAAGGTCACATGGATAGATTCTTCAACTTTGAAAAGTTTTCTATTGAAGACCCGATAAGCCTTGCTATGTAGTGAGTACCCGACAAAAATCCCATCATCAGATTTTGGTTCAAATTTATTCCGGGTCTCTTTGCCATTTATCAATATATAACAAGTACACCCAAAAGCTCTGAAATGTGAAATTGAAGGTTTTCATCCTCTCCACATCTCATAGGGTGTTTTCATGGTAGATTTATTTATTAGAGTTCTGTTTCGAACATAGCGAGCGATGGACACAACTTGACCCCATGGGCCGAGAGGAAGTGTTGCCCCCTCTAACATGGATCTACCAGCTTCAACTAAAGTACGATTCTTGCGCTCAGCTACCCCATTTTGTTGTGGAGTTCTGGGAGCAGAGAAGTCATGCTGTATGCCCTATTCAGAACAATATGATTTCATTTCTGAAAAATCAAATTTTGTACCATGATTACTCCTGATGCACTTTATGCTTAGTCCTTGTGAGTTGCTTATCCAGTTGAAAAGATCTACTAGATGTTCAAAAGTTTGATCCTTTGATTTCAGGAACATCACCCAAGTGTATCTGGTGAAATCATCGATAACCACAAGGGTATATCTCGCACCGACCCAGAGACGGAACAGAAAATAAGACCACGAGAGGTCCATATGAAGAAGTTGTAGAGGAGCAATTATTGAATTAACTGATTTGCTCTTAAAGCTATGTTTGGTCTATTTGCCCAGTTGGCATTCTCAACAGAGAGTGTCTCTGGAGAATTTGAGTTTAGGTAGACCAGTGACAAGATCAAGTGACGCTAACTTAGACAATGTCTTAAAGTTTAAATGTGCGCATCGCTTGTGCCATAACCAACTATCTTCATCTGAAGCTTTAGTGAGGAAGCATACAGGGTCAGAAGAATTATTTCTTAAGACCACTGAGTATATGTCCCCATCTCTTGATCCAGATAACTTAATATCTTCGGATAAGTTTTCTCTTACTGTACAGGAGTTGGACATAAAGGAAACAGTAAATCCTTTGTCACATAAATTACTAACACTTAGCAAATTATGCTTCAAACCTTCGACTAGTGCAACTCTAGTGATTGATACACAACCGTTAATTAAAGTGCCATACCCGACAGTCTTACCTTTGATGTTGTCACCATATGAAACGGATGGACCTCGTTTTTCATTAACTTCTACGAGCAGAGTCTGATCACCCGTCATATGTACGGAGCATCCACTATCGAGGATCCACTTGCTTTGATTAATCTTTAACTTCAAGTGATCCGACAATGCATTCCAGAGATGCTCCTGAAAGACAACAGTTTATACTTTTGGTGCCCAAACTTGTTTCAGGCGGTTAGAGAGAGCAGCAGTATTGTCAACAATTCCGGATTTGATTTTGCTAGGACTTTTAGCTCTCCAAGTTGACTTTAACTTGTTAGTTTCAACTGCTTCTTTTATTTGGGTTTTCTTGGGAGAGACACTCCTTTGAGGTTTAGATTTTGTTTTGCTCGAAGAAACCCTTTTATTAAACTGATCTTTATTGGATTGAATTTGATTACAAAGCCAGTTATCAGATAAACTCCAACATTCATAGTGATAATGACCCATTTCCCTACAGATGGAACAGACACTATAATGTGAAGTACAAACAGGGGATATAGGTCTCTTAGATTTTACAGACTTTCTACTCTGTTCCCCGTGGCCTAATCCTTTACGTTTGGGTGACACGCTCTTGGCCCTAGATGCGTCAGCCTTAGTCTTTCCTTTCTTTTTGGGTGCTACAGTTTTGGCTTTAACTGCAGCAGCCTTCCCTTCATCATTAGTTACGGGTGCTACTGCTTCGGGAAGTGCGATGTGACCTCAACTCCACAGTCATAAACTATGGTGCCACCTGAAATGAAACCATCCAACAGTTTAGATGTACTAACAGGATATAAGTTGGTTAGTTTAGGAGTGAAATCCGGAGGGCACTCAGTAGCTTGAGCTATGGAAGTCGATGGTTCTGAACCTAGGCCAGGTTTGACTCGGATGTTGTCAGGATCAGTCCTAAAGGTAGAGGCTATTTCCCCGGATTTTAGCCACTTACGATTTATTTCCCTTTCCTGTTCCAGTTCATTTTCGAGTCGTTTCACAATAACTTTTAGGCCCGTTAGGTTGGTATTTAACAGATGATTTTCAGCTCTTAGATCATGATACCAAGCCTCTTTTCCTCTGAAGTCAGCTATGTCCTTTTCAAGTCTAGTGATAGTAAATTCAAGGCGTTTATTCTGAATTTCCACATCTTTGTACATTTGAGTAATTATTTGTCTCTCATTCTTTTCATGATCACGTTCACTAATAAGAGATTCTAATTGACTCATGAGCTCAGAGATAGAAGGTACCTCAGTATTTGCCATGAGGTAGACGTTCGGCTTAGGAGTTGGCTCATCATCCGAGGATTCTTCCTCTTCTTCCGAGCCACTGACGTACTTTGTCACGAACGCCTTCCTCTTGTTCTTGCTGTTGTCTGAGGTGGAACGGCGAGGAGTTACCTTGTCACTTTTCTCGGCCACTTTTGATTTGGATCTGCATTCCTTGGCCCAATGACCGGGTTTCCCACAGTTGAAGCATTCTTGGGAGCTCGACTCCGATCGTTCCTTCCTTCCTGGATGATGAGGAGCCTCTTCGAATCCTTTTCTACTTTTCCGAAGGAATCGTTCAAAGGATTTGACAAGAAGAGCTATTTCCTCTTTCGCGTCTGAGTCAGAATTCTCTGACTCATCCGTATCATCCTCTTGATGATTACTGGAGCATTCCGTAGCTTTGAGAGCTACCCCTTTTTCTTTCCGAGCTATCTTCTCATCACGGTAAGTGTATTTGAATCTGACCTCATGAGTCCGAAGCTCTCCATATATTTCCTCAAGGGCAGTGAATGGCCAGTTTTTGTTAGCTTGCATTTGGAGCTGCTTGGAGTAGTATCGATCCGGCAAGGATCGAAAGAACTTGTCATTTATTTGAGACTGAGTGTAGTGCTCATTGACAGTTTTTAGCTCTAGAATGAGCTTGCCGAATCTTCGATAGATGCTTTCAAGGGATTCGCCAAGTTTGTGATTGAAACTTTCAAAATTCTGTTCGAGAGCACATATCACATTTTGTATTTGGGACTGACTCCCCTCGTAGAGGATTGTCAGTTTATCCCAAACAGCTTTTGCTGTCGTGCAGCCCTGGACGTCCGTGAAAGCCTCGGAATCTAAAGATGATGTAACATAAGCCAGAGCCTTTTCACTAGCACACTGCCAGGCTCTTTCATCGTTGGTAAGTTCAGCATCCGTCTTTGGCCTCCTAACTCCATGTTCTCCGATAGTCATCGGAATTGGAATCTCCTGATGAAGACATGGCCACATGAGATGATCATGGCACACCATAAACATCTTCATGCGAGCTTTCCACTGGGAGAAAAGCTCAGGTGTGAATTTGGGCGGTTTCGTGAGAGTAAAACCAGAACTCCGTAGTTGAGGAGCGGTGGCAGCAACAGGTTGAGGTGGGTCGACGTTTTCACTGCTACTTCGATTTGGGATAGGCTCTTGTGCACCTCCGGAGTTAAGGCGAGTGTTGAATAGCATACTACTTTCTTCGGCCATTGCTTAGAGTAAAAGAGTGGGATCTCTACTTTTGAACAAATAGACTTGCTCTGATACCACTTGATGGTCCCTTGGAGCCTAGAGGGGGGTGAATAGGCTCTTGTCTAAACGCTTTTTATCTCTTAAGGCACTACACTAATCTAGTCAAGTGATAGAATCACTGCGGAAGATAACCAGATAGTGGAAGTATTTTGTTTTATTATCAAGAGATAAATACAACAAAATAGAAGCAAGACTCTCTTACACTCTGTTTACAAAGGGATTCACACACTAGCCTAGATTATTTCTTTGAGCTCTTGTGCATACACAGGTTATTCAGGCTTGTTCGCACACGTACACACTCTTTTACAAATATACAAGTATGAATATTTATACAAACATTCCTAAGAGACAACCTTGGAACTTGTAGTTCCGGAATGCATTCAGCACTAACTATTCCTCGGTAATCTCTCTGTCTTGACTGCGGTGGTTTGTGGAGCTCAAGGTCTTGGGTTTGAAGAGTATAAGTGCATTTGTGAGTTCCCAAATACAATTGAGGTTGTGTCCATATATCCGGATGATCCACGTGTAAGATTCTTCAGGTTCTCAATAAGTTTGTCTTACATCGGGACGCCACGAGCTGATAACTTTAAATGCGGTGAGTTGAAGTAGTATCTTCTTGGTCCGGTGTAATTTTCCTTACTCCGTTGCTAATGATGCTCGGAACCTTACTCCGTGTCAATGGTTGCTTACTCCGTATCTGTTTGGTACTGGAATCCTTAGTCCGTGTCAGTGCTTCCTTACTCCGCATGTAAGTTCCTTACTCCGTATGTAAATTGCTTACTCCGTATGTAAGTTCCTTACTCCGTATGTAAATTCCTTACTCCGTATGTAAGTTCCTTACTCCGGGCGAGTCTAAGGGATCGGAATGCTTACTCTGTACTAGCGCTTCCTTACTCCGTATGAGTAAAGTTGTCCGGATTCCTTACTCCGCATCTAGTTTCCTTACTCCATGCGAATAAAGACTCGGGTCCTTATTCCGCATTAATACTTCCTTACTCCGTATCAGTTTGACTTAGTCCGTTTGAGGCATTAGGAACATATTCCGCAATCCGTAGCTTTTAAGTTCTTAGTCCGCACGAATGTTCCTTATTCCGTATGTATTGATGACTTGGTTATTTACCAAGTGTTTGACGACACTCACTCTTGTCCGGATCAGGATTATGTATCCTGTCCTTAGCTTTGCTCTTACGAGTGCATCTCCGGATTAATAACATATCTTCTGTAACGATCAAATAAACACAAAAGATCTCAGATCAAATTACATAAGGCTTTATCAGCATTATCCAAATTCTGGGTTTGATCCAACAGAAGAATGTAAGAGCTTCCATGTTACATTTTATTGTTCGTGCATTGGAGAGCTTAGAGAGAGAGAGAGAGAGAAGCTTGGAGCCTTCGCTTTGGGGCATTTTGAGCTCGTTCAATCCTCAAGAATCATTCTATGTAGGTGTTCTCTTGATTCTCTACTCCTTCCTTGTTGTTTTGTTGGATTAACATGTAAGGATTTGATGAATTCATGAAAAATTGTGATGAACCCTAGACAATTAGGGAGAATGGGAATTGAGCATGAAACCTAGATGATTTAGGTTGTTTGGTAGCCTAATGTGGCTAGATGATGTTAGAAATCATTAATAGGGATGAATTGATGCTTAGAAAGGAGCATTTAATGGGTATAACTGGGTTTCGAGATGAAGCTAGGAAGAATGCAGTCAACAGATCGCGACTGGGGTTCTACTCGACATTGCTCGACACTGTAGCGTTGAGCAAAGGCTTCGAGTAGGGAGCGTCGAGCAAATTTTAGCATCGAGCAGTTTCGAGCAGGCAGTTTCGAGAAGTGTGTCTCGAGCAGGTGTTTCAAGCAGTGTCTAGAGTAGTTGGGAAATGCAGTACTAGTGCGGTTCCAGTTTCACTGGACTGGACTATTTACAATGTAAACCTTTATGCCTAAGTATTATACTTAAGTTACAATATAAATAATGAAATGGCCCCCATTTGGATTCAAAGAAAAATACTAGAAAATTAAATTCTCACTCCTTCAAAATGTGAAAATTGAGAATTAGTACTGAATCAAAAAAAAATTCAGTTTTGGGTTCAAGGTGACCATTTGCGCACTTAGGTTAGATCTCTCAGAAAAATTCCCAAAAATCATATTATCTTAGTTATGATATGGGAACTCAATGTCGAGACTTTTTATTGCAAGAAAACAACTTCTACGAAGATCCTCTCTCTTGGTTAAGATTTGAGGATCGCTTTGTGAAGACTGGCCTGAGTTATAAATGGAGTGTTATGAACCTTAATGCCATACTGGTGTTGGTGTGTTGGTTTGAGGATTTGGGCCTTGGGCTCTGTGACTTGTTTGTGTTCTCACCGTGATGCATAGGTTGTGCTATGTGGTTGAGCTCGTGGTGACAAGCTAAGGCCTGGGATGAGCCGTTGAGCTCATGATGATAGGTTGTGGCCTAAGTTGAGCTTGTGGAGCTAGGGCTGAGTGTCCTGAGCTGGGATCCTGTTGAGGATCATGGACAAGCTATTCTATGTGAGCAAGCTGGGTCTTGATATTTATTTGCAGGCTGAGTCCTGATGATCGTGCACACTATACGATGCACGAGTACACTAAGCATATAGTATAGACTTATATATGCTGTATGATGTGACATTTTGGGGTCACCTACTGAGCTTGTAGCTCACTCCTACTTATTGTTTACCCTTTTCAGGTGTGACTCGAGACTAGTAGAGGACTTTCTTCTAAGAGGATGTGGCCACTACTCTAATGTATGAAATACTATTTTCTGTTGTATTCCTTATGTATTGTATCCCAGACATGGGTTTGTGGACAGTTGTATTTGCATACTGTTTGTGATGTGATGTCTGTATGACTGTTTGACTTATTGTATGCATAATGATGTATGGAAAAGTACATGATTACCCTTAATGTATGACTGTACAGGGTTACATAATTGAGACAGCACTTGCGGTGTAGTCTCTATTGGTGTTAGTCACCAATCCCTTGACCTTTCGGGTGCGGGCAAGGGAAAGTCATGTTCTTGGTTTAGAGTTCCCTGAAATTTGGGGGCGTGACAAGTTGGTATCAGAGCATGGTCTAGTGGACCTAGGATAGTGAGGGGTGATTAATTGATTCCATGTGGTTTGGAATACCGTAGGGAGGGTGCCTGATCAACACTGTCTTTACATGTGTTCTAGGTTATTGTGGTGTTAGTTAAATTATCCTAGGAGAATGTAGAGGGATGGATGCATCTCTAGTGGTATGATTGTGTGCATATAGGGCACTAGAGCATCTTTGTGTGTGATGTGATTACATTGGTTCCGGGATAGCATGTGACTATGATAGCCATGGCTTGATAGTTTCTTTGTACCCTGAGGGGTGATATGATGCTATATGCATGGTTGTGGACCTACGGGTTGTGTGGTGAGAACCGACGGGTTGGTTTGTGCCTTTGATGGCTATTTGTGCTAGCAGTGCTAGTGTTGATTATTTGTTGTTTATTATTATGGCCAGTGTGATGACACCACGATAGAGTCAGGGCACTAAGAACAGCAGAGCCCGCACCAGAGTTTGCCAGCTCCCATTATGGGACCTGACTTGGCTCAGATATTGCTTCAGTTACAAGAGGTCATGCAGGGTATGCAGGGCTCGATGAGGGAGATGACTAGCGAGGCGGACGAGTTAAAGAGGCAGCAACAGTCTCAGTAGCCACCGCAGCCTCAGCAGCAAGAGGCGAGGGTGGTGCAGGATGTGCACTAGTAGGAGGTCGTGACAAAGGCAGTGCGACAAGGGTTGGACTGGGCTACACAATTTTTGAAACATGCACCCAGGACTTTTGAGGATGATTCGCGGCCAGAGGCAGCCGAGGATTGGATCAGGTGGACAGAGGACATTTTTGAGTTGAGTGGGGTGCCGGATGAGGAGTGGGTGTGAGTGGTGATGCACTATCTATTGGGTATTCCACGCAGGTGGTGGGAGTCCACTAGAGCTGTCCATGGTAGTTAGATGAGCTGAAGAGAGTTTGTGGAGCGCTTCTTTAGGGAGTATTTTCCCATCTCGTTTAAGTATGCATGACGGAGAGACAGGGGCGGAACCAGGATTATGTTCTGGGGGGGCCAAGACAGACAGACTGAGATAGAATTTAAATTTGGAACAAATTGAAATTTAATTATGTCAAACAAATTTGAGTCCTTTGGCAGATCATTAGATATTGCAAAATTCAGCAGCTACCATAAGCTGCAGGATGAAGAAGCAACCACCAAAAACCACAAGAACATAAATAAAAATAAAAAGATAAGTACATGACTCATTCAAAAATTATTTAATTCATTGAGAATTATTGATAAGTTCAAACCAAAACATTTATTAGAATGGAACTCGACGTTCTTTCATATCTCTAAAGTCATCTATGATTGATTCCACACTAAGTTACATAAAAATTTCTCTTTTAATGTACATAATCAAAGAGTTAGTAGGAAACTCATCCTCCATTTTGTTTTGAAGCTTAGATTTGACAATACTCATAGCTGAAAATGAGCGCTCTATTGTTGCAGTAGAAACTTTTTGGATTAAGCCCAGAATTTGGATGATGCTGATAAAACCCTATGTAATTTAATCTGAGACTTTGGTTATTTTATCTTAAGTTATTGCAGAAGATATGATCTTAATCCGGACCTACACTCGTGAGAGCAAAGCAAAGGACAAGATACATAATCCTGATCCGGACGAGAATGAGTGTCGTCAAATACTTGGTAAATAACTAAGTCTCTCATTCATTCGGAATAAGGATCACTTGTGTGGACTAATCACTTATAGCTACGGCCTAAGGAAATTGCGCCTAACACCTTAAACAGAAAAGATGCGGAGTAACTAGTCTACAAGTCGCACGGAGTAAGACATAGTTATCGTGCAGTAAGGCTAAGTCTTCCACTCAATCGGACTAAGGAAAAGAAGACATGGAGTAAGAAATCCGAGTCTTCTATACATGCGGAGTAAGGAACGACTTGTACGGAATAAGGACCCGAGTCTTTATTCACACGGAGTAAGGAAACTAGATGCGGAGTAAGGAATCTGAACTTCTTACCCATACGGAGTAAGGATGTGCTGATACGGAGTAAGCCATCCGTTCCTTTTAACCCATGCGGAGTAAGGAACTCTCACAGAGTAAGAAAGCGCTGATGTGGAGTAAGCACTCCGATCTTCTCATTCATATGGAGTAAGGAAGCACTGACACGGAATAAGAATTCCAGTACTGAATTGATACGGAGTAAGCAATCACTGACACGGAGTAAGGATCCGAGCTTAGTTAACACTGAGTAAGGAACCTTACACCGAATTTGGAAGACGCTGCTTCAACTTATCTCTTCGCATTTAAAGTCATCAGCTTGCTAAGTCCCAATGTAAGACAAACTTGTTGAGAACCTAAAGAATCTTACACGTGGATCTCCCGGATATGTGGACACAACTTTTAACTGGATTTGGGAACTCACAAAGGCACTTATGCTTTGCAAACCCAAGACCTTGAGCTCCACATCCGCAGCATTCAAGGCAGAGAGAATTCCGAGGAACAGTCAATGCTGCACATTGTCCAGAAGAACAAGTTCCAAGATTGTCTCTTAAGGATGTTTCTATAAATATTGTAACACTTATACATAATAAATATATGTGAATGAGCAGATTATTCGGTAGTTGAAATTAAACGTGTACTAGAGCTCATTGAGATCTAAAAAGGCTAGTGTGTGAGTCATTTTGTAAACAGAGTGTAAGAGAGTTTTGTAGTAGATCTAAAGGCTTTTCAAGCTTTAATCTGTTTCTATTTGTTGTACTTATCCTTTGATAATAAAACAAAATACTTCCACTATCTGGTTTATCTTCCGCATTGATTCTATCTCTTAACCAGATAAGTATAGTGCCAAAGAGTGAGAAAAAAGTTTTCGATAAGAGCCTATTCACCCCCCTCTAGGCTCCCAGGGACCAACAAAACTGGAAGAGTAAGCACAAGAACAATTACTCTAAAAATAAGTTGGCAGGTTGCCGATCTTCTAGTCTTTACCAACCATTGACAAAGGTTAGTAATAGAGGACATTTTTTGAAACTCTGTATGTCGAACTACATCACACTCATAATGGACAAGTTCCATTTTCAATTACTCTTTCTCCTCATCTGTAAAGTCTTGTGGATAAAATTTGTCTAACAATTGCCAAACATCATCACGTCTGAAAGAATCATATCCATTCCGAGGGTCCAAAGCCGAGCTAAGCATAAGAAACTCAATTGCATACTTATTAAATCGTTCATTTAATTCTTGTAATTGAGAATCAATTGCAGCATAAAAAATATCTATTTGATAATGATGCTCAATTGTAAATTCACTTTCTTGATGACGAGCCCGACCTCCTCTTGAAACATAATCGAGCATTCATATCCAAGACATCAATGTTACGTGTTTCACAAAATCCTTTCACCTTTGATAGTAAAGTTGACCATCCATCATCTCTTAACTTTTGGAGAAGTGTTTTAGTTGATGAAACAAGATACATGACATTTAAAATGTCTTGAGATTTAGAATGCAAAGCTTGACAAAGTAAATCAGTGATCTACATAATGTCTTTCATGAGATGTAAAATGAAGACAAACTCAAATGATTTTAATTCTTCATAAGTTGTGTCTGTATCACCTCGTTGAGCCCAAGAAATCCCATCATCAATAATGTTAAGAAGAACTTCACAAGTTGAACTGAATATATTAATCAAGCTAAAAACATATCTTAAGTGAGAACTCCAATGGGTATCTCCTGCTCGTTGTAAAGTGCCAATTTGATTAAGGCCCCTACCAGTCTCTAACTCACCAATGGAAAGCAAATGTTCAATTTGAGAAGCTTGAGCAACTTTCAATGCATCATTACGCTTCCATGAAGCACCAACAATATTGACAATAGATGACAATTTAACAAAAAATTTATGAATGATGATAACTTCTCTTGATACAGTAACTAATGCCAATTGTAAGCGATATGCTAAACAATGGACATAGTAAGCATATGGACAGTCATTTGAAACTAATGTTTGTAATCCATTTGTCACGCCCCGAAATCCGACCCACAGAAACCGGTTAATAAATCCCCAAGCCCGCACCCGAAGGGACAAGGGGTTGGTGATAACACTGAGAAAGGGACCTTAGCACGGGTGCCGTCCCTGAACCATATCACACATATATGATACAAATACAACAATCTCATTTTTATCCACAATATAAACACACGTTTATATATGTCATTTCCCCCACGGGGTTACATAATATTATTACAACCCAAAAAAACAAGCAAACACACACGGGGTCTTCACCTCTGGTGAACCTCTTAGCTCTTGTAGGCACCTGAAACAAACAAAGACAAACACAACAGGAGGGGTGAGCCATTACAGCTCAGTAGGGATCCTTTCTCCCGACCCATTCTAACTCATAAAATAGTGTAGGTATGTGCTCGTGTAATGCTACATATATATCACCAACTCAATCATAAAATCACACATTCACATAGAAAGCAAACCTCCCTAGTCACACAAATATTTCCTCAGGAACAGTATTGCCTCTCAGGCACCATAGTGCATCTCAGCCTCAGTATTGTCTCTCAGACATAGGAACCTCTTAGGCTCTATATAAATCTTGCCTCATATACCCTCAACAGTAGCCTCTCAGGCTCATCAAGATAGCCTCACAGGCCCAACACTCATCCGATAACACTGTTCCGAAACACTGTTCACAAGCCCGGAAAAACACTATTCACTTAGCCCGGAAAAATATTGTTTACTAGCGGAAAAAACACTGTACACTTAGCCTGGAAATCACAAGATTCAAATCACAAAATTGGTTTCCCCCAAATCTTAGGGTTCACCCCCAAATTCCATGATTTCACCCAAGTTAAGCATGCTAAGCCTATTATGAATCATATAGAGTTAGAATCACCTACCTGAAATGATTCTTCACGATCTACGAGCTCCAATCGCCCCAAATCACCAAGGCTGAAGCTCCTCCTCCAAGCTCTCACCTTCTCTCTCTCTCTCTCTCTCTTGCTCAAGCACGTACACACCAAGAAAAATAAAGGATAAGGCAGTTTCTTCATTATTTATACTGCTGCCAATAATTGGCCTCCCAGCAATAATTGACCTTCAAGGTCACTGATAACGTGCATTTATGCCGTTATTCTAGTGTATATTTAGGGTATTAAAGAGCATGATTAGAGCTTAATTCATCCATATTTCTTAGATATTTGCTCTAACACCCTAGGAAGATTGCTTGGCCTATATATATGTGTTTTTGAGCTATTTTGGCAAGTTTTTAGGCAATTTCATCTTATGGAAACTACTTATCAAAACTACGTTATTTTGATAAGTGGCAACTACTGGCGGCTAGGGCACCCATTACACTCCATGTTTCTCTTTTTCTTATTGTTTATTCAAGAACATGTGTGAGTAGTTTCCTTTATCTAGGGGAGCAATATAGCCCCCTAAGTTGTTAAACTGATTATTTGAATATTGGGTTTGTTTAATTGAGATTGCATGTTTTATGAATCTGTTCTTCATCTTTTAATATCTGGGTTGTACACCTGGGTTTTCTTAGCCTTAGTCTGAGGCTGATCTTTAATTCATAACATAATTGTGATTAGTGTGACCATTATCCTGTCATGAGTATGATAATTAGGCTTTGCATGTTAATGTCATGATGACCATTCAGGCAGACAACACTTAGAAGGGCTGGCAATGACCAATTGCAGTACCTTGGCTTAGTTGTAGCATATTATCAATTAAATAATCTCAAGAACCTTAAAATCAGTAGAAACAACGTAAGGAGGTGAAGTTGTGACCCTAGATGCCTTTAATCCTTGAATCTTAATCCTAAAAATAATTTGCTTTCTTTGTTTATTCAGAAAACCAAATAAAAATTAGATCTTTAGTTAAAAAAGAATTTATTTTTGCCAAGACATTTTATAGAGCAAGAGTAATTGAGTGGTTTGATTTGAAAAACTAGAAAACTAGGCTAATCCCTGTGGGTTCGATCCCTTGCTTGCTGCTATTCTTTTAGTGCAAACTTAGGGAATTTATTATCTTGAAGAGAGATTTTATGACATTAGCTAGCTCTTTTAAGGAGGCTAAAAATCTGTCTATCAAATTGGCGCCGTTGCCGGGGATTAAACGGTTAACTAGTTTTTAAAATCAACATTGAGTGAAATTGTTTGAATTCTAATCTTGGTGTTTATTCTGTCTTTATTTTCTGTTATTTGTTTCTTTTGCATTGTTCGGAGTTGCTGGGTGTGTTCTTGTTGTCTTACAGGAACATTCACCAGGTGCTTGAAGTTATTCATAGTTGTGCATGCGACAAAGGGAACTTGTGCCATTCAATCCCGAACCTGAACGGATATTCAGAGATCGTCGTAGGACAGCTAGAGAAGCCGCAAGGGAAGCTGAAGAAGCACTACAAGGTTTAGAGGATACAGTTCTTGAAATTATGGAGGATACAAGACCTGATGGCAGTGTACAAGAAGGGGCCAATTATAATGGCCAATACCCAGATGAAGATGGTAACAGATTTAGGCCCATGACTTTCTTGGATTTTGCAAGGCCAACTATGTCAGATCACTACTCAGGGATTAGGCAAGCGAGAGTCCAAGTAAACAATTTCGAGCTGAAACCGGCATTGATCAACATGGTGAGCAACAATGCATTTGGCGGAACAACAATGGATGACCCGCATCAGCACTTGATGAGGTTCTTTCAGATGCGCGACACAATAAAGCTTAACAATGTGTCAGAGGAAGCAATAAAGTTAAGGCTTTTTCCCTTCTCTTTAAAGGATAGAGCTCTTGGATGGTTCAACAGCCTACCTGCTGGTTCCATAAACACTTGAGAGGAGATGGAGACCAAGTTCATGTCCAAGTATTTCCCTCCTGCCAAGGTGATCCAACTTCAAGGGAAAATCAGCAGATTTAGGCAAGATAAGATGGAGACTCTCCATAAGGCTTGGGAGAGATTTAAAGATTTGATCCGAAGATGTCCTGATCATGGAAGACCCCAATGGATTCAAATTGAATCCTTCTACACTGGTATTCAGTCTCACTCACAAGACAAAGTGAATGCAGTTGCAGGAGGATGTTTGATGAACTTGGAACCTGACGTAGCTGCTGACCTCTTAGAGAGACTATCATTAGCTGATTGGCGGTGGTCAAATATTCGAACCTCAAGGCCAAAGGAGAAGATAGCTTCAATTGATAATTCTTCCACTGATATGCAAGAGCAGATTCGGGCTCTAGCTAAAAATATTGAAGTATTATCTCTTAAGGTTGAAGGACCACAAAAAGCTCTACCAGGGGTTGATCAAGGATGGAGTGGAGCGAAAGAAGCACATTTTGTTGGCGGAAAGGGGATGTATCAAAAGCAACCTTTCTACCAAGGTCAAGGCTATCCGCAACAACAAAACCAAGGCTATTAGAAGAATGCCTTTACTCAGAATCAGAATAGAGGAGGTGAAGCTTCAAATCAGTATAAATATATACCTCTAGGGATGAAGCAGAATCCGTATGCTACGGATAATTATTTGCATCCACCTCTAGGTTTTGAACAGCAACAACAACCTCATCCTCAGCCACAAAGAGGACGAAATTATCAGACTAAGAATGAGGTAGCTAAGAGGGAAGGTGGTAATGTGGATGAGAGACTAAGTAGTATGGAGTCTGCCATAAAAAACTTGGAAAAGTTACTAGTGAGTGTGGCACAGAATGCCAATCAAGGAGTCTCCTCCAAAGCTTTTCCCAGTGACACAGAGGTTAATCCCAAGGAGAGCTGCAAGGTTATCACTTTGAGAAGTGGTAAGGCAATTAAGGAAGCTGGAGAGCCCAAGACGAAGGCCATACCAAATGCACCAATTCAGCCTTTAGCAGTTGATAATCCGGAAAGAGCTGTTGAGGAAGAACAACAGATGGGAGATAACTAGGAGCAACAACCAACTAAGACTCAACCAGTTGAAGAACAAAGGCCAAGAGAGCGTAGGCCTACAATGCCATTTCCTCAGCGGATGAGGAATCAAAAGATGGAAGAAGAGAATGAACACTTTTTGCAGATATTCAAGAAGCTGGAAATCAATATTCCTTTTATTGAAGCTCTTGAGCAGATGCCCAGATGCAAGAAGGTTTTAAAGGACTTCATGCTGAAAAAGAGGAAATACGAAGACCACGAAATTGTTGCTATTACTAATGAGGTCAGCAATGTGGTTCAGAGGAAGTTACCCACAAAGCATAAAGATCCGGGTAGCTTCACTCTACCATGTGTAATAGGAGACGCACCATAACAGTAGGCTTTATGTGATTTGGGGGCCAGCATAAATTTAATCTCCTTTGCCCTCTACAAGCAGCTTGGGTTAACAGGAATGAAGCCCAGTTCTATATCACTTCAGTTCGCTGACCGGTCCACTGGAAGGTCTGAGGGAATCATAGAAGATGAACTGGTGAAAGTGTGATCATTTATTTTTCCAGCTGACTTTGTGGTATTAGAGATGGAAGAAGCCACGGGAGTTCAGTTACTCATAGGAAGACCCTTCCTGAGGACAGGGTGTGCTTTAATTGATGTCGCTCAGGGTAAATTAACTTTGAGGATAAACGATGATACCTTAGTCTTCCACATGGAACAGTCTCTGCAAGGGCAAGCAGAGGAAAGTTGCATCTAGATCGACGATTTCGAGGAATTAGTTGAAGATTACTTGAGCGGACAGATCGAACAAGAAGATGAAGTGCTTCACACATCAGCGATCCAGCAGCAAGAGGCAGAGGACTTGATCACTGATGAGGAGGAACCAAAATCAAGTCTATTGGAGCAAGCTAAGGAGGAGCATGATGAGCAAACAACTCCAGCACCAGAACTGAAGGAGTTGCCTGGACACTTGAGGTATGAATTTCTAGATTCCACAAATAGATTTTTAGTAATTGTTGCTTCAACTTTAAATGCTTTGGAATGTGAACAACTGCTAGAAATTCTAAGGAGACATAAGAAAGCACTTGGCTGGAATATTGAAGATATTAGGGGCATTAGTCCAGGGCTGTGCATGCATAAAATCTTAATGAATGATGATTTTCACCCCACTGTTGAAAGACAACGAAAATTGAACCCAGTAATGAAAGAAGTTGTTAGGAAAGAAGTTCTAAAATGGAAAAAAAACTGGGATAATTTATGCTATATCTGATAGTGAGTGGGTTAGTCCTTTACATGTTGTGCCCAAGAAAGGGGACATGACGGTGATTAGGAATGAAAAGAATGAATTGATTCCATCCCGAACTGTGACCGGGTGGAGAGTCTGTGTGGACTATAGGAAGCTAAATAAGGCCACTAGGAAGGACCACTTTCCTCTTCCTTTTATTGATCAGATGCTTGATAGGTTGGCTGGGTATAGTCATTACTATTTCTTAGATGGGTATTCCGGGTACAATCAGATCATGATTAAACCCGAGGACCAGGAGAAAACAACGTTCACTTGCCCTTTTGGCACCTTTGCATTTAGGAGGATGCCATTTGGGCTGTGTAATGCACCTGCGACCTTTCAAAGGTGCATGATGGCCATTTTTCAGGGCATGGTGGAGGAAATAATGGAAGTATTTATGGATGATTTCTCTGTGTTTGGTAATTCTTACTAACATTGCTTAAAGAACCTAGATACTGTCCTAGAGAGATGTGAAAAGAAAGAACTTGTCCTCAATTGGGAGAAATGCCATTTTATGGTAAGTGAGGGCATAGTCCTAGGGCACAAGGTGTCCGCAAAAGGTTTGGAGGTGGATAAAGCAAAGATATCTACGATTGAAACCTTGCCACCTCCAGCCAATGTGAAAGGGGTGAGAAGCTTCTTAGGACATGCTGGGTTCTATAGAAGATTTATTAAGGACTTCTCCAAAATAACTAAACCCCTAAGTGTGTTGTTGGAGAAGGACACAACCTTTGGATTTAATGAAGAGTGTTTAAGAGCTTTTGAGGTCCTTAAGCACAAGCTAGTTACAGCCCCTGTCATAGTTACTCCGGATTGGGAACAACCATTTAAGCTTATGTGTGATACGAGTGATTATGCTGTAGGGGTAGTTCTAGGGCAGAGGAGAGAGAAAATTTTTAGGGTGATTTACTATGCTAGTAAGACTCTAGATAATGCCCAACAGATTTATACCACTATTGAGAAAGAGTTGCTAGCTGTAGTGTATGGCTGCAACAAGTTTAGATCTTACCTGTTGGGGTCTAAGGTTGTTGTTTATACTGATCATGCAGCCCTAAAGTACTTATTGACAAAAAAGGAAGCTAAGCCACGTTTGCTGAGATGGGTACTCCTCTTACACGAGTTTGATCTAGAGATTAGAGACACTAAGGGAGCCTTAAACACTGTTGCAGATCACCTTTCTAGACTTGAGAATGCACCTAAGTCTCTACCTATCTCTGATGACTTCCCTAATGAGGCAGTGTTTCAAGTAAGCCAGCTTCCTTGGTTTGCTGATATAGCAAACTATTTAGCCACTGAGTTTATACCTAAGGGATTTGATTACTACCAGCGGAAGCGGTTCATAGTGAATGCAAAGAAATATATTTGGGATGACCTTATCCTCTTTAGGCGGTGTGCTGATCAAATCATTAGGAGGTGTATCCCTGAGGAGGAGATGGATGCTATCATGCATCATTGTCATGCATCACATTATGGGGGCCACTTTGGAGTGCAAAGAACAGTAGCTAAGATAATACAATGTGGGTTTTATTGGCCCAACATGGTTAAGGACACCTATGTCTTCATTAAAACTTGTGATAGATGTCAAAGGGTAGGTGGACTGTCTAGGAAGAATGAGATGCCTTTAACTGGAATCCTTCCAGTTGAAATTTTTGATATTTGGGGCATAGACTGTATGGGGCCTTTCCCCATTTCTGATGGGTAGTCATACATTCTGTTGGCTGTAGATTATGTGTCCAAGTGGGTTGAGGCAATACCAACACGAGTGAATGATGCTAGAGTGGTGACTAAATTCCTTACCAGAAACATCTTTAGCCGTTTTGGGACACCAAGGGCTATTATTAGTGATGAGGGTAGTCATTTTTGTAACAAATTGTTTGATAAGTTATTGACAAAGTATGGAGTCAACCATAGGAAGTCCTTAGCTTCCCACCCACAAGCTAATGGACAAGCTGAGGTGTCCAACAGGGAAATCAAAGTTATCATTGAGAAAATTGTTGGAGGAAATAAAAAGGATTGGTCTCAAAGGCTTGATGAAGCCTTATGGGCTTATAGGACAGCCTACAAGACTCCCATTGGAATGTCCCCTTACAGAATCCTATATGGGAAGTCTTGTCATTTACCCGTGGAATTAGAACACAAGGCTCAATGGGCCTTGAGGAAATTAAACTTTGATCCACAAGAAACCAAGGAACTGAGGATGACTCAATTAATTGAGTTAGATGAGTTTAGAATGGATGCCTATGAGAGTGCTAAAACTTATAAGGAAAGAACCAAAAAATGGCATGATAGGCAACTTAATAAAGAATCTTTAGCCTTGGGACAAAAAGTTTTGTTATTCAACACTAGGCTAAAGTTGTTTCTAGGAAAGCTACGATCAAAATGGATGGGGCCATTTGTGTTAACTGATAAGAAGCCATATGGGAGCTTTAAGCTCCAAGCTGAAGATGGTAAGAAATTTTGGGTTAATGGCAATAGGCTAAAACCTTATTATGACCCAACATAGAGGGAGATAGTTGATTCCCTCTCTTTTGAGCCTTCATGAGCAGATTTTGAAGTTTAGCTACAGACTTTAAATGAAGCGCTTGTTGGGAGGCAACCCAACGGTTTTGTTTTAGTTTTTGTTTTTATATTTGTTGTGTGAACTCACCATGGTGCAGGGAACTTTGTTTCTTTTTACTAACCATTTTGTAGGCTTCCACGAGCACATCCATGGGCATTAGACTTTGAATTTAGTTTCAAGCCCTCGTCAAGAGCAAAGACAAAGTGAAGCCAACAAGTGCTTGAAATTGAGCCCAAACATATGCCGTGCAAAAGAGAAAGATGATCTTCATTACATGGGCTAGCTCCAGAAGAAAAATGGGCCAATTTGGGCCTGCACGTCATAATGCACGTGCTATGATAATATGGTGTGCACCTTGGATTGCTCTGAAATATTAATGGAAGACAGCTACCATCATGGGAAATAATAATGTCTTTTGCCTGCCATATCCTAGCTGTCTATTTGGTGGTCAAAAGGCAAAAATATCACTTTTCAGCCTTCTAGAGCCTTCCACTATATGCCGTGCAGAAGAGACATGTGATATATAGCTCATGAAGGACCCACCAACCGAATATGAGATTATTTTAACGTGCACGCCACAATAATGATATGACGTGCATAGGGGCATTTTTGTCCAATCATCCTGAAAATTGGAGGACACGTGTATGATGGCATTTGAAACATATCTCCTTTTGCACGCTATATATACTGAGGCCGGGAGCTAGGTCAAATACACCAGAAACGATTTCTAGATCTGAAATTTGAAAAGCTCTGGTCCTTACTGTTGTAGCTAAATTTCATCCTTCGTATCCTTAAATTCCTATAGCAAGATGGTGCGCACAAGGCGATCAGGCAAGGAAGAAGTCCATTTCTCAAGTTCTTCTAGCAGTGAGGATGGGGAGATCTTCCTGGGGCATGCTCTGGATCTGAATGCCTTAGAGGAATCCAACTTGGGATGGTCAAGTGAGGTGGCCCTAAAGCTTCAAAATCTTGGGTTAGTAAGATTAGTTTCCGCCAGATGTGCTATTTATTATCCTGCCTTGCATGAGTTTTATCATTCCATTTACTTCAATGAGGAAAAGGATGTAGTTATAGGATAGGTGCAGGGGGTGTATATCCGTATCACACCAGAGACAATTAGGAAAACCTTTAACCTTTCTGTACCTACTGATCATTTCCCTCACCTGACCTAAGGGGAGTATGGTACTGCCTTCAACTATGCAAAACGATCTGAGAGGAGGAGGCAATTTACTAAAAATGGCTTTGTGGGTAAATTTAGATATTTAGCTCATCTGGTAGGGAAATGTTTGCTGTTGCAAACTAGTGGAAAGGATGGTGTGCCTATGACCCATCTTGAATTCATGTATAGCATTGACCATATGTTAGATGTGGACTGGGCTACCACCATTTTCAAATGGTGGACGAAAAACTTAACAAAGAGAGTATATGGAAGAATGCTATGTGTCATTTTTCAAAACCAATATGCCCAGCCCTTTACCTCTTTAGATAGCATCCCCTTCCCATCTCAGTAGCTTTTGAGAGTATTGCAACCAGAAGGAGGTTTAGGGGTAAGCTCTAGAGGCAACTGGGGGAATGTTCCTCAAGCTGAACCACAGCCATCAAGGCACAGTGTTCATACGAAGAGACCCACTGAGTTTGCTGCGCGAGACACCTCCACCCCATTAGATGAAAGAAAGCAGACCCTCTTCAGGCTCACTGCCATGTACATGCAGTTTAATGTGCATAAGGAAGATGTTTTCAACTTCTTTCAAGGTATTAGTGGCCAAGTGGTTAGTGAGGTGGAAGTTATAAATTGGGCATTCACAAATGGTCACATCAATGGTGCCCAATTTACTGAGTTAATGGCACTTATTTCGCAAGATCAGCAGTCCAATTCTAGACTGTCAACAAGGGCATGGGAAGCTCCAGCAGCTCCTGCTGCTACCTCTCATGATGCATGGAGGCAAGAAACTCAAGAGCTGAGAAGGGATCAAGCTGGAACAACGCGTGCAGTAGAAGAGCTGAAGAGAGACAACAAGGAAATAAAAGGAGTTCTGGGAAAAATTTGGAGGGCCTTGAGAAACAAGCAAAAGTCAAAAAAATCTCTAGTGGTGGAGATATCTGATGAGGATGTACCTCCAGCACATAAGGACTCTGCTGCAGTACCTGCAGCATACGACAGTTCCTACCCTGCCCAAGAAGAGTACCCTCCACCAGGGCCATCTGCGGAGTACACTGATTATCATCCATTTCAGCAGGATGCTGTGCCGGAACCACAATACTCATCATTTGATCCCTTTGTGGATCCTTCCTATTCTCAGGCCATCGTGCCTATTGTGCAACCTATTTCATGAGGACCTTATATGCCAGCAGAACATCACGATCTTCTTGGCGAGCCGGTGTATCTGCGGATTAATCCGGCTATCTCTTCTGCGGCAGCTCAAGAGGCGTTTGCAAGTTTCATTGACCCTACGATGCTGCTAGCTCGTTTTGCAAGGGACATGGATGTCCTCACATCCGACTTCCTCCGGCGCATCTTAGGTAATGAATTTTTATTCACAGATGATGTGGATTTGTTTTGCAGGACCATGCGATTCGTAGTAGAGGCTGAGCCTCATGATTATCCGTTGGCCCAGTACACGTCTATTATGCTATGTGCGAGTTATACGAGCACCCCTTGTCTGAAACTGTTTTGCATCAGCGCATAAATGGTGCGAATGAAGGCCACCGACCCTGGCGCACCATGCATGAGGTACTAATACCTGTACACATTGACCACCACTTTGTATTAGTGCGTTTGGATTTGAGTGCAGGGCACGCGGTGTTTTATGATCCCAGTCAAGGACATGGATTCAGCAAAAGGAAGCGGCAGCTAGTCCATGGCCTCATGAAATGAATCAAGGATGCAATGAAGAAAGAGGGGTTGCTGCAGCACAAATTGCCTCTTATTTATCTCACGGAAATGGAATTCCCTCAGCAACCTGATTAGTTCAGCTGTGGGATTTTCGTTTGTTATTATATGCTGGCTATTTTGCAACAGCGAGATACATGGACCATACGCGATGAAACTTCAGCCGATTTTGTGGCTCGGGTGCGGAGATTGGTGGCCCAAGTGATTTACTATTATAGCTTACCAGCAGATAAGTCAGGTTCTTTTTAACCTCTCTACCATGCCATGAGGACATAGCATACTTTTAAGTGTGGTGTGGGGAGTGACTTGAGCCACTTGTTTGTCCTTTATATTGTGTGATTGCATGTCTTGTTTTTTGTTTAAGTGTTTTTGTTGTCCTTTATTTTTATTTTGTGTGATTGTTTGAGTTGCTTGACTGTGTGATTTGCATGTGGAGAGCATGACTACTAGATAAGCAATTTTGGCTTAAATTTTTATGCCACTTTAGAATCATGTTGTGATAAGGGTGTTAAAGTAATTAAGGTGTGTTATGATTTGGTTTAATCATGTCAATATCTCTTGAATGATATCACCATGTTTGTGGAGCTAAAGTTTGAATATTAGCCGAGCATGACATGCTAGGATAATACTTAGTGACCCTTAGAGTTGAGTGAAAGAAAATCCAAAAAGATAATGAGAAAAACCTCTGTCTTGCCCTTGAGTGACATTTATTTTTGGGTAAGGGTAATAGTGTGCTTCGCTCCTCTCTATTTTCAATGTTGGTTATTTAATGGTAGGAGTTAAGTAAGCATGATGATTACCTATTAGTGCTCAGTGTTTGGTGTGTTGCTAGTGATATAGGGCCATTTACACTTTGACTTCTTATGTATCATTGTTTCTGTTTTGTTGTGTTGTATATGTGGAAGGTTGTGATGCACAATGTGAAAAAGCCCATCACTTAATTGGATAATGAGATGTGAGACACTCAGTGTATTTTTATCTTTCCCTACTTAGTAAAAGGGCAAGGGGTATGCATTAGAAAAACCAGTCTTATTTATGTATTATGTGAGTTAAAAAAAAAAGAGTGAATAATTCATCAAGGGAGAGCATAAAATGCAACCTTGTAAGGTTATTATTCAAAAGAAGTGTAAAAAAAAATAAAGTTTTTCAGAATAAAAGCCATAATGGCTAAGTTGTGTTTATTTAGAGTGTTGAGCTCAATTCTTTGGCTCGAGGTGTGTTTAATCAGTCATTAGAGTAGAGTGTGAGTTCATTGAGCATAGAATAGTGTGTGAGTTTTCAAACAAAGTATAATAGAGAGTATGTTTCCTTTAATGAGCACAATAGGGAACTCTCATGTTTGCTTGGCAAGTATTTAATTAATAACTAGTGGAGAATGTAGGAGGAACTTTCCACCCATTGATTTTCTGTTAGGTATGGTACTTGGGCTTGTGTGGAGAGAAATGAGAATTTATATTTGAGTGAGGCAACTTTATCCTAGGTGAGAACTTTAAGGGAAACTAGGTGCTATTTTATCATGGCATGCTTGCTAATGTCTGAAGTTTCAGTGATGAGACTGCATGGTTGTTGGACTTAGGGGTATGGACATGATTGAGCTTAATTATAATTCATTTTGGTTACTTGATTGCCTACTTCATCATGATAGAGTTGCATGCCTAGGAAACCATGACTCTCTTTGATTGTTATTTATTTATTTTTGTTTTTGTTCTAGTGTGATTGTTTTTTTATTTTATTTTTGTATGTTTGTGTGTTTTTGCTTGAGGACAAGCAATGGTTCAAGTGTGGCGTATTTGATAACGTGCATTTATGCCGTTATTCTAGTGTATATTTAGGGTATTAAAGAGCATGATTAGAGCTTAATTCATCCATATTTCTTAGATATTTGCTCTAACACCCTAGGAAGACTGCTTGGCCTATATATATATATATTTTTGAGCTGTTTTGGTAAGTTTTTAGGCAATTTCATCTTATGGACACCAGCCAAATCACTTCATTTATCAAAGAAGGGACTTATGGAAAAATGGGGCAGCTTAAAGAGGCAAAATAAGGGTGCACGTCATATGGACCCTTATGACGTGCAAGGGTTTTATTGCAGCCCTGCCTTTTACACGTTTCAAGGAAGCCTGGAGCAAAATTTCAGACCATTTGGAGGTGCACGTCATATGGCCATATGACGTGCAACATGCCGTGTAGCCGGATTTTTGCATGGATCACTTTGTTTTGTTATTTTAAACACTTTTCTCTAAAGAACCTAGTCCAAATTATGCTTGGTTCGAGTTGTATTCAAGTTGGAAGAAGAATATAAACAACTTATCAAAACTACGTTGTTTTGATAAGTGGAAACTGCTGGCGGCTAGGGCACCCATTACACTCCATGTTTCTCTATAAATAGAGGGTGCAGCAGCCCTTTTTAGAGGGAAGGAAGAGAGGAGCACGTTCTTAGAGAGAGGAGAGAGAGAGTCTCATGATTTTGGAGGCTAGGGTTCTGATCTTGGAGCTGCCGGCCCTAGGAGGTTTGACGACTGGAGACGACCTAAAGTTGGAGTTCTGCTGCACCTGCTTGAGGATGATGTTCTCTTTTTCTTATTGTTTATTCAAGAACATGTGTGAGTAGTTTCCTTTATCTAGGGGAGCAATGTAGCCCCCTAAGTTGTTAAACTGATTATTTGAATATTGGGTTTGTTTAATTGAGATTGCATGTTTTATGAATCTGTTCTTCATCTTTTAATATCTGGGCTATACACCTGGGTTTTCTTAGCCTTAGTCTGAGGCTAATCTTTGATTCATAACATAATTGTGATTGGTGTGACCATTATCCTGTCATGAGTATGATAATTAGGCTTTGCATGTTGATGTCATGATGACCATTCAGGCAGACAGCACTTAGAAGGGCTGGCAATGACCAATTGCAGTACCTTGGCTTAGTTGTAGCATGCTATCAATTAAATAATCTCAAGAACCTTAAAATCAATAGAAACAACGTAGGGAGGTGAAGTTGTGACCCTTTATGCCTTTAATCCTTGAATCTTAATCCTAAAAACAATTTGCATTCTTTGTTTATTCAGAAAACCAAATAAAAATTAGATCTTTAGTTAAAAAAGAATTCATTTTTGCCAAGACATTTTATAGAGCAAGAGTAATTGAGTGGTTTGGTTTGAAAAACTAGAAAATTAGGCTAATCCCTGTGGGTTCGACCCCTTGCTTGCTACTATTCTTTTAGTGCAAACTTAGGGAATTTATTATCTTGAAGAGAGATTTTACGACATTAGCTAGCTCTTTTAGGGAGGCTAAAAATCTGTTTATCAGTCACGAACTCCAAATTCAGTCAAATTACTGTCAAAACGCTCGAAGTAACGAGCGCAACATTATTCTGAGATTATCACACTCAAATGACTGCTTAAAAGCAAAGTCAACTAATAACCCCTGGGAAAGTCAAAAATTGGGCCACTTAGGGCCCCGACCCGGAATTAGGCCCAAGTACTGTCAACATGCTCACATCGACAACTACATTACTGTCCAGATAGTTGCATTCCCATAGAATGACTATCTTTCAAAACTACCTAAATACGGGTCTTTACATCCTCTCCCCCTTAAAGACTTTTCGTCCCCAAAAAGAAATATAGGGGTCAAACAATAACACAAAGTCACACTCAAACTCAATAAATCCATTGCAAAATCCAAACGCAAAGTCCCCACAGCTCAGTAGGGATCCTTTCTCTTGACCCATCCTAACTCATAAAATAGTGTAGGCATGTGCTCGTGTAATGCTACATATATATTTGTTGGAATACTGGAATGGGGTTAACGATTAACCGCAGCGAAAACGAATTTTAAAAATTTTATTCCAGCAAACAAACAGCAGGATCTAAACATGAATCAATTCGGTTAATGTTGCAAAGAGAGAAAAGAAGAAACCAACCTGAAGAACGGTAAAGCTAGAACCCTCTTCTTTTCCCTCCAAGAACGAACTCACGATCTGCCTTTGATCGTCCTCGCGGTCTCCTGGATTCAACCACCAAATAGCCTTCTCTACTATTCACCTTCTCAAGGAGTACAGGGCTGTGGTACCATTGGATCAAAGAACAGGAACACCACCTCTGCTAGGGTTGACCGTCACCTGTCTCTCTCTCTCTCTTGGCTGTCAATGATTGCACACGCACACCCTTTAACCTAGGAGGCTATGCATCTATTTATAGACATAGGGTTACCCCTGTGCTATTACGCATACGCCCCTTTAGTTAAATAATAATAATACATATTATTTAAACTCTTTAAATAATATAATTATTACGCAACAAACTAATTAAATAAATATATAATATTATTTATTTATCAAATAAATAAATAATATATTTATTCATTTAATCACATTAAATGGATAAAATATTTATTATTATTTATTTAATCTAATTAAATAAACCATGTGATATATATTTAACTCTTAAATATATATTAACACACGTTAATTAATTAGCTCTTAAGCACAACCAGAGAATTAACTCACAACGATCCAGTACTCCATACAAGAATAAACGGTGCTAGCAAGAGGGACCAAATGGACCCACTTAATCGAAGCTCCAATAAATAATATTTAATTAATTAATCTCATTAATCAATTAAATCATTATTTATTAGTTTTAGTCGAGCCACGATCAGGGACTAAAACTCGCACTCTAAGATCAAGCAGATATGATTACAAGAATCCATAATAAATTATTTGTCCATCGATATAACTGATTTCCATGTGATATGATCCTCCACTATGATATTCATAATTAGAGACAGGTATCAATAGATTCCGTTCAACCTCTCTAATTATATCTTTATCCATGTGTTACTATTAATTCTCTAATGGGCGACTTATTCATGATCCAATCATGAATTAGGATTTATAATAAATTATATCTAATATAATTACAAGCGCTTGATTCACCCAAGAATCCCGAATTAAATAACATGGGAATATCATTACTTTTCGTATAACGAAGCAGTGGATTCCATGCACCTAACTTGACGCTCCCACTATCTATAATATTATATCTCCAAGATATCAAGGTATTTGAAGCACTAAGCCTCTCACTCATTAATAAGTCAAAAGACATAAATTATAGACATGAGTTAATCAAACGGTCTGGATTAAGATTAATCCATAAATCAGTCATTTAGCGATAAAATATAAAGTTCTTCATACAATGCAACGGATATTAGTTGAAGAACTTATTCTATCATGGTCCTGTTCAATATGTATGATTACATACTGGCACTACTATTTATAAACTCTTTACAATGATCCTAGATTAGATCACTCCCACTATGGAAATAGTCCGCACCACAATCTTATCAGAATAGAGCATCCCAAACTCTATTCACCGATTGTGAACTAATTTTATACTTAGTCTAATTAGTGGATCTATTGTATGTGTCTCACACATACCCAGTAATAGACTTTGATAAGCAATGAGATGTTATGATGTTCAGCCACACAAGAAAGCAGAATAATGCAATCTAATAAATATTTAAACAAAAAACATTTCAATTAATCAGAAATAGTCTTTACATTATTAGGATTACACATTGCTTTATATAGCACTATCCCAACAATATCACCAACTCAATCATAAAATCACACATTCACATAGAAAGCAAACCTCCCTGGTCACACAAATATTTCCTCAGGAACAATATTGCCTCTTAGGCACCATAATGCATCTCATCCTCAGTATTGTCTCTCAGACATAGGAACCTCTTAGGCTCTATATAAATCTTGCCTCATAGGCCCTCAACAGTAGCCTCTCTGGCTCATCAAGATTGCCTCACAGGCCCAACACTCATCCGATAACACTGTTCACTAGCCCGGAAAAATACTGTTCACTTAGTCCGAAAAACACTGTTCAATAGCCCGGAAACACTAGTCCAGAAACTGTTCATTAGCCCGGAAAAATACTGTTCACTAGTCCAGAAACACTAGTCCGGAAGCTGTTCATTAGCCCGGAAAAACACTGTTCACTATCGTTTTTGCCAATTTTCTCAGCTATAATGGCAACCCAGCAACCGCAAACACTCATAAACACATTTATTTCGATATACACCCCAATACACGTCTTAAACAACTCTAAATTTCATGTAATCAATAGAAATACCTCTTTTATGCATTTAAATCACAAGATTCAACCCAAAATTGGGTTTCCCCCAAATCTTAGGGTTCACCCCCAAATTCCATGATTTCACCCAAGTTAAGCATGCTAAGCCTACTATGAATCATATAGAGTTAGAATCACCTACCTGAAATGATTCTTCACGATCTACGAGGTCCAATCGCCCTAAATCACCAAGGCTGAAGCTCCTCCTCCAAGCTCTCACCTTCTCTCTCTCTCTCTCTCTCTCTCTCGCTCAAGCACGTACACACCAAGAAAAATAAAGGATAAGACAGTTTCTTCATTATTTATACTGCTGCCAATAATTAGCCTCCTAGCAATAATTGACCTTCAAGGTCACGAACTCCAAATTTAGTCAAATTACTGTCAAAACGCTCAAAATGACGAGCACAACATTATTCTGAGATTATCACACTCAAATGACTGCTTAAAAGCAAAGTCAACTAATAACCCTTGGGAAAGTCAAAAATTGGGCCACTCGGGGCCCCGACCCGGAATTAGGCCCAAGTACTGTCAACATGTTTACATCGATAGCTACATTACCGTCCAGATAGTTGCATTCCCATAGAATGACTATCTTTCAAAACTACCTAAATACGGGTCTTTACACCATTCCATTTTTCCCGCATATTACTTGCACCATCATATCCTTGTCCTTGAATATTCTGAATATCTAAATTGTGATAAGACAATACATAATATATCGCATTTTTCAGGGTTAATGTTGCAATGTTAGAGACATGAACAAGCCGAAAACAACGTTCCTTCAAAATGCCATCTTTGTTAACAAATCTCAAAACTATAGACATTTGCTCTTTCTTTGATTTATCACGAGCTTCATTAACAAGTAAAGAAAACCTTGCATCACTAATTTCGTCACGAATTGCATTCTTTACTTTAACTGAAATAACATGTAAAATTTCTTTTTGAATTTTCGGTGATGAATAAGAGGCATTTTGGGGAGCATTCTTCAATACAACTTCCTTAACCTTGTCATTGTATGAACTTAATATACTCTGATAATTCCAAGAAAATTTTCCCGTTTGATTGAATCTTTAGTTTCATTATGTCCCCTAAAAGCACAACCATGAACTGCAAGCCAAAGAACTGAATCAACCGAAGTTCGAAGTCGAATTCGATTCTTTGCAATTTGCTCAGAAGTAAATTTATCAACAACTCTCTCTATATGTTGAGTCTGCTTCATTAAATCTTTACATGATTTACCAGCGATTTTATGAATACTATTAGGATCTTTCCCAACATGATTAAAAAAAGCACAATTTTGTCCATCCTTAACTTTCTTTCAATTTCGAAATCCATCAACTGTAAATGCTAACGACGACCTTGACTGAGTAAAGAGATAACATGGTAGACAGAACACTACATCTTTAGAAGGGGAATATTCTAACTATGAAGGAAATAGCTTGAACCATGAAGATTGGAAACTACGAAGATGAGCTTCTGATCCAGATTTTGGATAATGTGAAAGAATAGGTTGGTATGGACCATTCTTAATGTAAGCTCGCCAAATTTCATCGTGTTGATTGACATCATAATCTAATATTTGTGGCCGCTTTCCAGGATCACGTTCGAAAGAATTCAACTCAACTGTAGTGGTTTCAACTCTTTGAGATTTTGCAGGACTGAGTAAAAGAAGTTGGAGTATCAATAGCAATGTTTGACAATGATACATTAAATTCTAAGTTTTTAGAATTTGTTCTTTTGAAGAATGCATCAATTGTTGATGGCTTTCCCATATATAAATAAAACAAAAATATTTTGTAAAATTAATAAGATCAAATAAGAAAATTACTAGATAAATAAGTTACAGTAATCATCCATGAAGATATGTCATATCTAACTATCATAAATTAATGACTTAATGAACAACCTCCAGTTAAGCATATTCCTACAAAATGTTAAATTGTAAACACAACACTAACTAAATGAATCTTACTCAGCTAGACAACTTATGTCATGTGTTTTTTAAGTTTCACTATTTTATGGACACAAAATAGTTTTGTCAAATCCTATAATTATTCGAACCACACTAATAATAAAATCACCTTTCCCCTTTTTTATTGATGATACGTCAACATTTAAAAAACAAAATTTAAGAAATAAAAAAATTATAGGATATTCTTTACCACTAATAGAGAAAATTATATGTATAATCAATGCATACATTTAAAAAACTGAATTAGAAATTTAGAGAATTAGAATTTAGGAATTTAGGGATTGAAATTTGAGATGCACAAATTAATCAAATTAGGGTTAAATTTTTTGAAATTTTGCTTACCTAGACCGAGACTTTAAATTCAGGAGACCGTCAGAGTCAGACCAAGAACATAAGAAGAATCCGTCCGAAACTTAAGGCTTAAGCCCTACTTTACATATTTGCTTTAAAATATATTAGTAATATGACTATAGGAAGGGGTCAGACTTGACTGCTATAATTATATATATATTAAAAGAAATTTAAAAAAAAAAGTAAGTTTCGTTCCGCCCCTGCGGAGAGAGTATTATGCTCTTGAGCAGGGTAGCAAGACTGTGGATGAGTATGTGCAAGTCTTCACATATTTAGGGCGGTTTGCTCTTGAGGCTTAGGAAAAGGAAGCCCATAAGACGCAGGACTTTATTTAGGGTTTGAAACCATCTTTGAAAAATAAGCTGGAGGTGATGCAGTTGGCCAACTATAGGGAGGCGGTCAACAAGGCGATTATTATTGAGCGAGGCCAGGATCAGGCGAGAGCCTAAAGACTGGGAGGATCGGCAGGTCCGAGCAAAAAGAGGCAGAGTGGGGAGATCAGTGTAGCTCAGCTTGAGAGGAGGCGGGCACAAAGGGTTTCCAGCCAGGCAGTGGGACCCAGTGAGAGTTCAGCCAGCAGGAGGTTAGGTACTTATTGGAGTTGTGGATTGACTGGGCATTTATCGAGAGATTACCGAGGAAAAAGATGACATGCTATCAATGCGGGAAATTAGGGCATGGAGTTAGGGAATGTTCTACCCTTAACTCGACCAGCATTGTAGGCCCTCGTCCGAGAGAGCAAGGACAGAGCAGTGGGACTCCGCCTAAGAGGTCGGTGTCGCTAGCACAGAGCACACAAACATGACCTGCGGTGCAGCAGCCTCAACGGGAGGTGCAGGGTCAGGTTGATAAGCGGGGCAAGGCCCCAATGGGCCAGGCTAGTGGCAGTGTGCCAGAGACCGCGTTCAATTGTCGCTATGGGCATTATGAGTGGCTCGTGATGCCGTTTAAGCTCACGAATGCTCCAGAAGTGTTTATGGGATTGATGAACCAGGTGTTTGCTCCATATTTAGATATGTTTGTTGTGGTGTTCATTGACGATATTTTGGTTTATTCAGCGAATGAGAGGGAGCACGAGGAACATTTGTGGAGAATTTTTCTAGGTTGGCGGTTGGCAACTCCTATGACGAACTTGACCAGAAAGGGAGTTCCTTTTGTTCTGATGCATGTGAGAGTGCTTTCATGGAATTGAAGGCACGATTAACCTCAACACCTATCCTGATTCTTCCACAGGAAGGTGTAACAGCCCAAGTCCACCGTAGCACAATATTGTCCGGTGCAGGGCCCAAGCCCAATCCCCGATTTTGTTCTTGGCAGTGCCACACAGGCACCCCAAAAGGCCTCGTGCCAGGAGAGGTCTCCACGCCCTCTTGAGAGGCACGCTTCGTTCTCCTTTCCAGCCGATGTGGGACTTGTAAAGTCCTCAGAAACCAATTTACCATAGAGTCCACCCACATAACTAATAAACGCCAATTTATCACACCCACACCCATAATCAATAAATACCAATTTATCACATCCACACATGATTAATAACAGAATATCCAATATAATACTCAATACAATAACCATACAAACTTTCTTAATCACAAAACCAGTAACATCATACCCCAAATGGTACACTTACATGTAGATGGATAAATAATTTAAATAAATCAATTTATATATATAGGTATATATATACATATATTACCAAAACACATGACAAAACGGACGTGCGCGTCTTGTGCTTGCTCTCCGCCACGAGTGTTATCACTCGTTTTCGTCCGGGCCGAACCCAAATGATAAAATATACAGAGTCGCCACCAACTGTTTTTGGGGTACAGTTGGATACTCTCTACCTTGAGTAGTTAAGATGTGGTCTGTGTTACCAGAGATAAGTTCGGGAGTTGGTTACGTGTTGGGAAGGTTTTAGCACCCCTACAACACCCTTTCGGTACCTGTCTTAGGAAAAAGAGGTTTCTATTTGTTTTTATTTTTTGTTTTGTTTTGTTTTTTGTTTTTAAATCACATCTAATCTAAATTTAATTCTCAAAATTTATTTTAATCCGTCACATGCTAATTAATTAATAGGCTTAATTACTACTCACGCGCTAATTATTAAATTAAAAGTTAAAGGTTAAATTTAATTATCATAATCTAATTACAAATTATTTAAATTAGTCTAATTATTTACTAAATTTTAAATATGAAAATTAATTATAAAAGTTAATTACTAATTTATCTAATTACTAATGTTATTTAATTCATTACGCGCTAATTAATTAATTACCAGGCTTACTTACTATTTATATGCCTAAATTTGAAAAGTTTAATTACAAACTTATTAAAAATTAACTAACTAATTATGCTAATTTAATTATACTAATTATGCTAAATTCAAAAACTAACTAACTAATTAATTAAATATGCTAAAATTAACTAATTGAAATTATGCTAATTATGCTAAATTTAAAAAAACTAATTAATTAATTATGCTAAATTTAATTATAACTAACTACTAATTTACTACACAAAATAATAATAAAAATTAAAGAAGGAAAGGAATAAAAACCTGGAATATCATGGACCAAGGGCGCCCTTCTCCCGAATGCCTTCTTTTTCTGCAAAAGAAGGGAAAAGAAAATTAATTTGACTATAACCGCAGTTCTTTTTTAGAACCGTAGTTAAGTTTACACTTTACTCTTTTTTTTGAGTTTTGTGTAATTGATGGTGTTGGTGTGTTTTGGAAGGGGGAGAGGACCCCTTTATATAGGAGTCATGGGGAGGAAGTTTTTTGCAAAACTTTCAATGTGGGACTTCCATCTTTATCATTTTTATATTAAGAAGTCAAATAAGGGGTACGGGCATTGTTCATGCAACAAGAACCCCAGGATACTATTCATGAATAGTGACATGAACAGGACCATGAGTACTATTTATGATTTTTTTTTGGATCTTATGTTGGCTGCGATTAATCGTTGGGACGGTTTTATATATATAATTAACGTCACACCCTTTAAATTAATAGCCACACCTTTTTATTTATCTATACAAAGTAAATGACAAATATGAAATAATATAAAGCTAAAATGAATATATATGTCCAACCCGGACAAAATGGGGTCCAATAACAAGGATGCCCAAATGCCTATCCAGTTTTCCCAATTCCTACAATACGTGAAATGCTCACTCCCCTATTATTATTACTATTATTTTCATATATATAGAATTCACTAGTAACCCCAACGAATTTGCACAGCTCCCAACATTAATTAGTATTATACTTATTTGTTTATTTACTTATTTTTATTCCACATAAGTGAGATAATATAGCAATAATCAATCTACTTGCCGACTCCATCAACCAGGACAGAATTGGGAACGCGTAGCTGATCCATGGCGGCAACATCTTCTCTCACTCTTCACCAGCGCTAAGGGCGCTAGGGACGCGTGGCGCACGAGGCGCGCTCCATCTTCCATGCTGACACATGTACCAGGTCCACGGCAGCGGCACAGGCCGCCGCCCCTCCTCTTCCCCCACATCAGCGCTAGGAGCGTGCGACTTCGATCCTCGGTCGGCTATCCTCCCTCTCCTTTCCGCCTGCGCGGCGCGCGACCTCGACCCACAGGACGGCTATCCTCCATCTCCTTTTCGCCTGCGCGGCGCGCGACCTCGACCCACAGGACGGCCGTCCCTCATCTTGTCAAACGGGTATGCGATCCCTACCCACAGGGCGGCACCGACGCCGCCACCCTTGCTTCGCCTATCCTCCGCACGGGCCACAACGAATCCTCAAACCAACGTAATAGTTCGACGAGCAACAACGGATTTTCGAGAGCCGAACAGCGACCACAATTTTTGGCATATATTCATGTATATAAGGATTTGGTATATACTAATTCTAATAATAATATTAGAGTTCTTACAATAAAATAATAAAGAATCACCTACCTGAATTCAAACTGGAGAGATGAAGAACACGACAGCTTCAAACATAGTGTTCCTCCCTTGCTAAGCTTTGCGCACGCACAATTGACCTAGGGTTTCTAACCCAAGCTTGCTTTATATACTTATCAATATATCTTATTTGATTTAATAATAATAAATAATAAGAATTTGATTCATAATAATAATAACGACTTATTATAATAATTAACTCAAAGTAAAGTAATTATTTTAATAATCATAATAAAGTCTAATATTAAAATACTTACATTAATTATAATCTCATAATAATAACAATAAACTCAACAATTGCAATAATAATAACAGTTATAACATTAATTATAGTAATACCTCCAAAACTTAAATAATTAAAATAATTATATTAATACTCATAAGAATATTTAGTAATAAACTCAAAATAGTAAAATCACCATATTAATAATAATAATGACCCAAAATGCTAACACTAAGGCCACGCTACTGAATAGATATTCCAAACTATATTCGGGCCTAACTTCCAACCTCACACAGGTACGGGTCATTACATTCTCCTCACCTTAGTACTTTTCATCCTCGAAAAGATAAGACGTGCTCATAAATACTACCCCTACACACAGTTACTACACATATCCAATATCTAACATATTACCCACTCGAATGAATATAATTGCATATTTCCCACATAGCCTATCCTATTTTATACATAAGCAACACATAGTAATAACCATACTGTTGGTCCCTAGGAGCCTAGAGGGGGGTGAATAAGCTCTAATCGAGACTCTCTCTTCACACAGGTACAACACAATCTGGTTAAAGGATGTAAAATCAGTGCGGAAGATAACCAGATAGTGGAAGTATTTTGTTTTATTATCTGATGATAATTATAACAAAATGAACGATAATTACAATGATTACAATAACACTCAGTTTTACAGTCACACACACTGGTGTTGATAATCTCTATGAGCTCTTGTACTCATCTTTTTTATGAATATACACAGTTTAGTATTTATAGACATTCCTAGGAATCTATCTTGGAACTGTATATCCTGAGCACTGTGTAACATTAAGTTCTTCTCGAAAAATACTTCTGCTTTAACTGCTACGGATGTGGAGCTCGAAATATTGGAAACATAAGTGTATTGAATTACTTTGCTTGATTCCAATTGCATTTGAGATCGCGTCCACATCTCCGAGTGTTCCACGTGTAAAACAACGTAGATCTTCAATGAGTTTGTCTTACATCGGGACACGGTAGCGAACATTAAATGCGGCTTGGAAAAGATGAAGCAGTGTCTTTTTAGTCCGTAGTAAGGTTCCTTACTCCGTATCAACGAAGCTCGGATCCTTACTCCGTGTCAGTAGTTGCTTACTCCGTGTCAGTATAATCCTAGAATCCTTGTTCCGTGCAAGTGCTTCCTTACTTCGCATGAAATAAATACTCGAATAACTAATTCCGCGTCAGCGCTTCCTTACTCCGCATAGAGTAGGTACGGAATGCTTACTCCGCATCAGCGCTTGGTTCGGATTCCTTACTCCGCATTAGTTTCCCTTACTCCGCAACAGTTGTCCTTACTCCGCATCAGTGACAGACTCAGATTTCATAGTCCGTGTCTTTATTTCCTTGGTTCGGTGGAGTGACAACTTCGATTCGTTCTCTGCAACAAGTCTCTCTTACTCCGTGCGAGTTGTAGACTCGAAATCTTACTCCGCATCACTTGACATGGTCTAGTTGAAAGTTAGACGCGGGTTCCTTGGTCGTTTTATCAAGTGATTAATCCGCACGAAGGATCCTTACTCCGGATGATAACTTGGTTATGTACCAAGTGAATGACGACACTCACGATGATCCAGATCAGGATTATGTATCCTGTCCTTAGCTTTGTCCTTACAGGAGTAGGTCCGGATTAAAGTTTTATCTTCTGCACAGACTGAGAATAAACATGAAACATCGTAAATCAAATTAAATAGGGTTTGATCTGCATCATCCAAATTCTGGGTTTGATCCAACACATACAACATGCCCCTCACAAAACCACCATACGTCCACAAGTACTCATTTCAACATACACATCATAGTAAATTTACTCCCACCACTGAGAAACATCCTCACAAAGGTGTGCCTTTCAAGGTGTATTATGATGCTTTTAGGGTGGGGCTTGGTTGTGTGTTGATGCAGACTCGGCAGGTGATTGCTTATGGGTCTAGGCAGTTGAGGCCACATGAGCAGAACTATCCCACACATGATTTGGAGTTGGTTGCAATGATCTTTGCTCTAAAGAGCTGACAGCATTATCTTCTTGGTGAGAAATTTGTGGTGTATACAGATTACAAGAGCTTACAGTATATCTTTTCTCAGCGAGACTTGAACCTTAGGCAGAGGTGGTGGGTGGAGTATCTGCAGCAGTTTCAGTTTGATATGATGTATACCCCTGGATAGGGTAATGTGGTGGTAGATGCCTTGAGTAGGAAAAGCAGGGCTGCGGTTGCCTATTGTGCCATCAAGAAATGGGAAATGATGAGACAGTTTGCAACGATGAGGTTGCAGATGGTGACCAATGAGGGGCGAGGGATCCTTAGTGTGGTTATCGCAGTACCTGAGTTGCAGCACAAGATCATAGATGATCAGCTAGGGGACACTGACTGTGAGGTTATTGGGGACAGGATTCAGACTAGGCAGGCATCTTCTGATTGGACTGAGGATGCAGAGTATGTCTTGAGGTATAGGGGTAGACTGATAGTTCCCGCTTCTCTTGAAGAGGAGGTTCTTCGGGAATTTCACCTATCAAGGTTAGTTATACATCCTGGTGGGAACAAGATGTACCATGCTGTGAGGAGGCAGTATTGGTGGCCATACCTAAAGAAGGTCGTTGTTGATTATGTGAGGAGGTGTTTGACCTGTCAGCAGGTCAAGGCAGAGCACCTAAGATCAGCTGGTGAGTTGCAGTCATTGCCAGTGCCATAGTGGAAATGGGACCACGTGACCATGGATTTTGTCACTGGATTTTCTCGTTCCAGGGGATATGACACTATATGGGTGATTATGGACCGGTTGACCAACTTTGGGACAGAGGTATCTTGATGTTATTATGCGGTTGCATGGAGTCCCTTTGTCTATTGTATCTGATCGGTATGCCAAGTTCATATCTCAGTTTTGGAGACAGTTATAACACGCTTTGGGTACTAGGATGAACCTGAGTACAGCTTTTTATAGACGGACAGTTAGTCTGAGTGGATGATTTAGACGCTCAAGGATATGTTGCGTGCCTGTGTCCTAGATTTTAGAGGTTGTTGGGAGACTCACCTTCCTTTGGTGGAGTTATCTTATAACAACAGTTATCAGGTCACAATTGGAATGGCTCCGTATGTGGCGTTGTATGGGCGGCCTTGTCGATCACCTTTGTGTTGGGCGCAGATGGGAGAGATAGTGGTTCTCGGTCTTGATATGGTTCATGAGACCACCGTGATCATGTAGCTAATCCGATAGCATATGTTGATAGTGCAGAGTCGACAGAAGTCCTACACGAACCAGAGGCGTCAACCTTTATAGTTTGAGGTGGGTGACCATGTATTTTTGCGGGTTTTTCCGCGTCAAGGGCATCAGAGGTTTGGGTGTGGATCCAAACTCTCCCCTCGTTTTATGGGTCCATTTGAGATTATTGTCACCGTGGGTGTAGTGGCTTATTAGTTAGCTTTGCCACCGGAATTGGCACGAGTACATGATGTATTCCATGTGTCTCAGTTGCGACGGTATCACCCAGATCCTTCTCATATGTTGGACTATCGTGAGATAGACTTGGATGATGATAGTGCCATTGTTGAGATGCCGGTTTAGATTTTGGACAAACGAGAGCAGGTTTTACAGGGCAAGACGATCCCACTAGTTCGGGTGTTATGGCGACACGAGGTATGAAGGAGCAGACTTGGGAGAAAGAGAGCCAGGATGCGAGTTCTTCATCCTAAGTCGTTCGAGGACGATCGATCCTGAGGTGGGGAGGATGTGAGGGCCTTCCCTGAGGTATGAGTTATATTTTATGTATTCGTTTTGCACATGTTTTGTACCCTTATGTGGTTATGCTTGAGATGTGGTTTAGCTTGTTGTTATGAGTTGCATTGCACCCGTGTGGTTGGTGATCATATTGATGATCATGTTTTGTGTTCTGTTGTTGTGAGGGGATTGAGCTTGAATTTTGTGATGTCTTTTGAGCATGTATTTTATTTTTGAGGATAAAAAGTCCTAAGGTAAGGAGGATATAAAGACCCATATTTGGGTAGGGATGAGAGATAATTTTTCTTTGTTCTTTGAAAACATATGGACAATATTGCATTCGTCAATATGAGTATTTTTATTGTAATTGGACCCAATTTCGGGTCGGGGCCCCAAGTGGCCCGATTGTGGACTTTCTCGGGGTTTATTGGTTGACCTTACGTTTGAGCAGTCAATTAGGTTGAAAAATATCTGGATAGTGATGTGCTCATCATTTTGAGTGTTTTAGTTGTACTTAGGCTCAATTTAGAGTTTGTGGCCTCAGGAGGTCAATTAATATTTTTGGGATTTATTAATGAAAGAAAATGCAGAAATATAAATAGGAGGAAAGTAAGAGCTTCCACGTTACGTTTTATTGTTCGTGCGTTGGAGAGCTTAGAGAGAGAGAGAGAGAGAAGGGAAGCTTGGAGTCTTCGCTTTGAGGTGTTTTGAGCTTGTTCAATCCTCAAGAATCATTCTAGGTAGGTGTTCTCTTGATTCTCTACTCCTTCCTTGATGTTTTGTTGGATTGACATGTAAGGATTTGATGAATTCATGAAAAATTGTGATGAACCCTAGACAATTAGGGAGAATGGGAATTGAGCATAAAACCTGGATGATTTAGGTTGTTTGGTAGCCTAATGTGGCTAGATGATGTTAGAAATCATTAATAGGGATGAATTGATGCTTAGAAAGGAGCATTTAATGGATATAACTGGGTTTTGAGACGAAACCAGGAAGAACGCAATCGACAGATCCCGACCGGGGTTCCGCTCGACACCGTTAGCGTCAAGTCGAGTCTCGAGCGAGGCTTCGAGCAATGTGTCTCGAGCTGGTGTTTCAAGCAGGTGTCTCGAGCGGTTGAACGAACAGTAAGATCTGGTGCGATTCCGGTTTCATTGACTGGACTATTTACATTGTAAACCTTTATGCCTAAGTATACTTAAGTTACAATGTAAATAACAAAATACCCCCCATTTGGATTCAAAGAAAAATACAAAAAAAAAAAAAAAATTCTCACTCATTCAAAATGTGAAAATTGGGAATTAGTACTGAATCCCGGAAAAATTCAGTTTTGGGTTCGAGGTGACCATTTGCGCACCTAGGTTAGACCTCTCAAAAAAATCTCCAAAAATCATATTATCTTAGTTATGATATGTGAACCCAATGTCGGGACATTTTATTGCAAGAAAACAACTTCTACGAAGATCCTCTCTCTTGGTCAAGACTTGATGATCGATTTGTGAAGACTGGCCTGGGTTATAAAGAGAGTGTTGTAAACCTTAATGCCATATTGGTGTTGGTGTGTTGGTTTGAAGATTTGGGCCTTGGGCTCTGTGATTTGTTTGTGTTCTCATCGTGATGCACAGGTTGTGTTATGTGATTGAGCTCGTGGTGACAGGCTAAGGCCTGGGATGAGTCGTTGAGCTCATGATGACAGGTTGTGGCCTGAGTTGAGCCATTGAGCTCGTGGAGCTGGAGCTGAGTGTCCTGAGCTGGGATCCTGTTGAGGATCGTGGACAAGCTATTCTATGTGGGCAGGCTGGGTCCTGATATTTATTTGCAGGCTGAGTCCTGATGATCGTGCATACTATATGATGCATGAGTACACTGAGCATATAGTATGGACTTATATGTGCTGTATGATGTGGCATTTTGGGGTCACCTACTGAGCTTGTAGCTCACTCCTACTTGTTGTTCACCCTTTTTAGGTGTGACTCGAGACTAGTGGAGGACTTTCTTCCAAGAGGATGTGACCACTACTCTGATGTATGAAACACTATTGTCTGTAGTATTCCTTATGTATTGTATCCCGGACATGGGTCTGTGAACAGTTGTATTTGCATACTGTTTGTGATGTGATATCTGTATGACTGTTTGACTTATTATATGTATGAGAAAGTACAGGATTACCCTTGATATATGACTATACAGGGTTTCATAATTGAGACAGCACCTGCGGTATAGTCTCTATTGGTGTTAGTCACTAACCCTTTGACCTTTAGGGTGCGAGCAAGGGGAAGTCATGTTCTTAGTTCCGGGTTCCCTGGAATTTGGGGACATGACATTGGATTCTTGGACTCAGAGTCACTTCCACTAATTAGAAAACCAGACCTTCGGATTTGGAAACTAGCTAGTTAGATTCGGAAACCAACTTCTTGGATTCGGAAACCAGCTTCTCGGATTCAGAGTCACTTCTTTGGAATCAGAAGCCAGCTTCTCATACTTGGAGTTACTTCCTCGGATTTGGAAGCTAAATTCTCAAATCCTTGGTGCCAGATTCTCGAAAGCTAATTGATGATTTCGAACTTATTTGGTCTAAACATCTGAAAATTGGACTTTTTGTGAGATGTAGCCTCCTCTGAAATTCCAACTCTCTAAAGTTAATGAAATTGAAGTATGGGAAGTAGGACTTGTCTCCCTTTAATTCTCGTCGACACCTTAAGATGCTGCTTTTCACGCTCAAAAATTGGAAGCCTCCAAAAATCGAATGCCAACTCTTTGGGACACCATAGTTGACTCATGACAACTCCAAGAAAACATAATTAATGCTCGACAACCCCTTTATTTCCCATGCAAATGGTTGTCTCTCCTCCATCGACTATAAATAACAGTTATGTATCAAGCTTAGATATGAGAATTGAATTACATACGACAAAATCAGAGCATGAGGAGAAGATTACACACTACAAATATGAGCGAATTTAAAGACCAAACAAGTTATATAACATGTTTCTAATAATCTCATAAATAATTTTGGCTAAGAAAGGGACTCGTTAAGGAAAAAGGGTGCATCGTCTGATCAATTGTCTCCATTCATTTCAAATTTGTTCTTTTTCTAAATTTAAATATGTGTGGCATTGGTGCATTTATACTTGTATGATTGTGTTGAAATAAAACAAAAAAAGGTAGACATCCTAGGACTTTGTTTGACCTCTATATTCTCCTTTTTCTAAATAAAAAATAAACAAACCTCATCTTTTCCTACAAATTCAAAATAAAGGCTAAGATAATCGTGAAATTAAGCAATTTATGATCATACCCTAGCTGCTCGAGTTGATATCAACTATGGTAATATTTTTTCTATTTTGTTTTGTTTTCCCATTACATCTTAACATGTTTAAACTTTTTCATGTTTTTTTTTAAAAACATTTGTCACAGGACTTTGGTTCTACATATTTTTTTTCTAAATAAAAATGTCACTTTAGAAAAAAAAAGGAAAAAAAAAATATAAATTTTAAACAAGTAAAAACTCTCTTTTTTTTTCCCAGGGTTGGTTCCCCATTTTTCCCAGGGCTTTGGTTCCCATTTCGCTTTATATTTTACTTTTTATAGATCAAGATTAAGTATTAATTTTTAAATATCTTGAGAATGCGAGAATTCTTCTCCTTTCCTTGTATATAATCAATTCTTAAACCTTTATCTCTAAATCTATAAACCAATATAGGTGACTAATTATATCTTTATTTTGTTGGGTAGAGACAAATTTTATCCAATGGAATTCAAAACTAACAAAAGCTAGAATAACATTGATAATGTGCTGTAGTTAAAAATTCAATTATTATTGGATAACTTTGCCAGTTAGGGTTTAGAGTTATTTATCCCGTGTGCAACTTTTATATCATCCATTGTAAAAATGTCACATTATATTGTAACGCATGTGAATTGAGCTCCATGTATAATGAAAGCGCCTTCTTGATCGCATATCACATCAAGGATACATACAGCCAAACAAAAAGATTTTTTATTAATTAATTATATAATTTGATATGGAATACAAATTACAGCGCACATTTTATTATAGTTTATGAATCAAACATTATTTAAATGAAATGATTAGTAGTACGGTCACAGGCCTTATACCATCAATATAAATCAAATATATTATTAATTTTATAAAAATATCAATACCAAATATTATAAATACCACATCATTAACTCTCATGCTAATACTGTGATTTTATTTCACTTAGTTTCAAATACAACCGAAGTTTTGTATAGGGAGGATGATAGAATTTGCATAAATAATGAACGAGATTATCGAGCACATTGGAAAAGTAGTTTGGCAACACGTACACATGCATTAGTTTATTTTATTTTTATTATTTTTTTCAGGGCGTAGTAAACCATAAAGCGTAAACCAACCCTTCGTAGTATCCGTCAGTGTTTGGCAACTCAAAGGCCTACTAATTTGAAACAGAAGCCAATGAGGGTGACGACCCGAGTTGGCAGATTATAAAGATTTTATTGGGAATATTGTAAACGACGTCGTTATAAGTTCAACCTCTCGTATAAACAAACCAAGCATCACCAGAGAGAGAGAGAGAGAGAGAGAGAGAGAGAGAGGCGGCCATAACTTGAGCTTGAAGAAAAGCTCCGAGTCCGAATCCTAACAATCTCTCTCTCTCTGTCTCTTTTTGGTTTTCATGGCTGCAGTGTCGATCCACAACAAACAAGCGGCGGCGATGCCGGCCGAGGAAACATGTTCGGCCAAGCCGATGAAGCAGCAAGGCGAAGGCATCAGACAGTACTACGTACAAAGCATCCACGATTGCCAGCTCCAGGTCCGCCACAAGACCCACAACCTGCAGCGCCTCGAAGCCCAACGCAATGATCTCAACTCTCGAGGTGGTCCCTCGCCCCCCCTCCCAGGCCCACAAACCTTAATCTCCCCTGTTCCCATTATCTTTGATTCTCTCTCTCTATTTCTGTTACTTGGTTGATTCAATATTAGGGTTTAGATTTGTTCTGTTCGGCTCGAAGGATTTTGGAAATTTCAAGTTATATGGGTATTCTACTGCCACTCTGGCCCGGAAGTTGATCTTTTAAACTGATGTAGTGGCTCCGGTACTAAGTCTGATCGGTGGAATGGTTTCTTGTGTTTATTATTTTTTAAAATTTTATTTATAAATATTATTATGTTGTGATCTGTAAGGTTGATAGCTCCAACGATTGTCTTTTCTTTCCAAATAATTGGGAAAAAAAAGGAGGGAGTTGATAGTTTTATGCTCATCCTCGAGTTGTTTTATTGTTAAACAGACTTTTAGAGTTCTCAATTCCTGTTATCTAAACAAAATTCCTTTGGATAGGAGCAACCAGGTTTCAGCAGTAGACAAGAGCCAAGATTATTATTTATGTTGTGACCTGTAAGATAATAGCTCCAACATTTGTCTCTTCTTTTCAAACAATCGAGGAAAACGTGAGAGTTGGTAGTTTTATGATCATGCTCAAGTTCTGTTATTCCCATACCGACCTTTAGATTTCTCTGTTCAAGTTAACCAAAAATTTAAGAAAGAAAAAAATCGCTTGTGTAGGAGCAACTGGGTTTCAACAGTAGATAAGAGCAAATTAAATTGTGCATTAGGTTACTTTTCCTCAAATTTTGGGTAGGCCATAGAGTTGTAATATACTGTTTCTGTGATAAGTTTCTAATTGTTGAATGGCTTAATGACACTCAGTTTAATTATGGACAGTTCGGAGTCTAAAAGAAGAATTACAGCTTCTGCAGGAGCCTGGATCATATGTTGGTGAAGTTGTCAAAGTTATGGGGAAATCAAAGGTCTTAGTCAAGGTTGGTGGGTTTTAAAGGATTATTTTTCTTTTGCTGTATATTCCCTGCTTCTCCTTGCTATGTATGGTTGCATATATTGTCATTGCATTACAACACTTTCTGTATGAGTAATTTCTTGGCCTGGTAAAAGTCATGCAATTTCATTTATCATAGGAATTTGCATTCCAATCATGGAAAGAACAACATGTCTTTCTAGACCAAGTCCAACCATATACGAAAAGAATGAAATATACAAAAGAAACAACCATCCTGCTCTATATCTCCCACTTTAAGTTGCTAGCGAGTTAGTTTTTTTTTCTTTGAACTCAGAAGAAATCCATTATTTGTTAATTGTAATTCAGCTGTTTATATCATAGTTTAAGTTGCTAACAGTGTTCTTATTGAAAAAAAACCCCGTTGTAGGACTTCACTGTTTTTCTTCTCCTTTGAGATAGAAGGAGAAATCCTCCTTGCCATCCAGGGAAAAGGAAAAAGAAACTGAAACATACTAAAATAGACAGAAACCAAACGGAATTGCATTGCAGAATGCAGGCTCCTATCCGTTGTGATGATCTAGAAAAGGCAGCCCTAAAAAAACGGACCTATGGAAAAACTCCTAGAATGTCATATCCTTGATATCCTACATTGAGAACATGAGAAAGTCTAATTAACTTAATAATCTCAAGCATTTGATCATAACGGTTCCTTCTTGATTTGCCCTTTTGGGGGAGGGATTGCGTTATGGTGGGGCTGTTGCTCAGTGTTATTAAAGCTGACACTTCGTTGATGCATTGCATCTTGAAATTACACCATCCACTCTCTGGAGTGGCTGTGCACAATGGTGAGTAATGCTCTAACTGAGAATGAAATGAAGTAATTTATTGGAAGAATAAGTGGGGGGGAGAGTGTGATATCTCCAATGTCTGACATAAAAAGTGTGGGAAAAGTGAAGTAGCTTAATATTTTTTTCCCATAAAAATGGAATTTATTAATTGTCACCAAAGAGGTAACAAAGGATTATAATAGTTGACACGTGCTAAGAAAATTAAAGCCTGTAGTCATATAAGGAATGTCACAACACCTAACTAACTCCATTCATAGCACCCTCAAACACTTGACGATTGTGCTCCTTCCACAATGCCCAAAAACAATGAAAAGAGCTGCTTGTAGCAAGCAACTCACCCTTCCATACATCCATAAGCTGCTCGGCCTGCTCTAGGCCTTCATATTGGGTCTGAAACTGCTAAGCAGAACCCAAGTTAAACGAAGCACTGTGGAAACGAAAATCTACAACTGTATTGCCCAACTATAATGAAGAAGGATATGATATATTGCGCTTCCCTGCACACTTGCACCAAACACCTACTTCCCACTGGGAGCCCCCTTTGCTGCCAACTTATCCATGGTGAACTGGTGAAGTCCTTTCCCTTTGTATAACTCTCATCACTTACCAGCAATATGCAGCACAACACTCATACCACTTTTTTAGCTTAGAAGTACTTTTTAACTAAGAAAATGCCATTTTGGAAGCCCTTTCAAACTTCTACATCCTACATCTTCCTATCTCCTCACAAGAGTGCACTTGTAAAAAGCCTCCGAAGAGCCATAAATTTCTCAATTTCCCAATTATGACCATTTTTTTGACAAAGGTGTTATTAAAACCACAACCATCTCAAAACACACCAGTTGAGCCAGCCAACGTGATCTACCCCACATCACTTGCCCCCCCAAACTTCTCTTCTCAACCAAAGAAGCATCACTTCCATTTAGCAAGCTAAGCTTTATTTAAGGCTCAAATAGGTTTAACCTCCAAACACCCTTCAAAAAATGACCCTTGAACAACCTCCCATTTAAGAAGTGGGATTTGAAGACCTCCTCAGAATTTTCCCACGGCATTTGTCTTTCAATGCCTTCCAACCTTTTAGCCACTTATGTTGGAACATGAAATGAGAGTAAATTTGGAGGTTTGAAAGAGTACTCCTGACACGTGTCAATTGATCCTCTTTAGAAAGACACATTTTTTTCTGCCTGTTAACCTTCTTTTGAACCTATCCACTACTGGATCCCAAAGTGCCTTGGACTTGACCACAGCCCCAAGAGATTGCTTCGCGTGATCAAACCTATTATCAAAGAGTACCTATTGGCTAGCCCTTTTGTGGGGAGAATTTTCCTTGTTGTGGGGTGCTGTAAGTAGCAAGCAGCCAACCTCATGTGATATAGCGCTTTGTTGTAATTTCCAGTGTTGGTTTCGTGATTTATCTTTCTTTAGCCCCTTGTCATTTGTCATTAACTTGGTGCTTTTAATTGTCTTATTTGCTTGATTAAAAAAAAGCCTAACCTGGTCCCAAAGAAACTTATTATATTTGTATTGCACTGTAACCAAATTCCCCATGTCTATTGCAAAACAGAAAGTAATCAATAGAACATTTGCTTATCCTTTATTTTTTTTGGAGCCGCATGCTTCTTGCCATCAATTTGTCATCTTTTGGTCAGGTCTTTCAATGTTCGATATACTCGCTGTCCATGTGTTTAATGTGATGATACACTATAGCAACTAGGTCTTTCCTCAAATGGATCATTAGTCTACCGAGCATAAATCTCTCTTGTTATGTAATTTTGTTTTATTGCTTGTATAAATTACGGGAACTTTACTTATAAAAAAATAAATAAATTATGGGAACTGGATTGCGCATATGCATTGTGTCTACTTCAGTTTCGTATTATGCTTTATTTTTTCTTTTCTTGTACTTAGGTCCACCCAGAAGGCAAGTATGTTGTTGATATTGATAAGAATATCGATATCACAAGGATTACACCATCAACTAGAGTTGCTTTACGTAATGATAGCTATGTGCTGCACTTGGTCTTGCCCAGCAAAGTAGACCCTCTTGTAAATCTTATGAAAGTTGAGAAAGTTCCTGACTCTACATATGACATGATTGGTGGTCTTGATCAGCAAATCAAGGAGATAAAGGAGGTTTTTTGTCTAAATCCCTAACCTTTTGGTGTAATTATTTTTAATTGTTTTCCATCATTAGTCGCACCAATCATTGATTTAAATTTTTATTATGCTTTGGTTCAGAAGGAAATCAATGTAGATTTGAGTATAAGAATCGATTTTCAATTTTGCAGGTCATTGAGCTTCCCATCAAGCACCCTGAGTTGTTTGAGAGTCTTGGAATAGCTCAACCAAAGGTGGTTTCTTTTCTATAAATATCATTATGCTATAATTTGTAACTGCATCCTTTACTTTCGTTACTTATTTCTATAAGTTCTATACATTGTGATAGGGAGTTCTGTTATATGGGCCACCTGGTACAGGGAAAACTCTACTTGCGAGGGCAGTGGCTCATCATACTGATTGTACCTTTATCCGGGTCTCTGGTTCTGAATTGGTTCAGAAATATATTGGTGAAGGTTCTCGAATGGTTAGGGAACTTTTTGTGATGGCCAGGTTTGTTATTATTTTAGAACCTGCATATCTCATGTTAATATAAGAATACGTTATATGCTTATTTCGTTTTGGGTTTTTTGCTAGTGTTATGATTTCATTACTTGCTTTCGGAATTAAAAGTGTTGTTTCTTTTTACTGTGTTTTGGAGCTTATTTTTGTACACTCCTATTGCAGGGAGCATGCTCCATCCATCATCTTTATGGATGAAATTGATAGTATTGGATCTGCTCGAATGGAATCTGGCACTGGTAATGGTGACAGCGAAGTGCAGCGAACTATGCTTGAGCTTCTCAATCAGTTGGATGGATTTGAGGCATCCAATAAAATAAAAGTATAATTAATTTTCTTGCAATGTTATATTGTAACGCTACTATTACTTTGATAACTTCGTTGCAAATTGTCATATGGTTCCGTCAATTCTTCAATAATTATTATTTATTGAACCTGCTTCAATTTTGATGATACTTACCAAAAAAGCTGTTGATGAAGGTTTTGATGGCCACAAATCGAGTAGACATTCTGGACCAAGCGCTTCTTAGACCTGGACGAATTGATAGGAAAATTGAGTTTCCTAATCCCAATGAGGAGGTATGGCTGCTAACATTAATTGTATATAGTTCTACTTGAAAGTAGTTTTTTTTGTCCTACTTTTCCTTCCGTTGTCATGTGCTATTCACTGTAACAATGACGAACGGAAATGGAGTGATTAATCGGATGATATTTTTTAAACCATTTTTTAAGAAATCATGAGTACCATGTGGTCTGGTAATTGCTTCTTCTGCGTCCTGTTCTGATATATTTTTTTGCTTAATTACTGGCAGTCTCGCTGGGACATTTTGAAGATTCACTCAAGAAAGATGAACTTGATGCGTGGTATTGATTTAAAGAAAATTGCAGAGAAGATGAATGGTGCGTCTGGAGCAGAACTGAAGGTGAACTCCAGAACATTTATATGCTTCACTTTTATTTTTTTTGGTTCCTACTAGTTTATTCTTTTAACTCTGACTTATAATGAGCCCTAATTCTAGTAGATTATCTATTGTTTCCTAGTATTTTTGTCAATTTGATGACCCTTCTTCCATACTGGTGTTCATTAGTGTCGACTCTTTAGCCTCCCCAATTAGGAACACAATGATGAGAGAATATGGTTGCTTTCAATTTTTACAGCTTAAAATTGACAATGGAGATTAAATTTTGGCTACAAAATCTTATTTATTTCTAGTCATTATCTTCAGAGTTCAGGCTACGTCTTTCAACATTTTGCATGTTTCACACTCCTTCCCGCTTCCCCTCTTCTATATGTGGCCTTATCTGCATTTAAAAAAATATTGCGGTTTTGCATGTGTTGACATAGTGAATGCACTTTTACAATTCACAGGGTGTGTGCACAGAGGCAGGAATGTTTGCTTTGAGGGAGAGAAGGGTCCATGTAACGCAGGAAGATTTTGAGATGGCTGTAGCCAAGGTGATGAAGAAAGAGACAGAGAAGAACATGTCTCTTAGAAAGCTTTGGAAGTAGATTAGCCGCCATTGTTTTTTTGATTTTCCGGACGATAAAACCATTCTCTCTGGGAACTGTTGTGTTGTTAATTGTGTACTAGTCGAGACGGGCAAAGCATGCTCTCAGAAAAAGTACTAGTTTGGCCATTATTTCCATTTATAATTAATTAAATTGCTGTTCGGGGTTTGTTTTAATCCCCTCGTATCAGCGAATAGATTATTTTTGGATTGGCAGTGAATTGATCTATTCGTAGGTTTGTGGCATGGTGAATGGATTGGTTATATAAAACATGAAATAATAATGATAAATTGTATTAATATAGTTCATATTTAAATGAGTTTTGTTATATAAATTTTTGTAATTACATTTAAATAATCTTGTATTTTTTGAAATATATTTTTTTAATTTATTTTTGAGGATAATTTTTTTCATCTCTTAAAATTTTTAAATATTTTTTTATATTTTAATTTTCATCATGTATTATTATTCATATTCTCACATTCTTTGCTCAGTTAGTTCCATAAGAGCACCTTTCTTTTAAGAATCAGCCATGATGGTTTTGTTTAAAAACAGTTTATGTAATGTTGTTTCTTGCACTCAATTGCTCAATAAATTTAGCTTTATGTGTCTAACTAGATAAATTCAGGAAATTACTTGATAGGCCTACATATCGAGTGAGTAAAAGGTTAACAAATATCGAGTGAGCACTTTTAAGTTGGACTTTGAGCTTTGAGCTTTTAACCTATTTTCAAAGAAATTACACGTCAAAAAATTATATTCACTTTATATGTGTTAATTAAATAAATTCAGAAAATTACTTGATATGTCTACATATCGAGCACGTTAAAGGTTATTAAGCACTTAGCATCTCGAGCACCTTTGAGTTTTGACCAATTGACTCATATTCGAAGAAATCATATGTCGAAAGATCAGATCCACACGATATGAGTATCAACTCAATAAATTCAAGAAATTGCTTGATATATTTACATATCGAGCACGTGAAAGGTTATTCAATACTTAGCATTTCGAGTATTATGCTTATCAAGCAACTAACTCCTACTCGATATGTCGGATGCTCAAATGCAACATGTCAAACATTAAGTATTTTGAGCAATTGAGTCAAGAGAATCCAAGACATAGGGTCAAAATAATTTTATTTATTTATTGACCAAAATGAGTTTGGGGGTATATAATATTCATAAATAGATGGAGTTTATTAACAAATTCTTAAGTATTATTTGCAAATCGGATATACTTAAATGAAATGAGTGTTAATAAGAGCAATTCTAAGACTGATTTGTATTTTATTTCTACATTTGAAGAAAGTTTCACATGTGAAGAGTAATTTTTTAAGTTTAATTATAACAACATTTTATATTTTATATGTATTTATATTAAAATAATATTATTATTTTTGCAAATCTGGCCAAATCCTACGATTGAGATCATGCCCCCACCGCTTCCCTCTCCTCCCCTTTGACGACGACGCACAGAGAATCGACGCCTCCTCATCATCCCTCTCCCTCGGCAGGGGCAGCAAATCGGAGAGGAGAGAGAGCAAAGAGAGGAGTCGTACCTCCCCTATGACCCCGACCACCTCACCCACCACCCCAACCCCCACGACGACAACCCCATCGTCACCATCCAACTTTGCGTCGCCTACTTCTATCTCATCTTCCAGCCCATCTACGCCCCCCACATTCCCCTCCCCTCGCCGTCTTCCTCGTTGTGGATCTCCGGGCGGTGGCCGCGGTGGTGCTACTGCTATTGCTGCAGAGGCGGAACGGCGAAGGGGGTGACTTGTTGTGGAGGCAGCAGTCACGGGAGGTGGAGAGAACGGAGATAGGAAAGAGGAAAGAGAAAAAAATCTTTAAAAATAATAAAATAAGATTTGAATAATGAACAGTGACTCTTCGAATGTAAAGAGTTATTGTAGCATTTTTCAGATGTAAAGAGTCATGTGAAGAGTATGTTAAAACATAAAATTGAAGTTTTGCTATCTACATGTAAATAATAAAAAGTGAATTGGATATGCTCTAACAAGTCTATTTAAATACTACCCGTCAATGATGAGAATTTGCAAATTCAAATTTGATGCCCTTGTTTTGTTTGGTTTTGAAAATGGGTGATATAACAAGCGTGCAACGAAAGTGATAAGTTAAGCATGGTCAAAAAAATAGAAATAAAAAAATGATTTGCTCATTTTATTGAACAGATTAATTATATAATGCATAAAATATTAATAAATTAAATTAACGTGACTCATATTTAAATAGGATCATAGTTGGAATATCCAAATTTGATGATGAAAATGGATGGAATAACATCTAAGGAAAGTGAATTTCAACTATGATTGTAAAAAATTAGATATTAGGCTTCTTAAAAGAAGACCATTTTATTGAATGAATTACTTATACAATACATGAAAAATTAATAAAATATATTAATAAAAGTTATATTTAAGTATATTGGGAATCACCCATTCACCTCCTGACGGTATATCCAAATTTGATGTTGTCCTTGTGTTTTTTTGCATTGAAAATTAGATATTTGACATCCTTGAACAAGACTATTTTATTGAATGGATGGTTATATAATATATGAAATATTAATAAATTATATTAGTGTGATTTTTAATTAAATATTATCTACTCATAATGTCCAATGCATGCTTTTATTAAGACAAGAATATTCCTTCAAGTTCATGAGTACTTAAATTCGAGAAAATATTTGAGTAGCTCAAGATCTTTCGTATGAAAGTATCGACTAAAATAATCATTGAGTTTTTTTACTGTCATAGTCATTTCTAGCAATAATTGAATCATCGATGTACACTAATACATGCAAGAAAATAGAATTCATAGAGTAAGTAAACAATGAATAGTTGGAATATGATTGAATAAACTCATATTTTGACAAGGCTACAATCAACTTGGAAACGCAACACCGTAGAGCGTGTCATAATCCATAAAATGACTTATTTAGTTGACAAAACTTCATTTGATCTATTACCAAAAATCTTGGAGGCAACTTCATGTAAACCTCCTTATCCAAATTGCCATGTAAGAACACATTATGCATGTCCATATGAAGGAGCGCCTAGCTTTTGGTAGTACTAATAGCTAAAAACGTTCAAATGGTCACTATCTTGGTCACTAGAGCAAAAGTTTCATTATAATCAAACCCTTCTACTTAATTGTTTCGTAAGATAACCAGACTTGCCTTGTTTTGTTTAATTGTACCATCGGAAATATACTTGATTTTATATACTCATTATACAACCAATGACTTTCTTTATGAGTGTCAAGTTACCAAAGTCCATGTCTCATTATCTTCCAAAGCGTTAATCTCTTGTCTCAATGCTTCTTGCCACTTTGCATTTTTGACTGCTTTTGAAAACCATGTAGGCTCAACAATTGTATTGACAGTAGCCCAAAAAACTCGATGCCTAGTTGAAAAATTATCACACGTCATATAATTTTCTATGAGATAAAGAACAGTACTTGAAAACTAGGACTGAGAGTGGGTGGAATGCAAATGAGATCCTTCAAGCACTAAGCACTATAAGTGACATAATCCTTTAGCATGATGGATGGCTTAGGACGATGATGTCCTCTACCTAGGTTTCTATGGTTGTTTCACTTTCCTTTATGGTCTTCAGATTTTTTGCAGCACGACTCTCACTATGGTCTAGCTGCTTAGGCTCATCCCCCCCCCCCCCCCCCATGACTTCATTATTACTCCCATTGTTTGGCAAAGATCCATGGTGATTCAAAACAAACTCCATTGTACCTAACTCTTCATTGATTACCATAGCTCTTGCCATTGTAGATGATGGATAATTATTTTCTAAAGTATGCATTATGCATGCTACATATGGAAACATATTCTCATGAAATATCATGTCACGTGAAACAAAATATTTCCCTAATTCATCCTTATACACACGCCACCCCTTTTTCCCATTCGAGTATCCCATAAAAATACATTTTCTACTCCTTTCACCAAAATCTATCTTTGTCACATGCAACTCGGCATGCATAACAAGGACATCTAAAAACTCACAAATGGTTATATTATGATGACTTCCCAAAGAGAATCTTGTAAGGAGTTTTTCCATCAAGAAGTAAGGATGGAGTTTAATTTATCGAGAAAACTAGTAGTTAACACACATTTACCCCAACATTGAATGGGAAAATGTGCTTGGAACCTTAATGCTCTAACAACATTCAAAATATGTCCGTGTTTTCTCTCTCTACCTAGCCATTTTTCTAAGGTGCGCCAACACACGATGTTCGATGTAAAATTCGATGTGCCACAAAGTATGATATCAAACAAATAAATTTCATGCCATTATCACTTCGGATAATTATAACATGTTGCTTAAAGTGTCACTCTACAATAACACAAACTTTTTTTAATAGTGTGTGCTACTGATTTTTTAGCAATAGTTATATCCAAATAGCCCCTTGAGAAATCATCAACAATTGTTAGAAAAAAACAACCACACATGATGCATGTTGTAATGACCCGTGTTTGGGTTAATTTAATTGGTAATGAAGATCTCATTTTGGTATCGTACTCGGCGATACGAGCATTTTGGCTGTAGTTGGGTCCAATTTAGAGTTCGGGACCTTGGAAGGCTAGTTGTGTAATTCTAAGTGTTTATTAATTAAAGAATTAAAAGTAAATATAAATAGGAGGAACATAAAGAGAGCTTCCACTTTACGCTATCACGTTGGTGTGTTTGAGAGAGAGAACTTGGAGAGCTTGGAAGCTTGAAGCCTTGGTGATTTGGGGCGATTTGGGTTCGTAGAGCTCAAAAAAGCACTCCAGGTAGGTATTCATGTATTTCTTCTCTCGATTCTATTCTTAATCTGCACGAATTTTGCCATGAATTCCGAAATTGAATATGAACTCTAGGTTTTGGGGAAATCAAGTTATGGGTTAGATCTGGTGGTTTAGTATAAGATCTGTGGTTATGATCTCATATATATATATATTATTGTGTGTATGTATTTATATGATCTGGAGGTGTTATAACTATGTATTGCATGACGGTTAAGAAGTCAACCTTGGAAATCTATATTCAGATCTAGATAACTACTATCTGAAATAAAATGTCTGTATTTCTGTTGTTACCATGCGATTTAGAGGTGTTTAGGACGCGTTTTGAGGTATATATCATAGTTTGTTGAGTAAAAAGTGGGTTTGTGAGCATCTGGAGGTCGTTGGGTTGATTTCAGACGAAGAACAAGCCAAAAACGACGACGAACAGTACTTTGGGCAATTTAGAAAGGTCAAAGGGTCGAAGGGTCGAAGGTCGAAAGGTCGAGGTCGAAGGTCAAACCTTCGAGGGAAATCTTCGAGTATGAGCTTCGAGTCTCGAGGTCAGCAGTTTTGCAAGCTTCGGGTTAGCAGTGCTAAGATACAGTAGGAGCATTTACATTGTAAACCATTATGCATCTTCACATTTTAGTATTATATTTAAGTTACAATGTAAATAACGAAATACCTCCCATTTGGATTCAAAGAAAAATACAAAAAAATAAATTTTCACTCCTTTAAAACGTGAAAAATGAGAATTAGTATTGAATTTCGAAAAAAATTCAGTTTTTCGTAGAGGTGACTTCTTGGAAAGTGAGGTTAGACATTTCAGGAAAATCTCCAAAAATCAGGTTATCTTAGTTATGATATGAGGAACCAATGCTGGTATTTTTTATTTCAAGAAAACAGTTTCTATGAAAACTCTCTCTCTTGGTCAAGACATGAGGATAGATTTGTGGAGACTGGCCTTTGTTATAGAGGGGGTGTTATGAACCTTAGTGGTCATGTGGGCCTGTGAGGCTACCTTGATAATCTTGAGAGGCTACTTTTGAGGGCTTGGGAGGCGAGATTTGTTCGGGGTCTGAGGGACAAGACATTGCCTGAGAGGTAATATTGTACCTGAGAGGTAATATGGGGCCTGAGAGGCCATACTGTGCTTGAGAGGCAATACAGAGCTTGGAAGGGGCAATGTTTGGGATTACCTAAGAGGCTTTCTTTGCATTTGAATGTGTGACTATATGATTTAGCGGGTGATGTATATGTAACATGACACTAGCACATGCATACACTAGTTTATGAGTTGGGATGGGTCGGGGAAATATGATCCCTACTGAGCTGTGGTTGCTCACCCCTCCTGTTGTGTTTGTCCTTGTTTGTTTTAGGTGCTTATAGGAGCTAGGAGATTCACCAGAGGTGAAGACCGTGTGTGTATTTGTTTGTTTTGTTGGATTGTAAAAACTATGATTGTAACCCCATGGGGGAAAGAACATATATGTATGTGTTTGTACTGTGGCTTAAAATAAGATTTTTGTGTTCATGTGTTATATGTGTGATATGGAATACGGACAACCCCCGTGCTAAGGTCCCTTTCTTAGTGTTATCACCAACCCCTTGTCCCTTTGGGTGCGGACATGGGGATTTACTAACCGGTTTCCGCGGGTCAGAAATCCGAGGCATGACACATGCACTTTATAAGCACCCCACAAATCATGATGAATTAAAAAAAACAATCATAAGCTTTGTGATCACTGTGAGAAAAAACCTCTCGAGTTTGTTTAGCCTGATAACAAATATCACACGGTGTATGTTGACTGTGATAATAAATTTTACCTCTGACTCTAGGAATAGCTGATAATACATAATGTTGGATCCTATTTTGTCCGGGTTGGACACAAATTTTATCAAATTTAATTTTCTTTCATGTCATCTTTACCTGCCTTAGAAGTTTGTGGGAGAATAAAAGTCGTGACCGTTGAGCCGAAAATGCTCAATTTTAGCGACTTATTTAGAAAGACCTTCAAATACCAAAGAGCCAGTTCCAAAAAATCAAATTTGAGGATCAATACCTTCGACCACGCTTGATTTCAAGGTCAAACAAAGAAATTATGATCAAAATCGCAATCAAACCGTTAACAATGGTCAAACGACAATCAACCCCCAAAACAGCACTCTAGATCTAGTCATAAACCTTATTTCCTTACTCTACTCATTATTCTGAGAATTTTGATATATATATATATATATATATTGTATATAATCAGTCTTGGAGCCTTTTTCAATTTTTTTAAAATTCTATGATAAAGTAGTTTTGAGACGCGCAATGTAGCCCTGACACAAAAAGAAGACCATTTTCAAATAAAAAGGACACGAGGTCGGTCTTAATGACGTTCCGAGTTAAAAAATAATTTCTTGTAATTTTTTGAAACCCAAATCGCCTTCTCGATCCCAAAAACTTGAAAACATCAGTTAAAAACTACCCAAGTCAAAAATCAGAAACCCTAGTCACCACCTTACTCTCTTTCCCGCCTATCTTAGTCCACCTGTTATCCCCTCATTAGTGAAAAAAATAAAATAAAATAAAAAACAAACAAAATAAAAACAAAAAATTATAACCACAAAAAGTTCACCCTTATTACTTCAGCACATCGTCTTCTCCATCTCCCCACTCCTGCCACGTTGTCTTCCTCGCCTCCACGTCGTGCCCACTAGAGGAGCACCGAAACTCTACAATGACGCAAACTCTCACCCATGCCTCCCCCATCTCTCTCTTTCTGGATTCATTCTGTTGGATTGTTGGAATTGAGTTAACGATTAACTGCAGCAGAAACGGATTTAAATTTTTATTCTAGTAAATAAACACCAAGATCTAAACATAAATCAATTAATTTAATTCTGTGAAGAGGGTAAAGAAAAAACAATCCGAAGAACGGTAAAGTTAGAACCCACTTCTTTTCCCTCTAAGAACGAACTTGCTACCAACCTTTGATCATTCTCGCAATCTTCTGGATTCAATCACCAATTAGCCTTTTCTAATATTCACCTTCTTAAGGAGTACAGTGGCTGGCACCCTTGGATCAAGGAACAAGAACACCACCTCTGCTAAGGTTTGCCATCACCTGGCTCTCTCTCTTTCTCTCTCCCTTGGCTATCAACGATTATACACACACACTTAACTTAGGAGGCTATGCATCTATTTATAGACATAGGGTTACCTCTATGCTATTACGCATACACCCTTTTAGTTAAATAATAATAATAATACATAATATTTATATTTATTTAAACTCTTTAAATAATATGGTTATTGCACATCAAAGCTAATTAAATAAATATCCAATATGATTTATTTATCACATAAATAAATAATATAATTATTCATTTAATCACATTAAATGGATACAAATATTTATTATTATTTATTTAATCTAATTAAATAAATAACCATGCAATATATATTTAACTCTTAAATATATATATATTAACACACATTAAATAATTAACTCTTAAATATAACGAGAGAATTATCTCATAGTGATCCAGTACTTCATATAAGAATAAACGGTGCTAGCAAGAGGGATCAAATGGACCTACTTAATCGAAGCTCTAATATATAATATTTAATTAATTAATCTCATTGATTAATTAAATCATTATTTATTAGTTTTAGTCCGAGCCACGATCAGGGACTAAAACTGCACTATAAGATTGAATAGATATAATTACAAGAATCCACAATATAGGATTTATCCATCGATATAACTAATTGCCATGTGATATGATCTTCCACTATAATATTAATAATTAAAGACATGTATTAATATATTCTATTCAACCTTTCTAATTATATCTTTGTCCATGTGTTACCATTAATTCTCCAATGGGCGACCTATACATGATCCAATTATGGATTAGGATTTATAATAAACTATATCTAATATAGTTACAAGCGCTGATTCACCTAAGAATTCGAATTAAACAACATAAGAATATTATTACTCCTCACATAAAAAGCAATGGATTCTATGCACTGACTTGACGCTCCCACTATTTATAATATTATATCTTCAAGATATTGATGTATTTGAAGCTCAAAGCCTCTTACTCATTGATAAGTCAAAAGATATAAATTATAGACATGAGTTAATCAAACAGTTTGGATTAAGATCAATCCATAAACCAGTCATCCATCGATAGAATATAAAGTTCTTCATATAATATTACAAAGATTAGGTGAAGAATTTATTCTATCATTATCCTATTTAATATGTATAACTACATACCTGGTGCTACCATTTGTAAACTCTTTACAATGATCCTAGATTAAATCACTCTCACTACGAAAATAGTTTGCACCGCAATCTTATCGAAATAGATGATCCCAAACTCTATTAACCGATTGTGAACCGATTTTATACTTAGTCTAATTTGTGAATCTGTTATATGTATCCCACACATTACTAGTAATACACTTCAATAAGTAACAGGATATCATGATGCTTATCCACATAAGAAAGCACAAGAATGTAATCTAATACTTAAACAAAATATATTCAATTAATTAGAAATAATCTTTACAAAATTAGAATGACATAATACTTTATATAGCACTATCCTAACACATTCCACCCAAGCCAAGTCGCCCCACCTGAGCCAAATGATGGCCACGTCGAACTAGATCTATGAGGACCTGTGTCCTAGTTCAGAGAGTTAGAGGTTGGGGCAAGCATTATGATGCTAAAATTATGGTTTTTATGTGTTTTCTAGTATGTTGAAGTGAGCAATGGAGGATCATGGTCAAATCTGGATCATCGTGGTCAAATCCAGATCAAGTCAAAATCCGGAGCTGGAGTAAGGACTTAATGATACGGAGAAAGAAGCCTTAATGCGGAATGAGGGAATCTGAGTCATCATTGACATGGAGTAAGGATCCAAGTGATCCCTTAGCACGGATTAAGGATCCAAGCGATCCTATTAGTTTGAGCGATCCCTCAGACTCGGTAGTCCGAAGTAATCTAGCATGGCTAGCTCGGATTGATCTACAACATCAAGTGATCCGGAGTAGCAGAAGTAGACATGAAGGTGACGCGTTGAAAAGAGCGTTTGTCGCACACGCACTCCAAATAAATTTAAACTAAGTATAGCTAGTGGCTTAACCTAGATCGTTCTCTACCGGAGGACTTATAAAATTTAATTCAATCTATTTAATTACCTGTTTAATAAAAACTAATGAAAAAGAATAAATATCAAATTGGGGGGGATTTTTGATTGAATGAAAACTAAGGAAAACTAATTAAAGCAAAGAATTTTAACTAAGAAAATCAATTAATCAAAGATGTAACCGGTTTAACTTCACACTTGAATGCTGTTTATCACTATCCCAAAAGATAAATTAGATAAATTATGGCCCCATAATTCAAATACATCAAGACACCATGAATACAATCAAATTATGAATTTATTCCAACCAGAATAATTATGAATCAATTCTCGAAAGACTGCCCGTTCCCTACGAAACAAATCTTTCCACCCAATTAAAATATTAAATTAATACTCAACCGAGATATTAAATCAACAAATCAAAGAGTTGGAGAATTAATTCATAGCACATAAAATACCAAATTAAATGTTAAAACATAAATTCAAAACAAGCATCGAAAGTGCTACGCTAAACCGATTATAAAATACTTACCCCTCAATGGGTTGGAAAATCACAAATCTATTTGGAAAAATTAACATAGCAGAATTAGAACAAAATTAAGATAAATAGGCTGCAAACAATTAAATGCTCGGTCTTGAACTCGATCTGAAGCTTCAATGCTTGCTGCACTGTCTCTTTTCCAATTACTGTTATCTGCAACTGCTGCAACGATGGAAGACCGGTGATGGTGGTGTGAGAGATAGAGCCCGCGTAGAGTTGATCTGGAAGACGCGGAGCCCGCGTCTTGGAGGCGCGCTGCGTGAAGACGCTGCCTGTGCGTGGTGGATGGGAGACGATGGAGGGCTGACATGGAGGAGGTGATGAAGCGAGATGATGGGACAAAAGGGCGAATGGTCTTCTCGCGGCGCTGTGGTAATGGGTGAGGTTAGGCGATGTCTGCGTCGATGGAGGGCACACGCTTGCATATATATAATAAGCTTCTTTCCTTTTTTTTACACTCTTCACGTTCACGCAACATGCATCCCATGCCTAAGTCTCAACCAAATTCAATGCATTATGGGCCCGCATGTCATTATCTCTCCTTCCAATTACGTGAACTCCAAATCAATTCTCCTTCCTTTTTCTTCATGGGCCCAAATAATTAATGCTTTTCATTTTTTTCCAAATGCAACCTACAAAAACATGCAAAGAAAAATAAATAATAATAATAATAATAATAATAAAATATAATTAAATTAACCAAAATATATAGAGAGAAATTATGCTAAGAATAAAATTAAAATAATCAATTAAGCCCAGAGAATTAATATTAAAATTGGAATAATCAATTAAATATTAAAAACCACCAAAATTAATATTAAATCTATAAAAATAAATAAAACAGTAAATAATTGAAATTGGGGAAAACTATTATAAAAATACATTAATTTAACAAAATATTAAATCAAAGCCCATAAATTAAATGCAAATTTAATTGACAAATTATGCAGTTATCAAATTTCCTCACACTTGAACTTTGGTCGTCCTCGAACAAATACTAAAAATTCATGAATTAAGCACCAAATAAAGATTATTATCAAATCATGCAAATTCAAATATACAAAGAGAACAACTTAAATATCACGAATTAAGTTCTAGTATAGACGTGAGTGTGTGAAGCTAAAATTTATGAACTTTTCTATTCTTTCAACCCATCTTTCATTCATGACACTTAATCAAGTCACACAAATATGCAATTATCAATCGGCTGGCTAAGATAAAGCATACTCAAAAGTTAACCATAGTTATTCCATACTCCAAATATCATGCCATCATTCATACACATACTTGAAGTAAAACAAATGGGTAAAGATTACTGGAGCTAAACAAGACATATGCAATGGATTGGCCAATCACTTTTTTTTAAAATTTTTTTTACTCTTTTTTTAAATAGGCAGCCAAACTTACTTAACAATAACCATCGATACCACCCATGTAGCGGAACCATCCAGCAGCTCCCAGATTATGGCGGATCTTAGGGTACCAGGTTTAAAAGCCCTTCAGGATAAGTGCCGAGTGATATAGCATACTCCGCAAGTTGGCTAACCTTTTTCAATAACGCTCTTTTTTTAATTAATAACCTTACAAGGTTGCATTTTATGCTCTCCCTTGATGGATTATTCACTCTTTTTTTGAATATCTCACTTTATATCCACAAGCTTAGCTCATATAAAACCCAAATGCAAGAAAAACTCAAGTATTGGCATGAATAAGATGTAATGATATAAACAAGATTTCACAACTCATGGAATTAAAGTCCAAGCATAACTCAAAAATAACTAGAATCATGATTCTCACATGTTTGCACATCCCAATTAAGGCATAAAAGTCAAGATGAATTAATCAAATATTAAAGCATCAAAATATCAGTTGTGCAAAATATATATCCATACTAGACAACTTAACTCTAACTATTCAAGATTCTCAATCATTATTCAAATATTGCATAATCAAATAAACTCAAATGGAACTAATCATAGTGCTCAAAGATTCACAAGAAATTCAATTGTCAATCAAGTTCAAAACTAAAAACATGCGACTTATAAATAAAAATAAAGCACACAAAAAACAAAAGAAATTCTTTTTGGTTTTGTTTTATTTTAAAAATAAATAAATAACTAAATAAACTAAATAAAAACACACTAACAAGCAAAAATAAACTAATGAAAAACACACACAAAAAAAAAATGTTTAACTAAACTAAGCTAGGTGCTCCCTCCCCCACACTTAAATGTTGCATTGTCCTCAATGTAATCCAAAAATAGAAGCTATGGATATGAAATGCAATTCTAAAAATGAACAATGAACAATAAATGAGAAGGAAAGAAACAACCTGATTGGCTCAAAGAATGACAGGGTCGTACAGTTGGATAGAATCCAACGCAGGTAGAGGATAACCCCTATAGAAGTGCTTGAGCCGATGTCCGTTGACCGTGAAGTTATGTCCTGATTCTTCCTGAATAATCTCCACTGCACCATATGGAAAGACACGAACTACGGTATAGGGGCCTCATCTCGTCCTCAGCTTGCCAGGCATAAGCTTCAATCTCGAAGTATAAAGAAGAACACGCTCGCCTTCTTCGAACTCTCTCTTATGAATTATCTTGTCATGGGCAGCTTTGGACTTCTCTTTGTAGAGCCTTGCATTATCATAAGAATCCAAACGAAGCTCCTCAAGTTCCTGAAGTTGAAGTTTCCTTTGCTCCCCTGCTTGGGCTAGGTCCAGATTGCAAGCTTTGACCGCCCAGTATGCTCTATGCTCTACCTCCACAGGAAGATGACAAGACTTCCCATAAACTAATCGAAATGGGGACATGCCAATGGGAGTCTTGTATGCTGTTCGATAGGCCCAAAGTGCATCATCAAGGCGTTGGCTCCAATCCTTCCTATTGGGCTGAACAGTCTTCTCCAAGATTTGCTTTAACTCCCGATTGGACACCTCTGCTTGGCCATTGGTTTGGGGATGGTATGGTGTCGATGTCTTGTGTGTCACCCCATACTTCTGAAGTAGTGCTCAAAAGTGCCTATTGCAAAAGTGAGTCCCTTGATCGCTAATGATTGCTTTAGGAATGCCAAACCTACAAAAGATGTTAGTTTTCACAAAATCCACAATAACTTTTGAATCGTCAGTCCTCGTGGCTTTTGCCTCCACCCACTTACTCACATAATCCACAGGAACCAATATATATAAATAACCAAACGAACTAGGAAAAGGACCCATGAAATCAATACCCCAAACATCAAAAAGTTCACAAAATATCATAGGCTATTGAGGCATCTCATGTTTCCTAGATATATTACTAGTATGTTGGCAACGATCACATGCTTTACAAAACTCATAAGCATCATGAAACAAATTGGGCCAATACATACCAGAGTCCAATACCTTCCTAGCTGTGCGTTGTGAACCAAAGTGTCCTCCACAAGCAAGTGTGTGGCAGAATTTCAAAATGGATGGGATCTCATGGCTGGGGACACATCGTCGAATAATCTGATCACTGTCAATTCGCCAAAGATAGGGATCGTCCCAAAAATAGTGTCTCGCTTCACTCTTCAACTTCGCTACTTGGTGTTTCCTATAATGATCGGGAATTTTAGAAGCCACCAAGTAGTTCACCAAATCAGCATACCATGGAAGGGTAGAAGAGACTGCATATAGGTGCTCATCTGGAAAGGTGTCTCGCAACCCCAAGGAAGTGATGTCCTCTGAAAGGTGGGGAAGTCGGCTCATGTGATCGGCAACTAGATTTTCAGACCCCTTCTTATCTCTGATCTCTATGTCGAACTCTTGAAGAAGCAACATCCATCGAATAAGTCGTGGCTTGGCATCTGGCTTCTTCAATAGGTACCTCAGGGCCGCATGATCAGAAAAGACAACAACTTTCGATCCTAAGAGATAAGAACGAAATTTGTCTAAGGCAAAGATAACTGCAAGGAACTCCTTCTCGGTAGTGGTGTAGTGGCACTGAGCTGCATCTAAGGTCCTCGAGGCATAGGCAATGACATGTGGAACTCCATCCACTCTCTGTGAAAGAACAGCTCCCATAGCAAAATTGGAAGCATCACACATAAGCTCAAATGGATGGTCCCACTTTGGTGGTTGAATGATCGGTGGGGTGGTCAGCTGCTTCTTCAACTCATCAAAAGCTAACCTGCAAGAATCATCAAAAACAAAAGATTTCTCTTTCTGTAACAATTGCGACAATGGGTGCGCAATCTTGCTGAAGTCCCTGATGAAGCGCCTGTAAAAACCTGCATGTCCTAGGAAGGAACGAACATCTCGAACACAAGTAGGATAGGGTAAAGATGTAATAAGATCAATTTTTGATTTATCTACCTCTATGTCATGCTTGGAAATTACATGTCCTAGAACTATGCCTTTTTCAACCATAAAATGACATTTTTCAAAGTTAAGCACAAGGTTTTTATCAATGCAACGACGCAAAACATTACCTAGGCTAGAGAGACATTCATCAAATGAGGAGCCATAAACAGTAAAATCATCCATAAATACTTCCATGCAATTCTCAAGAAAATCAGAAAATATACTCATCATGCATCTTTGGAAAGTAGCAGGAGCATTACAAAGACCGAATGGCATCCTTCTATAGGCAAAAGTACCAAATGGGCAAGTGAATGTAGTCTTCTCCTGGTCCTCTAGAGCAATGGGAACCTAAAAATAGCCAAAAAAAATCATCCAAGAAGCAATAATGTGTCCTACCTGCCAGTCTCTCTAACATTTGGTCAATGAAGGGGAGTGGGAAGTGGTCTTTGCGAGTGACACCATTAAGTCTCCTATAATCAATGCATACTCGCCAGCTATTCTGGACTCGCATAGGAACCAATTCCTCCCTCTCATTTTTCACCACAGTGAACCCAGTCTTTTTGGGTACCACTTGGACAGGACTAACCCACTGAGAATCAGAGATAGGATAAATAATGCCAGCTGCAAATAATTTTTCTACCTCTTTTTTAACAACTTCTAGCAAAGTGGGGTTTAGCCTCCTTTGGGGCTGCCTCACTGGTTTAGCACCATCTTCTAAGAAAATCCTATGCATGCAAGTGGATGGGCTAAGTCCAGTATCAACTAATGTCCAACCTATTGCCTTAATATTGTCCCTCAAGAGAGCCAGCAGTTTGGTCTCTTGGTTTGGTAGGAGATTACTAGCAATGATAACAGGCAATCTATCTCCATTCATCAAATATGCATATTTCAAATTATTAGGCAAAGGTTTCAACTCAAGTGTAGGTGGGTGTTGTATAGAAGAAATTATGCTAGGTATAGACATTTGTGCACAAGAAGAAATAGAGTGAACATGTTCAACATCATCAAAAAACAAAGCATTCAATCCATTAACATAATCCACCTCATCATCAAAATCATTCACATTACTGAAATCAATGTCAAAATCAATATCATATGGTGGTTCAGTGTGTGAGAGGAATAAGACACTATGCTCACTAGAGGGATGCTTCATAGAGTCTAAAATATTAAATTTAATAATTTCATCACCAAACTCCATAGAAAGCGTACCTTGGTAAACATCAATGATGGTCTTGGCAGTTTTGAGGAATGGCCTGCCAAGAATGATAGGGGCATGTGAGTTCGCCAAGTCCTCCTCCATGTTGAGAACATAGAAATCAGCGGGAAAGATGGCATCTCTCACTCTAATGAGAACATCCTCAAGAATGCCTACTGGTCCAACTGTGGATCTATTAGCCAATTGGACTACCACCTGTGTTGGCTTAAGCTCCCCAATGTGAAGAGAGGAGTAGACAGAATATGGCATGACATTGATAGAGGCACCCAAGTCACACAAAGCATCAGAAAAGTGAAGTGTCCCAATGGTACATGGAATAGTGAAGGTGCCAGGGTCTTCACACTTCGGAGGCATGGGAGGAGAATGTGTGATGAGTGCTGAGACTATCCTCCCAAGGTTGACCTTTTCAACTCCCTTTAGGCTTCTTCTTCTGTTGATACATAGTTCCTTCAAGAATTTGGCAAATCGAGGGATTTGCTTGATGGCCTCTAAGAGTGGAATGTTGATCTCCACCCTTTTAAATATATCCAGAACCTCCTGCTGAATTGCCTCATCTGTCATCTTCTTGTTTTGAATAGCCTTATATGGGAATGGAAGAGGTTTAGAGGTGGTCTCCTTCTCCTTCTTCAGCTCTTTTTCTTTGATCTCTGGTTCCTCAGTGGTTGAGGTAGGGGGTGGCCCCTTGGCTAGTGGTGCAAATCCTGGTGGAATAGATGGAACCTGTGGATCTCCAGTTTGCTTGCCACTCCTCAAAGTGATAGAACTGACATTCCCCTTAGGATTGGGAGTAGTCTGAGAGGGAAGTGTGTTCTGCTGATGACTAGTGATCTCATGTACAGCAGTGGCCATCTGACTTATTTGCATCTTGAGTTCCTTCAACTCATTCTGTTGGTTGAGCACAATCTGCTGAAGGAGATTAAAGTTATCTAGTTCTGTCTTTTGTTGAGGATGAGTTTGTTGTTGACCATTCGATATTGGCCCCTCAGGCCTCTTCTGAAAATTCTGAGGATATGGAGGTCTCTGAGGTTGCCCTGTCCCATAGCGAAGATTGGGATGATCTCTCCACCCTGGATTATATGTCTGTGAGAATGGATCATATTTCTGCTGAGGGGGACGCTGCTGCTGCTGCTCATATGGGCGACCTGGAAAGATGCCATTGCACTCTTCTGTCTCCTGAAGTTGTGGACATGCATCAGTAGGGTGATCAGTGGCGGTGCAAATTCCACAAACTTTCGCAGGACTAGCGAGGGCCGGTAAGGCTAAGGCCATCTGCCTTATCATAGTAGAGATCTCATCAAGCTTGTGCGCCTCAAGGCTAGGCTGTGTGCTAGGGCTCACATGGTGGACTCCTCGCTGTGTAGGCAATGCTCGATCTCCAAATTGCTGCGTATTCTGTGCCATTTTGTCAATGAGAGCTCTTGCATCCACTGGTGTTTTATCAACTAGGGCTCCTCCTGCAGCTGCATCCACCATGCTCCTCTCTATAGATGTAAGACCCTCGTAGAAGTACTGGATGAGGAGTTGGTCGCTAATTTGGTGATGTGGACAACTAGCAACCAACTTCTTGAAGCGCTCCCAATACTCGTACATCGTCTCGCTATGTCCCTGTTTGATGCCTGAGATCTCCTTTCGGATCGCTGTGGTCCTCGATGCTGGGAAGAATCGATTCAAGAACAATTTCTTTAACTCGTTCCAACATGTGACATCTTCTGGTTGCAAGTAATACAACCAATCTTTTGCAGCTCCATCAAGTGAGAATGGGAAAGCTCTCAACTTGATCTGATCTTCTGGGACATTGCGGGGCTTCATGGTTGAGCAGACCACATTGAACTCCTTAAGATGCTTGTGTGGGTCTTCTTCAGATAGCCCATGAAACTTGGGAAGAAGATGTATAAGACCAGATCTGAGCTCGAAGTCAGTCTCCAAAGCTGGGTAGGCAATACACATCAGTTGATAGTTGATGTCTAGTGCTGCCAACTCTCGGATGGTGCGGTTGTACTCTCCGTTTGGCCCTGCCATTGTTGGTGAGGGGCTTTCTTCCTTTACTTGAGTATGTCGAAGACGAGTCCTCAAGTTTCGCTCAACTTCTGGATCCAAATCTAGTAGTTCCCTTGAAGTGGATCGTGTCATAAAACTGCAAAAAAGGAAATTAAGAGGAACAGAAGAGAAAATAAAATAAAATAAAATAAAAAAACCTGCAAAAAATAAAACTATGAGAAAAAAGGAAATAAAACAAAACAGGAAACTTATTAGAAAAGGAAACCTGAAAAAAAAACTTTAGAAAAATGGAAACTTTTTTTTTTTCTGATTTTTTTAATAAAATAAATAAAATAAAATAAAATAAAAACAAAACCTGCAAAAACAAAGACAAGAAACTACCAGGTAAGTCCGAACAAAATAATCAATAAATTAAAATCAAAACAAAAAAATAAAACAAGTAAGAAAATAAATTGAATCAAATTTAATGCCTCCCCGGCAACGGCGCCAATTTGAAAAGAGCGTTTGTCGCATACGCACTCCAAATAAATTTAAACTAAGTATAGCTAGTGGCTTAACCTAGATCGTTCTCTACCGGAGGACTTATAAAATTTAATTCAATCTATTTAATTACCTATTCAATAAAAACTAATGAAAAAGAATAAATATCAAATTGGGGGGGTTTTTGATTGAATGAAAACTAATGAAAACTAATTAAAGCAAAAACTTTTAACTAAGAAAATCAATTAATCAAAGATGTAACCGGTTTAACTTCACACTTAAATGCTATTTATCACTATCCCAAAAGATAAATTAGATAAATTATGGCCCCATAATTCAAATGCATCAAGACACCATGAATACAATCAAATTATGAATTTATTCCAACCAGAATAATTATGAATCAATTCTCGAAAGACTGCCTGTTCCCTACGAAACAAATCTTTCCACCCAATTAAAATATTAACGCACGATAAATTATTAAATTAATACTCAACCGAGATATTAAATCAACAAATCAAAGAGTAGGAGAATTAATTCATAGCACATAAAATATCAAATTAAATGTTAAAACATGAATTCAAAACAAGCATCCAAAGTGCTACGCTAAACCGATTACAAAATACTTACCCCTCCATGGGTTGAAAAATCACAAATCTGTTTGGAAAAATTAACACAGCAGAATTAGAACAAAATTAAGATAAATAGGCTGCAAACAATTAAATGCTCGGTCTTGAACTCGATCTGAAGCTTCAATGCTTGTTGCACTGTCTCTTTTCCAATTACTGCTATCTGCAACTGCTGCAACGATGGAAGACCGGCTGATGGTGGTGTGAGAGATGCAGCCCGCGTAGAGTTGATGCTGGAAGACGCGGAGCCCGCGTCTTGGAGGCGCACTACGTGAAGACGCTGCCTGTGCGTGGTGGATCGGAGACGATGGAGGGCTGACGTGGAGGAGGTGATGAAGCGAGATGATGGGACAAAAGGGCGAATGGTCTTCTCGCGGCGCTGTGGTAATGGGTGAGGTTAGGCGATGTCTGCGTCGATGGAGGGCACACGCTTGCATATATATAATAAGCTTCTTTCCTTTTTTTTACACTCTTCACGCAACATGCATCCCATGCCTAAGTCTCAACCAAATTCAATGCATTATGGGCCCGCATGTCATTATCTCTCCTTCCAATTACGTGAACTCCAAATCAATTCTCCTTCCTTTTTCTTCATGGCCCAAATAATTAATGCTTTTCATTTTTTTCCAAATGCAACCTACAAAAACATGCAAAGAAAAATAAATAATAATAATAATAATAATAATAAAATATATAGAGAGAAATTATGCTAAGAATAAAATTAAAATAATCAATTAAGCCCAGAGAATTAATATTAAAATTGGAATAATCAATTAAATATTAAAAACCACCAAAATTAATATTAAATCTATAAAAATAAATAAAACAGTAAATAATTGAAATTGGGGAAAACTATTATAAAAATGCATTAATTTAACAAAATATTAAATCAAAACCCATAAATTAAATGCAAATTTAATTGACAAATTATGCAGTTATCACGCATGTTCTAAGCCATGTCGACCTAGTGTAGCATGTTTTCTTTGTTATTTATATATATTCTGTATTTTCGGGAGGGGAAAAGAAAACCTTAGCCGTCGTCGCACTTTTGGAGGAGAGAGAGAGAGAGAACCTCGATCGTTGCAGCTGCATTTGTGTGGGTGGACGACATTTAGCGCAGAGGAACAAGAGCAAGGAGGACCTTCCGATTTCAAACCCCAATGCAATTGGATTCGAGGTAGGTGGTTCTGTCCTGTTGAATATGTTTCAGTAGTTATAGAGGTTCTAAATGTTTTGAGATTTTGAACTCTATTTTGATAAAATAGTTCAGGGAGCTATCGCATTATGATGAGTGACCTTGATGTCAATAAGAATTGAGGTTTGTTGATTTATGGGTATATGAGCATGTTGTGTTGTGACGTTTGAATAGAGCTTGTCACACTCCCGAATTCCAAGGTACCCGGAATGAGGAACGTAACTTCCCCATGCCTGAACCTGAAGGGTTAAGGGGTTGATGACTAGCACCGATATGGACTACATAGCGAGTGTTGTCTGAGATATACCTGTATAATCATGCATCTGAGGTATTTCTGTACATTTCCACATGCCATGAAGCTAAGGAAAATAATTATTTTTGGACTTGATATTATTAATTTGATGTTGAAAATATTATATGTAGCATGATATCATTAATTTGACATTAAGTATTGTATCTGTGGCTTAATATTATTTTTATAACTTTCACTTTTATTTTATATTAAATTATAAAAAATAATTATTAAATAAAAATAATATAAAATATTATTTTAATTATATAAAGAGTAATTAAGGAAATATATTATGATGTATATGTGTACAGGAAAATAAAAATTATTTTAATTTGTAAAATTAAAGAAAATAATAAAAAAATAGGTGTGAGTGCTCTTATAATGGGAACCACCATCCAAATATGGAGCGCGAGTTCCCTGCTGTGGGGAGAAAGAGCCACACGGTGCGGCTTTTTTATTTTTAGCTATATTATTATTGTTTGTTTCAAAAAATAACTATTAGATTATATATTTATGTAATTTATGTTATGCCTATAAATTTTATAATAATCTGATGGTTGTATTTTGCACAAATGCAATTATAATAAATAAATAAATAAATAAAAATACTGAACAAATTTATTTATTTATTTTTTATAAATACGTTTGTATAAAATTCAACCATCAGATTACCATAAACTTTTATAGGCATGACATAAACTATATGCATATATAATCTAATGGTTAATTTTTGAAACAAACAATAATAAGATAGCTAAAAATAGAAAAGCCGTACCGTGCGGCTCTTTCTCCCCACAGCAGCGAAGTCAGGCTCCCAAATATGATGTTATTCTAGTTGTGTTTTGTTTGGTGTTGAAAATGAATGGTATAACATGCCTCATCCTGTAATCCAAGGTGACAATTTCAATCCAAAGAAATTAGAGCCACGCCGACTTGACTTGTTCCAGCAACGTCCTCTGTGTGTGCAAGAAAAAAAAAAGTAAGGAAGATGTCACACCTAGTTTAGTCTTGGTCTTCTTTTTTTTTTTTTTTTTTTGGCTTACTAAATTTGTAGGATTACAGTTATGACGAGAGAAATTTCAGCAGGCCAAGTTTGAATTGGTGTGTGGTCCATCCCCTTTATGATGCAACCAAAACGCTTTCTAGCTAGTCCATCTCTTTCATGATGCAACTTTAAATCACAAAATCCCAAAAGCTGTATTGCCATACAGAACCAGTAACATAAAACTTCGGATTAGCCCACAGCCTCACAAATTTAGGCAAACAAAATTTCATTTTCGGGGACCGTTCACCCTTCTGAAAAAATAATAAAATAAAATCATATATTTGAAATTTGAGCGATGTTAAATACATGTATCATGTATGTGTAGGTAAATTATATAAAAAAAAATTTAATGTCATTAGATTAGATTGATATTATTTTCTAAAACTTAAATTTAAAAAGTTAATTTAATAGTAAAAATAATGTTACTGTGCGATTTTTTTACAATATGCACCCGCACATTAAAGTTTTTCCTAAAATTTATGCTAAAACATGAAAAATCATTAGTGGCCACGTTCGTGTTCAGATTAGACCCAACCCAGACGCAACCTGTTCGGATTCCACCCAACCTCAAATATCACTTTCCAATAAATAACAAGAATTTTATTTTATTTACAAAATCACTGGTTTTGTTGAATACAATACTAAATATATAAGTGCTAATTTGTGACAATTTATTGGGAGGAGTTATTAAACATTTTACTCTAAATCATTTCCACACATGAGCCTTTTTTACCAAACATGAAAAGTCGAAAATCTTTCATTCCATTTAATTCCATTTCACTCCATTCCTTCACCAAACGTATTTTAAATTATTTAGCAAATAAAAATTTGTTTTGTGGTATTTGAGAAATTATATGTTGACCAAATGTTAGGTTATTTGGTACACCGTACCCATACCGTGAGTTTGTTTCGAAAAATAAAATTTGAATGACAAAACTTGTTTGCTACACTTGTATTTTTTTTAATAAATTTATACTTTTAAATAAGAATTTGAATAAAATAGTTAATTTTTTAAAATATTTTTCAGATATTTTTTGTTTTCATGAACTATTTTTTTTTGTATAAAATTTAATTTATTATTTTTCCTGTTCATCTACTTTATTATATTGATCCTATGATATTCTCTCTTTTTAAAAAATATTTTGTGAAACCAGTTTTTTTTTTAAATATTCTTTTGAAACAACCTTCATTTTTATACAAATATAAATTTTCCATAAAATTAAAATTTAAACTTCAACACAACAACAAGAAAAATCATAAAATCAAAACACCGAAAACATCTGCCAAATACCCCTTTGTTACTCATCGATACTTTTTTTCTTCAAAATTTTAACTTTTAATTAAAAAATATATATATATTAGTAAAACTATTATTATAAAAATTATACTCTATATTAAAAAAATTCATTTTAATATTTAAAAACAATTATATAAAATCATTTATTTAAGTAAATTAAATTGGGTACTTTAATTACATCAAAGTACTTTTAATTATGTACGTTATCTTTATAGTTTAATAAATTATGTCTGTTATCTTTTTCTAACATTTGAAATGGAACATTAGCTATTAGTAATGTCATATATATAGATATATAGGTTGTGTAAGTAATTCGCACAAGAACATTCTTCTTGTCATAGGATATTTAAAAAAAAAAAACCATACTAATTCAAGGGAAGATCTTCCAAACTACAACCTATTTGCAAATAGAATTTTTTTAAAGTAAATATCATTCAATAAAGTAAATGTTATTTGGATTATGAATATAATCATATTTTATTCACTTAAAGTAAAAACATATTAGATATAAATACTAAAAAATTTAAATATTTTATTTACTTAGTGAAATTAGAGGGAATGAAATCATTAAAGGAATAAAATTGACATGAGAAACGGAATGAATTTTTTGATTACGTTTCCTGTATTTGGTATACAAAAACAAGTAAAGTAACGTACTCATGCAATTACTAAAATATCATCAATCAAAATTTATTAAATAATTTTTTTATTAAGCAAAAAATATTTTGTCTCTCTTGCATTGTAGCAGGGAGGAGGGCTGGGCGATGACAGAGGGGTGCAGGGAGAGGGTTACGTCAAGAGAGAGGTGCAAAAGAGAGGAGGGTTTCAGTGAGAGAGAATAAATAAATAAATAAATAAGAATATAAAAAAAGTTTCTTTATGTAAGGAAACCTTAATAAATCAGGGGGTGAAGGGAATTAATTTTTTCCTATATGAGACTATAAGGTTTCTACGGGAATTTAATTCCTTTTTCTATTTTTGTATCAAACGTGAGAAATGAATGCAATCTAATTTCTTTCTTTTTCTTTCCTGTATACCAAACATGTCCTTATAGTTAACTAAATAGTAATAAAGGAGCATATAAATATTTTTATTTACTTTTAAATAATTGCCATTGGTCTTATTGACAAATATTAGAGCAAAATATTTAAATTTGCAGAATAACTAATCCACTCTTATCATCATTATTATTGATAAGAGCATGACATTTTAATCGCTTGAATATGAGTGAATTAAAATATTAAAAAATATGTAATTGAATAAAAATATTTAAAAGTTTTGAATATTTATATCAAATAGGTTTTTATTGAATAAAATATGATTATATTCATAATTAGAATAATATTTATTTTAATATATATATATATTAGATAGGTTATGTTTCTAATACACGAATTTCTTTTAAGAACTAGCATCGGAAAAGTTCATGTAACCAAAATGGCAGTTGCGACCATTAGAAAGTTAGTAGAATTCTTCAAATTGGAAAGAGCCCAAAGCGAGAGACAAAACAAAATAAAACCATGAGCAACAAAAGAGAAAAAGAAAAAAAAACCAAAAAGTTCCATAGTTCTACATTAAAAACACATTATAAAACAAACAATAACAATATGGTTGTCGGATTGCAATAAGCAAAACATAAATTAATAACATTATATATGTATCATTGCAAAATCATAAAATATTAATCACGAGTAAATTTAAAATCAACTAGAATGAACAAATATTCGGGCAGTATTAATAATTAATATATAATTAAAAAGGTACAAAAGTCTAATCCAAATTAAATTTATTTGCTTTGTACAAGGTAAATTTGAAAAGATTTGTAATCTTACTCAAAAAATATTTGAGACTAACAAAAATATTATCTATTTATTAGTTTATTTGTTATGACTTTGATATTAATTTTACCAATTGTAATTGCTACAGTAGAAAGAGAATTCTCTCTTAAAAAGATTGTGAAAAATTAATTATGTTGTCGAATGAGTGAATGATAGTTTGATTGTCCATATAGAGAAAAATATTTTTCATAATATTAATAATAAAACTATTAATAGTTTTAAAATATAAAAACACATAGAAATCAATTATAAAATAATATCATAAAGATTTTGTTTATTATTTTTTATTTATGTGAATAATAAATTTTGATTTTTTTATTTTATATATATATATATATATATATATATATATATATATTAAATCTTGAAATTGAAGTACAAAAGTCACTCATTCTTATATTTGTAGAACCGTCCACCGTGGTTGGAATTCTCAAATCCACTCGTTAATAGTGATACGTCAACATAAAAACGTAAGAGCGTTCGTATTTTCTAAAATTAAGCACTCTCGGAAAGACCTGGGAGAGTTGACTTGGCACCTTTTAATTTCAAAACTAATTTTCCATTTTCGGAGCATTTATTCCATTATGAAATATTAATTCATACAAAATCCTAAATTTTAGTTTTTAGTGGCTCTCAAGTCAAATAATTAGTTGCTACAACTCATAGGTTTAGTCTTTAGACCCTAGTGTGCATGAAAACTGATTTATAATTCTTTTTAAATCCGGTCATCTTTGTGCAGGTTTGGTGCACACATGATGTTGTTGTGATAATATTTTATTAGCATAGTAATTTGATCCATTCTCATTTGTAATTTAGTCTGAATTAATGAGATGTTACGAATTTAATACGTCTGGTGTGTGTGGGAGAGGTCTATAAAAAAACTTGCATATAAGAACATACACACTTGTAGGTTTCGTGCGTAGCGAAAGAGTGCCGTTCGGGTCCTAAACAGCCGTATAAAATTATGAAATTTTATACACGGCATCCTAAGAGGTGGAACCTTCATCTAGAGGTGTTTAATTGAAATTTTAAGCAAGTAAAACAGAAAATTACATACCCGTAATTTCCGGCAGTATTCTGTGCTCGTCGGTGCAGAAACTCCAAACCAGGAGCTCTCTAGAGCAGTCCACGTGTACCGGCGGTCCACGGACGTCCCGTCCCACGTTCAGGTGCTAGCACAAGCGTAGAGACTCCTCGGATTCGTCCGTTTGATCAACCTATTGCTCCACCTGTTGCAGCGTACAAAAAAGAACGGGGGTTTCTCTTATCGCAACTAACTTAGAAGCAAGGGGAGAAAGGGAGAGAGGAGAGAAGTGGGAGAATGAGTTCTTTGTTCTCCAAAGCACCCAAAATAATTATCCCACGAATTTCCTCTCACTCCCCTTAATAATATATGCCAAAGTCCCATTATTAATAAAATAATACTTTTATTTTATTTATTTTGTTTTATTAGCCACCCATTTTCAAACCTAGGATGTAACCCTTTGAAAATAGGCCCTAATAAACCAAAAACATGGGCCACTCATGCTTTCACATGGTGTGACATATGTCCCCTCTCGTCTCATCTCGTGTGGGCCTCATCTGTGCCCATGTGGGCCCCACTAGAACCCGAGCGCCGAAAAATCCCAAACTGGACACGTTCGACCGTGGCAATCTCCTGAACTCGGATATGCCCTCGAAATTCCTAAACGATGATCCGAATCACTTATTCTGGCTCGAATAGTGATTTTGAGTCGATCTAGCAATCCGGGCTCTTATTGATTCCGAACTTAAATCAAACTGGACCGATTGCTTTGTGTAGTTCCACTGAACTACTGGACCTACCAAATACACTATTGTGTGACCCTCTAGGTTCCATCCTTAATGGCTATGGTCCCACCATAGTCCGTGAACGTTGTCTAGCAATACGACACGGCGACCAAAAAGGATTAGATATATCGTATAAGTCGACAGCCTCCTACAAACGCTCACTGTGTATTTTAATCCTTTTGTCTCGGACATCGCAACAAGCGGAATGCATACATATGCCATCATTCCTATTGCTTGTTATAATTTTCTTTGACTTTCTGATGGACTTGTCTAGAACACCATGGCCATGGATTTCAATACAGACACTACCATCAAGTCAAAGGGCCAGGGATGTCATCTTCCATAACTTGGAAGGGACAAATCCTCTATTGACCCATCTGTTATTGTCATACTAGTCATGACATACCTAACACAAGCTACCTCGCCACGAGCATCTATGTCATGGTTTTCATCATGTATCAAAGTATGTGACTCGTGGTATACAATAACAATGATCTCAAGTCAAAGGACCAATACACACGTCTACAGATGAGAACGATCAATGGCATCTAGATGTGCCGTTCTCATTAACGGGTCAGTCCTCATGATCTCTCAAACTTGGAGATCACCAAGTGCGAACACTATGAGAAAGTGTCTCAATGCTTATGAGCCCCCAACACCTGATAGTCAGACATCTTCGGTGTCCAATCAGAAAGATGTATCTAGACCATAGGACATATAGTTTAAGATATTGTCATAACATCCAATAGGTTCTCATTATAGCGGGGACTGCTATAACCGATTGATGCGACAATATACTATGGACATTATCGTGTATGTGAAGACGAAAGTATAATAAACATACAATGATAAATATATAAACACATAATGTGTAAATACAACGAAATCCCAAGATATACATGTACAGTGGTTGGGTTTAGGGCACCCAATCCAACAACACTAGCTTTATAATTTTTAAAATAATATATTATTTGATACATTTTATTTATTCTCCATATATTATTTTCTATTTCTATCTTTATTCTTTTAAATTATAATTTTTTATTTACTATTTTTTATTTCTTTTATTTATTATAACTAATTTAAAGTGTATATATATAAAAAAAATATAAAAAAATATTTAAAGGATAAATAGTAATCCTCCAGTTATGAAGATTCTCTTTCTAATATTTATTTTTAGTCTTTAAATTTTAGAGTTGGAAGGACAAATTTTTTATTCAAAATTTAAAAATAAAAAAATTTGAAAGAGTTGGTGTGGAAATTCTAATACCCTCTATTTTTAAATAATCACTGAGAGATTTTTTAAATTGATTGAATTAATTTTTTTTGTTGTTGAATTATTTGATATACCAGATGAACATGAGTTAAATTATAATTATTTCATTAAAATTTAATTTTAACTGTGAATTGATTTTAAATTTCAACTCATATTTCTCCACTCACCTACCTCACTATTTAACTTACTCGTAAAATTAAAATAAATAAATAAATAAAATTACACGTAAAATCCACTTGTCAATCCGTGCCAACCTCGTAGCCCGTTGTACCAAATGTCATATTAGCGGGGTGCAGTGAAAAAAACCCAGTGGGCCGGCGGTTTCCGTTATAAGAACCATTTAAAACGCGAGGCGCCGTTACTGACCTCCTCCTCCCACTCTAACTTCCAGGTGCCCACTGCAATTCACAGTGGTGGAGTCTCCTTTTCCGAGTCACTCAGCCCAAGCTCTTGACTCGCAGCCTCCGCTCACTGTACATCCTTTTTCATCCCCTCATTTGCTCTATTCCTCATCAATGTTCTTCACATTTTATCCATCTGTGATTTGTTTGTTGCTGTATCTTTTCTCTGTCGCTCTTTTAAGATGAATATATATATATATATATATATATATATATATATATCTAAAAGGTTTCTTGTTTTGTGTTCTTTGCCTTAAACGTGCATGATGTTCCTCTTAGTGATTGGTTTAATAATTTAATGGTTAACTTAACTGAGATGGCCTCCAATACCATGTTGTTCCTTTTGAAGTCTTTTTTTTTTTTTTGCGTGGTTGATTAATCTAATACTCAAATAAAAACGGTATTTTCTACCGTTTTGTTCTTTTTTTTAATTTTTGTGTTTCTGTTTGGTTTAGCAATCACTAAGAGGAACATCATGGTCATAATTCATTACCATTTTGATTCTTTTAACGTTTGTGATTTCTAAGATATTGTCACGATGAATACCATGGTCATAATTCATAATTCATTACCATTTTCTACCGCTCGGTATTTTTTTTTTTTGTTTCTTGACTTTTGGTGCTCTGAAATTTATGGTCACGATGAATAATCAACGAAGAAATGTGATTTCTAAGATATAGTGGTTCTTCTTCTGATTTGTTTGTTTTTGTTTTTTCATTGTGCTTGACATTAAGTTGCAAGCGCTTGATTCATTTTACTATGTTCGATGCTTGAGCGGGGGCTATTTGTTAATTTTATCTTTCATTCTTTTTAGTCAGAGATGCAGTGTATGGGGATCAAATACTTTATATTAATTTGATCTTTGAGTGTCCATATCTTAATGTTGGGTATCATGTGACAGCAATGTATAGCATCAGAACGCCATGGAAAGGTATAGCAAATGATGTTCGAGGAAGAGCATCATGTTACAAGGAAGATTGGATCTCCGGGGTTCAATCTGGATTCCGGTACTTTGCCTCATTTTTGTGCGGTACAGATTCAAATTTGTTGGAAAAGGTCGAGTTTTTTCCATGTGAATATGAGTTTTACTTTTCTCCACTCATGGTAGGATATTGGCTCCAACTTTGTATATTTTCTTTGCTTCTGCCCTTCCTGTAATCTCCTTCGGTGAGCAACTGAGTAGAGACACAGGTTGGTCACTTTTTCTTTTTCACCATGTCCTCTTCTTCCCAAAAAATTTTGAAACTCAATGTACTTAAGCCAAACGGCTTCCATAACTTAGATGACTTGTAGTTATACAATATTGAGGTTTCTAATTTCAATCAGAATTAAAAAGAAAATAAATCTTTAATTGATTTTCCTTATCATTTTAGCAACTAGTAGAGAATAGAGTGCTCCATAGTTTTCCTTTCCCCCTATTTTTTCCCCTTGCTATAATTTTCAAATTTCAAACCTTTGGATGAGCTCTCAAGTAATGTCTTATGTTCACGTAGATGGAAGTTTGAGCACCGTCGAAACATTAGCTTCTACTGCTATTTGTGGCTTCATACACTCAATACTCGGTGGGCAGCCTCTTCTAATTCTTGGAGTTGCAGAACCCACGGTTATAATGTACACTTATCTGTACAACTTTGCCAAAGGCCGAGAAGAATTAGGAAAGGAACTCTTCTTGGCTTGGGTTGGATGGTAACAATGGTTGTTTTTCTTTTTTAATTTTCGATGCTCTGTGATTGTGACATAATATTGAAATCCTTGTTCTAATTTCTACAGGGTTTGTGTATGGACAGCGTTACTGTTGTTACTTCTTGCCATATTCAATGCTTGCACCATTATCAATCGATTTACTAGGATAGCGGGAGAACTTTTTGGGATGCTTATTGCTGTTCTGTTTATTCAAGAGGCTGTCAAGGTACTGGCGCCACAAGGAGCAAGACAAATTGCATGATTTACATAAGATTCTTTTTAGATGGACAAATACAATTAAATTCTACTAGGATTTCACCATCATGTTGTTTGACATTGGATGTTTGCCTTAATGACAGGGAATGAGAAGTGAGTTTGCATTCCCCAAATCTAAGGACCCAGGGAATGAAAATTATCAATTCCAATGGCTGTATGTAAATGGGTTACTTGGTATCATATTTTCTTTTGGCCTTCTATATACAGCCTTAAAAAGTAGGAAGGCAAGGTCATGGTTATATGGCACAGGTTTGTGAATCAACTTTGAGGAATTGTATCAGTACTTAGCTTTTCAGGGTCCAATTTTTAGAAATTCATATTCTTGTACAGGTTTGCTCAGAAGCTTTGTTGCAGACTATGGGGTCCCCTTAATGATCTTACTATGGACAATACTATCATTCAGTGTACCAAGCAAAGTTCCCTCAGGTGTTCCCAGAAGGCTTTATAGTCCTCTGCCCTCAGAGCATGCTTCTCTACGTCATTGGACCGTAATGAAGGTATGATGCTTTTACTTTACAATTTTTTTCTTTTCATTAGAAAATTGAAACAGTTTGATCTCATATATTAATTTCTACTCCTGAGGAGATCATGTTCCTGTTCAGCTCATACACAAGCATGAAATCGGCCCAAATCCCATTTGTTGCATTGTTGTGTATTTTCTCAGCTCCCCCCCCCCCTGGCCTTAGCCTTTGCTAAGAAGATATGAAACTGAAATCTTAGAAATTAATATGGCGGGTAGTATTAGTACTGTTTCAGTATAGTAACAGAAAATTTTGGCTTCTCATATTTCACATAAACAAATTGCAGGATATGGGGAAGGTGCCATTGGCTTATGTGTTTGCTGCTTTCATTCCAGCTATTATGGTAGCTGGACTATATTTTTTTGACCACAGTGTTGCTTCACAAATGGCACAACAAAAAGAGTTCAACCTCAAGAACCCTCCAGCTTATCACTATGACATCTTGTTGTTAGGATTTATGGTACATATCACTTGCATTTCTTTCAATTAGTCTGTGTATGAGCTCATTGTCTTTGGTACGTTCAAAATTTATGTCAGACCCTACTTTGTGGACTAATCGGATTGCCGCCTTCAAATGGGGTCATACCTCAGTCCCCAATGCATACAAAAGGCCTTTCCGTTCTCCAGAGACAGGTTGGTACATTTTACTGTTTGAAATTAAATTTTATTATATTATAGTTTTGCTATGAGGGCTTCAGTTTATCACCTATGCGATTCATACTTTACAGTTTATAAAAAAGAAGATGGTTGAAACTGCCAAAGAAAGCATAAAGCAGCAAGACAGCAACTCTGAGACTTATGGCAAGCTGCAGGCCGTATTCATAGAAATGGAGAGTACTCCCAGGGTGAGTTATTTGGTTAACATAAGCTACACTAAGACAAAACTGAATTTCAGGTTTATCCTTTTACATTTACATCTTATAACCATTCTGTATTATTGAATAATTCCTGTTGTTGCAGGCTGCATCAGCAGTTACCGAGCTTAAAGGCTTGAAAGAGGCAGTCATGGACTACGAGAATGCAGGAGCTACTTTTGATCCAGAGAAGCACATTGAAGCTTTCTTGCCCGTACGAGTTAACGAGCAAAGGTTGAGCAATTTGATGCAGTCCGCCCTTGTGGCAGGATCTGTGTTTGCCATGTCCATTATAAAGAAGATCCCTACCTCAGTTTTGTGGGGATACTTTGCCTATATGGCTATTGACAGCCTTTCTGGAAACCAGTTTTGGGAAAGGTTGCTCCTGCTTTTCATCACTCCGGGGCGACAATACAAGTAAGTTGCGCTGACAAGTGTACAGACATCCATTTGGACATCTCTTCCCGTGGTGCTAGAATACTAATCATCCTCTTTCTACTGTAAACATTGTGGCAGGGTCCTCGAAGGGGTTCATGCTTCTTTTGTAGAGACGGTACCATTCAAATGCATAGCAGCCTTCACCCTCTTTCAGCTTGTCTATTTTATGCTATGTTTTGGGGTGACATGGATACCCACTGCCGGAGTACTCTTCCCCTTGCCATTCTTCATCCTCATATGGGTGAGACAGCACATCCTCCCAAAGTTCTTTCCCGCACAACATCTGTGGGAACTTGATGCAGCTGAATACGAGGAAATCGCTGGTGCCCCGAAGCGTTCTCTCAGCCTCTCTATAAAGGCAAGGCGATCAACATCACAATATATATGCATATATATATTGTGCTATTTTTATCCAACATTGCAGCTGATGTTAACAGTTATGCAACCTGCAAAATATCTTATCAGGAATCAGAATCATCCCGTTACGTGGATGATATATCTGTCGAGGAGATTTGTGACGCTGAGATATTAGATGAGCTCACAACCAGCAGAGGGGAGTTAAAACTCAGAACTGTCAGCTTCAACGAGAGACAGATGCAGCAGCAAGGTACCTTACCAATCCCATTCTCGTCCTCGAATTCACATATTGATCAACTTTTGCTTGTGAATCTTTAATGATACATGCCATTGCCCGGATAGGTGATTCATAAATTTATTCGAATAGCATTTTTGGGTCAAACTAAATTGTCGTGTCCTTGCAGGTTCATCTTAGTGAAGATACCCAACTGAGGAGAGGCGAATCTGAGTTGACCATGACAATGATGATAGCTTTTAAACAAACTAGAATCAGCTCATTATAAAGTGAAACCAGCAAGCAATAGATCATTGTTTCATATTCTTAGTTTTCTCCCAAACCTGTCCCCCTCAAATCTCTCATATCGTGAAGTACAGCTCAAAAGAATAGAAAATTGCTAACATTTATGAAAGCACTCCTTGCGGACGATCCAAAAATTGTGAGAGCCCGCCTCTCACAATGCGCTCTGGGCACACTACGTCGGGCCCGGGCTGCACAGTTTAAGGTATTGCATTTCACCTGAGAGCATCACTATGCAGAACTCGCTGGGGTCTTTTTTTCTTTTAGTTATAACAAAAAATGTCTCTATTTTAATAAAATATTTAATAAAACAAATATTAATTATCTAAATTTAACTCAAAAGTATTGTCTATTTATTTATTAAAATATTATATAAATATCTAATATATTATTTTTTAATTAATGTTTTTAATATAATAAATTAAATTAAAATAATAAGTAATTAATTGAAAATAATGTCTTAATTAAAAATAGTTAAATAGAAAAATTAAAAAGTGAGTTTTAAAAAAATAAATTAAAATAAAAAAGTCATACTTTTTTGTTATTTCGAAAAACTAATTTTAGAGAGGCTACAACATCAGCTTCTCAATATTCATACTTTCTCTATAATTTAGGAATTTTTTTAAGGTTTTGATAAAAATAGTTTTCTATAAATTTTTTTAAAATAGGATTTAGAGATAAGAAATAAATAATACTTTCTTATATTTAGAGATTTACTATTTATTTCTTAAAAGTTTTTTCGACAATTTTTTATATTATTCTTGACACATGTTGATTTTTAAAATATTGTTTAGAATAAAGAAATTATAAGAAATGAGATGTAGATAGTTTTTTAGCAAATCAATAAATTTTAGGATAATGTTTTAAGAAGTGTCATTTTTAATTAAAATTTAACAAAAAATATATATAGGGAATTCAATATGGATGCTCTAACACCACTTCTATTTTGTCCATGTGACATAAATTCTAAATGGGAATTGATACCATCACAAAAATATTTGAATAATAATATTAAAATATAATTCAAATGTTCAAATAACATTATTTGAATATATATATATTATAACATTATTAGAATAAAAATACAATGTTTGAAGAAAAGTATTGGAATTATTACATCCCAAAATTTGAACACCAGAACCAGATAAATGACTCTTCATTCCCACACCTGAATGGTTAAGTGTTAGTAACTTGTATCACTTTCATGAATCCTAATCCGAATAATAAATAACCCAATAAAAACAACATACACCTACCTAATACAATCATACAATATGTACTTTTCCAAGTGAGAGCAGAATAAATGAATTAAACTAAAGCATAACATATACCAAAAACCAAATTATGTTACATCATTAAAATTCACATTCTTCATTCTAACAATCACAGACCCATGTTTGAATAAAATTACAAATAAAAGGTAACAAGTGTATGAATACAAATAAAATAAATATGATGTTTGTCGAACATCAACAATGGATAATGACCTTGTAGGTTCCTAATAGACAAAGAGTGTGTGTGTGTGTGTGTGCGCGCGCGCGACGTGTGTGCATGTGTGTGTATGTGTGTTTGTGGAATACCTACTGTGGTAATAGGGGTGCATACATGTCCCTATAATCATGCCCATATACATACAAACCATTCATTCATAACAAAATATGAAAAACAAACCACATTCAATCTAATTTGGGAAAAAACTCCCATTTCACAATCACACTGTTCCATTACAAATCAAATCCCTCAATATAGTTATTATAGTTTTTAATCCCAAACAAAGAAGTCATGATAAATAAAATAAAAGAAATGTTGTCATCAAGTTAAAAGGTCCATCACACCTTAAGTCATCCATCTATCTCCCACTAGTACTTGAAAGATATCAATTTATAAGAGGGGTGAGCAAACCATAGTTTAGTAGGGATCAAGTCTCTATAATCCAACCTAATGCTCCTAAGAGGGTTCAGTGCAACGTATATGTGTATACTCGTGTAGTGTCAAATGTATCAACAATTTCATCTAGTAAACACAAAACTCACCATTTACCCACACTAGAAGACAGAGGACACCCTATTACAATGACGACATATCATATCTCTCCAGGAAAATGTTATGTTTGTCCATTTAAAGAACACTAACATTTTCTAATCGAACCAAATATGATGGTTCCGCTTCCACATATCATATTTCACCATTGGGAATTAGTATAGACTTAGCCTACTATTGTGAGTGCTACATCGCTTCATAAAGGAAAGGCTTCAATGCTCAATCACTTGCCTTGATCTTAGTCCCATGCATGGAGAATTCTATGGTAATCATCACATAACATTAACCATAACTTAATACACAGCGAAGGCAGACATAACAAGACTTAAATAATATCTTATAGCATCACATCACAGTCAAACTCAACAAGATTCATATAGTATATCACATCTCATCTAAATGAATAGTATATTTATTTCATAATGCATAATTAGAGTCTTCTACATAAAATCACTTCACTTAATATTATTTTGGTTCCCCTTTTTAGTCACTAGGGTAAAAATTACCACTGCCTTTTAAACAAAATGGCCAACAAGCCCTCTACAGCCACGACCAATAACTAGCCCGTGCTAGCTACTTGTGGTGTCCACCACGGGCATGGGTGCCATATAGGGGTAAAATCAATGCAGTTTGGATCAATTTGAACCATTTTTCAAACCAAATCGATGTTTTTCAGTTTGGACAAAATCAAATCAAACCTCTTGCTTGGACCAAACCAAACCAGACCAAATTGATTCGGTTTGGGTTAGCTCGGTTTGAACAAACGGTTTGGAAATTTATCTGTTTGGATCAGTTTGAGTTGGTTTGGTTCTTCAACTTTTGAGTTCTTAAAATTTAAAATGATGTAAAATAAAAAATTAAATATTGTGTGAACACATTAATATCAATATATATCAAATGAGTAATGTTACATGCAAGTACATTGTACAGGTAACTCGCAAGAACACCTTTATTGTCGTTGGATTGATATTAAATATTTTAAAAAAAATTAATCATACTAATCCAACGTCGAGAAAAGTGTTCTTGCACGAATTACCTACACAATGTACCTGCAAATAGACTTTTCCATATTAGATTTATAATCCTAAAAGTCTCAAAATTAGATAATATAATTCATAGACACAACACATCAACTATTGATAAAAAATATTACATAAATAAGTTTCATAACATAAAATAAAAATAGAAAATAAGTAAATAATAATATTACTCGGTTCGATTTGATTTAAACTACGGTTTTGAAATCCCAAAACAAACAAATATATAATTTGGTTTCAAACCAAACCAAATCGATTTTGTTCGGTTTTAGCGGTTTGATAAATTGACAGTTTTAGCAATTTTCTAGTTTAGAGTTTCACTCCTAGTGCCACGTGCGCATGTTACGCACGGCCCGACCCCAACGTCTATGTTCCTCAACCATTTCCCAAAACCCCATCAAAACAGAAGAGACAAACCCCAATACGAGCTATGGTCGAATCGGACTCTTCATAGGTGACCTAAGTGGTCTAATCATTCCAAGAACATCACAATTTAAGGAAGATTAAATCATCACAAGCTTTACCAAACACCAAACCTGTCATATCCTCAATTTCAAAAATTCAAAACCGAACATGTGACTTCCCCATGCCTGCACTCGAAGGGTCAAGGGGTTGGTGACAAGCACCTATGAGGGATATACAAAGTGGGTGCTGTCCAAATTCCCTGTACAACATACATCATGGGTATGAAAGTACTTTTCCAAAGCCAAAATAATATTAAGTATGTTAATAAAGTCATCACACAAATTAATCAATTCATTACAACTGTCCACAGACCCTTGTCCAGAAAAATAAAGTTTAATAAAAATAACATCTAAACAAAGTTCATACATTAAGTAAATAACTTCACTGAGCAGCGTAATCCATCACTAACTCCAATCAACACCTGGAGAAAAGCAAATCAACCAGTAGGGGTGAGCACAAAGCTCAGTAAGTGAACTATCAATCCTTACCAACACCCAACAATGAACTCCTAATACTACATGTTTTGTGTACAAGTGTACATGTGTAGTGTTGAACCATAACATAAACACAATATCAGTCAAATCCGAATGAGCACAATAAATTTAACATATAAATTTATAACAATAATTTACAAAATATATGAATCACAACTACCAATTCAATAACACAAACAAGGCTTCCCCTCTTCCGGGCTCAAAGCCAATTCCCACTATGGGTAAAACAACATCACGACGTACCCCTCATCTGGGCTCATAGCTATCGCCAACCTAGGCGATCATGCCACGTCGGCAACCATACCCTATGTACATAGGTCCACAAACATAATATCCATTACAGCAAAACATCACACACAAATGCAATATCAGTACAATAAATCAACACAACGTGTTCTTAATATAAAAAGAAAAAATACACCTCAACTATCACAAATAAAATCACACTACAATCCTCAATTGATCCTTAGGGTTCCCCCCTAAAGGTTACGAGCTCAAATTCCCATTGGCAAACCAAAAAAAGCAAAACAGGCTGCTAAAACAGTGTAGATGTTGTCCCAACTTTGAAAAATCATAACTAATTCTATAGATCTCCGATTTGCTTATGATACCTACCATTTTGAAGGGTTTTTAACTGGCTATCCAAATAAAATATAATTTTTTTTTCACATAGCGATGCTCGCCATGTGCAGAGTTGTTTTTTTAGTTTTGCTTCCAACTTTGAAAAATCATAACTATTTCCACAGAACTTCGATTGGCCTATAAAATATACCATTTTGTAGCTATTTTAATCATCTATACATTAAAAATATAAGAAAAATAAAATAGGGTAAAAAAGGCTGCACATGGTGACACACCATGTGCACCGCCACGTGCACACTTTGCACGTCCCCTTGCCTTGTACCCAATTTTTGCTATGTGCATGTCGATATGTGCACTTGAAACGTTCCATTCCATGTAATCACTGTTTAATTCGTTGACCTACTTGTGTACGAGCGATACGTCACTTAGTTCGCATGATAAACCATAGTCGACTTCCCAAACCTTAACTTAGTCCCTAAGACTAAAGGTAGGGTTTTTAAGCCTCAAGACATCCTATCAATCAAGTTCTCTTATACAGATAACGAGTTACTAAGCCCTAACACAATTATTCCGATTAATTTTATAGCTCTAAGCCCTATCTCAGTTATATGCAATCTTGTTCATTCTAAGTTCTATCCCTAATCAAACCAACCATATTTGTCATTCAATCCCTAAAAAGATAAGAAAAGGTAGAATCACCTACCTCGAATATTTCAGAAGTCGGACTAACTCGCCGGAACTTAGAAACACCCTAAAGCTTCAACCTTTCTTCTCTCTCCTTCCTTGCCTACTAGAACGGCTAGGGCTTTCCAAGACAAAGAAACAACAATTAAACCCCTGGATGACCTCCCCCTTTTATAGAGTTTCTTCCCACATCTTACAAGACTTCTAATAGCATTCAAACTCTAATTTTGTACTTATCAAGTAACTTACTTAAATCTAGTTTTTGTTTTCCATTAGAATTTCTATTTTAAGTCCTTAAAATACCAAAACACCCTTAATTAAGGTAAATCCCAAATTTTCATTTAATAGAAACTTATTAAATCACCAAGTTATAAGATTGACTAATCTACCCCTTAAATCACCACTACATATTACCAAAATACCTGTGCCTCGCAACTACCAAAATGATCTTTAAACCATATATAAGTTATCTTTTAGTCTATTCTAGGTACGGGATATTACAAAACCCAGTAGCAACGTATATATATGTTCACACACACACACACACACACACACACACACACACATATATATATATATATATATTTATGTATCAATATACGCACATGTAAGGATGTTAAACAGCCTTTACTCTACCATATCCCTCTTCATCCCAGGCCATTAAAAGTATCTCCAAAGAAAATGGTACATCTTGGTGCCTCCTGGATGAACAACAACTTTAAACTGATGAAACTCCGTCATCACATCCCTACAAAAAGAAGATGCCACAATCAGATGCCCTTGAAAGGTCAACTCACGCTTAAGACCCTTAACCTAATCCCCTGCTAGCTCTCCAACTATAATCTGCGCATGGAGTACCTCATACTCAATATCTCCAAATTGTCCATCCTGGACTCGCTCATACAACTAAGACATTACCACAATAGAACTCAAAACTATTCCTCTCTCAAAGGTACAATGCTGGAGCTACAACATAGCCAACTACTCCATCAGTTTCCACTCCCTCATGGCCACCTCGGCCTTGCCCTTCCTACTCAGGGTATCTGCCATAATATTCCCTTAGCCAGGGGTAATGCAAAGGTAAAATCAAACATCTTCAGATATTCTATCCACTGACGCTGCCTTAGGTTCAAATCCTTTTGGGTAAGATACACTGAAGACTCCAATGGTCTGTATATACTACAAATCTGTTCCCTATAAGATAATGCTACCAACTTTTTAAGGCAAAGATCACTGCTGCTAGCTCTAAATCATGCGTGGGATGGTTTAGCTCATGAGGTTTCAACTGCCTCGAACCATACGTAATAATATTGCACTCCTGCATCAGCACACACCTCAGGCCCACTCTAAACGCATCACAATACACCTCCTAAGGCACTACCTCTCGTGGTAACCTTGACAATGGTGCGGTGGTCAACCGGGCCTTCAAGGTCTCAAAAGTCTGTTGACACTTATTAGTCCACTCAAATTTGACCCCCTTACGAGTCAATGCTGTCAGAGGCGTCATTAAATGGGAAAACCCCTCCACAAAGCGCCGATAATACCCTACCAAGCCCAAAAATCTCTTGATCGCAAACACATTCATTGACCTCCTCCACAATGACACTACCTCAATGTTACGGCCCAAATTTTTGACCCGTAGAAACCGATTAGTGAATCCCCATGCCCGCACTCGAAGGGACAAAGGGTTGGTGATAACACTGAGAAAGGGACCTTAGCACGGGTGCCATCCCTATTCCATATCACATATAACACACGGATACAAAAAAATTATTTTAAGCCACAATACAAACACATACATACATGTTCTTTCCCCCACGGGGTTACAATCATAGTTTCTTACAATCCAAAAAAAAAAAAACAAATACATACACGGTCTTCACCTGTGGTGAACCTTCTAGCTCCTGTAAGCATCTAAAACAAACAAAAACAAACACAATAGGAGGGGTGTGCAACCACAGTTCAATAGGGATCATGTCTCCCCGACCTATCCTAACTCATAAACTAGTGTAAGCATGTGCTCGTGTAATGCTACATATACATCACTAACTCAATCATGTACATACATTGAAATCAAAGAAAACCTCCCAGGTAATCCCAAACATTGCCTCTTAGGCACACAGTATTGCCTCTCTGGTACAGTATTACCTCTCAGGCACAGTAGCCTCTCAGGCTCTAAACAAATCTCACCTCCCAAGCCCTCAACAGTAGCCTCCCAGGCTTATCAAGATTGCCTTGCAAGCCCACATAACTTTCTCTATTACAGAGGCCAGTCTTAACAAATCTATCCTCATGTTTTGACTAAGAGAGGATTTTCATAGAAGTTGTTTTCTTGAAATAAAAAGTCCTGACATTGGTTCCCTATATCATAACTAAGATAATTTTATTTTTGGAGATTTTTCTGAGAGGTCTAACCTAAGTGCGCAAATGGTCACCTCAGACCAAAACTGGAATTTCCCAAGATTTTGCACTAATTCCCAATTACTATCAAAATGCTATGTTTGACAAATATATCACTGTACTGAGATTTGTTTTTTCAAATAAGACCTCGAACAAAGCCACCCGACCACACCACAAAAATCCCAAAATTAGTCTTTCGAGGCTCCGACTCCGAATCGGGTCCACTGACAGTCAAAACTCTCTATTTGACGCATATGTCATTGTACTAATATTCACATCCCTCGATGTGTATTCCATCACATGGCTATCTCCCATAACCCCAAAGACGGGTCATTACATCCTCCCCCCACCCCCTTAAAAACTTTTCATCCCCGAAAAGAAACATAGGGGCCAAACAATAACACAAAGTCATACTCAAACACAATAAATCCATCGCAAAAGCCAAACTCACTCATAAACATGCCACCCACATGTCACCCATCACACGGGTGCACCTCACAGCTCACAGCAACCTAAAACTGGCACAAACAACCCCATAAGAAAATCATAACTCACAAAGACACTTACATATCCAATACATGTTCAACCAAATAGACCACATATATCACATATATTCAACACCACAAAGCCACATATCACATATGACCTCATATCACATATCACATATGTGAAACAAAACAAAACACAAAATAATGACATATCTCATATGTGCAACAAAAACCCACATAAATAAATTCACAATAAACAATAAACACAAGAAGCACACCATACACGTAATAAACACGAACCCATATATCTCATATGTGCATAATACCACGTCACATAAGACAGAGCACATACCATATAAGGCTCTCGCCACCTCTCTCCTTCAGGATTATTTGTCCTCGAACAACTTGGGGTAATGCTCCCGTATCTCCGCCTCGCGTTCCCATGTCTCCTACTCTATGCCATGGTGTCTCCACAAGACATGAACCAAAGGGATAGCTTTGCCTCATAAAAGCTTCTCCTGCCTGTCCACTACCCGAACAGGAGCCTTAACAACAGAGATATCATCAACAATATCCAGATCACCCCAATTGATCACATGAGCTGGGTTTGGATGATATTTTCACAACTGTGACATGTAAAACACACTGTGCACCCTACTTAATCATGTCAGAAGAGCCAATTTATATGCCACAGGACCAACTGGGTCCAAAATCTCAAAAGAGCCAATAAATCTCGGCAATAGTTTGGAATCCTTCCCAAACCGTCGATGTCCTTTTGTCGGGAACACACACAGAAATACATGAATACGCACTAAAAACTCTAAAGGCCTCCGCCTCTGATCCGTATAGGATTTCTGCCTACTCTGGTCTGTTAATATACTCTGACGGATTATTTTCACCTTCTCGGTGGCCTCCTGGACCAGCTGTGGTCCTAAGAGAGTGGCCTCGGCCACCTCAGTCTAACACAATGGAGACTGACAAGGCCTCCCATACGATGCCTCAAATGGTGCTATCCCAATGGAAGCTTGATAGCTGTTGTTATAGGAAAACTCCACCAAAGGTAGGTGAGTGGCCCACGAACCCCCAAAATCCAACACACATGCTCGCAGCATATCCTCCAAGGTCTGGATTGTCCTCTCAGACTGACCATCTATCTCAGGATGAAAAGATGTACTCAAGTTCAGCTTCGTCCCCAAAGCCTCCTGCAAACTTGCCCAAAAGTGGGATATAAACCTCGCATCTTTATCTAATACAATAGATGAGGGCTGTAAGGACCCGTACCTTGAGTTAGTCATAGTTTTGCCTTCTGAGTAGAGTTTTTTCTAGATTTTGACCTAGTGAATGGGCTCAAATGAATTCACGTGCAAAAGGAAAGATGCTTAGAATGATGTCCTCTATCTACCACAGAAGTTTCAGGCCAAATGGATGTGTATGTGAGGTGCACGTGAAATGGGTCCATTTCACGTGCAAGTGTGGTTGTCTTCTACATGATGCAAGGAGGCTAGGGGTGAAGTTTGAGCGCATTTGGAGTGCATTTGGAGTTGCACGTGAATTGGGGAATTCACGTTCAAATTGGCGTGCAGCCATATTTTTGCATGGTTCCCTTGGTTTTGACATTCTAATGATCTTTCTCCAAAGGACCATGTTGAAATTCTGAGTATTTTGACCTATATGGGTGCGGAAAGGTGCTAACTTGTGTGATCAAAACTACGTCGTTTTGATCCTGGGTTTACTTAATCAAAACTACGTCGTTTTGATGTGGGTAGTGTCTATATAATGAGGGCTTGAGTTTGAGTTTAGGGTTCTTGTGTTCTTCTTTGCCACGCCATTTGCGAGAGAGAGAGAGAGAGAGAGAGGGAGGGATCTCCTGGGCGATTGCCGTGGTGGTTCGCGTCGTTGGGAGCTGTCTAGCGTGGAGGTTAGGACAAAAGTCTGAGGTAGGGATTTATGTTCTTCCTAACTCTCCTCTGTTTTAGGATATTCACCTATATATATATGTAAATCCATATAGGTGTGATCTCCTATATGGATGTTGGCCTTCAGTGGCATGTTCTGTTGATTCTGATGTTGAATTTGGCCTGAGGATTTTCTGGGTTTGTTTATGCCCACCATGTGTTTGATGAAATGTCTTTGAGGCCTGCACACTATGTATTTGATAAAATGTCTGTGAGGCCTGCATGCCATGTATTCAATATAATGCCTGTGAAACCTTGTATATGGGTGTCTGATGATATACCTGCGTGACTGGTGTGTACTGTGTTTGACTTGTATTTGATTTTAAGCTTGTGAGGCTGATGTGTGTGGCTTGTATCCCGACCATGTTGGTCCCTCCGAAATCAAGTGTAAATGCTATGCCGAGTTTACATGTTGAGATGTAATGCTATACTTGTTCGTTGGTCCTGTTTGAGACCAGGCCGAGATATGGGCCAGGCACAATAGCTGGACCCCTTTGAGATTTGGCCAGGACGTGGTCCTGAGTCTCGGTGTAGCACTCACGACGGTGGGCTAAGTCTACACCCATTCCTGAGGGTAGGTATGGCGCCCGAGGAGGTGGTTGACCATATCTGACTCGGGTGGAAAATGTTGCATTGGTGTCCATGCAACATTCGCCTGGATGTGGTATGTCATGTCGCCGTGGTGGCGGGGTGTCCTCTGCCCTTCAGTGCGGGCTCGGGTAAAGAGTGTTTACTGGGTGATGTTTCTTGCTTTAGCCTTAGGCACGACACGAGCACAAGCATACACATATCATGCATGTTGTAGAGCGGGATGGGTCTGGAGAGACTGGATCCCTACTGAGCTATGGTTTGCTCACCCCTCTTATAAACTGTTCTTTTTTAGCAGGCGGTAGGTGAAGGCTGAGGAGCTAGGCCCCTGAGGCTGGGAGTTTTATATTATTTCCTTTGTTGTACTCTGGTTTTATGTGTTTGGAATTTGGTTTGGTTTTATTTGTGGCTTCATAGGGGTTTTTCCCCGACTGGGTTGTAATAAACATTTAGTCATTGAAATGAAATAAAATGAGATGTTATTCAATTTGTGTTTGTGTGCATGGTTTGGGAGCAGGAGCATGCCCCTTGGCATGTTAGCCTGGTTGTGCAGGTTTGGGACAGCACCCGTGCCAGAAGTCCTTTTAAGGTGCTTGCACCAACCCCTTGTCCCTTCGGGTGCGGGCATGGGCAGTCACTACTCATTTCCAAGTGGAAGGAAATTGGGGCGTGACAAGGGCACCCCGTGCAACCTCACGATCTCGCTGATATATAACTGGCTCAAAGCCCCAATGGGTTCCTACTCCCTTATAGCTAGGAAATGGGCTGATTTCATCAGCCGGTCCACAATAACCCAAATCATGTCCTTCCTCCCTGAGTTAGGTGGAAGTCCTGTCACAAAATCTATTGTAATGTGATCCCATTTCCACTCTGCCACTGTTAAGGGCTGCAACATACCCGCTGGACGCTGGTGCTCCGCATTTACCTATTGGCAAGTAAGGCATGAAAAAACAAACTTTGCCACATCCCTCTTCATCCCATGCCACCAAAAATGTTTCCGAAGAGAATGGTACATCTTAGTGCCTCTTGGATGAACAACAACTCTGGACTGATGGAACTCCCTCATCATATCCCTACGAAGAGGAGACACCACAATTAGACGCCCTGAAAGGTCAACTCATGCTCAGGACCCTCGGCCAAATCTCCCACTAGCTCCCCAGCTAAAATCCGAGCACGGAGTGCCTCGCACTCAATATTCCCCACTTGTCCTTCTCGGACACGTTGATACTACTCGGGCATCACAACAATAGGACTCAAAACCATTCCTCTCTCAGAGGTACTAGGCTGGAGCTGCAATATATCCAATTGCTCCATCACTTTCCACTCTCTCATAGCCACCTCGGCCTTGCCCTTTCTACTCAGAGCATCTGCCACCACATTGTCCTTTCCAGGGGTATATGCAAGGGTAAAATCAAACGTTTGTAGATACTCTATCCACCGATGCTATCTCAGGTTCAAATCCTTCTTGGTAAAGATATACTGAAGACTCTGATGGTCTATATACACTACAGACCTGTCTCCCAGAAGATAATATTGCCAACTCTTTAAGGTAAAGATCACTGTTGCCAACTCTAAATCATGCATGGGGTAGTTCAACTCATGAGGTTTCAACTGCCTCGAACCATATGCAATCATATTGCATTCCTGCATTAGCACACACCCTAGGCCTACTCTAGATGCATCACAATACACCTCATAAGGCAGCCCCTCTCGTGGTAGCCTTAACATTGCGTGGTGGTCAACCGGGCTTTCAAGGTCTCAAAAGCATGCCGACACTTACAGTCCACTCAAATTTGACCCCCTTTCGAGTCAATGCTGTCAGAGGCGCCGACAAACAGGAGAACCACTCCACAAAGCACCGATGATACCCTACCAAGCCCAAAAAGCTCTTGATCTCAAACACATTCACTGGCCTTCTCCACGATGACACTGCCTCAATCTTAGCTGGGTCCACTCGGACTACTCTAATCGATACCACATGGCTAAGGAAATGCACCTCTTGCATTTAAAAATCATATTTACTAAACTTAGCATATAACTGATGCTCTCTCAAGGTCTGTAAGACCACTGCCAAATGTTCCTCATGCTCCAATCTGGTCTTAGAATACACAAGGATGTCATCAATGAATACCACCACAAATGAATCGAGGTAAGGGGCAAACACCTGGTTCATCAATTCCATAAATGCTGCTGGTGCACTAGTGAGCCCAAAAAGCATCACCAACCACTCATAATGCCCATATCGACACTGAAAAGCGGTCTTAGGGATATCCTCCTTCTTGAATCTCAACTGATGATACCATGATCTCAAATCTATCTTTAAAAACCATTGAGCCCCGCTTAACTGATCAAATAAATCATCTATCTGAGGTAATGGATACTTATTCTTTACCATTACTTGGTTCAGATTTCAGTAATTAATACATAACCGCAATGTCCCATCTGCCTTCTTGGCAAAAAGAACTAGTGCTCCCCATGGTGAAGTACTCGGCCAAATAAAGCTCTTGCCCTCTAACTCGTTTAGCTGTTTCTATAGCTCCCTTAATTCTGCAAGCCCCATCTAGTAGGCCACCTGCGAGATATGCCTTACCCCCGGTAGCAGCTAAATGCAAAACTCTATACCCCTTTTAGGTGGTAGACTCCACAATTCCTCTGGAAACACATCCTAGAACTGGTCCTTGACCACTAGCCATACTCTCTACCGTACATTCCCTTTAGCAAATGTGAGCGCTGCTAATCTATGGGTAGTGACGCCCCACTGATCCACCATCAATCCCATTCACCCAACAAGGTATAAGGAAGCCCTGTCCGTGACACAAAAGATACCCGCCGTCTATAACAATCAATATTGGTTTGAAAGGTTTTCAACCAATCCATGCCCAAAATCAAATCAAATTCCCTCAAAGGCATCACATATAAGTCAAAGGACAACTCCACATCACCCACGGTGAGAATACACTTGTGACACACCTATCGCACCTTGTAGACACCACCCACTAGTGATTCAATAGACAACAACCTCTCGACCGCACCACTCTTTAAGTCAAGGCTATCCACTACAGACTCAGCAACAAAAGAACATGATACACCCGTATCAAATAAAACAGATACAAGTGTGTGAGGAATCAAAATTGTACCTCGTACAACTGAAGGTCCTACCCCGCCCTCGGTGGTTGAGGATAAAACCTCTGCCTCCACCTACAGTGCCATGGTCAAGGCAAACACTCTGCCTTGAGCTGCACTACCAGTAGCCTCGCTCCTCTGTCCCCTATCCTCTGTATGGGTCCGACTTTGTGCCCCTCCACCTCCCTGTGGCTACTTCTCTTGCCTCCCATGAGGTCTAGACTGATTGGAGCCTGCCTGGTGTCACGGGGTCAGGTTTCCTGTGCCTCTCAAGCCATTGCGGCACTTAGCTTCTCTATCCACGGTCCGCTAAGTTTAGCCTTTGAGGGTTGAAGCGCACGTAGACTGGTTTCGCCCTGCCACTGGGCTTATCAGGAGAACGGCTCCGGTTCCCGACCAGTTTGTGTAAGGATGGCCAAATCCCTTCTTCAACGTCAAGTCCTCGACTAGCGGCGTGCTCCCCGTATTCAACCGAGTCGGCACGTCTGAACTCCGAAGGGGTTCCATCCGTTTTCCTCCACGAACTGCCTGAAACCTTCCGCTGCACACCATCTACGCTTTCAACTAACCCCTCTCCTTTACGTAGCACGAATACATTCCTGAATCGTGCCACTAAGAAATGTCCCACTAGCACCATGCTGCTTGGGTCGTGATATTCTCCTCCACCCAATCCTCGCAACGTCCTCGTTGCGTTTGTCGACATTGCTTCCCCGCAGGTGATGACATCTTTACCTCGACGCCCTCCCACTCGCCCAATGTCAACAGCTTGGACATCGCTTCCCCGCAGGTTGCAACACCTTTACCAAGATGCTCTCCCGCTCGCCCAATGTCCAAAGGATAGGAGGCTTCCAAGATCGCTCCGACGCGCTCCTTCGTACTCCCTTGCCCAACTCTGTATCACACTCTAGGATACTCCAACTCTATGGACGCAAGGCGTGCAAGACACTATCGGCCGACTCACCTCTGTGAGCTCCCACCTTGGGATCACGCTACTCGCGAGAGTGCTCGGCAAGTCTTCAGGATACGGGCCGGTTCGGCTTTGATACCACTTGTCATGGGGTCAGGTTTCCTGTACCTCTCAACCCATTGCGGCACTTAGCTTTTCTATCCACGATCCGCTAAGTTTAGCCTTTGAGGGTTGAAGCGCACGTAGACTGGTTTCGCCCTGCCACTAGGCTCATCAGGAGAATGGCTCCGGTTCCCGACCAGTTTGTGTAAGGATGGCCAAATCCCTTCTTCAACGTCAAGTCCTCGACTAGCGGCGTGCTCCCCGCATTCAACCGGGTCGGCACGTCTGAACTCCGAAGGGGTTCCATCTGTTTTCCTCCACGAACTGCCTGGAACCTTCCGCTGCACACCATCTACGCTTTCAACCAACCCATCTCCTTTACGTAGCACGAATACATTCCTGAATCGTGCCACTAAGAAATGTCCCACTAGCACCACGCTGCTCGGGTCGTGACATTCTCCTCCACCCAATCCTCGCAACGTCCTCGTTGCGTTTGTTGACATCGCTTCCCCGCAGGCGATGACATCTTTACCTCGACGCCCTCCCACTCGCCCAATGTCAACAACTTGGACATCGCTTCCCCGCAGGTTGCAACACCTTTACCAAGATGCTCTCCCGCTCGCCCAATGTCCAAAGGATAGGAGGCTTCCAAGATCGCTCCGACGCGCTCCTTCGTACTCCCTTGCCCAACTCTAGTATCACACTCTAGGATACTCCAACTCTATGGACGCAAGGCGTGCAAGACACTATCGGTCGACTCACCTCTGTGAGCTCCCACCTTGGGATCACGCTACTCGCGAGAGTGCTCGGCAATTCTTCAGGATACGGGCCAGTTCGGCTTTGATACCACTTGTCACGGGGTCAGGTTTCCTGCACCTCTCAACCCATTGCGGCACTTAGGTTCTCTATCCACGGTTCGCTAAGTTTAGCCTTTGAGGGTTGAAGCGCATGTAGACTGGTTTCGCCCTGCCACTGGGCTCATCAGGAGAACGGCTCCAGTTCCCGACCAGTTTGTGTAAGGATGGCCAAATCCCTTCTTCAACGTCAAGTCCTCGACTAGCGGCGTGCTCCCCGCATTCAACCGGGTCAGCACGTCTGAACTCCGAAGGGGTTCCATCCGTTTTCCTCTTAGAACTGCCTGGAACCTTCCGCTGCACACCATCTATGCTTTCAACCAACCCCTCTCCTTTACGTAGCACGAATACATTCCTGAATCGTGCCACTGAGAAACGTCCCACCAGCACCACGCTGCTCGGGTCGTGACACTGGCCACTGACGCGCTGGTCTCTCCCTTGGAGCTCTAAACTAGGTGTCGTCTCAAACACTCTATGCTGCCCCTCCAGCACCGCTTGTACTGCCTCTGCTATGGCACACCTTGCTCAGATGTCCCTCTTGGCCACAAGTGCGGCATGTCAAATGTCTCTGGGGACACTCCCTTTTCCAGTGTCATGGATCACCACAAGACAGACAACCTCCTAGTGGACCTCCATCTATTAGGGGCTCTCTCCCACCTTGGGCTCGGGGTCCACGCATATCTCTCGCGAGAGTACTTCGGTGATCTTTTGGAAACAGATCGTAACTGCTCTGAAACCACTTTGTCACGGGTTTAGGGTTTTCACCCGTGCGGCACTCGATCACCCTGGTGGATGCTCCAAGTAAGGCATACCGATCGGAGCACACGAAGACTGGCTTCGCCCTGCCTTGGGCTCATCAGGAGAACAACTCCAGTTCCCCGACCGGTTGTGTAGGGATGGCTAAGTCTCCTCTTCATTGTCAGATCCGAGACTAGCGACGTACACCCTACATTTAACTGAGTCGGTACATCTGAACTCCGAAGGGGCTCCATCAATCTCCCGCACGAACTGTCGTGGAACCTATCCCATCCGCGCTAGCTACGCTTTCCGCTCTGCCCCTCCGCAAGTAGCGCGCACCTGCACCACTTGGGAGACACCTGCCAACACCTAGCTGTTCCGAGCGTGACAATTAACTCTTATCTTAGATTTGTTAGATAGTTAATAATCACTCCTATACGATATTGTCTTCTTCTCCATCAATATCGATAGCCTAGTCATCTCTAGAATTCATTCACCATCATACAATCTTAGCTTTCACGAAAATAGTCTATTCACCCCCCTAGACACACTTCGGGGCCTATAATTTTGTGTTATCTCATAATAATACCATTGTCAACCCTCTTGAGCCTATAGTAAAAATTTCTTTCGTATAACCCGATCCATGGTTCACCCCACACTAGCGCAGTTATTGTGAGATCAAATTTTTCTTGAGGACACCTCATGGGGCAACCTTTGCAATAAGATCTTGCACTAGGGCAATTTATGTCAAAGAAAATTGGTCATCTTATTACCCCATACTGGGGCAGTGTTCGCAATAGAATCCTCACTTTGGGTTTATCCTAGTATCCCATTGGGGCATTTCTTTTCAAAGAAAAAATAGAGCAATTTCAAAAAGACCCTATACTGAGGCAATATTGGAAAAAGAAAAAAAAAAGAAGTTTCGATACCTTGAGACATTTATGTATCTTGTTCCCGTGCTAAAACATGAGAGCACAATAAAAGGTAGTTTCAATTGCAAAAGCCCAATTTGAACAATGGATCAAATCTGAGCCTAGAATAGGTTTGAGCCTCTTATATCATTTCTTTGACAAACCTAAAGCCTTAAGCCTACATTATGGTCCTAACAAAGTCCTCTTAGATTAGATGACAAAGTTATTTCTCAAATGCTCAAACGAGAGTAAAGACAAATACAAAAGCGGACTTGATGTCAACCCAGGAGTGCATCAAGGGTAAAATACAAAGCTATCTACAAGGCAGAAGGAACATGGAAGAAGTCTAAGGCAAGCCCAACAAAATCAAAAGGGGAAGCATAAATGAGGACCAAGGCTAAGACCTTAGTGTCATCCAGCCTAACTTTAAATCATCAGGCCCTTCCAAGTATATAAGCATCATAAATTATACTTGCCTCTCCAAGTGCCCAAGCTCCCTAGAGTTATCAGGGCTTCACCAAAAAGGAAGTCAAGCAAACCATCTATTCCATACGACCACAATGTAGGCTAAGGCCAAATCCTAGATAAGTTCAAATGACTTTATAAAAGCATGCTCCTAGAAGCTCTTGCCTTTGCCATGAGAGGGAAACAAATTGTGACTATATCACAAGTCTGTTTTCAAAATCATAGTTATCTTTCTTAAAAATCTTTTTCTAAAAATGATTTTAATAAACAATTTTGAATTGCTTACCCCGATATGGTCTACCAATGGTATTTTTTAGAAAAGGTACTGTATTCGCTAAAGAAAATGTTGCCAAATTAGTAGAGGAACTCCTAAAGTTGGGGCAAAAGAGCCTCATCATTTTCCCCTAAAAGGTGCCCTAGAAGCATCTATGCCCAAGAAGCAGCTACACTAAAGTAGTTACACCCTAAGAGCCTCTTTTTAGAAAATCGATCATGATGGTCAAGTCACTAACCCAGTGATACTGGGACCATCAACTGAAAGCTACCAATTTTGACCCTAGAAGTCATCTCCTTTCGACCCTAGAAGTCATCTCCTTAATGTTTGCCCACTTTGACCATCGACGTCACTTTCCATCGGCCGTAGATGCCACATCCAAATATTCCTAGCATACCCAATATGCAAGTGAAAATCACCTGATTTCTTCTTCCCTAGAAGAAAATCAGTTCACCTTTAGGGGTGCCAACACAAAGTGATACTGGAGCCTTGATCTCTCATAGCAAACATGAAGCTTCTGTCAAATTCATTCCCCAGCAAGTGAAGCAAACCTCACAATTTTAAAACTAAATTTCATACATTCATGCATCATTCTCAAAATAACATACATTCATGCATTATTCTCAAAAGAATATGCACTCCATGCATCATTAAAATATATAAGGACTCATATCTCCCCAGCGGATAAGCCTTAGAGGCTCGACCAAGAAATGAAAAAGCTTCATCCCTATCAGACAAACCAATGCATTTCCACCACCAACTTACTGGACCTAAATTCCAAACAAAGGTAGCTCTCAAATGGTCACTTAATAGAACGATCTCTTAGAGTGAACTCGCAGAGGGAGCCATAAAAGAGTTACCTTTCATCACATTCCATAGCCCAGGATGATAATCGACCCAAGAAGTCCCTAGATTTGGCCCAAGAAGCCATCCTTCAGCCCAAGAAGTTGTTTTCTATCGACCCAAGATGTCATTTTGGCCCTAGATGCCACCTTCAGGTTTGACCTTAGACGTCTTACCTCAGCCCTAGAAGCTATTTTCTATCGACCCAAGATGTTGCTCTAGCCCCAGATGCCACCTTCAGGTTTGACCCTAGACGTCTTACCTCAGCCCTAGAAGCTGTTTCTTAGCGACTCAAGATGTAGCTTTAGACCTAGATGCCACCTTCAAGTTTGACCCTAGATGTCTTACCTCAGCCCAAGAAGCTATTTTCTATTGACCCAAGATGTCATTTGGCCCTAGATGCCACCTTCAGGTTTGACCCTAGATATCTTACCTCAGCCCAAAAAGCTATTTTCTATTGACCCAAGATGTCATTTTGGCCCTAGATGCCACCTTCAGGTTTGACCCTAGATGTCTTACCTCAACCCAAGAAGCTATTTACTATCGACCCAAGATGTCATTTTGGCCCTAGATGCCACCTTTAGGTTTGACCATAGACGTCTTACCTCAACCCAAGAAGCTATTTTCTATCAACCCAAGATGTCGTTTTGGCCCTAGATGCCATCTTCAAGTTTGACCCTAGATGTCTTACCTCAGCCTTAGAAAGCTATTTTCTATGGACCCAAGATGTCGCTCTGGCCATAGATGCCACCTTTAGGTTTGACCCTAGACGCCTTACCTCAGCCCTAGAAGTTATTTCTTAGCGACCCAAGATGTTGCTTTGGCCCTAGATGCCACCTTCAAGTTTGACCCTACATGTCTTACCTTAGCCCAAGAAGCTATTTTCTATCAACCCAAGATGTCGTTTTGGCCCTAGATGCCACCTTCAGGTTTGACCCTAGATATCTTACGTCAGCCCAAGAAGCTATTTTCTATCGACCCAAGATGTCATTTTGGCCCTAGATGCCACCTTCAAGTTTAACCCTAGACATGTTACCTCAGCCCAAGAAGTTGTTTTCTATAGACCCAATATGTCATTTTGGCCCTAGATGCCACCTTCAGTGGTATCTTACCTCAGCCCTAGAAGTTATTTCCTATTGACCCAAGATGTCATTCTGGCCTTAGATGCCACCTTCAGGTTTGACCCTATATATCTTACCTCAGCCCTAGAAGTTGTTTCTTAGCAACCCAAGATGTTGTTTTGGCCCTAAATGCTACCTTTAGGTTTGACCCTAGATGTCTTTTCTCAGCCCTAGACGATGTTTCTTATCGACCCAAGATGTTGCTTTGGCCCTAGATGCCACCTTCAAGTTTAACCCTACATGTCTTACCTTAGCCCAAGAAGCTATTTTCTATCAACCCAAGATGTCGTTTTGGCCCTAGATGCCACCTTTAGGTTTGACCCTAGATATCTTACGTCAGCCCAAGAAGCTGTTTTCTATCGACCCAAGATGTCATTTTGGCCCTAGATGCTACCTTCAAGTTTGACCCTAGACGTCTTACCTCAGCCCAAGAAGCTGTTTTCTATAGACCCAATATGTCATTTTGGCCCTAGATGCCACCTTCAGTGGTATCTTACCTTAGCCCTAGAAGTTATTTCCTATTGACCCAAGGTGTCATTTTGGCATTAGATGCCACCTTCAGGTTTGACCCTATATATCTTACCTCATCCCTAGAAGTTGTTTCTTAGCAACCCAAGATGTTGTTTTGGCCCTAAATGCTACCTTTAGGTTTGACCCTAGATGTCTTTTCTTAGCCCTAGACGATGTTTCTTATCGACCCAAGATGTCGTTTCGGCCTTAGATGCCACCTTCAGGTTTGACCCTAGATGTCTTACCTTAGCCCTAGAAGTTGCTTCTTAGTGATCCAAGATGTCGTTTTGGCCCTAGAGGCCACCTTCAGGTTTGACCCAAGATATCTTACCTCAGCCTTAGAAACTATTTCCTATCAACCCAAGATATCATTCTGGCCCTAGATGCCACCTTCGGGTTTGACCCTAGATGTCTTACTTCAGTCCAAGAAGCTATTTTCTATAGACCCAAGATGTCATTTTTGCCCTAATGCCACCTTCCGGTTTGACCCTAGACGTATGTCTTACCTCAGCCCTAGAAGCTGTTTCTTAGAAACCCGAGATGTCATTTGGGCCTTAGATGCCACCTTCAGGTTTGACCCTAGATGTCTTACCTCAGCCCAAGAAGTTGTTTTCTATCGACCCAAGATGTCGTTTTGGCCCTAGATGCCACCTTCAGGTTTGACCCTAGATGTCTTACCTCAGCCCAAGAAGTTGTTTTCTATCAACCTAAGATGTCGTTTTGGCCCTAGATGCCAGCTTCAGGTTTGACCCTAGATGTCTTACCTCAACCCTAGAAGTTGTTTTTTAGTGACCCAAGATGTCATTCTGGCCCTAGATGCCACCTTCAGGTTTAATCTTAGATATCTTACCTCAACCCTAGATGCTGATCCTATTTAATCAATGCTAGATGTTGTCTTTTGCTTTTTTATTTATCGACTCTAGAGGTCATACCTCTAGTTCTAGATGCTGATATTTTCTTTCGACCGTAGATATCGTCTTTTCTATTTATTGACCCTACATGACGTATCCCCAGACCTAGTTGCTGATCCATCCATTCATTTATTCCTAACCCTAAATGCTAGTCCTATTCATTCAAACCTAGCCCTAGATGCTGATATCACCTCAGCTCTCTTAAGCCTCGAATACAATCTCGATCTCATAGCAATGCCCAACCTTAAAGAATAAACTCTTATGGAAAAGACCAAGGAGATCTAACTTATGAAAACGGATATCTATTTATCTTTGTACATCATTTGTATACAAACGATGCACAAAGAGGGGCAACTGTTGTACCCATTTTGACCGGGTTAGATCATAGCCAAACTCAACAAGGAAACCCAAAGCGGAAGGTCACTTCTAAAACTTCAAGATGCCCCAAGGCCAACAACAAAGGATAAAAGATGAAATTCAGATACTAGCGCACTTGACTATGCTCAATTTTAGGTTAAAATGAGGAAGTTATGGCCAAAAACAGTTTTGGTCATAAAAAGTCCAACTTATGAAAGGATAGTCAATGCCCCTGGTTAAAATCCAGATCATCAAGTCAAATCTGGAATATCAAGGTCAAATTTGGAGCATCATGGTCAATCTGAGTTATTCCTTAGCACGGAGTAAGGATCTGAGCTAACCTTGATACGGAGTAAAGAATTCAAGTTATTCCTCAGCACGGAGTAAGGATATGAGCCATCCACCGATCCGGAATAAGGAACCTTGATATGGAGTAAGGAATTTGAGCTATTCCTTAGCATGGAGTAAGGATTTGAGCCTTCCATTGATCCGGACTAAGCCTTTACTGATACGGATCGGAGTAACAATCCAAGCCTTTCATTAATCCGGACTAAGCCTCCACTGATACAGAGTAAGGATCCGAGCCACTCCTTAGAATGGAATAAGGGATCTGAGTCATCCTTGATCCGGATTGCCTTCCCATTCTTCCAAATTATCTTCCAATGATCTGAAATGTTTCACATCAGTGATGATCCGAATTCCCTATTTCGCACGAGTGATAATCCGGATTCCCTTATTTCCGTATCAATGATGATTCAGCGATTATCCGTATTCCGCATCAATGATTATCCGAAAATCACCTTTGTGATTTCTCCTTTCCCACCAAGGCGTCTAGATGCATCTAGAATTAAAAAGCCGAAATTGCAATACTTGGAAAAGAAAAAATCTCACTTGCTTATATTATCCCAATCAATTAATTTAAATGGGGTAGTATCAAAAATCAAATAATCCTAATTGATTTAATTGCATGTCTCGGGGGATGAGAAATCCTATTTACCCTAATTATTTCAATCAAGAATTAAATGCAAAAAACTATCTTTTGGAAGCCTAGCCTACCTAGCCTATAAATAGGTTGCTCATTTGGCAACGGAAAATGAATCGATCGATGAAGGAACGAGGAGGAGAAGGGATCGATTATTGCTCTTTCTTACCTAGCCTGTAAGAAAGAGAGATACTTTTGAGGACTCACAAGAAAAGGCTTTTGGAGAAGGAACACATTTTGGAGAATCATCTTATGCAATCATCCAGGTTTTTCTTCTTTCTTTCTTGTTATTAAAGTGTTTAAAACTTTTTCTCCCAAATGTTGTGAAGTAAAACAGTTTCTCTTGAAATTTGTATTCTTTTTTTTTTCAAAGATTAAAAAGGATAATCAAAAGCAATTTTTTCTAGAAAAACTAAATCAAAGGCCAGAGTGGCCGTAGGGTTTAGCCCTTGATGCCCATACCCTAGTTACTTGGGCCGACATTGATTGTGTCGGTGCTATTATTTCAACACCATTTTATTTTATTTCTTTTTCTGAAAAAGGAATAACATTATCACATGGGCCAAGATCCCACATCTTTTTCTAAAACTACGATGTTTTTTTTTTTTTGAAACCCTTATGTTTCTTTTAAAAGCCTAGATCCTACAATTTTCTTTTCCCTTAAAATATAAAAACATAAGAAATGACTTCTTTTTAACTAAAATAAGCAAACATTCATAGATCAAGACTAGGTACCAATTGTGGGCGTTGTGGGGGTGCTAATCCTTCCTTACACATAACCGACTCCCGAACCTTAATCTTTGAATCGTAGACCTTTCTCTTTTTAGGTGTCCAATTACACCTCTAAATTATTTGGTGGCGACTCTATTTTTCTTTTCTTTCATGGTTTGTGCGAGCCTTGTGTAGGAATGACTCTAGGATCAATTGAATGAACCAGCGTGAAGTCCCTTTATAAAGCCAATCTCGAGCCCGAACCAAAACGGGTTATAATAGGGTTGGCATGTCTAAACTATGACGGACCTTCATACAAAATCCTACACTAACTCCTTGGAGCCTTCCGCTGCACACCAGTTGTTAGGGTAGTGTTATATAAATTAATGTGACATCCTAAGTATGTAAAAACTATTTATGATTAATTAAAAATATATTTTGTTTAAGTATTTATTAGATTATATTTTTGTGTTTACTTTTGTATCTGAGCATCATAACATTCCATTACTTATTAAAGTCTATTACTATGTATGTAGGAGCCACATATAATAAATACGCTAATTAGATTAAATATAAATTTGGTTCTCAATCGGTGAATAGAGCTTGAGATGTTTTATTCTGATAAGATTATGGTGTGAACTATTTCAATAATAGTAGTGATCTAATCTAGGATCATTATAAAAATTTTAAAAATAATAACACCAACATGTGATTATATATATTGAATAGGATCACGATAGAATAAGTTCTTTAACTAATATTTATTGCATTGTAGGAAGAATTTTATATTTTATCACTAGATAATCAATTTATGAATTAATCTTAATCCAGACCGTTTGATTAACTCGTGTCTATAATTTATTTCTTTTAATTTATTAATGAGTAAGTGACTTTGAGCTTCAAATATCTCAGTATCTTGGGAACATAATATTATAAAAAGTGAGAGTGTCAACTCATGTGCATCGTATCCACTACCTTACTATACAAAAAGTAATAATGATATTCTCAAGTTTTTTAATTTGAGATTCTTGGCTGAATCAAGCACTTATAACTATATTGGATATAATTTATTATATATCCTAATTCATGATTGGACCATGAATAGGTTGGCCATTGAATAATTAATGTTAACACAAGGACAAATATATAATTAGAGAAGCCGAACAGAATCTATTGATATATGCCTCTAATTATAAATATCATAATAGATAATCATATCACATAACAATCAGTTATCTTGATGGACAAATCCTTTATTATGGATTTTTGTAATTATATCTACTTAATCGTAGAGTATAGTTTTAGTCCCTGATTGTGGCTTGAACTGAAACTAATAGATAATAATTTAATTAATTAATGATATTAATTAATTAAATAATATTTATTGAAATTTGGATTAAGTATGACCATTTAATCATTTAGCTAGCATCAATTTTTTTTATGGAATACTAAATTATTATGAGATATTCTTTGGTTGTGTTTAAGAGTTAATATATTTTAACGTGTGTTTATATGTATTTAAGAGTTATATATATATATATTACATGTTTGTTTATTTAATAAGATTAAATAAATAATTATTTTTATTTTTATCCATTTAATACGATTAAATGAATAATTATATTTTTTATTTATTTGATAAATAAATAATTTTAAATATTTTATTTAATTAGCTCTAATACACAATAATCTTATTATTTAAAGAGTTTAAATAATTATAAATTTTGTGTATTATTATTTAACTGAAGGGACATGTGTAATAGCCTAAGGACAACCCTAGGTCCATAAATACATGCATAGCCTCTTAGATTAAAAGGTGTGTGAAATCATAGACAATCAAGAGAAAAAAAGAGAAAGGCAGGTGATAGCTGGCCCTAGGAAAGGTAGGGCAAAAACAAAGAAGGTAGCATCTAAAGGGAAATATGTAGAGGTATGCCCAATGTTTTATTGTGTTGTATTATGTTTTAAGGTGTTTTATTGTGTTCTAATGTGTTTCTTGATTATTAGTTTGATGGAGCAAGCAAACCAGTTGTCGCTAGGGTTTTATTCCCTAATACTAACATGGATATGCACAATGTTGAAACTACTGGATCCTAACCTGGCGAGACCTTTATTCACAGCCAAGAAAGTGTAAGTTCATAAATTTAATATATCCGAAAATCCACTCTGCTGTTCTAATCGTTTGCTCTAATTGTAGATATCCTCGTACAGTCCCCATGTCGCAAGCAATCCCCAGTGTGCACCCATACCATCTCAAATGTCACAGTCATATAAGGCAAGAGCATTAAATTTAACTTTCCGTAAACTTTGATTTTCCCAAACTAACGTGATTCTCATTCTTTCCGCTAAGTGTAGATATCCTCTCATACTCCCCATGTCGCTAGCAGTCCCTGTTGTGCACTCATACTATCTCCGCATGTGCCTGTTAGTAATGATTTCAATCATCCAATGGAGACGATGCCTCACCATATGACTCAACCATTCCAAAGCTTTGCAGAACTTTTATGGAAAACTCATCGCAATGCATTGTGATTAGGCAGTTGGATTCTATACTTTGCTTGTATGTGTTATCAAATGGAGTTATTAAACATACATTTGGGAACAAATGTTCACTTTGTTGTAGTAAGATATGATGTTGGATTCACATATTCTTGTTTGAAATATTATTACAATTAACAAATATTATTGGATTAAAAGAGGGAGCAAAAATAAAGACAAATGGAGTTATTTTTCTTTTATGGTGATTTTAGTGAGGCTCTAGCACCAGTCTCAAGCATGAACCTCGTGCACTTTGGAGTCCATAAGGCATAAACTAAATGAAGTCAAGTGGTGCCAACATATTCATGCATTATGAACACAGTAGCTTGTAATTAAGTATCAATTGATTTTAAAACATAAGAGGAAAAAAACCAAAAAAACAATTGCGTGGTTACAAAAAAACCAAAGAACAATTATGTCAAGGGATGGAACATCATCCTCCCAGATAACTCAAAGTGCCAAAAATCTGAAATAACCAAAACTGCAACCATCCTAACAACCATCCTCCTATGCCTCCATGTGGATAATGCAGCGCAAGCCTTCTCCCCTGAGCATGAGATCAAAAGCCTTTCCCTAATCAGGCAATATAGCACTGAAGAGAATTGTGAGGACCCGTGTCCTAGTCCTGAGAGTTAAAGGTTGTGAGGTTCCTTATCTTGTATCGACACGTGTTTGGGCTTGGATGAATTAGTCCTTTTGTTGTGTTTGGGCAAGCACCTTGACCTGATGGCCAACGGGAGTCCGAGGGCGCAGCGCCTCGGCGGGGGTCTCGCCGGAAGCCAAATTATTTTGGAGGAAGCTAAGTTGGAATTTCATGTGTAGCTTGGTCGATGTGGCCTTGGTCAGTGTAGCAAGGGTCGACGTGGTCGACTTGGCAGATGAGCGGTCGACGTGGTCGACGTGCATCGATGTGTGTGGTCGATGCGAGATTCTTATTCGACGTAGGTCGATATGTGGTCGAGGTCAACCAAGAGCAATTTCCCGAGAGCTTTTCCATGTGTATTGGTTGACGCAAGAAATGTTCCAGCTTGAGATCGACTTAATGCGATGTGAGTTTTGGTCGACATTGAGGCCTGGTCGACGCGAAAAGGGTGGTTGATGTGGGTCGATCCCGCCTGTTTTTGGGTCGACGTCGCCTCTGTGACAACGTATTTTCGATACGACTTCTGTCTTTCGATTTTAGGGTTTTTTTCTGTAGCCGCCGACACACACACACACACAAACACACACACACACAGATTGTCGTCTGTACAATCGTTGCGGGTACGTTCTTGGAATCGGGAGGTGCCATTGGAGAGGAGCAAGGAGGAAGGAGAATCATCCGATTTCTTGATTTCCAAACCCTAACACAATCGGATCTAAGGTAGGTGGTTCTATCTCCTGGAACCTGTATTATGAGTTGTAATTGTTTGAGATGACGATTGCAGAGAGTTTGTATTGTGATGTGTGATTGTGAGACATGCGTGAATTTATGTATATATATATATATGTCTTGCATTGAGAAACATGTGATAGAGATGTCCTTGAGCTGTATTGAGGTGTAATGTGAGTTTGAACATACGTGTATGATTTGTTATGCTTAAATAGAGATACTCCATGAGTTAAATTGTGTATTTCATTATCATGCTTGTGTTTAAGATATGAGGTCCCAGTGAGGGGACAGTCCTAGATTGGACATGAGATATAAGGTCCCAGTGAGGGGATAGTCATGGATTGGACATGAGATATGAGGTCCCAGTGAGAGGATAGTCCTGGATTGGACATGAGATATGAGGTCCCAATGAGGGGACAGTCCATGGATGAACATGAGACATTGAGGTTCCATTGAGGGAACCTCCTGTGAATTTCTTGTGTGTATTTCATTGTACTTTAATTACACTACACTGCAGATATCTGCACAGAGCATTTTGCGGAGGAGATGTTGGGTTGGTCCAGGGAGACATAACCCCTACTGAGCTGTGGTTTACTCACCCACCTTGAATGTCTTTTTCTGCAGACCTAGCAGGCATTAGGAGGTTGTCACACTGTGGGTGCATGAGTATTGTTTTATTGTTCTCTTAGATATATTGTAATTGAGGAGACTGAGACTCTTGTATTTGCTTCAGATTGGTGTAATTATTGGAGGCACCGTGTTTTGGGGCTGGTGGCCCTATTTATTCTGTGACACAGTTTTATTACATGGAGTATTATAATGTATGGTTTGTGTATGCCATGTGTGAGATTGTGACAGGTTTGGGGCAGCACCCAAGAGGGAGCCCTATTAGGTGACCATTCACCAACCCCTTGTCCTCCTGGGTGCGAGGCATGGGGTATCACTAACCGGTTTCTCGGTGTTGGGAAATCCGGGGCGTGACAGATGGTATCAGAGTAGTTGAGACCTAAGGTAATGGGAGGGTAGGTCATCCTTGAGGCCTTTAGGGGGGCATGAGTAGACTCGCCTGATCAACGGGACTCTTGTGTTTTCCTAGGGTGTACCAAGGGGAGGACGAGCCATGGAGTAGGATGTGCATTGAGCGTGCATACATGCATTGTGTTAGGCACTAGCCTGTGATGTGATTTGATGATGTGTGATTTGACTCCCTTATGTATGTGTGTGATGATATCTTGAGATGTTGTTTGTGTTATGACTATATATTGAGGCTTGTCTTGAGAATGAGTAGATGAGATGTATGGAGTTAAGAATTCATGCGATTGAGTTGTGTTTCTTTCCTTGCGTAGAGTTGAGAATTTATGAGAATTGCTTATCTCCTTGTATAGAATCATGCCTCCTAGGAGAGCACCACATGAGAGTAGCGCTGCTGGAGATGAGGTGTCAATCCAAATTGGACAAGCTGGGGGAGTTGACCCCATGACACAGGTGTTAGCTCGGCCTTCGGACTCGAGTGATGCGATGTATGGGATGAGAGATAACATTCGTCAAGAGCTTCGAGAGGAGTTGAGAGCAGAGATGACTGCTCAGCGAGGGACACCTCCTCCTCCACCTAGGGGAGAAGATGTTCCACGAGTTAGGGAAATTCAGTGGGCTTCGGAGGATTGGGAAGCCAAATTCAGGAAAGAGAAACCTGTGCGGTTCAAGGGAGGTGGAGACCCAGTTGCAGCAGAGCAGTGGTTACGGCACGTGGAGCATGTGTTTTCTTTTCTTCTTCCACCAGAGGAAGAGAAGGTAAGACTGGCAATCCGGCAGCTGGAGGGAGAAGCCTTAGAGTGGTGGTTGAGCTTAGCAGGTCGCCGTGAGGTGGGGAACATGTTGTGGGATGATTTCCTACAGGTGTTCTATGACGAGTTCTTTCCAGAGTCAATTCGGTGGCGCAAGAGGAGTGAGTTTGACACCCTGATGCAGAAAGGGCGGTCAGTAGCCGAGTACGAGTGGGAGTTCCGGAATCTGAGCCGGTTTGCTCCAGAGTCTGTCTCGAGGGAGGACCTAAAGGCCCACAAGTTCACAATGGGTCTTAGACTTGCCTTGAGGCAGAGGATGGAGGTGCTTAAGCTGAGGACTTATACAGAGGCAGTGGATGCCACGAGGATTTTGGAGAGAGGCCTAGATGAGGGAAGGCTAGAGCAAGGAGGCCAAGAGCGGTCAGGTGGGCAGAAGAGGCCCAGGGTGGAGTCTGGGGGAACCAGCCATGTGCAGAGTAAGGGCCAAGCAGTAGGGTCCTCGAGTAGACCCCGTTTTGCTGGGAGTCAGGGGAGCGACTTTCAGAGCTTCCCTAGTGGGTGTAGTTGTTGTGGTGAGGAGGGACACTGGAAGAGGGACTGTCCCAAGAGCAACATGTCTTGCTTTAAATGTGGTAAGGTAGGCCACATTAGTAGGGTGTGCTTTAGCAAGGGAGAGGGTCAAGTTTCTAGTGGGCTAGCTCAGAGTGGAAAGAGTGAAGCACAGTTCAGAACATCGGTGAGACTAGCGCGTATAGGGCTAGTTAGCCAAGCAGGGTCAAATCAGGTCCGTCCTATGGGAAGGCAGGAGGGGCAACCGCAGAGCAGCATAGTGAGGCAATCTGGTGGGAACCAGGGAGGCGGGGGAGATCTGACATCCGAGGCTAGAGGAGGTCAAGCCTGAGTATTTGCCCTTACTTTGGCAGCTCCAGAGGATGAGTTGCCAGCGCCGCCACCAGAAGAGGAGGGGGTAGGACCATCGGTTGTTTGGGGTACGATTCTTATCTCGAGCACTATGATATTTGTTCTTTTTGATACTGGTGCATCATGTTCTTTGATTGCTGAGTCTTTAGTAGAGAGCCTTGGGCTAGAGTGTGTTGAAACTGACAGACCTCTCCTTGTGGGGTCACCCATGGGTGTCACCACATGGTTGAAGAGGAAGTGTTGTGGGTGTGAGCTGACCATTGGTAGTGTAGTGCTTATGTTCGACCTTTTCGTGATGTCCATGGATACCTTTGACGTTATTCTTGGGATGGACTGGTTAGTAGCCTTTCAGGCGAGGATTGATTGTTACAGGAGGAGGGTAGTATTTACTACGCCCTAGGGAGAGGTGGGTTCCTTGCGTGGGGAACAGGGTGATGAGGCGAGTAGAGCAGGTCCAGCGCAAGAGCTGTGGGGTGTTATCACCCACCGTTTAGCAGCACTAGGTTTGGGGAGGAGCGGAGTTCGGGTAAGAGGGTATGGCTAGCTGTAGTGGATCAGTTCCAAGATGTCTTTCCTGAGGATTTGGTGGAGTTACCTCCAGAGCGGAGTGTGGAGTTCACCATAGATTTGCTACCGGGAGTGAGACCCATCTCACAGGTAGCTTATCGTATGGGACCGGCGGAGTTGAGGGAGCTCCAAGCGATTAGTGGAGCTAGAGGAGCGGGGTTTTATTAGGCCGAGTACCTCGCCGTGGGGTGCTCCCGTGTTGTTCGCGAAGAAAGCAGATGGCTCTTTGAGGTTGTGCATTGATTATAGAAAGCTGAACCAGGTGACGGTGAAGAAGAAGTATCCTCTACCCCGCATGGATGACTTGTTTGATCAGCTGAGTGGAGCACGGTGGTTCTCCAAGGTGGATTTGAGGTCTGGTTATCATCAGTTAAGAGTGAGAACTGAGGATGTACCCAAGACAGCCTTCAGGTGTAGGTATGGGCACTATGAGTAGTTGGTGATGCCATTTGGGCTCACTAACGCACCAGCAGTGTTCATGGATTTGATGAATCAGGTATTTGCCCCTTACCTTGATTCATTCGTGGTGGTGTTTGTGGATGACATTCTTGTTTATTCACGTTCTCAAGAGGAGTGTGAGGAGCACTTGGCTGTGGTATTGCAGGTTTTGAGGGAGCATCGTTTGTTTGCCAAGTTCTCGAAGTGTAGCTTCTGGATGTAGGAAGTTCACTTTCTTAGCCATGTGGTGTCAGCAGAGGGGATTAGAGTGGATCCAAGCAAGGTGGAGGCGTGATCAACCTGGGAGGAGGCCAACCAATGTTTTTGAGGTTCGGAGCTTTTTAGGGTTGTTGTGTTATTACCGGCATTTTGTGGAAGGATTTTCTCGTCCAGTAGCCCCTATGACAGCTTTGACGAGGAAAGGAGCAAAGTTTGAGTGGACTGAGGCGTGTCAGCAGGCCTTCGAGAAATTGAAGACTCGTTTGACCACAGCACCAGTTTTGAGTTTGCCGCAGGAGGGAGTTCCATATGAGGTGTATTGTGATGCATCTTGAGTGGGTTTGGGCTGTGTTTTGATGCAGGAGAGGCAGGTTATTACCTATGGTTCGAGGCAGTTGAAGCCTCATGAGCAGAACTACCCGACGCATGACCTGGAATTGGCAACTGTTATCTTTGCGTTGAAGAGTTGGCAGCACTACCTGTTGGGAGAGAGGTTCGTGGTGTATTCTGATCATAAGAGTCTTCAGTATGTGTTTACTCAGAGGGATCTGAATCTGCGACATAGGAGATGGATGGAGTACCTTCAGCAGTTTGATTTCACCTTGACTTATACTCCTAGAAAGGGGAATCTAGTGGCTGATGCCTTGAGTAGGAAAGGTCAAACTGAGGTTGCCTTGAGAGAGTGGAAGATGATGGAGCAAGTAGCTTCATTGCAGCTATCTGAGTGTGATGATAGAGCTGTTTTGAGTCCCATTGTGGCTGTGCCTGAGCTGTATCTTCATGTCCAGGAGGGACAATAGGGAGATGAGGAGTATAACAAGCTTTGTGCTAGGATCGAGGCCAAAGAGCTCGCGGAGGAGTGGACTTTAGGAGAGAAGCGTGAGTTGAGGTTTCGAGGGAGGTTGTTTGTGATTTTTTCTCTTCGGGAGGAAGTGATGAGGGCATTTCATGCTTCGAGGTTAGCGGTGCATCCGGGTGGTACCAAGATGTACCATTCCCTTCATCAGCATTTTTGGTGGCCGAGGATGAAAAGGAGTGTGGTAGAGTTTGTCTTGCGTTGCCTTACTTGTCAGCAAGTGAAGGCTGAGCACCAGCTGACCAACAGGGATGTTGCACCCATTACTTGTGGCACAATGGAAGTGGGACCATATCACAATGGATTTTGTGACTGGACTTCCACCCACTTCGGGAGGGAAGAATATGATTTGGGTTATTGTGGACCGTTTGACCAAGTCGGCACATTTCTTGGCAATCAAGGAGAAAGGTAGTATGAGTGGCCTTAGCCAGCTTTATATTGATGAGATTGTGAGATTGCATGGCATGCCTGTATCTATTGTAACAGATCGAGATGCACGTTTTACTTCCCGGTTTTGGAAGGGTTTGCAGGAGGCTTTGGGCACTGAGTTGAGTTTGAGTACAGCCTTCCATCCTGACACAGATGGACAATCAGAGAGGACTATTCAGACTTTGGAAGACATGCTTAGAGCTTGTGTGATAGCTTTTGGGGGTTTGGGGGCCACCCACCTTCCATTAGTGGAGTTTTCTTACAACAACAGTTACCAAGCCTCCGTTGGGATGGCTCCGTATGAGGCGTTGTATGGTAGACCATGCAGGTCACCCCTGTGTTGGACCAAGGCCGGTGAGACAACCTTGTTGGGGCCGCGATTAGTGCAAGATGCCACGAGAGAAGTTCGCGTGATTCAACGGCGTTTGTTAACGACTCAAAGCGGCGAGAAATCTTACGCTGACAGGAGGAGGAGACCATTAGAGTTTGCTGTGGGGGATCATGTGTTTCTTCGAGTTTCCCCAAGGAGAGGGCATCATCGGTTTGGACAAGGTTCCAAGTTATCTCCACGGTACATTGGACCTTTTGAGATTCGGGAGCGAATTGGTCCCGTGGCATATCGATTAGTGCTCCCTCCGCGTTTGAGTCGGGTACATGATGTGTTCCATGTGTCCCAGTTGAGGAAATACCATCCTAATCCAGCGCATGTGATAGCTTGGCGAGATTTGGATATCGTAGATGATATTACAGTCGTGGAGACTCCTATTCGGATTTTGGATAGGCGGGAGAAGATCCTTCGTGGGAAGATCATTCCTTTAGTTCGTGTCTTGTGGGCACATCGAGGCGTTGAGGAGGAGACTTGGGAGCGAGAGTCTATGATGCGCGATCAGTTTCCAGAGTTGTTCGAGGGCGAACAGTCTTAAAGGAGGGGAGGATGCTGGTATGTTTTACCTTTTTGGTGCATTGTTTGTTTGTGTTAGTTCTTTCTTATGTGTTATGTGTTTTATATAGTTATGCTGAGTATGTGAAATGAATGTCTTCTAAATGTGTATCCTTTATGCGTGTGGTTGCGTTTTTTTGGAGTGCCATGTGTTGTGGTGGAGGAGTATGAGGAGTTCTCATGTATTGGCATTTGTGACATATTGGTGTAGAGGAGTATGAGGTGTGGTCCCTTGACCCAGTATATTGTGGGAATGTGAGTATTTCGTGTTCTTCCACAAGTTGTAATGTGAGTATTTGGAGTTTGTGTTCGTCCTAGTGGGTGATTGTGGGAGACCCGGGATAGCCTTTTTGAGGGCGAAAAGCTTTTAAGGGGGGAAGGATGTGAGGACCCGTGTCCTAGTCCTGAGAGTTAGAGGTTGTGAGGTGCGTTATCTTGTATCGACACGTGTTTGGGCTTGGATGAATTAGTCCTTTTGTTGTGTTTGGGCAAGCACCTTGACCCGACGGCCAATGGGAGTTCGAGGGCGTAGCGCCTCGGTGGGGGTGTCGCCGGAAGCCAAATTATTTTGGAGGAAGCTAAGTTGGAATTTCATGTGTAGCTTGGTCAATGTGGGCTTGGTTGGTGTAGCAAGGGTCGACGTGGTCGACCTGGCAGATGAGCGGTCGATGTGGTCGACGTGCGTCGATGTGTGTGGTCGATGCGAGATTCTTGTTCGACGTAGGTCGCTGTCTGGTCGAGGTCGACCAAGAGCAATTTCCCGAGAGCTTTTCCATGTGTATTGGTTGACGCGAGAAATGTTTGGTGTGGGTCGATGTGAGGTCGACGTGGTCGATCCAACTCGAGATCGGCTTGATGCGATGTGAGTTTTGGTCGACGTTGAGGCCTGGTCGACGAGAGAAGGGTGGTCAATGTGGGTCGATCCTGCCTATTTTTGGCTCAACGTCGCCTCTGTGACAACGTATTTTCGATACGACTTCTGTCTTTCGATTTTAGGGTTCTTTTTCCGTAGCCACCAACGCACACACACACACGCACGCACACACACACACACACAGATTGTCGTCTGTACAATCGTTGCGGGTACGTTCTTGGAATCGGGAGGTGCCATTGGAGAGGAGCAAGGAGGAAGGAGGATCATCCGATTTCTTGATTTCTAAACCCTAACACAATCGGATCTAAGGTAGGTGGTTCTATCTCCTGGAACCTGTATTATGAGTTGTAATTGCTTGAGATGACGATTGCAGGGAGTTTGTATTATGATGTGTGATTGTGAGACATGCGTGAATTTATGTAGATATATATATATATATGTCTTGTGTTGAGAAACATGTGATAGAGATGTCCTTGAGCTGTATTGAGGTGTAATGTGAGTTTGAACATATGTGTATGATTTGTTATGCTTAAATAGATATGCTCCATGAGTTAAATTGTGTATTTCGTTATCATGCTTGTGTTTGAGATATGAGGTCCCAGTGAGGGGACAGTCCTAGATTGGACATGAGATATAAGGTCCCAGTGAGGGGATAGTCCTGGATTGGACATAAGATATGAGGTCCCAGTGAGGGGATAGTCTTGGATTGGACATGAGATATGAGGTCCCAGTGCGGGGACAGTCCATGGGATGCACATGAGACATTGAGGTTCCATTGAGGGAACCTCCTATGAATTTCTTGTGTGTATTTCATTGTACATTAATTACACTACACTGCACATATCTGCATAGAGCATTTTCCGGAGGAGATGTTAGGTTGGTCCAGGGAGACATAACCCCTCTTGAGCCGTGGTTTGCTCACCCACCTTTAATGTCTTTTTCTGCAGGACCTAGCAGGCGTTAGGAGGTTGTCACACTATGGATGCATGAGTGTTGTTTTATTGTTCTCTTTGATATATTGTAATTGAGGAGACTAAGACTCTTGTATTTGCTTCAGATTGGTATACTTATTTGAGACACCGTGTTTTGGGGCTGGTGACCCTATTTATTATGTGACACAGTTTTATTACATGGAGTATTATAATGTGTGGTTTGTGTATGCCATGTGTGAGATTGTGACAGGTTTGGGGCAGCACTCAAGAGAGAGCCCTATTAGGTGACCATTCACCAACCCATTATCCTCCTGGGTGCGAGGCATGAGGTATCACTAACCGGTTTCTCGGTGTTGGAAAATCCGGGGCGTGACAGAATTGTCTAAACTTTGCTTACATCCTTAACTTTGCCTGCAAAACCAGCAGGAAAAATATAATTACACAACAGGTAAATATACACACACACACACACACACACAAAACAAACAAACAAACAAATACATTGCTTATCGAGGTAAAAATCAGAAATAAAAATGAACCCTTACTAGCAATAGCACTAACATGTTATATATACACTGCGAGTGCCTTCACTATACTGCTACGTTGTAATAGTAAATGAATCGTGGCACCATCTCGCGTAGAAGTCCTGGTTCACGTTGTTGGACCTCATTTTGTCCAAGTTGGACATACATATTCATTTTCAGTTTTATATTATTAACTTTGTATAGAAAAATAAAGGGGCATAACCGTTAATTTAAAGGATGTGACATTAATAAAAAAACGAAACAACAAAAAGGCAAAAAATCAGAAAATTTATAAAAAAAACATTTTCCATGAATAGTACTCAGGGGGTACTGTTCATGTCACTATTCGCGAAGTACCCAGGGTTACTGTTGCATGAATAGTACCCGGGGTTACTGTTGCATGAACAATACCCCCGCACCCCTTATTTGACTTCTTAATAATAATAATAATAAAAATCAAAAAAATGGAAGTCCCACATTGGAGGTTTTACAAAATTTCCTTCTCCATAACTCCTATATAAAGGGGTCCTCTTCCCCTTTCAAAACACACCAATAACATCAAATACACATAACTCAAAAAAAAAGAGTAGAGTGTAAAATTAACTGCAGTTCTAAAAAAGAACTGCGGTTATAGCAAAATTAATCTTTTTCTTTCTTTTGCAGAAAAAGGAGGTAATCGGGAGAAGGGCACCTTTGGTCCACGATATTCTAGGTTTTTATTTCTTTCCTTCTTTAGTTTTAATTATTATTTTGTTTAGTAAATTAGTAGTTAGTTTGTAATTAAATTTAGCATAATTAGTTAATTAGTTTTTTAATTAAATTTAGCATAACTAGTATAATTTTAATTAGTTAAATTTAGCATATTTAGTTAGTTAGTTTTTTAGCATAATTAGGTAGTTAGTTAGTTTTTAAATTTAGTATAATTAGTTTAATTAAATTAGCATAATTAGTTTTTTAATATTTAATTAGTATAATTTAATTAGCGTAAATAATCTGATGTAGTTGTATATATATTTATTTAATTTTCGTTAAAAACAGATCACACAAAAAATAATAATAAATTAAAAAAAACAAAACAAGTTATCTGCAGTTCCGGCCAGTGGTTTTTGATGTCTTACTCTCCAAGCCGGTGTTACCGCCACCAGAATCGACGATTGTCAGAACCTTGTCAAAGCTAATGTCGATCTTATATTTATAATCAGTCCTATTGTTGTAGCTTGCTACATATGTATTTTTTTTTTGGGGTTTGTTTGTGGTTGTTTTATCATTTTCATGGAGTTGTAATATGTAAATAAAAAAAGAGGGAAGAGACCAACAAAAAAAGGAAAAGAAAAAGAAAAGAAAAAAGAGAGAGTGGTGTTGTTTTGTATATTATATATCACAATCATGCACGTTACATTTATTTTTCAATTCTTTCAAAAAAAATAAACAAAAAAACAAAAAAAAAAAATTCAACAAAAAAAAAAATTGAACCAAACACCAAAAAATGGAAAAAGCATACTTCAATTGTTTAGGACTTCAATTTCCAAAACAAAGCAAAACCTTAGGATTTCGTTTTCCACTTCAAATAAAAAGCAAAACAATACTTTTAGGACTTCCTTTAAAAATTTAGGGTAAATCAATTTTAACCATAACCTTGACAAATAACTTAGCTAAATAAAAAGCGTAGATTTTCTAGGAAAACCATAGTGCCTCAACCCAATCTCGACAAATAAAACAAATAGAAACCTCCTCCTAAGATAGGTACCAAAAAGGGCGTTGTAGGGGTGTTAATCCTTCCCTACACGTAACCAACGCCCGAACCCATATTTGGTAACGTAGACCACACACACCATAAGTGACCAACTCGCACCCCAAAAACGGTTGGTGGCGACTCTGTACAATCTCATCATTCGGTTGCGGCCTGGACGAAAACCGGTGATGACACACGTTGGTATCACGTGGAACCGCTCCATTTCGATCGAGGAGACTGGAGCTATGCAAGCATGTAGTAGCAAACAAATGCCCCACAATTGTCCCCATCTGACTGTTGGGGAAGATGGTCTTCCCTTATCGCGTATAGTGGGAGGTTACCATGAATTTGAGGATGATTACGCCCAAGGAAAAACCTACAAACCTTCAGCGCTTGTGAGATGTTTTCCTGAAATTTGATTAATGACTCCCTCCTAACCCTACGCATTCGTCCGAAAATAGGAATCATAGATAGTAAAACATTGATCACTGAAATCAACCTTAAGGACCACAAAATGCTGAAAAATGTGAATAGGAATGAGGACAAAATCCAGTTCAGTCCACGGTTTAGCATTGTCCACACTCCTATAAATGTAATTTTGAAACTCCTCAATAGATAGTCAGTCTTTGCATCGGTGTCATCAATGCCCGGCGGTAACATAACGTCAAGACCAGCAGCGGAGGTGAGATTAATGATCTCTGGCTGGGCAGGGGCAGCCTTTGCTGCCTTCCGCGTCTTCCTTCGCACAAAAGCCTTTTTCGGAGGGCTTGAGGCAGCTCTAGTGAAATGAATATGAGGGGCTGGCGTCACCTCTACTTCATGAATAGGATCCTCTGCAGGAATAGGATATGGCTGCTGCGAGAACAAATGGATACTCATCCAGGTACGAGGGCGGGTTCCCCATGTGGATGGAGCGGAGATGACGGGCCAAAATCATGAGGGGAGGAGACTGGATGTGTGGTGCGAAATAAAGACATCATCTCATCACATTAACGACAGTTCTCAATCTGCTCAGCCTCCATTATACGACGCATAGCCTGTAAGTCATCCTCTAACTAAGTAACTCTAGGATCCACATAGGATGGCTCAGGCTGTCGACGGCGGCCTCGTCGGTGCTGGGGGTCCACTCCATGGCGTCTAAGCATTTTATCATGTTGATAGTCCGAAATATAATTCCTGGAGAAGCCCCAACTGATAATATCTACTCTGCTGATCATATGCCTGCTGCAATACAATCATACCCTCTCGGTAGCCTCGGCTCCAAACTGCTCATGGGCATAAGCAACCCAAAGGGCATCCATTACTGCCTCAGATACATCACCATGTGATGGAACTGAAGTCTCATCAGGGGGTGCCACATCAGAATCATGCTCTGAAACGTGGGTAGGAGTGGTAGAACTACGAGAAGAAGTAGCCTGCTGAGTGGAAGAACATGCTACCTCAGGCCGTCCTCATAGCTCAATACTACCGGTTGGACGAACAACAACACTATTATCCTCTAAAATATACTGGAGTATGTGATGTTGAGGATATGGCAGCTGTGCCCTCTCACGAAAGACCTATGAGTACTGATGCACTAAAACCTTCGTTAATAGTCGACCAAAGGCCCTATGTTCAAGCTGGGTAGCCCACACTTCAAATATGACAACCCCCCAATTAACTGTTATACTATCCTCAAAGCAATATATTAATTTTATATACTTATTGGGGATGGAATCAGTCCTTGACATCTGACAACATATATATTTTCCAACTATATTTACCACAAAGCGTGTTTTCCCCTTAAAGCATACTTTCCTGTGATATCTCCTTTTATGGAATTCTTGATCATTGTATCCTAATAGCCAGCCCATGTCCCTCATTTTCATCTTTGGGAGAGGATTCATGCCAAATTCCAATTGAAAAGCATCATTAATGATAGAGGGGTTTATAATTACCTCTAAATCATGAACCATCAAAATTAGCATTTCCTCTCCATCTCTCACCTCCACTTGCACATGATCATAAAACTCTGTAAGGTCATCTTCCAGAAGAGGGAAAGGGTCGGCTACAAGGTGGCGAAGTCCGATACGCTCGAGCCGAGCACGAACGGCTTCCATCCATGGGATAGTAGATTAAACAACGGCTTCCCAATGAAGGACTTGGCTGGCATAAACCTGGCGAGAACTAACAGTAGATGTCTTCACCTTCGACTGTCGAGTAGATCGAGCCTTGGAAGCCATTAGAGAAACGTGCAGGTGTTCGCGTTGAGTGCTGGAACATCGAGTAAGTGTTTTAGGGTTTGGGATGCTCGTCAATCAGCAGAGACGAAGACGCGAGCCAATTAAATAAAGCTACGGGCACGAATGTCGATGACGCTCGATGCTGTGCACAATGCCTCACTCCCAACTCCAAAAACATCCATGACAGTACATTCGATCACACACATTGGGCAAATATCAAATAAGTTCGCTCGATTCTAATGTCGAGCAGAGAATCGAGCTCAATCTTGAGCACTAGCATTGAGCGCAACTCAATCGAGTTGTCCTCAATGCTCGTGCTCGAGCAGCTTGATGCTCTATGTTGAGCTGAGGCTCAAGCAGGAATGCTTGTGCTCGATGCTAGTGCTCGAGACTGAGCTCGATTCTGCATGTCGAGTCGAGTCTCGAGTACGAGCATCGAGCAGGTGCTTTGTCACTCATTTTGTTTTCGCCGACGTGGAATGGGCTATGTCAGCCAGGGTCGCAGCGATGCCGCAAGCATGGTTGTACCTAGCACTACTCAAAAAATTAATGAAAAGCCGTGGAGCAACGATCAAGACTCGTGCTAGTTAAGACCTCCAAGGTCCACGTAGCAGTCGTCACTTTTGAACCTGCACATCGGGTACTAAAACGCTGGGTTCTTAGCGGCGTTTATAAACATGCCTGTATACGATAAATACTAGCGGCGTTTTACAAACGCTGCCCTATTCCCTGTGTTTTGTCTAACCACGCCTACATTTAATTTCGGTCGGCATTAATGGAACACCACTATTTGTACGGTCTGTGCCAGCGCTTTATCAAAAACGCCGCCATATACATTTAACGACGTTGTTTCCTTAGCGTTTCGACAACAAAGCCAACTCAATATTTTAAAATAATATTTTAACAAATAAGAGTATATTAAAAAATACTATTAGTTAGAATATTTATAGTGGTCTCAATAAATTTTAGTTAAAATTTAACTATAAATTAAACTTTTATAAAATTTAGCTAGTTAAAATTTATGTTAGTATTTAAGGCTCACCAAAATTTCAATATTTATATTAAAATATTAATTTCGGGTCCAGCTCTCCCACCCATATCGTGTCTTCTCCCCCTATCGTTGCCCCCGTTGGCCCCTCCCCATGGCAGCGCCGTTGCCCCTGTAAGCTCCCCTCCCCCTGCAATGGCATCACCCCCCGTCAACCCTCTCCCCCCTGCAGCGTTGTCGCCCCTGTCGGCTCCCCTCCCCCTATAGCGGCGTCGACACTCGTCAGCACCCCCCCCCCTTGCAACGCCGTCGCTCCCGTCAGCTCCCATCTACTTGCAGCGGCGTCACCTCCTGTCGATCCTCCTCCCCCTGTGGTGGTGTTGCCCTCCGTTGGCCCCCTCCCCCTGCAGCACTGTTGCCCCCAAATCTGTCGATGCGTCATCGCCGAAGGTGTGTGTAACATGCATTGTCGTTGTCGATGAGGGAGAGAGGAGAGAGAATGCATAATATTTTATTAAAAAAAAAAGAATAGCTAGTAGGAAAGAACTCGCCAGTTTTGGCTAGTGAAACATAAATAGCTATTTTTGTGGCTATTCTATTGAGACTGCTGTAAAGACATTTTAATGCTTTTTAGCTGAAATTTAATAAAAATTTAAATTTATTGAGTTTATTGTGAGTGCTCTTATGTGTATAGAAAATAGCTCTTTATATTAAAAAAAAACTATATATAAAAAATATATAAAAAAGTATTAGAGTGCTAATAGTTAAAATGTAGGAAAATAATAAACGAGTCATTAGATCATATTAGAGCAGATTTAACAGCTGACGGTCGGTTCGTTTCCCGTTATTCAGTCCTCTACGTGTGTGTATAGATCTAACTTATCACATGTCTTTCAAGACACATGGCTGTAAGTGAATGGTTACCTTTAAACTTTGAACATTGGATCAATCGGCAGAATCTACAACTGTAAATCATAATGTTTGCAGCAAAATGGTACCATAGGCCAATTTTTAAATATTGAGTGAGTTGATTGAAGGGACCACACTCACTAGAAAAGGCCACGTTCAAAATGCACATGGGGATTGGGCGGTGGAATATAATTATATACGCTGTGTCCATCTCTCAGAAAATGATCAATCAACTCATTTTGTTTAATTCAAGCCACGTGCAACTCCTTTGTTTTAAAACAATTAAAACAATATTATTTGCACAAGATGTTATAGCTTAATTATAGGCTTAATTAAAGCACGGATAGTGAATAAATAAAATGCATTATGCATTGCATTTGATGGGGTGGGGGAAAGAAAAAGTAAAAGATGAGAAAAGAATTTACGAGCATTCTTTAGCTTCAAAAGACATTACAGTGTTGTTATCGTGGTTTTAGCTTTAATCGGCTTATTAATAACGTGACTTGCTTTTAATTAACTTATATATATATATATATATATATATATATATATATTGAATGTACATGCCATGTGGGTTAACTAACCTAATAATTCTTGAGCTACTAAAAAAGTGTGAGGTCTTTTGCATTACAATTTTAATTAGATATTATCAGACTTATCCTTTATTTTCATAATCATATTTTCATAATTACAGCATGTCAGCATGTGGTTCTGCTCAATTGAAAATTTATCCATAAGCTATAATCACCGAAGTTTCCTTAAAAAAAATCATTCCAGATGACTGAATGAATAAATGAATATCACATGCGTATATATTGGAATTATCATCTGATAAATTGATTGAATAATATTGTCCCTGTGAAAAGGTCGTAAAAGTTTCACATTCTAGCTAGTGATATTCACCTTTACCCCAAAGATAAAAAGGAAAAAACTCACATTCATTCTAATATAAAGTGCCATTTGCTTGACCAATTTAGCAGTCGGTGCCGAGAGCCATGTGGCTGTGGGCATCTTGTCTCACAGTAGCGCGCGGCGTTTCTGAAATATGGGCCCCGCAGAAGATGGGATAGTGGCAGTTTCGCTGTTTTTTTTATTTTGGGCGAATCGAGGACTTTATGGTATGCCAATCCACTTTAAAATTCAATGCAGTCGATCAACACTTTACTCAAAACCAAAAAATAATCTCTCTCTCTCTCTCTCTCTCTCTCTCTCTCTCAAAATATGCTTCGGATGATAGTGCTGAATGCGATACTTTTTTGTGCTGCTGGTGGCGCCGCCGCTCCTTTTGCCGGCGGTAAGCTCCTTTATATATCCTTTTCTTCTAGTCATATACAAATCTTGGGGTGTGTCAACTTGTATAGCAGTGTACCCAATCATCATGCCATATTAGGTACGCTGATCACATAAACATAATCTCTGAAAAGTGCTCTAGTAAATATCAAATAGACCAAACACATTGCGTGTGTGTGTATATATATATATATATATATGCATCCATTAGCCTTTTATTTGTTAATGTTATTGTGGCCTCAAAGTCTAAAAAAGCACTGTGTCAGTCCAGGGACGATTCAGTTCAGTCCTCGCATTTGTCTATATATATCTGCTCTGGGGTCTCTGTACGCATTCGGTATGTGATCTGTGCATAAAACTTTTTTTTTTTGATATCCGAATCGTTTTGGGCTGGCTAGCTAATCCCATTCTGATTCGGATGCAACCACAAAAACGGAAAAGATTATTGCATACTTGGGACTCGAACTCGAACCCGTACGACTGGGCTGCCATATATATATATATATATATATATTCTCAAAGCAATTTAAACTTGTCCTCACATGGCAGAACGTGGATGCATGTTATTAATTAGTTGTGGTTTCAAGTTATATATACGTGTGTATAAATTAATCTCGTTTCTTTAAAATAAAAACTACTATTTAAGGTGTTTTTTTTCGAAGAAGTAAAGATATTTAATATATATAGCAAATTAATTTATCGTCTTTATGAATCATAAAAAATCAACGTTATGTAATTGCAGGGTTATTACCCAATGGCGAGTTCGAGTTGGGCCCAAAGCCGTGGGAAATGCAGGGCAGCAGAGTTACGGCACAAGACGGGGTGCCCAAATGGAGGATTGGGGGACTGGTGGAGTACGTAAAGTCGGGACAGAAGCAAGGGGACATGCTGCTGGTGGTCCCAGGGGGAGCCGCCGCCGTGAGGCTGGGCAACGAGGGGCTGATAAAGCAGACGGTGGAGCTCCGGGAGGGACTGTACTACTCCATCACCTTCAGTGCTGCCCGCACCTGCGCGCAGGAAGAGCGGCTCAACGTGTCGGTAGCGCCATCGTCCGGCCGGCGAGGGAGCACAGCGGTGGTGGGGCGGCATTCTCGTGACTGTGCCATCCTGCCCATGCAAACCGTGTACAGCAGCAATGGCTGGGACTCTTACGCATGGGCGTTCAAGGCTCGCGACCATGTGATCGAGGTCTTGATCCATAACCCCGGCACTGATGAGGATCCGGCTTGCGGTCCCCTCATTGATTCCGTCGCCTTGCAGCCTCTCTATCCTCCCAAGCCAACCAGAGGTACCGTACGGTTCTCTCGCTCTCTCTCTCTCTCTCTCTCTCTCTCTCTCTCTCTCTCTCTCTCTCTCTCTCTCTCTCTCTCTCTCTCTCTCTCTCTCTCTCTCTCTCTCTCTCTCTCTCTCTCTCTCTCTCTGTATACATAGGTTACATATATGTTCATAGTGTGTATATTCTTTAATTTACTACTAGCTAGTATCGATGGATCATGTATGATGGGGCATTTGGGTGCATGCAGACAATATTTTGAAGAATGGAAATTTTGAAGAAGGGCCATACGTGCTGCCCAATGCCTCATGGGGGGGTTCTGATCCCACCAAACAGCAACAACAACAACAACAACAACATCGAGGACGACCACTCCGCACTCCCCGGGTGGATGATCGACTCATTCAAAGCCGTCAAGTACATTGATTCCGACCACTTCGCGGTCCCCGCCGGCAGGCGAGCAGTGGAGCTTGTGGGTGGCAAGGAGAGCGCCATCTCGCAGGTGGTCCGAACCGTTCCCGGCAGGTTGTATGCCCTGACATTCGCGGTCGGGGATGCCCGCGACTCCTGCGTGGGCTCAATGGCGGTGGAGGCGTTCGCCGGCAGGGACACCGTGAAGGTGCCGTACGAATCCAAGGACGGCAAAGGGGGGTCGGTGCGGGCCATGCTCCGGTTCAAGGCGGAACGGGCCCGGACTCGGATAATGTTCTTCAGCACCTTCTACAGCATGAGCAGCGACCACACGGGTTCCCTGTGCGGGCCAGTGTTGGACGACGTGAGGCTGCTCAGCGTCCGCGACCCGCGGAAGCGATGATGCATGTTCGCATTTTGATGATTATGCTTGCTATCTCTATATATATTTGCTGATTTTTCATAACTTATAATTAAACCGCATTGAAAATTAAATCGTCCTAAACTTTTAATCTATCTCTTCGGATAATTTACGCATCCAAAACGTACGTGTATAAGTAAGCTGCATCTCAATAATATTGTTTTCCCTCATTGGGTAGATCTTTTTTATTTTTATTTTTTTTCCTTTGGTTATAAGTAAGGAAGTATTAAAAGCAAGTGAAAAAACTGTATATATAGAAAAAAACAGTGACGGGATCCTCACATTTGACAGGAGGGAGGTTTTAGGTGAGGATGTGAACTAAGTCATCAGGCTTAATTATGTGCCCATTTACGAATATGATGGAAGTATATTTGGAGTGTTGGGTCTTTTTCGTGTTCTTTTGAGGCAGCAATTAATGAATTTTATTAGATGTATTTTGGAGTGTTGCGTTAATATACGGACAAATATTGTGAATGAAACAAAACATCAAAAATATACTTACGAGCTAAATAGTACTTTCGTTAGAGTCCAAAAGACTTTTATTAACTAATATTTAATTAGTAATTTCTCAATATAAAACATTTCTAACATAAAGACCCATAGAGTGACTCACATGATCAACGAGCTAGTTTAAAGTTTTTCACTAATATTGTTTACCTTCTTTCAAAAAAAAAAGTTCACAATATATTCTTATATGGACGAAAATAACTTAAAATTCAAATATTGCACTGTTCAACAAAAATTAGCCGAGCTACACATTTTGAAGTTCTAAATAAACTGCATGTACCAATGATAAAATCAATACGTAGTTGGTGTACCACAAACTCAAATTATACCCTTCTAATTTACTGCAATTTGTGTTCAAGGAACCATAAAATTAATTCTAACTTTTCCTTTCAGTCACTCGTGACCCTCGTTTCTTGTAACTTCATTCCAATAAAGCCTTATCAATGTTACACCATAACCAGTGAAAATTCAAATTTTATACAGGCACAGGCCCATGTAAAAGAAACTAGTTTAGATTGGTGTTTATGTAATAAACATGTATTTAAAAGGGGGCCGGCGTTATATGAGAAGATTCCCCTAATCCTTATTTACCAACAATATGACGAAAAACATTATGCAAAAACCAAACTATCGTACATTCAGTACAAAATAATAATGGAACCACTCCATTAATCATCAACATGATCATCATCATCATATATGGTGGGTGAACTTCTCTTAGAAATGAAACTCATTGATATACTATTCCTATATGTGAATGTGACACCGAGGAAAAACATTAAACAATAAATTGATCAAGTAGAAGAGCCAACTTACTTAAAAAAAAAAACAAAAAAGTAAAAGAGCAAACTTAATTATTTATATATTACAAAAAGAATGAATTGTGGTAATGGAGATTCATCTACATATATAAATTGCTTTAAGAGTTTACCATTTGACATGCGTGGGAAAAAATGTAAACATGGATAATCTAACCTAGATATTTCTGCCAAGTCCTCTCATACTCACAACAAATAGAATTGGTAAGAATCGATTGATGACAGCAATGAGGACCAAGTTAAGAACCTTGGAAACGTAATAGGAAAGCATTATTTCACCGGAAGGTAGTAAGAGCACTAGTAGCATATTTTCTATGGGAGTCTGTTTTTCTTTTTTTAAGAAAACAAAGTTAAAAAGTTATAAAATCATTCCCACAGCAGAAACTCTATATTTAACTTTTTCTATAGGTTTTGTACAGTATTTCCCAATGTATTGGAAAGTATGTTAACTCTCTATAATTATTAAATTATATATAAAAAATTTCTCTTACCTCTCTCATTTATGTTTTCTATAACATTCACTTTCATTTCATATTAAATTATAAAAAAATATTATTAAATAAAAATTAGTATAATATAATATTTTAATTATATAGAAAGTGATTAAGGGAATCTATTATATTTATATAGGGAAGCAAAAAGTAATTTAAATATATAAAAGTAGGAAACATGAATGGGTGTCTGCTATGACTGCCTTGAGTTGCTTAGAGAATTATCAACATCAGCAAGAAAAATCTACTTAAATCTCACATCCAGGAATAACATAGGAATAATTAATGCACTATTGCTTTTGTGACACGATCAACATAAAATTTGTCAATCGAGTGCCATCCATCATGACTGTGTGAGCCTCACCCTAAAAATAGATCTACAAGCAATGCATTAAAAATTCAAATCCATGTGATTAACTATAACTATAGGGGGAATCAATATTTAGGTAGTCAAGATTCTCCACTAACTAGGGTAGAACATTTATTGATGGGATTTTGATTGCATGTCTCTCCAATATCATGATTGTATTTAGTTTTCATTAATTTTTCTTGCCTCGGGTATAGGTAGTCCAAAGAGCAACCCAAAGACATCGGGAGTTCTAGTCGTCATTCACTTACAGACATAGTCTATATGATAGCACAGATTTGATAAGGACATCTAACAAGCAATCATCTAAGCACCTCTCAACCTTTTAGTCTTATGGTGCTACGAAACTAACACCCATAATCTAAGAAAATCTCCTGATGAAAGACCTAATTGCATGGGAGTTGAGAGGGATGTGTCTTATTAAGGTGGGGTGCCCTAATAATGTCGAAATACCTAAGAGAATTGTGTCAACATCCACTAATATGTTATCATTTCTCCAAACTAGCAAAAGTCATCTCTTATGAAAACGTACCCTACCCACATAGACTTCAGCTCTTCGCATGTTACTATACTATATACGCATGGTGTTAAATCCAAAAATTTATACAAAACCCATCATAATGTCGACACGATTTTCAGGTCTCATAAGTTATATTGTAGCATGCTATAATTGGTAGGGTTTGAAATTTAGGAAACCTATGATCCTTCACACATGGGATAAATTAGCTCAAACTAATATCATAAACATGAAAATTTTGATGTAAAAAGGTCAATTCTAAAAGAAATTGAGCTAACTCGAGCTGAATTAAGAGGTTAAAGACTTGAACTTGGACTAGAAAGGAGATTTGGGCTTGTGCCCATGGCCAAGGAAGTACAAGCCACAACTGGCACGAAATGGAGAAAACGAGCGCCTATAACGCGGCCTACATTTTTTTTTTGATACTAATCACAATGATAATCACGACTTTTATTTTTTCTACTTTTATCAAAATGTGTGTGTGTGCGTGTGTGCGTGCATGCGTGCGCGTGTGCGTGTGCGTGTGCGTGTGTGTGTGTGTTTTAACATGTAACATGCATTTTATTTAGGACTTCATAATGGAGATATTAAATCATGAAAACATACATAACCATTACAGGTACATATAGAGAATAAACCACAAGGGGCTATACAGGGATACCATTCATGATACAAAGTACAATACAAATCAACATCATTAAAGTAAGCACCGATTTAATGAAGAGAGTCATCCCACCTGGGATGAAGAGACTTTGTGAGAGAGTTGGAAAAGAGTTTTGTGAATGGTGTGAGTGACTTGAAAATCTGAGATGTGATATGTGCTCGTGTCGTATCTCATATGTAAATACAAACACCTCATCAATATAAACCTTATAGCCTCCCAGGATCAACCTCATCCTCTCGGGTTTTCTCAAAATAGGCCACCTAGGCAAACAGTAAGCCTCACAAGTTTATTATCACATCTAGCCTCCCAAGCACAAAATGCTTCACAAGTTTGGCCTCATAGGCGCATATCACTACCATGTTTAAATGAACATATGTAAACATTCAAACATCACAATTTATGTCTCCACAAGAATCTCATGCTTAAGTCATAAGTTCAAACATATTAAATCAACAAAAATATGGCATCTCATGCACATTCTAATCAATACAAGGCATACCCACAAAGTAACAAGTTAGAATTCTCAAGTCATGTTAAACCAACCCATGGGCTCACGCCCCCAAACATACACTCAAGGCCACTCTGGTGTATCAATGACCCCTCGAAAATGGAAATAGATTAAATGGAGTTCAAAATGGAGGAAACGAGTGAACTATACATAACCAGCAGCGATAGGCCATTCTCTAACTGTGGCGGATTTTCTTAGGTTCAAAGCTCTCTATTGGTTGTGACAGACTAAAACCAGTCACGACCAACCCAATCTTGATTGTTTATACTATGTTGGACCCTATTTTGTCTGGCTTGGACACATTTTATCAAATTCAATTTTCCTTCTATGCTGCTTCGGTTTGTTGAAATTTTGCAGAAAGACGGAGTTGTGACCATTGAGCCACAAATGCCCGATTTCAACAAATTATTTAGGAAAGGCCTCCAAATGCCAAAGAGCCAATCTTGGGTGATAAAAAATCAAATTTGAGGATCAACGCCTTCGATCACACTCGATTCCGAGGTCAAACAAAGAAGATATGATCAAAACAGCATTCATGCCACCATCGAGGGTTAAAACGGTAATTGACTTTTTAAACAACACTCCAGATCAGGTCACGAATCTCATTTTCCTATTCTACTCATCGTTCTGAGAATTTTGACATATATATTGTGTATATTCGTGTGACGCCCCGGATTTCTGATCCGCAGAAACCGATTAGTGAATCCTCATGCCCACACCTGAAGGGACAAGGGGTTAGTGATAACACCAAGAAAGGGACCTTAGCACGGGTGTCGTCCCTGAACCATATCACACATATATCATACAAATACAACAATCTCATTTCAATCCACAATGTAAACACACATTCATACATGTCATTTCCCCCACGGGGTTACATAATATTATTACAACCCAACAAAACAAGCAAACACACACGGGGTCTTCACCTCTGGTGAACCTCCTAGCTCCTATAGGCACCTGAAACAAACAAAGACAAACACAACAGGAGGGCTGAGCCATCACAGCTTAGTAGAGATCCTATCTCCCCAACCCATCCCAACTCATAAATTAGTGTAGGCAAGTGCTCGTGTAATGCTACATATACATCACCAACTCAATCATGAAATCACTCATTCACATATAAAGCAAACCTCCCCGGTCACACAAATATTGCCTTTTAGGAACAATATTGGCTTTCAGGCACCATAGTACCTCTCAGCCTCAATAGTGTCTCTCAGACATAAGAACCTCTTAGGCTCTATATAAATCTTGCCTTACAGGCCCTCAATAGTAGCCTCTTAGGCTTATCAAGCTAGCCTCACAGGCCTACATGACCACTAAGGGGGGGTCACAACACTTCCTCTGTAAGAAAAGCCAGACTCCACAACCCTATCCTCAAAACTTGACCAAAGTTGACTTAAAGGTTGCAATATAAATGATCCAGTCTAGTGCAACTACTTGCCTACCTCGAGTACACTGAGTACTCATCCGGACTAACACTCATCCAGAAACATTGTTCACTCATCCGGAAACACTGTTCACTCACCTGGAAATACTGTTCACTAATCCGGAACACTCACCCGGAAACACGGAACACTCACCAGAAATATTGTTCACTAATCCAGAAACACTCACCCGAAAACACTGTTCGCTAATCCGGAACATTCACCCGAAAACACTGTTCACTGTCATTTTTGCCAATTTTCTCATCTAGAATGGCAACCCAGCAACCTTAAACACTCATAAACACATTTATTTCGATATACTCCCCAACACACGTATTAAAGAACTCTAAATTTCATGTAATCAATAGAAATACCTCTATTATGCATTTAAAGCATAAGATGCAACCCAAAATTAGGTTTTCCCCCAAATCTTAGGGTTCACCCCCAAATTCCATGATTCCACCCAAGTTAAACATGCTAAGCCTACTATGAATCATATAGAGAGTTAGAATCACCTACCTGGAATGATTCTTCGCGATCTACGAGCTCCAATCGCTCTAAATCACCAAGGCTGAAGCTCCTCCAAGCTCTCACCTTCTCTCTTTCTGTCTCTCTCTCTTGCTCAAGCACGTACACACTAAGAAATAAAGAATAAGGCAGTTTCTTCATTATGTATACTGCTTCTAATAATTGGCCTCCCAACAATAATTGACCTTCAAGGTTACGAATTCCAAATTGAGTCAAAGTACTGTCAAAACGCTCGAAATGACAAGCACAACACTATTCTGATATTATCACACTCAAATGACCGCTCAAAAGCAAAGTTAACCAATAACCCCCAGAAAAGTCAAAAATTGGGCCACTCGGGACCCCGACCCTGAATTGGGCCCAAGTACTATCAAAATGCTCACATCAACGGCCACATTACCGTCCAGATAGTTACATTCCCATAGAATGACTCTCTCAAAACTATCCAAATACGGGTCTTTATATCCTCCCCCCTTAAAGACTTTTCGTACACGAAAAGAAATGTAGGGGTCAAACAACAATACAAAGTCATACTCAAACTCAACAAATCTATTGCAAAATCCAAACGCAAAGTCCCCACCTAACATCAAAACTCACAAACATGCCACCCACATGTCACCCATCACACAGATGTACCATAACTCACAGCTCACAATAAGCCGAAACAGGCACAAACAACCCCACGAGAAACCCACATATCATATATAACCACATAGACCACATATATCCCATATATTCCACACCACAAAGCGTCATATCACATATGACTAACACCACATATCACATAATACAACATATCACTTATGTGAAACAAATCAAGACACAAAATAATATCATATCTCATATATATAAAACCCACATCCCATATGGTTAACACAAATCAACATATCTCATATGTGCAACACACAAACCCGCAAAGCCCAAAAGCCCAAATTTTTAACACGATTTCAAAACGCTAGTTCAAAACACCGCATATCATATATGCACAATGCCACATATATACACCCAACCATACATAACAATAAAACGGAAAACACACATAATAAACATACATACACATACCACATAAGGCTCTCGCCACCTCTCTCCTTCAGGATTATTTGTCCTCGAACAACTTGGGGTAATGCTCCCATATCTCCGCCTCGCATTCCCATGTCTCCTACTCTATGCCATGGTGTCTCCACAAGACATGAACCAAAGGGATAGCTTTGCCTCGCAAAAGCTTCTCCTGCATGTCCAACACCCAAACGGGAACCTCAATAACAAAGATATCATCAGCAATATCCAGATCACCCCAATTAATCACATGAGTTGAGTCTGGATGATATTTTCGCAACTAGGATACGTGAAACACACTATGCACCTTGCTCAATCGTGGCGGAAGAGCCAATTGATACGCCACAGGACCAATCTGGCTAGTATCTCAAAAGGGCCAATAAATCTCGGCGATAGCTTGGAACCCTTTCCAAACCATCGATGTCCTTTCCTCGGTGACACACGGAGGAATACATGATCACGCACTGAAAACTCTAAAGGACTCTACCTCCGATCCGCATAGGATTTCTGCCTACTCTGGGCTGTCAATAAACACTGATGAATCATTTTCACCTTCTCAGTGGCCTCCTAGACCAGCTGTGGTCCCAATAGAGCGGCCTCGCCCACCTCAGTCTAACACAATGGAGACCGACAAGGCCTCCCATACAATGCCGCAAATGGTGCCATCCCAATGGACACCTGATAGCTATTGTTGTAGGCAAACTCCACCAAAGGTAGGTGAGTGGCCCACGAACCCCCAAAATCCAACACACATGCTCGCAACATATCCTCCAAGGTCTAAATCGTCCTCTCAAACTGACCATCTGTCTCAGGATGAAAAGTTGTACTCAAGTTCAGCTTTGTCCCCAAAGCCGCGTGCAAACCTGCCCAAAAGCGGGATGTAAATCTCGCATCCCTATCCGATACAATAGATGAGGGCACCCCATGCAACCTAACGATCTCACTGATATATAACTGGCTCAAAGCCCCAATGGGATCCCGCTCCCTGATAGCTAGGAAATGGGATAATTTAGTCAGCCAATCCACAATAACCCAAATCATGTCCTTCCTCCCCGAGGTGGGTAGAAGTCCTGTCACAAAATCCATAATAAGGTGGTCTCATTTCCACTCTACCACTGCTAAGGGCTGCAACAGACCCACTGGATGCTGGTGCCCAATCTTTACCTGCTGACAGGTCAAGCATGCAGAAACAAACTCGGCCACATCCCTCTTCATCCCAGGCCACCAAAAATGTTTCTGAAGAGAATGGTACATCTTGGTGCCTCCTGGATGAACAGCAACTCTAGACTGATGGAACTCCCTCATCATATCCCTACGAAGAGGAGACGCCACAATCAAACGCCCATGAATGGTCAACTTGTGCTCAGGACCCTCGGCCCAATCTCCCGCTAGCCCCCTAGCTATAATCCATGCACGGAGTACCTCGCACTCAATATCCCCCAATTGTCCATCCTGAACTCGCCGATACAACTTGTCATCACTGGTTTTCGTCCGGGCCCTTTTGGGGTGAGCACAAACTAAACCAATGGTGAGAAATTTAGAGTCGCCACCAACTATTTTTGGGGTACAGTTGGATACCCTCTACTTTAAGTAGTTTAAGGTGTGGTCTGCGTTATCAGAGAAGGGTTCGGGAGTTGGTTACGTGTAGGGAAGGATTAGCACCCCTACAACGCCCTTTCGGTATCTATTTTCGGAGGAGGAGGTTTTTATTTTTTTTTTACTGTTATAATTGGGTTAAGGCACTATGGTTTTCCTAGAAAGTCTATGCTTTTATTTTACTAAGTTATTTAACGTTATGGTTAACATTGTTTTACCATATATTTCTAAAGGAAATCCTAAATGTTTTGTTTTTTTTTTTTTTTTGTTTTTTTTTTGTTGTGTTTTGTTTTGTTTTGTTGTTGTTGTTTTTTTTTGTTTTAAATGGAACATGAAATCTTTTAGTATTTGGTTTGAAAACACTTTTTTTTCTTTTGTTTTTTTTTGTTTTTTTGTTTGTTTTTTGTTTGTTTTTTTTTAGCTAAGCCTTTTGGTTATTTGTATTATTTTGGTTTTATTTTTGGTATTAAAAAATGTACTTGATAAATCTAAGAATGCTATACTTATCACCATTATTTTCTATTTTAAAAAAAATGTTTTTTACATCTTTGTTTGTTTGTTTTTTTCTTATATTGGAAAACTATTTATAACATTTTATTCTATTTATTAAAAAACGTTTTTACATCTTTTGTTTTTTTATTGGAAAACTTAACATAATAACAAAAAACATTTATATCACTTTATTCTATTTATGCGAATTAAAAACGTTTTTACATCTTTTGCTTTTTTTTATATTGGAAAACTAACATAATAACACAAAAAAAAACATTTATATCATTGTATTCTATTTATGTGAATTAAAAAAACGTTTTTACATCTTTTGCTTTTTTGATATTGGAAAATTAACATAATAACACAAAAAAAAACATTTATATCACTTTATTTTATTTATGTGAATTTTTTTTTTACATCTTTTGCTTTGAAAACATACCTAATAAAACAAGAAAAATATATTTATATCACTATATTATTAAAAAAATGATTTTTTACACTTTTGTTTTTGGAACATATACCTAAAATCATATATTTTTGTATTGATTTGAGTTTTAAAAAAACGTTTTTTACCTTTTTTACCACAACAATAAAAACAAGCAACATAGCAAAGAAATAAAAATAACTAAACCCAAAAATTAAACAATTATGTGGTGTGTGTATCGGAATACTAAATACAATCCCTTTTCTCTTTTTTTGTCTCTCTTTTTTTCGTTTTCTCTTTTTGTTTGTTGCTTTTTTTTGCTTTGTACATATTACAATTACATGCAACAAAATAAACAAACAAAAGTAAAAAATACAACAAGAAGAGAAAAAGAAAAAAAATAAAAATAAAAAATACAAAGAGATAAAAATAATATTACAGCGGCTAAACAAGAAAGAAAAGAGGAAACACAAATAACAAACAAAAAAAATGAAATTTAGCAATATAGCACAAAATAAGTAATAATAAAAGGGTAGCGGAACCGACTTTATCGATCTTGACAACGACACCACGTCCGAGCTATCCTGTGGGCGTCGGTAGTGTTGAAAGAAACTCCGAGTCCGGTGGAAAACTGTGAACTCGCCGGACCTTGGCCGGAACTTGAAATCGATGCCGGAGACGGATCGGAACTTGGGAGGGATTGGAGAAAATTGGGTTTGATTTATTGCTGTAAAGGAAGGGAGATATGTAATGATTTTTGGGTTTTTTTTTGTTTGAAGATTGAAAAATGAGAGAGGATGATTTTTTTTGAGAATTTTTGTAGGATTTTTTGGGATGAAAAATGATGTTTTTTGATTTGTGTTTTGGGAAAGGAGAGTGGAGAGGAAGGAAGAGAGAGTAGGCTTTTTTTGGAAAAATTCGTAGGACTTTTGGGATGAAATATGAGGTTTTTTGATTTGGGTTTTGGGAAGGAAAATGAAGAGAAAGGAAGAGGGAAAATGGCTTTTTTTTGGGGAAAAAATTTTGTTTTGGGGATGAAATATGAGGGGTATTTATAGTTAAAGAAGGGGAAAAAAAATTGTCGGCGGTACTGTTCATGAACAGTGTACGGGTACTGTTCATGAACAGTACCCAGATTTGAAATATTAGTTCTTTTGTTTTTTTCTTAAAAAATAAATAACAAAAAAACAAAATACAAAAAAACAAAAAATCAAACATGTCAGAATTTATTATTATTTATTAATAATTTTTTTTTTTATATTTTTTTTATTTAAAATATATATATATATATATATATATTTTGGGCCTGTGAACAGTACGCGGGTACTGTTCACACGTGTTTTTTATTTTTATTTTGTTTTTAGGTATTAGTTTTAATTAAGATTTTTTGGTCTGTGAACAGTACGTGGGTACTTGTTCACACGTGTGTTTTTTTTTAACAGAACATTTTAGTATTAGTTTTAAATTAATATTTTTTGTGCTGTGAACAGTATGCGGATACTGTTCACATGTTTTTTTTTAAAATAGCCAATATATATATCAAAATTCTCACAATGACGAGAGGATCACGATGGTGAGGTTCGTGACCTGATTTGGAGTGCGGTTTTGCAAGTCAATTATCATTTGACCGCTATTAGCGGTTTGAACACTGTTTTGACCATAACTTCGTCATTTGACCTCAGAATTGAGCGTGGTCGGAGGCGTTGATTCTCAAATTTGATTTTCCATCACCTGTGACTGTCTTTTTCCCTCCCTTTATCTTAATGGTTATGCCTCTTTATACAAAGGCAATGACAGATATGGAATAATAAATATATATGTCCAACCCGGACAAAATGGGGTCCAACAGCTGCCCCTCTTTGTGCATTGTTTGTATACCAACATTGTACAAAGATAAAAGGGAGTCATTTTGGACGGGTTGGAGTGCTTACCTGACTTACCAAATGCTAAAGCAGAAGGAGAGTGGGATGTCGTATGCTGTCTCCAAGCATATGAGGGTTTCTCGGCCGGTGAATTTTGGACAATTTTGACGAGGCATTTAAGGCCTAACAGAGTTGGAAAAGGCATCCAAGGCCTAACAAGAATTGAAAAGGCATCCAAGGCCTATCAGGAATTGAAAAGGCCTCCCAGGCCTCATAAGAATTAAAAAGGCATCCATGGCTTAATAGAAAAGGGAAAAGGTATCGAAGGCCTCAAAGGAATTGAAATAGGCATCCAAGGCCTAACAAAAAAGGAAAAGGCATCTAAGGCCCATCAGAAAGGGAAAAGGCATCCAAGGCCCAACAGAAAGGGAAAAGGCATCCAAGGCCCAATAGAAAGGGAAAAGGCATCCAAGGCCTAACAGAATTTGAAAAGGTTCGCAGAGGTAAGAATATTGCCGCCTACGATGCAAAGATACTGGAAATTGAAAGCCTACGGAACATAATAAGTTTGGACTGAAAAATTGAAAGCCTACGAAGCAACGTAATAGGCTTAGGCGAAAATTGAGAGCCTACAGCAACGTAATAGGCTTGAACTAAAAATTGAGAAACTATAGCAACGTAATAGGCTTGAACTAACAAATTAAAGCCTGCAACAACGTAATAGACTTGAACTGGAGAGATTTGTTGGAAACATCGATTGGTATTTGAGGGAAATGTTTTAGGGGATTAGTGCGCTTGAGATCTGGGCTCCCTCTACGAGTTCACTCAAGGAGATCGCTCTACGAGGTGACCCAAAGAAGATGGGAAGTTTGTTCGAGTGACGAAAGGGTGTTTTGGGGAAATGGCAAAGAAGGATTGAACAAGGGAAGCTTTTAGAGAGCTTAATGGAGAGCTTCTTTGAGTATGAGCTCTTGAGATCTTCGACCGGCGGTGACGTTCCTGAAATTGGAGTATGCTGAATGTATGCAAACGGTGCGGGAATGCAATGTAATGTATGCGGAGATGCATAGTGAAATGTTTTAATGCTAAGGGTTCTGCCGGGGCTGGGGATTCATCTCAATGTTCTTGGAGAGGTTGGCCGACATCTAACTTGTTGGGGAACTTGTTTCCTTCTAGTTGGGAAGACCTTTCCATCTTTCTTTGGGAACTCCTTTTTGTGGATGGGGGCTTCGTTGACTTAGCCTCGCTGTATTAAAGAGTTTGACTTGGGCATAGACTGGATATGTTGGTACTCCATGTAGATATTGGTACTCTGAGTTGAGGAGCTTGGTGGTTTGAGGTTTTCGAGCTTGTCCCAACTCATTATTTAATGCTAAAAGAGCTCCTGGAGATTTAAAATATTCTAATTAAATGTGAAATAAAGACGATGAAACATGATTAGGGAGATGAAAATAGGTTTTTTATCGGTTTAATTCCACAAAACATACTTATATCATATAAAATGCCACTTGTTATCATCCAATAAACAGAATTACAAGTCTTAAAAGCATAATGTACAAATTTGATTTGAGTGTGCCTTAGGTTTGACCAAGTCTTCCTTTTTTTGCGATTCTTACTTCTTGGATGATGTTGCTTCCATTATTTGCAAAGAACCTTATTTTTTTTGAGGTTCTAATCCTTTCAACTTCGATTGATTTTATCCTTCAGGATTTATTGTTGGCTTTGTATTTTACCCTTGATGCCCTTTCGGGTTTTCACCAAGTCCGCCCTTGTTTCTTTTTTGTCTTTTATTGGAGCTTTGTATTTTACCCTTGATGCCCTTTCGGGTTTTTCACCAAGTCCGCTCATTACGGGAATGGGAGTCTTGTTGGGAGGTATGAGAGTTAAGCATAAAACTTTTTTGACAACATCGCTATTCACCGGATTAGGAAGCTCATCTCCATCCATTTTGGAAAGGATCAATGCGCCTCCCGAGAATGCTTTTTTCACAACATATGGGCCTTCATAATTAGGAGTCCACTTGCCTCTATGGTCATGCTTGGATTGGTAAGATCTTCTTGAGGACGAGATCACCCTCTTGAAAGCTTCTAGGCTTCACCTTTTTATTGTAATTGTTCATCATTCTCTTGTTGATACAACTGTCTCGACAACCGCGCCAAAACGCTTGCTTGAATTAAATTTAATCGCCATAACGGCTTCGGGCCCATTCGCTTTCTTCGAGTTTAGTATCCTTGAGTACTCGGAGGGAAGGTATCTCTACTTCGACAGGTAGAGCCTTCCCATACCATAAACCAAAGAAAACGGAGTTGCCCAGGTTGATGTACGTCTTGAGGTGCGGTAAGCATGCAAGCATATGGTAGCTTCTCGTGCCAATCTTTGTATGTCTCGGTCATCTTTCTGATGATGTTTTTAATGTTCTTATTGGATGCCTCGACTGCTCCATTCATCTTGGGCGATATGGAGTTGAGTTGCGATGTTGAATTTTGTATGTTTCACACAACTTACCCATCATCCGATTGTTCGAGTTGGCGGCATTGTTCGTGATGATCCGCTCTTGGAAGCCCATATCGACATATAATGTTATTCCGCATAAATCTAAGTACCACAACTTGTGTAACACTAGCATATGACGCTGCTTCTACCCACTTGGTAAAGTAATCAATGGCCACCAAAATGAAACGATGACCATTGGAAGCTTTCGGAGATATTGGTCCAATAACGTCGATGCCCCAAAGTGAGAACGGCCATGGGGGAAACCATCACATGCGATTTGGATGGTGGTACTTGGATCTTATCGCCATAAATTTGACACTTGAGGCATTTGCGCACATATTCCATGCAATCTTTTTCCATAGTGACCCAATAATAGCCCATTCGCATGATTTGTCTTGTTAATGCATGTCCGTTTGCATGTGAACCGCATTCCCCTTCGTGCACTTCTTTCATTATCTGTATTGACTCTTCTTTTGCCACACACCGCAGTAATACCATATCATGGTTTCTCTTATATAGAAGCGAGCCATCGAAATAATAGTTGGATGCAGACCTTCGGATATTTCTTTTATCAGACTCAGAAGCCTCTGCTGGGTACTCTTGCTTAAGCAAATATTGCCTGATGTCATTGTACCAAGGCTTTTCCTCTATATTTCCTTCAATGGCCATACAATGTGCAGGAGTATCTTGTATGCGGATAAAGAAAAGACTGAACTTCCAACTTTGTGTCCGGCCCGAAGGAGGGAGGCTAGAGTTGCCAGTGCATCGGAAACTGATTACATTCTACAGGCATATGCTCGAATGTGATGTCATCGAACTGCTCAGCTAACTCCGTAACATATTTCCGATATGGAATTAACTTGTGATTTCGAGTTTCCCATTCTCCCCTTACTTGAAAAATGACGAGCACTGAATCACCAAATACTCGTAAATTTTTAATGCCTTTGCTAATTGCTTCTTGAAGTCCCATCACACAGGCCTCATATTCTGCTATATTGTTGGTACAAGGGAAGGTTAACTTGGCCGCCATCGGGAAATGTTCGCCTTTTGGAGATATCAGGATGGCCCCGATCCGTGTCCTAAGAGGTGGAGGCTCCATCAAACCACATTGTCCATATGTCCTATACTTTTGCCGTAAGGATGTTAATATGCTCGTCGGAAAGCTTTATAGTCATAGGCTCATAGTCTTCTAATGCTCTGTCTACCAAGTAATCAGCTATCGCACTTCCTTTTATGGCTTTTTGAGGCACGTAGATGATATCATATTCTGACAAGATCAGCTGCCATTTGGCGATTCTTCCCGAAATGGATGGTTTTTCTAAGAGATATTTGAGCGGATCATGTCTTGAAATCAGCCACGTAGTATGATAAAGAGTGTACTGCCTCAATCTTCTTGTTATCCAGACAAGGGCGTAACATGTCTTCTCCAATGGTGTGTAGTTTTCTTCATTGATGGTGAATTTCTTGCTTAGATAATAAATGGCCTGCTCCTTCTTGCCTGTAGAATCATGTTGCCCTAAAACACAACCCATTGATGACTCCTGAACGGTCAAGTATAAGATCGAGGTCTATCTGTGACCTGGTGGGACCAAAATAGGTGGATTAGACAGGATATTGCTTGATCTTGTCAAAAGCTTCTTGACACTTGTCATTCCAAATTTCTGGATTGTTCTTCGTAAGGTCTTGAAAATGGGTTCACATGTGGCTATCAATTGGGAAATAAATCGAGCAATGTAATTCGGTCGCCCGAGGAATCCTCTAACCTCCTTGATGGTTCGTGGTGGCGCGTCTCTTGGATAGCTTGAACTTTATCCTGGATCAATTTCAACTCCTTTTTAGCTCACAATGAAACCCAACAGTTTTCCTGACATGGCTCGAAAGTGCATTTTTCGGGGTTCAATTTCAATGATATTTCCGTAGCTTTATTGAAAAGCTTACGGAGTACTTCAATATGATCTTCGGTGCTCCTCGATTTGGCAATCATGTCATCCACATACACTTCGACTTCTTTATGCATCATATCATGGAATAGGGTCACCATGGCTCGTCGATAAGTTGCTCCTGCATTCTTCAAGCCAAACGGCATCACATTATAACGAGAATGTGCCCCAAAGTGTCGTGAACGTGGTCCTCTCCTTGTGTTCGGGGGCCATACGAATCTGATTGTAACCCGAGAAGCCGTCCATGAATGAGAATAGAGCATGCTTTGCCGTGTTATCTACTAGGGTATCAATATGAGGAAGTGGGAAGTTATCCTTTGGACTGGCCCGGTTTAAATCTCTATAATCGACACACATGCGGACCTTGCCTCCTTTCTTCATGCAGTTGGTACAACATTGGCCACCCATTCCGGATAGTGCGAGACACTTTAGAAAACCTGCGTCCCATTGCTTTTTGACCCCTTCTTTAATCTTCGAGTAGCATCTCCGGTCTCATTCTTCTTAATTTCTCTTTGGCAAGCTTGCATTCGGGCTTGAATGGTATGTGATCTTTGCACTATGTCATGTCTAATCCCGGCATATCTTGATATGACCATGCAAACACATCTATGTAGTTCCTTATGGGCTCAACTAATTGTTTCTTGATGTCATAAGCTATTAAGGACCCTATCCTTAAGTCTCTTGGTTCGGTTGCGGTCCCCAAATTCACCATCTCTACTGGGTCTTCACTTGGAATGGGTAAATGATCTTCTCTTTCCAATAAACGTATGATCTCTCCTGGTAGCTCGGGTGTCTCCTCTACCTCATTCTCATCCGCTTCAAACACTCGATGCTCCCGTTTGGACTTTGGTCAAACCTTAGGCATCTCGTTTCACTTTCGCATACTATGTTTTCATTGACATTGTGATACCTGCTTATAAGAGAAATGACAAGTTGGTAACTAAATATGATATGCATATGTCATGAATGGAATGCACCATGAAAGATTTGAAAAAAGTACATTTTATTGAAAAGGTTTAAGGAAAACCAATGTTCATAGCTTCAAAAGACATTAAATAGAATACATTAAATCTCAATGACCCCTTAGGCATTACATTTTGGGGAGGTCCAGGCTGGTCCAATTGTTCAATGGCTGGTTGGGAACCCCTTGCACCACCAAAGTCATCTTGCTCAGCACCCTTCGTCTCGCATCTAATGCAGCTACAAACTCGTCACGGGCTCGGGTTGGCTGTCGTGGATGAACCCACCACTCCGGAATGTAACACTTAAGGGGGAAGCTCCTCTTTTCTTCCGTACCAGGCCTCTTCCGCAACTTTGCCATTCCGATTTCCTTCTTTTTCATAGCTGCCCTATGTTTGTCGGACTTTAGTAGGTATGTAGCCCAACCCAAACTTCTCGGTATTTTCTTGGATGGTCAACGGTTCTGGATCCCTGAGCTTTCGGGCCCAATCCTTGCCCCGGTTTGTAACCCTGTTTGATCATGGTGGGCGCAACCATCTTTGATGCCTTCGAGAGATGATAGCTTGGTACGAAGTGATGTTCACGACCTCGAAGGATCGATAGGAACATTCCAGGTATATCCTCATTGTTTTCAATATATGGGACTGATGCGGGTTTGGTGACAAGGAAACTTGTTTCTCCGAGACGCAAATGAGCTGGTCTCCCATCACAAATTTCATTTTTTGATGAAGGCTAGAGGGCATGCTCCCGCCATGTGGATCCAGGGCTTCCCAACAAACAACTATAATATGGTGTAATGTCCATTGCCTGAAATTCCACCGTAAAGGTAACTGGTCCAATCGGGGAGTGGAATGTCTAGAGTTCCCACCACATCACGTTTGCCTCCATCAAACGCCCGTACCTTCATCGTACAAGGACGCATATAGGATCATCAATTGGAAGGTGTTGCGGTATATGTAAGGGCATGATGTTCAAGGCGGAGCCGTTGTCAATGAGTACTCGTCTTTATGGTATGCTCTTTACATTTGAGGGTAATATGCGAAGCTTTTACGTGCCCTTTCCTTCCTGTGGCAGCTCGTCAATCTCCAAAGCTAATGATGTTGTTCATGATGAGGTTCTTGGTGAGTCCATCCACATTTCTTCACGAGATGGTTGGAGGAACATAGGCTTGGCTCGAACTTTCAATAGTGCTTCCCGATGAGGTTGGGAATCCATCATTAATAAGAGCAATGAGATACGAGCCGGTTGTCGACTTAACCGATCCACGATGTTATACTCGCTCCGCTTCATGAGTTTCAAAAATTCTCTTACCTCTCCTTCGATGGTGTTGCTCCTTTCGTAGTTGGCTCCGGCATTGGCTCAATGTCTAGTTCCACAGTTTTTTCCTTCCTTGCTTTATCCACCATATCAGGGGCATAAGCCTTACCACTCCTAGTTCTCTTTTCATTGCGGTGGCTCCCTGGACTATTTGCAACCGTAGTTCCATAGACTGCCTTGTCTCTGTCTTGTAGGGAAAGGACCGGGAACACCTATAATGAGAGGTTCAATGCCATGAGCAAATTGTGGGATGTCGGTTCTCTCCTCCTTGTCCGACACGGGATTGGCGACATGGATGATGAGAGGCCTAATTCCATGTGGCGGTAGCCGGGACTTCTGGAGTCCGAGAATTCAAGACAAGGGGCGTTGGCACCCATGGTGATTTGTATGAATTGTCTCCTTGGATCATGTGGCTTTGATTGTCTGTCTCTCCTCTTGAGAATTCTATCATCCTCTCGGTCCATGAGCTTTTGTACCATGCTAGCCGAACTCCATTACATTGCTCAATGTCATGTCCCCGTGACATCTCGTGATAAGGGCATTGTTTCTCCCACTGCGTACCCTTCACTACCTCTGATGTGTCTTTGGCAAGTATATATCCATGCCCCGGTAGTAGGTTAAACAAATATCTCTTCTCCATTTGTATTTGTGAAACCTTCTCTAGCCTTCCTTCTGTTGTTATATTAGCGACATCGTGTGAATGTTCCCGGGAGCGGATTACCGTTTACATTTGGCGTCCCCGATCGGTGCGAAAAAATCTAGCCACTTTGCATCTTTTAATGCTGAACCTTCCTTTTGAATGTTATGCAATTTTCAATATCATGTCCTGCTCCACCACATGATACTCGCATTTGGCATCGGGTTTATACCAAGTCGGGGGAGGAGACCTTATTTCTCCCAAGGGTGTAGGGAGTACCAACCTTGCTTCTAAAAGCTTGGGGTATAATTCGAAGATATGTCATTGGAATCGGGTCAAACTCTTGTCGTGGTCGACGAGAGCCTGGTCGCTCCTAGCATCTTGGGTCTGGGCCCTCGGTTGCCCCTGTCCTTGGAATGGGGCCCTTGGACCTTCCTGAATTGCTGCCCTTGGTTGCTCTAGGGTCCCGTTAAACTTCTCAAATTCTGGCATTTTGAACTTTGGTGGCAGCACCACTCCAGGGACCAAGCATAAGTCTTGTGGGCTGGTCATGCCATAGCTGTCGATGCCTTCTACGGCTTTCGGTCTTTCCTCCGATCGTCTTAGGACGGGAGACTCCATGTTTTCTCTAGGAGTTGGGGATCCCACCACTTCCATTACATTTCCGGTGCAAGCATAGTGAAATGAGTTTGATTTGGGGTTGGAGGTTGTGCCATGCGAGAATGGTATGTGGGCGCCTGGCTTGGAGCGGTTGGGTGGCCGAATGGCCTCCTGTCCCTGCTCTTGGTGGTGATTGGTAGTTCCCCCTATCGGAAGTCTTCCTCTTTCTTGATCAATTTTGTGAGCATTTCCATTATTGCAGACATTTGCCCCTGTAGGGTTTGTTGTGACTATTCCAACCCCATGAGTCCGTTTTGTTTCTTCGCCATTGGGCTAGGTTGAGGTATTTGATTGCGCCGGGATCCGAGATTGTAAGTGCGCGATCCTGGAGGGAGGCGTTACCCACCGGGTACAAGGGAACTTTTATTTGATTGTTCATTTGATATGCATGTATGCATGAATGTCTATGCAGAGGGTTAAAGAAACAAACAACTTTATTGCAAACAAAACACACAATACAAACACTCAATACAAACATACAATCTTGAAATGCCATGTAAAATGAAAGCTATCACTACATGATCTTAAGGCATTCTTCCGATCATCTCCTAAGAGCACGGCGCCTCTTTCTCGGGGTGGTCGTTCACCTTCCTCCTCCCTCGCTTCATTATCGTCTCGATCTGTTTTTCCCCTGACTGCAGCCTTTGGAGAGCTCCTTCAGAGATCTTACAGCCCCTGGATCTGCTGCCTTAAAGTCCCGATTCTCTGGAGGATAGCCTTCATGTCCGAAGTTAGCTGTGGCTTGTCTTGTGCCCTCCAAGATATGTATGCGGGGTAAACGCCAGGTTTTGGACTCGTTGGGTTGGATCTTGTGTGGGGTGGACCATGCCTCATACATCTTTTTGCCTTTTTCTGTAGCAGATAGTTTATTGTAAGTGAAGTCACAATCTTCCATGCCAAATAGCACAGGGATAATTTGATGATGCCCGACTTGTCTTCCACCTGCAGTGTGCCGCATAAGCGGTTCCTCCCCAAGGACCTAAGAGTGGAACCCAATTGTAGTCCTTGCAGCCTATATATCATGGAGACCACCGGCATCCAAGGAGCGATCCAGGTAATGTCGGCTTCATGAGGCTTTCTAACTTCTTCCTCCGTCTTCAAAGCCTTGAGGTAAACTCCACTTGCTTGAGTAGAATATCCAATAGTGTCGTGGCCGGCACTTGATAAACAACGATGGAAACGAGGAACCATGCAAGGGAAATGACCCTGTAGCCCAAGTGCATAGGAGAGGCAGCACCCCATGAACTGCCCCGAGCCCGTACTCCTCGGATAAGTAAGAGATCGAATGGTTTCGGCCAATATAGCGGGAGTAGGGTCACATCCATTGAGCACTTGCCGAACCAAATCCACAATTGCTCCGTCGATGTGAGCCGGAATCCTTGGGAAGATGATTAACCCGTATATGGCTAGTGTAAGTAGTTTGTGTGCCCCTACTGCATTGCGGTCGTATTATTTCTTTGATCATTGCCCATGGAAGATATTCTCGCCCACCATAGGTTGTAGCCATTGGTGAGTCCCAAACCGGCTTTCCCATTATCTCAAGAAAGGCCCTTGACATGTTTTTCCGGGATCCGATAAATAAATCTTCCTTTTGTTTTCCACCACTGGGATATCTAGTAATCTTCTTATTCTTCTATGGTAGGAACAAGATCTACACCATTAAGTCGAAGCATCGTCGTTGAGGTTCCCGAAATATATTGCTGCCCCAAGCATATCCTTGTCGGCCGAGTAGCTCGGTCACATGGAGCAAATCCCCAAACTGTTGTATATAACTGGTTTTCCTTTCGTCTGGCCACGCCTCCACATCGTCTCGTACCTCCTTAGTGTAGTCCAACCGATCTTCTATGATAACATGTTACGCGCTTGTGGGCTTCTCCTGGTGGAAAATCTCCAAGGCGAAGTTGAATATCCCCGGATGCTTGGGCCACCACCGCGACAACCTCCTTATCCTGAAGGCCCTTTAGGAGATGACCGAAAGTTGCCATGCCTATTTGAATGTCGTGTTATGCGTGATGACAAGTTAGGATGACAAATTAATATATATCAAGGCAATTGACAGGATAAAGAATAAACCAATAGTAAAAAAAGCTAATATATGTGCGGGGATGCCTTAAGGACTACCCTGCAAAACAAAGGTTAGCGTGGCATGGAATGAGCAAACAAAATGTGGGTCAATGCCCCTGATGGGCTTTTATTGCTACACCTATCTTATTCGTTGGTTCCCAAACTTCCTCAATAGAGGGCTCAGTACACCATGGGATTCTGGGAGGGGGGTCTTAAAAGGACGTGCCTTAAAAGAACCTCAAGCTTGAGTGAGGAGTCCGAGGCCCCATTGCGGATAATGATCAACGCCCTGGGGACCGTCTTGAACCTCGCTAACCTAATTTGTGCTAAACCTGGGTATAGGGTTATGCATGAATGCAACAAGTATGGAAAGCATTAGAATCACAACTATCATGGTAGTTAAAGCATATAAATGATGATCAGAACAAAGAAATGAATATCTAGAAAAAAACAACTTAGCACGACAGTCAAATGTATACAATGAAGATAATTAAAAATAACCTCTTAATCCTAGTTCTAGACCTAACTCTCTAAAGTGTTTATTCTTATTTCCCCAGCAGAGTCGCCAGCTGTCATCACTGGTTTTCGTCCGGGCCCTTTTGGGGTGGGCACAAACTAAACCAATGGTGAGAAATTTAGAGTCGCCACCAACTATTTTTGGGGTACAGTTGGATACCCTCTACTTTGAGTAGTTTAAGGTGTGGTCTGCGTTATCAGAGAAGGGTTCGGGAGTTGGTTACGTGTAGGGAAGGATTAAGACCCCTACAACGCCCCTTTGGTATCATTTTCGGAGGATGAGGTTTTTATTTATTTTTACTGTTGTAATTGGGTTAAGGCACTATGGTTTTCCTAGAAAGTCTATGCTTTTATTTTACTAAGTTATTTAACGTTATGGTTAACATTGTTTTACCATATATTTCTAAAGGAAATCTTAAATGTTTTGTTTTGTTTTTTTTTTTTGTTTTTTTTGTTGTGTTTTGTTTTGTTTTGTTGTTGTTGTTTTTTTTTTTGTTTTAAATGGAACATGAAATCTTTCAGTATTTGGTTTGAAAATACTTTTTTTTCTTTTGTTTTTTTGTTTGTTTTTTTTTTTAGCTAAGCCTTTTGGTTATTTGTATTATTTTGGTTTTATTTTTGGTATTAAAAAACGTACTTGATAAATCTAAGAATCTTTATACTTATCACCATTATTTTCTATTTTTAAAAAAATGTTTTTTACATCTTTGTTTGTTTGTTTTTTTTTATATTGGAAAACTATTTATAACATTTTATTCTATTTATTAAAAAACGTTTTTACATCTTTTGTTTTTTTTATTGGAAAACTTAACATAATAACAAAAAACATTTATATCACTTTATTCTATTTATGCGAATTAAAAACGTTTTTACATCTTTTGCTTTTTTTTTATATTGGAAAACTAACATAATAACACAAAAAAAACATTTATATCATTGTATTCTATTTATGTGAATTAAAAAAACGTTTTTACATCTTTTGCTTTTTTGATATTGGAAAATTAACATAATAACACAAAAAAAACATTTATATCACTTTATTTTATTTATGTGAATTATTTTTTTTTTTTTACATCTTCTGCTTTGAAAACATACCTAATAAAACAAGAAAAATATATTTATATCACTATATTATTAAAAAAATAATTTTTTACACTTTTGTTTTTGGAACATATACCTCATAAAATCATATATTTTTGTATTGATTTGAGTTTTAAAAAAACGTTTTTTACCTTTTTTACCACAACAATAAAAACAAGCAACATAACAAAGAAATAAAAATAACTAAACCCAAAAATTAAACAATTGTGTGGTGTGTGTATCGGAATACTAAATACAATCCCTTTTCTCTTTTTTTGTCTCTCTTTTTTTTGTTTTCTCTTTTTGTTTGTTGCTTTTTTTTTTTGCTTTGTGCATATTACAATTACATGCAACAAAATAAACAAACAAAAGTAAAAAATACAACAAGAAGAGAAAAAGAAAAAAAATAAAAATAAAAAATACAAAGAGATAAAAATAATATTACAGCGGCTAAACAAGAAAGAAAAGAGGAAACACAAATAACAAACAAAAAAAACGAAATTTAGCAATATAGCACAAAATAAGTAATAATAAAAGGGTAGCGGAACCGACTTTATCGATCTTGACAACGACACCACGTCCGAGCTATCCTGTGGGCGTCGATAGTGTTGAAAGAAACTCCGAGTCCGGTGGAAAAGCGTGAACTCGCCGGAGCTTGGCGGAACTTGAAATCGATGCGGAGACGGATCGGAACTTGGGAGGGATTGGAGAAAATTGGGTTTGATTTATTGCTGTAAAGGAAGGGAGATATGTAATGATTTTTGGGTTTTTTTTTTTGTTTGAAGATTGAAAAATGAGAGAGGATGATTTTTTTTGAGAATTTTCGTAGGATTTTTTGGGATGAAAAATGATGTTTTTTGATTTGTGTTTTGGGAAAGGAGAGTGGAGAGGAAGGAAGAGAGAGTAGGCTTTTTTTGGAAAAATTCGTAGGACTTTTGGGATGAAATATGAGGTTTTTTGATTTGGGTTTTGGGAAGGAAAATGAAGAGAAAGGAAGAGGGAAAATGGCTTTTTTTTGGGGAAAAAATTTTGTTTTTGGGATGAAATATGAGGGGTATTTATAGTTAAAGAAGGGGAAAAAAAATTGTCGGCGGTACTGTTCATGAACAGTGTACGGGTACTGTTCATGAACAGTACCCAGATTTGAAATATTAGTTCTTTTGTTTTTTTCTTAAAAAATAAATAACAAAAAAACAAACATGTCAGAATTTATTATTATTTATTAATAATTTTTTTTATATATTTTTTTATTTAAAATATATATATATATATATTTTGGGCCTGTGAACAGTACGCGGGTACTGTTCACACGTGTTTTTTATTTTTTTTTGTTTTTAGGTATTTGTTTTAATTAAGATTTTTTGTCTACGTGAACGATACGTGGGTACTTGTTCACACGTGGTTTTTTTTTTACATTTTAGTATTAGTTTTAAGTTAATATTTTTTGGGCCCGTGAGCAGGTGCGCGGTGCTGTTCACACGTGTGTTTTTTTTCCTTTTTAAAAGAAAATTTTAGTATTAGTTTTAAATTAATATTTTTTGTGCTGTGAACAGTACGTGATACTGTTCGCATGTTTTTTTTTAAAAAATAGCCAATATATATATCAAAATTCTCACAATGACGAGAGGATCACGATGGTGAGGTTCGTGACCTGATTTGGAGTGCGGTTTTGCAAGTCAATTATCATTTGACCGCTTATTAGCGGTTTTGAACACTGTTTTGACCATAACTTCGTCATTTGACCTCGAATTGAGCGTGGTCGTAGGCGTTGATTCTCAAATTTGATTTTCCATCACTTCGTGATCGTCTTTTTCCCTCCCTTTATCTTAATGGTTACGCCTCTTTATACAAAGGCAATGACGATATGGAATAATAAATATATATGTCCAACCCGACAAAATGGGGTCCAACACAACTCGGGCACCACAACAATAGGACTCAAAACCATTCCTTTCTCGAGGTACTAGGATGGAGCTGCAACATCGCTTACTGCTCCATCGGTTTCATTCCCTCATGGCCACCTCGGCCTTGCCCTTCCTACTCGGGGCATCTACCACAACATTCCCTTTTACTAGGGGTATATGTAAAGGTAAAATCAAACATTTGAAGATACTTTATCTATCGACGCTGCCTCAAATTCAAATCCTTCGGGTAAAAGAGATACGAAGACTCTAATGGTGTCAGCATACACCACGAACCTGTCCCTCGGAAGATAATGCGTCAACTCTTTACGGCAAAGATCACGCCGCTAACTCCAAATCATGCGTGGGATAGTTCGGCTCATGATGTTTCAACTACTTCGAACCATACACAATCACATTGCGCTCTGCATCAGGACACATCTCAAACCCACTCGGATGCATCACAATACACCTCATAAGGCACCACCTCTCGTGGTAGCCTCAACACTTGCGCGGTCGTCAACCGGGCCTTTAAGGTCTCAAAAGCCCGTCGACACTTGTCGCCCCACTCAAATTTAACTCCCTTAGGGTCAAAGCCGTCATAGGCGCCGCTAAACGGGAGAACCCCTCCACAAAGCGCCGATAATACCCCTGTCAAGCCTATAAAGCTCTGATCTCAAACACATTCATCGCACTCCTCCACGATGACACTTGCCTCAATCTTAACCGGGTCCACTTGGACTCCTCCGGGTTGATACCACATGGCCAAGGAAATGCACCTCCTGTAGCCAAAAATCATACTTACTAAACTTGGCATATAACTGATGCTCTCTCAAGGTCTGTAATACCACAGCCAAATGTTCCTCATGCTCCAATCGGGTCTTGGAGTACACAAGGATGTCATCAATGAATACCACCACAAAGGAATCCAAGTAAGGAGCAAACACTTGGTTCATTAACTACATAAAACTGCAGGTGCATTCGTGAGCCCAAAAGGCATCACCAACCATTCATAATGCCCATACCTGCATCGAAAAGCGGTTTTGGGGATATCCTCCCTCCTAACCCTCAACTGATGATTCCCCGATCTCAAATTTATCTCTGTAAACCATTAAGCTCTACTCAACTGATCAAATAAATCATCTATCCGAGGCAATGGGTATTATTCTTCACCATTATTTGATTCGGTTTCGGAAATCAATGCACAACCGTGAGTCCCATCTACCTTCTTGGCAAAAAGCACCGGTGCTCCCCACGGTGAAGTACTCGGCCGAATAAATCTCTTGCCCTCCGGCTCCTCTAGGCAGTCTGCAGCTCTTTTAACTCTACGGGTCCCATCCGATAGGCCACCCGCGAGATAGGCCCTACCCCCGTAGCATACTCAATGCAAAACTCTATACCCCTCTCAGGTGGTAGACTCCACACTCCTCCTGCGGAAACAAGTCCTAGGAATTGGTCCACGACTACCGGCCATACTCTCTTCCTACATTCCCCTCGACGAATGTAAGTCTTGCCAATCTATGGGTAATGGTGCCCCACTGCTCTACCATCGGTCCGGCTCGACTTGCCTCGTGATCCCACTCACCCAATAAGGTGTAAGGAATCATTGTCGGTGTCACAAAGACACTCGCCGTCTATAACAATCGATAGTAGCTTGGAAGGCTATCAACCAATCCATGCCTAAAATCAAATCAAATGACCTCAAAGGCATCACATAAAAATCAAAAGACAACTCCACATCACCCACGGTAAGAAAACGATCGCGACATACCCGTCGCACCTCAAACCTGCCACCCACTAGTGACTCAACAAGACAAAGGTTTCTCTACCTCACCACTCTCTAAGCCAAGGCTATCAACTACCGACTCATCCATAAAGGAACATGATGCACCGGTATCAAATAAAATAGATACTATCGTACGAGAAATCGAAGGGTACCTTGTACAACGATGATCCCGCCCCTCCCTCCGCGTGTGGAGATGGAAGCTCGCCCCCTCCAATGGTGTCGTGGCCAAGGCAAATACTCGCCCTAACTGCACCGCCGTTAGCCTCGCTCCCTTTGTCCTCTATCCTCTCGGACACTTCCCACTCTAGGCCCCTCCACCTCCCTGTGGTCTGTCTCCGGCTACCCCGAGGTCTAGATTGGCTAGATCCTGCCCGATCGCTCCTCCACGAACGACCCGACCTCTCGGTGGAGCTCGAACCGGGTGTCACCCCGACACTCTGTGTTGTCCCACTAAGACCCCCGGCAGACTACCTCTGCTACGGCACACTCTACCGAGATGTCCCTCTCGACCACAAGTGCGGCATGTCAAATGTTTCGGGGACACTCCCGTTTCCGGTGTCCTGGATCCCCACAAGACAAACAACCACCCCGTGGACCACCGTCGATCCCCCTTGTCTCCCACTAAGGTGGGACTTTGGCACCACTAAAGCCTGACTCCTAGCATGCACAAAACCATTGCCCCCGACTCGTCCTGGGCCTCTTGACATTAGATCCACTCGGAGTCTGTCGTCCCGATAAGCTTATCTCCCCTGGTTGAGACCCCTCTCAACAATACGGGTCGTCTCAACTGCCTCTCGAATATTTCCTCAAATAAACATCTTAACTCTGTCGCGAGGGCAGGCCTAAGACCCAAGGTAAACTTGTGGGCCTTCGGTCGTCCTCGCCACGCTCTCGGAGCAAACTTACTCGGGTTTCGAACTCCTGCTCATACTTAGGCACTGTCCTCGACCCTTGCCTCGTACTAGCAAACTCTTCCCTCTTCCGCCACCTCACGGACTCGGGGAAGAACTAATCATGAAATAGGCCGAAGGAACTCGTCCCACAAAGCAATGCCTGCACATCACGGCTCCCAACAACACTAAGCCACCACTCTAGGGCCTCACCTTCCAACCTGGCGAACTACCAATCTCACCTTATCCTCCTCCCGCAAGCAGAGAAAGGAGAATAGGTGCTCTATATGCCTCGGCCCGGTGCTCCACGACCACTGGATCACCTCCTCCCAGGAACTTACTCGGTTGTTCCTTTCGAACCTCATAACCACATCCTTATCAACATGTCTGGTTGCCTTGCCTCGCGCAGAACCATATCCTCATCCTTGGGACTCCTCCTCTCGGGGTGGTGGTGGAACCACCCGTTGTGCCGTAACTCACGGTGCACCACTTCCCAGGACCTCGTCCCCCCATACTTTCCCTCGGCGCCCCCACTTGGGCCATAGGCGTGCCAACAACTCATTTCCCCCGTGAACCGCTCCCGTATCCGGCCCCACATGGGTGGAAGACTCATCACTAATCGCCCCGACGCACGCGGCACTCTCTTCGAAGGCATTTTCACTACACAAAGAAACAAGGGTTTAATCTCTATTCCATACCCATCACATGGGTCAATCATATCTAAGGCTCACACTAACAAACACAATTCACACAATCATATCATAACATATAGCACATCAAGTCGGTTCACATTCTCGATGCAACACTAGTGCCCTACATGTCTACACATATGCACTATGCTCCTATCTCCGTGATTGGACTACCCCAAATGCACCTCAAAGGCTCAAGTAGGACCATGTTGATCAGGCATGTTCCTCCATGCGCCTCAAAAGGACTCAAGAGTAAGCAATTACCCCACTACCCTAGGCCAACTGGACCATGCTCCGATAAGATCCGTCACGCTCCGATTTCGACCAGTAAAAACCGGTTAGTGAATCCCCATGCTCGCACCCGAAGGGACAAGGGGTTGGTGATAACACCGAGAAAGGGACCTTAGACGGGTGCCGTCCCTAAACCATATCACACATATATCATACAAATACAATAATCTCATTTCAATCCATAATGTAAACACACATTCATACATGTCATTTCCCCATGGGGTTACATAATATTATTACAACCCAACAAAACAAGCAAACATATATGGGTCTTCACCTCTGGTGAACCTCCTACTCCTATGTACCAAAACAAACAAAGACAACACAACAGAGGGTCGAGCCATCACATTTCCGATAGGGATCCTATCTCCCCAACCCATCCCAACTCATAAAATAATATAGGCATGTGCTCGTGTAATGCTACATATACATCACAAACTCAATCATGAAATCACCTATTCACATATAAAGCAAACCTCCCACCACACAAATATTGCCTTTCAGAACAATATTGCCTCTCAGCACCATAGTACCTCTCGGCCTCAATAGTGTCTCTCGGGCATAAGAACCTCTTAGGCTCTATATAAATCTTGCCTCACGAGGCCCTCAACGATGGCCTCTTGGGCATCAAGCTACCTCACAGGCCCACGTGACCACTAGGGGGGGGGGGGTGTTCACAACCCTTCCTCTGTAGTTAGTGCCGACTCCACTACCCTATCCTCAAACCTTGGCCAAAGTTAACTTAAAGGTTACAATGTAAATGATCCAGTCCAATAATCATCGTTGCTGCCTCGAGTACATTGAGTACTCATACGACCAATAATCATCTAAAACACTATTCACTCATTCGAAACGTTGTTCACTCACCCGAAAACACTCACCTGAAAATACTTGTTCACTCATCTCGGAACACTCACCCGGAAAACATTGTTCACTCATCCGAAAACACTTGCTCACTAATCCGGAACACTCACCCGAAACACCGTTTATTATCATTTTTGCCAATTTTCTCATCTAAAACAAAGAACCTGGCCTACCCCAAACACTCATAAACATATTTATTTCGATATACTCCCCAATACACGTCTTAAATAACTCTAAATTTCATGTAATCAATGGATACCTCTCTTTTGCATTTAAAGCACAAGATGCAACCCAAAATTGGGTTTTCCCCCAAATTTTAAGGTTCACCCCCAAATTCTATGATTCTACCCAAGTTAAACATGCTAAGCCTACTATGAATCATATAGAGAGTTAGAATCACCTACATGGAATGATTTTTCACGATTTACGAGTTTGATCGCCCCTAAATCACCAAGGTTGAGCTCCTCCTCCAAGCTCTCACCTTCTCTCTCTCTCTCTCTCTCTCTCTCTCTCTCTCTCTCTCTCTCTCTCTCTCACGCCAGCTACGTACACACCAAGAAATAAAGGATAAGGCAATTTCTTCATTATTTATACTCTTGCTAATAAGCTGGCCTCCCAACGAATAATTGACCTTTAAAGTCACGAACTCCAAATTGAATCAAATTATGACAAAATCTTTGAAATGATGAAAGACAACACTATTCTAATATTATCACACTAAACGACCGGCTCAAAAGAAGTCAACCAATAACCCTAAAAAAGTCAAAAATCGGACACTCAGGCCCCAACCCTACTGGGCCCAAGTCTTATCAAAATACTCACATCGACGGCACATTACCATCCAGGATAAGTTACATTCTCTTAAAATGGCTATCACTACAAGAAAAATAGAATTTGATGACACTTTTTAAGGCTTTTAATGACACTTTTGAAAAGTATCGCTAATAACTTATTAAGACGACAATTTTATAAAAGTGTCATTAATTAGAGTAACGTGGACGACACTTTCGTTAATGTGTTGTTTGCTAGTATTATCGACGACACTTACTGTACCTGTCATGAAATTATTTAGGCGTGCAGACTATATTTCCCACTTTTGGTCCTGCTCATTGTCCTGCTCAATATCTTAAACAACATAAAATCCCTAGCTACCCCCCAGCGTCCCCACTCCATATTCACCATATGACCATCTTCGTTGTAACCCTCCCAAACAATATTGGCAGTCTCGACTTGTGCCTCACTGGAGACATTGCGTCGCAAGCCGTCGCATATCCAACCATCCTCCCCACGTCGCGTCGCAAGCCAGCGCTGCACATCCGACCATCCTCCCCACGTTGCGCGAAGTCTTTAAATCCAGATCTGTCAATGGAAGCTTGCTACCGCAACCCTCGTCGAGGGTTCTTTGTCCCAATTGTTTGCTCTCAGCTTCAACAGTCTCCACGTCGAGGGTTCTCTGATCCAGATCTGCCAACAAAAGCACAACCCTCGCCTCCCTGTTGCAGTCATCTACCGGATCCAGAAGAGTTGTGTAGCTTTGTCGCCCTATTGCGCCTGTCGAGACGAGGGAGTACCGTAAATGGTGACTTCACCCCACTGCGTGTAAGTTGGAATCATGCTTTTAGTGTTAATTTAGACTATTTTATATTGATATTCAATTTGTTTTTTAGTGTTGACCATGTTTGTTTTTTCAATTAAGTTTCTGTACGTAAAGATGAGATTTCGTCAATTTTCTCAATTAAGTTTCAAGAATTGCTTAACAGGATCCAAGTAATTTTTACATGTTTTATATGTGCACTCATAATGTTGTGTGCTAGAAATTACAATTAATTTCTGTTGTGGAATAACAAATTGACTTTTCCATGAAAAGGAGGAGAGAATGGACTAATAGAAATCCTTTAAAATCTGCGAGAAGTGAACAACTTCACAAAAATCACCAAATGAGAATAATTAAAAGCACAATGTGTGGTATACCTGCAGGTCTGCAAATGGTTCTATTGCCCTCATCAACACATTAAAATAAAAATTAACTTCTTTCCTATCTTTATTTTTGATAAAATTATTTTATTATCTTTCTTGCACTATGGTCTTTCATTGTTAGTGCATATTTACATGTTTTCATTTTGTTTATTGAATTTGAATCATTATTAATTAAAATTTACATTTGTTTTCATTATTAATTTTCGGAATGTTTGCAAAATAAGTATTCATAAATTTTGAAAATTTATTTTTGCATAATCGTAACTTTATAGATTTCTATTTTATAAAAACTCATTGTTGGATTTGTGCCATTAATTTGGGTGTGTTTTGTAAGATCCGGATATGTGTTAAGATAACTTATAATCTATATTTGATGTTAAGAAAGTTATTTTGAGAATGTGGCCATTAATACAATCGTTTTAACTATATTTGGGCCTAATTTGAGGTCCCAGCCTTCATGGGTTATTTAGTAATTTTTGGAGTTAAATTGAGGGTTGATAAATAAAAATAAAATTTAGGAGGGCTTTTTGGAAATTATTAAAGAGGAGGACAAATTTTAATTAAAAAATAGGGTTTGGTGGTTTTATTATTTATTATAACTTTGTTTTAGAAACCCTGGCCGTCGAGGAGAGTTCTTAATGTTCTTCGCGTTCTTCATCGTTCTTCGCCGATTCTGGATCGTTATTATGAGTTTAATCCCTTCGGAAGGCAAGAGGTAGGTGATTCTTGATTCTTTACTATTCTATTGCATGAACGTAGACCGTTAGAAATTTTATGTGTCGAATATATATATATATATATATATATATATATATATATATATATATATATATATATTGTGTGTGTACCCAAATCTTTGTCGTCTCTCGCTCCCACGGTCTCGTTGCTTTGCTTGTGGGTATGTTGCGTCGGCCGTAGGTGTTCGTTGTGATCGTGCGACGGGTTGGGGCGGGGGCAACATTGCTTTTTCTTTCCTTGGACAGATTTGTGTATGTCGGTTTATTATTATTATTATTAATTCAAGGTCACGGAATAAAACTAAGCATGGCGTATTCCAATACGTTCTATTATTTAATGCCTTTCTCCCCCATCATTATCCCATTATTATTGTTAGCCTTTGTTTGCTCTTCTTCCCATGTGATTTCCCTCCCACCAACCTGTACGAGATCCAATGTTACTCAATGTTGTCCACCTTTTCCTAATATTTTTAAGTAAATAAATAAATAAAGGCATTTTGTAGCAAATATATGCATAAAAATCGAGTAGATTCAATTTGGTATTATATATATGTTTTGGTATTGTATACATGCATAAAAATCGTGCAGGCATCTTTTGGTATTATATATGTATATTTTAATTTACTACATTGAAATTACCAAGCTATATAAATAAAAATTTAATTTGTCTCAGTAGTAAAATATATTAAGTGATACCATACCAATAGTAAGGTCATAAGTAAATAAATTATGATATTATAATTTAACAATATAAATTTTGTTTGGGCTTGATATTATTAAGTTGGCATTAAGAATATTAATTGTGGCTTAATATTATTAGCTTGATATTGTTTGGCTTGATATAGTTTGTTTAATAAAATAAATATTATTTGAGCTTGATCTTATTTGTTATGTGATATAATTGTTATTCGTGGCACCTTATTATTGATTTAGCAATTTAAATATTCTCGTTGTCTTATAAGACTAAATTTTGATTATTGAATATATTATTTGTTGGTTATATGTGTGGATTTGGTGGTGGAGTTGGTTGGGTTAGCTAGGGTCCCACATAGAGTTAGAAGAGGCATAGGTCCACTATGTAGTTGGTTAACCCAGGTCTCATATGTGGTGGTTGTCATTAGGGACACCACAGTCCCATATATACTATCTAGTAGACTTGGGATTCTTGGAGTTGGTAGCGGGGATCTTGTGAATGGTTGGATTGCTCGCAAACCTTTGATGGATGAAATGTAATGAGTGTGATGTTATATTTGTGATTGAATGTGAGCTTATTGTGATAGAATAGACATTGTGACCGACACAAGCATACACCGATCATGTAGATTTAGGATTTCATGTTATAGGATGGTGAGGGGATGGAGATCACCCTCTTGGGCACTTGTGCTCACCCCTACTTTGTTGACATGTTTCGTGATCGACCTATTCGCTAGTAGGCCGGTCCGAAGTTGATTGCTATTCATTTCACATTTTGTATAACTTGGCTTATGGATTTTGTATAACATAATTGGTTTTATTATTTGAATATCCTATGAGGGTCCGTGAAAGTTGTATTAGAATTTTAACATGATTATATCATTAATAAATTATTATTATTTTTCCTTAGCTCCATAAAGATGTTAGAATGTACATGAATACCCCGTTGTATGAATGTACGGTGTATATCTTGGACAAGACCCACCGTGTAGTCCGTATTGGTACTAGTCACCAACCCCTTGACCCTCCAGGTGCGGGCATGGGAAGTCACGTTCTTAGTTCGGAGTTTCTTGGAATTGGGGCATGACATGTTTTGAATCGCTTCGATATCTATTTTTCCGTATATTTTGCCAAGTTTGATTTCCAAGGCGAGTAGCTGAGAAATTAAGTAGAGTTTGGAATTTTTAAATATCTTGGAAACTAGTAATAGTTGCATGGCCGTGAGTTTTTATATACTATTGTATATGCATGGCATGTGGGTAGTGGTTTACAATGTAAATGGTCCTCTTTGCATCATAACTGTTAACTGTCGTGTAGATCGTTAGATCCGGAGACTCGAAGACTCAAAATCTCCTTGAAGGTTTGACCTTGACCCTTCGACCTTCAATTTGCCGACACTTCAACCCTCCAAACGTTTGCTGCGATCCTTCAAACCTTAAGCTTTCTACTTCACCTAGGGTATTATTCATCATCGTTTTTGCATTGCTCATCTAGAATTAACCCAACAACCTCCAGGGCGTCCATAAACACCCTTTTAACTCAACAAACTACAATATATACCCCCAAAAGGTTCTACGCTTTATAAATCGCACGGTAATAACAAAAACACACATATATATATATTGTTTTTACAAATTATATCCATCTAGATCTAGATTTACCTTTTCATGGTGACTTCTCAACCCTCATGAAATACACACGGTTATAAACCCACAAATTTCGAAATACATACCCACAATGATATAAATCAAATCTTAACCACGATCTTATGATAAACCAACTGAATTTAACCCAAAATTTGGATTTTTTTCCAAATTCCCAAAGCCCAAGGTTCATGCTATATATATATTTCATATCATGACAAAATTTGTGCATATCAAGAACATAATCAAGAGAAGTATAGGAACACCTACCTAGTACCGATTTATAGATAAACCAACCCCAAAATCCAAGCTCCAAGCTCTTCTCTCTCTCTCTCTCTCTCTCTCTCTCCAAAATCGTGCACCACAAATGAGCACACGTCTGGAGACTATCTCTCTCTCACTATTTATATTTTCCACCTAATTCTTTAATTACGTGAATTCTTTAATTAATAAGCACTCAAAATTACACAACTAGCCTTTCAAGTTCTCGAACTCCAAATTAGACCCAATTACAACAAAAGCTCGTATCGTAAAGCATGATACCAAAATGATATCTTCATTACCAAATCAAGGCTATCTTATAAATCAACCCAAACATAGGTATTTACAAGGTCAACCAAAGGAGAGTTATGAGAATTCTTCATGTGTTGGTCGATACGAGATAATTTTCACGTGTCAATATATATGGTCAATGTGGTCGAGGTCGAAGAAAGCAGATTTCTAAAAGTTATTCCATGTGTGTTGGTCGAGGTGGAAGATGGTTTATATGTAGACAACATGAGCTCGATGAGTCAACCCAAATTGAGTCACGCCCCGAATTCCAAGAAAACCCGTAGCAGGGAAACACGACTTCCTGCCCGCACCCGAAGGGTCAAGGGTTGGTGACTATCACCAATAGAGACTGCAGCTGTCTTGTCTCAAATATGCAACCCCGTACGGTCATACATCGGGGTAATCTTGTACTTTCCCATACATCATCATGCATACAATAAGTCAAACAATTATACCAGACATCACATCACAAACATGTATGCAAATACATTGTCCACGACCCATGTCCGGATATCACATAAAACAATACGCAATATAATCAGACTATACATCGTAGTGAGGCGTCCTCCCCGGAAGAAAGTCCTCCACTAGTGTCGGTCACACCCGAAAAGGGTAAACAACAAGTAGTAAGTGAGCGACAAGCCGCAGGTGACCCCAAAACTCCACATCATGTAACACATATAAGTCTATACTATATGCTCATGTACGCGTGCACCGTGTAGTGTGCACAATCATCAAGACTCACACATGCAAACAAACATCGGACTCGGCCTGCCCATACGGGACAACTTGTCCACGATCCTCCATGGGATCCCCGCTCGGGCACTCGCCCTAGCTCCACGAGCTCAACGGCTCAACTCAAAGCCTTAGCTGTCCATCACAGTAATATGCCCCGCCACGATCCACACACAGTTCGCGATCTACAATATGCGCTACGTCAACCACATAAACACCATCGGTGCATCACGTGAGAACTCAAACAAGTCACCGAGTCCATGCCCCAATACCTCACACCAACATACTAACATGAGTATGGCATGTCATTCTCAACATTTCTTTAAAACGTAGCCAATCTTCACAAGTAAATCTCAATCCTTGATTTATGAAGGAAGTACATGCGCCTATTTTCTTGAAAATCAAAAGTCCAGACATTGGGTTCTCACTATCATAAATAAGATAATCTAATTTTGGGGATTTTTCCGAGATGTCTAACCCCACTTTCCAAAAATTCACCACTACGAACTTTTGGGTTTTCAGATTTTTACACTAAAACCCAATTTTCACATTTTGAAAGAGTGGGAATTAATTTTTTAGTATTTTCTTTGAATCCAAGAGGGTATTTCGTTATTTACATTGTAACTTAAGTTTACTACTTAGATGTGGAGAGGCATAATGATTTATAATGTAAATGTCCAGTGCGGTGTCTATCATTACAAACATTTGCGGATCACTGTTGACACCGTGCGCGAAATGGGCGCTATGGATACACCTCACTGCGACGAAGTACGGGATCATTACGCTGATCCGACTACTAATCCGGACTTAACCGCTCCGGATTATCGATTCGTTAACTCCGGGATCATCGATCCGGATTAACTTCGGATTATCGATCCGGACTAACGATGCCGACTCCCATCTGATCACTCTAATGCGACTCCATACGCGACTCACTTTGGTGTGACTACAAAGCTGTGACTCCATACAAGGCTAATCATTACAAAGTTGTCGACCAGGCTGTTGATCACGTAACTTCGACCTGATTCCGCTTGAGTATGCTTAATCATCGCGTTTGGCCTAATTTTCGTACTGGAATCAACCCAAAGAACCCCCAGGCACTCACAAACACGCGTTTTACTAAACAGTACAAAATTACGTACCCAAACCGATACAAATCGGTTCTTAACCACGTATTTTATGCTAAATCATCATATCTAACCCCAAAATCGGGTTCCCCAAAACTTAGGTTCATGCTCAAATTCATAATTCATGATAAATTCACACTATTCCAAAACGAGAATCGAGATAATAGGTTCAAGGACACCTACCCGGAAAGGTTTATTGCGATCACGAGCTCCAATCGCCAAGAAAACTCTTCACGCTCTTCACCTTCTCTCTCTCTCTCTTTGCTCAAACACGCATGCACCAATAATTGGCAATTAAAGAGATAAGGCAGTTCTTAATTATATATATCCTGTTGCCAATAATTGGCCCCCAAAGAATAATTGACCCAACGCATAATTGACCTCATGTCACAACTCCAAATTGAGCCCACTTCTGCCAAAACGCAATGGCGAGTACAATACTAACAGATATTATTACACACAAAAAGACCACCACGCAAAGTCAACCAATAAACCCCAAAAGTCAACAATCAGTCAAACGGGCCCCAACTTGAAATCGGGCCTAAGTACGGTCAAAATGCTCACATCGACGACTACCTATTTGTCCCGGATAGTTGCATTCTATAGAATGGCTATCTCTCTAAAACTACCCAAATACGAGTCTTTGCATGCAGATCAACCATGTTCGATGTGAAAATTGGTTGACATGAGAAAATGATGGTCAATGTGGTTGATATGTGCGTATTTTGGTCGACGTCGATTTCTACAACAATGTATTTTTGACATATATCTTTCTATTTTGTGATTTTAGGCTTTTTAGGTTTTCCATTCTGAAGTTAGCAGAGAGAGAGAGAGAGAGAGAGCCCTTCTTCCCGATCGTGGTTGCTGCATTCATGTGAGTGGACGACGTGTCACACGAAGAAGCAAGGAGCAAGAAAGATCCTTCAAGTAGAAACCCTAATGTAACCGAATTTGAGGTATGAATTTTATACTACTCTTGAACATATTTTAGGGTTAGGTCTTGAGGTAGATGATTTATGTATGTATATATGTAAATTCATATAGGTGTGATCTCATATATGAATGTTGGCTTTCATTGGCGTGTTATAAATTGTGAGTGTCGATGAGTCCGTGATTAATGGGGATTAAGGGTCCGTTTTGTGATAGTTAATTAGGGAAGCCATTGGGGGTGCCTACCATGGCTAGGGGTTGTTGTTTGTCTCGTGTATGTATTCTTTTGGGTTAATCTCGCGGTATTGCTTCGTGTGAAACCTTGGTGATTTTAAGAGGTTTTGAGATTAAGAATGTGTTTTGTGGCTTAATATAGCTTCCATTTACTTCTTACCGAGGCTTGTGTGATATGTATGTTAGGATAGTGCAATATAAAGCAATGTATAATCCTAATTATGTTAAGACTATTTCTGATTAATTAAAACATATTTTGTTTAAATATTTATTAGATTGCATTCTTATGCTTGCTTTCTTATATGGCTAAGCATCATAACATCTCATTACTTATCAAAGTCTATTACTGGGTATGTGTGGGACACATATAATAAATCCACTAATTAGAATAAGTATAAAATTGGTTCACAATCAGTGAATGAAGTTTGGACGCTATTTGATAAGATCGTGGTCATGATTATTTTCAATTTTAAATTGATCAGATCTAGGATCATTGTAAAAAGTATACAAATAGTAGTGCTGTATGTAATTATACATATTGAACAAGACCATGATAAAATAAATTCTTGACTAATCTTGATGGCATTGTATGAAGAATTTTATATTTTATCCTAGATGGTTGATTTATGGATTGATCTTAATCCAAATGGTTTTGATTAACTCATGTATATAATTTATGTCTCTTGACTTATCAATGAGTGAGAGACTTAGTGCTTGAAATACCTCGATATCTTGGAGATATAATATTATAGATAGTGAGCATCAAATTAGGTGCGTGGAATCCACTACTTAGTTATCGAAGAGTAATGATATTCACATGTTGTTTAATTCGAGATTCTTGAATCGGCGCTTGTAATTATATTGGATATAATTTATTATAAATCCTATTTCATGATTGGATCATGAATAAGTGATCCATTAAGAATTAATGGTAACACATGGATAAAGAAATAATTAGAGAAGTTGAGCCTAAATCTATTAATACTGTCTCCAATTATGAATATCATAGTGAGGATCATATCACATGACAATCAGTTGTATCGATAGACAAATCCTATGTTATGGATTCTTGTAATTATATCTACTTAATCTTAGAGGCGTTTTAATCCTTAATCGTCGGATTAAAACTAATAAATAATGATTTAATTGATTAATGAAATTAATTAATTAAATATTATTTATTAAGAGCTTCGATAAGTAGTTCTATTTGGTCCTCTTACAGACCTTTATTCTTGTATGAAATATTGGTTCTCTTGAATGTGTTTAAAAGCTAATTAATTAACATGTGTCAATATATATTTAAGATTTATATATATATATATATATTACATGATTATTTATTTAATTAGATTAAATAAATAATAATAAATATTTTTATCCATATACTAAGTTGGTCAAGTTAGTATGGTGGAGTATGATCGATCTGGTCAACCACATGAACTCAAGTTGTAGTGTGGTCCACCTCCAGCTAGTTTGGTTGACATCGACTAGTTGGTATTTTTCAGGTATGTTTTTAAGATTCAATCAACTAGGGTGGTCGATTGAAGTAGTGATCAATTGAAGCCTTCTTTGTTTGATCTCATTTGCAATTTAGCTCCAAACCCTACAAGTTGTAAACCTATAAATTGGGTTAATTTGAGGTCTCCATGAGAGCTGGTGGGATGAAACCATAGAGGTTTGGATATGTTCTTGGGTTTGAGGGCCCAAATGGTGCCGGATTGGCATAGTAAGAGCCTAGTTAAGTTGTGTTATGAAACTAGTAGGAAGTTTTGATCATTTGATCTTTATTGTTTATGCTTATGTTCCATAGTGGGGCCCTTTAGTCCATGGGACATGATTGATTTGGATAAGTGGCTAAGGCCCCTGAGTGGCATATTCAAAGGTTGAGCTTGTGTTGACTGAGTGGTTACGTCCCCGAGCTACTGGTAGCCAAGGCCTTGAGTTGGTGATTGATAGGTGTTAAGGCCATAAGCTTGTATATTATTGGTGACTAAGGTTCCTAAGTTGGTGTTGCTGAGTTGAGTTTGACAAGCTAGGCATGAGTTGAGTGAGTTATGATAGGTTAAGTGTCCTAAGTTGGTGATTTATTCATTGATAATTTGTGGATAGGGTAAGTCCCGATCATTAGTACTTCACAACACTAGTACATTGAACATGTAGTGTTTAGACCTAATTGCTTTACATAGTAGGGTGGTGTGTAGTTATGGAGTCACCTACTAAACTTATGACTCACTCTACTATATTGTTTACCTTTTCAAATGTGACCAGAGAACTAATAGAAGACTTTTCCTTATGGAGGACATTTTACTTCTCCATTGATGTACTATTTCATATTGTTCTTATTATTGTTTTTATTGCTGGTTGACAAGTGTTTATGAAAAGTTGTATGGCATTAAACGTCTGTGATGTGATGATTATTGTTTGAGATATTTATTGTCTTATAATGTTATGGGAAAATACAAAATTAACAATAATGTATGACTATATAAAAGTATATTTGAGATAACACTTGCAATGTAGTCTTCCTTGAGTGCTTGCTATTAACCTTGTGACCTCTTCGGATGCTAAGCTGAAAGTCACATTCTCAATTCCAATTTCTTTGGAATTTGGAGGTGGTACACCAAGGCATGACAATAACTATCTCAATTTTCTTTTCTTTTTTAAATTAACACACACACACATACTCACACTCATACATACACATGCAATTGTGCAACATGTACTTTATTTAGGATTCCATAATGGAGATATTATGTAATGAGAAATGGAAAATTTACATAATCATTTCCAAAACATACAAAGGATATAAAATAAAATAAAAGGACCAGCCAAAGAGTATCCTCTATAAAACACAAACAATGTAAGGATCAATACCATCATAGTAAGACATGCTTGACAAAAATGGCCATTCTTAAGGAAGAAAGGATTTTAAAGTGAATTGGGAAGTATAGAAATTGAATGGTGTGATTGAATGAGGAGAAATTAAGTGTATTTATAGGGTGAAGATATATTGTTGGTGGAGAAAATATACGTTGGAAAAGCAAAATATGGCCATTAGAATAGTATTATGACCCGTTAGAGGTATTAGGTGAAAAGTTTATTATTTTATTTTGAAAAAGCAATTTGGAAAATGGATCATTTAGGCGTATATTCAATCGGTTAAAATGAAATACAACACCAGGATTTAAAACAATTGTCAATATTGAAGCATCGTGATGGGTCATACCGGCATTTATAGTTAAGCAAGTGTAAAGCATATCCCATCTCTGGTATTCTACAAGTGCCTAGATAGATTAAATTATGTCCATGTTCAAAACGCGGTATATATCAACTTTGTATCAACATATAATAAATGCTAGCATAGATTATATTTTTACGGATGTGCAAAAAATATTGTTATAAATTTCATTTATACAAAAAAACATGGAACAACCAACTATATAACAACATACAAAAAAAGACCAGCTTCATTTCTATACAAAGTGTAAAAAAACATCGGCATAGATCCCTTTTGTGCAAATGTACCTTAACGCTAAATAAATCTATTTTAGAGTTTTTAAAATTATTTTTGGCATTTTAAAAATATTAAGAAAGATTATTTTTATGTATTTTTAGCCATATGAAATTTGTATAGCAATAAGATAAAAAATCAATGGAATTCCGAATTGAGAAAACATTAATATAATCAATTCACTCAATTAAGCAAAGAGTTCAAAATATAATATTATATCCATACAAAGTAAAAAAAATACCTCATCAAATAGGAGTTTGAAATCTATTAAAATATCCATAATAAAATAAACATTAAACATAGTTTTTTTGTAATTATAGAATAAAAATGTCAAACATTAATTAATTTAAGCCGTTCTTTGCACATGATAATTTTGTTTATATCTAGAAGCCTCATCCCAGGCCGATCAAGATTCTATAATAGAATACATATAAAAATATTGCATTTCAAAATTTCACACAATAACTTTTTAAAATAAAAGTACTTGAACTTACCACTTGAGGAAGAAATTGTTCGAGCATTCTAGTCAGGTCAAAATCTCTTTTTCGTTCTTTGCCTTTCTTTTTTCTTTAGCCCTCTCCAACTTCATGTTGCAATATTTTTCTTGTAAAAAACTTGATAGTGTTTACCTCGTTTATATGTTGTTCCATCAAATCAAAATAGGTAAATTTTGAGGAATTGTTACCAATTACATATGGTTGGACTTCATATCCAAGCTCGCCATAAAAAAACCACATCATTCAGCGGTCAAATCCCATACTATCATTATCACTATCATTGTCTGCGTTATCATTTGCATCGTAACGATTCCGCATGGTGGGAAGGTAATTATTTGGACGGGAGGATATAGAACCTTGTGTTTTTAGGTGTAGACCCGAGAAGATTAATGAAGTGCTGCGATAAGAGACAAATTAAGGCAGCTGAATAGGTTTTTTTCCATCTCGGTTCATTGAAATTATCTCTAACTTTTTAGATTGTTTTTAATTTTAACTGAAATTTAGCAGCACGTAAAAATACAGTTAAATAACTTAAGATAGTTATAGGAAAAATAATAAATAATCTGAATAAGGAAAACAAACTTATGTTTGTGTACCAAGTGTACTACATCTACTTAGTTTTTGCTTTAAATTAGGTTCATTTCATTATAATTCATAATAGGTATAAAAACAGGGGGGGTTTTACTTACTGAACAATGAAAATGCCACTTTACAACCAGAAGATCTGGACTTGACTTGCTAGTTCAAGGATGGACTAGGTTGCTACTGATATAGTTTGAATTGCATTATGGGACAAGAAAAAGCAATTTTCAAGATTCAATATGTTAGATGTCATTAAGTCTATCGTTTAGAAATTACAACTAAGGCTGTTATATCTTACCTGCCATTGACCAGAAACATGGTAGTGCTTACTGAATTTTCTTTTCATTGGTGAAATAAGCTGGAAGTCAGATTTGCGACTATTCATACTGTGTGATCCAGGACTGATTTGTTGTTGGAAGTTGTAAAGTGAAGGAAAACGACTATTAATCTATCAAAATAGCCACGTTATGAAATTTTTAAACTATGATTTTGGGCCTATGATTTCTGCTTTGCCTTTTGCTGATTTATATGAGATTTCGTTTATTAATATTTACAAAAATCTTCTTCTGGAACATAATATTTTCTGTTTGATGGAATTTAATTTGAATTTGTCAACATTAGTTAGTATATTGCTCGGACAGAATGCTGAGTATTTTATCATAACCGTTAGTTATGGTACTTGTTCATTTTATTCAAGCTGAATCAAACACTATTAATACAATCTATTGTTTTATTCTATCAAGTCTTGATTCTCATAGTTTAAAATTGTGACAAATCAAGATGATGAAATTCTTTGAAAACTGTACTACAAATATTAATATAAATTCAGGGGTCTTTAAGGATAGGGTTTTGTTTGTTATCCCCGAACTTGACAGGAAAAAATCTTGTATCCTTCAAATTGCTCTATATATTCTGCTTAGTGAGTAGAAATCTTTGGTAGAGATGAGCAATTTCTGATCATCAACAGATGGAATGATAGTAACTTTATTTTCCTTAAAGTCATTTTGTTTCCTTATCTCGGTTAGTTAGAGATAAAGAAATTAACTAAAGCTCACAAACAAATTTACATTCAACTTGATAAGAATATTATTTTATGTTAGTTAAGCTAAAAGATTATGTTCATAATGATTTTTTTTTTATAGTATAGGGGTGAACCTCGGAACAAGATTATATTAGGTTCATTTTGTTCATGAATATGTATTCTAAACATCAATAATTATATTCATAAACATATATTTACAAACAATATTCGAGAATATCAATAATTACATTAACAACTAAACGTTCGAACAAATATTCATAAACAATAAATAATATTTTAAAAATTAAATAATAAAAAATTAATAACTAAGAAAATATGATATTGGATTTATGTTTATGGATAGAGTAATAAAAATCAATAAAATATTAAAAATAGTAATACATTATTATTTTAAGAGAGTACAACCCTAAACTAAAAGTTTTCCTTGGCGAGGAGCGTTGGAAGCGTGGTGCATTCTCGGGTGGCCTTAGTTTGGGTATCATTGTCTTGGGAAGATTTTGACTGGATCATTTCATGCATTAGGGCTTGGTTAAGTTGTCGGTGTTATATGTGCAAATCTTCACCGTAACATGTGGATCATCTTTTCTCCATTGCCCTTGTGTCAGAGTTTGTGAGATATAGTTCTAGGTCTTTTCGGCATCTCGTGAGTGATGCCTCCGTCTTCCTCGTTATTTGTGCATGGCTAAGCGGTGTGGGCGGCATTAACAAGGTGTGACAGGTCACCCCTCCCTCATTGCATTCTTTGAGTTTTTGAAGGGGGGGGGAAACTTGTGAGTTTTTGAGGATACGGGGGCTTCTTGTCGGGCCTCTTTGTCTGCCTGCTTTTTTTTTCGTTTTCCTTTGGGCGGTCAAGTTGTCAACGTGCGGATTGTGTTATTTCTTCTATTTGGGATGTTGTGGATGGGTGCTCAGGATTGGGTTGTTTTTGTTATGTATTCGCCTATTGCACTTTTTGTGTACTTTTGATTCTTGTAAATAAATAAATTCTCTTGTTGTACGAAAAAAAAAGTACAACCCTATCGGATTTTTTAGCTTTTTTGAGAGTTTTATCTAATTTGTTCATTACTTATTTTTCTTGAAATTTGTTCTTACTTATTTTTCAGAAATTTGTTCATTACATATTATAGTAGGCTCTCTCACTTTCATAGCTCTCGTAATTGCTTTTTCTTTCTGCATTTGTTGTTATTCTGATCTATTTTGTTATTACTGTTTCTTAAGAATGCACTCTTTGAGAAGAGTTTTATTTATTAAATAATTTTTTGAGATGTTTTTGCTTTTATATTTTGTTATAATTTTAATGTGTCTCTTTTAGGAAAGGGGTTGTAGCGGTTTGGGGTGGCGCAAGGAGTCTGTGGTGGGAGATAAAAATAGTGGTCTGATTATAGATGGTTGTTGGAACCACTTTAATGCCTCGGGTCCGCATGGTATGGGTTTATGAAAATTGTTTCGGGCTCAGTGGGACTCTTGTTCTGGGTCCGTGGTGTTTGTTGGGGAACGATTACTTTTTTGCTTTTGAGATATGTGGTGTGCGGCGCATTTCCCTGAGTCCCACTTACATTTATTGTATTGGTTCAGTTTCCCGTTTTGTGGCCAATATTTATTGTCTTCGGGGTATTATCGTGCAATGGGAGATGCTGTTGTCAGGTACCTAGGATTAGAAATTAGGGTTTTCTCATCTTTTCGATTAGTTGTATTCGTTGATCCAGACTTGCAAACGATAAAATTTATGTTAGCCCAATCGGGCGTGTAGTTTTCAAGTTGAGAGCCTTTATTCTCTTTTGACGCTTATTGTCTCGGAATATCTCATGTTGTGGATGAAAGGCGGCGCGGTTAAAGTCTCGAATTACCTTTGTATGGACTAGGTGTTTGACAAGATAATTACGGATAACTTGCAATGCTGGGTTTCCTTCTTATTAGGTGTTGTTTATGTGCAAGGCTTAATAGAGTCTACAATCATTTATTACTTCCTGTATAGATGTTAGGGAGTTTTGGGACATGATTATGGGCTTGTTAAGACTAGGTGATGTTGTTGTCTTCCTTTTGTGTTGTTTGAGTGTTAGGGCTCGAGGACATGAGGCGACATTCGGTAGTGTAGAGGGTTATCCCTCATTGCCTTCTTTCGTATATTTTGAGCGCCATGGATGCTCGTGTTTTTAATGATAAGTAGTCCCCATCAATGATCTCTCTTATCTTTTTTTGGGGTTTGAGAATCATTTTGCTTCAATTTGAGCAAGTTTTTTTCATTTCTATGTTGTTATGAATACTAATTTTAGGCGTATTTGTTATATGTTCGTTTCTAAGTGGCATTCTTATGTGTACGATCTTTCATTTTTAATAAAATTTTTACTTATCAAAAAAACTATTTTAGTATAACATATTTTAAAGATAATTATATATTTTTTATGTTAATTTTAAATTTTTTCAATTATTTTTTTAATAGCCATGTGTTTTGTTTATGAATAATTAAGCAAACAAACAAACAATTGATTTCCAAATAAATTAATGAAATATTTGTTTATAAATTTTAATAATTAATATTTTAGTTCATAAATAGTCAACTAGGACAAATAGCCTGGAGTTCATTTAATAAATTAATTTTTATTAATAAATTTTAAATAATTAAGTATTTTAATTAAGAAATAATTAAATGGCAAATATGTTACCAAAACAAAATAAAAATATAATATTTGCAAATAAATATGTTTATGTATTAAATGAATACTATTTGTGAACTCTTGCTTACAAATTGTTAATAAAATTATAAATACTAATAAACAGGTTTTAATGTTGGTGATTTGTTTTTGTTTAAACCAATTAATTTAGAAATGTTTTGATTAAAACTGAACATCTGATTAACAAGTTTAGCTGGTTTTTTACAACTCTATGGCTAGGTATTCTTGGTCCTCGAAAAACTTAAGAAGTCCAGAGGCTTCGTTCGTCGATAGCTGGATGTAATTTATAGTGTTATTATCACAGATAAATTTTTGGCATTCTCAATAAAACTAATGTCCTGTAGTTGGGACAAGGTACAATATAAAGCATAAGACCACTAACGCTTCAAAGGAGTTTTAGTAAATCTAATGACAACTTGTTCTACCCTATTCTAGTCCAAACCCCAGCTTCCTACCTTTGCTAAAAGTCGTCATGCAGTCAAATTTCCCCTTTTGATATTACCCAAACTTGGATACATTTTCAACATCAATTAGACTTCCTAATTGATTTACGTTTACTTGCTGAGTTGATAAACTGTGGTTTCAAGTAGTAAAGTGATTTGTAATTATAGGTCTGGAAATAAAAAAAAAGATCACACAATTTACTTCAGCTGATCTAATGTGGGAACTCCAACCAAATGATTTAACTTGTTATGGAGGATGAAAGCCACGATTGGAGTAAGATGAAAATCTAGACCTAAACTAACATAACGAGTTGTTGATTGAACATGGTAACTTCAAGTTTTGAACTGATTTAACAGTTGGTTCCAATATATTAAGTCCCATTGATGCAAGCTGATGACACCTTTGGTTATAATAATAATAATAATAATAATAATAATAATAATAATAATAATAATAATAATATCAATGTTATTAGTTGATGAAAACAGGCCTGGGTTTGACTCACCTAAACCAATGGCTGATTGGTGATTATGAAAAAATCTTGCGGATCAATAGTTAGAATCAAACATAGTAATGTTTGGGTCCCAAGAAGGAGTATTGGCCCGCAACATCAAACCTTAAGAATGGGCATATGATTGATTCATGGATTGGCATTACCAAGAGGTGCCGTAATCGTGATAAAAAACCATTTTGTAATGATTGCAGCGTGAATTGTTTCTCGGGAGATTTATACTCAGCCCGCATTACATCTGAAGGATACTAAAATTGGTATCGCCTTTTCATGCATTGCAGCTAAAATGGTCAGTTTTCTCATGGTTTTAAACTATCTTTCCATCATACCGCTCTTTAAAAAAATCCATGTGCCCCTTTTTGTCAAGGCAGTTATCCCCAACTTATTAGCCACCACACCATACTATCACCTGCATTTTTTGTATGAATTCTAACTTCATCATACCATCACTGCACTAGAGACACGCCAAGGCCTCAGCGCAGCAATCGCCACATCCAAAATATGAATTATAAATATTGTGAATAGCTGTTTAAAAAAAAAAGAAAATATGTATCATACGAAGGTGAATAGTTGTGAATAAGTAAATAGCTGCTGGTGTTACGTTGGTGTCTTGCTAGGATCTAAACTAAGTTAGTGTGCCACTATTTAAACATAGGTTTTTACAAAAACCTATCATATATACGATAGAGGGGAAGCAATTATCAAAATTTTGATTAACTTTCATAAAAATGCAGTAGAACAATGTGACTGACGAACTGGACCTAATCCAAAATTTTCTGTGTTAATCTAATTCCATAATTAATTCATCTACCTAACGAAATGTGAAACTACAAAAGCAAAGAATATACCTGTAACGGACCGTTCTTCGAATTTTATGGAATGTCTCTAACTCAAAGTCTTCTTTCAATTACCGCCCCTAAAGTCAAAGCTGTAAACACAAAAGTCAATTATAAGCAACATTTCATATTTTCCCATACCAGAATGTATAAGCACTTATCTTAGGAAAAAAACAAAATATCTCAAAACCAAACTGCTTAACGAGCAATAAAAAATCATGCAGTCATCCAAAATTTTAATCAAACATAATGAAAGATGCCATAAGCATTTGCAGTCATCACAAAAATAAATCAACATCAAAAAACCATAAGCATTATTATAACATAAGTATAGAAAATTAGAAATACGATAATGATATATCCATTATCATAATGACCAACATCTATGTAATATAGAACTTAATAAAAACTTATAATCCATAAATAAAAGAAAGAAATATCCATAGCCAAATTCCAACAAACATAATATAGAACTTATAATCCATGATCATTTACAAAATTACAATAATACTATGTATTAATGAGTTGCTCAATCAGCCTGTGTTGTATATCATTTATAGTAATTGATGTATATCATTTATAGTATAGCCTAACAAAACTATCCTTCATAGTAGCCTAGTTTGTATTTGACGACACTTGAGCGGTTACATCATTTTGTAAATTGAATTTTTTGATTTCGATCGGATTTATAATTGTAAATAAAAAGATAATTTTAAAAACTATCTCTTTATTAATTTGAAAAAAAATGTTTTTTTTTTCCGTCTTATTTTAGCGATTTTTAAGATATTCATCATTTATTTATTTTATATATTTTTTTTATTTTTATTAATATAAAGGACTTGTTATCTTAAAAGAGATGAAAATCAATTACATAAAAAATAAATAATCTTATCTTAAAAAAATAAAAAATCAGTTGTCTTTATTGAATAAATAACATTTTTACTCATCATCATCATCATTAGTCTTCTCCCCACACCAAACCTAAGATTTCCCTAAATTAGAAACCTTATAAGTCTTAATTGTGGCCCGACAATCTCGATCCAAAATCTATGAGAATCCCAATAGGGAAGTAGAAGCCCATTGAGAAGGGCAACATGAAGGCACAATGTGCACGCATCTACTAAGAAAAGCATCCCAGGGGAAACCAGGCAAATGGATTACCTTTGGCTGCGCCCTCCTCTACTCCCAGGCAAGATGGATGACATGTATGATTGGTACTTCTGAGACCATGAAATCCTTTGTACTCCATCAAGTCCCTCAACTCCTCCCTTGCCACTGACAACCTCTGAAGATGTGCGGAGACCATGGACAATTTGACAAGTAGTTCATCAACATGGAAGTCCAAGACTCAAGCGAGTTCAGGAGTTGTCCAGACAACTCCACCTCCTTATCCCAAGGGGGATCAACTCCCTCATGCGGTCACCCTCAACACCCTCCAGTCTCCTCACGTCCCCACCTACCCTGTAAGTCCTCCTCTCCATCAGGAAGGTCTCATCAATATAACTTCTCCCGCTTGCTGATCTCAAGGCCGGAGGATGATAATTACACATCTCATCATCAGTCTCTCTCCTCTCCTCTTCTTTCTTTGAGGTCTCCATTAAAAGGTTTATTCTTTCATTGGTTAGGACAAGTTTCAAGTTTAGTTGCTCCCACATGTAGTTTCATGGTGAATTCAGAAGGAAACCAGAATGTGAAGTGCAAATCAGCGATGATAGAGGGTACATATGGATTTAAAGCTATTATGTGAATAAATTAGGAAAATAAGGAACATTAATACATGAAGTCCATATGATAGCTATTAAAATTTAGATTGTGCTTTTTGTGCTTTGTGGTGTGATTATATATATTAACAGGTTGGTACTGGCAATCACACCATGTTATGTAAGTTCCATGTTTGGTTAAATGTGATGGTTTTTCATTTTATATTATACGTAATTTTCTTGTAGGTTGTGTTGTATATAAATGAAAATGTTTAAAAACATCTTGCATACGCATATTTCTTATTTTTGAGTGATATATATAGCTATTTTCTGAATTATATTTTTTAAAAATAATCCTAACATTTTTAAATATCCAAAGGTAACCAAACGAACCTTAGTTATAGATTACCCAAAGAACTTTTTGACATTATACTGTTAATACTGATGTTACTGCCAATTCTTTCACTTTCTCCTCCTTTAGTGTGTGCTTGCAAACATGAGTGTACTTTCCATTAAGAACACAAAGACATTTGAGTTATGCATTACCTTGCCCCAGTGTTCTTTTTTTTTTGGATGCATGGGTCTTAGATAAAACGCTTGATGTTTCAGATATTATAATAGGGATGAATATTGGAACTTATTTTTGAGAGCAAAGGGTCCGTTTATATAATTACTGTGAATAATTATTCTCCTTTTTCCCCCTTACTAAAAAAGGCAATAATTGTATGCTCATAAATTTCCCTCTTCCAATTTTTCCTCAAATTGAGCTTTCTAGAGGAAAGAGATACTAAGATTTAACAATTTACCATTTTCCGTCATCTAAAATCACTAGGAAGACCTTGTTCATCAAGTTCTGATCTTGGAAAAAGAACTGACCAAACTTCTTGGCTTCCTAGAAACAATGGTAAAAGTGTTTGACTCTTGAAAAACTTTCATAATCTCAGCATGCCGTTGTACCTCTTTCTCAATGATGCACTATATTTAATTTGATTTCCATATTTAATAAAAAAGTTTTTGATAAGTAGGAGGGCATATTTATCAAATCTTTACTTCAGACATTTTTTTTTTTTCTCTAATTTTTTAAATAATTTGTTTTTTGTCTAAGATTCTGACAGTTTCCTGGGCCGAATTTCCCAATTCTTTCTTTTTTTATTTTTTTGTTTCACTATAGTTCATTGATAAAGCAATTGTCTGAGCATGCTACCTCATCCCCTAATCACCCGGTAGATCAACTTATGGGCTAGATTCGTTTAATAGGGCCTAAGGACAATCTTCTCATTAGGGCTATTTTTGGTTTATCCAATTTTTTATTTTTTTCTTCTCCATCCCTGAAACTCATCTATGTATCAAGATAGTGCTGTTTTTAGAATTCATTTGTTCCTTACTAATAGGAAATTGCATGGCAGCGGCTTGATGTGCTACAGCAAACATGAGGTGTATCTCATAGTGTTAAGGCCTCAAGCTTTGCGGGTTACTCCTTTTATGTGAGTATTAGGCTATATATTAAACATCAGAATCAATAGCTTTTGAATGAGGTATATTTACTGAACCCGGCACATTTTATGCAGATAACTAAATGGATGAATTTTTACACATCAGCCTGCACTCTGGCTTGAATTTTTAGCACAACTCTAAAACTTGATTTGCCTTTAAGTGGTTTATTTTGTTATATTTATTTATTCACTAAATATCTAATTTTAGTAGATTAAGTATATTGGCCTCTTGCTAGATTGAGTTTTGACATTTTTATAGATACTATATTGGGAAAAGCAAAAAACCTTTAATATCACATTGTTCTTAGTTATAAAATTGAAATTATAACTGTCATGTTTCAAAAATTCGTTCTCTGGTGAATGAATATATATCACATAGTAAATATTTTTATCTCACAATTTTTTCAGATTTGAGGATGATGAAGAATGAGTGTATGAAAGTATAACAGGTGACACTCTGAACTATAAAAGTGATCCCTTATGCACCGGAATGAATTTTTGATAAACCACTTGTTTCACACAAATTACAGTTTATTAATTGATGAATTTCATTTTTATTCCCTTTTATGTATACATGTGTATGTATAGAATTATGGTTCTAACTAGGTCAAGTGTTAATTGTTATAATATAATTATACTTGCATATTGTGTATATTTGTGTTAATATTATAAACATAAATGTTATTGAATTGATAGTCATACTTGTTGTTTCGAATCTACAAAAAATAATTGAACACTTTTAGGGTATTTTGAATGACATCAGATTATTTGTTAATTTTTTTTATTCTTTTTATGAGTCAAAGCTAGTGCATGCTTTTGCAATTGAAAATTTTCTGATTTGGTATCTTCAAAGAAATATGCATTTCCACACGAGATGATTTTGAATTCTACATATAACGGTTTGCAAATCTGAAAAAAACAGTTTCACAAACAAAACAAAGTATGGGTGCATTCAAAATCTGCATTTGCATTTCCACAATGATCTGTAGGTTTTACAGAATATTCATTTTCAAAAGATTTATGACAGTTTTGCAAATCTGAATTTTTTTAATTCGATTGTTAGTTTTTATAAATATGAAAAAGCAATTTTATTTCAATGTTAAAGCTGAGTTGGAATTATATAAGTTATGTGAACTTTAGATTTATAAACTAACAAAAATTGACCAAAATTATTGAATTTAGTAACATTTCTTTACTTTACTATTTTTTATCAATTAAAATAGTGAGTTAATTATAGCAAAACAATTTAAATACACTCATGGTGGTTGAAAATGCAGCAGTCATACCAGACAGCTAAATTGCATCTCGGAAGTATCATCTGTTTAGGCGTGAAATAATATTTAATTAAAAAAATAAAAATCATAGGAAAATCCGAAAAAATCAAATAATTACATTGGAATCGTTAAAAATGACAAAAATAGACAAATGATTTTAATTTAACATTTATGACTTAACATAAAAAAAACGACTGAAGCATAATTTTTTTTTAATGGAGAAGGAAATTTTATCGAAAGATTGCACCTGAAGTGCTCCCGTATTCATTAACAACATTATAAAAAATATTTATATGATATTAAATATTTTTATTTTAATTTATATAAGTAATACACATATTTTAAAATTTATAGCGATGTGTTAATTATTTTTAATTAATTTATAGTATATTAAATATTCTTAAATTTATAGAGCTTTATGTGTTAAATATTTTTAATTTCATTATTACGTATTTTATTTTTAGTTTAAGAAATAAATTTAAAACAAATTTTAACATGTCATTATTTAAGGAATAAATTTAAAGCAGTTATAGATTTAAAATTAATTTAAGAAATAATTTAAATTTAAAGCATTTTAATTTAAGGAGTTAAAATAGTTATAGAATTTAATTCCTTAAATTAATTCATTAATTTAAAATTAGTAAATTTAGAAATAATTTCTTAAATTTAAAACTATTTTAGTTTAAAAAATTAAAAGATTTATAAATTTAATACCTTAAATTAGATGTATGCATTTAAGGAATAACAAATTTAAGGAATTAATTTAAAGAAATGATTTTAATTTAATTTAAAATAAAATTAGTTAGGTTAAATAAATAAATAAAAGTCTTAACATGCCTCGGCGATCGCGAGCGTACGTTAGGGAGCTGCCGCTTTTAGCGTGTGCACTCGAGCTGTCGCACTCTGTGACAGCGCAGTGCGCGAGTGCGCCGTGCTCGACGTGCGCGAGCGTATTGTGAGAAGTAATTTAAATGAAGAAGAAGATGAGGTGACATAAATAATGTACGATCTCCCTGTCTGCATGATGATCAATGCATTTATTTGAAACGGAAGGAAGAAGATGAGGAGGGAAGAAACCGATGTGTCGGCGTCGGGTGGAGAAGAAAGAAGGTGCGTACAATTGTTTCCATTTATTTGGGACGAATTTCGTCCGTGATGGTGCGACCGTATCGTTCGGACATCGGCCGGAAGTCGTGTCTTCCAGGCTGAGATCGGCGAGATGGAGGCGGATCGCGAGATTTTGAATGTCGGGTTGGAGATCGTGCAAGGACCTTCCACGTCACAGATTCGATCGGGCGATACGTCCCCGTATCGGCCGATACTTGAACCATGAATACACTTCTACACATTTACAAAGTTTTAATTTTTTGTCCACAATAAATAGAGTCAGCATCATTAAGGCTACAAGTTATAAAACACACACTCACTGGAATAAAGCCAAAACCCTTGAAATCAATATTCCCGTTTCTTCCTCAAGAGGCAGCAACTCTACAGTACCAAATGATTCAAAAACCTGGACATTAGGACTATAAAACATTATAGATTGCTTGGGGAAATACCTTGTAAAAATAAAAAGATCAAGTAACTTACAAATAAGAATAATGTAGTATAATAAAGTAAGCGGTCAATAATAATCCAATATAACCTTCAACATAAAATATTGATTGATTAGCATCTTTTCCATTTTATGTGTACTCATGTATAATAAAATTAGCATATATAGGCTTTTAATAAAAAAAACCAAGCAAGCCACAACTGTTGCACATACGATAGATGTAAAGACTGAACCATTATTTAATCAAAAGGGTCTGTAGTCAATTAATTACTCTAACTAGGTCCTTACCTAGGCCATAACATAAATACTTTTTGAAACAAAACATAAAAATCAGCACCTGTGTCCATATTTGGTTAGAAGAAAATACAAACATGAGGGTACATGATACAATGCACTTAGGTAAAATCTATTAAGGGGAACCAATTTAAAAGTTCCACTTCCACATTTATGTAGCGTTGAAAAACATTTATGTTTGTAGACAAAGAGTAGTAATATTCAACCCAAAATATTAGGGGGGACTTTTTCAATGGCCAACTTTTTCCTTGAGAATTGGTCAAGAAGTCTTGCTCTTATAATAAATGCAACAGTATTGCTTCCCATAAATCATAGTCTTGATTTATACTCTGCTTTTGAGGCTTATAAAATTCGAGTTCAAATCCTCAATAGTTACTGCATGGTGCAGTGCATCAAAACGGTATTGTTTTGATGTTTTAAAAAAAACTTCATACCAAAGCAGTGTAATTTTGATATAAAAAATATCAAAACGATGTCGTTTTATATAGTAATTATAGAGGATCCTAATTCATAAAATTCTGCATAGTATGGCCTTTTTTGGACAATAAAGTAATGCCTACAGTTTTTTGAATTCATTGTAATGAACATTGCTGAGTTTATTTTAAGCACAAAGTTTATTAGGGACCATTTTGTAAATATGATGTACAAAAAGTTCTTCAGATATAAGTTACCAAGTGTTAAACTTCGAGGTGGGCGTGTATTAACCTGTGCAAATACGAAGACATTGCATAATAAATCAAGCTATTTTAGTCATTATCATTCTTCAAGTTGTTGATCTAGTGTTGCACCAGCATTTTGTTGGACTAATCCATCCATGCACTAACCTTGTAATTTTCATTTTTATTAACACTTTCCCAAACTGCAGCTACTCACTGGTTGGGAAATTTTCATATATAACTTCTGCAATCATGCGCTTATATAAATTCAGTCAGGGAATGTTTTTCCATGTGCAATGGATTTTATTGTTCAAATAAGACTCTCGTGGCAGATGTATTCACTGCCCTTTTTCCCATCCCAATCCCTATGTGCTGGTTTCGAACAGATTCCAAAGCAGGGAAAACATTGCTGAACTGGGCTCGTTGGCATAAGATTGCATTGGGTGTATCCAGGGGACTAGCATATCTTCACAAAGGACTCGAAACACCTATGGTTCATAGGACTTGAACCACGGACTGCGATCTCTCCCTCTCCACACACAATCCTACTCACTACAACCACTGCCTCTATACACAAAAATTCCCCGCAGCTGCTACAACTCCATCTCATCTCTCTTACTCATGCCCAACTTCGGTCAAGCCCAATCAATTCAGCCATCAATCTCCAATATTTATATAAATAAAAAACCACAGCACAACCTAACTCAAAAAAAAAAAAAGAAGCACGCCAACACCTCACATCAACCACCCTCTTGGATTCCAACCAACCATAAGCAACTATAATCAATTATCCCCAGCAGCAATCAATTCCCATTTAAAAACAAAATGAAAAATCTGCTCACGAAGATGGACAATCGGACCGGAGGAAACATTTCTCATACCCCAAATCATGAATATTATAGAGTTTTCAAAAGATTATAGAAGACTATAGTCGAAGAGATAAAACTCATAGAAGATCTTGCCAGAGAAAGAGACGACCTGAGAGTTAGAGATCGGCGGCGGAGGAAGCCGAAGAAACTGGAGATCGGCGACGGCGACGGCGACGGCGCCGGTAGATCGACCTAGGGCAGAGGCTGGTCGCGCAATATGGTGTCTAAGAACAGAGGCGTGATCATAGATTATAGAGTTTTTCCCTTTTTTTGAGGCTAAAAAACGACACTGTATTTCGTTATTTATTGCTTTACAAAACAATGTCAGTGTTTCAGAAACTCCGGCACGCATTAAACGCCGGTACAAATGGAATATTATGCTAGCGTTTGCTGGAACGCCGGTAAACATGGGTTCTATGCCGGCGCTTGTAATGAACGCCCAAAAAAACGCGGGATTCGCTAATCGCTTATGAAAAAAAATATAGTGAACAAGAAAAAAATTAACTAGACCAATCTATAAATCCACTAACGAACAAGAGTGTTTTATTTTGATGTGCAAATTTCCTATACTAAACTCATTTTCCGTTTCTTGAAATTTTCCTTTCAACTTTTAAAAATATTTATTTAAATTTAACAATTTTTAGAAAAAAAAAAATAATAGCCTCAGAGAAAAATAATTAAGAAAAAAATAGATTTATAATGGATTATAACAGTTTTCGATTAGCTTATTTCTTATACATTTCTACTTATTTTAGTACATTAGAACACTAGTAGTAGATTTCCTATATAAGTCTATTTTCCTAAATTTAAGGAAAAAAAAGTTAAAAAGGCATAAAATCATTCCAGCAGCAGATGCTCTATATTTAACTTTCTGTATAGGATTTGTATAGTGTTTCTCAATATATTAGGAAGTACTATTTATTCCCTATAATTATTAAATTATATTTAAAATTTTTTTCTCTTACCTCTCTCCTTCACGTTTCTCATAGCATTAACTTTTATTTCATATTAAATTATAAAAAAATTATTATTAAATAAAATAAGTGATATAAAATATTATTTTAATAATATTGAGTTTGATTTAGGAAATCTGTTGTGATGTATATTTGTATAGAGAAGCAAAAAATAGTTTAAAACTGTAAATTTATGGAAACCAATAAGGTAACTGATGCTAGTGCTCTTAGTGTCATTATATTCAATCAGATTCAAATTATAGGACAAACAAAAATATAAAAAAAAAAAAAAAAGAAATGACACTAATGTACTATAAATGTAGTTGAAAAGTTGACACTAATGTACTATAAAGTACTATAAATTTAGTGTAAGCTTCGATCATATACTGTTACATTAGTCAGTAATATATGAAACTTGTACAATAAACTACATATAATAATACTCGATTCAATTACCCATAAAGAGGGATAGGAATTCAACCAAAGTTGCAAAGGAAAGGTTCAGATTTATCGTGAGGAACACTTTAATCGTCATGCAACCGTTTGGATAGTGCCATGTCATCGAGCAACTTAATCGCATAAACATTCATCATTTTAAAACCTAACGATTACATTAATGTTGTTACTACATCTAACGGAGAGAAGGAGAGCTTGAGAGTCAATGGTCATATATTCATCCCACTTGCTCATATCATACATTTTATTAAAGGTGAGCATTCATTAATTTGATCGGATTTTTGTAGTATTTTTAAACTGAATCAATTATTTTTTGTTTAAAAAGTTAATAAATCAAAATCGATTAACAAAAAATAAAAAACTGTTGATTTTAATTAACCCTCAATCAAGAACCATTAAAGTTACAAATGATATATTAATAATTTTATAGTGTAATATTTAAATATTATATTATATTCAATGTGTTTCATCCGACTTGGTTAGAGCATCTCCAATCCAGCCAAATACATATTTGGCTAAAATTTCTCTTCAATTCATCAGCAAACCATTAGCAAAAGCAAAAAAGAATGTAAATATGGCTTTAACTTTTTCTTTTGCTGATGATGTCATGTCATCAAATAATATCAATTTACATATCTACCCTGATTTTCTCTCTCCACCTTGGCAAGTCCCTCGAAGACGCAAGACGCAGATCTCATCCTCTCCCATCCCCACTCCTCGCGCCGGTGTTCCCCATCCCCCTGCGCGCAGCAGCGCTCCCCGTCCCCACATCCCCCCACGCGTGACGTCGCCTCCACCCCCGGCCACGACGCGGCTCCCCCTCCCCCCCCCCCGCGCGAGCAGCCGCGCTCCCCGTCCCCCATCCCCTCCTCCCGTTGCGGACGCCATCGCCCCTCCCTTCCTCCTACCGTGCGACCGGCCTTTGGTTCTTCCTCAACTATGCCCCTCTCCCCACTGTCACGGATCGAGGCTTATCCTATCCTATCATACTTAGGCCATTTTGGGGGTATTTTTCCCTTTGTAAAGTGTTGTACTTAGCTTATAGAGTAAGTTGTAGAGATTTTAGATTTCGATCATATATGATGTCTCCTGGCGACATAGCCAGAAAAGTGTTAACATCTATATGTAGGGGAGTGATGTTGTAAAGCTTTCAAGCAATCAATACAATCGTTTGTTGCATTCGTTTAAATCGATCTTCCACTAAGCGCTTCCCTACACAATTGCTTTACAACGGATCGATGGGTTCCGATCCAAATGCGACGAGTTAGGCTGACCTAGCGTTCCTTCGTACGGGTGGGAACTAGGTGCCACACGGGTTAAGGTGCTATAAAGGTTGACCTCGTGACAAGTGGTATCAGAGCCAGGTTAGTGCTAAAGTTCGGTGGAACAATCAAAAGCTTCGAGACGGTGCAAAATGACAAATGGAGGATCTGTTGTCATTAGTGGTGGCGACCACGAAGGCCGCAACAAGGAGCACCACGCTAAGGAACGGAGGAGAGATAAGTCCGTTTCGAGAGAAACATGTCCGCTGGAGAGTCGGCTAGCCAAATTGGAGTTGGCGTTAGCCGAACAGATGGAGGTGGTCGAGGAGCACACTGAAAGAATCAAAAAGCTAGACTCATAGGGTGAGGAAAGCTTTGGGAGGATGCAAGGGCTTCTCAACTCCGTCATGGATGACATGAACTCTCGGTTCGACGGCCTGAAGGACACTCTCACGTCCCAAATCCTGGCGATGCAGGAGGAAATCAAAGAGATCAAGGCGGATTGGTCTCTCTGCAAGATGGCGGTCACCCAAGGTGGCGTTGGCGGCCATTCCAGCTCCAAAATCGACGTGCCGAAACCTAAGACCTATGTTGGGTCAAGGAATGTGAGGGAGTTAGACAACTTCCGCTGGACCATGGAGCAGTACTTCGATGCCTTGAACATTGTCAACGAGGCAAAGAAGGTGAAGACCGCTCCACTATACTTCGTCGATTCGGCTATGGTGTGGTGGAGGCGACGATATGCCGACAAGGAGTGCGGCCTATGTATTATCCCCAGAACGCGGAGGACGAGTCCCGTGCGAAACTTCGGCGCCTTACCCACAAAGGCACGGTGCGAGAGTACGTCCGCGAGTTTTCAGAGCTCATCTTGGAGATCTCGGACATGTTCGCGAAGGATTCATTATTTTCCTTCATGGACGGATTGCAACAATGGGCGAAGCTGGAGCTGCAGCGGAGGAATGTACAGGACCTGGCGGTGGCCGAATCACTCATCGAATATAAGAAGCCGGAGAAGGCCACCAGCTCTTCATCGACTTCCAAGGCGAACAAGTTCCACAAGGAGAAACGTGGGGGAGACAACCGGAGTGAAGGAAAAGGGAGACTCTTCCAACCGTCTAAGGACTTTTGCCCAAAACACTTCGCGAATGGTTCCAAGGACGGGGAGAAGCCAAGGATCTCATGTTTCCTTTGTGAAGGCCCTCACAAGGCGTTCGAGTGCCCGAAGCGCTCCAAGCTCTCTGCGATGATCAACGAAGACGAAGAGAGAAATGCGAGGGATCCACGACTTGGTTCCTTGCAACTCCTCAATGCAATCAAGGCGAAGGTGGAGGTGCCACCATCCGGACGACAGAAGGGGCACATATACATGCTCGCTAAGGCCAACAACCTTGAAACTAAGGCCTTGGTGGACACGGGTGCGACTAACAACTTCATCAAGGTCGAAGAAGCTCATAGACTGGGGATAGTCTACAAGGAAGAGAAGGGCTGGTTGAAAGCGGTGAACTCCAGTGCTAATCCAATCCATGGCGTGGCTCGAGGTGTCGAGCTAAGTATTGGCGAGTGGAGAGGCAAGGTGAATCTCTCCGTGGTGTCAATGGACGACTATCCCATGGTGCTGGGGATGGAGTTCGTTGACCAAGTGCGGGCAATTCCAATTCCTAGCACTAACACAATGTGCATCATGGACGAGGGGAAAATGTGCATGGTGAAGGTAATGCGGGAGGAAGAGCTCAAGGCGAAGTCTCTTTCGGCGCTCCAACTGTCCAAAGGAGTTAGGGGACAGGAACCAACCTTCATTGCCATGGTGAAGGAAGAATGCCCAAGTGTTGGGGAGGAGCCCCCAACCGAAGTGAAAACGGTCTTTGAAGAGTTTGGGGACGTTATGCCACCCGAACTCCCCAAACAACTTCCGCCGAAGCGGGAGGTGGACCATAAGATCGAGCTAGAGGCCGGTGCAAGGCCTACTGCTACGGTGCCCTATCGGATGGCACCACCAGAGTTAGAGGAACTTCGGAAACAACTGAAGGAATTGTTGGATGTCGGATTCATTCGGCCATCCAAAGCGCCATTTGGAGCACCGGTGTTGTTCCAAAAGAAGCACGATGGGTCGATGCGGCTATGCATTGACTATAGGGCGCTGAACAAGATAATGGTGAAGAACAGCTACCCCATCCCACTTATATCCGACCTCTTTGATCAACTTGGTGCTGCGAGATGGTTCTCAAAGCTAGACTTGCGGTCGGGATATTGGCAAGTGCGGATAGCCAAAGGTGATGAGGCAAAGACGACGTGCGTCACAAGATACGGCTCTTACGAGTTCTTGGTGATGCCCTTTGGCCTCACAAACGCCCCTGTCACATTTTGTACGTTGATGAACCGGATCTTCCAACCATACTTGGACAAATTCGTTGTGGTGTACCTTGATGACATTGTCATCTACAACAAAACCTTGGAGGAACACAAGACACATCTACGACGGGTTTTCCAAATCTTAAGGGAGAACCAACTCTTTGTGAAGAAGGAGAAATGTGACTTTGCGAAGAAGGAAGTGCCCTTCTTGGGTCACATTATCGGCGGCGGCAAGTTAAAGATGGATAACAAGAAAGTGTTAGCCATCAAGGAATGGGAGACGCCCAAGAAAGTCCCTGAAATGCGTTCCTTCCTTGGCTTGGTTTACTACAATAGAAGATTCATCTGCGGCTATTCCCACATTGCCGCACCCTTGATGGAACTATTGAAGAAGAACAAGACTTGGGTGTGGGATGATGCTTGCCGAGAGGCATTTGATAAGTTGAAGCAAGCCGTGACAAACGGACCGGTGATGGCACTGCCGGACCATACGAAGCCTTATAAAGTTCACACGGATGCTTCAGACTTTGCCATCGGTGGAGTTTTAATGCAGGAGGGGCATCCTGTAGCATATGAAAGCCGGAAACTTAATGGCACCGAACGGAGGTACGCGGTGCATGAAAAGGAGATGATGGTAGTTATGCATTGCTTTCGGGTGTGGAGGCATTACTTGCTAGGGTCCAAGTTCGTGGTGAAGACGGACAACATTGCTACGAGTTATTTCCTGACTCAAAGGAACTTAACTCCGAAGCAAGCGCAGTGGCAATGACTCCTAGCGGAATTCGACTTTGTGCTCGAGTACAAACCGGGCACAAATAATGTGGTGGCCGATGCACTAAGTCGGAAGGCGAAACTTGAAGCCATTAGCCAACCACAATTCCCCCTGGTGGACAAACTGAAGGAAGGAATGGAGCATGATCCATTAGCCAAGTCCTTGGTGGAATGCGTCAAGGCTGGAAAGACGAGGCGATTTTGGCTAAGGGATAACTTGCTCCATACTCGAGGGGAACGAGTGTACGTTCCCAAATGGGGAAGTTTGAGGAGAGATATCTTCAAAGAATGTCACGACTCGTGGTGGGCTGGCCATCCCAGAGTTGATCGTACCTTGGCGTTGGTGGAACGGAGCTACTACTGGCCTCAACTTTACGAGGACGTCCAAGTGTATGTGCGGACTTGTCTTGTGTGCCAACAAGACAAGATAGAGAATCGGCAATCAGCGGGACTGTTAGAACCATTGCCCACCCCAAAAAGACCTTGGGAAAGTGTTTCGATGGACTTCATTGTTTGTCTCCCAAGATCCGAAGGATGCGGTACGATCATTGTGGTGGTCGACCGATTCTCTAAGTACGGAGTTTTCATTCCAGCTCCGAAGGACTGCACGCCAGACGACACGGCCTGACTATTCTTCAAGTACGTGGTGAAGTACTGGGGCATTCCAAAGACAATCGTGAGCGATCGGGACTCACGATTTACTGGGCGGTTTTGGACCGAGCTGTTCCGGATAATGGGTTCAAACTTAAACTTTTCAACAAGTTTCCACCCACAAACAGACGGCCAAACTGAACGTGTCAATGGCTTATTGGAGTTGTATCTGAGGCACTATGTGAGTGCCAACCAAAGAGATTGGGCCAAGTTGTTGGACATAGCCCAATTCTCATATAACTTGCAGAAGAGAGAGTCCACGAATGAGAGTCCGTTCGAACTCGCAACTGGGCAGCAACTATTGACGCCCACTTCCAACACTCGGGGGTACACTGGAAAGAGCCCCGCGGCATTCAAGTTTGCAAAAGGATGGCATGAACAAACAGATCTGGCCAGGGCATACTTGCACAAAGCGGCGAAGAAGATGAAGAAGTGGGCGGATCAACAAAGGAGGCCCTTGGAATTTCAGGAATGAGACATAGTGATGCTCAAACTCCTTCCGCGCCAAACCAAAGCACTCAGACAATTGCATAAGGGTTTGGTGCGCCGATATGAGGGGCCTTTCAAAGTACTTAAGAGAGTTGGGAAGGTCTCATATAAATTAGACCTCCCGACTAGCTTACAAAGGCATCCAGTGTTCCACGTTAGTTTGCTCAAGCCTTACCACGAAGACTTGGAAGATATGAGCGGACAACGGGCGGTGTGGACACCAACAGCATCAACGGGCAAGACCTACGATAAAGAGATAGAGAAAATCCACTCTTATAGAGTCGTGCCAAGAAGGGGCGTAGATCCAAGCCGGGTGGAGTACTACGTCCAATGGAAGAACAGGCCGGTTGAAGAGGCAAGCTGGGAGAAGGAAGAGGATCTGGGGCAATTCTCCAAAGAGATTGAAGAGTACCGGAAAGAAATCGAACGCTACATTCAGCAGTTCGACGAGTTTGAGGAAGCCGAAGACGCAACGAGGACGCTGCGAAATTGGGTGGGGGAGAATGTCACGGACCGAGGCTTATCCTAGCATACTTAGGCCATTTTGGGGTATTTTTCCTTTGTAAAGTGTTGTACTTAGCTTATAGAGTAAATTGTAGAGATTTTAGATTTCGATCATATATGATGTCTCCTGGCGACATAGCCAGAAAAGTGTTAACATCTATATGTAGGGGAGTGATATTGTAAAGCTTTCAAGCAATCAATACAATCGTTTGTTACCTTCGTTTAAATCGATCTTCCGCTAAGCGCTTCCCTACACAATTGCTTTACAACGGATCGATGGGTTCCGATCCAAATGCGACGAGTTAGGCTGACCTAGCGTTCCTTCGTACAGGTGGGAACTAGGTGCTACACGGGTTAAGCTGCTATAAAGGCTGACCCCGTGACACCACGTCGGCAAGGATTAGGGATTTGGTGCGCTGATATTAGGGATTTAGGTTATATGTCCTGCTAGATTTGAAATTTGGAAAAGAAATATGATAAACGTAAATTGGTAACAATAACTATTAAGCAAAAAGATAAATGATATAACATTGAAGCATTATTAGCTAAATTTATACGGTAACAAACTAAATATCACTTTTGCTAATTAATTTAACTACAAGGAGATGTGCTTACATCATAAATCTCATAATATATTAATTTTTTGAAAATTTAAACCATATTTTAAAAAATTACATCGAGTCGCGGCAGTGCTCGTTCTTCTTCTTCTTCCTTCTTTATCTTCGTCTTCCTCTTGCCGAATTGGAGCGAGGCTCGCCTGAATTGCAGGAGGGATCGGATTCGCCAGAAATCTTAGTGGTCACGGTCGAGGTCCTTTTTTTTTTTATATTTTTAAATTCCCTCTTCCGTTTCGCTTGGGTTTTGGAGGCAGGGGAGGGAAACTACGTCCCATTTCATTCACTTAGGGTTTATCTTTCTAATGCTATAATATGGGCGTCTAATAAGTGGTCTGTTTGATGTTACTTGAAGTATACATCTCCCCTCTTCTTCTTTTTTCTTCAAGAAAATTGGGTGGAAATCTTGGTTAGGATATTTAGGGTTTGAAATGATAATTATGATTTTTGGTTGGGTGAACTTGAATTTAAAATTTAATTCTTGTTTAATTTGAGTTGGTAAGGCTGTAATTTCTCTGTAGAACTCTTCTCTTCCATTTTTGGTGATCTTTGGGAAACCCTTCGTGGTATGGCAAAATGGGGGAATCGGCTGCACCTCCTTCTCTGCTTTTCTGCAATTTTCGCTCGTGATAGTGTTGGATTGGAGTTTGCCGTGGTTATGGGTATTTTTTGTTGGTACGAAGAAAGGGGCAGGATTGAGGGGTTATTAGCAGATTCTGTGGTTGATTAATGTCTCCTGTAAGCTATTTATGAGCATAAAACTGTTTATAAACATGATGCCAAATACTTCAAGCCATGGTTATCAGAGGTCCAAGGCCCAACCGAGGCACAAAGGGATCCTGGTACCCAAAGTGAGGTGAGGCAAGGAGCTGCCTTTCAACTTGAGGCACATGAGTATCACACAATTTGTAAAATAAATGATGTTGTAGCTAATGACAACACAAATTCTTAATTATCCAAAAATAATCAAATGCAAAAAAAAAAAAGAAAACTATTATTTTTGCAATGTATGCAAATATTCTACATAATAGAAAAACATTCAAAAAGTGTAAAACAATCGTCAAGCAATTAGATTATCATTCTTAAATGTGGTTGATATCATCATTATTTTCATCAGCAAAGATGTCAATATCAACTAGATTAGCATGAAACTCCTCAAATGGCTCTCTTTGTCAACAAGACTAAAACGACTTCAATACAATATCAATGCATTACTTGAATTGGAGTCATAGAAGTTGATCCTTTAGATAGTTACCAAAGCATGCATCGTGTGCACCTAGAGCACAAGGAGTTTCACACTTCTTAGCCAGAAGCTTGTGCTTCTATGCAAGGGCTTCTCCAGCCAGAGGTGAGGCACACCAAATGTGTTTCGCTTCTCCTGAAACTCCAAGTGTGCACCTCGCAAGCTTCTGATAACTATGCTTCAGGATTTTAAAATTGGTCATTATAGGGCAAACTATTAGTTCCCCTACACACCTCAGTTTTTGCACCTATTAATAACATCATCATCATGGTCATTTTTGCATTTGTTGCATTTGTGAATATATGAGCTTAATTTTCTTGACATGGGAAGATTTTTTATGGTTATTTTTGTTGGCTAAATAAAGGATGCAGGATTGAGGGGTGGTTTGCAGATTCTGGTATTCAATGGGGGATACCGCCGCATTTAAACAATCAGGAATAAATGCAGAGGAAGAAGTTAGTCGAGTGTTGGAACAGCTGAAGGGGCTAGAGGAATCAGCTACATCTTTCATCTCAGAGGCATCTAGTAAGGAACAAGATCTTTGCCAGCGTGCTCTTAATGTTCACTCATCAATCAACCAGATTTTTTCCTTAATCAATTCTCTCGCTAATGATGGAGTTTTGTATTCATCAGTAGTTGATAAGGTCTTACCTCTCTCTACTTTCTTCCATTCATTGCTTGGTTTTTATATTTTACAGATATATAATTAACTAATTAGGTCTGGAGTGGTTGCTAACTTTGACACAGCGGGCTTGCTTCAATTGAACTTGTTTGAATTGGGAGTTTGACTGCTATTCATTTCCATCGTTTACTTTCTAGAAGGCTTGATGCTGTATTTTTTGTGCTGACACAGCTAAGAGATAAATTGCATGCAGCAAGACTTAGTATGGACAATGGAATGGTGGCTCAATTTCTTCCTGTCAAAGCTCAAGGTGCTGAATTTCTGTTTTGTTTTGTTTTGTTTTGGTTTTTTTGAGATTAAAAAAATGATTTTTTTCCCCTATAAAACTTTAAATAAAAATGTTCTATACTTAATGAGCAACTAATCATTTACCTTTTCTGACAATTATTTACCATTTTAAATCTAGGTGGTTTTCTTAAGATGTTTCTGGGTCCTATCAGCGTGTGTGCTCCTGGAAAACATGTCCAACTGAAAGTAAAAGAGGAGTACAATAGTTAGAGTATTATTCGTCAATCTCTGCAACACTATCTAGCTTGCAATTCTAGTACAAATTATTATTAAATAACCATTTATTTCAATTGCAATTTCAATTATTGTAAAATATGCACACACTTTTAGGCTACACTGAACACCCAAAACATCTAGACTTGTGTTTTACATTTTTTTCCTCCCTTTTTCCTTGTATGTGTGGTTCTATGATTCAAGTATAATTATGACTTTGATTCATGTATAAACTTTCAATAAAATGGCTACTTTAGTTTGTGATTTCAGTGTGTTTAGTATTTTATAGATTTTTTATTATGAAACCAAAACTACCATTATATAACATTGGAGTTAGGTTAAGCTTTAGGTAGGCCATGTTTGATACGTTGGAATCAAATCGAAAAGAATGAAATTATTATGAGAATAAGATTAACGTGGGAAACAGAATAAAAATTTTCGTTACTTTAATTGCATTTGAAATATAAGATAATGGAGGTAATAACTTAATCATATTTAATCTAATAATCAATTAAAATGAGAGGGAGGGAGGGAGGGGAGGGTTTCGTTTAGATCGAAACCTCGTTTGTTGTAGATATGTGGGCATGTAGGACGGGCAGTGGCAGGAGAGAGAGAGGCATGCTAGGGGGAGAGCAGGCAGTGGCGGGAGAGAGAGAGAGGGGCATGCTAGGGGGAGAGCGGAGGGGGAGAGAGCAAGCGGGGGGGGAGGAGGGTTTGTTTAATCCAAACTCTTTTTTTTTTGGGGGGTGGTGGGGGGGGGGGGGGGGGGGGGGGGGGGGGGGAGGGAAAGGGGGTTGCGGCGAGGAGGGTTTTGTTTAGATCCAAACCTCTTTCGTTGCAGATCCGTGGGCGTGTAGGGAGGGCAGCAGCAGGAGGGAGGCATGCAGGTGGAGGGGTTGTGGAGGGGGAGTGAATCTTGCAGGGGATGGCGGTAGGAGAGAGGCGTGCATGGGGCGATAGGGGAAAAAAACTGATATAATTAATGAATAAAAAACATGAGAAAAAAATAAAAAAGGTTCTCTCATGCATGAAAACTTTTGTAAACCTAGTAGATGGCAGAATGAATATACCCTTATTTGGTATTATAAGATTCGTACTCTTATGTATCAAATGCGTGAAAAAAGTGAAATTTTATTCCTTTTCTTTTCTTTTCCTGGTATTAGTTTAAGCTTTACCACACCAACCGCTAATGTTTTGGGGTCATGGGCATCAGTTGAATAGCTCAATACTTCAATGCCCCCCTAAAGTTGAAGTGTGCAAAGTATTACGCAAAATATTACAACTTATTCAAAATGAAAACTTAAATACATCATATCATTCATATTTCCTCTTACACAATACATAATAATGACAATCTTGTTCTCTTGAATAAATTAATTAACTAGACTAGATTGTTTTAATCCGTAGTTATCTTCATCTCCCCATACAAAGGGTTTGCAATCATGTAGTAACCAAATTAACATTCATCACGTGCTTCATACAAACTCGTGCTAGTTCTGATTGAAACCCATCTTCATAGAAAATGATTTATCTCTGACTACCATTCTAGTTCTGATTCAGACACAGTCTGACAAGATAAATAACACAACAAAGGAAGAGATTGAACATCCCAAGATATCAGTTTGATCCAACGAATCATCATACCAAAATACACGGAGTGATTAACGTAAAGAAGAATAAATGTAGAGTACCAGATTACCATTAAATGATACAATACTAATCCTAAAAATTTGGGTTCACACAAATAAACTAGGTTAGGGAGAGTAGCTTATTAGAAGTCAACAAATTGCAAAGGGCTCCAAACCGTGACAGTGATATCTCCTAATCAACGTTGATGACGAGAGCTATTGTATCTCTCCCTCTAGAGAGATCATGACAGCTCTAGATCAATGATGGCATAGCTAAGAAGGTTCGTGTGAGCTGGAACTGATTTTTCCCCCTTGACATAACTGCTTCTGTAGCACATAAAATACAAACTACTACGTCCACTAGGGTTTAGGGTTTAGGCAAGTAATTTCAGTGGCAAAAACAGAAAATTTGGTTGTAAACCCGTGGATTTGAAATGCAGATATTATACCATGTAGAAGAATAAAATTAGATACTTTATTATAAGACCAATACTCCAAATATATACTAATATTATGTGTTTTTTTAAACCCTCAATACTTGCAACATAATTTTAAAGAATATGCTTTTTATTAGGCACGCACCACCTATCCCTTGTACATAATCCTTTGGTCCCATGCATGCTTTTGCTGCTTATTGTGCCCTGCACTTTGGAGCACTATGATCCAAGATAGTTTATAAGAAGGTTTTATATTGAATCTGTTCTTTAACAGAGAAGGACTCTACTTGTTTTACTGCTCTTATACCTTGTGTAGTCATGTCCTAATAACCAAAAACAAAAAAAAAAGGTCTTTTGAATTATCACTGTCAATGTTTTTTGGGAGCAGGATAGAACGTCCTTTCTGTTTCTCCTTTTCCCATCAGCCCTACTCATTCTACGATCCTGGGTTTGGGATGGGTGCTTGCCAGCATTCCCAGTTCAACTGTATCAGGTTTATGCTTAGTAGTATCAATTGAGTATCATTATTATATTATTTATTTGTTTAATGGGATGAATGATTTATATTGTTTCTAATTTTCGGTTTTTATATTTTAGGGATGGTTATTGTTTCTCTATTTAGGCTTGGCTGTGCGGGAAAATATTTTGAAAGCTAATGGTAGTGACATTCGTCCATGGTAGTACATTTGTTCTTCAACAATCAAATTTATTCTGAATTTTCTGGCATGTTGTGTTAAGATTGGGCAACATTTAATATACTTCATCTATTTGAAACTCGTTTTATTGTAAACCCGCTTTCTCTAAAGTGTGTTGAAGAGCTGTGGGTAATTGGTGGTTATTGTGGACTGTAATACTATGTGAAGTGATTGTCTGGGCACCATCATAGTATCTTCTCTATTTAAATGTTATTGTTTTGTTGATATTGGCACAAAAAGAAAGCTATTAATTCAATTTATTGTTGCAGGTGGATATACCATCACTATCTTGCTATGTTGACATTTCTTGTTAGCCTGACATGGGATTTTAAAGGGCCAGAAGACTGCATCCAAAAACAGGTTGGTTTTGTGTCTGAGTTCTTTTCTTATTATGTTTGCTGTCTTTTTGACGGTTTGATCCACTTTTACAGCGGGGAGTAAGGCTTTTCCTACAATGGGCTATAATGCAAGGGGTTGCAATGATTTTACAAAATAGATATCAGCGGCAAAGGCTCTACACACGCATCGCATTAGGAAAGGTAATACTACGCGAGTAATTATCGAATATTTAAAATTTTAAGTTTGCCTGCAATTGCCTGTTTATGAGTCTCACGGTTTTTCCTGCTACTTTGTTCCATTGTTCTGATAATGAATTGTTATTTATGAATTATGATATACATATATATATTATCAAGGGTCAGGTGTAACAATTCTGAATTAGTTTTTGAGTTGAAAGGAAAATAAGCGTGATAGCTTGGGCTTTTTTTGAAAATAACACAATCAACAGCTAATGCTAAATATATTTTCACTAAATGATGACATTATTTTCAAATAAAAAATCCTGAAAAAAATCATTTCATAAAAAGAGTAATAAGTGTATAATTTAATGCAGCAATAAAATGGAGGTTGTCCTGGGATCTGGGTTTGCAATTGAGGCGTGTTAAAATTTAATTGTATCCGGGCACTAACTTTTTTTTTTTTTATAAATTTTTTTTTTTTTTTTTTTTTTTGGGGGGGGGGGGGGGTTTTTTTTTTTTTTTTTTTTTTTTTTTTTTTGTTTTTTTTTTTTTTTTTTTTTTGGGAACAAAAACTTTACTTTGACAACCCTTTGAAAGCCTAGTTGGGTTAGAGCTTGTAAACTTTTAAAATTGAAGTCAAGTTAGGATGGACCTCAAATAATATGTTCTACTACCATGATTAGGGCTTTGATCTCTGTAAGTTTCCCCTTTTTGATTTATATGAGCTGCCATTTAGTTATTTCTTATGGTGATTTGTTTGATATCTGTAAGATTCATATCGGTGTCATATAGGCACGTTGAGTAGAGGCTTAAAACAATGTAATTTCCACTCATTTCCAGGCAAAGAGAATGGATGTAGTATGGGGAGAAGCAGCTGGTGTAGATGGCCAATTATTGTTGTTATGTCCTATACTTTTTACTTTGCAGGTGAATCAGCTTCCTTTTCTTTTACATATCTTAGTGAATATTGCAGTCTGTTAACAAGGAGTTTAGATTAAGATGTAATTGGTAAGATACTATCATATATCACTAAGTTAGATGGTTTTTTTTCCCATTCTAATTGATTTAATCATGTGAGGTTGTGGTGGCGTTCTTGCAACCATGCTTAGATTCTGATTCTTGTGTTGACTGTTGATTGTTCTCAACTTGCTTTCAGGGCTTTGAAGCATATCTTGGACTAATGCTGCTCAGGACTACATATGTCGGGGCTGCTTCTGAATGGCAGGTATTAGTCAATCCCGATTGAATGGTGCACTGAACACTTATCTCACAAGTACTTAACCGTTAAGGTTATGTGCTAGTATGGTTGCAAGTAGTATAATGCTAGTTTATGTTGGCAGGTGCTTTTTTGTGGAGTCCTTTTGGTTATAATGGCAGTTGGGAACTTTGTGAATACTATACAAACTCTCCTAGTGAAGTCAAGGTTTAAAGCAAAAGCCAAAAGAAGCAAAAGCAAGCATGAATCAGACTAGGTATCCTTGAACGATTACCATGAACCTTTCCATAAGTCGACGAAATTGTTTTGTTGCGTTTTGATTTTGTTTTGGATTTTGTTCCCTCCTTTTTCCTTAAGTTTGTCAGGCGTTGGGACTTGGGAAGATGATTTTATTTTATTTTATTTGTTAAAATTGGAGTAACTTTGTCGTTTTGAACAGATTATTTTATTTGTCGACAAAATTGAGTTTATTTTGTCGGTTGTTGGATGGGATGGCCAACCTCGTTTACCAAAATGATGTCACTTTGTCCCGATGGAATAACATTATAGGCTTAGACCATTCTAGGTTTTTTAAAAAAATTTTAAATTTTAAACAAAATACCTCTTATGCTTTAAATTTTAAAATTTAGAGAATAAAAATAGAGATTGAACCGAGAATTTTTATATTTGAAGGATTATTATTTATTCTTTAATTTTTTTTTAATATATTTTTTGTTATATGTATATTTTTAATTGGTTGTAATAAATGAAAGAGATAAAAAGATTATTAAATATAAAATAAAAATTATAATTCAAAAAAATAGAGGTAGAGATGGAGGATGAAATGTAGAGGATAAATAAAATATATACTATTTATTCCTTAAAATAGATATGAAGGTTATGGAACTAGTGTAGATGCTCTCATAGTGTGGTGTCACGGGGTCAAGTTTCCTGCACTTCTCAACCTATTGCGGCACTTAGCTTTTCTATTCACGGTCCGCTAAGTTTAGCCTTTGGGGGTTGAAGCGCACGTAGACTGGTTTTGTCCTGCCACTGGGCTCATCAGGAGAACGGCTCCAGTTTCCGACCAGTTTGTGTAAGGATGGTCAAATCCCTTCTTCAACCGCATTCAACCGGTTTCAACCGGGTCGGCACGTTTGAACTCCGAAGGGGTTCTATCTGTTCTCTTCCACGAACTGCTTGGAACCTTCCGCTGCGCACCATCTATGCTTTCAACCAACCCCTCTCATTTACGTAGCACGAATACATTCCTGAATCGTGCCACTGAGAAACATCCCGCCAGCACCACACTGCTTGGGTCGTGACATTCTCTTCCACCCAATCCTCGCAACGTCCTCGTTGCGTTTGTCGACATCGCTTCCCCGTAGGCGATGACATCGTTACCTTCACGCCCTCCCACTCGCCTAATGTCAACTAGGTTGGACATCGCTTCCCCGCAGGTTGCAACACCTTTATCAAGATGCTCTCCTGCTCGCCCAATGTCCAAAGGATTGGAGGCTTCCAAGATCGCTCTGACACGCTCCTTCGTACTCCCTTGCCCAACTCTGTATCACACTCTAGGATACTCCAACTCTATGGATGTAAAGCGTGTAAGACACTATCGGTCGACTCACCTCTGTGAGCTCCCACCTTGGGATCACGCTACTCACGAGAGTGCTTGGCGAGTCTTTAGTATACGGGCCGGTTCGGCTCTGATACCACTTGTCACGGGGTTAGGTTTTCTGCGCCTCTCAACCCATGGCGGCACTTAGCTTCTCTATCCACGGTCCGCTAAGTTTAGCCTTTGGGGGTTGAAGCGCACGTAGACTGGTTTCGCCCTGCCATTGGGCTTATCAGGAGAACGGCCCCAGTCCCCAACCAGTTTGTGTAAGGATGGCCAAATTCCTTCTTCAACGTCAAGTCCTCGACTAGCGGCGTGCTCCCTGCATTCAACCGGGTCGGCACGTCTGAACTCCGAAGGGGTTCCATCCGTTCTCCTCCACAACCGCCTGGAACCTTCCGTTGCGTACCATCTACGCTTTTAACCAACCTCTCTCCTTTACGTAGCACAAATACATTCCTGAATCGTGCCACTGAAAAACATTCTGCCCGCACCATGCTGCTCGGGTCGTGACAGTGGTCACCTTAAATTATAGTGTGGATAATAGTGAGCATGCAGTAGAAGCGTGACATGTCTTGTTGCTTTTGCGTAAAGCATGTCCTTTACAATATAATATACATATATAGTTGGAATTTATTTTGGCTCTATTATGCATAGTCATTAAAAAAATTAATTTAATCATTAAATTAATTTAAAATAATGAAATTATTAGTAAAAGTTATCAACCCAAGCAAATGCAAAATGTTAAGTCCAATACATAAATGTGTAATTTTATTTTATTTTTTTGACATTTTTGTATGTGGTGGTGATGCTACAAATGAGAATTCATTCATCTGTCACATTTTAAATGTCAATGTTTTAAATGTTTTTGGGTGGTAGTCAAAAGTAAAAATAAAGTAAATTTGAATTTTCAAGCTCGTCTGCCCCACCCACTCCTGACCCCTCTTCTGTCATATTCCATTCAAAGACACTTGAAATCCAAGGCACCACCGGACCACTGCTTCTGACAACCTATCCTGAGACCACACACGCCACATTTACTGATTTATAAATCTATTCAAAGGTAACAATCCACAAATATTTGACCATCCATCCATTCATCAATATGACAATAGAGAAAAAAAATCCAATGTCCTCGTCTTAGAAAGAGATCGCTCATCCTAAAAATTATTTGAATTTACATTTACAATGCAGCAGTCATCACAAGGATGATGTATGGGCTACAATTCTTGCATAGAGAACTTATTGCATTGCTCTTGGTATTTTATTTAGAGCTAATAAAATTCACTCTAGTATGTTATACCCGGGATGAGTTGGGACTTTATTTAGAGCTACCAAGGCAAAATCATGAGCTAAGGAGTTTTAGTTATGTGGAGTCTCTTCTCTGACTCATAAAAATTCAGAGGTTTCTTGAAACTTATGACCATGTTATCTCTAGGAGCTGAAACCAGGTTCCAATAGCCACGTCCAGAGGCGATAGCTTTGCTGCTGGTTTTGTTTCCGTTCCATTCCCTATTGCCGAAGAAATACCTCTTTTTCTTCCTGTCTCCTAATTAGACACACAAAACTGAACCCCTTAGAAAAAAAAGAAGAACCAAAACTCTAGAAACCAAATCAAATACAACCCATTTCCATACCAACATCAATTAAAGAAATTAACCAGGTAATTCCCTGGGATCGGTGTGGAGTGCATCGGGCTCGGCAATGATCTAAGATGGCAATAGATAGTTGAAGGCCTTGTGCTTCAGATAGTGGACCACGACAAGCCTCCAACATCGATTCACCGAGGGAGCTTGAGTTAATATATGTACGGGATACAACCATTGTGTTGTATCTATGTATTCTATTTTTTATTTTAATTATTAGAGTTATTGTAATTTCAAAACTGGAGAGAAAATGAGTTTTTAAAAAATAGTATATTTTTTAAAATTAAAATCAGAAAATTTTTTAAAAAATATTTGGTAACTCAAAGTAATAAAATAGAATAAAGTAAATTTTAAAATTTTTAAAAATTATTTAGATCTCAGAATTAAATTTCAATTTAAAAACTAAAAATTATTAAAAATATTTTTTAAATAATTATGGAACCTACCATTTTAAAAAATTATTTTAAAATTTATATTATTATTAAATTAAAATAAACCCACCAAATTAATTATTTTTAAAAACAATTCTCAATCCATTAATACCAAACCCACCGCACACTTACCATTCTTTTCGAAGGAAAATAATACTTGCAAGTCTTGCATGCGCATACAAAGCACAAATATTACCTACGGTTTAAATGTCTCCACATCAGTATTCGGTTGTGAATTTGATTGTGTGTTCATGCTGAATATCAGCCCCCTGATAAATACAAGTAAATATTTATAGCCAGATGACTTAGTCGGGACATGAATGATGATGTATTATAATCTCTCCCGCTGATAATTGGCTTGCAAAAAAATTTTAAAATATTATTTACGATTTAAATGTCTCCACGTCAGCATCCAGTTGTGTTATCCGGTTGAATATCAGCCCCCCATTTAATATAAATAAATATTTAAAGCCTAATGACTTAGTCGGAATAGGAGTGTTCGGGTTTCCACAAGTGCATGGATCATAATAAGTAATAAAGTAGACTTCAAGTCCAAATATTGAACCTAAGGAAAGGTGTTAAAGAATAAGAGTTTCTTCTATAATTAATTGGTTTCATTAAAAGAGTGAATTTGTAAAGTTGAAATTGTGAATTTTATAAAAGTAATTAACAAAGCTAACTTTGAATAATTTTATGAGAAAATTAGGGAATTGAATTTCAATTGATGTTCTTCATTTATTTCAACTTTTAATTAATATTAACTTAAATTTTCCTTTTTATCTAAAACCCAACGCTTATACATGAACTAGCCTCTTTCGAGTGATCTAGCCATGTGTAAACCTTAGCTTGGGAGACAGACAACTCATTAAGTGTTTAAGTTGTTTGAGTGTGGATTGACATCATACCAACCTTAATTAGATTACAAGAGAGTGATACTGACTTTTGTAAATTATATCCTTCTCAAGTCAATTCTTCTAACTATCCGATTACCAAATTCATCTTTCGATCCATGATTGATGAATATTTAACAAGAATTAAGGCAGTCAATCCTAATTTTAGCCATACAAGATTTAGAAGAACTGATAAATAAAAGTAGGGAATTTAAATCAACATACTATAGAAATTGAAATTACAAATATACATCAATATTTATCCTCCTCTCTTGGAGGTATAAGTGATCATAATACAAAAGAGTACAAACATCCTTGCAATTGACATCCCAAAACGCTCTCCATCTCTCTCTACTTGATACCCCAAAGTCTCCCAAGTCCTTCCCTTTTCTTTCCAACAAAAAGACCTAAAACTGTCACCAACTACCCAATAACCATTCTCACCAACTTTTAAATTACATTTTCCTCTCAAAATACATAAATAAAGGTCGTTTGAACCTTCTTTGAAGAGGTGAGAGTCGTACATGTGGCAAACAGAAGAGATCTATTGAGTAGCAGTTGGTTCGTTAAGAAATCATATTGTGGTCAATCAAATTAATCGACTAAAATTTTAGTCAACCACCTTCAGCTTTTTTAGTTGACCAAAAACCTCTTGAGACTGTGGTTAAAACTTTTTAGTTGATCTCTGCATTTCCTTTTGCATTTTGATTGTCTTTGTTGTCTATTTTTTCTTCTTTCTTTGAACCTTGTGTATGACCTATTCTTCATAAAAAAAACATCACCACCAACACAAAAATTCTACAATTGCTAGGGGATTAGTTTAATAAGCAATCAAATTAAATCAAAATAGGGATTGAAATATATTCATTTCTCACATAATTTCCCATAATTTGATATCAAAATAAGGTTCAATAAACCCTCCAACAAGGATCCAGATACTGACGTGTCATAATCTCCCTCGCCGATGATTGACGTGCAAAAAAAAAAAATATCATTTACGGTTTAAATGTTTTCATGTCAACATCTAACTGTAAATCTAATTGTGTTATCCAACTGAATATTAGCCCCCTGCCAATATTGGCCTTCACCCAAAGCTGACCCCAAATCTAGTCAAGTGAGGCTTAAGCCTTGGGGCCCCAAAAAATTAGGTTAAAATTTAGGGCCCCATGTCCTATTTCATTCATTGACTTAACCTCCAATAACACCTAATACAACATTCCTATAATGCACTAACACAAATGAAATTAACTTTTCAAAGGGTTTATTTTACTTATTTATAAAGATAATAATTTTTATTAGGTATATTATGTTATCTAGTCTATTTTTTATTGTTATATTTTCTTTTGATTTATAAATATAATTTCTTTTTATAGTCTATCAGGTATATTATGTTATTTAGTATATATATGTTTTTAGATGTTATATTGTTCCTATAATTACCGTAAAGTAAAGTAATAGTAATAATAAAAATTAATAGTTTAATATGTAAATATAAATATTATTATTATTTTAGAATATATAAAAAATAAGAACCCTCAATTTCAATTTAATAATGGCGTTGAGCTTCTAAATTTTGAGGCGGCCCTACCTTCACCGTCACCCAATTTGGATTCGCCTAATCTCTCCTTTAGAAAGCTTGTGATTCTTAGAATCAACACGCCTGAGTTGGAGATAAAACTGCAGGACAGTGTTACCAAGAATGAAGTTATAGCGCTTGGTAGAGTGATGGTTAATGCCAGCAAAAGCAAAATCATAAATACAGGCAACTATATCTGTACAGGATTTTGTTATGGTCTTGTCTTATGGTCGGAACGCTCACCATAACATTTTTGTCTCTCTCTCTCACCAGGTTTTATAACTGTGGGCAGCTCTTTGCCCATTATTTTATTATGGTCTTGTCGTATGTTGAATTAGATTCTGTAACGAATTATTGTCTTATGTCAGTATTTTGAATGCTCACCTCCAATAACACCCTTACCTCCCTTTGCACAAACAAAATAACAACTATGCTAAACAGTGCGTACCGCTTCATAGTACACATCAGACATATAACTAAGTTTTAGATAAAAAAAACAAAAACAAAAAAACTGCCTAAGAATACCGAATACATTGATGGTCGCAAGGCCTCTGCACAATTAACAATGCATGAAGGGAGATGTCATCTTTGCAAAATACAAAGTGGTGAATATACTGACAGATAAATTTACGTATTATAAGTAGGAATATACTTACAAAAACAAAGTGGTGAAATTGCCTATTGAGTGCAATTGTGTGAAGCTAGTAGTTTCCTGGCAAATCTGGCATCCACGATTAATTGAACAAATCAACGCCGACATTATTGTAGTAACTAGAAGAAACATTAATATTGGATTAGCCATTGTGATATTTAAACGTATAATTTGATGGACATTAGAGAAATCAAAGTTTATAATTATAAAGTACACTAAATTTGTGAGATTATTCAAATTTTAAGAATTACTTTTCATTCATCAAATCTTTATTTTAATATTTTTTATTTCATTTCTCTTTCCTCTCTCCCTTTTTTCTCTTTTATTTTTCATATTATATTATTATTTTAATGAATTCAATGGCTAATGAAAATTTTAGAGTTATAAAAAAGTTATAATTTTTTTTAAAATTATGAAGATTGCAATGGCTAATCCAATGTTAATACTCTCGTAATTACAAATTTTGACCTTTAATGGGTCTAATGTTTCTATTTTTTTAATTTACATTCATCAAATTATGCATTTAAATATGACAATAGCTAATATAATGTCAATACAATACAGAGCATCAACATTGTTTTCTCTAAATTTTAGTAAAAAAATGATATTCTAAAATTTTATCCTAAATTTTACTAATTTTTTAAAAATCTTCTACATCTCATTTTCTATCTTTTCTTTATTCTATTAAAATAATATTATTTTATTTTTTATTTGTTATTTCCACTTTCGCTTCCATTTTCATTTTTAATTGCCAACTTATAAACAACAAATTTGAGGTTCGGACCAATACAATACATCCTTGAGGAAGCATCGCAGATACTCTACATTAAATCTTTATTTTAGGAATCCAAATGTGAGCGTGTTTTGAAGTTTTTCACCAATTTTATCCTATATTTTAGGAAAAAGTAATGTTTAAAGCATTAGTTATAGTAAAAGCTAAAGTTAAATTTAACTGAAACTTATTTCTGCATTAATTATATCAATAAATTTAGGTAAATTTAAACAAACTTTAATTTTAGCTAAGAATTTTGTATTATGCTCTCACTATCAGATTCGTCTAAAACCCAAACTTGGCCTTTAATGTGCAAGTCATCATAGTTTGGCTGTGCTTGATGAATAAAGATAAATCTAAAAATTTGTAATTAAGCAAAAAAAATGGTGCAACGTATGAGTAGCCATAATAATACAGTAGTAAATTAAATATAATTTTAACTAATATTATTGTAAATGCTCTTAGGCAAAAAGGATGTAAATGTTCTTTACTCCATAAGTTTTAATTTAAAATTTAAAATCATAATTAAAAATGTGTCCATAGCGTCCCACAAAAACTTGTGAAATTAATTTTTGTATTAATGGTTTTATAAACTTTAATGACGTGTTTGTACTTCTTGAAAGTCTATATAAAATAATTGCTTATTTATGGGCATGTTTACGCGTAACCATTTTTGTAAAAGGAACAGAGTCCCATGAGGAGCACTGCTAAAACACACTCGACTTATACCCGAAAACACCAAATTTACAGAGGTATCAAATTAAATGCTGCATTAATCTTTTTATTTTTATTGTTTGCAAAATAATGGATGAAAGACACCAACGCAAAAATATGGGACACATGAGACTAATCTTTTGAGAAATCCACACGCGTCCCTGCATGTGTACTTGTGTCTGCCTCACAGAAGGAGTGAAATCGATTCGATTTGGATTAGTTTAAGTCATTTTTCAAACCAATTTGATATGTTTTGGTTTGGACAAAATCAAACCAAACCAAACCTATTGCTTGAACCAAACCAAACCGAACCGAATTAATTCAGTTTGATTTGGTTCGATTTGAACCGACGGTTTGAATTATTATCAATTTGAATCGGTTTGAGTCGGTTTAGTTCATAAAATTTTAAATTCTTAAAATTAAAATGATGTAAAATAAAAAAATAAATAATGTATAAGCATATCAATATTAATACATATTAAATTTATATTTATAAGTCTCAAAATTTAATAATATAATTTACAAATATAACATATCAAATATTAACAAATAATCTTAAATAAATAAATCTAAAACATAAAATAAAAATATAAAATTAATAAATAATAACATTATTCGATTCGGTTTGGTTTAAACTGCGGTTTTGAAATCTCAAACCAAACCAAACCGATATATTATTCGGTTTCAAACCAAACCAAACCGATTTTTATTCGGTTTCAACGGTTTGATAAATTGACGATTTCGGCGGATCGGTTTGGATCGGTTTCGGCGGTTTAGAGTTATACCCCTACCTCACAGTGCCTATACAAAGGGATCCCAATAAAAGCATTATGTGAATATATCGCTTGACTTGCAATTTTGCACTTTTGAAGTAGCTGCCCGGTAATAATAACACACTTTGGTGATATTAGTGTAGGATAAATACACATTTTAACACTATAAACCATACAGATCATACAACAGCAGAGATGAAATTACTCTAGCATTTGACCAATCGGATTTGTTTTCTTCCTTTTGGATCTGGACTCAGGGGCCTGATCTTGTGCCAATTTTCTTGCCAAAACATTCAGGTCTTCCTCACCCACTGACCCATTTAATCTTCTGTTCAATTCATATGCTTCTGCCATCTTCCGACGACAACTTTGGCTTGCCATATCATGGGAGATCACTGAAACAGAATAGAGGTGTAGAAAAAGAGGTAAAAATGCACAAGTTGATCAACTAACAGTAGGTGAAATCTAGCAATCTTTAGGATTTATTTGATAACAAGCTGGCATATATATTTGAACCATTGTGTAGGCCTGAGCAATTAGGGGAGGAAAAGGCACTGATCAGCAACACAAGATATGCTACTGACCTGGCTTTGGATAGTCTCTTCCAATTATGCATTTGGCTTTGTTTTGGACGCTCAAAGGGGCGGTCCAAGGTTCATAGATAAACTCCTTCGGCATATCTGGACATCCACATTTGGTCACGCATGATATAAACGACAGAACACAATAAGCAGATGAAAGCAAGGCGGCATGTTAGTTTACCTTTCAATATGGGGATAAAATGCCTGATATAGTTACCATTGGGATCATATTTCTTTCCAAATGAGATTGGAGAATATATACGATTGTACTGCAGGGGCAAAGAAGACTGTGAAACCTCCATTTCACCCGGGTTATCTATTCACAAAACATCAGTAAATTGAAAACGAACTTTTACACGCTAGGGTCCATTTGGATTGACTGTTGTTGTCTGGGGTATTTTTTTTAAAAGTACACAAAAAATTATCATGGAATAAATGATTCAAACATGTTATTTCCTTCACGTTTATTTGATGAGATGGTAAAAAAATAATCAAAATTGTCAGTTTCAAAACTCGGACAGTGTAGGAAAACCTTTACAGGTCAGGTGAGAGTGTGGGCCTATTTCCACCTAAGCAGGCAAAACATATGTAATCATGCATGGTACCTGGTAGAAAAATGATGAGCATGAAAGCCATAGCCAATTTCCATTATTTATAGCCCAATCCGAATCAATCAGCAGTCGTTCAAAGACATCACGGCCCCCTTTCCAGTGAACAAACTAACACCAAAAAGTAAGAGAGAGAGAGAGAGGAGAGCAATGATTGAAAATATAAATTTATATACCAGATCTCCACGAGTTAGGAAACAAGCAACACAATGCCGTGCAAGATGATGCATCCATCCCCACTCCCGAAGCTGCTAAGAAAGAGGAATATAGTATTGGAGATGACTTAAGCTTATGCGCGACAGAAAGAAACATAAAATTCTAACTACCATGTTTATAATTAAGTTTAAAGTAAACTATCCATATATTCTGAGGAATTATGCTAACGGACCTAACCTGGATCATGATGGCATCAATCCAAGGAAATCCTGTCTTAGCATCTCTCCAGGCCACCAATAATTCTTCATCATCATTCCAAGGAATCTAAGTGACCATGAAGTAATTTAGTTGCTTGTCAAGATCTTCTAATATCATCATTCCTTGAAGGTATACCGTGCATATTACCAAGCATACAGAAACATAGAAATAAATGCAAGAAGATTTGAAGGAGTTTTAGGACATGGTAAGACGAAGAATGGTAAATTCAGAATTCGAAAGTACATTCCGAGAAGTAGCATCATCAAGACAAAGACTCTTTTTTATCACCTAGTATTGGTAAAGTGATTTCAGTTCAAGCAGATGGAATTAGTTCAGTGCCATCTAAAATCTACTTTCCCACGCTAAATGAACTTTGGGAAAGAAAGGAAAAGAAAGCATAACCTGAGCTGTGGTTACTAACAAGTAACAACCACATAAGATCAAAGACTAACTTATTGTCCTTAAGAGGCATAGATAATTAGTACAATAGAACACAGCATAGGGAGCAAACTTGTTAGAGGAAACGATAGAAGGTGAGAGGAAACTTATACAATAGAACGATAGAAGCACATGGCTATTGGATTTTGAATTCAGAAGGTGAGAGGAAACTTGTTTGAAGGTCAGCATCATTACCTGCTTGCATATTTTATTACCCTTCATCTCATCAAAATTAGGGGTGCCAAAAGAAACAGTATAGAAAAAATCCCGCCACAGCAACTACAGAAGTTTAAGTTGTAATTAGATAGCATCCGATGAAGGCTTAAAAACAAAAAGTACAGAAAACAAACCTGTCCAAGAAGAGAAACCGGCGGAAGTGTATGGCTTTTAACATTTTTCTGAATATCATCAATACACTGGTAAAAATATCTGGAAGAGAGACAACCAAACTTCCAGAGAAACAAGGTGGAAAAAAGGTAATGGAAATCATGAGAATTGTGAAATTTCAATTATTATTCTTATATATATATATATATATATATAACACAAAGGAAGAAGATTAAAAAAAAAAGGTGCGGGAGGGCGGGTCACCCCAGGCTTACTTTTAAGTAGGGTGATAAAACAGTTGTTGCAGGCTTTAAAAATGCTGATGGGTTACCCTTTGGTTTCTCAAATTTTGCCACCCAATCCTGCAATAGGAAGAACTGTAACTCATAGTATCAACATTTTTCCAAAGGAAAAATATGAAGATGGCTGAATATAATTATGAGACACAGCAAACTCAAAATGACATGAAAGAATGACACCCCCCTAAACTATAGATGCCATGATTTCAACATGAAAACTTACAGCATGTATTCAAGTAGAATGATAAACAATCTTTTGTAGCTAATTGGGGCTCCTTTTGGGGGCCAAGTTCAATTCAAAGACTATTTAGAAACTGATTATTGAAAAGATAGAGCGCCATCTAGTGGGTGGAAATGCTTTTATCTCTCTAAGGTTGGATCACTTTGATCAAGAGCACCTTCTATATCTACTTACTTTTTATCTCTCTTTCCTATTCCTGTTGCAACGGCCTCTCATATTGAGTAGATTCAGAGAAATTTCCTTTGGAAGAGTATTGAGAAGGCGTCTAGCTGCTTTCCTTGGAAGAGTATCGAGAAGGCGAAAGTTCCTTCGAGAGTGACCATTTTTGCTAGGACAGCAGTGCTTGAAAAGATTTGAATTGCTAATAATTTGCGACAATGAGGTTTGGTAGTTGTTGGCTGGTGCTCGAGGGTCATAGGATATGGTTATGGGGTTGTTTGACCTTCATTAGGTAATATCATTGAGTCTTGTGGCTCTATTTTCGTGCTTGTTAGGGGGTTTGGGAAAACATTCGGTATTTGATGGGCTGTTCCTCATTGTATTATTTAGAGCCTTTGGAGTGAGTGGAATGCGCAGTTGTTTGAGAATTGTGAGTCCCGTGGAGGAGCTAAACTTCTTTTCTCACAATCTTTGTTGGATTGGTTGTATGCTACGGGTGGTTATTGTTTTTTATGCATTTATGATGTTGTAGCTTACTGCTCATTCTAAGTTGGTTATATTTTTGTTGCTTGTTTAGAGTTGTACTTAGATCCTTAGTGCACTTCTTGTAAGCTTGTTTTCTAATAAAATCTTTTATCCATATATATATATATAATAAAAAAACATTTGCTACACAAGCTGAATGATTCAGCCACACCATGCTCATGGTAGAGGCATGTGGCATGGCAAGTCCAACTAGTTTATGAGAAGTGGATCAAGAAAGGTAACTTCAATATATGAGCACATATGAAATGATATTTTTTAGAAAATAATAATAAATGAAAGCTACTAAGAGTATTATTTGATTTGAGTGTTTTTTTATTTTTATTTTTAAAATGTGATTGATGTTTTCAGAACAGAAAATAAAAAATTAAAAATAACCAAAAAAATATTTTTATTTTAGGAATTTTCTAAATTGAAAATAACCTTTTGTTATTTGGTTTTTAATTTTTTGTATCCAAAATAGTTATCCTTTTTAAAAACGAAAACAAAAAACACTCTAACTAAACATGCTCTAATATTTTATAATCTTATGGCATTGACATGATGTCCCAAAAAAGGATCATTGAAGAATGAAAGAAAGGATTAAACAAAAATAGATTAATCTTTTTATCAAAAAAAATATTAATCTTTATACTATCAAGCACCCTAACTAAGTCATTCAAATTGACTATAAAGATCACTTCTAAATATTCCCTTCTAGAGGTGCATGCATTTATATTGGAAATGAAAACCATGTATCTCATAGGTTTAGCAATAAAGAAAAGGGAGACATAAAATTTCATGATTTGAATTTGGGAAAAGATCTAGTAATGGAGGCCAAAGGCAAGAACTATTGAATCACTTAAAAATTCTTAAATTAAGCTCCAAGTCTTGCCATTTTTATATTCCTAACCCTGGTATATCCCATTATACCTTCTCACTAATTGCCTCTTCCAGTCTCCTCAAAGCTTCTTCTTCACCACCTTTAAAAGGAGTCGACTCATCCTATGAAAAAATAAAACAAAATCTTTTTATGAGCATATCTTCAATTAAGGTCACATCATTTGAAACAGTTAAATCCTCAAACCTGTCCAATGCCTTCATAGCCAAGTTCTGAGGTTGTTGGAACTTTTGAAGTCTCAATATTTCCAACTTCCCCTATGGAAGGAAGAGAAGCAGGTGTGGTTGAAAGTGGAGAAGATGCCCATGAGGGCTTACCAGCAAGCTTCAAAAATGATTGGTAACTCAAAGGTGGTCTTCCTCCATTCTTCATCGGATAATTTTTATAGAAGAGGGAACATTATAAACAATATTTATTTTATTTTTCATAATCACATACTAGGCATCACGAATAAGCAAAGAAGAAGAAGAAGAAATACATCACTACTCGACAAGAATAGAATCCATGGATAAACAATAGCTGAATTATACTGCACAATGGGCACATCGAACTTACCTTCTGTATGATATCGGATGGATTGAAAAGTGTGTGACTCACAGGAGAAAAAACCTCAATACCAGCAGCAGAAGCATACTTCTGTAACAGTTATAGCAATCATTAACAGTTATAGACATAAAAGAATTTTTTTTAAAAAGTGTGTGAGAACATTTTATGGCATTTCCAAAGGAACCTTAATTGCTTCAGTTTTTGCTATCCGAAATTGTCAAGCAGAATATGTCCAACTCAAATATTCTTGACTACATAATAAGAAAGAACATTTCTTACCTTAATTTTAATATCTAAAGCTTGATAGTATGGCTCTGTGTCATATTCAAAGCAGAGCTTTTTTATGTCCCACTGCGAGAAGAAAGGAGAAAAGCAAGTTAAGTTTGGAAAATAGGAAAACGCGCAAAAATATAGGAGACAATATTAATCAAAGTAGAAGGATTAAGGAATGCATGATATAATATGTATAGAAAGCCCTTTATGCAAGCACTTAAACAAACATCTGCAACCACACATCAGGAGGGCGGATGCTGAAAAATAGACCATGAAAGCCCATAACAGCAACAGGACTTTAAAGCTCTTTCAAATTCAATAATTTAAGCTCTAAATCCACCCAGAAAAATGAAGTGATATCTGAAGACCACATGAATTCACACTAAACTCACTGATAATCCAATTCTACGTATTATTTTAGTCAACATCATATACATATATAACAAAGACAGGTATCAAAATTCGAAAAGTAATAACTACAAATATTCACACAGCAAATCCTAAATCAACACAGTTAATATACCTCTGACTGTTTATCTTCCACAATTCTCTTCAAGTTAGAATGTATATGTCTAACATGCCTAACTTGTTACATATAATATTAATTGAGATTTTGTGAAGAGGCATGGTTAGATTATCGAAAACCTAAAGATCTATCCTAACATGAATGAGTTGAATACATAAGAGAGAAGAGGATGTTCCTATAAAAAGATCTCAAATCAGATGATAATCCATCTCAACGTGCTTGGTCCACTCATGGAAGACCTGATTCTTGGTGATATATATGGTGGTTTGATTGTGACTGTGTAACCTCATCAAACCGTCATGATGAATAACTAGCTTGTTGAGTAAACATTTTATCTAAATTAGCTCGGAGTATGTGTTTGCCATTGTCTGGTAGTTTGACTTCACACTGAATAAAAATATAACTATTTGCTTTTTACTCTTCTAGGACATAAAATTGCCACCAAGGAATATATAATATCTATTGGTAGACATTCGACTAATAGGACAACCTCTCCAATCAGCATCAGTGAACATTGTGATCCTACTATGTCCCTAATTAGACTATGTGAGTCCTTTTGTATCTAAGGGTGTGAATAGCCGCATCACAGTGTGTAGTGTGTGGAGTTGGCATGAATTGGCTCACTACACTCACTAGATAAGTAATGTCTCACAGAGTAATTGTTAGATAATTTAATTTCCCAACCAATTTTCTTGAAATCATATGGGGGTGCTCCATCATCATGCATGAGTTTGGTATCAAGGAACAACGGTGAGTTAGTGGGTTTGAATCCAAGCATCCCACATTCTAAAAGCATATCAAAAACATACTTTCTATGATAAATAAGGATCTTAATAAAAGATCATGATATCTCAATGTCAAGAAAATACTTGATTTTACTAACATCTGTAATTTGGAAATCAAACTTAAGGAGATTGTTTTGAATCGCATAGACTTTCGTAAATGTCAGAATTTAGAAGTCTCTTCCTAAACAATGAATTTAGGTAGCTAAGTCATATAAACCTCCTCCTCAAGGATGTCATTGAGAAATTCATTCTTGACATCTAATTGATACAATGACCATCAACAAATAGTAGCTAGAGATAGGCAGCAGTGAGAACATGTCATATAAGCACAAGAGAAAACGCCTCATCATAATTAATGCCTTAGGCTTGATAGTATCCTTTCGCATCTAAGCAATCTTTGAGGAAGTAGAGTGATCCATTAGGATGAACCTTGATCATAAAAACCTACTTGTAACTGATTGCTATTTTGCCAAGAGGGAGAGGACAAAGATCCCATATTCCATCTTTTCACAAAGCTGCTATTTTGGTGTTTTCACTCGATAATTAATCAATAGTGGCCAGCTGAACACAAGGAGTGTGTTGAACCTCTCGAGCACTTTGGGCAATCCCACTTGTGACCCCACTCCTTGCAATAGCGACTCTGCACGTTATTATTATTACTACTATAATTAAAAGTGACCTTAGATCCTTTGATTCCTTTCACAAATGACTAACATGTGCTCTTACATTTGTAAGAGTTTGCCACGAATGTTGAGTTATCGGTAATAAGTAATGAGTCAATCCCATCAGACAAAAACATCTCTCATATAAGATGATAGGTAACAAACAATGATAGTATAATTGTCTAACCAAGAAGAATCAATTATGCAAAGGAGTATATGGATGGCTTACCTTCAATAAAAGTGAGTATATTTAGCTGCTCCCATACTGTGGCTGAATTAGTATTGAAGAGGAATAAATCCCTTGTTTCATCAAATAACTTTTAGAATTTGGCGAAACACTAGGTAAAAGTTATATCACCTTATTCTTGCCTTGCATGTAGCTGAGAAGCTACATGTGCATGTGTCATGCTGGTTTTTCAAGAATATGTGGATTGAAGATGATCCCACATTTTCATAGTAATCTTAAAGGTGTGTACAATCAATAAAATATCGGGCTCCATTGCATTCCACATAATCATGCAAATAGAACTATCCTTAATTTTCTAGTTTTTGGTCGCTTGTTATTCTTTTGGAAAATATTTTTCCTTTCAAAGAGAATCTAAGCTTGATATCAACAAAAGTGAACCATTTTTCCCATTTAGAACTAGAGAGGTTAACGAGAATTTTTAATTGTTGGGTGGATATGGATTGTGAAACCATGCATACAATTTGAGTGGCAGGTTTATTAACCCTCTTTGTAAAAAAGTCAATTTTATGAAAAACAAAATCACTCTAAATTCTTGCTTCCTTCTCCTGAATAAGGAAGAGAGAGTCTTCTCTTGACAATAAGTGGTGCAAAATGGAACAAACAATGCACAACGAGTGAAGTGAAACGAGACTGCATGCAACACGGAGCAAAATGAACACGAAGGGGCAACACGAAAATCTAATGGAACCCTAGCCTTCTAGGTTACAAAAGCCTGGGTAGAGCAAAGCTAGTGACAACATGTAACATGGAGCAGAACGACGCGCAACATGAAGTGGTGGGCAGTGTGAAAATACAATGGAACCAAAGGTAATCAAAAATTGATTTAAACCGATAAACAGAACCAAATCAAATTGTATAAACTGATATATTACGGTTGATTTATGATTTACCCAATTTGATGACCGGACCGATCAAATATAATGTAATATATATTTGAAGACTTTATCTGTATTTCTCCTTACCTAGATCATCCGCAAACGCACCCACAACTCTTGTAAAATTTAGATTCTTCGCTGAAATTATAGCAGAGAATCAATGTTATCAAACCATGGTGGACAGATTGGCATCTACTTATTCTATATCTATTTGTATAATATCTATCTAGGGCACTCTATGAAATTATTAGTATGTTATTTGTACTTTGGTAGTTCTTGCTTGCTGATTCTATATTTATTTGCATAGTATCTATTCAGGGAACTTTGTAAACACAACTAATATTCGTCCTACTTATTTTTAAGATTCAAATCACATTTCCCTCATAGTCCAGAAAAGAAAAAGGCAATGATGCCTTAAATGTACACTGTATTACCAGAGTTTTGATCCCCAGGCAGGCCTGCTCTAGTAGCTAGCACATTAAGGAATCCCACACCCATAATTAATGCAAAGTCACATTAATTAATTCGAAGGAACATTACTTCCCAAAAACAAAACATGATCACAGATAACGTAACTACCTCCTTGAGGCAGCGAATCAGAGCCCCCTCAGGCTCTCCTTTGAGCACCAGCAAGCGCGACCCCAGCTTCTGCAGATTCGAATCAAGGTCCTCTAGGCTCTCCAGCAGGAAACGTATCCGATTGATACCGGCCCGGGTCGACCCGGGTGAGAACGCTTCAGCGTCTGGATCCATGAAATGCGGGTCGATCACGAATATCGGGTACATGTGAGTCGCTGCCCTGGCGGCGTGATGGATGGCCGGGTTGTCGTGGATTCGGAGGCCCTTCCGGAACCACATCACCGAGTTCGACCCGGTCGCCATGGACGAGTTGTGTGTGTGTGTGAGAGAGAGAGAGAGAGAGAGTGTGAGTGATTGAGTGAAGTGAGACAAAAACACGCGTTTCCCGCCCCTTTTTCGGGGTAGAAAGAAAAAAAAAACAGGAAGGCTAATGTGCGCCGGTGGCAGGGGACAGGGACGATGTCATTGTCTGCATTTTTTTGCAATTGCAACCTCGTTGGTGTCGGTGGATTTTGGTTGTTTGGTGTCAGGGAAAGAAGGGCCTGGTTGGTTTGGTTCAAAAGGTGCCACGTCGCGGTTGGGTGTTCGGTTTCTCTGCTCTGCGCCACTTCCCTGCGGCCAAAAATCAGCCACCGATCTGCCACGACCGCCGTGCGTTTTTGGGTGCCGCACTAACGGCTGCTGGCATCATCATGCAAGGATCCTTTTTTCCCTCACCCCTCGTGAACAATGTAAATACCGAAAGCATAAACACATTACATCATCCCCTGGCCCTGATCAAACGAGGAAACTGCAAACATGAAAAGATTGTAGCCATTGCATAAACACATTACATCATCCCCCGGTCCTTTTTTGGTCTATTATAATTCTAGATGCTTGTTGGATGTTTTTTTTTTTTTTTTGGGTCTATTTAGTATTTTCCTCCGGCACGTTTGTTCTGCGTGTGCAGGTTCTTAGCAGTGGCGTTATGTAGGTTGAAGAACAGCACTGATCCCTCTCGCAATGTTTTATCCCTTTCTTCTCAAATTTAGTTGTAGGCTGTACCTCTCATATCTTTCTTGCAAAGCCCCCAGGGCTAATTATTGGCTGCTTATTTGTTTTCGTGTTGTATTTTCATAATTTCTGCTCTATGACCGAGTATATTCTTTGAAAGCTCTTTTTTCATGGAGTTTTTAATGAGGATCCAGGGGTAGTTTGACCATACTTGTTGGTCTCTCTTTGGTATTATTAATAAAATAATTGTTTTCCCCTAAAAAATAAATCTAAGACTATTATACAAAGACAAAATATTAACGGGTTAAATTATGAAATGGAATTCCAATAATAACATGCTCTCTTTGAAATGTGAATAGAGAAACAAATTAAAAAAAATGACTCAAATTCAATCCATGTGTGTTTATATTTACGAGAAAAAAACATAGACCTGTATTATTTTTAAAAATAAAAGTGTTTTTGAAAACAATAAATCTAATAAGTTTATAAATATTTATGATTAATAAAAACTAGGACAAAATATTTTTTTAAAAAATTAAGCTCATGCCATAATTACTTTACATTTACATTTCAATATTCAAATAATATTATAATATCTTATCTCTTCGGCTATCTCCACTATCTTCTCAAATTAATACAAAATGAAAACAATTAAAATAAAATAAAATAAAATAAATATTAGTTTAATAAAAAAATCAAATGAAGAGCATGGAAATAGAGATGATGACATGGCGCGTTAAATTAATCTTGGATGTGGCAAACACGAAGCAAATCGAAACAATTTGCAGGCCCGCCGGTGGCTCCTCCACACTCCTTCCCTCCTTACTTCATCTCCATCTCTCCAACATTTTGTTCGTCGCAAAAGACCAACCAACCCCTCCCACTCCCACAGAGAAAAAGTGAGATTGATTCAAATTTTACGGAGACAGAGACAGAGAGAGAGAGAGCGCTGTTTGATCGATAATCCTAACCCTAACCTCCTCTCCCTCGTCGACGTCGAATCATGTGGAGACGAACCTCTTCAAATCTCCATCCCCCCTCCCGCTTCCGATCCCTCCACAGATCCTTCGCCTCAAGCTTCCCCGCGACCGCCTCATCCTCCTCGTCGCCGTCGCGCCTCCGCCGAGCTCCAATCCTCGACCGATGCTTCTCTTCTGATGCCGGTATTGTTCGCTTCCCCTTAATATCTCTTCAGATCTCTCGATTCCTTGCTCAATTTGATACTCGAGAGAGACTTACATACAGAGGGAGAGATTGTGTTTATATTGGTATAGTACGGTTGATGACTCCTGGATTTGTTAGCAGTTAGCAATGTTACGAAGAAGAAGGTAGAAGAGTTGTATCCGATAGCCACCGGACACGAGCGCCAAGAATTGGAAGCTGAACTTGAAGTAATTTATATTGTTCTTGCTCAAATTTCATTTTGTACTGGAGTGATGTGTTTTGTTTACGAATTATGTGTGAGAGGCAATTGATTTTGTGGGTTTTTTCTTGCTTGTTTGATTTGTTATTTTTAGGGGAGGAACCTTTTCGAGATTAACCACCCAGTTGGGCCATTTGGCACAAAGGTTAGCACATTTTGTTACTTTGAATGGATTGTTTTAATTGATGTAATTGTACACTGTCTATTATAATTTGGTACATATGGTACGACTGAAATTTAATAAATTTGAGTCATTTTTGGAGACATTTGTTGCCACCTCTAATTATATGTCTCGCGTCCTTAGTTGTTGTTGGTACATATCAACTTTCTCTTTCTGGGGTGCATTAAAACTGTCTATGGAAATTATATGGGCACCTTTGCAATTTGTGTACGCACATCACTCGAAAGTCTATTGCCACAAAAGTTTTAGAAGATTTATGGCTATCCAAAAATTTAACCTTTCACCTTTGAGTCACTGTTGTTCAATCAAAGGATTTTTCAATGCTGAATTTTCTTGATGTCTCTTTTATCAACTTTTCCCCTGGCAATATACAAAGTAAAGCACATTGTATCTATCGAAATTTAAATATCGTATGATCGTTTAAAAGGCAGGTTTTTTCATGCATGCCTACAAGCCTTGTGTACTAATCATGGTTTGCAATATCGGCCGAGATGTTTGCATCTCGGCCGTTTCAACCAGGTATCGCAAGGTGGCGATACGGGATCCAGGAACGAGATGGTGAAAGGGTCGAATGCGTTCATCTCGGCCGGATTTTCGTCCGATACGCCACGTCTCGTCCCAATACAGTAGACTCGTCGTGTCTCAGACGATATTTCGACATCGACTCGCGAGCCGCCAACGCCCTCATCTAACATCGTCGTCGACGTCTGTCCATCCCACAAGCCGTCACCGATCCGTCCGTCTCCGAGTTCGTGACTTCGTTTTGTGCTGGAGTGGGTGATGGTGTCATGTCTTGGCGCTTGAGAGGGAGCTGTGTGAGTCACTGTGCATTAGGGTTAGTATGCGTTGTATTTTCTTCACCCCCCCCCCCCCGAGTTTGCCATGCTTTAACTTATTTATTTATGTATTCCTGTTTATATGCTTGATTAAACTATGATTTCATTTATAATAATAGAAATGAATAATTAATTTATATATTAATTATTAGAATATTAATTGATACAAATAATATTAATTAATATATTTATTGGCAGCTAATTATATATATAAATTATTAAGTATACCTTAAATAGATATAAAAAATTAATAATTATTATAAGATTAATTTGTAATTATAATCTTATAAAAATAATTACTAATACATGAAATAATATAATTTATAGTAATTCGTTTTAATTATTAATAATGATAAATGTACTAAAAATATATTTACTAATATTATTAGTTAAATGTAATAAAAATTTCATGTGCTATATTATAAATCATGAAAATATAATAATATATTTATTTTAATGCTTTAATAATGCGCTAGCGCTATTTTTAATATAATAACTCATATTATGTTATTTAAATTATATATTTATATTATTTAATGATTCAAATGTGATTATCTGATTTTTTTCTAATTTTTTTATGATTTTTAAAAAATTAATTAAATATTATTTCATGTCTAAAGTTACATCTCACCCGAGATGCAACGCGACGTCCGCGACTGCGATGTTTGTGACCGCGATGCGATGACTATCGCGATTGCGACTGCAAACCATGGTACTAACAATTAATTATCATTATTTATACTTATCACAGCAGCTGACTTGTTTTTGGTTGAGTAGATTATTTAGATACAATGAAAGCAACCCATTTTGGTTTAAAGCAGCTGTTCTGGATTTCGGTCTAATGTACTTGGACAAGTCAAATTCATATCTAGACATGCATATTCTTTGGTAACTTTATATACTTTTATACCCTAATAATACTAAGTATTGTCCAAATTCCTTGTTTGGAACTATCTACCATTATTTCTATTATTAGTCTCTTATATTACTAATGATGGATGAAGAAAGTTTCAATTTATGTAATTTATCTGAATGAAACATAACTACTATTAAGGCTCATTGCAATTCAATTGGTGAGTTTAAATGTATTACTTTATTTACGTATGACTAAGATTTAGAGTGATCCTTTGCAATTTGAGGTGTTGTTAATTATTATTTCTTATCTCTTATATTAGCAGGATTGGCATCCTATGTTATACACAAAATTATTGTTTTGTGCAATTCAACTAATTTGGACCGTTGGATTTATTTTCAACAATGTATATTATACTTTTATTTAATTGCAGTTCCGCTATAGTAATTGTCATGTATTTTATTGTAGTTAAATAAAAGTCTAATTTAAACCGTTAAAAACAAATCTAACAGTCCAAATTAGTCGAATTGCACTGTATTGCCTGGGATATTTTTTTGATAAGTAAGAATAATTTTATTATTAAAAGCAAATCATAAATAAGAAGTGCGCAAGAATGCGAAATTACAAAGCGAACACCACAATACGATCAAAAGGAACAGCCATTAATAACATCCCAAATGGAAGGAAAACGCATTATGTCCAAAACATACAACCAATCACCCAAATAATGAAAAAAATACAATAAAGCTCAGTAGCGGACCGCTCCTGATCATCAAACATATGCACATTCTTCTCCCGTCAAATACTCAAAAAAATGCAACAAGGGACAGCTCGCGATACTATATTAGCAATAGTGTGTTGTATTTTTGTTAGGTTAGAAATGTTCCCATGGTTCTAAGATGTGCTAGGCTCATAAATCAGACATCTTTTCTGAAATGATAAAAATTCAAAAATATAAGAGAAGCTTTAAGATTTCTTCCTCTGATCCCTTTATCTCATATTTTATATTTCCTTTGCTGTTTTCAGATTTTTCTGTGTGGCCTTGACCTTTGATGTTGAACTTTACCTCTGACTATCATTCCTTCCTATTAGTACTGGCTATTCTCCCATGTCATTGCCCTCATGGTTTGTACTTTCCTAGTGGGAGTTGTATCTCCCTATTGACTACATATTGAAACACATGTTTTGATTGGGAATGTATTATTAGTGTCGTCATGTTATTTCCAAATTAATTTGTAAATTCACATTCAATGGTAAAAGTATTGTAGGCATTTACTCCATAATTGTTTCATGTTAGATATGTGATAATGGGTTGTAAGACTGTACAATTTTTCATGGCATTTAGTGCCAGTTTGATATTGATAACATAGTTTCAGCTTTGCAGACGCATTGTTGTTGTGTGGTTTTAAGGAAGCACATATGGTTCTCTCTCGATAGATAGATAGCATTTTGAAATATTTAATTATATGGGGATCAATGTCGGTCTTGATTCTAGGTTACTTAATTTGATTGATAATACAATAAATGACTAATGAGATTGTAATTATATTAGCCGCAGTATTCATTTGCTAAGATGAAGTTACTCTCCTTTACATGGTCCTACTTTTTATATAGAATAATTTTATTTTATATTTGGTTACCTGGTTGATCGACTGTGAGCAGAGTTTGTATGTCTCTATTTTAATATATATCTATATATATACATATATATATATATGCATATATATATATATATATGCATATATATATATAAATATAATCTTCTTTCGTTGGGATTGTTTGCATTGATAAGGAAACAGAAGAGTTACCAACATTCAATTTTTCTTTCTTTCTCTATTTGTAGGACGCGCCTGCTATTGTCAAATCTGCCTATGACAGAAGAATTGTTGGCTGTCCTGGTGGAGAAGGGGGTAAATGCTCTTTGGTCTTTTGTGGTGGCTATTTCTCTATGAATTATTTCTGGTTGGAAAAATATACTTGCAGGCATGGTGCACGCAGCAAGCACTGCGCCTGCACCAAGCATTGCTCTTTTTTGTTTATGCCTTCATCTGTTTTGGATAGAAAATCAAGATAATGTGTTTGTTGAACCTCCATCCCACAAGATGCTATTAAACCCCACTGACACGGTTTACTTTTGAATTCATTATTATTTTTTAATGTGAAGAGGATGAACATGATGTTGTCTGGTTTTGGCTGGAGAAAGACAAGCCTCACGAATGCCCCGTCTGCTCTCAATATTTTAAGGTAAATGGAATTTGCTATGACAGTGTTTGGTCTGTGGTGTTCAATTAGTTATGTTGTTTTTATGAATTTAAATTTTTGGATCTATAGCTCAAATTTTTATGTCGAAACAATAAAACTAGTTCGTTGTTGGGATAGAAACTCATGGAAACATACGTCTTGTAAATTCCCATCTCTCACATGTGGGATATATAATATACCAAATTAGAGTTGATAGGGGATTTAGAAAGCCAATAGACCATGTTAAATGTCTGCCATTGTGTTTTCACAGTTGGAGGTGGTGGGCAAAGGGGGGGATCCAGATCTAGGACATCACCACTAAGCGAGAGCTCGCAGCTATCCTGCCGGAATAAAATCTGGTGTTGATGAGAGTTTCTATTGTAGTCTGCAGCTGCGGAAAGCTGTATTTCATTTTTGTTGATGAACAATTGGCTCGCATGTGTGTTGTTGCATAGCATAGCAAAATCGGGCTTGGCATTTTTTTGGTCTGTCTTTGCTTTGACGTGGGCTAGGGTATCTATCAATTGGAACCGTGAGTTATTCTAGTGTTTTAATGCCGCATCAAATAATTGATGGCTTCAACTCGATTAATTATTTACGACACCTCTTTGTTTATTGCCGGAGACATTACGCATCCTTGAAAACCTCACCCTAAGCTGTATCATATATTCTCATATATGGCTTTATGGCATTATGTCGATTTAAATGAGGGAAAATATACTGGAGAAGTTTCACGCCAAAGGAAAACGAATTAAAGACAAAATAGGAGCACTTTATTCATGCGTGTGTAAAACAACTCATTTGGATTCAATTGAAGGGTACTGAGAATATATATATATATATTTGTCGCCAGACCATTAAAATTTATATGGTATATGGAACAAATTAATTGCGCAATAACAAAGCGTGCCACATTCCTTCAAAATTATATTAAGAGGAAGCTGTAGCAAAAACACGGGCGCACTTGTACGTAGGCTTTTTTCGCATATTTGGAGAGGCGAGTATAGAGGGTTTTGCACTTGCAGTGCGGATTGACCCGTAAAGAAACTGGAGAATGGGGAAGAGGCCGAAAGTGAAAGATCAAGATTGGGGGGTGGGAGGTGACGGTGAGGGAGTTGAAACTCCTTTCACTATTAAGGAAAGCTCTGTGAAGAAAAGAAAAATCAACCCTTCTTGCATTGGATATCAGAGATTGATGGGAACCGAACCGACAGGACATCATCAAAAACATAAGACTATTTCCAACGTGCGGTATATATATTACCATAAATATGATATAGAGAATTCCCATCCGGTTCAATAAACTTAAAATATAGCTAAATATTACTTAAAAAGTAATAAAATTTTTCACATCAGCCTCAATATAATAACAATAAATTTAGCTATTCGTATTTCACTCGCCAGATTTGGCGAGCCGTTCAGCCTTCGCTACTTTTCTTTTAAAATAAAATAATATATTTACGTTTTGCTGTTTTGCCGTTCATCGTTCTGCGTTCTGGCGAGAGAGAGTATTGCAGGGGGCAGGGGCAGTGGGAGAGGGGAGGGGAGGCAGAGGCGCGGTGGTGGGGTAGAGAGAGAGAGAGGGGGGAGACTATCGGGCGCTACGGGCAGAGAGGGAGGAGGCAGATTTGGTGCGGCCGACGAAGAGAGAAGGGGGAGATCTAGCGCGGCGGGTAGAAGGGGAGGGGGAGACTTGACGCAGCGTGCACAAAGGGAGGAGGGGGGAGGCGCGGCGGGCGGAGAGGGGGTGGGGGGAGGCGTAGCGGGCGTGCGAAGAGAGAAGGGGGAGATCTAGCGTGGGAGGCAGAAAGGGGAGGGGGAGACTTGACGCAGCATGCCCAGAGGAGGAGGAGAGGGAGGCACGGTGGGCGGAGAGGGGGTGAGGGATAGGGATGGCAATGGGGCGGGACGGGGCGGGTATTGGGTCTCCCCGTTCCCATCCCCGCTAAGGAAAAAATTACCCATACCCGCCCCGTGCCCCGGCGGGTATTAAATTTTTCACCCCATCCCCGCCCCGCCGGGGCACGGGGCGGGGCGGGGATTCCCCGTCCCACTCCAGTTAAAGCCCAGTCCAGCCCAGCCCGCCACCCCACCCGAGCCCAGCTCGCCAGTCCAAGGCACCCCGCTCGCCCAACCAAGCGCCAGCCGCCCCGTGCGAAAAATCATGGCAAAATATTTTGTCAGAATGAGAAATCGAACCCAGAACCTCCCCTGCGGGACGTGTATGCGGGCTGACCGGTAGCTAACGGGGCGGAAGCTAATCGGGTAAACGAGGTGGGAATACGGGGCAGGAATTTTTGGCGGGTAGGGGCGGGTATGCGGGGCGGGACATGCTTGCCCCGTCCCCGCCCCATTACCCGACGGGGCAAAAAATTATTGCCCTGTACCCGCCCCGTTACCCGTTAAATTAAAAAAATACCCGCCATCGGAGCGGGTACGGGTTAAATTGCCATCCCTAGTGAGGGAGGTGCAGCGGGTGCGAGGGGGGAGGCGTAGCAGGCGTGTGAGGAGGGGAGCCGACGGAAGGAGAGAGAAATATATTTTTTAAATTAATATTTTAATTAAAATATTAAAATTATATTGAATCTATTATTTCATAGCCTAAAATTAAACTAGTTATTATTTATAAAAATTCATTAGAGCATCCACATCAATTTTGGTATTTTTATCCCTATTTTGGGGATGAATAGTATTTAATTTGCTTATTTTTCAAAAACATCAAACATCTCATTCCCTATTTCTATCTACATTTATTACTTAATTTATTTTATATTATTTTCTCTCTCATCTTTTCATTTATTATCATCAATAAAAATATTACAAGTATAATAATACATATTAAAAAATTATAGGGAAAATATTTAGGGATGAATAGTAAATCCCTAAATATAGGAATTTACTATTCATTTCCTATCCCTATACCCTATTTTAGGGAACCTGATGTGAATGTAATTTTGACAAATCTGTATTTTTTTCCTTAAATTATAGGAAAAATTTAATTATAACAAACGTGTGATGCTCTTATTAAATTAAATTATAGCTAAAAAATACTGAGCCCTGCTCTAATACATATCAACCCTTCTTGCGTTGTATTGCGCTATTTCCCTTTTCGAACGTAGTGTTTGAAAAGCGGGAGCTCGTGGAAGATATCACCACTGGTGCTGCCGCCACCATTGTCGAACCTCAAGAACCATCGTCGTTGCTGCCACCTTACCTGCCTGTTTCCTGCCGTGATTGCCAGATCTCACCAAATCTCTCCACCACGACCTCCAAATCGCTCCACCCCCCTTCCTCATTCGCCACCACCAGAGCCTTCCCCGTCCTTCAATGTCAATTCCCCACTGCATACTCGCATCGTCAGTACCTCACCTTGTTGTCGTCCGCATCCCTCCACTGCCAAAATATTACGAAGATGATAGATGAAAGAAATATTAATGGAAATATTATGAAGAATATATTTTATAGAATAGGATTTATTGCAATGGATTAAAGAAGTATTAAAAAAAGTTACTCTAGTATAAAAATTATATTAAAATAAAATAATGAATTAAGAATAATCTAATAAAATAATATCACTTATCGCAAAATTATATAACCGTTGGCAACTGATAACATACCAAATCAATGAAACAAACCGTTGGCAATTACCGTTCGTACTGATAACATACCGTTGGCAATTACAGCCCGTCAATCGATCATAATTTCGCGATAACAACATAATAGCAACATACATGTTTGAGTTTTGTCTATCCTACGCGGTCCTCCCTCTCTCCCCAAGCTTGAACATCACTTTCCATCTCCTTCCTTTCTCCTCCACAGCCAACCCATCCCCTGATCGCCACCTCTTCTTTGTAGTCGTCATTGTCGTCGTCCGACAACCCTCTTCCCCACCCCCAGCATCGGATTGGGTTTGGGTTTGGGTTTGCCCCAGTTTTTCCAGCAACAAATTGTTGCTGCGATTATTCCTCCACCTAGCAATCACGTACGAACCCGGGTCGGGAAACGTCGGCAACCACGCAGGGATGTGAGCCTCCGTCCTTCGCCGCCGCAATTCGTGGTCGGAGCTCCCAGATGTCCCGGGCATTTCGCGCCGGCGGTGAATCGGAGCCGCGAATGGGGTTTCGTAGACGGAGTCGAAGAATTCGAGGACGGCCCTGAGCGCGGGCGAGCTGAGGAGGGGCCGGTTGACGTCGGAGGCGCCGTGGAGGGCGGGGCCGACGGCGAGGGTTTGGAGGGCGTGGGCGACGTCGGAGAGATTGGACTGGGTGCGGCCGCAGAAGGCGGTGCGGGAGGCGGCGGAGGCAGCGAGGGCGCGGAGGTAGAGGGCGGCGACGCGGGCTAGGGTTTGGAGGGCGGAAGGATGAGCAGCGGAGAAGCCGACGGACCGGCAGATCTGAGCCACTGCTACCCTCGTGATAGCCTCCGAGAACTCCTCCCGGTTTTCCACACTTTCCGGAGGTTCTTTTTCCTCATGCTTCGGGGGTTTCCTCCTGGATTTCTTCATCGTCGGCGGCGGAGCTTTGGTTCGTTAGTGGTCAGTAGGGTCAATGGTCATTGGGAATGGAAGAGTGGTTTTTACTTTTAGAGACACATAGAAGCCATGTAGTGCTTCCCCTTTCCTTCCAACCAGGCAATCATGTAATCTAGTTTCGGAGGAGTTATAATTACTTAGCCGCTGCATCCCATGCCTGAAAATAAATTCCGACAAAACTTTAATGTTACCTCTATCTTTAAGCTAAGTTTATTTTATTTCGAATAAATGTAAGTATAAACAATATATATTTATTATATAATAATAATAAAGGATGTATGATTTATTTTAAAAATAAAAGTAAGTATAAATAATATATATTTATATTGTAATAAATAGTAAACATATTATTATTATTATTTTAATATAAAATAAAAATTAATTAGATTTGTCGAATTTATTAATTGCTAGAGTTAGAATTAGGTGATCTAATCAAATATTATTTAATTTCACATGTATTAATATTTAAATTAATAATATGTTTTATATGGTTTACTACTTATAATTCAAATATGAAATACATACTATTAAATGTCGAAACACTTAAACTCATTCTCGCCATGTATGACACTTATCAAACTTAAAATAATTTGTGTATACTCATATTAATTTGATTCAAATTTAATTTTGAATTTTTTAATAGGTTGATTCAAAATTAAATTATCAAATCAAGTATTATATGATCGATAAATACATTTACATTTGAACTTGTAATATCCTTTACATGATTTATTGTTTAAACTTTTAAATCAAATATGAAATACATACTATCCAAAGTCAAAACTCATTCTCACAACTTCTCAAACTAATATATTACTTATAACAAAAGTAATATGATAATTATGTTGTATAATTATATTAGTTAGATTATTACTACTCGCGTTATCTTTTACTATTATTGATAATTATATTATTTAGATTATTACTACTCGCTACTAAAAATATTACTTATTAATTATAGTCTATAAGTGCATATATATATATATATATATATATATATATATATATATATATATATCATGTATGTTGGATCCCATTTTGTCCAAATTGGACATATACATTTATTTTCGGCTTTAAACTTTTTTATTATTTGTTATTCACTTTGTATAGATAAATAAAGACATGTGAATGTTGATTTCAAGGGTCCAACTTTAATGACTTCGTCAAAAAGGATATCAAATTCCAAAGAACCAATCCCAGGTAATAAAAAAAATCAAATTTGAGGAACAACGCTTTTGACTGCATCCAAAGTCAAACGAAAAAGTTATGGCCAAAACAGTATTTTGACTACTGATGGTAATCAACTGATGGACAACGTTCAAAACAACACTCCAGATCAGGTCACGAACCTCATATTCTTAACCTCATCATCATTTTGAGAATTTTGATATATATATTGCATATATTTGCTCCTAGATGTCACGCCTCGAACAGCATGGTGATAGTTGGCGTCTCCCAAGTGGCGCAAGTATGCGCTACTTGCAGAGGGCCAAAGCGAAAAGCCTAGCTAGTGCGGATGAGATAGGCTCCACGGCAGTTCGTGCGGGAGATCGATGGAGCCCCTTCGGAGTCCATACGTACCGATCCGATTAAATGCAAAGAGTACGCTACTAGTTTGGGACCTGACAATAAAGAGGGGACTTGGCTATCCCTACACAAACTGGTCGGGAACTGGAGCCGTTCTCCTGATGAGCCTAAAGCAGGGCGAAACTAGTTTACGTGTGCCCCGATCGGTATGGCTTACTCGGAGCATCCACCAGGGTGATTGAGTGCCACACGGGTGAAAATCCTAGCCCCGTGACAAAGTAGTATTAGAGTAGTTGCGTCCCATTTTCAAGAAAGCTCATCGAAGCACTCTCGCGTGAGATATGTGTGGTTCCTGATCCCACATTGGGTGGGACCCCTAACAGATGGGGGTTGACCAAAACGAAGGTCTTCCACACATTGTGTCCACCATGTTGTTAGCCACTGAGCCAAGGTGGAGTACCCAAGGATGAGACAGAGTGGCGCTCACGATTTACAAACCTAGCTATATTCTCCCAATTTTCTCACCATCTCCCTTTAAAGAGAGTCTCCTGCTAGCTGGAATCGTCTCACCGGTTGGCTACCATCTTCATACCCTTTGCATTGTCACCCATCATCATCTACATCCTTCTTCCCCAATCAAAATCCTAGCCGAAAATCACGTTGTTGCCATTGACCCAGTCCTTCCTTTTACCGCGACAACCCCCGAACGTTAATCCATGACATCGCCACACCAACCAATCGACATTGACTACACCAACTACCGTCTCCTTAGTCCTCCACAACACCGCCATACCAACCCGACACAAACGACTCCAGCCACAACACGCCCCAGCTTCCATACAGGCGCTGTCGCTGACCACGAAGTCCCCTCGCCACTGCCGTGATGCTGTCCAACTAGGACTTCACCGCTTTATTCCTTTACATCTCCTAGCTCTGCTATCCATGAGGTTGAAAAAAGGAGCTAGTTTGATTTTTTTAATATGTTACTATTTTTTCTTTTCCCTTTTGTTGTTTGGTTTGATTACTTGTTGTCCCTGCTTGTAATTAGTTAGTTTGACGTGTGTTGTTTGTTTTTAGGTGAAATCACTCCAGTCACTTTTTTCATTTGTTGTATTGGTTTATTTGTTACTATGGTTGATTTGCTGATTTCGTGAGTTTAACGAGCATATATTGATTTGGTTTTCTCGTGAATCTTTTCTTTCCTCTGGTTTAATGATTTGTTTTGTGACTGTGTTTTTGTGTTTGTAACTGGTTCTCAATGACTGTTGTTTATCTCAGAGTCACGAGGCTTTACTTGATTTGAAGGTTTAGGTCCTACCCAGTTGCTTTTTCAGCCATGGATTTTATCACTATAATTACTGTAATTTTTGGTATCCTTGTTTTGTATGGTTTTTTATATCATTATTGTGACCTTCAAACCCTTGTTTCTATATGGTTTATTTTCATCACTGTTGATTTTTGTTTCCCTTTGCTAGATTAGTTTATTTAGGTATGTGTTATTATGAATTTGTCCACTTGAATCAAAGTTGGGTATTGATCGGTAATTTGCAAGTGTACAAATCGTGAAAAGTAATAAAGTGGATTTTTAAGTCCAGATTATCGTACCCAAGGGAAGGATGTAGAATTTGGAAATTTTAACTAGCTTATAAAAAGATTTTTGGTTGAAAATATATAAAAACAGAACTGAATTTAAATACTTTGATTTTTGAAAATATGTGAGAGATGGAAATGTTGTTTGAATAGAGATAAGTTCATGTAAAGACTTATACCTATGTGAGATTGAAGTTAGCCCCTAAATAGAGTGAGAGATATCTATTCGGCAACGTGGCATTAACACTAACATTTCGAGTTATTATTATCATTAATACGATGATTTTAATATTTTGAGTTTATTATTAAATATCATTATGATTATTAATATAATTATTTTAATATGTTTTGTTATTATAATGGTAATATTATTAATATAATTATTTAAGCATTTGAGTGATTATTATTATAATAATTAGTGTTATGATAATTATTATTATTGAGTTATTAGTATTAATATGAGATTAATATTATTGTAAGTATTTTAATATTTAGACTTTATTGATATTATATAATAATTTGAGTGGATTATTATAAAGACTTATTATTATTATTGATCTTATTATTTTTACTATTATCATGATTATAATTATAATAATAATAATTATTATTATTATAAGATGCTATCTTATTTTAAGACTTAATAATAAAATAAATAACATATATATATATATATATATTAGTTAATATAAAAGGGAAACCTAGGGTAGAAACCCTATGTTCCATTCTTTTGCGTTGTGCGTGGAGTTGGGTGAAAGAGGAGCTGCAAATTTGAAGCTGTTGTGTTCTACCAATCCTTAGAGACTAAAACCAGGTAGGTGATCCTTAATTTCTCATTGTCCTATTGCACAAACATAGATTGTTAGAAAATAAAAATGCAAGCGATTTCTGATAAATGCAACTAGATATATATGTATACATATGCAACGATTTTGTTAAATACATACATATATTTTTTTGGGTCCCTACCTCTTCATGCGTAAAGGACCTGCATCTCTTGCTTTCTTTTTTTTTAATGTTGATTTTCTTATTCCCCCATCAGTTCCGATTATTATTATTATGGAAGTGTGGCCAGGCCATTCGGCCTAGCCTTTCTCGCATGCCAGAGGCGCCAGGCTATTTGGCGACAGCCTGGCCAGCGGCAGGGGGTGACCCTGTTGCATTGTTCTGGAGGGAGGGGGCGGCAGTCCCTGTGCTGCCCCCATATGGCTGGACGCCAACCCGAATGGGCTGGCAGGGGCCTGGATCGGCTCTTTTTGGGTCAGTTGTGTCTCTTTTAGTCCTCCAAGGGCCTTCTATCTTAGCTCAATTGGATATGATCGATTAAAGACCTAGTTCTAAATGTTATGTGGTTTAGTATTGTTAAAAAAATATATAATTCGGTTGTGTTTAGTATTATTAATTTAACATTAGAAATAATATTTTGTGGTTAGTAGTAACTGTTATATATATATATATAATTTGTAGTATGTTATTATTGGATTGACAATTTAAATATTAGTTGGGCTCGATTTAGTTAGTTTAATTAAATAAATAATATTTGAGCTTGACACTATTAGTTTAATATTATAAATATTATTTGGGTTTGAATTGATTTGTTTTGTTAAATAAATATTGTTAGACTTGTTATTATTTGTTGGCATTAAAATTGTCATTTGCGGTACGTTATTATTTGGCTTGGCAATTTAAATATCCTGAAATGTCATACATCGATTACGGATTATTTGAAATTTCTATTTACTGATTATATGTGTGGAATTGGTGGTGGAGCTGGTTGGGTTAACCATGGGTCCCACATAGGGCTGGCAAGAGGCCGCAGGTCCCCTATGTGGCTGGTTAACTCAGGTCTCATATGTGGCAGATTATTTTTAGGGACACTACAGGTCCCACATATGGCTGTTTGGTAGTGATTGAGATTCTTGGTGTTGGTTGCGGGAATCCCATGGATGGTTGGATCGTTCGGTGTGTATCTTTAATGAATGAAATGTAATGGGTGTGATGTTATATTTTGTGATTGAATGTAAGCTTATTGTGATAGAGTAGGACACTACACTGGCACAAGCATACACCGATCATGTAGACTTAGGATTCCATGTTATAGGACGGTGAGAAGATGGAGATCACCTACTAGGGCATTTATGCTCACTCCTACTTTGTTGACATGTTTCAGGTATCGACTCATTTGCTAGAGGCTAGTCCAAAGCTAATGGTTATTTATTTCACATTTTGTCATAACTTGGTTTAAGAATTTTTGTAAGATAATTGGTTTTATTATTTGAATATCCGGACAAGGGTCCGTGAAAATTGTATTAGATTTATAGCATGACTCTGTTATTAATAAATTATTTTCCTTAACTTTATAGCATGTGGAATGTACAGGAATACCCCTGATGTATGATTGTACAGGTATAACTCGGATAGCACCCGCTGTATAGTTCATATCGGTGCTAATCACCAACCTCTTGACCCTTCGGGTGTGGGCATAGGGAAATCACACTCTTAGTTCCAGTCCTTCCGGGATTTGGGGCGTGACAGTTCAATTGATAAAGGTAATTGGAGTTAAGATTTCATTTGATGTATTTTTCTCAAGATTATGCCTTAGTTCAATCTAATTCTTTCCTTGTTTTTTGGATTCCTATCAAAATATAGCAAAAATACCACAAAAACTACAAGAAATCCTCTTTTCCGGGTTAGGCCATGAAAATATGATAATATAGCACAAATGGGCAATAAATGAATCAAAAGAGTATGAAAATGTACCCAAAATGGCCCTAAAAGGGGGTATAAATCCCCCCGATCATCTCCTTCACACTTGAACCTTGCTCGTTCTGAGCAAGAATAGAAATAAACACTCAATTAAGCAAGTGAAAAATAAGAAAAGGGAAAATCACAAGTGAGATAATGGTTAGCAGAAAACACATGTAACATATAAAAGTGCATTGCATGATTAGAGTGCAGCCCAAAACACTTTGCATTGCCTTCTTATACTTAGTCCAACAATTATATACAATCCTGACTAATATTAAGGAATAACCAAGTTAATCAGATTACAAACATAACAAGCAAATCTATAGAGTTCTCACAAATGAAACAAGGTAGCCTCACTCAAGTGTAAGTCTCACACCACTCACTCTCAATGCCTCTAAGGGTTTTTAGACCTTAAGTAAGTACAAGCAGTCCTTTCTTATGGTGACACATCCAGTCTTACCACAAACCGTAGCCTTTGCCACATGCTACCGTGAGAGGTGAGTTAACCAAATGATGCTCAACCCTAAAAGATGTAGGCGCAGAAATTCTTAAATGTATCAAAACACAACTAAAAGTGGCATAAACATATGGGGTGTATAATATAATTATTTGAGAGAGGAGCAGTAATCCTCGAAAGATGATAAAACCCCATTTACAACAATTGCCACTATTTTTTTTGTTTTTTTTGTAATGCACACCACAACAAATGAAGTAGAGTCAATACTAAGGAGCATCATCTAGGATACCCACATCACTGTAACATGTGACTCTAGCCTATCTTAGCTAGCACAAACCAATCACCATAAGTGGGTCAAACTTCCACTTGCCCAAGCTCATCAACCGAGAGATAAAATCACTCATAAAAGGAATATTGTGATGATAGATTGTTTCTCTCTAATCACACAACTCCAAAGATTAAGCAAGCTTTTGCATTTAATCATGAAAAACTTAGTACGAACCCAAGTGCTAGCTCATGCATATAATGATATCATTCCAAGCATAGAGAAAATAATATAAAGTCTAAGCATAACTACCAATACACACAATATACTTCAAGTAGGTACGGGTGCCTCTATCCTAAACCACATGTTATCTCCAAAGTCAAGCAAACATTCATGCAATGTATATACAAGGAATGTAAAAACATGCAATCAAATAAGAAGAATAAAAAGTGTGCAACACTTTCCCCTCCTTTACACTTAAACCAAGGCATGGTCCCCATGCCAAAAATGAGAGGAAAGGAAGGAAATGAGTACCCGGGCTACACCGTTTGGCTGAAAAAGTAGATGAATTGAGCAACCATTTCCCGCAATGCATCAAGTGGGAGTTTAAGTACAATTGTCCATGTTCCGCCATGGGCCTGAACACAGGCAGTCATGTAGTAACACACGAATGCTCCACAACTGTTGGTATTCGGTTGTTGTGGAATGCTCTGGCGCTGGAAGAGTGGAAGGCGTGGTAAAGGTGGTTGCCTGCCTCTTTGGTAAAAGAAACCAGAGGTGTGTAAGGCATCACTGATGTTTGAAATGATGGAATGCTGGAGGGAAAGGAGACGGTCACTGGGCTCCGGCTGAGCACAAGAATCGAAGAGCTCGACCACCAAGGAACAAAGGTTGACGCGTAAGAGCACAAAGTGATTCATGAAGTGTACTGGGATGAGGACGAAGTCAAGTGTAACTCATGGCTGGAAACCATTGCAACAACCCTCAATGTATTGTTGGAAAATTGAAGCCGGCGTCACTTGTTGATAAGACATGGTAGGCAAGATCTCAACCCGGCCTCCTAAAGGAAAAACCGCAGAAAACCGGCGAATGACAGTCTGTAATGTATACCCAAAGTTGGATATATCAGAGCTATCAAACCAATGGCGCTGTGTGATATAGCGCAGGTTTGCGGGAAATGTATACTAGGTGAAACCTGTGCTTCGGTATATGTCGGCATTGCTATGTTTGAAGGCAATATATTTGGCCTGAGCGGATGGTGTTGTTATCCCAGGTGGCACAAAAATATTAAGGACCTGCCATAAGGATGCCTCCTTCTTGCGACCCCGCATGCGTGTCATTGCAGCTTTGCTAGCAGCCCGGGAAGATGGCAGCCTTCGAGAAGGTTGTGGAGGAGAAGGTTCCTCTGTCATGGGTTCATCTGGAATATAAATAGGCACAGGGGAAGCTGCTAGGGAATAAGAGGAATATGGTTGATATTCCAGGTATCCATATATAGCCGGAGCAGGTGCTTCTTCTTCAGCAGGCTCACCCTCTTCAACAATTTCCTCCTCTTCAACAGGTGGTGACGGTGTGTGTGGACTCTTTTGTTTGCGCTTAGTAAATCCCCTCACAAAATAGAATAGACCAGCCAACTTCTTTGTGTGAGCTTGGTGTGAAACTTCCACCTCCTGAGCCAAAGTGTTTAGCTGATCCATGAATTGTTCAGCTGGAAAATCAGAATAATCCGGTGCCTGAAAAGAGGAAGCACGGCTGGGCTCAGGAGGTTCTTCTGTGGCCGGAAAGAAAGAAGGTTGTCCTAAAAAATGAAATGAATGACGAGGGCCCTCTAAAGTAACCTATGGCGAAGGAGGAGCAGCTGCGTGGTGTGGCTCATAACCATGGACTCGCTAAAATACACGGCCTACCAAACGGACAGCAAGTGTGCCATCCTATAATATGCTCCTCATAATGAACCCCGAGGGGTAAGGAGTCACAGATGTGAGCTGCTCTAAGTATGGTTGTTGCTCCAGCATGATCTTACTGAGTAATCGACCATACATACGTTTCTTAAGTGAATTAGTCCAATGGTTGAAGATTAACTCAGCTAAGGGAATCCTAATTTGGTTCACCACAGCATACATGCATAGCAAGTGTTCATGAATAACGGATTCCTGTTTAGGGTGCTGACTGAAAACACACTTGCCTAATAAGATAGCCATGAACCTAACATGTATATGAAACCCAGTTTTCTTGCAGTACCTCCTAGCTGAACCCCCTGGCCTGGGTCTTGATAATTTAAAGCCATGCTAAGTTCTTGACTAGTCAATTTAGGAAGAGGAGCACTTACTTCAGGCAGCTGGAATATTTGATGGATAATTCTAGCTGAAATCACCACCTCAAAACCTTGTACGACTCCTACCAAGCAATCTTCACCATTTCTGGTCTCCTTGTAGAGTGAATCATAGAACTCAGCAGCTCCATTAAGAAGAAAAGGCGAAGGATCAGAACATAGCTGTCGGATGGCACTTGCTTCAAGTTGCTGCATCACACCTTGCTTCCATGAGACCGTACTTTGGGCAAAAGAGGCCCAATCCAAGCAATATCCGGGAAAAACAGCCATCCGGAATGATAGAGGAAGATATGAGGCACCTGCTGGTAGGAAAATAGCTACTCCGGCGAGATTCCAGTGAAATTCCGGCAGAGATTCCGGCAGGAGAAAGAAAGAACTCAGAGAGGAAGGAAGGATGCCTTTGGTCGGGTGAAGGAAAATGAAGAGGCTGCACCTCCTTTTATAGCACTTCAATGAAGGTTCTAGAGAGGGTAAGTTAGGTGGCACCCCCCCAATGGATTGTTGACACCTGGCTCAGTAGTAAAAGGTAAGATTCCCTCAATTATTGCCCTGATCAGGTGAAGCTCGGGTGAAAGGCTTCACCCGACCACCGGATATTTCAATTTTTTCTTCACCGTGGAGCTTCTGGGGACAAAACTAGGCATTCTGGAATTTTTCATACTTGGTCGGGTGAAGGTCGGGTGAAGGTCAAGTGAAGGGCTTCACCCGACCAACCTGATTTCTTCTCCATTTCATCACTGTTGACCTTCTGAAGCATTTCGGAGCCGGTTGGTAATTTGTGAACTTGGTCGGGTGAAGGTCGGGTGAAAGGTCCTTTACCCGACCAACTTGCTTTTGCGTCCTTTTCTTCACCGTGACCTGTTAGAACAGATTGGCCTCTATGATGTCCTTGATCGGATGAAAGTCAGGTGAAAAATTGTTCACTTACCCACCTTGAATTCCGTCCTGTGCATCTGAACTTACAGTCCTCCTTTGGAAAAAGTTTAAGTTCCTACAACACTCAACACACAAAGCAAACAATATTAGACCGGGCTGCCTCCCAGGAGCGCTTGTTTAGGGTCCTAGCTAGACCGATGCGGGGTGTTTATTAAGTTGCCTCATCCTTGAGGTAAATCACCATCTTCTCAAGTGGTTCCTTACACACATAAGGCTTCAATCTTTGTCCGTTTACAAGGAATGAAGTATTTGTCCCTGACTGTATACGAATGGCTCCATTCCTCATTATCTCATGGATGTGGTATGGGCATGACCACTTTAATTTAAGCTTCCCTGGAAAGAGCTTTAATATGGAGTTGAATAATAATACCATTTGTCCTACTGTGAATTGTTTTGAAGAAATGTGCTTGTCATGCCACTGTTTGGTTCGCTCTTTATAGATCTTGGCATTTTCATAAGCTGATTGTTTGAATTCTTCCAGTTCATTCAATTGTAGTAATCTTTCTTCACCAGCCTTTTGAGCATCCATGTTTAAATATCGAGTTGCCCAATATGCCTTATGCTCAAGCACAACTGGAAGATGACATGCTTTCCCATAGACCAGCTGATAGGGAGAGGTCCCAATTGGAGTCTTGAAAGCTGTTCGGTATGCCCATAGTGCGTCATCTAACTTGAGGCTCCAGTCCTTCCGAGAATAGCACACTGTTCGTTCCAGAATCTTCTTGATTTCCCTGTTAAAAACCTCTGCTTGTCCGTTAGCTTGTGGATGATAGGGTGTAGTGACCCTATGGCGTACTCCATATTTCTTCAGCAGCTTGGTCAAGTAATGATTGCAAAAATGAGATCCTCCATCGCTGATTAATGCTCGAGGTACTCCGAACCCTATGAATATCTGTTTCTACAGGAACTTGTGCACTACCTTGGAAGTACTTGCAGGGACAGCTACTGCTTCAACCCACTTTGAAACATAATCGACCGCTAGTAAAATATATTGATTGTTGAAAGAAGGTGGAAATGGTCCCATTAAGTCGATTCCCCATACATCAAATAATTTCACTTCAAGAATATTTGTACGAGGCAACTCATTCTTTTTTCGAAGGTTTCCAGATTTTTGACAGGCATCACAGTTCACCACATATTCTCTTGCATTTTTGAATAGAGAAGGCCAAAAAAATCTAGATTGTAATACCTTAGCAGCGGTCTTTGTGGGTCCCATGTGTCCCCCACACTCCCTTGTATGACAATAGTTTAGAATTGTAGATATTTCTTCTTCAGGGACACATCTTCGGATTATTCCATCGCCGCATGTTCTGAATAGAAGTGGATCCTACCATATGTAGTGTTTGACATCTGCCAGGAATTTCTTCTTTTGTTGGTAACTGGTTCCATAAGGCATTACACCTCCAACTATGTAATTGACAAAATCAGCAAACCAGGGTGTATGTGCCTCTACCTTGAATAACTACTCATCAGGGAATGCATCATGAATATCTTCGTTATTTACTCCCTGCTGACAAGAGTTCTCTAGGCGAGATAAGTGATCAGCCACCGCATTCTGGGTCCCCTCCTTGTCTTTAATTGTGAAGTCAAATTCTTGGAGGAATAGGACCTATCATATCAACCGTGGTTTGGAATCCTTTTTCGAGATAAGGTACTTAATTACAGTGTGGTCAGTGTAAACCACAGATTTGGATCCCAACAAATAACACCGAAACTTATCGAAGGTGAAGACAATTGCTAGTAGCTCTTTTTCTGTTGTGGCATAGTTCAGTTGAGCTTCATTGAGGAGTTTGCTGGCATAGGCAATAGCATGTAATTTCTTGTCTTTTCTTTGCCCAAGCACCGCTCCTACCGCATAATCACTTGCATTGCACATTCGTTCAAACAGTAGGCTCCAGTCTAGTGCTACAATGATCGGGGCTTCAACAAGAGCTAACTTGAGTTAAGAAAAAGAAACTTGACATTCTTTTGAAAATACGAACTCCGAGTCTTTGGTCAGTAGTGAACAAAGAGGCTTAGAAATTTTTGAAAAATCTTTGATAAACCTCCGGTAGAATCCGACATGCCCAAGAAAGCTCCTCACTCCCTTCACCGTAGTTGGAGGGGGAAGATTCTTTATGACAGAAATTTTTGCTTTGTTCACTTCAATTCCAATATTGGAGACCTTGTGGCCTAGTACTATGCCTTCCTGCACCATGAAATGACACTTCTCCCAATTGAGAATTAAGTTTGTTTCCTCACAACGTTGCAGAATCTCGGAGAGATTATTGAGGCATTCCTCAAATGAAGGTCCGAATACTGAGAAGTCGTTCATGAATATCTCAATTGTCCTCTCCACAAATTCAGAGAATAGAGCCATCATGCAACGTTGGAAAGTAGTTGGGGCATTACACAACCCAAATGGCATGCGTCAATATGTGAACGTACCATAGGGGCATGTAAAGGTTGTCTTTTCTTGATCTTCCGGTGCGATAGGGATCTGATTATAGCTGGAGTAGCCGTCTAAGAAACAGTAGTATGCGTGCCCTGCAAGTCTCTCCAACATCTGATCTATATGAGGCAAGGGAAAGTGGTCCTTTCTGGTATTGCTGTTAAGCTTTTTGTAGTCAATGTACACTCTCCATCCCGTCACAGTTCGAGTGGAAATGAGCTTGTTGTTCTCATTTTGTATTGTGGTCATTCCACCCTTCTTTGGCACAATGTGTACTGGACTCACCCATTTGCTGTCAGAGATGGAGTAAATAATTCCAGCATCTAATAATTTCATTACCTCAGCTCTGATGACTTCTTTCATATTCGGGTTGAGTCTTCTCTGATGCTCCACAGTCTTTTTCTCTTTGTCCTCCATAAAAATTTTGTGTGTGCATATGGTAGGACTGATTCCTTTGATGTTTGCCATAGTCCAGCCAAATACTACTTTGTACTTGCGTAGTACCTCAAGGAGACTCTTCAATCTTTCTCTTATTAATTCAGCAGCTACTATTACTAGCAGATCACCCCCTTCCCCTAAAAGGCATACTTGAGCTGTGGGGGAAGATCCTTCAGCTCCAATTTTGGAGCATGTTGAATTGAAGGAAGAGGTAATGGATTTCCTGGACCAAGTTCTTCAAATTTCTGCCTCTTCATAAATGGAACGTAGGGCATAGCTTCTAGGGCTTTTTCCTCTTATACCACCTCCTCATTGTGTGCATGAAGTGTACCTGTCATGGCAACAGCTAATGGTTCCTGAAATTAAGTGTAAGATCACTCACCAAGCTGTCCACAAGGTCCACTCTGCACCCTTATTCTGAGTTTTCCATATGTTTCATACTTTTGAAAACATTAAACTCAATTTTTTCGTCACCAATGTTTAGGGTCATTCGCCCTCCCTTCACATCGATGATAGCTCCAGCTGTTACAAGAAAAGGCCGTCCCAAAATGAGGGGCATAGCTCCTGCCTCGTCCATATCTAGTGCAATTAGGTCCATCGGGATTATTAAATTTCTAACTTGTAGAGGAGCGTTCTCCAAAATCCCGACCGGGTGCTTGATGAACTTATCAGCCTAACCTCTTGCACATAGAGAATGAGATTAAACTGACACTTGCACCAAGATCACATAAGGCATTCTCAAAGGATAGGTCTCCTATGATGCAAGGGATAGAGAAACTTCCTGGATCACTTAGCTTTGGTGGAAGATTTCTCTGAATAATAGCAATGCAGTTCTCTGATAATGCTACTGTGGCATGTTCTGCCAGTGTTCGTTTGTTCCCCACTATGTCTTTTAGAAATTTCGCATAAGATGGCATAGTTGCAAGGATGTCGACAAAGGAAATTGTTACCTTTATTTGCTTGAAGATTTCCATAAATTTGTTGAATTGTTCATCCTTCTTCTGTTTTGCTTGTCTTTGAGGAAACGGTAGAGGTGGAACATATGGCTTAAACTCCCTCTTCTGTGGTATCTCTTCATTTGTTTGGGCCTCTTTTGACTCGTCTTTCTTAGACTCCTGGTCATTGGTAGGCACTTTGGTTTGTTGAACCTCCTCAGGTTTGCTTACCTCTTCATTTGGCTCAGATTCTTTTGGAGGTTCAGTTTGTTGAAGTTCCTTGCCACTTCGTAATGTTACTACCTTGCAGTATTCTTGAGGGTTGGGCTTGGAGCGGTTAGGAAGTTCTCCAGGGTTTCTTTGAGTCAGAGCCTTAGCAATTTGATAAAGTTGTGTTTCAATCCTCTTACCTTGGCTTTCTGCTCTATCCATTCTTGTGCTCATCTCCTGGCCTTGGGTGTTGTTGGTTCTTTGCTGATCACCCCACCTGAAATTGGGGTGATTTCGCCAGCCTGGATTATATGTGTTGGAGTAAGGATTGTTCTGGACAAAGTTAACTTGATCCTCACTCTCCATGGGATTGCTGGCCTGGCAAATGTTCAGAGGGCAATTTACTGGTGTATGTGCTCCACCACACTCTGAGCAATTGGAGCTTATGTTTACTACTGGCTTAATTACAAGCTTCTCTACTTGACAAGGTAATGCATCTAGTTTGGCATTAAGTAGAGTGCTCTCTTCCACTTCATAAGCTCCAGGTCTATTGGGAATTATCCTTCTTCCTATTCCCACATGAAAATTCTTGGCCATATCTTCTATAAGAGTCGTGGCCTTTTGAATACTCTTTTTTGTAAGAGTTCCTCCAGCTGCTGCATTAAGGAGGTTTTGGTCCTCCTGGCTCAAGGCATAGAAAAAGATTTCCAGTAAGAACCTTTTGTTTAGCCCATGATTTGGATATCTTCTTTGCAGATTTTTGAAGTGTTCCCATGCTTCGCCGACATTTTCTCCCATTCCTTGAGAGAAAGCGGTAATCTGACTCCTTAGCTTAGATAACTTTCCTAGGAGAAAGTATTGTGATAAAAACTCCTATGCATAGTCCCCCCAGTTAGTGAAGTATTAGTCGGGAAAAGAGTTGAACCAGCGTAGTGCATTGTCCCGTAGAGACCATGGGAACATCTCCAATTTGATTGTATCTTCGGCCACCCCTTGCTTTCTGATCGTGCGGCAGATTTGATTAAATCTTGAGAGATGTGTATAAGGATCTTCTGTGGGTAGCCCGGCAAAACTGTGTTGAGTCACTAGGTTGATTGTTGGACCTCGGCCAGGGCACTCGCTATCACAATATTGTCCGCTTTGGCACTCACGCACCCACCCATGGGCCGCAGCCCGCACGGATTTGTTTCTAACGGGCCGCGACCCATTAAAACGCGTTGTGACAAGGTGCACATGAGCCTCCTCATTAGGACAACCTCAACGTTCGCCCTAACCGATGTGGGATTGATCCATGGGACGTTAGAGACCCAACAGTCTCCCCCCCAATCCCACCATCGGTCTAGAGGACCCAGCTCTGATACCACTTGTTGGACCTCGGCCAGGGCACTCACTATCACAATATTGTCCGCTTTGGCACTCACGCACCCACCCATGGGCCGCAGCCCGCACAGATTTGTTTCTAACGGGCCGCGACCCATTAAAACGCGTTGTGACAAGGTGCACATGAGCCTCCTCATTAGGACGACCTCAATGTTCGCCCTAACCGATGTGGGATTGATCCATGGGACGTTAGAGACCCAACATTGATTAATTGAGGAGAGAAATCAAAATTTGCCCTAGTGATCTCAGGTGGGTCGATTGGATTGTGTATGTGCCTGGCGTCAGGAGTAACATATTCCCGAACAGGTCTATTTTCCATGTAAGCTTCATCCATGGTTGGCCTTAGTTGAGGGCGAGATTCTGCCTCTTCTTCGTGGAATAGTAGGTCTAATCCGGCCAACCATTCTCCTTCAGGTGTTCTGGGTGGTTCTTGGTTTGAATTTGCCGTCTTTTGCTCAAATACTTCTTTAAGTTGTCGTACTCGAGCTCGGAACGATTTCTCCGGTTCAGGATCGAAGGGGATGTCAATGCTCTTTGACCTTCGACTCATAAACCTAGCTGTTGTCACTCACAAAAGTAATATCCAAGAATATACCAGAACACAATTGCAAAAATAAGATTTGAAGCTAAAAAAGAATTTCCTATTCTATCGATGCCTTCCCCGGCAACGGTGCCAAAAACTTGATCGGCAATTTGCAAGTGTACAAATCGTGAAAAGTAATAAAGTAGATTTTTAAGTCCGGATTATCGTACCCAAGGGAAGGATGTAGAATTTGGAAATTTTAACTAGCTTATAAAAAGATTTTTGCTTGAAAATATATAAAAATAGAACTGAATTTAAATACTTTGATTTTTGAAAATATGTGAGAGATGGAAATGTTGTTTGAGTAGAGATATGTTCAATTGATAAAGGTGATTGGAGTTAAGATTTCATTTGATGTATTTTTCCCAAGATTATGCCTTAGTTCAATCTAATTTTTTCCTTGTTTTTTGGATTCCTATCAAAATATAGCAAAAATACCACAAAAAATACAAGAAATCCTCTTTTCTCGGTTAGGCTATGAAAATATGATAATGTAGCACAAACGGGCAATAAAATGAATCAAAAGAGTATGAAAATGTACCCAAAATGGCCCTAAAAAGGGGGGGTATAAATCCGCCCGATCATCTCCTTCACACTTGAACCTTGCTCGTCCCAAAAACTTGATCGGCAATTTGCAAGTGTACAAATCGTGATAAGTAATAAAGTGGATTTTTAAGTCTGGATTATCGTACCCAATGGAAGGATGTAGAATTTAGAAATTTTAACCAGCTTATAAAGAGATTTTGATTAAAAATATATAAAAACAGAATTGAATTTAAAACAGGTTGATTGAATGGTTGTGAGAAATGGAAATGAGCTTGTTTGAGTAGAGATAAGTTCAATTGATAAAGGTGATTGGAGTTAAGATTTCATTTGATGTATTTTTCCCAAGAATATGCTTCAGTTCAATTTAATTCTTTCCTTGTGACAATATTTAATACCCAACCTCTAATGCATGAATTAGCCTTTTTCAAGTGCCATAATTCGTGTGTACACCCTAGCATGGGAGACGGGTGAACCTTTAAGATTTGGGTTGTTTAGTCTAGAGCTAGCACCACACCCACTTTTAACTTGGTATCCTAGGTTTTGCACTGGCTTTCGCAAATTATGTAACTCCTAGTTTGATTATCTTGCAATTTCTAGTAATTATGCTTCATTTTTCAATCCTTCACATAAATACCTAATATGATAAAATAAAGTGATCAAGTCCATTTTATATTTTGACTCAAGATATTCACTAAATACTCACAAGGTGAAAAAGATTAAACTAAAACATTGCAAATTAATTCATTACATCAAACTCCATCCTAATCCCAATCAAGGGTTTTCAAGCTTCCATAGTATAATTGAAAACAAAAGAATTACAAAACATGGAATAAGAAAACCAGAATGATAGCTTGCCTATTTAGACCAAGAATTCTAAGGTTGATCTTCTTTTCCCAGTAGATTGTCTTCAAACTCCAAGAGATACCCCAAACCTTCTTCTCTCTCCCTTTCTCTACTCTAGGTGAGGAATGGATTTGTAGAATAGAAGAGAATTATCTGATGACTTGATGGATGATTTACAATGAAAGATCCGCTCCCCTTTTATAGCCTCCCAAGAGGAATTTGAATTTTTGAATTTGAATATCCCATTATTCCTCATAATTCTTCCAAATATTTAGTCCCTCCTAAATCTTTTGTAACTCCCCTTATTTTTTGAATTTGAAAATGAGATAAATCCCTCTTTTAAACCCCATAAAGACCTCAATCCAAATACAAAGCACCCATTTGAATTTGAATTTCTTCAATTAATTCTTCTTTGACTAGACTGTTTGGTGTCCGTCTTTTGATCAAATGACTTTGGTCCAGAAGGGAATAAGTATGCTGCAAAAATAAGAGGTTAATCGCCAAAATCTGAGCTTGGTCGGGTGAAGAAGTCTTCACCCGACCACCATGTAGGGTCTTTAAACTTAACCCGACTAGAAGGAAGTAATGTTCCATGATGCTTGGAGAGTCTGAATATGCAAAATAAACTTCACTCGACCTGGTCGGGTGAAGGGTCTTTCACCCGACCACCTCCAAATGACCTTGGATTTCACCCGACCAGAAGGAGAAACTATTCAATACGTCTCTGAGAAGCCTTCCATGAAGTATGGGTTTCACCCGACCTTCACCCGACCAACTTGAGATTTGGGCGTTATGATCTTTAGGTCTTTGGGATTCTTTCTTCCTTCTATGGATTTGATGAATTCTTCCTTGATTGTTGGATTCCTGTAAGAAATATAGCAAAAATACCACAAAAACTACAAGGAATCCTCTTTTCCGTGTTAGGCCATGAAAATATGAAAATATAGCACAAATGGGCAGTAAATGAATCAAAAGTATATGAAAATGTACCTAAAATGGCCCTAAAAAGGGGGTATAAATCCCCCCAATCAGGTATATAGCTCCAGTCAATTTTGGTCTGCGTCTATCAAGTTTTTTGGTTTGTGTCTACTGTGCTTTTCTCTTATTCAGTTCTATTGGGATTTAAACTTGCATGGTTGTGTGTAGATTTCTATCTATTTTTAATTTGTTCTAACAATTGGATGTTGCAGCAACCTGTTAACCATTATATTTTATTTTTATTTTTGTTCCTCTCCCGTTTGTAATTAGGCCTAAGGCCTTTTAATTGTAACATGTAAGAAAAACAGTACAAAAGCAAAAAAAAAAAAAACATGAGTGAAAAGAAGAAAAAAAAAGAGTTTTGTTTTATTTCATGGATGTCACTTATCACACACCCATACTTAGTTTATATTTTGTTTTGTTTATATTATTTCTAAAAACCAAAGTCACAAATAAATTTTTTTCCATTTCTTTTCTAAAAACAAAGAAGGAGTTTTTCTCTACTTTTCAATTCCTTTAATGAAAAATCCCAAAAAATGCTTTCTTATTGTTTCAAAATTCATTCCCAACTTTTTTTTTGAATATCTTTAAATTCTCTTGCGTTTTTTAGAAATTCTTTTAGAACCCTTGGAGCGAATATTTTTAGGTTTTTCTCATAAAAAAAAGAACAGGGAAAAAATAAGTAAGGATGTAATGACTAGTGTTTGGGTTGATTTAGGAGATAGTTTTTAATTGGTAATGAAGATCTCATTTTGGTATCGTGCTTGGTGATACGAGCGTTTTGGCTGTAGTTGGGTCAATTTTGGAGTTTCGTTGGTGTATGAAAGAGAGAGAGAAAGAGAGAAGCTTTGGTGATTTTAGAGCGATTTGGGTTCGTGGAACTCAAAGAATCACTCTAGACAAGTGTTCATGTACTTTTTGTTTTGATTTTGTTCTTAGTCTGCACAAATTTTTTCATGATTTATGAAATCGAGTATGAACTCCGAGTTTTGGGAAAAGTTAGATCTAATGGTTTAACATAAAATCTGTGGTTACGAATATATATTGTTTGGAGGTTTTTTAACCGTGTATAAAACCCGTGGCAATAATACAAAGCTATATCGATCCCTGCCACCCTGCCCAAGAAAATTATATGGCGACACTGATGGCCGCCACCCGTAGAGCCTAGGCCTCCATGAAGCTTCTTCCATCACTCCTCTTCTCCCTCAAGGTGCGCTCTCCATTTCCGTCTCACTCTCAAACCCTAACCCTCACTCCTCCATGTCCGAGGACCCTCTCCACCTTTGCTGCCCCCAAGGACCAACCTTACTTGGGACCTCCGCCTCCGTCGTCCGATCCCAGGGCCTTCGAAGACCCTAACCAATGGAGAAGCCTCCAGGGCCATCGAAACCCTACCCCTAACTAGTGGAATCCAATTCCACAGGGACCGAACCTCATTCAACCTGTAAATCCCAATGAGCCGAATCAGTGGAATTTGCAGGCCCCGAATCCTCCTCCAAACCCTTATCATCCGCACTTACCGAGCAACTATCCTTGGAACCAAAACCCTTACCCTGATAAGTGGAACCCACCATCGCGAAACACAAGTCAGGCTAACTACCGCTCGGATCGAAGGATTCCTAATCCAGGCCAGTATCCTCAAACCCAAGTTGGGAATCAGTGGAATGCTCCAGCTCCGAGGGTTCCGCAGGGTAGGAACTCTAGTCAGAGTCCTGACCAAGCACAGGTTGTGTAGTATCCTCAAAACCCAATTGGGAATACTCAACCTCCGACGGTTCCGCACGGTAGCAACTCCAGTCAAAGTCTTGGGCAAGCACAGGTTACGCAGGCTCCTCGCGGCCCAGTTTCAGTTGCTGATCTAATGAGGCTATGCCAAGAGGGAAAAATTAAGGAAGTTACTGAATGCCTGGAGCAAGGGGCTAGAGCTGATAGTCAGTGCTTCTATGCGTTTTTTGAGGCCTCTGGCAACTCCAAGGTGCTCGAAGATGCAAAGAAAGTTCATGATTTCTTTTTGCGTTCTGCGTGCAGGGGTGAACTTCAGTTGAATAATAAATTGCTTGACATGTATGCCAAGTGTGGGAGCATGGTCGATGCTCGTAGGGTTTTTGATCACATGCCTGACAGGGATAAATGGGTATGCTACAAATGCCCTGGGAGATGATGGGTTGCAGCTATTAGAACAGATGAGGAAGCTTGGGTTACAGCCTAATGAGCAAACCTTTATTGCGGTTTTGGCTGCATGTGTTAGTGCTGAAGCTGTAGAAAAAGGAATCTTTCTCCTAGTTTGGAGCATTATAATGGGCTCTTAGATGTTCTTGGTAAATCTAGGCATCTTGCTGAAGCCAAGGATTATATTGAGAATCTACCTGTGGAAGTTGCACCTACCTCTCTATTTTGGGAGTCCCTTTTAAATTATGCTAAAATCCATGGGGACATTGACCTTGAAGATTTTTCTGAGAAGGTATTAGTGACTCTCGACCCTTCAAAATCACTAGAGGAAAGATCCCAACACCTCCACCGAAGAAGCAATCAATATGCTTGATGGGAAGAACATGCTTCTAGAGTTTCGAAATCTAACCCTCTACATGGATGATGAGAAATTGAAGGTGGCGCAGAAAGCAGTTGGGTATGTTCCAGATACAAGATATGTTCTTCATGACATTGATCAGGAGGCCAAGGAGCAGGCGTTGATGTACCACAGCGAGCGATTGGCAATTGCGTTTGGTCTGATCAGCACCCCAGCAAGGACGACTCTTAGGATCATGAAGAACCTTCGGGTCTGTGGAGATTGCCACAGTGCCATTAAGCTAATGTCCAAAATTGTTGGCCGGGAACTGGATGTGAGGGATAATAAACGGTTTCATCATTTCAAAGACGGGAAATGCTCTTGTGGAGATTATTGGTGAAGTACTTCCTGGTTGTTGGTAGATCGATCCATTTCACCATGCTTTGAAAACTGAAAGAGTATTGTTTTCGCTCTCTACCACTACCCCCCCCCCTTGCTTTGTCCTGAAGTTAATTAATCCATTTTATCATATGATGATATTTACAGAGCTTATACTATTATTTTATGTAGCTTTTATGGACTATTAAGGTATAAATTTGATATGGCTGCATATGCCCAAAGCTACATATTCACATGCCTCTCTGCCTCTATCTTTAGCAACTATTGCTGTGTGCAAGTGAAATATTTTATTTGATATCATTGGCCTTGGTACCACGTTCTTGCAACTGTTGGGTAGGGGAAGATGCTCTTAATCTGATGTTTTTTCAGTGCTACGTGTAGGGGTTTACATAAATTATTTTGTGTATACTGGGCTAAGTTCTTTTTAGGAATATTACCTCTTGTGGAAGGATAGATTAGTATTTTTAGTATCACATCTTTTATGTACCTGAAATTTTCCCAGATATTATATGTGCATGCATTAGTTGTTCTGTATGACTTCAATTCACATACTAAGGTTTCAAGCTTTCCTTGAAGTAAGGCTCGAAATACAATTATAACTTGAAGTTAACTGTGCCTATGATACAAGTCGGACTACATGCATGCATTTACTACACGTCTTGTTGTTTCTTTCTATGGCCCTATTGTAGTCATTTATAGCAAATGCACTAGCAAGAATTGCTTGCAAGAGTAGAGGTTGCATATTGAGCAGCTGTGGGATAGAAAAAAAACAGAAAGAAAGAAAAGGATGATATTGATTACAACTTGAGAGTTGCATTTCTAACCTGCCCGTCAACAGCAAACGTTTCAACAAGAAGAGATGACGCCAGCCAAACTTACAGGCAGACTTTAAATGCACCCATGGGTGTTAGACCATGTTGTGTAGCCGTTGCTGCAGCCAAAGGTCACGCAAAGTGTCATAGCTGTAACCCTCGTTAACTGTAGGAAGCCTGGTGATCAAACCAAAAATAAAAATCACGAATGAGTTATAGTTTTCTATAAAAAATACCACATAACTGTCACTCACCATTTTTAGGAAAAGTTGTTCAAAGTGCATGTCTTTGAAACTCGGTGGTAAGAGATTAACTTTTTTCTATTAATTTCCACAAAAGAATGATAAAAATATGTACCTAGTAACTATCCATATGTTTTTTTTTTGAAGGAGAAGATTACATGAAGCACAAAACATATTGACGAAAAATATGTAGCATGAATTTCACTGTATATGCTAGGTCCATACTATATTATATTGAAACACCAATCAGATGAACTTATTGAGAAATGTTGGTAATATCTCCGGCCACTATCTCAAATAGAATTGAGTAATAGACAATAAATTACTTTTCGTTCTATCCTTGGCAAACAACAAAGAAACAGCCTTCCAAAACCACATGTAAATAGATATTAAAGAAAAAAGTTGATACACCATCAAGTCACATAACTCAGCTAACCTGCACAGGGGCAAGGCTCCTACAGCTTGCCCGTCATTGTGGGAACACGGTATAAAAGCCAGCCACTCATGAGACCTTTTGTTGTCAACCATCCATGTAGGGGACCTTGGCCTTCGGCCAGTTCTAGATGGGAACTCGATTGACCAACCGATCACATTAACAAAACCCCACAATCAAAGCATCTGAAGGCCATGAGGTTCTAAACCCATAACTGTATACAAATCATATAACATTTCATGCCAAGGAAATAACAAAATTCCATATCTCAAAAAGGTATAAGGATTTATTTTATACATGAAATTTGGGTTAGAAAATAATAAGAATAACACAAAAAGGAGCAGCCTCAAAGAGCTCCCTAGAACCCCTCGCCTCAACTATCTCATAGCTCAACTGTCTCAAATCTCTTTTCAAATCTCCTTTCGGAACTCTTTAGGATATATTTTTTGAACTCTTTTCAAATCTCTTTTCGAAACTCTTCATTGAATGTCCTGATCGAATGTCTTCATCGTCTGTCCTGATTTGAATGTCTTCACTCGAATATTCTGATTCGAATATCCATTGCCTTGAGGCTTCTTTAAGTGTTCGACCTCACAATTCGCTAAGTTTGTTGTTCATCGTTGTTTCTATATATTTCTCGTCTAGAATCAACCCAGCAACCCCCAAACCCTCCAAAAACTCATAAAACTCATACTCAATACTACGTATAAGGTTTTAATCACTTATTATGTACTTAAATCACAAGATTCTACAAAAAGTTGGATTTCTCCCAAAACCTAGGGTTTATATGAAATCACACAGATTATGCTAAAATCATCCATATCAAGACAGAATCACGATAAGAAGTTCAGGAACACCTACCTAGTAAGGATTCACGGATGAATCAATCCCAAAACTCAAGCTCCAAGCTCCAATTTGGCAAGCTCTACTTCCAAGCACTCACTCTCTCTCTCTCTAAAGCCGTGAAACATAATGACAACCCGCTGGTAGTCTCTTTCTCTCTCTCCTATTTATATTTTTTACTCATATCTTTAATTAATAAACATAAAAAATTATACAACTAACCTTCCCGGATCTCAAACTCTAAATTGGACCCAACTACTGTCAAAATGCTCGTATCGCCAAACATAATACCAACTAGATATCTTCATTACCAAATAAGGACTATCTTATAAATCAACCCAAACACGAGTCTCTACACTGAAGACTGAATCTGATGATCGCTGCCTGGTTATGCTGCTAAACTAGAGTGTCGGAATGTACTGTATTCAGCAAAGCGGGCAGTGGATGGAGATGAGTCATTGCTATTAATTTTGCTTTCTAAACTTTGTATTTAATTTTGTTTTAAATTGTATTATTAATACCAGCTATGTGAAGTCATAGAGCAAACAAAGGAGGACCAAATAAATAGATAGTTAAAATTATGTTTGTATACTTATATATAAGTAATATTTCAAAATTGAGGGGAGGCCATGTGTCACACTTAGAATTTTGTATCCTTTTATACTTATACAACTCCTAGCGGGAGATCAGGGCCGGCCCTAAATTTTTGGTGGCCCTAATCAGAATTTTAGGATGTGGCCCTCAAAGTAGTATATTTGTGAGGAAAAAAATTGGAATAAACATAAAAAAAATCTAAGAAAAAAAATAGATAACATTTCCCTCTCACTCATATCACCGTCTCATTCGTCCACTCGACCTACCCCATCGATAATGCACACATAAAGAAGAGAGAGAGAGAGAGAGAGAGAGAGAGAGAGAGAGAGAGGGAGGGAGGGAGGGAGTAAAAGTAGGGAAACGATTAACGAATCCAGAGGTGGGTAGGTTGGCCTGGCCTCTGGTGCAAGTGGGTTGGTTCTTCTCCGAAGAAGGGTAGTTCCCACAGTAGAAACCAGGCCCACAGCCATTTGCAGCCGAACACAAATCCAGAAGCTACAAATTTATATAATTTTAGGGCGAGTTTTAGAGAATAGAAACCATATCGGTCTGAGATTTAGAGAGCGAGAGAGACTTGGTGTGTGTGTACCTGGTGACTGGTGCCAGAGGCCGAAGCTACTGAAACGTTGAGTGCTGAGGAGCGTGATGTCGTGAGGGTGCTGTGAGGGTTAACGACTCTAATTTTTTTGGGCCCCCGAAATTGGAGGCCTCAATCGACCGCCTTGGGCTGCAAAAGCCCAGGGGCGGCCCTGCGGGAGATATCTTAGTTAGTGTTATTATGTAAAATGTATCACTTTTCAGGTGTCAGAAATGAAAACTTATTAGAATCTATATGTAGAGCAAGACTCTATAGGATAATTTCAATAACTGTAAAGCTTTCATTCGATTAATACAAAGAGAATGTATTTCTCACATTACTTTTGCATGCGTGTTTATTTATTCAAATGGTAAATGATTGAACTTAGCAATTCAAGATTAAAAAAATTAAATACCGCACTAGTTGAATTCTCACAAACACCCCCCAGATTATATAAATCAATAGACGTTCTTCTTCTTTTTTTTTTTTTTTTTCTTTGGTCCGTTCTTTATTGTTTTGCCTTTCCTATTTTTGAAGTTGACCGATATATTAGGTCAAAATAGAATTGATTCAGGAGGAGCACAATTGTAGCGATCGACAAAAGAAGAAAGTGATAATAAAGTAATGAAGGAAATCTAATAAACTTGAGATCTAGGTATCGAATATGGTTCAATTAATGCATCCTGCATGGAGTCATGGGTGATGATGCGAGCTCCTATTACACTAGGCATTGATTATAGGAGAGTATTGTTCTTCAAAGATAATGATTTTGCTTAAACACCTTTTTGACAAGTGAGTAATATGAAAACTTGTGATTTGCCTTGTTAATGTGTTAATGGGATTATTTTGCTTCATTCACTCACGCTACTTTTGGCAAGCAAAATTTTATTAAAGAAAAACATTACCTGACCTTTTTGGTTAATATTCAAATATAATTAGCTCATCATAAAACAATTCAAGTATTCCATTAAATAGGCCGCACCCTGAATAACGGTATAGTACATTGTAAAATTTGACAAAGTTTTATATTTATTATAGCTAAAATCTAACTAGTTAATGTTTAATGAGACAGATATGGGTGTATTTCGGTGAAAATTATTAAAATTTGAATTTGCATTAGTCTTTAATATGTTAGCTCTTACACTTTGTTCTTCTATGAAGGAAAAGCAGAAAAAGAAAAAAAATTAGTCCTCCTTATCACCCATCAACCATTGGTGGACGTGACACGATTTTCTAAAGAATTTTAGCACAAGGCACCCATTTTAGTAAGCACTTTAACTAGGTCTTTCCACTGGGAGATTTCCCTAGAATTAGGTGCTAGAAAACTTCAGTCACACTTCTTTTTCTAAGGAAAAGGATATTGATATCTACAGTTTTGATTAATACACCTATATCACATTGAAAGGATTAAAATTTCTTTAAAAAAAATTCAAATAATAATATTTAAATACTATTTGAAGAATGTTATTTGAGCATAAATATTTTGCAATATTATTTAAATATAAATCAAATTATTTAAATATTATATTTATATTCAAATAATTACTTTCGAATAAATATGATAAAAAATTTAAACTAATGTATTGAAGAACATTATTAAAACATAAGTACAATGCTCAAATAATGATGTTGAATTTATATTTTAATATTAATATTTGAATAACATAAAAAAAATAAAAAAAATGTTATTTTTTGTAATTTTAGGTATAATTAAAAATAATTAATGAATATATGTAACATTTTTGAAATATTTTTTAAAGGGCGTGAACCTCTCCTTTCCCCAATAACACAAAGATGAAAAGATTGGGAGGTGCCAATATAAGAATTTCAATAACTGCAAGATCTTTATTTGCCTAGAGATTGTCTAATCTGGAATAATAAATCGAAAGCGTACCTGAATCCATTACCGGAGTTTGATCAATGGGTTGTGATCTTCCAAATTAGTACAACCCTTATGAACTGTTGTTCTCAATAGCTCTGTCGATGGGGATACAGACCTAATAAGCCGTCGTGTGATTTGGAGACCATAACCATATATAAAGTGTTTGTTATTTTCAATTCGGCCCCTCATCAAATTAAAAATAGCAGTTTGGTATTTACACATTAATTCCATGACAAGTATACCCTTAAGCCTTTCCCAAAGATAGCACAACACATTTAATATTTACATGTTTGGCCCTATATGATGGAATTATTCCAATAATCTCCCACTGGGCCATATATGTAACTATATAAATGTGCATAACTTTATGAGCTCCAAAATGTTGCTATCTTAACCTTAGAGTATCTGAATAATCTCGTCCATTAATTATGACATTATAGGATCAAAGCGATTTTTGTCACATTTAGCGTGACTAAACCCATCAATGGTCACATACAATACCATAACTAAATGACATAGATCAATCATGGATGCATAGCATGGAAATTACATGCAATGTGATCTATACATGTCTATTTCCAACTAGTCCTACTAAATTGAGATCAAAACTTAACACAATGTAACAAAATGTACTGAATTGAATACTTTATTTCTGATCAGAAAATTCACAAATCTATAAGTACATAAAAATATCCAAAACCAAACATAGAGCAATAAAACATAAATAATACAAACTCCCACTAAAACATGATATCCTCACACAAAATGACACCCATATGAGCAGTGTGCTCATGAAAGACCTTGGGTGGCAATCCTTTTGTAAGCGGATCCGCTATCATGGAGTTTGTCCCAATATGCTCTATGGATATCTCTCCACTCTGTACTCTTTCCTTTACAACTAGGTATTTAATGTCAATATGTCTTGACCTTGAAAAACTCCTATTGTTATTGGAATATAAGACTGCAGATTTGTTGTCACAATATAGTTTGAGTGGTCTTTCTATGCCCTTTAGAATGCGCAACCCAGTAACAAAATTTCGCAGTCATATTCCACAATTGGATGCCTCATAACATGCTACAAATTCTACTACCATGGTGGAAGAAGCTATTAATGCCTGTTTGGCACTCCTCCAAGATATAACTCCACCAGCTAATAGATATATGTAGCCTGAAGTTGATCTTTTACTGTCTTAACATTCAGCATAATCAGAGTCAGAATACCCAATGATCTCCAAATAATCCGATCACCTATATGTGAGCATGCAATCTTTCATTTTTCTGTAAATATTTCATAACCCGTTTGGCTGCTTTCCAATGATTCATCCCAGGGTTGCTTAAATATTTGTGTAACATACCAACAATATATGCAATATTTGGACGTGTACAAACCTGAGCATACATTGAACTCCCTACTGCTGATGCATAAGGAATGTTTTGCATTTCCTTAATTTCAAGAGTAGATTTAGGGCACTTATTGAAACTAAATTTGTCTCTCTTAGTTATAGGGGTGTCACCTGGTTTACTGTCCTGCATGTCAAACCTTTTAAGAACTTTATTGATATAGCTCTTTTGAGATAATCCAAGAATACCCTGAGAACAATCTTGTTGTATTTGGATCCCTAATACAAAAAAGGCGTCACCAAGATCTTTCATTTTAAAATTATTTGATAGAAATCTCTTGGTTTCATGTAACATGCCTATATCATTTGTGGGAAGCAGTATGTCATCAACATATAAAACCAGAAATATAAGTTTACTCCCACTAAATTTGTGATATACACAATTATCAATAGTATTTGTCTCAAAACCAAACAAGATAATTACTTGATGAAATTTGTGATACCATTGACGAGAATCCTATTTGAGTCCATAGATAGATTTTGTCAATTTGCAGACCATATTCTTTAGGTCTTCCAACTCAAAGCTTTCTGGTTGTACCATATATATCGTTTTATCAATGTCACCATTGAGAAAAGTTATTTTGACATCCATTTGATGAAGCTCAAGGTCAAAATGTGCAACAAGAGCTATGATTGTCCTAAAATAGTCTTTCATTGAAACTAGAGAGAAAGTCTCTTTAAAGTCAATTCCTTCCTTTTGAGTAAAGCCTTTTGCTACAGGACGAGCCTTATACCTCTCCACATTACCCTGCGAATCCCTTTTAGTTTTAAAAATCTATTTACAACCAATGGCCTTTGCACCTTCTGGTAAAGGGACAAGTTCCCAAACTTTATTGTCTTGCATAGACTTACACTCCTTATTCATGGCATCAATCCACTTTTGAAAATTGGAACCTTGCATGGCTTGATGAAAGTTGATTGGGTCATCTTCCATCATTCCTATGGTTTCCTCATGTTCTAAGAGAAATACAATATAATCATTTGGAATAGTATTTATCCTTTCTCTAATCGCCTTAATGACACTAGATCTTGAGATTGTTGAGTTTGTTCTTCATGAATGGGGTTTTGATCAACATTATCTAGATAAGGATATGAATTTGCTTCTTGATATATTTTTTTTTAAAAAATATTTTTTTTTATTTTTAAGGTTGGGAAAAGAGAAGATTGCAAATGAATTGTAGAGGGGGTTTAGTAGCAAAGAAAAAAAAAATTATAAAAATTTTTTTAAAATAAAAAAATAAAAGAAAATAAAACAAAAATAGAGACCATTCCTTTTAAAAAAAAAAAAAAAAAAAAAAAAAAAAAAAAAAAAAAAAAAATTAATAATAAAAAAAAAAATAAAAAAAAAAAAAATAAAAAAAATAAAATAAAAAAAAATTTAAAAATTAAAAAAATTTATTAAAAATAAAAAAAAAAAAAAAAAAAAAAATAAAAAAAAAAAAAAAAAAAAAAAAAATAAATAAAATTAACCTTTATTTTCAAATTTTTATATTTTTCCATCATAAAACCCAAAAAAAAAAGATTTATGGGGGGGTGGGAAAAAAAAATATAAGTTAGGGGGCGATTTCCCCCCAGACCGTTCCAATTAAATAGTATGCATGACAAGTGTATGCTTGTGCTCGTGTCGTGCCTAAAAGCTAAAGCAAGAACATCACCCAAGAACACACCTTTTACCCGAGCCCACACTGGAGGGCAAAGGACACCCGCCACCATGGCGACATGACATACCACATCCAGCGAATGTTGCATGGATACCAACGCAACATTTTCCACCCGAGTTAGGTATGGTCAACCACCTCCTCGGGCACCATACCTACCCTCAGGAATGGGTGTAGACTTAGCCCACCGTCGTGAGTGCTACACCGAGACTCGGGACCGCGGTCCTGGCCAAATCTCAAGGGGTCCAGCTATCATGGTTGGCCTACAACTCACCTCAATCCCATCACATTTGAGTGATCAATCTCAAACAACAATATAATCGATTACAAAAGTACGGCTTAGTAACACATCTCAATTTAATACAAAACAACGATGCGGCTCAATGAGTATATCACAAACAAGGTTCACCCGGCCAACATAGTCGGTTACAAACAACATATACTAGCCTCACAGGCTTAAAACCAAACACGAACATACAACAATCACACAGAATATTATCAAGCACATAGTGAGCGTAGCCACACAAACATTTTATCAAACACCTAGTGGGCATAGACAACCCAACAATTTCCAGCCCACTCCCAAGCATCAAATCAACCAATATGCCATTGAAGGCCAACATCCATATAGGAGATCACACCTATATGGATTTATATATATATATATATATATATATATATATATAAGCATGTATAGGACAGATACCCAGGACAAAGAAAGACGAGAAGAACGGAGTCCCTACCTTGCAAACGTCCTCTGCTCTAGCCTCTACGATACACCGACCACCCACGCGAACCTTTATGGCCAAGATCCAAGGTTCCCTCTCTCTCTCTCTCTCTCTCTCTCTCTCTCTCTCTCTCTCTCTCTCTCTCTCTCTCTCTGCGGCCGCAACAGAATAGAAAACCCTAAACCCTAAACCTAAGCCTCAACACCATTATATAGACACCACACACATCAAAATGACGTAGTTTTGATTTAGTGAAACCCAGAGATCAAAACGACGTAGTTTTGATCACACAAACTACCATCTTCCCGCTTCCATACAAGGCAAAATACTCATAATTTCAACATGGTCCTTTAGGGAAAAATCATTAGAATGACAAAACCAAGGTAACCATGCAAAAATATGTCCGCACACCAATTTGAACGCCAATTCCCCAATTGGCGTGCGGCTCAAATGCACTCAAACTTTACCCCAAGCCTCCTTGCATCATGTAAAAGACATCCATGCAATAAAAACCTTGCACGCCAAATGGGTCCAATTCGCGTGCACGTCCGTTTGGCCTGAAACTTGTGGTAGATAAGACATCATTCTAAGAATCTTTTGGTCCGCAGCCAATTCATCCGAGCCCATCTACTAGGTCCAAAATCTAGAAAGTTCCCATTCAAAAGGCAAGACTGCGACTAACTCAAAACACGGGTCCTTACATCCTCTCCCCCAAGACTTTTCGTCCTCGAAAAGAAAATGTGGATGGAAGGAAACAAAATAACAACCAATGAATACACAAATTAATACACACTGTGAAAATACACACAAAAGAAATACTAGGGTCACCTAGTTGGGCAAATACCGATTATGTTGATGTTGCCTTTCTCCATCGTCGGTGTTGTCCAACAAATCGGGGGTAGTGAGCACGCATCTCGGCTCCGTTCCCAAGTCTCTCCTCCGTCCCTGGTGTTTCCACAACACCTGAACCAACGGAATAGTCTTACCTCTCAATGCTCGCGCATCCAAAATACGGATGGGTGCCTCAACAACTAACACATCTGCCCAAGATCCAGTACTCCAATCCAACACATGTGTGGGATTGGGATGATATTCCACAAGGATATATGGAAAACATCACGAACTGCTCAAACTAGGTGGTAATGCCAACCTATAAGCAACAAATCCAACTCTCAAAATTTTGAACGGTCCAATGTATCGCGGAGACAACTTGGACCCTTTTCCAAATCTCTATGCCCTCTCCGTGGAGAAACACGAAGGAATACGTGGTCTCCTACCAAAAACTCTAATGGTGGCATCGGTGATCCGCATAAGACTTTGTGCTCTGAGACGTAAAGACGCCGCTTTCACCGATGCGTAGCCTCTTGGACCAATTGAGGTCCTAACATAGTTCTCAACTTTCCAACATAAGGAGACCGACATGGGCGACCATACAATGCCTCAACGGGGCCGTCCCAATAGAGGACTAGTAGCGTTATTATATGCACTCCACCAGAGGAAGGTAGCCCATGATCCTCCAAAATCTAGTACACAAGTTCTCAACAAGTCTTCCAATGTTTGAATGGTCTCTGATGACCATCGTAGGATGGAAAGATCAAATTAAGTCGTGTTCCCAAGGCTTTGCAAACCTCCCCAAAACCGAGATGTAAACCGCGCATCCTGCGCCGAAACAATAGACAAGGGCACTCCGTGCAATCGGACAATCGATCAACATATAACTGGCTTAATGTGCCGATAGGTCTGCTCCGAATTGCCAAGAAATGGGCCATTTAGTTAATCGGTCTACGATGACCAAATCATATCCTTCGCTCCTAAGTGGTAAAGTCTGTCACAAAGTCCATGGTAATATGCTCCCAATTCCACCATGCCAGGCAAAGGGCAATTGACCGTGGGTCGTTGATGCTCGCCTTCACTTGTTGACAAGTAAGGCACCCGGCAACTTTCTACACTCCGCTTCGGCCCCTGGCCACCAACCGTGCTCGAACGGCATGATACATTTTGTTCCTCCTGGGTGCACAACCAAACGGGAATGATGAAACTCCTCGACATCTCACGCATGGAGGCGAACGTATGCCCCGAAGTTCTATGTTAACTCCTTGTCCGGCTTGACAACTCCTGGCCTCTATCCGGGCCGGATCACTTCACGATCCCACGTTCCCCAAGGTCCATCACGGACGCTTGATATAACTCGTATCACGGTCATAGGACATATGATTGCTTCCCCACCGCGAAAATCAGGTGACCAAGAGTTAACTGTTCCTCATTTTCCATTCTCTCATGGAAACCTCGGCTTTTCCTTTCTACTTGCACGTCGGCAACTAAATTCCCTTTCCCCGGCGTATAGGAGAGCGTGAAGTCAAACATTTGCAGGTACTCTGCCCGTCTCCTGTCTCAAATTTAGGTCTCTCGGGTGAAGATATATTGTAGGCTTTTGGGTCGTGTATACCCGAATTTCTCCCCCAACGTAATGTCGCCAAGACTTTAGGGGCAAAAATAACTCTTGCTAACTCCGGTCGTGCGTTGGATAATTTTGCTCATGGACTTCAAATCCGAGCCATATCTATGACTTTGTGCTCCGCATCAGGACACACCCCGGCCAACGAGACGCATCGAATACACTTCAAATGGCACCCCCCCCGTGGTGGGCCAACACGGTGCGGTTGTCGACGAGTCTTCACTCTTCAAAAGCTTGTTGACACTTGTCCGTCCATCGAATTTGGCTCCTCCGCGTAAGAGTTGTCATGGGCGCGCCAACCGAGAAAATCCTTCCACAAACGCCGGTAATACCTGGCCAAACCAAGAAACTGCGGATCTCAAAAACATTTGCGGGCCTCTTTCAAGATGATACGGACTCAATCTTGGTTGGGTCCACTCCAACCCCTTCGGCGGATATTACATAAGAAAATGCACCTCTGATCCGGTCGCACTTGCTAAATTTAGCATACAATTGATGATCTCGTAGGCGCTTCACACACGGTCGGTGCTCTCATGCTCACTTCGGGTTTTAGAGTACACGAGGATGTCGTAATAAATACCACCACGAAGGAATCTAGGTATGGGGCAAATCCGATTCATCGATGCATGAACACTAGGTGCGTTCGTGAGCCCAAAAGGCATCACAACCACTCATGTGGTTGTATTGCATGAATCTTTTCTTAGGAATGTCTGCTCCAGACCTAATTGATGATATCCCACGCAGATCAATCTTTGAGAACCATCGTGCTCACTCAGTGGTCAGTAAATCATCGATCCACCGTAAAGGGTATTTGTTTACTACCGTCACTGATTTAACTTCAGGTAATCATACAAAGCCGTAACGAACATCTGCCTTCTTAGAAACAAAAACTAGTGCACCCCAAGGTGAGGTACTAGGGCGGATAAAACCTTTATCTCCAAGCTCCTTTATTTGCTTTTGAGCTCCCGACTCGGGGTCCCATCCTATGCCACTTGTGAAATGGGTCCCACCCCAAGTTCAATCGTGAACTCGATACTTTTGTTCGGAGGCAACTCCAACAACTCCCCGGAAAAACATCCGAAATTCTCGCAACATCCGGCCACACCCGTTTCTCCACGTTAACTCCTCTCAAAGGTTAGAGTGGCAAGTAGGTAATATTGCCCCATAGCTCCCTCGTCGGTCCGGCTCTCCCAAAGATTCTATCCCATTCACCCACAAGGTACAGGAGGATCCTGTGGGTGAAGTAAACGTCACTCGTCGTATAACAATCAATCTTAGCTGAAAGGCCATCAACGGGCTATCCCCAAAATCAAACTAAAGGTCCTCATTGGCATCACGTATGATCAAAAGAGAGTTCGCATCTCCTATCGTAAGTGCACACTCACGACACACTCGGTGGATCGACTCACACCTCCCATTGGTGACTCGACCCTCGAGGGTCTTTCGGCCTCCCACATCCAAGTCCAAGGCTCTCAGCCAAGGACTTGATCGGGGAGCACGAAGCTCAGATCAAACAATGTTCGCAACAACAGTGCGAGATATTAAAATAAGTACTCGACCACAAGGTCTGGCTCCACCTTCCTTGGAGGGTGATGGTAAATCTCCATCTTGCTGGTCTGAGGTAAGCACAAACACTCCTTTGGCTGCCCCCACCACTTGCTGCCCTTCCTTTTGTTCCTGCTGGAGTCCACTGGGACCGTCACGCCCAATTCTTCCACTGGAAAAGGGTAGTGATGCCTGCCCGCACCCGAAGGGACAAGGGTGGTGCAGCACTTAAAAGGACCTCTAGCACGGTCTGTCCCAAACCCGCATAATCGGCAACATGCCAAGGGCATGCTCGTCAAACCATGCACACAAACACAAATTAATAACAACACCTCATTTTATTTCATTTCAAAGGTAAATGTTTATTACAACCCAGTCGGGGAAAAACCCCTATAAAGCCTAAATAAAACCAAACCAAAATCCAAACACATAAAACCAAAGTACAACAAGGAAATAATATAAAAACTTTCGCCTCGGGGCCTAGCTCCTCGGCCTACCTACCGCTAAACCCCCGGCAAAAGAATCGGTTTATAGGAGGGGTGGCAAACCACGCAGGTGGGATCCGGCTCCCCGGAACCGGTCCCCTTGTACAACATGCGGTATGTGTAGCTTGTGCTCGTGTCGTGCTAAGGATAAGCAAAAACATCACCCGGGAAACACTCTTTTACCGGCCTGCACCGGGCGAGGACACCCGACCACGGACATGACATACCACATTCAGCGAATGTTGCATGGACACCAATGCAACATTTTCCACCCGAGTCGAATGGTCAACCACCCCTGCGCCATATCTACCCTCGGGAATGGGTGTAGACTTAGCCCACGTCGTGAGTGCTACACCGAGACTGAGACCACGTCCCGGCCATCTCAAGGGTCCATGTGTGGGCCCAAATCCGCTCCGTCTCAAACGTACCAACGTAACGAAATAACATTACATCTAACATGTAGCTCAACGCATTTACACTTTATCTCGAAGGACTAACATGGTCGGATACAATACACACATCGGCCTCTAGGCTTAAAATCAAATACAAATCAAGCACAGTACACCGGTCGCACGGGCATATCATTAAACACCCATATACCAGGTCCCACCATTATATTAATACGGCATGCGGGCCTCAGGACATTTCATCAAACACATGGTGTGCGGCCTCACAGACATTTCATCAAACACATAGTGGGCATAAACAAACCCGAAAAATCCTCGAGCCCAATTAACATCGGGATCAACAAAACATGCCTTAAGGCAACATCCATATAGAGATCACACCTATATGGATTTACATATATATATAGGTGTATATCCTAAAACGAGGAGAGTTAGGAAGAACATAAATCACCTCGAGCTCTGTCCATCTCTACGCTACACCTTCCAACACGCGAACCACCACGAAGCAGGCTGGTCTCTCTCTCTCTTCTCTCTCGCGCAGGCAAGCAAAGGAAGAACACAAGAACCCTAAATTCAAACTCAAGCCCTCCTTATATAGACACTACCCATCAAAACGACGTAGTTTTGATTAAGTAAACCCAGGATCAAAACGACGTAGTTTTGATCACACAAGTACCTTTCCGCACCATATAGCCAAAATACTCGAATTCAACATGGTCCTTTGGAGAAAGATCATTAGAATGTCAAAACCAAGGGAACCATGCAAAAATATGGCTGCACGCCAATTTGCACGTGAATTCCCAATTCACGTGCAACTCAATGGACTCCAAATGCTCTCAAACTTCACCCCTAGCCTCCTTGCATCATTTAAAGACAATCACACTGCAGTGAATTGGACCCATATCACGTGCACCTCATACACGTCCGTTGGCCAAACTTGTGGTAATAGAGGACATCATTCAAGCATCTTTCCTTTTGCACGTGAATTCATTTGAGCCCATTCACTAGGTCAAAATCTAGAAAAACTCTATCGGAGGCAAACGTGACTAACTTTGACTAACTCAAGGTACGGGTCCTCATCCTCTCCCCTTAAGACTTTTCGTCCTGAAAAGAAAAAGTGAAATGAAAGAAAACAATCCACAACCAAAGCATTGCCTCTAACACCCTCTAGCACAAATTAATACACACAAATCACAAATTATTTCACACTTTATACACTCTACATGGTCATAACTAGTTGGCAAGTACCGATTATGTTAAGTTTGATGCTGCCCTCCCTTTCGGAGTTGTTCGTTCAACGGATCGGATAATGAGCACGCATCTCGGCTCACGCTCCCGTGTCTCTTCCTCCGGCCCCGTGTTGCCAACACCCGAACCAACGAATAGTCTTACCTCGCAGTGCCCTTATCGACAATACGAATGGGTGTCTCGACAACGGACACATCCTCTCCAAGATCCAGGGTACCCCAATCTAGCACGTGGGTGGGATGGGATATATTTCCTTGGCCTGGATACATGGAAAACATTATGAACTGCTCAAACGAGGTGGTAACGCCACCTATAAAAAGTCACTCTCAAAATCTCGAACGGTCCAATGTACCAGGGACAACTTGGACCCGGTCCCAAATCTCTTATGCCCTTTCGTGGAGAAACACGAAGGATCGTGGTCTCCCACCAAAAACTCCAACGGTCGGCGTCGTCTGCATAAGACTTCTTCCGCTCAGCCGTAAGAAGGCGTTGCGAATCAGCAACTTTGCCGTAGCCTCTGGACCAATTGAGGTCTAACAAAGCCGCTCCCTGCCAACATAATGGAGACCGACACGGTCGCATACAATGCCTCAACGGGGCCATCCAATCGAAGACCGGAACCGTATTATAGGCAAACTCCACCAGAGGAAGGTGGGAAGCCATGATCCGCCAAAATCAAGTACACAAGCCCTCAACAAGTCTTCCAATGTTTAATGGTCCTCTCGGACTGACCATCGGGCTCGGGATGGAATCGGTACTCAAATTAAGTCGGGTTCCCAATGCTTCCTGCACTCCCCAAAACCGGGATGTAAACCGCGCATCCTGTCCGAAACAATAGACAAGGGCACCGTCAAGCGGACTCTCATCAGCATACAACGGCTTAACGTGCCGATAGAGTCGCGCTCAATGCCAAGAAATGGGCCGACTTTCAAGCGGTCCATATGACCCAAATCATGTCCTTCCTCCCAAGTGGTAGGAAGTCCTCAAAGTCCACGGTAATACGCTCCCACTTCCACTGCTACGGTAAAGGCCCATTTACTACGGGTCGTTGGTGTTCTTCACTGCCCAGTAGGCACAGAAACAAACTCGCGACACTGGTTTCGTCCCGGCCACCGTACATCGCAACGGCATGATACATCTTAGTTCCTCCCGGATGACAGCCTACGGGAATGATGAAACTCCTCAGACATCCTCACGCAGGGAGGTGGTACTATCGAACGCCCAAATTTCAGCTCAGCTCAACTCCTGCTCGGTCCTGACGGCTTCCACCTTACCCGGCCCGGATCACCTCACAGCCACGTCGCTAACTGTCCCTCACTGACACGGGATACAACTCGGTATCACAGGGAGAGGACACAGGATAGCTCCCTATCGGAAAGCAGGTTGCACTGGCACCGCTAGCTCCATCATTTTCCATTCTCTCATGGAAACCTCGAACTTTCCCCTTTACACTTGGCGGTCGGCTCTAAATTTCCTTCCCAGGCGTGTAGGAGAGCGTGAAGTCAAACATTTGCGGTACTCGACCCACCTCCGTTGTCGCAAATTTAGGTCTCTCTGGGTGAAGATATACGTAGGCTTGGGTCGATATACCACAAACTTCTCTCCCAACGTAATGTCGCCAAGACTTGGGGCAAAAATAACGCTGCTAACTCCAGGTCGTGTGTTGAGTTTTGCTCATGGGACTTCATGTCGCAGCCATATCGTATGACTTGGTTCTTGCATCAGAACACACCCCTCCAACGCGAACGATCACAATACACCTCGAATGGCACTCCCTCGCGGTAGGCTCAACACCGGTGCGTAGTCGGCAGTCTTAACTCCTCGAATGCTCGCGGACTTGTCCGTCCACTAATTTGGTCCCTTGTGTAAGAGGTCGGGCCCGCCAACCGAGAAAATCCTTCCACAAAACGCCGGTAATACCACACCAGAAACTCGGATCAAAAACATTTGTGGGCTCTTCCAAGATGCTACGGACTCAATCTTGGTTGGGTCCACTCTAACTCCTTCGCGGATACTACATGCCCAAGAAAATGCACCTCTGCATCCAGAAGTCACACTTGCTAATTTAGCATACAAGTGATGTCGTAGTACCCGCGCACCACGGCCAAGTGCTCCTCATGCTCGGCTTGGGTTTTGGAGTAACAAGGATGTGTCAATGAATACCACCACAAGGAATCCAAGTATGGGGCAAACACCGATTCATTAGATGCATGAACACAGGGTGGTTCGTGAGCCCAAAAGGCATCATAGCCACTATAGTGTCGTAGCACCGAACGCCGTCTTAGGGATGTCCGCCGACCCTCAGTGATGATATCCCGAACGAGATCGATTTTTGAGAACCATCGTGCTCCCTCGCTGGTCGAATAAGTCATCAATCCGCGGCAAAGGGTACTGTTCTTACCGTTACTTGATTCACTCTCCGATAATCAATGAAAGTCGCAACGAACCATCGCTTTTAGCAAACAAACCGGTGCACCCCAAGGTGAGGTACTGGGACGGATAAAACCTTTATCTCCCGTTCCTTTATCGCCTTCAAGCTCCCGACTAGCGGGTCCCATCCAGTATCTTACTTGTGAGATGGGTCCCACCCCGGGCAACGTATCGTGAACTCGACACTTTCGAGGGAGGCAACTCAACAACTCCCGGGAAAGACATCCGGAAATTTCGACTACATCGCCACACCCTTTTCTAAGTTACCCTCCTCCTCAAAGGTTAGGGTGGCAAGCTATGGGTAATATTGCCCCTAGCTCCTCGTCGGTCCGGCCTCCCAGCATCCTATCCCATTCACCCACCAGGGACGGGAAGATCTGTGGGTGTAGTAAACGATACTGTCGCTATAGGCAATCTAACCCGAAAGGCCATCAACCATCCCCTCAATCAAACAAAGGTCCTGGTGGGCATTATAAAATCAAATGGGGGTCAACCTCTCTATCGTAACGCACTCTCGACACATTTGTGGATCAACTCCTCCTCCCATTGGGACTCGACCCTCGAAGGTCATCGGCCTCCACACAATCAAGTCCAAGGCTCTCCACCAAGGACCTAGAATCGGAGCACGAAGCTCCGATCAAACAATGCGGAACAAATAGCGATATTAAAATAAGACTCGAACCACCGAAGGTCCACTCCACCTTCTGAGGGTGATGGTAATCTCCTTCATGGTCGCCAGGTAAGCCAACACGCTGCTGCTCCCCCACCACTAGCCTCACTTGCCTTCCCTTTTTGCTCCTGCGAGCCATGGACGCCTCTCCGATCCTCCTTGTGGTTGCCCTCTCCCCCGTGCTAGTGACTGAACCTGTCGGCCGCACGAATGGTTGGCTAGGGCTGGGCTGGAATGGGTCCCACCCGCTCCTTGTCTTAAGCTTCCGCTCCCGCTTGTCCCCTTGCTGAAACCCCTTGCGATGTGTCCCACCTTCCCACGGGCTATGACACGTCAAGTGTTGTTTGGGGACTCACGCTGCGTGCCCGACAGCACAACGGACACCGTTGGGAAGTTCCCGCACACTCCCTGTCCTCCAAGGTAACGGATCGGGCGAAGCCATTGGTGGCCCTATCCTGGAAAAGTCCCACTCCCGGCTCACCTTCGCCTCTTGGTATCACCGTGCTTGTCGCGCGTTGCCCCATCCGCTCTGGTGAGCCCGCTCCCTCCTTAATCCTCTTAACAATCTTGGCGGTGTCCAGACTTACATAGTCTGGTGCAGCATCCCACCCTTTTGGGCAGGTTTGAGACCCATGGAACTTGGGCCTTCGGTCCTCCTGATATTCTTGGAGCAAACCGACTCAGCCCCGGAATCTCGCTCATACTCGACTGCGGCGCGATCCTGCTTCGCTGACTCTCCGTTCGCACCGCAATGACTCGGAAAGAACTCCTCATGGAACAGTGGAGGAACTCGTTCCGGGCCATGGTCCATGTCCCGGCTTCTGAGATGCTAAGCCACCATTCCAAGGTCTTCATGCCGGTTCTTAGCTCACTTGTCTTCCCCCGGGGTCGAAGAAAGGAGAACACATGCTCGATCGCGCAGCCGGTTTTCCTAGAGGTTCGGTCCCACCTTGTGGATGTTCCTTTCGGGGCGTCAACACGTCTCCCTTTCCCGCCTCACCGGCTTCCGCCTACACGGAGTCTCACGGGTGGGGGGTGGCAGCGTCTGTGCATCATCTCTGCGCCCGTTTAGGATCTCTCCCTGAGGTCTCACGCATGCTGCACGTTCTCACTTAGGCCGGATTGGGCCATGATCCGTCCTGGGGATCGTCGCCCACATTCTCTTCCTCTCCGGCGAGGATTCATCTTCTACGGTGGAGTGCTCAAGTTACTCAGGAGGCATAGTCTACTAATTTAAACCAACTAGGATCGGCCTTCCAAGCCTACACACCCTCATCCCCATGGGTCACGAGGTACTCAAGCTACATTTTACATTTAAAACACGGAAAGTCACGAAGTACACAGTATTCATAGCAACAAGTCTCAAGAAAAATCACCGAATTTCACGGGAACAAGTTTCAGAACATAGCATGTCCAATCACAATACTCATACGAAATTAAACTAGTGCCCTAATGCAACGCATGTATGCACCTCAACCCAAATGTAAGTGCCCTATCTTGGTCTAACTACCCAGTACACCCAAAACCGATGGGACCACGTTGAGGGCGTGTCTTTCATCGCCTCTAAGAGTCTCGTAAGCCCAGGCCTCCCCTATCCTAGGTCCACTAGACCATGAACTATCGTCTGATACCATATTGTCACGCCAATTTCTTCCATGAAAAGTAGTGGTTGCCCATGCCCGCACCCGAAGGACAAGGGGTTGGTGAAGCACCTAAAAGGACCTCAGACGGGTCGTCCCAAACCCGCGTAATCGGCCAACATGCCAAGGGTGCTCCGCCCCAAACCATGTACACAAACACAAATTGAATAACAACACCTCATTTTATTTCATTTCAAAGGTAAATGTTTATTCTAACCCAGTGGGGAAAAACCCCTATAAAGCCATAAATAAAACCAAACCAAAATCCAAACACATAAAACCAAAGTACAACAGGAAATAATATAAAACTTTCGCTCGGGGCCTAGCTCCTCGGCCTTCACCTCCGCTAAACCTGAAAGAATCGGTTTATAGGAGGGGTGATGATACGGACTCAATCTTGGTTGGGTCCACTCCAACCCCTTCGGCAGATATTACATGCCCAAGAAAATGCACCTCTTGCATCCAGAAGTCGCACTTGCTAAATTTAGCATACAATTGATGATCTCGTAGTATCTGTCACACCACGGTCAGGTGCTCATGCTCAGCTCGGGTTTTAGAGTACACGGGGATGTCGTCAATAAATACCACCACGAAGGAATCTAGGTATGGGGCAAATACCTGATTCATCAGATGCATGAACACTACCGGTGCGTTCGTGAGCCCAAAAGGCATCACTAACCACTCATAGTGGTTGTATCTGCACCTGAATGCTGTGTTAGGAATGTCCTCGCTCCGGACCCTTAATTGATGATATCCCAAACGCAGATCAATCTTTGAGAACCATCGTGCTCCACTCAGCTGGTCAAGTAAATCATCGATCCACGGTAAAGGGTATTTGTTCTTTACCGTCACTTGATTTAACTTCCGGTAATCAATACAAAGCCGCAATGAACCATCTGCCTTCTTAGCAAACAAAACTAGTGCACCCCAAGGTGAGGTACTAGGGCGGATAAAACCTTTATCTCCAAGCTCTTTTATTTGCTTTTGAAGCTCCCGCAACTCGGCAGGCCCCATCCGGTATGCCACTTGTGAAATGGGTCCTACCCCTGGCAGAAGTTTAATCGTGAACTCGATACTTTTGTTCGGAGGCAACTCCAACAACTCCCCAGGAAAAACATCCTGGAAATTCTCAGCAACATCCGGCCACACCCGTTTCTCCACGTTACCTCCCTCCTCAAAGGTTAGAGTGGCAAGTCTGTGGGTAATATTGCCCCATAGCTCCCTCGTCGGTCCAGCTCTCCCAGCATTCCTATCCCATTCACCCACTAAGGTACAGGAGGATCCTGTGGGTGAAGTAAACGTCACTCGTCGTCTATAACAATCAATCTTAGCCTGAAAGGCCATCAACCAGTCTATCCCCAAAATCAAACTAAAGGTCCTCATTGGCATCACGTATAGATCAAAAGAGAGTTCAACATCTCCTATCGTAAGTGCACACTCACGACACACTCGGTATCGACTCCACACCTCCCATTGGTGACTCGACCCTCAGAGGTCTATCAGCCTCCACACAATCAAGTCCAAGGCTCTCAACCAAGGACTTAGCAATCAGGGAGCACGAAGCTCCGGTATCAAACAATGCCGCAACAACAGTGCGAGATATTAAAATAGTACCTCGAACTACCGAAGGTCTGGCTCCACCTTCCTTGGAGGGTGATGGTAAATCCTCCATCTCTGCTGGTGCTGAGGTAAGCGCAAACACTCTGCCTTGGCTTGCCCCACCACTGGCCTCGCTTGCCCTTCCTTTTGTTCCTGCTGGGAGTCCACTGGGACGCCCCTCCGAACCTCCTTGTGGTTGCCTCTCCCCCTGTGGTCTAGTGTGACTGGAACCAGCCTGACTGGCTTGCCACAAATGTGCTGGCTTCGGAACTAGGGCTTGAAATTGGGTCTCACCCCTGTTTCCTTGTGCAAAACTTCCAGCTCCCCGGCTATTTCCCTTGCTGAAACACACCTTACTGATGTGTCCTATCTTCCCACAGCTATGACACTTCAAGTGTTGTTTAGGGCACTCACGTTTGACGTGCCCTGCCTGTCCACAATAGGTACACCCGCTTGGGAAGTTCCCAGCAGAACCTCCTTGTCCTCCAAAGTAACGGGATCTGGGTGGGGCCATTGAAGCTTGGCTCCTGTCCTTGGAAAGAGTCCCACTCCCAGGCTCAATCCTCTGCCTCTTGGTTTCCCCCTGCTTGTCGCGCATACTCTGTCCCAGCCGCTCCTGGTGAGCCTGTCTTCCTTCTTCTAATCCTCTCTTCACAATCTTTGCTGTGTCCACGACTTCAGCATAAGTTTTCAATCGCAGCATCTCTACTCTTTGCTTCAGGGCAGGTTTGAGTCCCATGGTAAACTTATGGGCCTTCAAGTCCTCCCTTGAGATTGCTTCTGGGGCAAACCGACTCAGCCCTCGAAAATCTCGCTCATACTCTGCCACCGTACGCGATCCCTGCTTAAGACTGCTAAACTCTTCCCATTTTTGCCACCGCAGCGACTCTGGGAAGAACTCCTCATGGAACAACTGGAGGAACTCATTCCAGGACATGGTCTCCATGTCTCGACTTCCTGAAATGCTAAGCCACCACTCCAATGCCTCCTCCTCCAATTGTCGGACTGCCAGCCTCACCTTGTCTTCCTCCTGGGGTCGGAGGAAGGAGAATATATGCTCGATCTGTCGCAGCCAATGCTCTGCTGCTAAAGGTTCAGCTCCTCCCTTGAACCTTGGTGGGTGTTCCTTTCGGAACCGCGTCACTACATCGTCCTCATCTCACCTCACCGGCACTTCCTACCTACACGACGGTCTTGCCTCACGGGGTGGAGAGGGTGGCACTGGCTGTCGTGCCATCATCTCCCGACGTACCTCGTTTAGGATATCCCCCCCTGAGATCCTCACGTATTCCTTGAACATTCTCACTTAAGGCCCTGACTTGGGCCATGATCCGCTCCAGGGGATCATCGCCCTCTACTCGCTGTCCTCTCTCCTGTCCAGCATGTGCAGAAGATTCATCCTCTACAACTGGGGTAGCTCGGGTTACTCTCCTAGGAGGCATAGTCTACCTATTTTAAACAGAATTAGTGTCAGCATCTCAAGCTCTATACACCCTCATCCCCATGGGCCATGAGTTACTCAAGCAACGTTTTTCATGTAAACATACAGGTAAATCACAAAATTGCGCAGCAGCGATTCATAGTAACAATTCATAGCAACAAGTCTCACAGGAAAATCACAGAATTTCATAGCAATAAATTTCAATGTCAAATCATAATACTCATATTGAAATTAAACTAGTGCCCTAATGCCAATGCATGTATGCATCCCAACCCAAATGCAAATGTCCTACTCCTTGGTCTAACTGCCCCTGAGTATACCCCAGAAAACCAGATAGAACCACGGTGATTAGGCGTGTCCTACACTGCCTCCCAAGGGTCTCAAAAGCAGTCATCCCTCCCCACTACCCTAGGTCCAGTAGACCATGAACTATCGCTCTGATACCATATTGTCACACCCCAATTTCCTTTCACTTGGAAACGGGTAGTGACTGCCCATGCCCGCACCCGAAGGGTCAAGGGATTGGTGCAAGCACCTAAAAGGACTTATGACACGGGTGCTGTCCCAAACCTGTACAACCAGGCTAACATGCCACGGGCATGCTCCTGCTCGCAAACCATGCACACAAACAATAATTAAATAACAACCACAACCTAGTTCATTACATTTAAAAGGGCTCAAAGTTCAATACAACTCAATGGGGAAAAGTTCCCATTTAAACCAGAATATACTGTTTACAACTAATCTCACATAAAATAAAAATCCATAACAAAACAATGAAAACCAACATAGTCTTCAGCCTCAGTGGCCTATCCTCCAGCCCTTTCACCTACCGCCTGCCAAACCCTGCAAAAGAACAGTTTATGGGAGGGATGAGCAAACCATAGCTCAGTAGGGATCCAGTCTCCCCAGACCCGTCCCACTCAACAGTATGCATGACAAGTGTATGCTTGTGCTCGTGTCGTGCCTAAAGCTAAAGCAGCAAACATCACCCAGTAACACACCTTTTACCTGAGCCCACACTGGAGGGCAGAGGACACCCCGCCACCACGGCGACATGACATACCACATCCAGGCGAATGTTGCATGGATACCAATGCAACATTTTCCACCCGAGTTAGGTATGGTCAACCACCTCCTCGGGCGCCATACCTACCCTCAGGAATGGGTGTAGACTTAGCCCACCGTCGTGAGTGCTACACCGAGACTCAGGACCGCGGTCCTGGCCAAATCTCAAGGGGTCCAGCTATCATGGCTGGCCCACAACTCAGCTCAATCCCATCACATTTGGGTGATCAATCTCAAACAACAATATAATCAGTTACAAAAGTACGGCTTAGTAACACATCTCAATTTAATACAAAACAGCAGTGCGGCTCAACAGAGTATATCACAAACAAGGTTCACCCGGCCGACATAGTCGGTTACAAACAACATATATCAGCCTCACAGGCTTAAAACCAAACACGCAACATACAACAGTCACACAGGAATATTATCAAGCACATAGTGAGCGTAGCCACACAAACATTTTATCAAACACCTAGTGGGCATAGACAACCCAACAATTTCCAGTCCACTCCCAAGCATCAAATCAACCAATATGCCATTGAAGGCCAACATCCATATAGGAGATCACACCTATATGGATTTACATATATATATATATATATATATATATAAGCATGTATAGGACAGATACCCTAGGACAGAGAAAGACTGAGAAGAACGGAGTCCCTACCTTGCAAATGTCCTCTGCTCTAGCCTCTACGATACACTGACCACCCACGCGAACCTCTACGGCCAAGATCCGAAGGTTCCCTCACTCACTCACTCACTCACTCTCTCTCTCTCTCTCTCTCTCTCTCTCTCTCTCTCTCTCTCTCTCTCTCTGCGGCTGCAACAGCAATAGAAAACCCTAAACCCTAAACCTAAGCCTCAACACCATTATATAGACACCACACACATCAAAACGACGTAGTTTTGATTTAGTGAAACCCAGGATCAAAACGACGTAGTTTTGATCACACAAACTACCATCTTCCCGCTTCCATACAGGGCAAAATACTCATAATTTCAACATGGTCCTTTAGGGAAAAATCATTAGAATGACAAAACCAAGGTAACCATGCAAAAATATGTCTGCACACCAATTTGAACGCCAATTCCCCAATTGGCGTGCAGCTCCAAATGCACTCAAACTTTACCCCAAGCCTCCTTGCATCATGTAAAAGACATCCATGCAATAAAAACCTTGCACGCCAAATGGGTCCAATTCGCGTGCACGTCCGTTTGGCCTGAAACTTCTGTGGTAGATAGAAGACATCATTCTAAGAATCTTTTGGTCTGCATGCCAATTCATCTGAGCCCATCTACTAGGTCCAAAATCTAGAAAGTTCCCATTCAGAAGGCAAGACTGCGACTAACTCAAAACACGGGTCCTTACATAAGCAAAGAATCCTATACATTATCAAAAGCGATAATGAAAATCGAAATTGATTCCTCCTCAAAGAAAATGTTCCTAACCTTATTTCTCTCTCAAACTCAACATCCTCAAAGAATGTGCAACAAGAGCCATGATTGTCCTAAAAGAGTCTTTCATTGAAACTGGAGAAAAAGTCTCTTTAAAGTCAATTCCTTCCTTTTGAGTAAAGCCTTTTGCTACAAGACGAGCCTTATACCTCTCCACATTACCCTGCGAATCCCTTTTAGTTTTAAAAATCTATTTACAACCAATGGGCTTTGCACCTTCTGGTAAAGGGACAAGTTCCCAAACTTTATTGTCTTGCATAGACTTACACTCCTTATTCATGGCATCAATCCACTTTTGAAAATTGGAACCTTGCATGGCTTGATGAAAGTTGATTGGATCATCTTCCATCATTCCTATGGTTTCCTCATGTTCCAAGAGAAATACAATATAATCATTTGGAATAGTATTTATTCTTTCTCTAGTAGATCGCCTTAATGGCACTAGATCTTGAGATTATTGAGTTTGTTCTTCATGAATGGGGTTTTGATCAACATTATCTAGATAAGGATCTGAATTTGTTTCTTGATTAATGATAGGCAAAGAATCCTATACATTATCAAAAGCGATAATGAAAATCGAAATTGATTCCTCCTCAAAGACAATGTTCCTAACCTTATTTCTCTCTCAAACTCAACATCCTCAAAGAATGTTGTAGTTCCCGTCTCAAAAATAAACCAAAGTGTGGGATCATAAAACTTATAGCCCCTAGATCGTTCAGAGTAGCCAATAAAGTAACTGCTCACTGTTTTGGAGTCTAATTTTTTTCATGTGGCCTATAAGGCCTTGCTTCTGTTGGACATCCTCAAATGTTTTATATTAGGCCTTTTGTCTTTTCAAAGTTCATAAGGTGTTTTGGTAGTTGCTTTAGTTGGCACCCTATTCAGAATATAAGCTGCTATCTTTAGTGTTTCTCCCCAGAGTGAGTCTGGTAAGAAATAGGTACCCATAGCGTAAATAATCGTCTATAAATGATATGAAGTATTGTTGACCATTCCAAGAAGCCGTAGGGAATGGACCACAAATATCCGTATGTATCAATTCTAAGACATCTGTAGTTCTGTTTGCACCTAATTTGTTTATTTTGGTCTATTTTCTCTTGATACAATCAATACAAACACCAAAGTTTGTAAAATCAAGAGAATCTAAAATCCCATCAGACATAAGCCGCTCAACTCTATTTCTAGAGATGTGACCTAATCGTTTGTCATAATGTTGCTGAATTATTCGTATTTAATTTGTGTTTAGTACCCTTTGATTCCACATGCAAGTTTTCATTATAAAAAGCAACTGTATCAAGCAAATATAAGATGTCATATGCACATAAAGAACCAGTTCCCACAATATTTGAATTTATAGATAAACTGAATTGATTGTTTCCAAATGAACAATGATAACCTGATTTCTCCAATAAAGAAACTGAAACCAAATTCCGCCTAAAAGACGGTATAACAAAAGTATCCAATAAATCCAAATAATAAAAGTTCCTAATAACAACTTAAAATGCTCAATAGCCTCGACTTCCATTAAGTTTTCATTGCCCACAAGAAGATTTATCTTTCAGCATCACTTGGCTTTCGGTAATTCAGGAAACCTTGCATAGAAACACTAATATGAGTAGTAGCACCAGAATCTAACCACCATGTGTTTCTAGGTACTGAAGCAAAATTAACCTCAGAATAGACCAAAGTGAGAAATGTATCTTTCTTAGCATGCCAAGCGTGATATTTAGTATAATCATTCTTCATATGTCCAGACTTATTACAAAAGAAACAACCCTTAGTATTTTGTTGTTGTTGTTTTTTGAGTTAGACCTTTAGCAGCTTCCATATTCTTTCTCTTTATGCCCTTATCTTTATGGGTAACAGCCAAATGAGCACTTTCAGTTTTATCTTGCTTCAATCTCTCTTCCTCTTGCACACAGTAATAAATGAGCTCATTAAGAGTCCATTTTTCCTTTTGATAGTTGTAACTGACCTTAAATTGTCCAAATTGTGCAAGAAGAGAGATTAATACCAAATGCACAAGGAAGTCATCTGATAGCTCAAGCTTTAGTGCCTTAAGTTTAGAAGCAAAATGGGACATTTCCATAATGTACTCCCTTATGTTTTCTTTGCCTTTATACCTCATAGGAATCAAGCTTTGCAAAAGCGTTCTTGTTTCTGCCTTATCGTTTTTCGCAAAACGCATCTCAATTTCAGCTAGGAACTCTTTGGCTATAACGATATCATCAGATACCACACCCCTAAATGCCTCAGGAATGCAGCACTTAATGATCATGAGACTCATGCGATTTGAGCGATCCCACTTCTCATAGTTCTTTATAGCATTAAGCGCAAGGTTGCTCACACCGAAGTCCAAGGTCCAGATCCATGCAGCCAAGAATAATTTCAATGTTCTCTTTCTAATCCTTAAAGTTGGTCCCATTAAGCATGGGTATTGAGTTAACATTAGCAAATATAGTAGAAAAAAGAAAACAAAACAACCAAATATACTCACATCAATAACAAAATATGATAATAACAAATTCAAATAATGGTAAGTCTCATCTCAAGATACCTAGCACAACATTAATATCAAGTCTTTGGACAATAATATTAATTGTAAATGGTACTCTTGTTGTAGTGATCAAACATTGACAATAACTCATGTCAAATAATAAATCTATCTTTGGATCGAATTATTATTTACATGTAAAATTAAACATTATACTCATCACATGTTTACCATCACAGGTGTGTGTGCAATTCGGCCAAATATTAAACCTTCCTTTAGGCCGATTAATACCCGCATGAATTTACACACCCACAAACATTCAACATCCCTCATAAATAATCTACACAAGAGAGGTCACTTTGGCGACGTCATGCTTCAATTAATCATTTAGAATGATGAACAATTAAATTTAATCATAAATAATTTACCATAAAATATTTAAATTTGTGATTTATCAAATAATTTCTGAATTTGTTATTCACCACATATTATACAAATTTAATATGCAATCATCAAAATATGTTAACTGAATTCATCACAATAATTAAAACCATAAAATAAATTATAGGATATAATTTATTGCAACAGATGTTTGAGACGAATTCATATGACATAATTTATATGACATAAAATTCCAATTGCATATCAACACATAAATCACCGCATGATGCCTTTATAAATAAAAACTAAATCCAATGAAAATCAAGGTCTGGCATTCACGTAAAACATAATCACAATTCAAACAAAATTAATATTTCCAATTAAATAATAAGGCATAGGCCCTCTTCCAATTATGAATATTCACGACAACAATTCCGTAAATCTTCAATTATTATTAGTAGGCATAAATTAGTAACTCCAAACATCAAAAACGTATTTTTTTTTTTTAACATCACACTTAAATAATTAAAATCCTCCCTTGTAATATTGTGATTGGCGAATTCGTGCAACCCCATAATTTCAATTGCCAAAATCAAAAACCCCCAAATGACAAAAGCATGCGCAGCAAAAAAAAAACATTGGACAAAAGCATGCACAACAATTGTAATAGGAATTGACAAAAGCATGCCATATCGGACAAATGAATTCAATAATTAATGGTGAATAGGAAATTAAAATTCACCTCAAGAAACCCACATCATGCCAATAAAGATTGATCGACTAGAGATTAAGGCAAAAGATCACACAACCCGATAATTTAAATAGATAGTCGACCCAATATATAGCCAATTCCGGTAATTTAAATTCAATGCAATAAAATCACACAATATGTGTGAACGCTCTAGGATCGACACAATTCCCGATGATAATTAGACATATCGCAGCAGATAAAAATCATCGGTAAATTCAAATCAAACAATTCTAGTGCAAAGGGCTCTGATACCAATGGTAAGAATTTCAATAACTATAAGATCTTTATTTGCCTAGAGATTGTCTGATCTGAAATAATAAATCGAAAGTGTATTTGAATCTATTGCCAAAGTTTGATCAACGGGCTGTGATCTTCCAAATTAGCACGACCCTTGTGAACTGTCGTTCTCAATAGCTCTGTCGATGGAGATACAGACCTAATAAACCATTGTGTGATTTGAGGACCATAACTATATATATATAGTGTTTGCTATTTTTAATTTGACCCCTTATCAAATTAAAAATAGCAGTCTGGTATCTATACATTAATTCCATAACAAGTATACCTTTAAGTTTTATTATAAAATTTTAATTAGATCACTTTAATTTAAGCTTTCCTAATGATAGCACAACACATTTAATATTTATATGTTTGATCCTATATGATAAATTAGTCATGGTATCTACTCCCCTTGATGTCATGTAGACTACTCGTGATGTGTTTGGGAGCTCCTTATCCTTGCATCATGAATTAGTCATGTTTAACTCCCGAGATACCATGTGTCCCAAAATTTAAAAAAAAATGCTAAAACCTTATCAATGGAAGCATTTGACTCGCTAGATGTGTGTGTGTATATATATATGGGCAGTGCTAGATACAACCGGCGTTGCGGCATCCTTCGCGTCCCTGGCTGACCTGGAATAAGCCACCTCAGCATTTGTTTCCACGATTCAGCGCGCTTCCAAATCATCGCTCGAGCCCCTGCTCGATGCCTGCTCGAGGCGAGCCTCGAGCACGCCACGAGCAGGGGCTCGAGCAGATTTGCTCCAGCGCCCATGCTCGATATTCGATATACCACTAGATATTCTGAATGTCGCACTCGATATCCCACTCAATATTCTGAATGTCGCACTCGATATTATCCAGCACTCAAAAATTAGAATATCCCACTCGAAATTCAAAATTTCACACTCGATATCACAATCGATATCCTGAATGTCACACTCGATATCCTGAATGTCGCACGCGATATTCGGATTTCGAGCAGATCTACTCGAGCCTTAAGCTCGACGCTTGCTCTTGAGCATACATGCTCGAGCCTCAAGCTCGACGCCTGCTCGAGGCAAGCCTCGAGCATACACGCTCGAGTAGAATCTACTCGAGCCTCAAGCTCGATGCCTGCTCGAGGTGAGGCTCAAGCAGATTCTACTCGAGCCTCAAGCTCGGGCAGGCGTCGAGCAAGCCTCGAGCACGCCTCGAGTAGGCGTCGAGCAGGCGTCGATCATCTCTCTCATGGCCAAATCGATGGGTTTTTAGGTTCCATCGACTGTAATTTCCGACGAAAACTTCAAACGGCCATAACTTTGCGTATAATGGTTGGAATTAGGTCCATTTTTTTTATTTGAAGGTATCGATGAGAGCTATGAGCCCAAAATCCCATAAGAGATCTTTCGCCTTCGGATTTTCAAAAAACGCCCTCTAAGGCCTTCAAAATCAGATTTTATGCAATCTTTCTGTCTTCCCCCGTTTAGATTCACACGGCTCGAACCTACTCCCTCCCTTCCCTGCGTTTTTTCTTTCTAATCTTTGTACGGTGCGCTGCGCATTTAACGTTTAAGTTTTTTTGCTGATGTGGCAATTGTCACATCAGCCGGTTCCGCAGCGAAGACGCATTAGGCTAATGCAAGTCTAAATTAACTAAAAAAGCGGACACTTTTGTTTGTTGAGGACAAGGGTTTTGATGAGGTTTTGAACTTAAGAGATTCTCTGACCAGCAGCTAATGGAATCCACGTTGTACGGTTTGTAATTACAGATGACGGAGGTAAAGTAAAACCTCACGCACCCAAAGAAAGCAGCCGTTAATAGTTAGTCCGGTGAAAAGTGAAGAAAACAAGAAGTCACTCTATGACGTCCACAATGAATTGGAGGAGTGATGAATAGTTAGCTTGTGTTTGTTTACCTCGAAGTTGTGATATCGTCGCGTTCTGACATAAAATAAATCACATAAGTATATTACATATACCACGCATGGATGTAATATTACTCGAGACTAATGCTCGATCCGAAACTTTAAGAAGGCATTTATATTGGATTCAAGTTCATATCGAGCATTCGACCAAATCAGAAAAGAAGAAAATAAAATATTGTTGGAGCCTATGCTCAAGCCTAAAGCTTGAGCAGTCATACTTGTCAAGGATTTTTTTTTCTCGAGACTTAAATGCGTCCCTGATTGTATATCTGTTTTCTAACAGATATATTAACATCGAGTACCGCTTGGCGCAGAGAAGAAGACTGCTCGAGGCTACGCTCCAATCCTGGCGCAGAAGCCACTGCTCGAGATGCTTGAGCCTTATTTTTACTAGTAACGATCGCCCCATTTGCGACCGTGACACATCCTTTACAATTGCTTTTATTAAATGGACCATTAATGAACATATACAACTATACAAATAGGAGTCGCGGCCGCACTCCCATATTAGGCGAAAAAAATACATTAGATGCCATTCAAAGCTGTGAAACCTACTGATATAGTAAATTGCACGCTAATATTAGGTTGTGATAACAGCAGCAACTCATCAATAAAATTTGGGCACTGGGACAATTAAATAACATGTTAGGAACGAAACGTATTCGGGGATGCTTCATCCTCAGGCGCATTTAACCCTCGAGCAATGAGACGCAAAAAAACAGGTATTTAGTAATGCAGGGATGCATTTAAGCCTCCGCATACTATGCCACATCGGTCTTATATGCTTGAGCCTCTCTGATGCACTATTTGATTGTCATTTGAACATCGAGCTAGGCATCGACTGTGCTTAATATGATACTCGAATCTCATATCAAGCCTCAGAGAGCATACATCAAGCAGCACTCAGCACTCGAGCACGCATCGCTCATCTCTGCTCGAGCCATCGACACTATGAAAAGATAATAATGTAGCTTATTTTACTTCATCGAAACACAAAAATACCATTGTATACACTCCCATGCCTATTTTACACTCACAAAAATACTCATCTCTGCATGATACTAATTTATGTTTACTTTTTCTACACTCCTACGCTACCTGTACTAGTGTTTTCTTTTTGCAGCCCACAGTCAACGTGGTAATAATTTATGTTTACATTGTATACACTCCCATGCCTATTTTACATAATCTTTTAAAAAATGATAATAAAGGGCGGCAGCTGTTATACCGTGCAATCTTTTGTAGATTGATCGGTACCAGAGACTTTGGGTATGTGCCACTCGGTGATTGCATCAAGTAAATAGGGAGCGTTGTTTTTGTTGATGCCTAAACAAAAGTTCGTTATATTTATATACTTTTTAGCCTCTTTAGTCAACTTCTGTTTTTCATGTTCTGATAAATGACTTATGGATGTTTCAAACTTTGGATCTAAATGCCATTGGAAGAGCATATGCTAGATGTTGGAATGTATAAATGGAAGGAAGGAGGAAAGGTTCACATGATAGAATAAGAGGAGTGAGGGACCGGAAGGAAAGAGCTAAGTAAAAGACGTGAGGAAGGTAAGTTAGTGAAGCTCGATCGCGAGAGCAGAGGGCAGAGTTATGAGTTTTTTGAGTAGCAGCCCGTGGATTGGTGCGCGCTAACTTTACCTAGAAGGGGTGTTCAAGTTTTTATGTTTTAAATGTATTGAGTGAGATGAGATCATCCTCCATTTAAACTATATTATTATTATTATTATTATTATTATTATTATTATTATTAAAAAACTATAGTTCATGATTTGTTTATTTTAAAAAATTCAGTACTATCTGCTGTTGTTCACTGATGTTAATGTCGGCTGTTGTTCACTGATGCACTCGGTATATGGTTGGTACATGAAACTCCTCTATTGGTTTAATGGGGGTATCCATCAACCAAAGATATTCATTAACGAATGATGGGAAAGAGGACATTCCTTTTACACAAAATCGGGTTATTCTCTGTTGTTTCTCAACAATTTTCTCGGTTCCTATTGTTGGAGTTTAATTTAATATTTTACCAATTCTCTGAGGCATAGATTCTCTCTCTCTCTCTCTCTCTCTCTCTCTCTCTCTCTCTCTCTCTCTCTCTCTCTCTCTCATTGTGTGAGCATTGCAAATCTTTAAAAGCCCTCAAGGCAGGCAGCTCTTTTAGAATAAAATGGGCAGCTTCAGGTTTTATTCCCCCTGTACATAAAGATGTCCTGCTTTCACTACCCTTTCTCCCCTTTTCATGGATGCTTCCATTTGGGGTTTTGTAGGCATAATGTTTAGCTGTTGTACACCAAACCGTTATGTAAATTCTGGATACTCATTTGGTCTATACTAGTATACATCTATTCCAATTTAGCCCTGGCCACCTATAGCCTATTCGGGTATAAATAGAGATCACCACCTCATGTTTTCTCCACTGCATTTTCAATAGGTGGTGCTCTTACTATTTGTTCAGATTCTGTGGTGCCAAGATGAGCGGTTCTTGGGCTTCAATGTCTTCTGGTCTGTTTGGTTTCTCGTCTTCCATCTCTACTTTGCATGTGATGTCAATAGGGGGACCATTTTTTATGGGTGTTATGAATTTTGCTTTATCGACCTTATTACTCTTTTTAATATTGTTTTACTCTTGTGCTGCTTCATTCTTACCATATGACTTTTCTTTTCATTCCCCAAAATAATTTCCACCTTACGACTGTTGTTATTCAGGCAGCGGAACATCAAGCGGGACATTAGAGTTTGGAAGGACACATGTAGTGAAACCCAGAGGGAGACACCTGGTTACCATTGTGTGGCTACATGGCCTCGGGGATAATGGCTCAAGGTCTTATTACTCTGGCTTAACATCACACTCTATTCATATCCCATACCAGATGCTAATTTTGGATTCATAACTATTTTTTTAGTGCCCTTTTCTTTTAAGAGTGAGCTTTGGGTCATGACCTACAAAAATTGACCATCATAGGTGTCTTAGCAGTTGATTTGCCCTAGTCCAATACCAAAAAAAGGGACACCCCTTATTCAACTAAGGTATCGCTTGTGGCACCATTAGTTGCCTATTCTAATGACCCGTACATGCACTAAATTATTTAATCTGACCAATTCCAGAGTTGACAGTGTCGTGGATGCTGGATCAGGTGTGTGAGTTTACCAAATAAAACAAAGGTGCTGCTTATGGTATTTGTGGGACTTGCTCGGATAAACAGACATGGTTTGAGAAAGCCAATGATATAAATGAATGATAACATCGTTTAGATGATATTCTTTGAATGTTAATATGGTTTCTTTTTTCCCTAAAACTCACCTGTATCAAAAGATTCTTATTCTGATGCAGCCTTTTTTCCTAAAATGCCCATATAATTCGATGATTCCCTTTCCTTGTGTACTTTGTATGCTAAATCGAATAAAAAAGGCCTTCATTTGAAAAAGAGCGGTGCAAATTTCATGGTGGTAGATCTTATTGCCCCACAGATTTTCTTGGTGCTACAACCAAGCAATTTTTTAGGTTTATTTATTTATTTATTTATTATAAATGTAAGCAAGCCTATCTCACCGTTTTAAATCTTTCTTCTTTCAGTTGTTGCCAACTCCTTGAATCACTTCCTCTTCCAAATGTAAGCACTTCCCTTATATATCAACCTAGCTTGGATTATTGTTCATTCTTCAATTTGATGGAGGATGGCCTTGTTTTCGTATGGTTATATATTTATATTGGAACTGATTTTGAATTTGCATTTGAAATTGGATGATGCCAGGTTAAGTGGATCTGCCCCACTGCTCCTACTCGTCCTGTGGCAATACTTGGTGGATTTCCTTGCACTGCTTGTAAGACAAACTAGTGGCTTATTTTGGCTGCATAAACCAGTATCAAAATTTATATTTTCACCAAAAATCACAATTGAAATAGATTTATCTTACGCTTTAATGCTAAAAAAAATCATCAATGTCATTGTGAGAACTTTCAGGGTTTGATGTTGGAGATCTTTCGGAAGACAGTCCTATTGATTTTGATGCTTTAGATTCTTCAGCAGCATATGTTGCAAACCTTTTGTCAACCGAACCATCTAACAGTAAGTTTCTCCCAATTTTATAGTTTAGTAATGTTGTTCTGGGGTATGGATGTATCCGTTTTATGTTCCAAGTTTTCTACAACTACGAGGCTATGTTGTCTACTATCCTACCCATCACTCTCTTAAAACAGACATTATATTGTTATCATTCATTCCATAGCTTTTATTTTTATTGACAGTTAAACTTGGAATTGGTGGTTTTAGTATGGGTGCGGCAACTGCACTCTACTCTGCAACTTGTTTCGCTAAGGGGAAATATGGAAATGGCTGTCCATACCCTATATTTATAAGAGCAATTGTTGGTCTAAGTGGCTGGCTTCCTGATTCAAGGTATCATTTGGTATAGTGCATTTAAGCTTTAAGAACCACTCCACCACTTAAAAGGGGCCACTTATAGAAAAAAGAAATATAGCATAATCTTAATTATGGTGTTTCGGCATAAAAATAAATATTATCGCATTTTTTAAAATTATCTTTTCTAATGTTTCTGCATAAAATTTCCCAACAAATTTTGCTATACATAATATGTTGTTCCATCATAATAAAGTTTCGGATAAAACTTAGTAAAAGTCTTTCCTATCCTTATTATTTATTGGGTTTTTATTTACAGGAGCCTAAGGACGAACATACAAGGGTTGCATGAGGCTGCAAGGCGGGCTTCATCTTTGCCTATTTTGCTTTGTCACGGAAACTGTATGTATTTCATATCTTATATGCCAATGCTACTGTTAATTTCTAAAGTATAATTTTTTTAATTGAATATTTCAATACAATTCCATTTAGTATGAACAGAGCGGAAACATCATTATAGAATAGTAAAATATTAAATTTGTGTTAGAATGTGAGTTTTTTGCATGCTAGTTATGCATACATAAACTCACTTTGTTAAGTTGTAGGTGATGAGGTAGTTCCCTATGAACATGGAGAGAGGTCTACTCACTACTTGAACTCTGCAGGATTTCAAAGCCTCCAGTTCACTGAATATAATGGGTATCATGTTGATTTCTCCACATTTAAATGTTTATACAAGAAAGCAAACTAGAAAAAAAAAAACCTCAACATTTTCCTCTGGGTCACTCGCAGGCTCGGTCATTACACAATTCCAGAAGAGATGAATGAAGTATGCAATTGGCTAAGGGCAGTAATGGGCATCTAAGTGTCTCACTCGTGATTTGGATACAATATTTGTTCATCTTGCTACAACTAAACGAAAGAATAGATCAAGAATAATGAGTGGCTAGCCAATACATGCAGTTTTTTCTTTCTCAAATAAAGATTCTAGTATGGGATGTATCAATTGGCTTGTGGGTTTTTATGTGTTATGTTTTGGTCAATTTTATATGCAGAATGAACATTTTGGTTTCTATTAACATGATTTTCAATTCAACTATATATGGTCTGTCTCCCTCTCTTCTTCTCCCTATCTCTAAAATTTACGTGAGGCAGAGTAAACTGCGTACAAAAAAGTGTTTGCAACTATTGAAAATGAAAATATTGACGCCCATCACTCAATAGAGAAAATCTCCATGAACATGTAATCAATCAGAAAACTGTCATCAAACTTGTGCCTGCAGCACAAGAGAATAGTGCTGCCAAATACTTTTGATTTCTTCGGTAAAGTTCTCCCTTCAAGCTTGCTCAGACAGGTTCTCCAGTTTCAAACAGGCACTAGGTACTGAAATAATCAAGTAACAAAGCGCATCTATCCTACTACAAGCAGCTTGACCTAGAAACGTACATGCACAATTTTATTTTAATATATGGAGGCAACATTGGAAAGGTCCAAAGATCAATAGTACAGCACAGAGAATAAAAAATCCTCTAGAACAGAAAAAAAAAAGCCTCTGCAAGAGAGAAAAAGCCAAAAACAAAAAAACAATAAGAAGATAGGAAAGGTGCAAAGAAAAAAGTTCTTCAAGCCGTTATCTTTGATGAGTAGGATAATCCATTGAACTCTCATTATGAGAAGGACAATAGTTGAATACTTTCTTCACATTATATTTTCACAACTTGCCCCGTAAGGGTCTGTGGCGCATATTCAATCTTAGCTGTAGGTTTGGCATAGAAGCTAGAAAGTTGATGGGATATTTTTATGATTGTCCAACTTTATATGGTTGCTGATGCTGTTTGTATGTAGTGACTACAGGAAGCAAGCAAGATTAGCAACCCTATAAAGAGTAAAAAGGAGGGGAGGAAAACCCAACAACAATTAGCTCTTTCTCGTGATCTTCGGTTCAAAGTCCTTGAATGACTGATCGCCTGGTTGTAAATGGTAATCTCATACCGTAGTCCTTGCATCCCAATGATTGATCATCATGCTACCAACAGGATCACTTCTTATTGAATTGTTCCTTCTTAGGATCACCATGCAGGATAAAATCTGGGAAAGAGGGTCCGGGCTGCAATAAGAAATTGCATGCACTTTTCTCAGCTAACAAAGAGCTTGACATTGGCTCCTGCCCTTGATAAAATTGAGGGGGCCTCCCCTTCAGATTCAGTGGCACTGTGTTCTCATCCTCAATGGGGATAGAAGTGCATATTGCCTCATTTGGTGTATAATAACCAAGTTCACTCAGGTCCTTGGTCTTACATAACTGAGGGGTAAAACTTACAGGTAAAGAAAGACAATGGAGGGAACCATCTGATGAATGGTGGTTAGTTCCCTGACTCAATGGTCCTTTAGTCAAGTTCATGTCATTGGGAGATACCCAATGTGAAAATTCTGAGGGAGGATCAGAGATTGGGGTGAAATGGTTGAGGTCTGCAAACACTTCCCATGATGGCATGGATTGATCCTCTCTGCTTGGCTGGCTGCAATTAAGTTCCTGTTCAATAGAAACCATCTCCCGAACTCCATTGCCTGTGTTCAATCTTGTTAGTGGCACACTGAACATATCTAATGCGGACTCCATGTAAATGGGGTCATGGGACAAAATTTGAATGTTTTACCAGGAAACTGTGAATTGTCAACAATATAGGTTCCAGTGTCCACGGAACCCAGCTTTTCTTTAGGTGGGCCCTCCCTTTCTTCAGCACTAATGCATACTGTGTTTCGATTTTAAGAAATAGGTCAATGAGAGGACAAACAGAAATAGCATAAGCACATAGTTTATGTTTATAGTTGTATATTTTTACAACTCCACAAACTGGAGTACAGTATACAGCGGTATGCAATAAAAGCCACACAACTGCATTTCTTTCCTTTTAATATATTTACCTGTTTTGTTTTTTAAAAAGATATAAAAAGCCACAAGTTACTGTTAATAAACAACTACAAAAGTTGTCAATCTCCAGCATGAACTTAAAAAGAATCTATAATTTACAGTTTACATTTCCATAAAAACATCAGTGCATTAAAAGTTTTATCTACCCAATATGGATTATACTTTATAATGTCAGTTAAGTTAATGGCCATGCACATTAAAAGGCCCCCACATAATGCATTCTCTGAAGAATTAAAACGTAAGTCTCAAATGCTAACTATTTTTATTCTATTGATTTAGTCATCTTCTGAATTTGAATCCAATACTTTATCTTTTAAGGGACCACTGTGTGTGTGTGTGTGTGTGTGAGAGAGAGAGAGAGAGAGAGAAGTTAATTATCCATCTCCAATTGACTAAAGGGAGCTATATAATAAAGACTAACCTGGCTTTGGACCAAAGGTATTTTGGCAGTCCTCACATCGGCATCCATCTGAGCATCCAACTTTTGCCTTTAAAATGAAGAAAGGAAGGTGAGAGCATAATTCAGTTAAGAATAAATCACTAGCAGCATCAATAATTGACCCAAATTTTTGTTTCCTTTTTTCTTTATACTCATTATTTTTATATTATTTAATGGGGTAAAAGAGGTAATTAGAAACTATTTTGTAATACCCTATTTATAGGGCCCTAGGGCTGTCGTTAGGGTTATGAGAGCCATAAGCTGCATAGCCGTCCGTTGTACTCCCACAAAATAGTGAATTTCTTCTCTCTCTGCCCGTGGTTTTTTCCCATCTTGGGTTTTCCACGTAAATCTTGGTGTTCTTTCTCTGTTTCTATTTGATTTTTGCTATTATCTTCCATCTAATTTATAACAAATCGGTATCAGAGCTCAGGGTTTTTTTGGTTTTCTAATTCACCGCTCCAGGGTTCTTGATTTTCTGATTTTCGTTCTTGGATTTCTTGATAATGGCAACAATGAAGTATGATATTCCGTTGTTGGATCGCAACACCAGGTTTTCACTATGGCAGGTTAAGATGCGGGCTGTTCTTGCGCAGATGGATCTTGATGATGCGCTTTTAGGGTTTGACAAGATGCCTTCTTCATGGTCGATTGAAGAGAAGCAACGTAAAGATCGTAAGGCTCTATCCCAAATACATCTACATTTATCCAATCAGATTTTACAGGATGTGTTGCGTGAGAAAACTGCCGCTGCCTTATGGTTGAAGTTAGAGCAGCTTTGTATGACGAAGAGTTTGACCAGTAAATTGCACTTGAAGCAACGATTATATTCTCATCGTTTAACAGAAGGTACATCTCTTGAAGATCATTTAGTCGTATTTAAAGAAATTGTTTCTGATTTAGAATCAATGGAAGTTAAATACGATGAAGAGGATTTGGCGTTAATACTGTTATGTTCATTGCCGTCTTCATATTCAACTTTTAGAGATATTATTCTGTATAGTCGTGACACACTCACTATTGATGAGGTTTATGAGGCTTTATTTTCTCATGAGAAGATGAAGCAAATTATTGGTGGTTCTAACTCTGAGTCACAGGCAGAAGGTCTCGTTGTTCGTGGTAGGTCACGAGAACGCAATCCTAATTTTGGTGGTAATATAAAGAGAAGATCGACATCTGCAAATAGAGATAATAAATTTTGCAGGTATTGCAAGAAGAAAGGTCATATTATTTCTGAGTGTTACAAGTTGCAAAACAAGAATAAAAGAGCTGGAAAACAATCAGAGAAATCTAGTGAAGCTGATGTGGTGGAGACTTATAGTGATGGAGAGATCCTTGTGGTTTCCGATTCTGACCACAAAACACACGAGGAGTGGATCCTTGATTCTGGTTGCACGTTTCATATGTGTCCCAAACGGGACTGGTTTTCAACATATGAAACTGTGTCCTCAGGTACTGTTGTTATGGGGAATAATGCCTCTTGCAAAGTTATTGGCATTGGTACAGTCAGAATTAAAATGCATGATGGTGTGGTCAGAACACTTGGAGATGTGAGATATATTCCACAATTGAAGAGAAATCTGATTTCATTGAGTACTCTTGATTCTAAAGGGTACAAGTTCACCGGTGAAGGTGGAGTGATCAAGATCAGCAAGGGTTCTCTTGTGGTGATGAAAGGTCACAAGAGAGCTGGGCAGTTATATGTTTTACAGGGTTCTATAGTTTCAGGAGCTGCTGCTATTGCAACGTCTTCTTCCATGTCTGATTCTGATATTTCTAAATTATGGCATATGCGTTTAGGGCATATGAGTGAGCATGGAATGGCTGAATTGAGTAGAAGAGGACTTATTACAGGGCAAAGCATCAGCAATCTTCAGTTTTGTGAGCATTGTGTCTATGGTAAACAAAAGAGAGTCCGGTTTACTAAAGGCATTCACAAAACCAAAGAAACTCTGGATTATATTCATTCTGATCTTTGGGGGCCAGCAAGAGTGGCTTCTAAAGGTGGTGCCGTTTATATGCTGACTATTATTGATGATTTCTCTAGGATGCTTTAGACATTCTTCTTAAAGCAAAAAAGTAATGCATTCTCTACTTTCAAGGATTGGAAGATTATGATTGAAAAGCAAACAGGAAAACAGGTGAAGAGGCTTCGCACGGACAATGGTTTAGAGTTCTGTTCTAATGAATTTAATACCTTCTGCAAATCCGAAGGAATTGTGCGTCACTTGACAGTTCCTCATACTCCGCAGCAAAATGGAGTTGCAGAGCGTATGAACAGAAGCATCATGGAAAGAGTCCGATGCATGCTATCATATGCAAAGTTACCACAGTCATTTTGGGCTGAAGCGACTACTACAGCTTGTTTTCTCATTAATCGGTCTCCTTCTACTGCTATTGAGAAAAAGACACCATATGATGTATGAACTGGTACTCCTGCAGATTATTCAGATTTAAAAATATTTGGTTGTCCTGCATATGCTCATGTTGATAATGGTAAATTGGAGCCTAGATCTGTTAAATGCATTTATCTAGGTTATAAGACTGGTGTTAAAGGATATAAATTATGGTGTCCAGAGACCAAGAAGGTTGTTATTAGCAGAAATGTTGTCTTTGATGAAACTGCTATGTTACATGATTTATCCTCTCATGATTCTTCTAAGCCAGATCACCAGAGTACTACAAGACAAGTGGAGTTTGATATTGATTCAGGACATCTTTCATCAACTTCTCAATCCAGTCCATCATCTTCATCTAGTCCAGCTAAGCCCAGTCCTACAACTAAAGAGAAGGTCGTTTCTTCATCTGTTACACCACCTCTAGCTCCTCAATATTCTATTGCCATGAATAGACCAAGGCGAGAAATTAAGCCTCCACAAAGATATGATAATGAAGCAGATTTGGTTGCATATGCTTTGAATGTGGCTGAACAAATTAATGGAAATCAAGAGCCATCTACTTATTTTGATGTAGTCACTTGTGATCATTCAGACCAGTGAATGATAGCTATGCAAGAGGAGATGGAATCACTTCACAAGAACAAAACATGGGAGCTTGTGAATTTGCCTAAGGATAAAAAGGTTGTTCGTTGCAAATGGGGGTTTCGCAAGAAAGAGGGAATTCCTGGAGTTGAAGATTCCAGGTTTAAAGCAAGACTTGTTGCAAAGGGTTACAGTCAAGTTCCAGGTGTGGATTATACTGATGTATTTTCTCCAGTTGTTAAGCATAGTTCAATTCAAGCTTTACTTGGTATTGTTGCTCAACATGATCTTGAGTTAGAGCAATTAGATGTCAAAACAGCTTTTTTACATGGAGAACTTGAGGAAGATATCTATATGGAACAAACTGAAGGTTTTATAGCATCTGGAAAAGAAGATTGTGTTTGCTTATTGAAGAAGTCTCTCTATGGTTTGAAACAGTCACCCAGGCAATGGTATAAGAGGTTTGACTCTTTTATGACATCCCATGATTTTAACAGAAGTAGTTTTGACAGCTGTGTCTACTTTAAAAGGAGTGATGACTCTTTTGTATATCTACTTCTATATGTTGATGATATGTTGATAGCAGCCAAGGATAAAGATGAGATCAGAAAAGTTAAAGTCCAACTTAATAGAGAATTTGAGATGAAAGATTTGGGAGCTGCAAAGAAGATACTTGGTATGGAGATTATCAGAGACAGGAAGGCAGGTACATTGTGCCTAAGTCAAAAAGGGTACACTGAAAAAATTTTGCAGAGGTTTAATATGCAAAATGCTAAACCTGTTAGCACTCCATTAGCAGCTCATTTTAGACTTTCATCTACTTTGTCTCCTAAAACACCTGATGAGATTGATTATATGTCTCGAGTTCCATATTCTAGTGTAGTGGGATCTCTCATGTATGCTATGGTTTGTACAAGACCAGATTTAGCTTATGCTGTGAGTATGGTGAGTAGATACATGGCGAATCCTGGTAAGGAACACTGGAAGGCAATTCAGTAGATTTTCATATACTTGCGTCGTACCACTGATGTTTGCTTACAGTTTGGCAGAACTAGAGATGGAGTCATTGGGTATGTTGATTCTGATTTTGCTGGAGACTTAGATAGAAGAAGATCTCTTACTGGATATGTTTTTACTCTTGGTGGTTGTGCTATCAGTTGGAAAGCTATCTTACAGTCTACAGTTGCTTTGTCTACTACTGAAGCAGAGTATATGGCTATTACTGAAGCTTGTAAAGAAACTGTTTGGCTGAAGGGACTCTTTAGTGAACTGAGTGAAGATCTGCAGATTAGTTCCTTATTTAGTGATAGCCAAAGTGCTATATTTCTTATGAAGGATCAGATGTATCATGAGAGAACGAAACATATTGATGTTCGTTATCATTTTGTGCGTGACGTCATTGCTCGTGGTGATGTTGTTGTGAGCAAGATCAGCACTCTTCATAATCCTTCAGATATGATGACAAAGCCACTTCCAGTAGCCAAGTTTGAGCATTGCTTGGACTTGGTCAGTGTTCGTTGATTATTACCCTTCGGGGTTTTGTGGCAGAGGAGGAAATCTGTTTTGCTATTTTTTAGGGACTTATGCTTGCAGCGGTAGAATTTGTGTCAAGGTGGAAATTTGTAATATTGACCCAAATTTTTGTTTCCTTTTTTCTTTATACCCATTATTTTTATATTATTTAATGGGGTAAAAGAGGTAATTGGAAACTATTTTGTAATACCCTATTTATAGGGCCTTAGGGCTGTCGTTAGGGTTATGAGAGCCATGAGCTGCATAGCCGTCCGTTGTACTCCCACAAAATAGTGAATTTCTTCTCTCTCTGCCCGTGGTTTTTTCCCGTCTTGGGTTTTCCACGTAAATTCTTTTTCTGTTTCTATTTGATTTTTGCTATTATCTTCCGTCTAATTTATAACATTAACAGTACTCTATGAACTCAACTACTAACTCCAAACCATATTTTCAACTTAATTTAAAACAAAATTGCTCATCAAGATACTTCCAGCGAAACAACTAATTTTTAGTTCATTTCTTCCCGATCATGTTAGAGAAAATTAATTTCCATAAACAATGCTATATGGATCCAATGGAACATCAATCAAAATGGCCAAGTCACTAATTTGGTATACAATTCTATCATTTAAGTATATATCTCAGACATGAAGTTGAACTGTGATTTGAGTGGCACTAAGGATTAACAAATTACCAACCTGATTACATTCACAATATTTTTTCAGGCACTTCGACTTCTTGCAGTAGCATCCTCTCTTGTGTCTCGCTGAAGAAGGGGCCATATGGATTCCTTGATCCTGCATATTATTATCTTCCAAGTGGTGATTTAACAGAAGCTCGAGTAAAAGAGTAGTCACTAGTATATAGAACGAGACTTACTGATATGCTTGATGACGACTGTGTGACTTGTTTTACAATCTTTGGAGTGAATGCAAGTGGGTTACGGGATTCAATTTGTTGTCGTATATCAAGTACTGTGTCTTCATACTCCTCCTTGTTGAAGCAGTTTTCACATGTACAAGTATCAGCAGCGCAATAAACTCCTGCTGCAAAGCACTCGCAATAACTGATAAGAACAGAGATATAATTAACATAATGTTCAGCGCTTATCCGCGCCTTCTTATCCTTTATTGTTATGACCGATGGAACTACGCTATTAGTAACCAGCCGTCTTTATACAGATCAAAGCATCTACCAGCATTACTAACGACATTTTTTCTGTGTGCAGTACTATGGTTTCACCAACTATTAAGAAACAACCTACGTTGTACTTTATTCATAAATCAGTTTCACTTACAGTTTCAAGCATTTTGACTTCTTACAAGAACAATGCTTGCACCCTTCATTCTCAATGTTCTGCATTGCAGGCTTCCTGCGAATTCCTTAAAATCTTGTTAGTGCATGATAAAAGGTTATAAAATTCCAAATATGAATTTCAGAGCAGATGAAAATATGCTTGCCTCTTTTTTCTAAAGGTCATCTGATGTTGGTCAACAATCCTTTGAGCATCTTCTGAAACGGAAATCTTATCTTCAATTAATGTAGTACACTGCTTAATAGGTTTAATATCCACAGGATGAGGTTTCAGATACCCAGATGATTTAATGTCAGTAATAGCATTAGAGCACGTAGTCACAGTTTCACCAATGCTATCTAAATATATTCCATTTCCACCTGGACAACCTTGGAATGTTTTATTGGCACAAAGAGGCAACTGGAGAATTTTGGATGGGCCATGGCTGACTTGCAGTACACTGCTACTATGTCCTCCAATCTCCTTAAGAAATGAAATATGACTCTCCAAACTTGTAGGTGTAAAAGGTGATCTTGAATTGTCCATGTTAATGCCTTCAGTGTTTCTGCAGTGGTTACCAGTGGCAACATCCCTGCAAGCCATCGCAGCCTCAAACTCAAGCTGTCTTCCTGTACCACCTTGGCATTGACTGGCCTCCTACAACAAAAATTTACCTAATGCGATGATTTCTATAAGTGAAATTTAGTGAGAGCCATGTATTCATATGACAGTCTATAACTACCATCCGAATTGGTGACTTATTTCCATTTCCCTATCAAAGCATTTGACAACCATTGTATCAAAGAAGAGGGATAGGCAGAGTAGTGACTTCAAGTGTTCTTTGAAGTTTAGTTAGAGTGAAAAATTAAGGTATTCAGGATTTAGGAATTTCAATTAAAAAAACAATAAATTATGACAGGAACAATATAATTATGAACAAGGCAAGCAAAAATTAATTTCTTACTTACAAGTTGATAAAATCACGGGGAGGTGGAGAAGGGAAAAAAGAAAATAGACCAAGGATAAAGATAGAAGGGGGAGAAGATAACAGACTAATGATGCAAATGTGCTCATTTCTTAAGAAGCAAGAAAGAATAGAAGTAGAAACTATCATGTGTCATTTTATCTTTACATAGAGAAAAGCCATATGTATCAGAAGCGTCAATTCATTCGTGAATTAATTTTATTTATTCAACCAAAAAGAGAATTAAAACACCCAACATATTGTACACAACTTAAAATCTACCTCTTTGAATTGAACTTGCCTAACTAATTCAGTTCTCATGTACAGTCAAAATATTCTCAGTTAAATGAAAAAAAGTAGCATTAGAATATAAATCTAAATATCTTATCAAACGGGAAATATAAGAAGACGGATGATTTTGATATGAAAGAGATGTTTGTGACCAACGCAGCAATAAGAAGAAAGTATATAGATAATGACGGTTAGGAGTTACAACCTGTAGTGATACAAAACCCATCATGTCAATATGATATTTGTAACCGAAAGCTGTATATTAAGTGAAAGGTCAGGAGCATGACTTAAAAAAGAAAGAAGCAGGGATAAAAATAGATATTCTTTTACCTCAGAATCTTTTGTTGGTCTTGACACCTTGTCAAGCATTTCAGACATATTTCCATTGTTCATCAATCCAAGACAGGCCATAGGAATACAGTCCCAATCATGCTGATTAATGCCTCCATTCTGCAATTGACCATATGTACCATAGTAAGAACAGTGGTACGATTATAACTTTTCCCCGCCAAAACCCACAATAGTTCACATTCATATTCCGTTGAAAATATTATAGGATGAATCCGTATTTACCAGAGCCATAAACTTCTGACAATTTTCGACCAAATCTGAATCAGAGTCAACAAGACCCTTGACACTCCTGGAAGGAATATACGTGATATCAGCAAACAATTCATCATGTGCTTTTGGTTTTGGTCGAAGTAAAAATGATTGAGAGTTATCAGAAATGGATTATGGATGGACTTGTTTTTTCTTTTTCTCTTTTTCCACCGCCTTGCAAAAAAAAGGCGTTTGAAGCTGGGCGCGAAGGACTTACGGATGCTCCTAGTTACTTTTTATTTGTTTTATTTTAATGATTTCTCTCCTCCCTCTTTTTTTGCCACTTTGATTCCTTAAAGATTGGAACCAAAACTAAGGTAGCTTTATCTCGATTATTAGGGATAATCAATGCCATGCATTATTTATCTCAATCGATGTCTCTGTGTATTAATGTTTTTGTTTTTTTTAAAGAATGGAGACTAGATTGACAAATTATTTTCTCCAAAATATATAGTAATAAATCTATAGTTTTCTTTACAGAAATATATTAATGTAATTCATATATTTATATTTTTTATTACATATTTATATATTGTAATGATGTAGTTGATTTATAACTTTTATTCAAGTGATTAATAGTTTGTTGGGAATATTGTGTTTGTGGCTGACCATTAAAATAATTATATTTATGGTAATTTATTTTATAGTAGATTTTGGTTGTTTTTATTAATCATTGAAATCAAAATTATAATCTATGATTTCTTCACAATTTAACAAACAACAAACATATTTAGTAGGGTTGCCAAAATAGGCAATTTGAGTGAAGAAAATCATAGTACTCTTATTATAGTTTATTTTCAATGACAATGTGAAATTAAATGAGCTCTAAATGCGTTAAGCCATTTTATCATTAATTGTTTTTCATGTTCTCTATTTATAAGCTAGTTATGGAAAGAAACATTAGACCCATTAAAGATTTATTTTTATTTTGAAGGAAGGACAATTAAAAAAAACTCATTGAAAATTCAGGAAATCAACCTCCATTGTCAATTTTATTTTACATTTACAGACAAACAACTTTAAAACAATAATATAACTTATTTATAAAAATACATAAATTTGTCATTGTACTTTCATATATTATAATCTTAATGTAAAAAAACACACTATCCTATTTAAATATAGCTTTAAAATAACTATTATATTTATAAAAATAATAGTGGGAGGGTGTTCATATTCTTGTTTATTATTATTATTGTTTTTTATTTCTATGCATGGGGTACTTATTAGACTGATTATACTTAAAAATCTATTTTAAATGATGGACTTGTATGTGTAAAATGACGTGATAATTGATATATATATATATCACTAGACAAAACAACCTCAAAATGAATCATCAATCCTAAAAAAACATAAGTCATATGACTATGTACCGAATAATTGTCCATGCACACGTGATCATAAAGCTATCAGTACTTGGATTGCTAGGGACAATGATGACATGGAGGCGACGACCTTATGACTCTTTAGCGAGTCCATAACGGGCGGCGAATAATTTTTTAAAAATAGAAACCCAAAATCTCCGTTTCTACGTGATTTTGGTTGAAGTAAAAATGATTGAAAGTTATCAGAAATGGATTATGGATGGTTTCTTTTTTTTTTTTTTTTTTTCTTTTTCTACCGCCTTGCAAAAAAAGGCATTTGAAGTTGGGCGCGAAGGACTTATATGGATGCTCCTAGCAACTTTTTATTTATTTTAATAATTTTTCTCCTCCCTCTTTTTTGCCACTTTTTGATTCCTTAAAGATTAGAACCAAAACTAAGCTAGCTTTATCTCGATTATTAGGGATAATCAATGCCATGCATTATTTATCTCAATTGATGTTTCTATGTATTAATGTTTTTGTTTTTCTTTTAAAGAATGGAGACTAGATTGATAAATTATTTTCTCCAAAATATTTAGTAATAAATCTATAGTTTTCTTTACAAAAATATATTAATGTAATTCATATATTTATATTTTTTATTACATATTTATATATTGTAATGATGTAGTTGATTTATAACTTTTATTTAAGTGATTAATAGTTTGTTGGGAATATTGTGTTTTGTGGCTGGCCATTAAAATAATTATATCTATGCTAATTTATTTTAAGGTAGATTTTGGTTGTTTTTATTAATCATTGAAATCAAAATTATAATCTATGATTTCTTCACAATTTAACAAACAATAAACATACTTAGTAAGGTCGCCAAAATAGTCAACTTGAGTGAAGAAAATCATAGTACTCTTATTATAGTTTATTTTCAATGATAATGTGAAATTAAATGAGCTCTAAATGTGTTAACACATGAAGCGATTTTATCATTAATTGTTTTTCATGTTCTATATTTATAAGATAGTTATGGAAAGAAACGTTAGACCATTAAAGATTTATTTTGAAGGAAGGACAATTGAAAAAAAAACTCACTGAAAATTCAGAAAATCACCCTCCATTATCAATTTCATTTTACATTTATTGACAGATAACTTTAAAACAATAATATAACTTATTTAAAAAAATACATAAATTTGTCATTGTACTTTCATATATTATAATCTTAATGTAAAAAAACACACTATCCTATTTAAATATAACTTTAAAATAACTATTCTATTTATAAAAAAAATCCCACAAATATCATTTTACTAGGACAAAATGGCATATTCATCAACATGAATAGAATCAACCTGCTTTTTGAGGACGGATTCGGCAAATACTCAAACATGGTAAAAGGCAACTACTGCACATGAAAATTGAAAGATACACATTGTGCAAGTAATGACAAGCAAAACATAGAGTTCACATTAAAAAAACATAAATTATCTAACTCATGAGGCCTTTCTAAGGTCCATAGATTGTTTTGGAAATAATAACTAACCATTATGTAAGGAACCATGGAAAGGGAGCAACGTGTTATGTGACTTTACAAACTTATCTATCAAAGCAACCCAAAACGGGGATTGATTATGGGTTACAACCCTAAACATATGGTGCATCAAAACTTCTCCATCAAAGCAACCCAAGACGGTGATTGATTATGAGCTATATGTCACGCCCCGAACAGTATAGTGCTAGCATGCGTCTCTCAAGTGGTGTAGGTGTGTGCTACTTGCGGAGGGGCAAGGTGGAAAGTGTAACTAGTACGAACGGGATAGGCTCCACGGTAGTTCGTGTGGGAGATCGATGGAGTTCTTTTGGAGTTTAGATGTACCAACCCGGTTAAATGCAGGGAATACGCCGCTAGTCTCGGACCTAAAGATGAAGAGGGGACTTGGCCATCCCCACACAAACTGCTTGGAAACTAAAGTCGTTCTCCTGATGAGCCCAAGGCAGGGCAAAACCAGTCTACATATACCTCATTCGGTATGGCTTACTTGGAGCATCTATCAGGGTGACCAAGTGCCATACGGTGAAAACCCTGATCCCGTAACAAAGTGGTATCATAGCAGTTGTGGCCTGTTTCTAAGAAAGTTCACTGAAGCACTCTCGCAACAGACATGTGTGGTCCCTAATCTCACATTGGGAGGGAGCCCTTAACATATGGGAGTCGACCAGACGAAGGTCTTGCACCATGGTTCGAAGTCGCGGTCGCAGACGTCATCGTGTCGCAATCGCGGACAACTCGTTGCATCTCCGGTGAGATACAACTTTAGGCGTGAAATAACATTCAAAAATCAAAATCAAAATAAAAAAATCAAATCATTATATTAGAATCATTAAACAAGCGAAATAAATGATTTGAATTACATGCTATGACTTCAAACATTAAAAAAGACGTTAGAGTATAAATTTTTTTATTGAGAATTAAGCAAATTTTATTAGAAAAAAATTACACAAAAGGAATGCTCAGAGAACATAAATACAATAATAGGCTCAAAAGGAATACACATTAATAACATCACAAATGAAAGAAAACTAATACACGTTCGAAGCAAATATTTACTCCTTCAAATGACAGAAAAAATAAGAAAAAGATTGATAGTAGGCCACTCCCAACCATTAAACACACACATCTAGTATTAAATTTATATCATATTAAATATTTTAAATTTAATTTATATTGTGATAAATATTTTTAAATTTATATTTACAGTATGTTAAATATTCTTAAATTTATAGTATATTAAATATTTTAAATTTTATTATTACATATTTTATTTTTAATTTAAGAAATAAATTTAAAACAAATTTTATCATATATTAAAACGTATTACAATATTAATTTAAAACAAATTTTATCATATATTAAAACGTATTACAATATTAATTTAAAACAAAATCAGTATTATAGTATTAAAATAAAATTAGTATTAAAATGTATTACAGTAAAAATGTATAAATAAAACATATAAATAAATCAATATTATAGTATAAATAATTTAGTATTTATTTATTATAATATAAATAAATAAATAAAACATATTATTTTATTTATTATAGTATTAATCAATATTTATTTATTACGGTACTTATTTATTATAATATTAATTTAAAACGTATTATAGAAAGCGTTAAAACAAAATAAAATTAATTTAAATAAATAAATAAAAGCGTTAAAACTTAAAACACACTTAGAAAGCGAAGCATAACGCAACGGCACCGTGCGTCTCAGGGGTCATTGGCGTTGGCAACGACAGGGACAGCGTTCTCGATGTCGAAAGTCAGCAGCGGCTGGCGATCAGCGTCGGCACTTTTCTGTCAAAGAAGAGAAGACCAAGACGCCACAATCGATGGTCGTCCTCGATGGCCGTCCAGATGAGAAGACATAGGAAGAAGAGAAGATGAGGAGGATGGAACTGGCCGTCGGCGTGAAGAGATTTAAAGAAAATCGGTGAAAAAACAAGTGGAGGAGGAAGAAAGGTATGTACCGTTAATCACAGACGAATTTTCCTCGCGTAGCTACAGCATATTGTTCTGACAGGCCGAATCGATTCCCTCGCCCGTGATCTCGGCCGAGACAAACGAGATGCAGCAGCCACGCGAGTTCTTTGTATTGGGGTTGGATCTCATACCAGGACCCCCCGATACCGAGACAATTCGATCGATACATCTCCGTATCGGCCAATACTTTGAACCATGTCTTGCACACATTGCGTCCACTAAGTTATTAGCCACTGAGCAAAGATGGAATACTCGAGGATGAGACAGAGTGACGTTACGGGAGTTGAAATGAACACGTCAAACAATCTTGGTTCCTTCGAACTCGCTAGACGCAACGAAGACGTTACAAGATCAAGTGGGAAAAAATATTACGCTCCAAACAACATAGTACTGGCAGGCGTCTCCCAAGTGGCGCAGGTGCATGCTACTTGCGGATGGACAAGGCAAAAAGCATAGCTGGTGTGGACGAAATAAATTCCATAGCAGTTCATGCGAGAGATCGATGAAACTCCTTCGGAGTTCAGACATATTAACCTGATTAAATGCAAAAAATACACCGCTAGTCTCAGACCTAATGATGAAGAAGAGACTTGACCATTCCTATACAAACTAGTCGAAAACTAGAGTTATTCTCCTTATGAGCCCAAAACAGGATAAAATCAATCTACATGTACCTCAATCGGTACAACTTATTCGAAGCATCCACAAAGATGATGGAGTGCTGCACAGATAAAAACTCTAACCCCATGACATACAACCCTAACATATGGTGCATCAAAATTACACCAAGTAAAACATGTCTTAACCATTAAAACTTTTATTCAAAAATAAAAACTTTCATCAAACTGATTCATTGTCTCCCTGGTCTCGATTCGCATAAGCAAAGCTAACATGGCAAAATACAAAATTTATTAACAAATATTATAAGACATTCTGTAACAAACTTAAAGAATTTATTAAATACAAAAAACTTTTTAATATTAATGGTAAATACTCGATATTTTTATTTTTAAAATTAAAACACTTGAAAGATATTTTCTCAATGAAACAAAAAGTAATGAGGATCATGGGCAGAAATAAAAAAATATCTGAAAGTAATGAATGCTTGTTTTCCTAATTTATATATATATAATTTATATATATATAATATTTGGTATCAACTCTACTAAAGTAATGAGGATCAGGGGCAGAAATAAAAATGAGGGCACACTCATTCAAGTTCGACGCATTAACTAAAAATAAAAACGGATGCTTTATTATTGTCAGAACCTGTATCCTTCAATGCTCAATGCTACAAAAGAAGAAATGGACATTTAACAACCTATTTTCACTACCCAGATCAGCACCAAGCCCATATCAAAGGCATCATCGTTGATCTGAAAGTCAGAAAAAAGAAACAAAAACACTGAAGTATCAGACCAATGTCATCAGTGTAAGACTAAGAAGGCACGGTTATAAACAAGTGAGGAAAAAACAGAAAAAGTAGCCCTCGAACCTTGAAAGGAGACTGTAGTCTAAATATTGTAAAGACACCAAAGCAAGCGAATTCTTTCCCTCATGATCTCCTAGAGGAATCATTCCACCGAAGTTGCTGCCTTGGCGAGCCCTGCTCCCTCAGTTGCAGCCTGCGCTGCCTGCGTGACTCCTGCTCCCTCCGTTGCTCCCTGCGTGACTCCTGCTCCCTCTGTTGCTCCCTGTGTGACCACTGCTCCCTCTGTTGCTGCCTATGCAAGCCGTGCTCTCTCTGTTGTTGCCTATGCAAGCCCTGCTCCCCCCATTGCTGTCTGCGCAACCGCTCCCTCGGAGTTGAGTCATGATTTCTCCATCCTGGAGCAGAATACACCCTCCGCAACCTCTCTGAAGCAGAATTCATCCTTTCCCCAATTCTATCTGATCTCCTGTTCTGCAGTTGCACTCTGTCTGTCAGAGAGAGGTCAGAGTCAACTTGCGCATTGAAGAAACTATCAACGATCGTCACCAAAAACTCAAACTGTAAAGGGAGAAGGGCTTGTTGGACTATTGAATCTACAGATCCTAATTGCTCCATGTTGTCCAATCCTGATGAATCAAAACTGGGGGCATCTGGTTCCACAGAAAATTCAAAATTGGGAAGGAAACTGTTTCTGAACCATCCATCTACTGAAACTGGTTGAGCCATGCTGAGGATATCCCGATAGTTTGTTTCTCGCTCCAACCTTCTCCAATCACGCTCACGAGTGGGGTCAACATCAGAGGGCCGGACATAAGGGTGGTAATGCCTCGCATGCTTTCTGAGTTCTGAGTATGCCCCAATAAAATCACAAGTTTCATTGGAGCAGCTCCTTTGTTTGAAATTCATATAAGCTCGTGCAGCTTCTACAACTACCCATCCACTGATCTGCCCACGGCAGAGAGGACATGGAGTGGATAACTGGAAATGACTTTTATGATGAGGTGCTTCCCTAGGCAACGAGTGAGGGAATGAGTGTTCCTCATGCCTTCTACTAAATATTGTGCTTAAAGAAGGATTGGCTTCTTGGCGAAGAAAAGTTGACTGAGTTATGTCCGCAGACTTACAAAACTGGTCAAGGCAGTTTGAGTGTCGGTAGCTTGTGTTGCACATGTAAGGGCGGCATCCTTTCTCATGGGATGAACATAGTAGGAGGACAGCATTATGGGGGTGCTCCATGCATATCGGGCACCTAGCTTCTTCCCATTCCTTCACTTCCTCATTTGATCCTACAGGTTTTTTGGATTTGTATTCCTCAATGTTCTTGGTGGTGCAGAAGAAAGGAGATGCCCTTGATCGCTCAAATGAAACACAACGGACTCTTCCATCTTTCGGCATTCCTGAATATTGGGCCTGATGTAAAAGAACAAAATTCTTAGTTTCTGCTGACAAGGTGACAAAACTAATACTCAAGCTCTAAAAGGCGGGACAATTGACATAAAGTTTGTATTCCCACAATTCTTCTGATAACAAAGTTGATATTAATGCAATGAAACAGGTCTAGCATGTATTTATGAACAAATTATGCAGAGATGTTTACATATAAGAAATAAAAGGGGTACAATTTGCCTAAAGTAGAATTGAGTACAGGAAATTCCTGTTATAAATTCAGTTGCAACTAATATAAAAATCTACATCCTTCTAGCTGCATAGTAGCATAAATAAAGAAAGACTGGTTATCTGGGTGGAGGAAGGGAAGCTGAACGCGGTGGTTTGGAAGGGCGCAAAAAGTGGCCATTTTTCAGTTCGGCAGTTTCTTCAAAAGATCTTGGGGTGGCGGTGTGGTCCTCATTTGAACGCCCAGTGGTGGAGAGGCATTTGGAGTGCAAATGCTCCCGTTAGGGTGGCTTTCTTCATTTGGGGAGCTGCTTGTGGCAGGAAGCTCACCCTCAATCAACTCCAGCGGCAAGGTATTCCGTCATTGAGTAGGCGCCCATTTTGCAAGGCTGTGGGTGAGCATATTAATCACATACTCTGGCATTGCCCATGGACAGACCAGATGTGGACTTTTGTTTTTGCTATGTTGGAGTTGAGTTGGGTCCATCAGGGTTGTGGGGGTGAAGTGGTAAGGTTTTTGGGACTGTCACTATAGATTTCACTTTCTGCATGCTATCCCCATGGTGTTCTTTTGGTACTAATAACTGAGTGAAATCACCAAAATTTCAACAAACTGACAGTTTGCCTCGAGGGCTTAAAACACACTTGTGGGATTTTTTTGTTAGATATTATTGTATGTTGTAATGTTTCTGGTACAAATGGGGCCTTTGACCTTTCCATTCTTGTGTGTTAAATCTTTCACCATCTTGGTGTTTCTTAGTACTTATTTTTTTCGTGATAGAAAAAAGACTGATTATCAGAATTCATAACTTTCTTCAAAGGCGAATTTCATTCCAAACTTGGGTCTCAAACTCAAACTGCTTGCAAGTACTAATAATTAGGCATCAATTCTACAAGTTTTGCCCCAGATTAGCCCAAAACAAGCATATAACGCAATTATTACTGGAAACCCATCAAAAGAGACAAAATTTCCATAAAGTATGTCATAGTTAATTAGCCATCCACTAATCAATCTCAAACAGAAAGCTCATACGGTTATCTATATTGGCATGACTTCCCTGTGAATTGTAATCACTAAATTCCCAAGGCTGATCTAAACCCCTAATTCAAACTATAACTCACGCAGCATAGGTTTTCAGAATAGGGTTGATAATCCATGAACTTTTAACACGGTTACACATTAAACCATGGAGGATTCAAAATAGCCCTACTTCCATCAGATATAACGCTCCATCGACATTGGCAAACCCAATCGAACAAAACATGCATCACAACAGCAACGACGTGAGCAATTAGCATGTAAAGTTTTTACAAACGTCAAACACGCGATTTCGAACATGAAATAAAACATGGGTAAACATCCTCCAACATCAAGGAGACACGAGAAAGCACCATGCCATGATTGCAAAGGGTTCGAAACCAGAGGAGGAAGCACACGCTACACAACACGATGAAAAAACCAAAAAGATACGTACCAGAGATCAGGGAAGACGAAGATTGGAATTGATTAGGGATAGGGATAAAGTATCAGTGATCGGATTCGCCAGAGGCTCTTTGGAGAGAGGGGTTCTAGGGTTTGAAGCGCGGGGGAGAAAGAGGTCGATGGAGCGTGCAATTTGTCTGAGCGAAAGTTGTGGGGCACGGCGATTATTCAGCGAAAAATAATAATTAAATTTAATAAAGGGATACATAATAATTTAAATTTTTAATAAAATTTATAATTAAAATATAAATTTTAAATATAATTTATAATTAATATTAATTCATTTAAATAAATTTATTAAACTTTTTACCAGTACACTAAATAATATCTATCAAATAATATTAATAATTATTTATCACTAATATTTTCTATGCACTCCATGCGACACCCCTTTTTCTAAAATATAAAAATAAAATAATATTCTATCTTTTTTATTATAATATCGACATCTCATCATCGATGCACGGTATCATTTATCATAATTAAAATCCAATTCTTTAAAAATAAATGTTAATTTGCGTATTTTTTATTATAAGTAGTCGTTTTTAAAATTAAATTTAAATTTAATATCTTATGAGGCCTAATTTAGTTTTTATTTTATTATTTTATTTATTTTACTTTATTGTTCAAAATTATTATATTAAAAAAAAAATGATTCTCGATTTCATTAAAAAGAATTTATTTTCAAAATTTAGAATTTTAATTTTAATTTTAATAAAGATTTAAATCATGAAATCAAAACATAGAAACATAACGTCAAGGACAACCCGAAAATTTAGAGAGCCGAAAGCAATTATTAAATTGGAAGCTCTTATCTCATATATATTATAATATAATAATAATATTTTAGGAACAATATAAAATAAAAATAAAAACACAAATAATGAAATACAACATTAGTATTTACATTACAGTAACAACACAAATACAACAGTTATATATTTTAGTATTTACATTATAGAGTTTAAAAATTCACAGTGTATAAATAAAACTGACAAAACTAAAACACAAATATGACTTACAGTTAAAAAAATTAATCACTCATTAATGGTGGATCAATTAATGATTTAGTTTTTTATCCGATTATAGACCCATGCACGTCCCTAATTGTAAGCTATTTTGTGGGACAAATTTTCAAAAGATTGTTTTTGTCACGCCCCTAAATTCTGAAACCCACAAAATCAGGAACGCAACTTCCCCACGCCCACTCCAGGGGGGTCGAGGGGTTGGTGACTAGTTCAATCCCGTTCAATACTACAACGGGGTAGCATTGTACCTATAAATGATCCAATGCAACATACAAGTCATTTATAAAGAAATCTGCAAATAATATTACTGAAGTGTAGCCAATCAAGTTTGTACAACTGCCACGACCCAAGTCCGGAAAAGGAAATAGTCAAATAAACCAAAGTAAAGGATAGGTTCATAATATGGATCCTACACAGAAAAAAAAACTTCAACCCGCTCTGCTTTGGCTCCACCAGCTATCCCCTACAACCTGTAGGCAAAAGAAATAAAGTAAGGTGAGCACGAGTGCCCAGTAGGTGATTCCTCATCTCCACTATCCTTTTACTTAAATTCCTAGGTCTATATGATCAGTGAATTCATGTGCCAGTGTAGTGCCACAATCCAACATAAATAGATACCACCCAATCACAATTAAGCCATCACTCCACATTTCACAGCATTAAAGGCTCGTCAGTAAAACTGCCATATGTGGGACTCTCAGTATCTCCAACTACATCCTGCCACATATGGGACCCAGGTTAGCCTGCCACATAGGGGACCCGCGGCCTCTTGCTAGCCCTATGTGGGACCCGTGGCCAACCTAACAAATTCTAATATCAGCTCCACGCATATAATCAATTAAGCAAAACATTTCACAGACAAAATTCATTACAACTGCCTCGCAAAATGTCTAATTTACCAATTTAGCACTACCCACAAGTAATATATATACATATATATATACATTTATATATATATATTTTTTAAACATTCAGTACCTCAGACATTAATTTAAATCAAACCCAACAGAATTTGCATTTAAATTGTTAGTAACCCTTAACGACGTATACATTTATTTACCTTACATATAACAAATTACCCTTTTTTTAACAATATTATTATTATGCTTTATGTATTATTATGCTTGATGTATCATTTTTTTTTTTTTTAAAATGAGCATGGGCCGGTCCCTTGGGACCGGCCCACCGAACCAGCCGTTTGGCTGGTGAGGGCAAGCGCAGGGGGGGCGCATCACTGATGCACCCCCTTCCTCTCAGTCCAGCGCACGGGCGCTCCCTGGTCCAGCGGTGGCGGCACAGGACGCCACCCACTTCATCTCTCCGGCGTAGCTAGACACGCAGATCGCGCGGCACACGGGCTCTCCCTGGTCGTGCGGGACGCTTGGGGTGCGTGGATCGCGCGAGACGCGCAGAATCCCTCCACGGCGCACGCGCGGGGTCACCGTCTCCCCCTTCCGTCTCCTCCGCGCAAATGCGACAGCCTCCGCCGTTTTCCTCCATCAGCGCGTGCACGGATGATCACCATCTTCGTCCAACCCACGGCGTCGCGCACAAACCACTAACTTTGCAATCCGTAATAAAATCAATCAATAATCAAGAATCAATAATCAAGAACCAATAATCAAGAATCAATCATCTAAAATCACCTACCTGATTCAAGGTCAAGAATACGATGGCTTCAATATACTGCTCTTCCCTACCAGACTGCGCACGCACAACGAAAGTAGGGTTTACCCTAGATATCCCTCTATTTATACCTATATATATACTAATTGATTTATAATTAATAATAGTAATAATTATAATAATAATAATTTGATTAATAACAATAAATAATAATAATAGTTACAATTAATATTTATAGTCTGAATATTAAAATACCTACAGTAGTAACAATCATAATCCATAATAAAATTCCCAATTACAATACTCATTATTATAGGAACAATTTAAATATTACTAAATAATTATATTAATAATATTAACGTCATAATCATTATAAACCCAAAATATTAAAATAATAATGATAATAATAACACATACCAATAACTTTGAATATTATAATAATAATAACTTAACACACCTCACCTAGGTACGAGTCTTTACATCCTCCCCACCTTAGGACTTTTCGTCCCCGAAAAGACAAGCTATCCCTAAGAGAGAACATTACACTTCACAGGCTAAAGATAATTATATACCACCTAGCGATAACTTAGCATGATAATCAATGACTCATCAAATCACACTCAACAAAATATTAACGATCATAAGCACAATAAATAAGGACAACAGGTTAACTAAACAAAAGCAACAAGGTCAACTACCTCAACGCATGATGATTTTCTTGACATCCTCCCCACCTTAGGACTGGTCGTCCTCGAACAGCTCGGGGGTGAAGAGCATGCATCAGACTCTCCCGCTCCCAGGTCTGCTCCTCCATATTACGGTGGTGCCACAAAACTCGGACCAACGGAATCGTCTTGCCTCGCAAGACCTGCTCCCACCGGTCTAAAATCTGAACTGGTGCCTCTACAACGGAACCATCATCGGCTAGCTCTATCTCATGCCAGTCAAGCACATGGGAAGGATCCGGGTAATATCTCCGCAACTGGGAGACATGGAAAACATCATGAACACGAGCCAACTCGGGTGGTAACTCCAATTGATAGGCAACCGGTCCCACAACAGCAATAATAGGAAAAGGACCCACAAATCGAGGTGAGAGTTTGGACCCTCACCCAAACCGTCTATGCCCCCGTCATGGTGAGACTCGTAAGAAGACGCGATCCCCTACGACGAATTGAAGTGGTCGCCGCTGTCTGTCTGCATATGACTTCTGTCGACTCTGGGCTGTCAACATCCGCTGTCGGATCAGCTGAACCAAGTCGGTAGTCTCCTGGACCATATCAGGACCCAAAATAACTGCCTCTCCTGCCTGGGCCCAACACAAAGGGGAGCGACACGGTCGCCCGTACAATGCCTCATATGGCGCCATCCCTATCGTAGCCTGATAGATGTTGTTGTAGGAAAACTCCACCAAGGGAAGGTGAGCCTCCCAACAACCTCCAAAATCCAACACACAAGCACGGAGCATGTCCTCGAGGATCTGAATAATGCGCTCGGGCCGCCATCCGTCCGAGGGTGGTAAGTAGACTCAAATTCACTCAGGTGCCCAATGCACGCTGTAGCTGCCACCAGAACTGTGAAGTGAACCGAGCATCCCTATCAGAAACAATCGACAACGGCACACCGTGCAACCGTACAATCACATCGACATACGCTGTCCCAAGGTCCGGACTGGATCGGTCTCACGAATTGGAATAAAGTGGGCAGATTTCGTCAAACGGTCTACAACAACCCAAATAGTATCATGACCTCTAGAACGAGGAAGCCCTGTGACGAAGTCCATAGTCACATGATCCCACTTCCACTCGGCACAGTAACGTCGCAACTCACCGGCACCGCAAACGCTCGGCCTTGACCTGCTAGCACGTTAAACACCATCGAACAAACTCGCAATGGCTTTCTTAAGGCCCGACCACCAGAATTGTTGCCGGACAGCATGATACATCTTCGTTCCCCCAGGATGAACAACCAAACGAGTGTGTTGAAATTCCCGTAAAACTGCCTCCCGGAGAGGAGATGGAACAATCAACCGATCTTGATAACGCAAAACATGGTCAGAATCCTTAGTCCAATCTGGGGAACGTACAGAAGTCTGAATTTGGTCTCGAATGACCTCACACTCTACATCCCCCAACTGAGCCTCAATAACCTGATGTCCCAGCTCAGGCACTGCTATAACCGCGCTCAGCATACCCTGCACTGCTCCTTGCACTGGCTGTAACCTCAGAGAAGCAAGTTGCCCCATCATCTCCCATTCCTTGATAGCACAAAGAGCCACCGTGGCCTGGCTCTTCCGGCTCAAGGCATCAGCTACTACATTCCCCTTCCCAGGTGTATACTGAAGATCAAACTGGAACTGCTGCATATACTCCACCCAACGCCTCTGTCGGAGATTCAAATCCCGCTGAGAAAAGATGTACTGCAAACTCTTGTGGTCAGTATATACCACAAACTTCTCCCCAAGGAGATAGTGCTGCCAACTCTTCAATGCAAAGATCACTGCAGCCAGCTCTAAATCATGCGTAGGGTAGTTCTTCTCATGGGTCCTCAACTGACGGGAACCATAAGCAATTACCCGTCCTTCCTGCATGAGCACATAACCCAATCCAACATTAGAGACATCACAATAGACCTCATAGGGTACACCCTCCTGTGGCAGGACTAGGATAGGTGCCGAAGTCAATCTGGCCTTCAACTGACTGAAAGCCTCCTCACAAGCATCCGTCCAGTCAAACTGTACTCCCTTTCGGGTCAAACCAGTCATCGGTGCAGCTAAACGGGAGAAGTCCTTGACAAACCTCCTGTAATAACCCGCCAACCCCAGAAAACTCCAAATCTCAAAAACATTCGTTGGCCGCTTCCAAGACATCACTGCTTCAATCTTACCAGGATCTACCGTGACACCCTCCGATGATACCACGTGCCCTAAGAACTTCACCCTATGCAGCCAAAAGTCACACTTCGTGAATTTTGCATATAGTCTATGGTCCCTCAACGTCTACAACACCACATGTAAATGCTCCTCATGCTCATCCTCTGTCCGGGAATAAATCAAGATATCATCAATAAAGACTATCACGAACTGGTCAAGATAGGGTGTGAAGATCTGGTTCATTAACCCCATAAACACTGTTGGGGCATTAGTGAGCCCGAAGGGCATCACTAACCACTCATAATGGCCATATCTGCAATTAAAGGCTGTCTTCGGGATGTCTGACTCCCGCACACGCAACTGATGGTATCCAGACCTCAAATCGATCTTGGAAAACCAACGGGCACCCCTGAACTGGTCAAACAAATCATCGATCCTCGGTAGGGGGTATCTGTTCTTCACTGTCACCTGGTTCAACCGTCGGTAGTCAATGCACAATCGAAGCGAACCATCCGCCTTTTTGGCGAATAACACCGGAGCACTCCAAGGCGAACTACTCCGTCTAATAAAACCACGCGCTAAAAGATTGTCAATCTGCCTCTTGAGCTCTCGAAGCTCAACTGGTGCTATCCTGTAAGCTGCCAATCTGATCGGTGTCGTCCCAGGTAGCAACTCTATCGAGAAGTCCACCTCTCTCTCTAGCGGTAATTCAACCAAGTCCTCGGAAAACATGTCGGGAAACTGATCCACCACATTGGGTAACACCACCTTACCCTCATGCTGGGGGTCAACTAGAGTCAGACTGGCTAACTGATGGGTTACATCACCTCATCCTTGCCTCAAAGGCCCCAACTTGCATGCATCATCAGACCACTCACCCACGAAGGTGCCTCGAGTGCCCTTAGGTGTAAGGAAGGTCACTCGTCGCCTATAACACTCAATCACTGCCTCCACACGGGTCAACCAGTCCATACCCAATATCACATCAAAAGCATCAAAGTGCATCACAAATAAGTTACACCGGAGGTCAACACCTTCAAGAGTAACCTCACATCCCGAACAAACCCTATCAATCACCACCAGGCCCCCTACGGGTGTATCAACCACAAGGGCCTGATCAACAGTGGTACAATCCAACTCTAGTCCCTCTACAGTGGAGTGCGCAATGAACGAGTGTGTAGCACCCGTATCAATCAAAACAGTACAAATAGTGCGTGAAACCAAAATTGTACCTCTCACCGCAGCTGGCCCCTGACTCGCTTCATCAACTGGTGGAACTTCTGCCTCTCTGTCAGTGACAGTATAGTTCTTTCCCTTCTGCACACTGCCACTGGCCTGACTCGTCGTAGCTCGATCATTCTGTCCCTTTTGAGCCTGGGCCTCCTGCTGACGTTGCTGTGTAGCAGGTCGTCCCTGTACTGACTGTCCTGACTGAGTTGGCCTCCGATATGGAGTCCCGCTCCTCTTGCCCTGGTCACGAGGTCGATGTGGCCCCGCAACACTAGCTGAACTGGCAGAAGGACACTCTCCTATCTTGTGTCCCAGACCCCCACATCGAAAGCACTTGAGTGGGTTGCCATTCTTCCGCCTACAATCCACCTCCTTGTGTCCCTGAAGTCCGCAGGATCGACACGTCCCTGAAAACCGTGAGGTAGAACTGCTGCCTGAGTTCCCCGTATGTGAGAATTTGGGCACCGGCCTCTTGTCCCCCTGTCCCTCAGATTGCTCCTCTCTCAGCCTCTTTTGGCTAGGCCCCGATGAGCTCCCTGGTTTTTGAGTCCCGATCTGGTTTAAGTCTCGTTCTCCAATAAGTGCCTTGTTGACCGCGTCACTGTAAGTGGTTAACTCCATCATGTTCAGTCCCCTCCTGAGTGATGGTCTAAGCCCATAAATGAAATCCTGGGTCTTATTAGCCTCAACCCTCCATGACTCTGGGGCAAATCTACCTAGCTCAGTGAAAGCAGTGACATACTCTGTCACAGTCCGACCGCCCTGCTCCAGTGTATAGTACTCCCGTCGCCTCATCTTCTGCACAGAGCGAGGGAAATACTCTGTGTAGAAGAGCTCCACGAAGTCCTCCCATACCATCGGGCTCTCGTGAACATGCTTCACAACGTCCCACCACCTGTGGGCCCTACCTACTAGGAAATGTGTGGCTAAGCGGACCTTAGCCTCTTCGGGCACCTGGATAAGCTCGAAGATGTCTTCCGTCCATTTGACCCATTCCTCGGCCTCATCGGGTCTCGTATTTGCCTCAAACTTCGTCGGTTTTTGCTTCAGGAATCGACTCACCCAGTCGATCAGTACCGCGGGCGGAGCTGCCATGACTTCTTGCTAGCTCTCCTCTAGAACCTCCTGCTGCTGCTCGCTGCTGAGGCTGCTCTCTTCTGAGGCCGTCTTCGCTTCTTCGGCTTCCTCCTGCATCACTTCTCTGGCCACCTCCCTCATGGTACCCTGCATGGCACCCTGGATTTGGCTAAGTATTTGAGCCCCAATCTGAGTAGCAATCTCTGTACCCAACGCAGGTACTGGAGAACTCTGTTCTCCTTGTGATTCAGATTGAATGGATAGCTCCTCTGCTGGACCTTGAGCCCTAGTCTTGGGTGCCATTCTGCACCAACACATATCAACAATATCTATTAACTACTGCGCACTAGTTAAACCAAATTATTTAAACCGATAGGCAGAACCAAGTCCGCCGCACAAATAATGAGGTTTCTAAGCCCCTTATTCTATTTACCAATTTATGTGGTTATTTACTTAAACTTCCTAGGTTCGAATTAGCACAATAGCATTTTCAATTAAGCACAATCAATCACCAAAGAAAAACAAACCACAGATAGCTAATAGTATAATCAATACAAGCACATCATTAAAGCACCATTAGCAGATAATTTCTAGTGCCTAGATATGCACACAGTCACGCAGCAGGTATGCACCCAACCCAAATGCTTCCTAGGATGATCTGATGAACCCTCAGTCAACCCAGAACACATATAAGGACTACGTTGATCAGGCGCCCTCCCTATAGTCTTCCAAGCTACTAAGTGTCTATCAACCACCCCTCACTAACCCAGGTCCACTAAACCATGCTCTGATACCAACTTGTCACGCCCCTAAATTCTGAAACCCACAGAATCTGGAATGCGACTTCTCCACGCCCACTCCAGGGGGGTCGAGGGGTTGGTGACTAGTTTAACCCTGTACAATACTACAACGGGGTAGCATTGTACCTATAAATGATCCAATGCAACATACAAGTCATTACTAAAGAAATCTGCAAATAATATTACTGAAGTGTAGCCAATCAAGTTTGTACAATTGCCACAGACCCAAGTCCGGAAAAGGAAATAGTCAAATAAACCAAAGTAAATGATAGGTTCATAATATGGATCCTACATAGAAAAAAAACTTCAACCCGCTCTGCTTTGGCTCCACCAGCTATCCCCTACAACCTGTAGGCAAAAGAAATAAAGTAGGGTGAGCACGAGTGCCCAGTAGGTGATTCCTCATCTCCACTATCCTTTTACTTAAATTCCTAGGTCTATATGATCAGTGAATTCATGTGCCAATGTAGTGCCACAATCCAACATAAATAGATACCACCCAATCACAATTAAGCCATCACTCCACATTTCACAGCATTAAAGGCTCGTCAGTAAAACTGCCATATGTGGGACCCTCAGTATCTCCAACTACATCTTGCCACATATGGGACCCAGGTTAGCCTGCCACATAGGGGACCCGTGGCCTCTTGCTAGCCCTATGTGGGACCCGTAGCCAACCTAACAAATTCCAATATCAGCTCCACGCATATAACCAATTAAGTAAAACATTTCACAGACAAAATTCATTACAACTGCCTCGCAAAATATCTAATTTACCAGTTTAGCACTACCCACAAGTAATATATATACATATATATACATTTATATATAAATATTTTTTTTTAAACATTCAGTACCTCAGACATTAATTTAAATCAAACCCAACAGAATTTGCATTTAAATTGTTAGTAACCCTTAATGACGTATACATTTATTTACCTTACATATAACAAATTACCCTTTTTTTAACAATATTATTATTATGCTTTATGTATTATTATGCTTGATGTATCATTTTTTTTCTTTTTTTTCTTTTTTTTTTTTAAAATACCGAACCAGCCGTTTGGCTGGTGAGGGCAAGTGCAGGGGGGGCGCATCACTGATGCCGCCGCCGCCCCCTTCCTCTTAGTCCAGCGCACGGGCGCTCCCTGGTCCAGCGGTGGCGGCACAGGATGCCACCCACTTTTCATCTCTCCGGCATAGCCAGACACGTAGATCGCGTGGCGCACGGGTTCTCCCTGGTCGCGCGGGACGCTTGGGGTGCGTGGATCGCGCGAGACGCGCAGAATCCCTCCACGGTGCGTGCGCGGGGTCACCGTCTCCCCCTTCCGTTTCCTCCGCGCAAACGCGACAGCCTCCGCCGTTTTCCTCCATTAGCACGTGCACGGATGATCACCATCTTTGTCCAACCCACGGCGTCGCGCACAAACCAGCGACGCACAAACGCAGCGATTTTATGTATATACATATATTTATCAAATTGTTATACACACTCGACCCACTAACTTTGCAATCCGTAATAAAATCAATCAATAATCAAGAATCAATAATCAAGAACCAATAATCAAGAATCAATCATCTAAAATCACCTACCTGATTCAAGATCAAGAACACGATGGCTTCAATATACTGCTCTTCCCTACCAGACTGCGCACGCACAACGAAAGTAGGGTTTACCCTAGATATCCCTCTATTTATACATATATATATACTAATTGATTTATAATTAATAATAGTAATAATTATAATAATAATAATTTGATTAATACCAATAAATAATAATAATAATTACAATTAATATTTATAGTCTGAATATTAAAATACCTACAGTAGTAACAATCATAATCCATAATAAAATTCCCAATTACAATACTCATTATTATAGGAACAATTCAAATATTACTAAATAATTATATTAATAATATTAACGTCATAATCATTATAAACCCAAAATATTAAAATAATAATGATAATAATAACACATACCAATAACTTCGAATATTATAATAATAATAACTTAACACACCTCACCTAGGTACGAGTCTTTATAGTTTCTACACTAAAAGAAAACTCATCTTAATTTTTATACTTTTTATATTTTAACGTTTACATTGCAAATTAAATCATCAAACAAAACATTATAATATAATTGCACAGGATAGAAAAAATTCAGCTTATTTGATCAAATCGTAATTAAAAAATATTTGTATTCAAACAAAAATAAATATATTTATATCTGACTGAGTGACTACCTAAAATTTGATTTATCAAACCTAGTGTCACATGGACAATAATACAAAGTCTTTAAGTTTTTATCTAAAAACAATCTTTAATAAAACAGTACATTTTCAAGAACACAACAAAGGTTCACAAATGATGAATCTCATCGTTGGAGTTGCCGAGTCGGATGGATCTTCAGTCGCCAGATCGAGGCAGGGCCGTAGGGACAATCGCCGATCGGACAAATGTCATCGATCGTCAGAGTAGCATGCCAACAACACTGTGATGGGACCGCAGGAGGGAGGACTTGTGGCGGGATAGCTAATGGGAGGGTATAAAGACCCATACCCGTGCAAGGTTGAAGTTAGCCCAGAATGGGATTGAGGATATCTAATCGGCAATGTAACCTTAACATGAGCGTTTTGAATTATTATTATTATTATTATTATTAATATAATTATTTTAATATTTTGAGTTTTATTATTATTATTATTATTATTATTATTATTATAAGTATTTTAATATTTTGAGTTTATTATTCAAAATATTAATTCAGCCATTTTCGTAAACTTTGAATGATGGCTTGTACTTGCTAATTCTTGTTATCATTTTTTTTTATCTTATTTAATTATTTTTATTATTAACTGTCCACTAGGCCGACTGGCCTATTCTCTTCTGTGCAGCAATACATTAGGCTGTTAGTCAACATCCTAGTCAGCGGCAGGGTCAAACAGACCCTGCTGCATCCTCATAGAAAGGGGGTGGCGGCAACTGTGCCGCCCCCACATCCTTGCGACATAGCTCTAACCCTAGCTGGTTGGTAGTGTTTGGGCTGGTCCTTTTTGGGTTGGCCTTCTCTCTCTTAGCCCTTCAAGGGCTTTTCTTTCTTAACTTGTTGGTTGGAATTATTTTAGAACCTAATTCTAAACTTTTATTTCTTATTAGTTGACAATATAAATATTGTCTATGGCTTCATGTTAATAGTTAGGCTTTTTAAAAATATTATTATGCTTATTATTGTCAATATGACATGTTAAATATTTTTGTTTGGGCTTGATATTGGGCCAGTTTGGCATTGCTGTTGGGAGGCTGCTTCTACTTATTTTATAAGCAAAAACAGTAAAAGTTATTAAGTAAACTTTAAAATAAGTTTTTGCTTTTTTTGCCCAAAAACAGAAGCAATTTAAAGGTTGCTTCTACAAGCTACTTTTTCAGGAAGCAGTTTAAAATTTTTAAAATACCAATTTAATCCTTTTAATCTTAGCCACGCTAGCTTGGACACCACAATCATCCGACGCAGTGTGATGCCCTGACCGACCACCGCGTCTAGTACGCCTAGAACACGTCTGTGATCTTCTTCATCATCTCCGCCACCGACTTGTCGAACACGGTGAAGGAGTTGGCCCCGTTGCCACATACCAGGGTGGCAGCGATGGTGTAAGTGAGCTCGATGCATGCCACTCTCGTTGGAGGGGTCCATCCATTGCAATGCTAGATCTGGATCGGGGAATGCTTCCGGGCGCGTTTTATGATGTTGTTGCCGAGGAGAGGGATGTATGCCACTTTGCACACTAGATGGGGTGGGGGCTTGTGAGGAGGTGGGGATGAAGGGGGTTAGGGCTGGGGAGCAGAGGCCGGGGGGGGGGGTGTTAGGCTGGGAGAAGGGGGCAACGGGGCGAGGAATGGGGGGGGGAGAGAGAGAGAACGGGTTAGTCTTTTTAATTATAATAAAATAAAAAAAAGGATTTTTGTGTCTTTTATATCTTCATAGCACTTTCATTTTTAATTTATCAAACACTTATAAATTGCTTTTAAAAATTAAAGTACTTTCCAAATTATTTTTTATCAAATACTCATCTGCTTATTTTTATAACAGCTTATTTTTCCAGCACAACTAAAAGCAGCTTCTTCTAAAAGCACAGTATTACCAAACTAAGCCATTATAGTTTAATATAAATATTATTGGGCTTAATATTGTAATGTAAATAATATAAATATTCTTGGACTTGATATTATTAATTTGACATTAAAAATATTATTTGTAGCATGACATTATTAATTTGACATTAAAAAAAACTCATGCTTAAAATTATTAATTTGATAACATATATAGATATATTATTTGTGGTATGTTATTATTGGTTTGGTCATTTAAATGTTTTGTAAGGTTGTTGTACTGAATACTGACTATTTAAAAATTTTGTTTATTAATTATATGTGTGGTTTGATGGTGAAGTTGGTTGGGTTAACTGCGGGTCCTACGTAAGGCTGGCAAGAGGGTACAAGTCTCCTATGTGGCTAGTTAACCCAGGTCCCATATGTGGCGGATTGTTGTCAGGGTCACTGCAAGTCTTAAATATGGTTGTTTGGTAGTGACTGGATCCTTGGAATTGGTTGCAGGAATCCCATAGATGATTGGATTGTCTGGTACGAACCCTTAATGAATGAAATGTAATGTGTGTGATGTCATATTTTGTGATTTAATATAAGCTTACTATGTGATAGTTGTATGAACCTTATTAGTGGAACTATGTTGTGTTTATTTTATGGGTGTTAGATATTTATGAAAAATATATGTATTGTGGTACTTAATTAATAGATTAGCCATCGTATTAAATTTCATTGGGAAGTACAACTCTACCTCTACTGTAGTGTTGTATAGGATTGGGTCGGTCGCTAACCACTCGACCCCTCAAGTGTGGGCGTGGGGACGTCACATTCCTAATTCTGATTCTTTCAGATTTTGGGGGCATGACAGAGGGCGGCTAGGCAGGAGGGCGGAAGGGTGGCTGATGCCGTCCAATTCTATAGAGCGTGTTAGCTAGACTCACTGGAGCATGTTGGCTGGACTCGCTAGAATGTTAGGCGTGGAGTGTAGTTGTAATGATCTATGTTTAGGGACTTGAGGAGTTAGTCTAAGAGCGAGGGAGAGGTAATAGATATGATATATTGTGTTGTGCATGGACTCTTAACTATTGCATTAGCAGGAGTCCAAGGGTGCAACGCCTCGACAGGGGTATCGCTGTCCGGTCAGCAAGCAGGGGTCAAGGGGATAGCGCCCCATGTGGAGATTCTGGGGCAACCTCCCGGAAGTCAAATTATTTTAAAGAGGCTAAGTTGGATTATCGATTGAGGGCTTGGTTGACACAGCTAGTAGTGGTGGATGTGAGATGTTGTGGTTGACGTGATCGACCTAGCTCTCTTGTTAGTAGAAATCAACCAATAGAGATTCCATAGAGTGTGTAGTGCAAGGTTGATGTGAAACGATGTGGTCGACGTGGTCAACCTAGCCCCCTATTGGTCAATGTCGATTTGTGAATATTCCAGAGAGTTTTCTTTATGAGTTGGTCCATATGAGGTTAATTTTTAACATATAGTCGATGTGGTCTATTCAACTACACATTGACCATTTTTGAAAGAAAGTTGGTCGACGTGGGTGTCTGATCGACGAGTGAATAGGTGGTCAATTTGGGTCGATGTGGGTACATTTTGGTCGATGTCGACTGCGCCAACGTATATTTTGAATATATGTCGTTTTATTCTATGATTTTAGGTTTTTGGTTATTGTGTTTCGAAGCCAAATTCTTTAAAAGAGAGAGAGAGAGAGAGAGAGAGAGAGAGAGAGAGAGAGAGAGATGAACCCTATTCTATCTGTTTGATCATGGTTGTCGTGTTCTTGAGGGTGGGAGACGTCTAACGAAGGAAAACAAGGAGCAAGGAGGATCTTATGGTTTTAAACCCTAAATCTAACAAAATTTGAGGTTAGAATTTTGTACCTCTCTTGAGCCAATTCTAAAGTTAGATTTTGAGGTTGAATAAATATATATATATATATATATATATATATATATATATATATATATATATATATTCATATAGGTGTGACCTCCTATATGAATGTTAACCTTTAATGGCGTAATGTGCACATGGTTGTTTTGTATGTCTGCAATTAGGAGAGGTTTATGGCCATTTCATGGTAGTGGTTAAGGATCAGTTTATGAGAAATAGAGACCTTTGGGGTGTCCATTGTAATTGGGGGTTACTGTCTGCCTCATATACACGTTCTTTCGTGTTAGTTTTGCAGTAGAGCTTCGTGGGGGATCATAAGAGGACTTGTTGGGAGTGAGTGTTATGGGGCTTCATATAGTTTTTAATTACTTTAAATTGAGGATTGTGTAATATATGTGTTGAACTTATGTGTCATTATGGGTTGAGGCATGTTATACTGAATTGTATATTGTATGGTAATGCATGCCCTATGGAGTGTTCTCGTTGTATGGATGGATATGTTAATTTGCACTATTGTGTTTTAAACTGTACTATATGACATTGTGATATGGGGTCTACGTGGCTAAGGGCAAGAGTCTGTGTGACTGGCTGTGGTAGCTTGTGTGGTTGAGGTTGTAGTAGCTCGTGTGGTTGAGGTTAAGGTTCCTGTGTGGCTGATGTTATGGTTTTTTCATGTTATGTTTGCGTTATGAGTACCTTGTGAGGCTTCAACGATAATTATGGACTATTTATACATTGCCACGATATTGCACTTATTAACACGATCATGTAGAAGTTAGGAGCATGGGATGGGTTGGGGAGACATGATCCCTACTAAACTGTGGTTGCTCACCCCTCCTGTTATGTGGTTGTTTCTTTTCGGGTACCTATAAGCATTAGGTGGAACATCAAGGTGGAAACTCTGAGTTATTGTTTTGTTGTTTGCTTTCATTTTATACTGAGTTGTTCTGAAAAACTGATGTAAAAGAGTTTTGAATAATTAATAAATATGTGGTAGTTTATGTTATCCTTTGTGTGACTTGTTGTTTATCCCGACCCCTTACCCCACCGGGTAGGTAAGGGAAGTCACTAACAAGTTTTCTCATATTGGAAATTCAGAGTGTGACAGTAGTGGTAGCGAAGCATGTTGCCGTGTTAGCTACAGTCGGAGGTTAGGTTAATGAGATAGATGAGATGGGGCACGGGGGCCCTAATTTTAGTTTATTTTTTTGGGGCCCAAGTCCCATGACTCACTTGCTTGGCCTTAAGGCCAGCCAAACGAGTACCAAATACATAAATAAAGACACATACCAAATAAAACAACTTACCTACTTAATTAAATACAAAACACACACACACACACATATGTAAACATTGTTGTACCCCATTTTGACCGGGTTAGATCGTAATTGTACTTGGCGAAGGACCACTAAGTGATAGAGGATGATATTCGTAGAACAACACACTTGACCACACTTGATTCCGAGGAGAAATGAAATGATTATGACAAAAGTACCAAGTAGAATTGGACAACTGGTGGGCAGCCCACTATTTTATTAATAACTTCCCCGATACTTGTCGTAAATCCAACAAAGTCAATTGCATTGATTAGATAACATCTTTATCTATCATTTCCAATTGGTTTTAGAATATTTCGGAATGTATTCAATTAGTTATGATTTTTCAAAGTTGGCAACCAAACCTTGTACAAATTTGGGGGAGACAGCCAGTGTGCAGTGTACTATTTTGCAATAACTTTCTAAATACTAATTGGATCTGAATAAAGTCAATTTCATTAGTTAGATAATATCTTTATCTATCATCTCCAACTGGTTTGAGGGTAATCCGAGTTCTGTGCAATTAACTATGAATTTTTGAATCGGACGGGCAGAATACTCACTTTATCATGTACCTCTGTGTGGTATTTTTCATTTTTATCCTAAATAGATGATCCTTTTGGAGTGATTCCACTTTCAGAAGATAGATAACAGAATTTCGAGCAAAAAAAGACCAATTTGGCCCTAATCCGAGCTCTGTGGAGAAAGTTATGAATTTTTGAAGTTGCCCCATAAATCTGTCAATTTTTCACGAATTTTGGTTCTTCATATGCATGTTTGTCCCACAGTGTCAGTTTTACTTCTACTTCGTCCAATATATATACAAAGACACTCTCCTTACATAGCAAGTAAGAACAAGAGAGGCCTAAGGAAGCCCAAGTAGAGGCGCCACGTGGCGACCAAGCCCACACACGAAAAGTTTTGGGGAAACCTAAATCCGACAGTCAAACTTGGTCAAATCCGGGCTAAGCCCGTTGATGCGGACTAAGCCCAAATCCGGCAGTCAAACATGGTTAAATCTGGGTTAAGCCCACTAGTCCGGAATAAGCCCAAATCCAGTAGTCAAACTTGGTCAAATCTGGGTTAAGCCCACTAGTCCGGAATAAGCCCAGATCCGGCGGTCAAACTTGGTCAAATCCGAAGTAAGAAATCTGGGCTAACCATTCACATGGAGTAAGGAATTAACACTGATATGGAGTAAGGAAATTAGCGCTGACAAATCCGGGATAAGCCCACTAGTGCTGAATAAGGACCCATTGGTCCGGAAATCACCTAAATGATCCGGAAAAACTCCAAAATAGCCCCTCTATAGGTCTGGAAGTGACTCCAAAGCATCGGGACTCTGAAAAATCCAGAAAAACCTTTTTTTAAATGCTATCAGTGTCTTGGAACCCCCTTTTAAGCGTGGGAATTGAGGAGTCTCCGAATATTAAATTCAAATGTTTTGGGACTCTGTTTTTGAGCATAAGGACGGGGAGATGTCGTAATTAAATGAATAAAGTCCTTCGGAAATCAAAGTTGACCCTGGGGATTGCATGACTATTAATTCCCAATGGCACCAATATACCTGGAGGTTTATCCAGCCCTTACCCACCAAGGCGTCCAGATACAGCATAGGAATAAATAATCCCAAGTGATTTATTTATTTTTAGGCATCGGGACTCTCTTTTTCAAAACGCGGGAATAGGAAGCTATAATTAAGCCCCTCGGGACACTGCAATTGACTCTTTGGAAATTATAAAGAGTGCAATTAATGCACCAACGGATACTTTCCCTAAAATACCTATAAATAGGCCATCCAGTGGGAACATCAGAGGAGGAGGGAATTATCACGTATCAGAGCAGATTATTCAGAGAGAGGAATTTCTGGCTGCATTTCTTAGAGATAAAAATCAGAGAGGGATAAAGAGAGTATCTTGGGATTTTTCAAAGAGATATATACTCATTTTCTAAGGGAAAAAGCACCCAGAATCACTATTCGTCTTCACGGGGAGGAGCTGACACTGGAAAAGTTCTTTTTTTAACCTTTGTGCTTTCAGGAAACTCTTTGAAGACATTACTTGAAGGGAAAAGGGGCTCCCACCTGCATCATTTTCTTCCCTCCAGGTTCTCTACTTCTATTTATTTTTCTTCCTGCGCTGTTTTCAAACATAAAACCCAAAAATTGCTCTTTTTTTCTTTTTTCCTTATCTCTCTAAAGTTAAAAAACGAAAATACAAAAACAAACATCTTGCATCTTTTTTTTCTTCCTTTATTATTTTCAAAAAAAATAATAAAATGCAAAAACACAAAAACCAAATCTCTTCTAGAAAAATTAAAACAGGGCCTAGGCGGTCATGAGGATTGAGCCCTAGATGCTCATATCCTAGTCTGTTCGGGGACAATATTAATTGTGGCAGTATTTCCATTTGAATTCAAATTGTTTTCATTTTCTTTTCTAAAAAAGAAAGTTCACTTTTGTTTTCCTAAAAAACGCAATACTGTCACATGGGCCTAGATCCCACATTCTTTTTTCTAAAATTAGAATGTCTCCTTTTTTATTTTATTAAAATCTCTTTTGTTGTTCTAAGGCCTAGATCCTAAAATCTTTCTTTTTTTTAAAATTAAAAATACAAAAAAACTCTTTTTTGAATAAATAATAAAGCAAGCAAACACCCATAGATCAAGACTAGGTACCAATTGTGGGCGTTGTGGGGGTGCAAGAGTTTTTTTTTTCCCCACACGTAACCGACTCCCGAACCTAATTTTCTAGAACTGTAGACCCTTTCTTTTTCTAGGTGCCCAATCACACCTTTAATTTGTTTGGTGGCGACTCTGTGTATTTCTTTTCTTTAATGGTTTGTGCGAGCCTTGTGCAGGGATGACTCTAGGATCAACGGAATGAACTAGCATGGAGTCCTTTCACAAAAGCCAGCAACGAGTTCGGTCAAAAACGAGTGATGACAAATATAAAAACACATACCAAACATCCTTTTATTTTTATCAACATAATCAAAATTTCAATTTATTTTCTCCTTGTTTCACTTAATGTAACTTATATTCGGTGTAAGAAATCTGATTTATAAAAATTTACATAATAAATAACTTTCGTACTTACTAATGTGACACTAATGGGACTAAATGCTTTTTTTAGAAACATGATAATCTTTTTACCATAGTTAAATAAATTATTACCTTGATAACTAAATAATTTTTTTAAAAAAATTATTTTGATAATTTGAAAATGAAAATAACTATTTAAGCATAAAAGATAGGTTACTTTTAGTTTATTTAATTATCTTCATTATAGATTTTTCTTTAGAGGTCCATCCGCTAAAACCCTTAAGATTACTTGGTTGTAAAAGAATATGTTTGAATAAACCACCAATCGAAGGATGTTGAGAAAGAATGGGCAACAACCGAATGCACTATTGTTGTAAACGCATTGTTGTAGACGCATGGACAGACAATAAATCAAGAGCTGTAATCAATTTTTTAGTTTCACCCCCCTCTAGAACCTTTTTCCACAAATCTGTAGACACATCCTCATATTTCAAGAATCCAAAATACCTCATTGATTTAATTGAATCTGTTATTCAAGATTTTGGCCCAGAAAATGTTGTTCAAATAATCATGGACATTTTCCTTAACTATCATGGTATAATGAACCATATCGTGCAAAACTATAAAACTATCTTTGTCTCACCGTATGCTTCCCAATGCTTGAATGTAATATTGGAGAACTTTTCTAAGATAGACTGGGTGAGCAGATATTGTTAATGATTACAAATTAAAAATATAGAAGTAGTTTGTGTGCAACATGGCAAAAACGGATAGTTAATATGTAAAGAGGCATGTATGGACAGGTGTATATAATAGTTGTCATAAAGTATATATTTTATCTCCAAGTGTTATATTTTATCTGTTCTATTATATGGACATGTGTGTCATATAATAAATCTGTATGGATAGGTGTATATTAATATATGGGATAAGTCATGGGCTAGTATAAAATAATAAGACAATTGTCGTTGAAAATATGAGAAATAATATCAGCATCCTGTGTATCTGTCCGTTGGGGTGTGTGTGTTGTACATATATATATATATATATAAAAAAAAAAAATGTTTATGAAAAGAAATGGAGTGTACCAACTTAAGTTTTTCTCTCGTATTCTCTCCTTGTTAATATTCATTACAATTACAATATAAGTTTCAAACATTTGGTATCAAAGCTATGTTTGATCCCTTGAGATTACTTCTAACATGGCATAATTGCTAGTCCCGTAAATTGAAAAAATAAAATTATGAAAAATGGTGTGTTCAATTTACAGCATTGTGGCTCACAAGAGTTGTAGAAAATTATCAGCAATGGATTTGTTGATCCCACACAGGAACAGGAAATTGGTTGCACCGCAGAGCAAAGAGCCACGTTGAGATAGCAATGCAAGAAGGATAATAAGGCATGTATAATGACCCATGTTTGACGTTCTAGGAGATAGCTATCACGCCCCCAAATTCCAAGGAACCTGGAACCAGGAACATGACTTCCCCTTGCCCGAACCCCATAAGGTCAAGGGGTTGGTGACTAGCACCAATAGAGACTACACTGCGGGTGCTGTCTTAATCATGCAACCCTATACAGTCATACATCAAGGGTAATCCTGTATTTTTTATATCTTATCATGCATACAATAAGTCAAATAGTCATACAGACATCACATCACAAACAGTGTGCAAATACAACTGTCCATGGACCCATGTCCGGGATACAATATATAACAATACAGAATATAATACTGTATCATATATCAGAGTAGTGGGCACGTCCTCCTGGAAGAAAGTCCTCCACTAGTCTCGGGTCACACCTGAAAAAGGTAAACAACAAGTAGGGGTGAGCAACAAGCTCAGTAGGTGACCCCAATACTCCACATCATGCAAACATACAAGTCTATACTACATGCTCTGTGTATTTGTGCACTGTGTAGTGTACACAATCATCAGGACTCAGTTGCACACAAACATTAGGACCCAGCCTGCCCACACAGGACAACTTGTCCAAGATCCTCCACGGGATCCTAACTCAGGGCATTCAGCCCTAGCTCCACGAGCTCAACGGCTCAACACAATCCTCAATGGGATTTCAGCTCAGGGCACTCAACCCTAGCTCCATGAGCTCAACGGCTCAACATAATCCTCAACAAGATCTCAACTCAGGGCACTTAGCCCTAGCTCCACGAGCTCAACGGCTCAACACAATCCTCAACGAGATCTCAGCTCAGGGCACTCAGCCCTAGCTCCACGAGCTCAATGGCTCAACACAATCCTCAACAGGATCTCAACTCAGGGCACTTAGCCCTAGCTCCACGAGCTCAACGGCTTAACACAATCCTCAACGGGATCTCAGCTTAGGGCACTCAGCCTTAGCTCCACGAGCTCAACGGCTCACGAGCTCAATGACTTAACACAGGCCTTAGCTTCATGGTAAGGACCCAATAAGTTATAGAGCCCAAGCCCCAATTCCTCAAATCAACATACCAACACCAATATGGCACTAAGGTTCACTATACTCCCTTTATAACTGAAACCAGTCTTCACAAATCAATCATTATTTCTTGACCAAGGAAGGAGATATCCATAGAAGTTGTTTTCTTGAAATAAAAAGTCCCGGCATTGGGTCTCCATATCATAATTAAGATAATCTGATTTTTGGGGATTTTTCTGATATGTCTAACCCCACTTTCCAAAAAGTCACCTCTACGAAAAACTGGATTTTTCTGAGATTTTGCACTAAATCCCAATTTTCACATTTTGAAGGAGTGGAAATATAATTTTCTAGTATTTTTCTTTGAATTCAAAAGAGGGGTATTTCGTTATTTACATTGTAACTTAAGTCAAATACTTGACTTAAAGGTTACAATGTAAATGGGTCCAGTCCAGTGCAATTGCATTGGTTCGAAGCTGCAAAACTGCCTGACTCATAGTTGCGGGACTGCGACTCGTAACTGTGGAACCGTGACTCGTAGCTGTGGAATTGCGGCCTCGAAGACTCGAAACTGTGACCTGCGACCTTCAACTACGGATCTTCGACCCTACGACTATGGATCTATTGATCTTCGACCCTACGACTACGGGTCTATGGATCTTCGACTCTACGACTACGGATCTACGGATCTTCGACCCTACAGCCCTACAATCCAGAATCTTGGACCCTTCGACCCAAATCTTCGGGTCTTCGTCCTTTCAACCCAATAGTTCGCCTAAGGTACTGTTCATCGTCGTTTTTGCCTGTTCTTCGTCTGAAATCAACCCAGTAACCCCCAAACACACGTTTTATGCAACAAACTATGATATCTACCTCAAAACGCGTCCTTAACGCCTCTAAATCGTATAGTAACAATAGAAATACGCACATAATTGCAAATTTCGAGAAATCTATATCTAAATTCAGATTTCCATGGTTAACTTCTCAACCCTCATGGAATACGCAGTTAAACAACCCCAGATCATAGAAACACATATCCAAACTGATATAAATCAGTTCTTAAGCATAGATCTTATGTTAAACCATTAGATCTAACCCAAAATTGGATTTCCCCCAAAACCTAGGGTTCATGCTAAATTCTATAAATCATGACAAATTTGTGCATACCAAAGACAGAATCAAGATAAGAAGTTCAAGGACACTTACCTAGAGTGATTCTTTGAGCTTCACAAACCCAAATCGCCCCAAATCACCAAGGCTTCAAGCTTCCAAGTTCTCTCTCTCAAACACACAAACGTGATAGCGTAAAATGAAAGCTCTTACTTTTCATTCTATTTATATTTCTGCTAATTATTGACCATTAATTGACCTAGTCAATAATTGACCCAGTTAATAATTGACCTCCCAACACAATAATTGACCTCCAAGGTCCCGAACTCTAAATTGAGTCAAATTACAGTCAAAACACTCAAAATGACGAGCACAATACTATTCAAATATTATCACACTCAAATGATCGCTTAAACGCAAAATCAACCAATAAACCCCAAAAAGTCAACAATCGGGCCACTTGGGGCTCCGACCCGGAATCGGGCCTAAGTATTGTCAAAATGCTCACATTGACGGCTACACTATTGTCTAGATAGTTGTATTCCCATATAATGGTTATCTCTCAATACTACCCAAATACAAGTCTTTACAATAGCCATATGATGGAGTACATATCGAGGACTGTGAATATCAATACAATGACGTATGCGTTGAATAGAGAGCTTTGATTATGAGTAGGCCTGATTTGGAGTCGGCACCCCAAAAGGCTAATTTTGGAATTTGTTGTGGTGGAGTCGGGTAACTTTGTGTTCGGGGTATCCTGTGAAGATGAAAATATTTGGATGAGTATGTACTCGTCAAATAGATTATTTTGACAGTAATTGAGCTCAATTTGGAGTTAAGGCCCTGTAAGAGTAATTATGTTATTTTTATGAATTAAATGAAAAAGTATAAATAGAGATAAATAAAGGAATTACCTTAAATTCATTGCTTTGTGTGCGTGAAGAGAGAGAAAGAAAGAGAGCTCGAGGAGGAAGCTAGGGATTGACGATCCGGCTCAAATTCAAGCAAATCCGATGTAGGGATTTGTTGTCTTCACTCATATGTCTTCAATTCTTATTGCTATTAGGGTTGAGGAGAAAAATTGATAGACCGATTTAACCGGATAAACCAACCGACCAAAAAATGAATAAACCGAAAATCGAATAAATTGATGTTTATTTAAGTGGGTTGACTAACTTCTCAATCCGACCGAAAACTGAATAAACCGATTAGATAAATAGTACAACCCGCCCAAACTGACTGACAAACATTTTTGGATGAGAAATTTTCTATGACATAGTAAGAAATATAAAGATTTTATGAATTAGAAGCGGAAATTTATTAATTGTGGACCTCCTAGGTTTAATCAAAGGTGTTTCTAATGGCGACAATTTATTTGATTTGGTTTCTTGAGATTAGATATTAGATTATGTATTTTAGTTTGTATTGATATTGTGAATTTAAAGTGAGAAATTAGCAATGCTAGGGTTGAGCAGGAAAATCGTTAACCCGATTTGTATGATTTAAAAACACAATAGACTTACAATCCATGATCATTGATAATGGGTGAATGAGAAAAAGAAGAAGAACATGGATCATACAAATACAGAAAATGCTAGAATTTCCTGAGGGAAATTTGGATCCAAAAATTGCTTGTATGATCCTCCAAATGTTGTTGAAGATTGCCTTTCCCAGCTGGATTGAATTGCCTTTTTAACTTCTACCTTATCTCTAATCTCCCTCTCTCTCAGGTTGTCTCTCATGTTCTGTTCCCCCTTTTGTTCAGTTTTTTCTTTTTTCTTTTCATTCCCCCTTTTTTCATTGGCCATCTTTGCCCTCTAGTCCATGTGCACTTGGGCTAGACTTTCTAAAAAATGTTTTGCAGGGGCTAAAGACCAAACATTGACATAGTACGCCTCAAAGCCTGCAAAAATTACAAAAAAAAAAAACCCAAAACAAGCCAAAAACACACACTGTGCACTCATAATAACAATAATAAAAAATGTACAAAAGAGACTTATAATAAAGAAAAATTATAATAAATGTAGCAAAATAATCTAAATTAATAAATTAAAATAGCCATAAAATATGTAGAAAATACACCTATCAAATTCCCTCACACTAAGACTTTGCTCGCCTTGAGCAAGAATCATCAATAAATGAAACAATCAAAAACAAAACCGCCAGGGATAGATGTTACCACACCAAGTATTGTTATAAACTGTAACCGAAGTAAGGTGTTCTTCGTCTGATTTTGAAGCCCCTTCCTGTCCCAGTCAAACAACCATGCAGGTCCTAATTAAGTACAAGAAAACCGTTTAACTACTAACTATGAGCAAACACTTACATCTTTGGAGTCCTCTCAATGGGATCAAGGCTGCCTCACTCAAGTGATATCTCACATCTCTCACCCTCCAAAGTCCCTAGGTCTCAGTTCCTAACCAAGCAAACAATTAGCCACTCATATGGCAATTTAACCAACAATCCAAACCCAAGTACCTTTTCCATAAGCCACAAAGAGAGGTAAATCCTTAGCTGATACAACCTTAAGCTATCAAATGGCATGAAAGATACTAGACAACAACACACCCTTTATCCTAAAACGCACACAAAAGATGGCAGCAACAAAGTAAGCTGGAGCAATGGACAAATAAAATCAACCTTGTCCATCATTTATTTTTTCCTCTCTGAGTACCTACACACCCTATTAAGTGAACCTGATAGAACCCTTGTGTAACGTCATGAAGTATGCATCCTCACAAATGTTTTTTCCTTTGATTTCTTCAAGAGTACCTACATAGCTCCATTACATAGGGTGTATAATGGAATCTTTCCAGAGCCATGCATCCTCACACTTACATTTTGTCTTTTTGTATTTTCATTTTTTATGAAAGGGTGATACAACAATGAAATCCCAAAGCTCAATAGCATCTGCCACAAGAACACACACATCAAGGGAAATAACCAAAACATGCCCACTAAAAGATGTACATCAATAAGCCATTATGGCCAAAACCCAATAAGGGCCATATAAATGTGAAAAACGAACAAAAGAAACTCAACAAGAAACAAAAGGTTAGAAACTACACCGAATAAGGATTATATCAAAGTGGCATTTGACGCTAGCCTGTCCATACATCCACAGCCCAATCACCATAAGGTAACATATGCCTACCTAGCTAAGCCCATCAACTAAGGGACAATACACAATAAAAATAGACGTGATCTCATTATTTTATCTCGCACAACTCCAAAGATAAAACAGTTACCCTATAAGTAGTAGCCTAATAAGCATCCAAGCCCTAACTCGCTACACATGGTAAGATCATTTCAAGCAAAGAAGAAGCACGATAATAGGCCTCAGACCAAATTACCCAAGCTAGTGGTAAATAACAACACAAAACAAGGCAAACAACCATCCAAAAGGAAAGAAATGTACAAAAGAGTAGAGAGAAACAAACAAAAGAATAGAAACAAACAATAATTACAAAAAGAAACGCCAAAAATTCCCCCACACTAAAAGTTGCAATGTCCTCAAGGTAAACAAAGAAAAAAAGAATAAAGAAAGAAGAACAAACATAAACCAGGACCTAAGCCGAGTAGCTGCAATAGAACATCATCTCACAAGCAGCACAAGCAAAATCATCAGAGCATGACCCAAAAGACTAAGTAACACGACCCTAGAGAACAACTAGGATAAAATAACAGCAAAAACAACTGCAGTTGTTCCCATCAGGTTGCCGAGGTACTTTAAATTCATGCGGAATATGAAAAACTGCCTTATGGTGCCAAATCCCAGCATCTTCCAAAGCACTCTTCAACCGATGAAAGAACCCATTCCGAATAGAGGCCATTCGCGACTTAAAACCAAAACCGTGCCCAGAATCAAAGAGGGACACTCTGTGGTCAACAAGGTGAACATAAAGGAGGGCATAATGCTTAACAATATGCATGGGAATGAGGACGGCGCTCAGTGTAGACCATGGCGGTGAAAAAGATGTACGCCCATAAATATAACCATAAAGCAAAGGCATAGTAGTGGGATGGGCCGACCTACAATTCACAAGGCAAAATAACAAGTGTTGCCCCCAAAGGATACCGTACGGGCTCAAGGGGAAATACACGCCTTAGTGTAGCAAGAAAATGATCAATATCTGTATTAACTAGCCATTGAGAACTAGTAATCCGTTGAAGATCAATAGGAGTAAAAACATCGAAATAGCCCGATTGTCATGAGATGGGCTCAACGCTAGCCAAATACTCATCAAATGTAATTCGAGATGCAGGAAAATCAATGTCAGGTAAGAAGTCCATAGAGAGGATGGCTTGAACATCACTGAAGGGGAATGTAAAAGTGTACTCAGCTTGTGGAACATCCTCATAACCGGGTGCAACACATTGCACCGGATAAGGCTTATAAAAAGACTTAGAGGGGTACTTCACAGGAACCAAAGGCCAATAGGAAGCTTTATACCCTCGAGGTGGAGAATGGTTAAACCGATCAGGTGAATCACAGGCCATAACGGAAGAACGCGGAGGACTAAATAAATCAACCGGATCAGCAGATGGCTCAACTGGCTCAGAAAAAGGCTCCTACTTCTGGGAGTCCTCTTCAAATGAAAAATTAGAAACGGAAGCTCTAGTAGCACTCGAAAATTGAGTAGAAGAACTAATGGCATGTTTGGTATGCGGGAAAGGAAAGGAAAGGAATCAGATTGCATTCCTTTCCCGCATTTGGTATAAAAATAGAGAAGGTAATAAGATTCCCGTGGAAATCTTATACCCACACATGGGGAGAAATTGATTCCCCTCACCCCCCTGGTTTAAAGGTTCCCTTGTATAAGGGAACCTATCTTTCCTTTTTTTACCCTTATTTTTTTTTTTATTTTTTTCTTCCCTCCCTCTCTCCCTCTCTCCCCGTCGCCCCACCTCCCCTCCCCTCCCCCTCGCCGCAGCCCTCTCTCCCTCTCTCCCTTTCTCCTGCCTCCCTCTCCCCTCCCCCTTGCCGCCACCCAGCCCTCCTCCCCGCCCGATCTGCCGTCACCCCGCCCCCTCTTTCCTCCCCCTCGTCGCCGCAACCCTCCTGCCCGATCCGTCGTCGCCCCGCCTCCCCTCCCGCCCCCTCTCCCCTCTCCTTTCTCCCTTGCCGTTGCAAATCCCTTCCCCCCTCGGGTTCCGCCGTCGCCCGATCTGCCATCACCCCACCCGATCCGCCGTCGCCCCGCCCCCTCTTCCCTCCCCATCGTGGTCAGTAACCCCTCTTGCCCTCCCGCCCCCGCCCCTCTCCCCTCCCCCTTGCCGCTGCAAACCCCTTCTCCCTCCTGTTCCGTCGCCGCCCAGCCTTCCTCCCCCCGCCAGATCCGCCCTGCCCAGCCCTTGCTCGCTGCAATCTGCCTACATGCGCTGCGCTGGAAACGTAAGAGATGAGATAGAAAATATTTTTGATTAATAAAAAATATTATTTAGTAATTTTTAATTGAGGATATTTAAGTAATTACATGAATACATTACCTTATTTGTTTTTGCATACCAAACGCGTGAAAAGTAATCAAAAAATCCATTACTTTCCCATGTCAATCTTATTCCTTTAATGATTCCATTCCCTCCCAATTTCATTGCCGCCTACCAAACAAGTTATAAGATCTTTGCCCTTTGCTTTCTGAAAGAAATTAAACAATTTACCCAGTCTGTTATGAGTCTTCTTTTGAGCATATTTAAGTTCCCCAGTAACTTGCTCCAACTTCCCAGTAATAAGCTCCAAACGAGCAAGCCTTTCTTCAATAGATAGCTAAGAGGACTGAGGGGCTCGAGGTGGCAATGACCGAAGAGGAAAATCAGCAGGCATCTGAAATGGTTTCGGTGGTACGGAAGATGCTAGCGGACCTCCAAGAGGAGCCAATAAGGCATCGCGTCTTTGTTGATCAAATTTGCCTTGGCTAAATCCTTAATTAATAACCTCAAAATTTGAAATCAACTGGCCACCAAAAGACGACCAAAAATTATGCACACTATTAGGATCGAGATTCTATTGGATAATATAATAGTTTATGCTGATTTAAAAATTAAATACAAGAATACAAACTAAATCTGAAAATACATAAAATAAAATTCCAAATGATTAAATACTTACATGTAAGTTCTAGAATTAAATTAACTGAAATGTTGAATCAAATCTAGTGTTTGACACTATCTCCTTAAGACAAAATTTGCCCCTCCACTGGTGCTTAAGGTTGTAAATGGTAGTTGCCTCCCTAGATAATTTGATTCTTCAATTATAAAAGCAACACTGCAATCTATAATTACAACAAACCAGAAGACAATATTTCTCTCTTTGGATATATGGATATCACTAACTTGGAAGAAGGGAAAGAATTAATTGATTTGATGAATGATAGAATGACCTATTTATAGATTCCTATATGACCCTTGACAATGACCTTAAGAGTTATCATTGATAACTTTTCATCTTAAAGGACATATTTCTTGGTAAAAGGTATGTCTAAGAGTTACCATTGATAGGTTTTCATCATAAAGGATATACTTCTTAGTAAATGGTGTGCCTATTCATTAAAAGATAATCCTTTAAGGACACGCCTGTTGGTAATGGTGTATCTTTTCATGAAAGATAACACTCCAAGTGACACACCTATTAGTAATGATATACCTTTACATGAAAAGGTAATACCCTAATGGATATATCTTTTGGTAATAATGTGTCTTTCCATGAAAAGGAATTAACCTATTTTAATTTTTCTTTCAATAATCTAACAATCCCCCACATGAATAAAAAATTAACTAACCCTTATGATATACTGACTAAGAGAGAGAAAAACAGAAATTCACTGCTTCAGATAAGGTAGCTCGTGGCTTTGAACCTTTTCCAAGTGTAAAACTATCGAGCTTACTGGCTGATCAGTGAATATGATGTCTTGAATTGTTCAGCTTGTTTATGTAAACCAAGACAATAGTTTTCGCATAGATTCTTTCTTATTGTAACTGGTTCTGATCGTTGTGTTCATTTTGGCCCTAAACAATTCTTGGTTTCGTGAGTGCTTTAGATAATTAAGCCTTATTATTCTCACAGAAGTGGCCCCTTCTTCACTCATATAGGTGATCCTTATCAAGAATATCCTGTCATATTCCACTTGATGATACCAAGTTATAAGGGTCATTAAAAGCATAGCTTAACCTTTTACTCTCTACAGGTTTCACTACTATATCATAGGAATAAGTTAGAGATTTCTCTCTATAGTGAACTACTGAGTTACACATAATTAAGTTGTCCCTTTTGAACCTAGATCTTGGGATCTCCAGTCTACTAGGTTGGGTTTCCATTAAGATAACTCTTATGTTGTAGGCTTTAAGTCCATTCCTCTCGATGAACTATTAACTTGCTCTCTAGTCAAACCTTTTGTTAATAGATCCGCAATATTATCTTTTAACTTAATGTAATCAATGGAAATAATTCCATTTGAGAGCAATTGTCTAACTGTATTATGTCTTCGATGAATATGTCTTGATTTACCATTATACATTTCATTTTGTGCCCTTCCAATAGCAGATTGACTATCACAATGTATACATATTGCTGACACAGGCTTTGACCACGTTAGAGTATCTTCTAAGAAATTTTTTAGCCACTCGGCTTCTTCTCCAGCTTTATATAAAGCTATAAACTCTGATTCCATTGTGGATCTTGCAATGCATGTTTGTTTTGACGATTTTTATGACACTGCTCCTCCACCAAGGGTAAATATATATCCACTTGTAAATTTGGAGTCATTTGTGTTAGAAATCCAATTTGCATCACTATATCCTTCTAAAACAGCTCGATACTTGGTATAATGTAAGCCATAGTTTAAAGTATATTTTAAATATCTTAAAACTCTAATAATAACTTTCAATGATCTATACCTGGATTACAAGTGTATCTACTTAGCTTACTTATCGAGTAAGCTATGTCAGGTCTTGTACAATTCATTAAGTACATTAAACTCTCAATAATTTGAGAATATTCTAGTTGTGATATGCCTTTTCCTTTATTCTTTGACAAATGTAGACTTTTATCTACTGGTATTTTCATAATATTGCAATCAAATTGATTGAATTTCTTTAATATTTTCTCAATATAATGTGATTGAAATAATACTAATCCATTAGGTGTTTTAGAAATTTTAATTCCTAATATAACATCTGCAACACCTAAATCTTTTATGTCAAAGTTTGTAGATAATATCTTTTTAGTTCCTTTAATAATATTATCATTGCTACCAATAATAAGCATATCATCAACATACAAACATACCATGGCGTAGCCAATATTACACTCCTTTATATAAACATACTTATCACACTCATTAATCTTAAATCCATTCAATATCATTATTTTATCAAATTTTCCATGCCATTGATTTGGACCTTGTTTCAATCCATATAGAGATTTTACAAGTCTATATAATTGTTTTTCTTTTCCTGGAACAATATATCCTTCTGGTTGTTCCATATAAATTTTCTCATCTAATTCTCCATTCAAAAATGCTGTTTTAACATCCATTTGATGAATCTCTAAATTGTGTATAGCCGCAATAGCTATCATCATTCTAATGGATGTTATTCTTGTAACTTGTGGGTATATATGTGTCGAAATAATCGACACCTTTTTGTTTAAAGCCTTTGGCTACTAGTCTTGCTTTATATTTGTCGATTGATCCATCAGCTTTTAATTTTCTTTTGAAAATCCACTTACACCCAAGAGGTTTATTTCCTAGTGGAAGATCTACTAATTCCCAAGTATGATTTTGTATAATGGATTCGATTTCACTATTTATAGCTTCCTTCCAATAAGGAGCTTCCAAAGTTGACTTAACTTCATTTAAGCTTTAAGGTTCATTTTCTAACAAATAAGTTAGAAACTCAAGGCCATATGTTTTTGAAACTTTAGCCCTTTTACTACGTCTAGGCTCTTGATTATCTTGATCTAGCTGATCACTAGGCGTAGGTTCAAAGGCTCTCTTATTTGAACTCACTATGTGTAAAGGCTTATTTGGAAACACAGTTTCAAAGAATGATGCATTCCTTAATTCTATAATTGTATTTACACTTATATCAGGAATTTCTGATTTATGAACAAGAAACCGATATGCACTACTGTTATGAGCTTACCCTATGAATATACAATCAACAGTTTTAGGACCTATCTTTACCTTCTTGGGTATAGGCACAACTACTTTTGCCAAACACCCCCACACTTTTAGGAATTTATATGAAGGCTTTTGTCCTTTCCATAATTCGTATGGGGTTAGATTTGTTTTCTTATGAGGTATTTTATTGAGAATATAATTAGCTAAGAGAATTGCTTCCCCCACAAGTTCTGAGGTAATCCTGAACTTATTAACATTGTATTCATCATCTCTTTTAAAGTTTTATTCTTTCTTTTAGCAACTCTATTTTGCTAGGGTAAATAAGGTGCAGTAGTTTGATGTACAATTCCATGAGCAGAGCAAAATTCACTAAATGAATCAGACTCATACTCACCACCTCTATCATTTCTTAGAACTTTAATTTTCTTATTAAGTTGATTCTCAACCTCATTTTTATAATATATAAACACATTTAATGCTTCATCCTTGCTTCTCAACAGATATACATAGCAGTATCTTATGCAATCATCTATAAAAGTAAGAAAATACTTTTTTCGTTCTCTAGTTTGAACAAATTTTAAAACACATATATCACTATGGATTAACTCTAGAGGTTCAAACTTTCTATTAATTGAATTAAAAGAAGTCCTTAAAAGCTTAGCTGTCACACCCCCAAATCCCGGAAGGACCGGAACTAAGAGTGTGACTTCCCCATGCCCGCACCCGAAGGGTCAAAGGGGTTGGTGACTAGCACCGATATGGACTACACATCGGGTGCTGTCCGAGATAAACCTGTATATTCATACATCAGGGGTATTCCTGTACATTCCCACATGCTATGAAGTTAAGGAAAATAATTTATTAATAACAGAGTCATGCTATAATTCCAATACAACTTCCAAGGACCCTCGTCCGGATATTCAAATAATAAAATCAATCATGTTTTACAAAATCCATAAACCAAGTTATTACAAAATTTAAAAAAACAAACAAAAATTAGCTTCGGACCAGCCTCTAGCAGATGAGTCGATACCTGAAACATGTCAACAAAGTAGGGGTGAGCACAAGTGCCCAGTAGGTGATCTCCATCTCCTCACCATCCTATAACATGAAATCCTAAATTTACATGATGGGTGTATGCTTGTGCCAGTGTAGTGTCATATTCTATCACAATAAGCTCACATTCAATCACAAATATAACATCACACCCATTACATTTCATCCATCAAAAGTTTGCACCGGCAATCCAACCATTCACAGGATCCCCGCTACCAACTCCAAGAATCCTAGTCACTACCAAATAGCCATATGTGGGACCTGTGGTGTCCCTAATGACAACCAGCCACATATGGGACCTCAGTTAACCAGCCACATAGGGGACCTGTGGCCTCTTGCCAGCCCTATATGGGACCTGCGGTTAACCCAACCAACTCCACCACCAATTCCACATATAATCAATAAATAGAATATTCCAACAGTCAAAATTCAATACAACAGCCTTACAAAATATTTAATTCATCAATCCGGCGCTAACCACAAATAATATGTATAGATATACATACATATATAAATATTCATCAAACATCCAACACCTTAAATATCAGTTAAGTAATATTAAGCTACGTACAAGTAACATTTAAATGCCAAATTTCTAACATTGAACTACAAACAATATTTCTAGTGTCAGACTATAAATATCAAGCCACAAACAATGTTTCTAATATCAAACTATTAATGTCAAGCCTCCAACAATATTTTAGATGATAAATTAATAATATCAAGCTTCAAGTAATACTTCATATTATTAAACTATAATATCAAACCCAAACACTATTTTCATTATTAAACTAACAATATCATAATTCTTATTTGACCTTGCTATTGGAATGATATAAGTGAATATGTTATTTTTACTACTAAATCAAATTAAATTAAATTTATCTATATATCTTGATAATTATCAAAACATACATATATAATACCATACACGACTTCATAATAATGCATGGATTTAATGCACGAATTTATTACCTACATATACTAACTATTAACACGCACGACTTAATTCCCATAATCAATTAAGCCCCCCTTTTTAAAAAAAATCTGACACTAAAACAAAGATGCCCCTTTTCTTTCACTGCCACGAAACCACGCATGTAAAGATGCCCCCTTTTTTTATTAAGAAAAAATTAAATAAAATAAAACAAAACCCTTGTGCTGCATTGGATCAAACGGATTGTGGAGGCAGGAACGTATAGGCTGTCGCCCCCGTCATGGAGACGCTAACCAGGCTGTTATTCGATAGGTTGGTGTGCTGCTGCTGCCGCGCGGAAGAAACCAGGCCAATTGGCCTGGTACGTGTAGAAATTAATAATAACTAATTAGAATATGATAAAAGGGATAACAGATGCAGTAGCTCGTCCAAGGATTCAAAACCGGTCGAATCACGCCGCACTGCAACAATCGCCTAGCCGTATGTATATACACGTAAATGGATATATTTATATAAATACATACATATCTAAACGTTTATGTGTATGTATGTATGTATATATATATATATATATATTCTAACAGTTTGTGTTCGTGCAATAGAATGACAAGGAATCAAGAATCACCTACCTCTTACCTTCTGAAGGGATTAAACTCGCAAGAACGGTCTAGAATCGGCGAAGAACGATGAAGAACGCGAACAACACTAAGAACTCTCCTTCGACGGCTAGAGTTTCTCAAAACAAAGTTATAATAAATAATAAAACCCCAAAACCCTATTTTTAATTAAAATTCGTCCTCCTCTTTAATAATTTCCAAAAAGCCCTCCTAAATTTTATTTTTCATTTATTAACCTTCAATTTAACTCCTAAAAATTACTAAATAACCCCTGAAGGCTTCTGGACCTCAAATTAGGCCTAAATATAGTTAAAACGATTGTATTAATGGCCACATTCTCAAAATAACTTTTTTTAACATCAAATATAGATTATAAGTTATGCTAACACATATACGGATCCTTACATTAGCTTCCACACAAGTCTCGCATTTAAAATTCAAATCAATTTCAAACTTAGGTAGAGAATTTAATTGAATTAATTTAGGAATAGTATAAAAATTAACATGTCCTAACCTACCATGCCATACATTAGAATTTTCAGCAATATAAGCAGAAGAATAAATGTTGTTATTAATAACTTTAAGACATATAGTCATTACATTCATCTTAAACAGACCATCTATCATATACCCTTTCCCCACATATATCCCATTTTTGATAATTATAAACTTATCATATTCAAATACAAGCTTAAAGCCATTTTTACTCAATAGAGAACCAGAAACCAGATTTTTTCTAATATCTAGTACATGTAGCACATTATTCAGAGTTAGCACTTTTCCAGAAGTCAATTTCAAAGTTATCTTTTCATGTCCAGCTATCTTTGAAACTGCAGAGTTGCCCATAAATAGTTGTTCACCATTATCTGTTGGTTGATAAGAAGTAAACATGTTCTTATCGAGCATATATGACAAGTAACATCTGTGTCCACCCACCATTCCTTAGTATTCCCAATAAGGTTTACTTCTAACATTACTGCTGATAAATTCAAGTCACTAACTGTATTAAATAGACTTTCTAACTCAGTTACATTAGCTTGACCTCTCTTATTGTTCCCTTGAGTCTTTCGCTGACGACAATCTTTAGCTTGATGTCCTGGCTTATCACACACAAAACATTTGCCTTTGAACCTTTTTGCATGTCTACCTTTAGATCTTGTAAAAGTCCCTTTTCTAGAATGTTTCCTTTTCTTATTAGAGTGTGTGGGCCCATATTCAACCATATTAGCCTTAGATTCTAGAAGATTCTTCCCATTCTTCCTTTCAGAATTTCGGTTATCTTCTTCTATTCTCAATCTTATGATTAAGTCTTCTAAGCTCATTTCCTTGCGCTTATACTTTAAGTAATTTTTGAAATCTTTCCAAAGCGGTGGTAATTTTTCAACTATCACAGCAACTTGAAAAGATTCGCTTAAGGTTATACCTTCATCATGAATTTCATGTAAAATTACTTAAAGATCTTGCACCTGGATTATAATGGTCTTGGAATCAATCATTTTGAAATCCAAAAATCTGTCCTCTATCTTGTATTTCTTATCCAAAGAGTCTCATAACTCTTTTGCAGTTTTAATTGAGCTATACACATTATATAATGTATTGTCTATGCATTAAGTATGTAATTATTACATAAGAAATCAGAATGCTTCCATGCCTCCACAGCCGCAATAGTGATTTTATCACTCTTTTCTTCATTAAGTATAGGGACTGTTTCATAAAGGAATTTGGCCAAATTCAATGTAGTTAAATAGAATAGCATATTTTGTTGCCATCTCTTGAACTCAGTTCTATTAAACTTCTTAGGCTTCTCTCCATGTGTAGGAACATGGTGAATTGTTGCTACTCCAGATGCATCAATGTTTATTTCACCATTTGGGATATTTGCATTTCTAACAAAATACAAATTTAATATTACTGATATGAAAATAAATCACTCAATTTAAATTCGAAAATAATTTGTATACGCTTGCAATGAAACTAACATTTGGAATATAAACTTATAAATAAAATTAATTTTATATATCAACATAAACTATAAAGATTTTGTCTTAAGATTATTGGATAATATAATAGTTTATACTGATTTAAAAACTAAATACAAGAATACAAACTAAATCTGACAATACATAAAATAAAACTCCAAAGGATTAAATACTTACAAGTAAGTTCTAGAATTAAATTAACTGAAATGTTGAATCAAATTTAGTGTTTGACACTATCTCCTTAAGACAAAATCTGCCCCTCCACTGGTGCTTAAGGTTGTAAATGGCAGTTGCCTCCCAGGATAATTTGATTCTTCAATTATAGAAGCAAGCACTGCAATCTATAATTACAACGGACCAGAAGACAATATTTCTCTCTTTGTATATATGGATATCACTAACTTGGAGGAAGGGAAAGAATTAATTGATTTGATGAATGATAGAATGACCTATTTATAGATTCCTACTTGACTCTTGACAATGACCTTAAGAGTTATCATTGATAACTTTTCATCTTAAAGGACATATTCCTTGGTAAAAGGTATGCCGAAGAGTTACCATTGATAGATTTTCGTCCCAAAGAATATACTTCTTGGTAAAAGGTGTGCCTATTCATTAAGAGATAATCTTTTAAGGACACACCTGTTGGTAATGGTGTATCTTTTCATGAAAGATAACACTCTAAGTGACACACCTATTAGTAATGATGTACCTTTACATGAAAAGGTAATACCCTAATGGACATATCCTTTGGTAATAATATGTCTTTCCATGAAAAGGTATTAACGTATTTTAATTTTTCATTCCATAATCTAACAGATTCTCATAAGCATAAGAGGCTCGGAGCGAATATAGGACCGATGAAAACGTTTCCTTTGGTTCAGCATCCTCAAGATGCATATTTTGAAAATATTCATTAGCAGAGGACACATGAACTAATTGCCGATGAAGAGCGGCAAGTTTTTTAGCTGAAACACTGGGTTCCTATAGCTGAGATCCCGTAATAATTGCATTAACAAATCCATCAGCTGTAAGATGACACAAAACATACCTTGTCGGATATGGCTCTCCTTGCCTACTGCCAAAAATATCAGGATATTGATATCGCATAATAAAAGACAATAAATGCCAAAAAATCTGTAATGCCTTAGCCCAGTTTCTAAATACCATATGAGCCCAATCAATGGATAATTCACGATCAATGACATACATACACAACAAATGGTCATGTGGTACACTATCAGTCCCAGAACTCTGGGGAAATAACCATTTTCCCATAATATAGGCCAAAAATCTATATTCACCATGTTCTCTTTGTTTGGAAATGGAACCAACATAATGCATATCCTTTGCAAATGCTTTTGAATCTTGATTAGGAAGGTCAGCTCTGACTTCAAGAAGCTGAAAAACATGATGAATAATCGAGGCTGAGACCCAAACCTCCATATCGGCTATAGTACCAACCAAATATGACTTTTCTTCCCCATGGATCAATTCAATAGTGTTATAAAATTCCTCCATTTCTGGTATAAATAAATCATATGCCTCTGCTATTAATGGCCTCAAACCAGATATTCAAAGTTGATGAAGGACCTTTTTAGTCCATGTGAAGGCCGTTTTTTCTAAAGATGGCCAATGAAGAATATGACCAATATGGATAGTCTCTGGTTCCTTCCCCATGAAGATAAAAAAATCACAAATAACCGTTCCAAGAAATTTAATAATCACACCAAATTACCACTACAAATTATCACTCTAGGGTTCCAATTTGCAAGTATCAATTAGCAAAAAAAACCACATTTGATTCTCAGGAACAACAAACACATAGTATAACAACTAATAAATCTTGCACAAATAGAATTTCACACCCAAAAAACGAAAAGAAGATCGTTGTGGAAGAAGATCCATGCTTAAACTGTTATTTCACTCAAATCAAGACCAAAAATAACACAAAACCTGATTACCATAGATAAAAGGAGTGTAAAAGAAGGTGGAGAACTTTCAAATCACAAGAACAGGCATTGTTTCAAAGTCGTTGGAAGCTCTAGAACAGCAAAAATGGATGCCTGACCGCTCGAAGCCCAATGCCAACAATGCCCGAATGGCTTTAACCTAATTTAAACTCATAAAAGAGACGCCCGATCACCCGAATGCCATGCCTGAACGCCCGAAGCCTGATGGCCGATTGCCCGAAGCCCAATGCCCGACTGCCTGACTACCCAAAGCCCGACTCGTTTTTTTTAACAAAAAGTGAAAAATCTCACTCCAAAACACGCCAATTGATACTAACTACAAAACACAAGCGAAGCCAAGAATTAGATCGATGGGTTGCCTCCCATTCAGCGCTAGTTTATGGTCATTCGCTTGACCATCCTTCCATCAATCTGTAAACTGATAAACTTCAATAATCTAAACTTCATTTTGAACAAAATATGGTTTGACTCGTTACCCATTAATGTTAAAAATATGTCATGAATCAGTTTTTAGCTCCAAACTTCCATATGGGAATACCTTATGTACGATATATGGTCCCATCCATTTTGATCTCAATTTCCCAGGAAATAATTTCAATAGGGAATTAAATAACAATTGTCTTGGCTAAAATTTAACCGGCAGAATCCTTCTATCATGTCAAACCTTATTCTTGTCCTTATAAATTTTAGAATTTTTATAAGCCTCATGTCGGAACTCTTCTAACTTGTTTAATTGCAGCAACCTCAACTCACCAACAAGCTGAGGATCTAAGTTGATCTCCTGTACTGCCTAATATGCCTTTTGTTCAAGCTCCACTCGCAAATGACAAGCCTTGCCAAATACCAATTGATATGGTGACATACCTATTAGAGTCTTGAAGTCAGTTATGTAAGCCCATAGTGTCTCATCAAGTTTAAAGGACCAATCCTTTATATTACTGCTAACTGTATTTTCCAATATTTGCTTAATTTCACGGTTAGACACTTCAGCTTGGCCATTAGCTTGAGGATGGTAAGCTAATGTCTTTCAATGTTGCACTACATATTTATTCAATTACTTGTCAAATAATTTATTACAAAAATGAGTTCCTTCATCACTAATAATGGCATGAGGTGTTCCAAAGCGTCCAAAAATATTCTTGAGTAAGAATTGAGTGACTGTTCTAGCATCGTTGACCTGCATTGTAATGGCTTCAACCCATTTTGACAAGTAATCCACAACCAATAAAATATAACAATATCCATTTGAGATGGGAAATGGTCTCATGAAATCAATACCTTAGATATCGAATAATTCCACAGCCATCACTCCAGTCTGAGGCATCTCATGCCACCTACTAATCCCCCCTACTCTCTGACATCTGTCACATGTTTTTATAAATATATAAGTATTTCTGAACATGTAAGGCCAATAAAATCCACTTTGTAAGATTTTAGTCACTATTCTATGTACCCCGAAATGACCACCACAGTTTGAAGCATGGCAATGTGTAAGAATACTCTATATTTCCTCCTTTGGCACACAACGACGAATCACTTGATCAGGATAACTTTTAAAGAGAAAAGGATCATCCCAAACAAACTTCTTTGCTTCCGATAAAAATCTCTTCCTCTAATAATAGCTTAAATCTAGCGGAAGTATCCCACAGGCATGAAAATTAGCTATATCTGTGTACCATGGCAACTTCCCTTCCACTAAAAATAAATGCTCATCAGGAAATGACACTGAGATCTCAGAGCCGAGTGGCTCATCCTGTGCTTCAAGTCATGATAAATGATTAACAACCTAATTAGATGTCCCTTTAGTATCTCGAATTTCTAAATCGAACTCTTGCAACAATAATACCCATCTGATCAATTGTTGCTTTGCATCTTTCTTGGCAAATAAATATCTAAAAGCTGCATGGTCTGCGTAAACAATAACTTTTGTCCCTAAAAGATAAGATCTGAACTTCTCACAAGCAAATACCACAGCAAGTAATTCTTTTTCTGTTGTAGTGTAATTTTGTTGTGCTTCATCCAAAGTCTTGCTCGCGTAGTAGATTGCTTTGAAAATTTTATTTCTTTTTTGTCCCAATACAGCACCCACTGCATGATCACTCGCATCACACATGAGCTCAATTGGTAAAGACCAATCTGGTGTTATAACAATCGGAGTTGTGACAAGTTTAGCCTTCAACTCTTCAAATGCTTTTAAACAATCTTCAGAAAAATTAAAGCTCACATCTTTCTCCAACAAACTACTTAAGGGTTTTGCAATTTTTGAAAAATCTTTAATAAATCTTTTGTAAAAACCAGCATGTCTTAAGAAACTCCTAACACCTTTAACATTAGTTAGAGGGGGTAAACCTTCAATCATAGCAATTTTTGCCCTGTCTACCTCTAAATCAACTGAAGAAACTATAAGGATTCGTATATGTGTTAGCGTAACTTATCTATATTTGATGTTAAGAATGTTATTTTGAGAATGTGACTATTAATACGATCATTTTGATTATATTTGAGCCTAGTTAGAGGTCCAGAAGCCTTTAGGGGTTATTTAGTAATTTTTAGGAGTTAAATTGAGAGTTAATAAGTGAAAAATAAAATTTATGAGGGCTTTTTAGAAATTATTAAAAAGGATGATGAATTTTAATTAAAAATAGGGTTTTGAGGTTTTATTATTCATTATAATTTTGTTTTGAGAAACCCTAGCCGTCGGAGGAGAGTTAATAGCATTCTTTGCGTTCTTCGTCATTCTTCGCTGATTCTAGACCATTCTTACGAGCTTAATCCCTTCGGAAGGCAAGAGGTAGGTGGTTCTTGATCCTTCATTATTTTATTACATGAAACACATGGTTAGAGAAAGTGTAAGTTCAACCCTAATGTTGTATGCGTGTGCACATGTGTGTGTATATATATATAACCATTGGTTTTCACATACATGGCGTTACCGACGACTAGGTGTCAATTAAGTCTTGGATAAGCGTCTAGGCGGAGAAAACTTACGACGATCTAGATTCGTTGTTATGTGCAGTAGTAGCACTTTTTGTAGATCCCGATAGTAGTAATTCTGCTACTCACCCCCTTTATGTTTTTATAAAGCAATAATAGTACCAAAATTTTATATATATGTATATATACAAACAAATGAAACAACGAAGATGTAAAATTTTGAATTTACACAAGTATAATAAAGCAACATTGATAGTGATAGCTTTTACAAATTGTAGTGATTTTAAATAATTAGGAATATGTAGGGGTGTCATATTAAAAGACATGCAGCAGAACTTGATGTGAGAACAAGTCGACAATTGGTGACATTGGGATTAGAGCAACGAGAATGGTGGTGTTTCAATTTACCTTGGAAACATGAATCAAAGGTTGGGATATTTCGTGAAAATAATTTAACGATTTCTAAATAAGAAAAACAACAAAACAAATAAAATTATTAGCTATCGTTGAGGATGGTGGGCATGGCCACATGGTAAAGTGGTCGTGATTGGGTGTTATAACGGCAGTTGCCGCCGCTATGTTGCAGCCACCGACTGGGTAGATTATTGAGTGGTCACGCCCACATGTGTAGTAGCCATGATCCATGGGATGGGTTGTTGCGGGTCTTGAGGGACTTACGGGTTGATATTCTCACTGTTGTCCTTTTTTGATCTAATTGGTTTGAGATGCGGGTAAAGACATTTAGGAGCTTAATAATAATCTTATGATTTAGTAGATTAAAGTATAAAATGACATTACAAATATTGTTGTGACTTAACATTAATAGTTTGATTTAAAAAATATTACTTGTAGTTTAATATTGTTAATTTGATATTAAAAATATTATTCGTAGCTTAATATTATTAAGTTGGCATTAAGAATATTAATTGTGGCTTAATATTATTAGCTTGATATTGTTAGTTTAATAAAAATATTGTTTGACTTGATATAGTTTGTTTAATAAAATAAATATTGTTTGAGCTTGCTGTTATTTGTTATGTGATATAATTGTTATTCGTGGCACGTTATTATTAGTTTAGCAATTTGAATATTCCATTGTGTTATAAGACTGAATTTTGATTATTGAATTTATTATTTGTTGGTTATATATGTGGATTTGGTGGTGGAGTTGGTTAGGTTAACCGCAAGTCCCCTATGTGGCTGGTTAACCCAGGTCCCATATGTAGCAGGTTGTTGTTAGGGACACCACAGGTCCCACATATGGCTATCTGGTAGTGACTGGATTCTTAGAGTTGGTAGCGGGGATCCTGTGGATGGTTGGATTGTCGGTGCAAACCTTTGATGGATGAAATGTAATGGGTGTGATGTTATATTTGTGATTGAATGTGAGCTTATTGTGATAAAATAAGACACTACACTGGCACAAGCATACAATGATCATGTAGATTTATGATTTCATGTTATAGGATGGTGAAGAGATGAAGATCACCTACTGGGCACTTGTGCTCACCCCTACTTTGTTGACATGTTTCAGGTATTGACCCATTCGCTAGAGGCTGGTCCGAAGTTGATTGCTATTCATTTCACATTTTATATAACTTGATTTATGGATTTTGTATAACATAATTGGTTTTATTATTTGAATATCCGGATGAGGGTCCGTGAAAGTTGTATTGGATTTTTAACATGATAATATCATTAATAAATTATTATTATTTTTCCTTAGCTCCATAGTATGTTGGAATGTACATGAATACCCATATTGTATGAATGTACAGGTATATCTTGGACAACACCCACTGTGTAGTCCGTATTGGTGCTAGTCACCAACCCCTTAACCCTTCGGGTGCGGACATGGGGAAGTCATGTTCTTGGTTCCGCGTGTCTTGGAATTCGGGGTCTTGACGGAAACTTTATAACCAAGGACAATTCCTTCCGTGACCATAAAATGGCACTTTTCCCAATTAAGTACTAAATCGTTCTCCGCACAGCGATTTAGTACTACATTTAGATTATGTAAGCAATGTTGGAAAGATGAACCAAAAACCGAAAAATCATCCATAAAGACTTCCATGATATCCTCTACCATACCTTGAAAGATAACCATCATACACCTCTGAAATGTAACAGGGGCATTACACAAACCAAAGTACATCCTCCAGAAAGCATATGTCCCAAATGGACAAGTGAAAGTTGTCTTCTCCTGATCATTCGGATGAATAGCAATTTGGTTATAACCAGAATAACCATCTAAAAAGCAATAGTACGAATACCCGGCTAATCTATCCAACATTTGATCAATGAATGGCAAAGAAAAATGATCTTTTCTTGTAGCTTTAACTCAGCTGCAATGATAACCGGATAACGATTCGAAGAATCTAAGAATTCATAACGAAGATGGCTAAGAAGTTGTTTCAACTCTGGTGCTGCAGGAATTAAGTTTTCCTCCCTTTCCTCAAGCTCTATTAATTTCATATCAGAGTTCATCTCACCATTATACTCCGTTTCAATAAGTTGCAGCTCTAATTCCAATGCCTCTATAATTATGTTCTCATTAAAATATTCATCAATAAAGTTTGACATATCATCAATCTAGTAGCAACTGGCATAGTCGTCATGCATCTTCATTGATCTCTCCATATTAAATATAACAGCATCGTCATTGATTCAAAGAGTCAATTGGCCTGCGTGAACATTTATCAAAGCTCTACCCTTTCGAAGAAAAGGCCTACCTAGGATCAACTAGACTCCTCGACCCTCTTATATATTAAGCACAACAAAATCAGCTGGAAAAATGAATTCATCAACTTTTACTAATACATCTTCAATAATACCGTCTGGTCTCCAAGCCGATCTGTTTGCTAACTGGATAGAAATTGATGTGGGCTTCATCCCTGATAAGCCCAATTTCTAATAAATAGACAAAGGCATTAAATTTATGCTAGCTCCCAAATCATACAGTGTACTATGAAATAGCGAACCCCCTATTTTACAAGGAATATTGAAACTTCCTAGATCCTTCAATTTAGGTGGCATCTCCTAGTGTACCACTACACTGGACTCATTTGTTAGGGCTACCATTTTCATATCCTCATGCCTTCTTTTCCTCAAGGCCAACTCCTTAAGAAATTTCACATAATTAGGCATCTACTCCAATACCTTGATTAAGGGAAGGTTAATCTCTAATTTTTTAAAAATCTCTAAAAATTTAAAGAATTGTACATCTTCTTTCTGTTTCTTAAATCGTTTGGGGAAAAGGCATAGGAGTTTTCTTCATAGGTGGTTGCTCAACAAATTTGATACCTAGTTGACACTTTACCATTCCCTCCTCTTTGGTCTCCTCTGGTGGATTACCATCACTTTTGTCACCTTCACTAGCCCCTTTTGTTGTTACCATAGGCTTCTCACATTGCTCATCTCTACCAGCAATTTCTTTGCCACTCCGAAGAGAGATTGCTTTACAATGCTCTCGTGGATTCACTTCTGTGTTACTTGGAAATGAACTATTCTGAGAAGCACTTACTGAATTAGCAATCTGACTCAATTGTTGCTCAATATTTTTAAAAGCTTTACCAAGATCCATTACTATGGAACTTAAGCTGTCCATCTTAGCATCTCTCTCTTCATTCTTTATAGTCGTTTATTGAGCAAATTAGAAAAAAGAAGTTTCTCATCTCATCTTCTTTATTCTTCTCCTCTATCTTAGCTTGTTGAGCTGAAGAATTTTGGAACCCAGGAGGTGATGGTGGTTGAGGTTACTAAGAGTTTAAATAATTTTGATTCCCATATGATAAATTATTATTTATCTTCTGGCTCGGATGGACATATTTATATTGAGGTTGCTTCTGAAAATTCTGATTTTGATAATTCTGAGGTTGATTCTTATAAAATCCTTTCTCCACCACATATTGCACCTCTTCAGATGGTTCTCCACTTACCAGATAACCACTTAAATTTGAACAGCCCTAATTTCCCACTCTCAGTGCGAGAGCCATCATATGCTGAGTTAAAGTGTCCACTTTATTGGATAGATTATCAAATTGTTCATTACTTTGAAGTACTGCCACCAAATTTGAGGATGAACCTCGCTCATTTCCCCAATGACAATTTGTTAAGGCCATCTTCTCCAATGAAGTATATGCTGCTTCTGGTTCTTGCATCATAAATCCACCTCCAGTTGCTGCATCAACCATTCCTCTTGTTTGAGGAGATAAAGCCAAAAAGAAAGACTGAATCTGCAACCAGTCCAGCATAAATTGAGTAGGACACTTACGAACCAAGTTCTTGAATCTTTCCCAGGCCTCATACAATGACTCTTGGTCTTTTTGCTTGAACTGGCAGATTTCGGCTCTTAATTGAATCATCTTAGCATAAGGGAAGAATTTTGTCAAAAATGTCTCTACCATCACGTTCCAAGTGGCTATTCCGCCTAATGGCGAAGCATTAAACCAGTCTAAAGCTTTATCTCTCAAAGAAAAAGGGAAAAGCCTTAATCGGATGGTTTGATTTGACACCCCATTCATTTTTATTGTTTCACATAGCTGAAGAAACCTTGTAAGATGCTTGTGAGGATCCTTAGTCACTGATCCTCCAAATGTATTCTGGCCTATCATTTGCAACAATGCAGGCTTCAATTCAAAATTATTGGCTTCTATAGGAACTATTCGTATGCCCAAAAATTGGTCAGAAATGATCGGACGAGCATAGTCCAAAAGTGTATGATGCTGTTAAACCTCTCCCATTACTGCCTGTGGCATCTGTGGTAGTAATGGGGCTTCATTATGATGGTCCATCTATCGCTGCTTAACTGTATTACCCTATGCTCCTCGTCAACCATGAGTATTTCTTTGCAGATATCTTCAAGATCGTTAAGAACTTCCTCAACTTCTTCAAAACTGAATTTTTCTTGTTCTTCATCTATATCTCTTCTGGCTGCAATCCTTTGCTCACGCAAACTCCTCTCAATTTTAGGATCAAAAGGCAACAATTCCTTATTTGAAGAACATGTCATGCACTTCTGAAATGTTTTGTTGTTATTTATGCAATGAGAAAATAACCTGCAAAAACAAAAACAAGAAAACCTAGTAATACCGCACAAATAAATTTGCATAACCAAAGTGTTGAATAATAAATTAATAAACTCAACCAACAAAAATTAAACAAACAGGAAATAAAAATTCTGACCACAAAATGTACTCTTCAACTCGATGTTAACTATTCTAGAACCGTTGGGTTCCCTGACAATGACGCCAAAAACTTAGCCTCTAAAATTTGTATGGCTTCTACAAGCGCATAGGTCAAGTAGTGTGGGAAGTCTATTTTTAACCATCAAGCGTAGAAATCCTGTCTTATGTCTGAACAACAAGTATCGATTAATTTTCTGTTAATACAAAATTGAATAGTCTAATAATAATGCTAAAGAAAAATACTAGATTTTGTTACTTAAAACTTCTTGAGCTGAAGACTTCTAGGGAAAACAACTTCACCACCCAATAAATGTTCAGATTAGATGCTGGTTTTTTTATTTTTAATGTCTCATTATGTTGATTTTCTTTTCACTCATCCAAATCCATTTGACCCATGCAATTCAGATTTAAGTCCCTCGGATTCATTTGGCACATGCAACCCAAGGAAACAAAAGTGACTAAATCAAATAGATTAGGAGGCAGATTTGACACATCTCACTTCCTATTTACCTTAATTCATTCTTGTTCCACCCCAGACTAGGGTTAAATTTGATTAATCATGCATTCCATTGATCATCCAATAAAAATAGAATAAATTAAACATAGCAACATTTTAGAATAAATGAAATCCAACATCTAGTCCTCACATCTTGTTTGGGGGCTACATTGCTCTCCTAGAAACGGGAGACTACTCCATAATTCTTTATAAAAACATGATAGACTTACAATCCGTGATCATTGATAATGGGTGAATGAGAAAAAGAAGAAGAAGAAGGATCCTACAAATACAGAAAATCCTAGAATTTCCCGAGGGAAATTTGGATCTAGAAATTGCTTGTATGATCCTCCAAATGTTGATGAATTACCTCTCCCAGCTAGATTAAATTGTCTTTCTCTTATCTTCTACCTTATCTCTAATCTCCCTTTCTCCTAGGTTGTCTCTCATATTCTATTCCCCCTTCCGTTTGGTTTTTTTCTTTTTCTTTTCAATCCCCCTTTTTTCATTGGCCATCTTTGACCTCTAATCCAAGTGCACTTGGGCTGGACTTTCTGAAAAATGCTTTACAGGGCCCAAAAACCAAACATTGACATAATACTCCTCAAAGCCTGCAAAAATTACAAAAAGAAACCAAAACAAACCAAAAACACATATTGTGCACTATAATAATAATAATACAAAAAATGTACAAAAGAGACTTATAATAAAGAAAAGCTATAATAAACATCGCAAAATAATCTAAATTAATGAATTAAAATAGCCATAATATATATATATATAAAATACACCTATCAAGGGCAGAAGGGCGACTGACGTCGTCCGATTCCATAAAGCATGTTGGCTGGACTCGCTAGAATGTTAGGCGTGGAGCGTATTTGTAATGACTTATGTTTAGGGACTTGAGGAGTTAGTCTAGGAGTAAGGGAGAGGTTATAGATATGGTATATTGTGTTGTGCACGGACTCTTAATTGCTGCGTTAGCAGGAGTCCAAGGGTGCAGCGCCTCGACGAGGGTATCACTGCCCGGTCAGCAAGTAGAGGTCAAGGGGATAGCGCCCTATGTGGGGATTCTGGGGCAAACTCCTGGAAGTCAAATTATTTTAGAGAGGCTAAGCCAGATTATCGATTGAGGGCTTGGTTGACACAGCTAGTAGTGGTAAATGTGAGATGTTGTGGTTGACGTGGTCAACCTAGCTCTCTTGTTAGTTGAAATCGACCAATAGAGATTCTATAGTGTGTAGTGCAAGTTTGATGTGAAACAATGTGGTCGACATGGTCGACCTAGCCCCCTATTGGTCAATGTCGATCTATGGAGATTTCATAGAGTTTTCTTCATGAATTGGTCCATATGAGGTTAATTTTCAACGTGTAGTGGATGTGTGGTCGATGTGGGTGTCTGGTCGACGAGTGAATAGGTGGTCAATTTGGGTCGATGTGGGTATATTTTGGTCGATGTCGACTACGCCAGCGTATATGTTGGATATATGTCATTTTATTCTACGCTTTTAGGTTTTTGGTTATTGTGTTTCGAAGCCAAATTCTTTGAGAGAGAGAGAGGAGGAGAGAGAGAGAGAGAGAGAGAGAGAGAGAGAGAGAGAGAGAGAGAGAGAGAGAGAGAGAGAGATGAACCCTATTCTATTTGTTTGATCATGGCTACCATGTTCTTGAGGATGGGAGACGTCTAATGAAGGAGAGTAAGGATCAATGAGGATTTTACGGTTTAAATCCCTAAATCCAACAAAATTTGAGGTCGGAATTTTGTACCTCTCTTAAGCTAATTCTAGGGTTAGATTTTGAGGTTGAATATATATATATATATATATATATATATATATATATCATATGTATAAATTCATATAGGTATGACCTCCTAAATGAATGTTAACCTTCAATGGTGTAATGTGCACATGGTTATTTTGTATGTTTGAAATTAGGAGAGGTTTATGGCCATTTCATGGTTGTGGTGAAGGATCAGTTCATGAGAGATAGAGACCTTTGGGGTGTCCACCGTGATTGGGGGTTACTGTCTGCCTCATGTACACGTTCTTTCGTGTTAGTTTTGCAATAGAGCTTCATGGGAGATCATAAGAGGACTTGCGGGGAGTGAGTGTTGTGAGGCTTCACATAGTTTTTAATTACTTTAAATTGAGGATTGTGTAATATATGTGTTGAACTTATGTGTCATTATAGGTTGAGGCATGTTATACTGAATTGTATATTGTATGGTAATGCATGCCCTGTGAAGTGTTCTCGTTGTATGGATGGATATGTTACTTTGCATTATTGTGTTTTAAATTGTACTATATGACATTGTGATATGGGGCCTATGTGGCTAAGGGCAAGAGTCTGTGTGACTGGCTGTGGTAGCCTGTGTGGTTGAGGTTGTGGTAGCATGTGTACTTGAGGTTAAGGTTCTTGTATGGATGATGTTATGGTTTGTTCATGTTATGTTTGCGTTATAAGTACCTTGTGAGGCTTAAATGATAATTGTTGGACCGCAATGACACCTAGACTTTATTTACCCATTAATTCCTTGGCTTTGGTGTATATGCTCTAATCTTTAAAACGGGACTAACCAAATCCCTGATTTGTAGAGTTATACTATATTTTCTTGACATAATTCCAATTTTGGGTGATTTTCCTTGTATTGAGTTTGATTTTGATTTCGGGCTTTTTCAATTTCAATGAGATTTAGTTGTTCCCTTCTAGAATCTTCCATGGAGAAATATGATTTTGCTTTCACATGTCACCAGAACATCGATGACGGGGTGGAATTGCCTGAAGCTCGAAAAATTGGTTCCTCCCAAAGTAGATTTGCCTAATTTTTGCTATTTTAATACCATATTAACATTTGTTTCAAAAATCAACTTCATGTAGTGTCTATCATGCCCATAAAGTTTTATGATGATTTGACGGTTATTTTCTAGGTAAACTCAATTAAAAAAATTTAAAATAAATAAAGAAAATTTAGAGCTTTTTTTAATTGATTTCTCTTTTGGGTTTTTCAATTAAATTTGCATAAAAATAAATTGTTAGATCATGATATTCCCAAGATTCCAACAATGTTCTTACAGGTTACCTAAATGTATACAGAGAGGGGGGAAATCTATATACATAAAACTAATTCATTTAGTTTTACACTCTTAACAAAGAGCAAGTCGTTTACATGAGAGATTAATCTTGAATGCGTTTGTTTCTTGGGTGGTGTGTTAGTGTCATGTGTAGAATTACGTTAGCAACAGGTATATAAAGGAGTAAAAGACAAAGATACAATATATGTGGTTCAATCAATGTATATGCTCCACAATAGTGAGGGTGTACCTACACCGAGTCCAACACAATATACTTTTTAACATAGTTGGGTTTTGCCATTGTTACAACAGGATTAACTCTCTTCTCTTTTAAATCTTCTATTTTAAATGCAATTACAAAAATAGTATTACTTCAGAACTTACAGTGATGAACTGTTTGGCATAATCTACTCCTACGTATACAATTGTTTACACCTCTTGACCTTCAACCACTGCTTTGGCAAATCGATATCTGTTCATTGAATACAAAGGAATGAGGCTTGATGAACTTACTGTAAATCTGGCTTTTAAACATTTTGTCTCTATTTTTTGAACTTCTCTCTGTTTCACGCCTTAGTATCTCTCTTGATTGTATGCATATGACACTTTCCTAAAGTGAGGTATATTTATTCCTTTTATATGATCGGTTGCGCGAATACACCAGCTAGGGTTAATAATATTCCATTTCTTATCTCCATCGTGCAGTCATATCGCTTTAACCTCGAATAGCTTTCACGTATTCATTCTAACAATTTAAGTACTACAAGTATATCATTAGAATAACTTACTGACATGGCATCCTTATCCGCATTTTGGTCTTTGATTAGGCATTACCTCAAAGATGACTGCCTCGCAGCCTCAAAAGATGCATTCCACAGATGTGCTACAATTTTTATGTTAGAACCTTCAGACCTTCGAGTCAAAGTTTTCCAGCTATGACTCAGTGACAATATGATCCTGGGGTCTGCAAATCTTTGGATCTCCGAGTCTTCGAGATTTTAGTTTAGAGTCAGCGACTAACTAAACTCTGACTTTGCTGATCTTCGACTCGTGTCATCGGGTCATCAGGTCTTTAACCTTTCGAGCCCAATACTCTTCACCCCATTGGACACTAGAGCATTGATGCTTCGGGTCATTGAGTCTTCAACCCTTCAATTCTAGCTTCCCAACGGATCTTCGATCCTGCAGATCTTTGGATCATTTAGGATACTTAGATTATACTGATAAACATAATACATAATCTGACTCTCTCTACGAGCTTACTCTAAGATATTACTCTATGAAGTTGTCCAACCGAGTACGAGTATTCCATCTATTTTATTGCCCTCTTGCTAAACACGGATTATTGATAGCAATAATAATCCAAAAATACTGTGAGAATAATAGATCATCGTATAATTTTACAAGCATGACAAATATTACATGAATATTTAATTAAAATAAATAATTTTTAAAATAAATATGAATGACATATTGAAATAATAAAAAATAATATATAATTTGAATGGAGGTTCTCACTTACCTTAAACTTAAAAAGGAAAATAAAAATAAGCACAATTTCTCCGTATCCAGCGCTGGTTGGGCCAAGGTTTTATACATTTGATATATCTGTAAAACTTTTCGTTTCAAAAGTTATTCTGGAGACTAGTAGAAATCAAAGTTAGGCTCCGTTTTAAGGAAAAATATTACTTTCATGACTTCAATTGGACACACACACATGTATATATTTGCACTTGTTTGAAATTATGTGACAGAAAGAGATTAATGACTAATAAGTGAAGAACCCCCACACCCCACTTTTTTTTCGGTGTTCTGAGATCAAGGATTGGAAAAATGGATGACCACTACCGGCTTATTACTCACAGTGAAATTTGAAGCATTCTCACCCACGTAATCTTTTGTCAAAGCTAGCTACTATAAATAACGCACCACACATTAAGATGGACCAATGTCCTGTGGACACTTGCAAGACGTACATACGATTTGAGGAGGTATAAATTTCGCCACTCAGGTGCTCATAATAACCATAACAGCTTGTTTTGTTTTGAAGTATTGCAAATCAAGAGAACATAAGAAAACAGTGATTTCAGCAAGCAATGGCAGGCCAAGGTCAGCAATTGAGGCACCACATCGCCCCCGGCGCTGATGATTTGTCCGATGATTTCTCCACGGGGCAAGCTCAGGCAATCAATTTATCAATAATAATTATACTTTCTCTCTCTCTTTACTGCCTCGAGTTAGACTTTATTTAATGTCTCAACATATGTTTATATTTTTTTATTTTAACAGCTGAGGAGGCCTCATGACTTTGTCAACCAACCATCCCACCCTCAAGGTGGGCAGGGCACCAATTTCCTTCATCAGGCAGCCCCTCTTTAATCCTTCTCCATAATAATCCTCACTTTTAACTTATTCTTTTTTTTTTTTTTAAATTTACGGGAGACCAATCTAATGTATTTGATTCCACACTAAAACATAGCAGTGCATATTCGACATTGTGATAATTATGGGCACAACCTTATCTTTAATAGATGCTAAAAAATTGGGTGCGTGAGTACTGGGTAGGGTGTTTGAGACTTATATCTGTTTGTGCCAAACCTGTGGTTTATTCTACACTATTTGTGGGGTATATTCTTTTTTTTCTTTTCTTTTATATATATATATATATATATATATATATATATATATATATATATATAACTGTTAAGTTCATATAATTTATTTGCTGTAATGGCAGACTGGAGAGCAAATGAAGAACATGGCCCAGGGGGCAGCTGATGCGGTGAAGAACACGCTGGGAATGAACACCAACGGTCCCCACCACAGTAACACCACCGGCACCAACTCCGCTGGACAGTATGGCAGCTCCGGCATTGGCACAGGCCCAGCCGGAGCCGCCAGCACCGGCTATGGCATAGGAGGCGCCGGCACGGGTACCGGCTATGGATCAGTAGGGGGCACTGGCACCGGCATCAATCATCCGAGCAACCGCAATGCCCAGATTTGAAGTGCTCATTCTCGTCGGCGCCTCCACATTAATTTGGTTGTCGCCTTCTCTCCAGTCTATTTAGACCCGAGAGTTTTGTTGTTTTCGAGTGATTTTTTGTTTTGTTTATGTTGTCTGAGTGCGTGGTAAGTGCAAGAGCGCTCTGTGACAGCTCTATGCTGTTGGAATTAATTAATATCTTTTATTGTTATACGTTTTGAAATCAGTTTCATCCAATTTAAAATATTTATTTAATTTTATTTTTATTTTTCTCCCTACTGCGTTTTCTATGATAATAAAGAATGAAACGATATTCACTCCGTTAATGTATTTTGATTGATTCTCGTTTTCAAAACAAATGATTGAATGTTGGTTGATTCCACAATTTCCTTTGACGCGTAGGATACTTTTTATATATAACATTAACATTCAATTAAAATCCATAGGGCATTGGTTATTAAAAAAACAAATTATTTCTACAAAATAGCACCTGAACATCCTTATAATTTCTTTTTTATCGAATATTTTGTAATGAATTATTATTATATTATACTTTCGATCCGTTATTTTATATTTTCTTCATCTCGTTATGTTTAATATAATTATATATAACCGAGTTTGTAACACAATATATCAAACAACAATTGAAAATATTTACACCGATCGTGTGTTACCTAACATAAGACAATTAGACAAATTTAATTTACCATACAACTTCTTGTAGGTTAAAGCAATGACAACCATAATTTCAGTTGATATTTAATATGGTAATGCCAACACACTCTAATATGCGCTTTGGATACTTTTGTGAATTGTGACAATATGTTTATTTAAATCTCATAGAATTGTTGGTCGCGTGAATTTTAATATTTGGCTAATAAAAATATGGGTTAGACAACTTGACACTAATAAAATGGAGAGATCAATTTGAATGTTTAGAAGATTGAGTTTAATCGTATGATTACTTAATCATATCCATTTGAATTGCAAGTTAAACTATAAAATAATTTATTTAAATCGTAAGATGATCAAATTAAATTGCATAACAATTGGTTAAATTGTGTGACGAGACGATTAATTTCAATCATAAGGTGATTCGTTAATCATAAAATGATTATATTCAATTATAAGACAATTTAATCTACTAATAAGATGATTCAATCGTAAGTTGAATTCTATCGATTTATAAAACAAGTCATTTTAATCAACAATAGTAGTTAAAGACTTAAAATCCAATTATGAAAAATGATTGATAGTGCGCATATGTTCATTGGAAAACCAAATAATTTATGTGATATAACATTTGAATTTCTTACCAAATTAAAAAATGAAGTATTATTAGCAAAGACAAAAGCTCACACTTGTTAATACACACACGAACACACTTTAGTTTACTTAGAATTATAATTATTGAAAATGTAATAGTCTATATTATAAAAGTTCTTTTCAAGTGTAATCCTTGTCTTTTTATATTCTTCATATTATTCTATTCTAATTCAATATGTTGCAAGTGTGAAATCTTTATCATTATAATTCAACATATCAAACAAATTATTGTATACAAGTTAGTGATAACATAATATGTGTTTTATCTTCATTTCTTGCATTTCGTGTTGTCTAAATAATTTGTTTTAGCTATATATATAACCAGTTTATTCACTTCTTGTCTAGACTAGCGTCCTACGAGCGATATCAAAGCAGGTTATTCTCAATGTTCATATCTAAATTGATGAGATGGTTAACAATGGATTTGGCATATACAATGGCACAAACAACCAAACACCATGACGTGCCAATGAATTCTTTGGACAATGGAAAGTTCGAATGATGGGCTACATGTACATTTAACATGAATTGATGTTTAAGATTGTGGAGAATGAACCTTATGTTCCAATGGAAGTTGACAAATCAAGTGAGATAGGTAAAAAGGTAGAATCCAGCAAGGACGTAGAGTTAAGCAAATGTGAATTGAAGATGAAGGATCATGAACAATGGTCCAAAAGGGCCAAACTTGACTATAAAGTGTTTGTTATTCTACATTTGTTACTAAGCGAAAGCATGTTTTTGGATATCCAAAATTGTGTTATAGCAAAAGAGATATAGGATAAGCTTTGCATTTTATATGATGAAAATAAACAAATTAAGTCAAATAAGTGCTCGATGCTCAAACAAGATTATGAGGCTTTCAAATAAAAAATTGACAAATCCTTCAAAGAAATGTACAAGAGATATACAAAGCTAGTATTGGATTTGAGGACACATGAGATTGAAATATTAAATGAAAATATAAATGATAAATTTATCTATTATGTTTCTAGAGTGTTTCATGTAAAGGTTGTATTTATCAAAGAACAGTCTTCTCTTCGTAGACTATGCATTCTCTTGAATCGATATATAACAATTTAAAGTCATATGAGATACAATATATCAGATATGAAAAAGCAAAATCTATAATGAAGGAGAAATAAATAACATTCAAGGTGAGGGAGAATAATTCAACCCAAAAGCCACAATAAACCAAAAGTGAATCAAAGCCTCATAAAAAAATGAAAAGATTGTTTAAAAAGAGCAGAAGAAGTGGCTATGAAAGATCTTCTTCTAAGATGAATTTGAAAAAGAAATTGTGCTACATGACCTAGGTATCTTTTTTTTTTTTAAATGCTAGTATACCAAAAAACAAAAATTAAATTCTTTTAGGCGTGGTAGTAAAACTAAACTTATTATTTTGAAAAAAAAAAACTAAACACATATACAAGACGTATTATTTTAACTGTTTTTCTATATTAAGTCTAATGTTGTATTTTTTATATTTATTATCTTATCAACTTATTGTATTGTTTTCGGGGCTATAAACGAACCGAGCCGAGCCGAATAGTAAGATGTTCGAATGTGTTCATTACTATTCATTAATGAACCGAACCGAGCACAAGTCTTAAACTATGTTATTCACGAATACGATTTCACAAACTTGTTCACACAAGTTTACAAATATGCGTTCACAAACTTGTTCACACAAGTTAACGAATACAATTACTAAATCATAAAAATATACAAAAATAATTCACACTGTAAACTTATCCAAAACAATACAATTGATTAATTATTAAACTGTGCTATCTTTGTTTAATATGTTTAAATAATTACTATATGTAATTTATGTAATGACCCATGTTTTAAGATCTGAGAGGTAGCCATTTGATGGAATGCATATTGAGGGATGAAAATATCTAAATGGGGATGTACTCGTCAAACGAAGCATTTTAACAGTAATAGAGTTTAATTTAGAGTTAAAGCCCTGTAAGGGTAATTTTAATATTTTAAGAAATTAAATAAGAAAAATATAAATATAGAGAATAGGGGAGAAACCCTTAATTTTGCTTTTGTGTGTGCGTATGTGAGACGTGAAGAAAGAGAAAGAGAAAGTGTGAGAGAAAAAGAGAGAGCATGTTTGAGGAGGAACAAAGAAATTACAAAGGGGATTGACGATCCAAATTCAAATCGATCAAATTTGAGGTAGAGATTCATTCTTCGCACTTGTTGGACCCCATTTTGTCCGGGTTGGACACACATTCATTGTCCGCTTTAAACTTCTTTTCTATTTGTTAATCAATTTGTGCAGCTAAATAAAGAGACGTGATCGTTAATTCGAAGGGTGTGTTTGGATAAAAAGACTTTCAAACGCCAAAGAGTCAGTCCGAGGTGATAGAGAATCAAATTTCAGGATCAACGCCTTCGATCGTGCTCAATTCCGATGTCAAACAAGGAAGTTATGGTCAAAACCGTATTTGAACCGCTAACGGTGGTCAACTAGCGGCCAATATTCAAAATGACACTCCGGATCAAGTCACGACTCTCATTTTATTAATCCTCTCATCATTCTAAGAATTTTGATATATATATATATATATTCGCCCACAGAGCTTATTTTCAAAAAAAAATTAAAATAAAAAAAATCATTTTTCGGCAATAAACGATTTAGGGACGCACAATACAGGCTTGTCGCAAAAATAAAATTATTTTAAAATAAAAATGACACCTGGACGTTCATCACGATGCCTCGAGTCCAAGAATAATTTTTTTGAAATTTTTTAAAATCCGAGTCGTCTTACCGATTCCCAAAACCCAAAAACATCAGTTTAAATTATCCAATTGAAAATTTCAAAAAACCCTAGCCGTCACTTTTTTATTTTTCCCGCCAAACCTAGTCCAGATGTCATCTATTTATTGGTTCAAGAATAAAAAAACAAAACAAAATCAAAAAGCAAAACAAAAGAAAATAAAACAAAATTAAAAACAAGGGTCAACTCTCTCTCTCTCTCTCTCTCTCTCTCTCTCTCTCTCTCTCTCTCTCTCTCTCTCTCATCTCTCTCCCGTCTCCCTCACCCGACACACAACATAGAACCCAGCGACGCAGACCAGTCTCGTCTCTTTCATGTTGTCCCTTCTTCCCCAGGCGCAGAGGTTGTTTTGGGCATAGATTCCTTCACCTTTCTCCTTCCCATCTTTCCCCTGCTTTGCCGAAATCGGCTTTCCCTTCTGCCGCTGCAGCCGCGCTCTGCCCACGCCCATGCCTCATCTCTCCATGCCACACCCAATCAAACTTCCATCTCCTCTTTATATAAGCTTATCTTCTCCACCAAACCAAAAGGGGGGGCTTTCTCAAAATCAAAAACAAAAAAATCTATTGGAACAACCTACAAATCCCGTCCTTCCTAGAGAGTCTCCCCGACTGGAAGCCACACCACCGTCCACCGCCACCTTTACTCCCCCCAGCCAGCCGACGCCGACTACACCAACTGCCACTGCCTTAATCACCACGACGGACAACCTTCTCGTCCATCCCACACGGCCCTGGTGTTGAATATCAGTCTAAGACACCATCTGACGTCAACCGACGCCATAACCCTCCTCGGCGTTATGAAAGTGTTGATCTCTTTTACTGTCATTGTTTCATTATTCCAACACTACAAACACTGTCTATTGTTTTGTTACGTATGTTTTCCCCCCGCCTAGTTATTGTTTTATTATTGTTTTGAGTCTTTGTTTATATAATTTTCAAACACTACTTGAAACTATCCCCCACACGAGATGCCGGCAACGTACATCCTATAGCTTCAGTAGCCTCTGCTGCATCATACCACTAGGCCAACGTACCTTTCCCCACCAGTTCAGACCCACACAAATCTGTTTTTAAAAAAAATGTTTTGTTTCATTTCATCTTTTTTTTATTTTAATTTTTTATTTCTATTTGTTTACGTGACATTGTTGTTGTCCTGTTTTATTTTGTTTCCACTACTAGTGAGTTCCACCTGTGCATTTCTATTTCTTTATGTTTATTCTATCTTAACCAACTTATTTGTACGGTTTTTTTTATCTTTTTCTTTTTCGTGTGTTTCATATCTAACCTTTGCTTTTGTATGGGCGTTGTAATCTTTCTTTATGTAATTTAATTTTTCGTGAGTTCCACCTGTGCATTGCTTTTGTAATTTTCTCTTTTGTTATTATATGTTTATTTGTGATCAGGCCTAAGGCCTTTTTATTGTAACATGTAATCAAGAATCAAAATAGTGGAAATGAGAAAAAAAGAAAGAAAGAAAAAAAGGAGAGAAAAAAAAGAAAAAGAAAAGAGACAGCCTTGTTTTAATTTTGTAAATGTCACTTTCACACACAAACATCTTTATTTATGTTTTCTTAATATTGTTCCAAAAAATGTTTTAAAGTTAGAAATGTTTTTAAAAAACAAAAAAACAAAACAAAAACAAAACAAAACAAAAAGACACATTTTTTTAACACACAAAATATTACTCATGTAAAAAAAACATCATTTATTTGTTTTCTTCAAATACAAATTAATCATGATTTATTTCTTAAAAATTCTTTTGACATAATCCTCTTTAAGTTCATTTTAGACCTCTTAGGTATACAACGGTTACAATCTTTCTTGTATTCGCCAAACATTTTTTTCTCTTTCTACATTTTTAGAACTTTTAGAAATTCTTTTAGGATTTGTTAAGTAAATTTTAAAACACTTTTAGGCTAATTCTTTGATTTGTACATATTTTAAAATTTTAGGATTTCTTTAGACTTTTTAGGGTAATATGACTTAATTCAATTTTGATAAATAATTTAGAAAAAATAAAAAGAGTAGAAACTTTAAGCCCTTAGGAAAACAAATTTAGCCTTAAACAAGTGAAAATTAAGATAAGCAAATAAAACAAATTAGAAATCTCCTTCCTCCTAAGATAGGTACCGAAAGGGCGTCGCGGGGGTGTTAATTCTTTCCTGCACGTAATCAACTCCCGAACTCGGCTTTGGCAACGTGGACCATTTTTAGGTGACCAATTGCACCAAAAAAACAGTTGGTGGCGACTCTATTGTTTCTTTTCATCACCATTCGGGTGAAGGGTGGGAGAACCGCATCCCCAAAAGCGGGTTTCCTCACGGACGAAATCCGGTGATGACAGTTGGCGACTCTGCTGGGAACTGTTAGAGAGTTAGGCCTAGGTTTAGGATTAGGAGGTTTATTCTTTGTTTTAAATTGTTTTATTTTTTCATTCTTTATTTATTCTTTATTAATCGATTTATTTACTGCGCTGAATTGTCGTTGCATGATAGTTTTGATTTACGCGTTTTAATGCTATGACAGTTATGTTTTATCACTTTCCCTAAATTATTGCATTCATGCATAAGCCCTATACCCGAGTTTTTATCACAGTCTAGGTTAGCAAGGTTTATTAGGGTGCCCTGCGCGTTGATCATTGTCCGCAATGGGACCCCGGACTCCTCACTCAAGCTTGAGGTCTTTTTAAGGTTCATCCTTTTAAGGCCCCCCTCCGGTAAATCCCATGGCGTACGGAGTCCTCTATAGAGGAAGTTTGGGGACCAACGAATAAGATAGGTTCAGCAATAGAAGTCCATTAGGGACATTGACATACATGTTGTTTGCTCATTTTAGCCTTCCTTTTGAAGGATAGGTGCATTCATATTAGACTATAATGTTACTGCTATCTTATTGTATACTGTCTTGTAAATATTCTTGTTGTTATTGTTCATATATTGTCTCTTTATATATATATATTGTTATTTTTCTTACTTTGTTTTGTTTTATGTAATTGTTCATATGAATATTATTGTTTTACTAACCTTATTTTATGTATATTATTGTTCTTTTTACTGACCTTGTCTTCATTGTATACATATTAATGTTGTTTTTCTTTTAATCTTATCTTGTATATTGTTATCCTTTTAATTTGATTTTCATTCATACATTTGTTCATATAGTCTTAGGACATAACTACCAAACATAAATTTAGGTGTACATTCAAGCATTCATTACTTAGTTTAGGGGTAGTTGAGACTAGGTTTCATTAACTCATATGTGTTTGTGAATTTCATAACTAAAAAAAAGAGTGACAAAAAAGGGAGAAATCATGTAAATAATACAAATCTTTAGGACTCATAACATGTTTCATGCATCAATCTAAGAAGGTTAGGTTTTTAAAACTCTCATGCACATCCTTACATGCATGCATGCCTTCAGCATAAAAAATGAAAAAATGAAAAAAAAATAAAACATAATAAAAGGGAGCTTACCACAGTTTACCTCTTTCGGAAGTCAACATAGCGCACCGATACAATCTGCGATCCCATCACCAACAATCATCCACTTCAATGGCAGACAAAACTGAAAGTCGTTTTACTAGTTTGGAGCAAGGGCAACAAGAACTTCAGAATCAGATGAGGGTCATGATGGAAATACTGACTAAGATGGCAGCTGAAAAAGATAGGGGTTCTATTGAGGTAGACACAAACTCCCCTCATGGGAAGCCACAAGAAGCACCACTACCCCAAAATTTCATGCCAACGCCACCTCAAGTATCTGTTCCAACCAATGTGAATCCTGGACCTTCAAACCATATGTCATTTGTTCAACCAAATCCAGTGAATGTTGCTGAACCGATGGAGACTTCAATAGATAAAGAAGACGACCAGTCCCTGGCAATAAAGCAATTGGAGGAGAGACTAAGAGTTGTGGAAGGAACAAAAACAAATGGAATGATCAATCCTCAAGACTTGTGCCTAGTCCCTGGAGTTGTTCTACCATGAAAATTCAAGGTTCTTGAATTTGAAAAGTTTAATGGATCTCAATGCCCTAAGATGCATATCACTATGTACTGTAGGAAGATAGTTGCTCACGTCAATGATGATAAACTCCTAATTCATTGTTTTCAAGAAAGTTTGACTGGAGCACCACTCCAATGGTATATTCAGTTGGAGGGACATCATATCAGGACCTGGAGAGACCTTGCAACTGCATTCCTAACGCAGTACAAGCATGTCACGGAGTTGGAACTCGATAGGTTAGCACTATTGGCTTTTGAAAAAGGGACTAATGAGAGTTTTAAAATTTATGCTAGAAGGTGGAGGGAGGCAGCTATGGAAGTCTAACCCCCATTGATTGAAAAGGAGTTAACCACGATGTTCATCAGAACTCTAAAGGGGGTATACTATGAGAAGTTAATTAGCAATGTGTCTAGCAACTTTGCAGACCTGTGGCTTCTTGGGAACGCATAGAGGATGGTATCAAGGAAGAGAAGCTTCATGGAGATACACCTGATCCACCAAAGAAGTCTCCACTGGGAGGAAAAAAAAAGAAGCTGATACTTAGGTAGAATCCTCCTATTCTTCAAGGCACTTTTGGGGCATACCCAGGTCTTTTTCCTGCACCCGGATTTTATGCAGGGTCACCTCCATTTGCAGCCTATGCAGCCCCAGTATCCCAATTCCCAACATATCAACCACTAAGGGGAGCCTCTAACCTTCTTCCACCAGTCCCACCTCCGACTGTGCAACCAGGGCCCCAGTAGACGCCCACAAGGCCAAATCAAGCTTCCAACAAGACTAAACTAGAATTTGACCCAATTCCCATAACCTATACTGAGTTATATCCCCAGCTTTTGAAAGCCGATATGGTGAGCCCCATACCAATGGGAGAAGTGAAGCAACCTTACCCGGAATGGTATAAAGCAAATGCCCGTTGCGCCTATCACAATAACGGAGTTGGTCATAACATTGAGGGTTGCATTGCCTTCAAGAGAAAGGTCCAACATCTGCTCAATTCCAAATTGTTAGATTTCTCAAAGCAAGCTAGTGCACCAAATGTCAACTCAAATCCATTGCCAGAGCATTCCAACTAGTGAACGTGGGAGCCATTGGAATAAAGGAGAGAAACAAGCTTTGTTTCACCATGGGAAACTCTGTGGGAGTTTAAAACTTTTTCTTGTGTTTGGTTTTGTCAATCTTGTTTTACATTCTGCATGCCTATTGAAATTCTAGAATTGTGTTCCTTTGTTTGGCATTTGTGAAAAAATAATCAAGTCTATCCTTTTAAAAGATGTTTTACCCGTATTTTTTATGCAAAGTTTATTACTACTTGTTTACTCTCTCGGCATGGGTAATAAGCCCAACAGGGGCATACCGAACCAAGAATCTGGGCTATTTAGATCTACCCAAAACCAGAAGGACGATCAAGGAGCAATTACCATTGAAATCAAAGGATAAGACTCAAAAAAAGCAGCATTCACTTCAAACAGGGGCATTTGATACCGAAGGGTTCCTTCTGCTACCGAAAGATAAGTTCATTTCTGTTTTGAGCATTTTGAGACAAATTTTGATTGTTTAAAATGAAAAGAGGCCATCTTTTCTTTCCTCGTAATACTACCATCACTACCCCTTTTGAGCCTAAGTATATTTCTTTCAAATAATCCGATCCATAGTTCACCCCATATTGGGGTAATCTATAAGTGTCAAGACCCCATGCTGGGGCAATTTTGTAAAATAATTTTTATAGTGGGGTAGTTTTTAAGACCCCTCATAGATACATACCCCACAATTGGGGTAGTTTTTGTTTTAAAAAAAAAAAGCAAAAGGAAAGAAAGAAGGAAAAAGCATAACCCTCATGTTAGGGCAGTTTTTAAGACCCCTCATAGAGATACCCTACAATCGGGGCAATTTTTGTTAGATAGAAAAAAGATAGCGAAAGAAAAATAAGAGAAGAAACATTTTGTATAGTAAGATCCCGCATTAGGACAGTTTTGAAAAGTACTCCCATCACTGGGGCATTTTTTTTCATATTTTTCTCATGTAACATAGGAAAAATAAAGCTAGTCTGAACTATGGATCAAATCTAGCCTAGAAGAGGTTTGTGCCACTTTATACCCTTTCTTGTTAAACCCAATAGCCCAAGCCTACATTATGGTCCTAACAAAGTCCTCTTGGATTAAACAATCAACATTATTTCTCAAATGCTCAAAAAGAAACAAGGTCATGAATATTCAAGGCGGACTTGATGAAAACCCGCAAGGGCATCAAGGGTAAAATACAAAGCCATCTACAAGACATAAGGAACAAAAAGCAAGAAAATAAGACGGGCTTAGTGAAAACCTGAAAAGGCACTAAGAGCAAAATTCAAAGCCAATAATGAGGTCAAGCATTCAAGGCCCAAGATCAGTCAACATCTTCTCCAAGTAAGTCACCGAGCTTCAAGACTTCAGCAATCAGACATCCCCTCAGATCAAGCCTCTACCTATCAAGTTCAAGATTTGTAAACATCTTTTACGATTGAGCCTTTGAGTATCAAAGTCCAACAACATCCAACATTCTTTGAGCTTCAGAGCATCAAGAGTCCAAGACTACCAAACAAACAATCAATATCTCCAATCAAGTCCTTACGTCTCAAGATTCAAACAACCAAGTATTCTCTCCAACCTTGTCTCTGAATACCTAGGTCCAAGCCATTAGATAGAATTGTCCATTGATATTTCCAAACCCTCAAATCCATGCCAGACCAAGCTGAAGACTACACCTAGTTAGTTCAGAAACTTTGGAAGGCTTCCCCACAAAAGCTTTTACCTCTTTCAAGTGAGAAAACAAGTGGTGATTCTACATTGCATGTTTCACAAATTATTTTTAACAAATTTTATTTTTAAATTCAATTGCTTTGTGTGCGTCACTTTCAATAAAATGTTTATCCCCCAACTGAGTTTCCTAGGGTATCACTCAGCAAGAATACCACGGCCAAGCAAGAAAAGGTTCCCGACTGAATGAACCTGCTCCCCAACCAAGGCCCAAGCCATCCAGGAATACAACGACCTCCTAACAAGGTTCAATAGATTTGGAACAGTTTCTTGAGCATTTTGACAGTCTGAAGAAATCAAGTAAGCCTGCCCAGCGACCGGAGCACCTTCAACCAAAGAGTTTTCTAAATAAGATCTGAATCCCCTTCCCCAACAAGTCCAGTTGAATTTTAGCAGCACCAAACCCCCTAGCGATTTAAGCTCCCTTTTAAAATAAGATTCATCATGCATCCTAGACATGCATCTCGTTGCATTTCATGCATCACTTGCATACATTCATCATTTTCTTCTATTTCAGGAACGTTATCGCCTCTGAAGATCCCAAGAGATCATCCTTAACAAGCATCCCCAAGTAACGAAGCCCTAAAAGCTTCCGTTGTTCAACCATGAAAGTTATTCTTTGTGATTTCTCAAGCCCTAGAAGCATCGGTGACAATTAAATAAGCATCTCATTCTTTTACAGGTAACCTCGTAGAGCGATCTCATTGAGTGAACTCGTAGAGGGAGCCCCTATTGAGTCATTAGCATATTTAATTAGCAATCATTGATTCATTTTCAGGCCCTAGATGCCATTTCAGTCCCTCGACCTTAGCGGTCATTCCTCGTATCCTTTCGGGAAGTCCGTAGGCAGTTCCCCTACACTTATCCCACTTTTCTGTTTTATCTCTTCAGGAAGTCCACCGGCAGGTCCCCGGTAACTATCCCTAGTCTTTTTTAAAATTTTCCTTTCGGGAAGTCCGCAGGCAGTTCCCCTGCACCTTTCCCACCTTTCTTTTTCATTCTTTCGGGAAGTCCACTGGCAGGTCCCCAGTAACTATCCTTAGTTTTTAAATTTACTTTTGGGAAGTCCGCAGGCAGTTCCCCCACACTTATCCCACCTTTATTTTTCAATTCCTGTCGGCCCTAGATGCTTTTTCAATCCTTGTTAGCCATAGATGCCTTTTAAGCTTCCGACTTTTTGCCCTTTCCAATTCCTGTTGGCCCTAAATGCTTCTTCAATTTTCTTTGGCCTTAAAAGCCTCCTTTCCAACCATGATTGTTCTACCTTGCTTCAACATCAGGTAAGTGCTCCAATCCGTCCAAAATGATTCCATTCTTATCTTTGCACATTATTTGTATACAAACAATGTACAAAGAGGGGCAGCTGTTGGATCCCATTTTGTCCGGGTTGGACACACATTCATTTTCCGCTTTAAATCTCTTTTCTATTTGTTAATCAATTTGTACAACTAAATAAAGAGACGTGATCGTTAATTCGAAGGGTGTGTTTGGATAAAAAGACTTTCAAACGCCAAAGAGTTAGTCCGAGGTGATAGAGAATCAAATTTGAGGATCAATGCCTTCGATCGTGCTCAATTCCGATGTCAAAAAGGAAGCAATGGTGTGGTCCAACTAGCGGCCAATATTCAAAATGACACTCTGGATCAAGTCACGAATCTCATTTTATTAATCCTCTCATCATTCTAAGAATTTTGATGTATATATTGCATATATTCACCCACAGAGCTTATTTTAAAAAAAAAATTAAAAAAAAAATTCGATAATAAAGCGATTTAGGGACGCACAATACAGGCTTGTCGCAAAAATAAAATTATTTTAAATTAAAAATGACACCTTGACGTTCATCACGATGCTCCGAGTCCAATAATAATTTTTTTGAAATTTTTTAAAATCCGAGTCGTCTTACCGATTCCCAAAACCCAAAAATATCAGTTTAAATTATCCAATTGAAAATTTCAAAAAACCCTAGCCGTCACTTTTTTATTTTTCCTGCCTAACCTAGTCCACATGTCATCTATTTATTGGTTCAAGAATAAAAAAACAAAACAAAATCAAAAAGCAAAACAAAATAAAATAAAACAAAATTAAAAACAAGGGTCAACTCTCTCTCTCTCTCTCTCTCTCTCTCTCTCTCTCTCTCGTCTCCATCTCTCTCCCGTCTCCCTCACCCAACACACAACACAGAACCCAGCGACGCAGACCAGTCTCGTCTCTTTCACGCCGTCCCTTCTTCCCCAGGCGCAGAGGTTGTTTTGGGCATAGATTCCTTCTCCTTTCTCCTTCCCATCCTTCCCCTGCTTTGCCGAAACCGGCTTTCCCTTCTGCCGCTGCAATCGCGCTCTACCCACGCCCATGCCTCATCTCTCCATGCCGCACCCAATCAAACCTCCATCTCCTCTTTATATAATCTTATCTTCTCCACCAAACCGAAAGGGGGGCTCTCTCAAAATCAAATACAAAAAAACCTATTGGAACAACCTACAAATCCCGTCCTCCCTAGAGAGTCTCCCCAACTGGAAGCCACACCACCGTCCACCAGTGCCTTTACTCCCCCCAGCCAGCCGACGCCGACTACACCAACTGCCACCGCCTTAATCACCACGACGGCCAACCTTCCCGTCCATCCCACACGGCCCTAGCGCTGAATATCAGTCTAAGACACCATCCGACGTCAACCGACGCCATAACCCTCCTCGGCGTTATTGCACTAACCTGACGTCATCCATTCCTGATCAGCCACAACACGCACAGACCTCGCCGCTCCAGTAGAGTCACTGATCACGAGGCCTCCTTGGGGTTAGGGATGGCAACGGGGCGGGTTTGGGACGGGTCATCCCAACCCCGAACTCGTCTCATCTAACAAAAACCCGTCCCGAACTCGTCCCGAACCCGTGACGGGTCAGATAAACCCATCCCAAACCCATCCCAATTAAAAAGACTTAACCCGAACTCGCCCTGCCCCGTCCCATTTAATATTCGGGTCAAGCCGGGTCATAGCAAAAACCCGCCCCGAATCCAAATAAAATTGGTTACAAGCATGATTTAAATTTAAAATAACTTTAATGTCTAATAATGTATTGAAGATTAAAATAATAAAGAGTAGCCAATTCAATCCAAATTCCAATGGGCCATAGCAGGCACCATCATTCTAATATTAAATACTACCCAAGATAACATAAATATTAGTCTACAAGGACAGTAGGCAACATCCCACAGGGCTGCATCCCGCAGGCAGTGTTTAAATGCAAAATTGCAGCTTTTACAATCCACAGGAAGTGTTCCACAGGCCATAGCAGGCAGTTGCAGCATCCCACCGGCCATAGCAGACAGCATCCCACAAGTCATAACAGACAGCATCCCACAGGCAGTGTTTAAATGCAAAATTGCAGCTTTGACAATCCACAGACAGTCTAACTCAACTATAAAATTATAGTAGATTGTTCCCTGTTACAAAATTATGAAAGTAAAAAAAAATGACAGATTTAGATAAAATTATACAAATTCTCAATATTTACATTACGGACAATACAGATAAGCTTTATCTATACCTATTAGCTGCTTTCATCTTCAAAGCTAGATGCCTACTTCAGAATCACCATCATCCACAATTGAATAAACACAAGATAAGTCTGCTGTCGAACCAATTGCTATATAAGAGAAAACAGATATTAATATTTAAATATAAATTTAAATAATGATATAATCTAACATGTTTATAAAAAATCACCATGCATATCAGCCCACAACCAATTTTGAGTACACATTAAGGCTTCTAAAGTTTCAGGATGAAGTTTACTGCGGTGTGGACACACAACTCTACCACCTGTACTAAAAGCAGATTCTGATGCAACAGTTGATACAGGAATAACAAAAATGTCTCGAACAATCCTTTGCAAAGTAGGATACTTCACACCATTTGTCTTGCACCAACTTAACACATCAAGATCTAGAGACTTTGGCTAAACAGGTTCATCCAAGTAATGGTCCATCTCAGATTTTACATAGACATTCTGTGTAGTATTTACTAACAAAAGCATAATAGCCATCTAGATTATCATGCCCCTCAACACCATTAACATCTGTGTGAGACTCTATTACATGTGTGTAAAAAAAATCTTCATTCGACCCAGACCTTGATTGATACTCATCAAGTAAATCATAACAATTTTGTTTGATCTTTTCAATTTCATTTGAAGATTCAAATCCATAAATCAAACTATAATAATACTCCACGATCTTCATTTTGTACCTTGGGTCTAGGACAATTGCTACTGACATAACCATGTGACACACACTCCAATACTTGTCAAACTTCCCTATCATTCTCGACACCATCATTCTTACAACTTCATTTTCGCACACTGCCCACTTAGACAAAGCTATCTTAATGTCGCAAACTTTAATAAAAAAGATATTTGCTGTAGGAAAGTTAGTCCCATAAAATGACTCTGTAGCATGATAAAATAATTTTAACTTGCCACAAACCTCTCTTGCTAATTCCCAATTAGACGTAGATGGCACACATGTATAATGTTTCTCTCGTTGTCTCAAACGTGGGAAAACATCTGTATACAATAATGCAGTGGATATCATCAAATAAGTAGAATTCCATCTAGTCTTACAATCAAGTGCCAATTTCTTAGTACAAGAAATTCTTAATTGGCGAGCTGCATCCTCAAATTTCTCCACCCTTGATGGAGTTGCTTCCCAATACACAACAATGCCACGGATTTTTTCAATTGCGGGCCCTATGACATCTAAACCATCTTTCACAATTAAATTCAAAATATGTGCACCACATTGCATATGAAGCATCTTCCCATCAAGTAAAATTGAATTACTTAAAGATAACTCATCCGAAATAATATCAATCATTGCATCATTGGTTGAACAATTATCTACAGTAATTGTCATCAACTTTCCATCAATATTCCAATCCAGCAAGCATTCCATGAGTTCCATCAAACAATCAGCTAGGGTTTCTTTATTATGAGGAGCTGGCATATACCAAAACCTAAAATATTCATGTCAAGTCATTAATATTTTTATGAATAAGTATAATTACAGACAAATAAGAATAAAACAATATATATTTGAAGGACATAAAATATATTTTTAACTAACGTTATAAGCCGATGTTGCAATAAGCAAGAATCATCCACAAAATGTACTGTGACAGCCATATAACCCTTGTTTTGATTAGATGTCCACATATCAGTTGTAATAGCAACTCGGCTATGGAGGTTTTCTAACAACTTATTAGTTTTTTGCTTCTCACTCTCATAGATTTTTAAAATGTCACTCCTAATTGTGTTACGGGAAACCATTTTGAACAAAGGTTGGAGGCCTTTAACAAATTTTTTAAAAGCAAAATGATCAACAATTAAAATAGGGTACTCATGAATAATGATTGCATGAGCAAGATCCCTTCTTGATGCATCTTGATCAAAAGTGAAACCACCCATCTGGACTTTTCCATCCATCTTTCTTTCTTGAAGGGTTAAGATTTGTTGTTTAATGTCACAATTTTTCCTTTTTGCACACCTATCCAAATGGTTATGTAAATGTTTGGTGCCATTCTTACTGTCACATTTAAGTCTTGAATTGCAATGAATGCAAGTGGCAAAGTCTTCCCCCTTCACATTTTGCCTTTTAAAATCATTCCATACTGTAGAGGTTAATTTTCGTTTTCTAGTTGGTGCTATAGGATCAGTCTCTGCTTGAGTAGACGTTGGAGTGGGTTGTGAATCAGTTGGTACGGAAGAAAAATTTCCAGCTTCTGAAGATGCCATGTTTATGTTATCCTGCCAAAATATATATACACTTGAACAAATACTATTCCAGTATCAATAATTATTCCAATATATATGACGTGTTATTTCATTCCAGTATATAAAAAAATATTGGAAAAATATATTCTATTATTTTCCATTATATAACGATGTGTTACACGATGTGGTATTCATTGTCTACACTGGATGTATTTTCTATCACATATATGTGTACTCTATTTTATATGTTTTATTGGTTCTAAAAATGTTTTCGTTGTTTACATACTGTCTTCAAATCAAATGTTGCAATAGAGTATATATCCAATCATCCAGATGAGAAAAAAAACAAAGACAATGAAAAAGATACTGAATTTTGAACACTGTCTTGGCTAAAATTACAGCAAATAAAAATGGCAATGAAAAAAATAAAGATAATAAAAAAACAAATTGAAACACATAAATCCGAAAAAAATCAGACAATCAACTATCCAAACACAAATCGGAACTTGAAAACAGAAGAATAATTGAATAAAACAACAGAAGAAGAAGAATACACGCTCACCGGTTGCGATTGCACATTGCCATTAGCCATTATACAAAGATAGATCAAGATTGATAGAGGTTGAGCCGAGATCAGGAGGCTGCGACGAGATCGAGGGAGGGTGAGGGAGAGACCGAGACGAGGAGAAGAAATCGATTGAGGTTGCGCTGCTGAGAAGAGATCGAGAGAGGTTGCACCTCCGAGAAGATCGCTTGAAAGGGAGACAAAAGTTCGATATAGCAGCGATCACTTGGGCCGCAGCACTGCAACAGCCGTTGAAGTGCAAGACGCCGAGAGCGAGAATCTGAGAGAAACATTTGCGCTGCGGATAGAAAGGAATCTTACAAAACTAGGGCAACAACAGTTGGTTTAATAATATATTAATATGTGATACACTACAATTATTATGCATAATAATATGTTTATATATAATAATATATGTACACTACAGCTGGATGCTCGGATCACGTGTGGGTTAATTTATGTATAATAATATATTTATATATAATCAGGTCAGGTCGGGTTTTTAATACATAACCCGAACCCGATTGGGTTTTTAAAATATAATACCAAACCCGCCCCGAACTCGATTATGAAGACCTGAAACCCATCCCAATAGGGGCGAGGCAGGGTGGGTACCCGGTTTGACCCGAAAAATTGTCATTCCTACTTGGGGTGACGCCATCCTACGACGCTCCACCAGTTCACCGTCCTGCATCTCCCAATTTCATGGAGGCCGGCTAGTCTCCAGGAAAGACAGAAGGAGGCACCTAGCTCGTGGAGGAGCTGTATTTGGGAGAGCGTATTCCGGTCTGTTGGGTTTTGTTTCAGTCCATTTATTGTTGGTTCTTGGTTTTTAGTCGATGTTGTCATTGTTTGTTTGGTGGTTGTTGTTGGTGATTTCAATTCGTGGTTGTGATCTATTTTCATGACTGAATATCCTCTATCCTAACCATGAATGTCAATCCATGTCCACACTTCGTACGTTTTCTACTGACCATTTCAGCATGAACGTTGATACATGTTTGCTACCTATGTTTGACACTAATTGTTTGAGTAATGATTTTCGACACTATTCTGATTTGTTCTGGTTTATTCTGGTTTGCTCATCCATATTTTTGATTGCTGAGTAATGTTTGAAGGGTGATTTTCTGGTTTTTCTTTCTTTCTTAACTGCTCGGAGTAATGACTTTTAGACACTGTTTTTTTCGTTTTGTTAGATACTTGGTTTTTTTATAGAATACCCAGTTTTTTTTTCTGTTTCCCCCTATCATGAGCGTCAATCCCTGTTTTTATTAAACCACCTTCTTTGTCTTTGCTTGCATATTCATTTTCCTTTAATAATCTATCCATTTGAATGTTGGTCTTTTTATTTGTGCGATAACACCTGTACGCACTGCCTATTGTTTTCACGGAAAGTGTTGATCTCTTTTACTGTCATTGTTTCATTATTCCAACACTACAAACACTGTCTATTGTTTTGTTACGTATGTTTTCCCCCCGCCTAGTTATTGTTTTTTTATTGTTTTGAGTCTTTGTTTATATAATTTTCAAACACTGCTTGAAACTGTCCCCCACACGAGATGCCGACAACGTACATCCTATAGCTTCAGTAGCCTCTCCTGTTTTATTTTGTTTCCACTACTAATGAGTTCCGCCTGTTCATTTCTATTTCTTTATGTTTATTCTATCTTAACCAACTTATTTGTATGGGTTTTTTTTTATCTTTTTCTTTTTCGTGTGTTTCATATCTAACCTTTGCTTTTGTAGGGGCGTTGTAATCTTTATTTATTTATCTTTTTTTTTTGTAATTTTCTCTTTTATTATTGTATGTTTATTTGTGATCAGGCCTAAGGCCTTTTTATTGTAACATGTAATCAAGAATCAAAATAGTGGAAATGAGAAAAAAAGAAAAGAAAAAAAGAGAAAAAAAAATGAGAAAAAAAAAAGAAAAAGAAAAGAAAAGAGACAGCCTTGTTTTAATTTTGTAAATGTCACTTTCACACACAAACACCTTTATTTATGTTTTCTTAATATTGTTCCAAAAAAATGTTTTAAAGTTAGAAATGTTTTTAAAAAAACAAAACAAAAACAAAACAAAACAAAAAGACACATTTTTTTAACACACAAAATATTACTCATGTAAAAAAACATCATTTATATGTTTTCTTCAAATACATATTAATCATGATTTATTTCTTAAAAATTCTTTTGACATAATCCTCTTTAAGTTCATTTTAGACCTCTTAGGTACACAACGGTTACAATCTTTCTTGTATTCGCCAAACATTTTTTTCTCTTTCTACATTCTTAGAACTTTTAGAAATTCTTTTAGGATTTGTTAAGTAAATTTTAAAACTTTTTTAGGCTAATTCTTTGATTTGTAAATATTTTAAAATTTTAGGATTTCTTTAGACTTTTGAGGGTAATATGACTTAATTCAATTTTGACAAATAATTTAGAAAAAATAAAAAAGTAGAAACTTTAAGCCCTTAGGAAAACAAATTTAGCCTTAGACAAGTGAAAATTAAGATAAGCAAATAAAACAAATTAGAAACCTCCTTCCTCCTAAGATAGGTACCGAAAGGGCGTCGCGGGGGTGTTAATTCTTTCTGCGCGTAACCAATTCCCGAACTCGGATTTGGCAACGTGGACCATTTTTAGGTGACCAACCGCACCCAAAAAACAATTGGTGGCGACTCTATTGTTTCTTTTCATCACCATTCGAGTGAAGGGTGGGAGAACCGCATCCCCAAAAGCGGGTTTCCTCTCGGACGAAATCCGGTGATGACAGCACATATGTCGTTGATTATGCTTGATAGAATAGCTAAAACATGACAATTAACCCCAAATTCATGGGATATGATGTATGAACCCTAAGTATGAAAATTTGTATTTTTTGTGTTTTAATGCTTATAAAGTGACGAAGTTGAAGTTAAGACATGGTATGAAGTGTTTGGGTATGAGAGTTGTGAGAGGGTTGCAGTCATAGGCCGGACAACAACTTGATTCTCCTGCTTGGTATTTAGTATAGGATAGAACCAAGCAGAGCTTTAATATATATAACAACATGAATTAGGAAAGGAAAAAAAGATCAAATTTAAAATTTCTTTAATTTTTTTTGTGTGTTTCCAAAACAAACTGAAAGAAAGAGCAAAAAAAATGATAGTGCTTTTGGGCCATATGGATTGATAGGAGGTACAGATAATGAAAATAATGAACAAATGAATCTAGTTTATGCCTGCCTAGCAAAAATGATAATGGAACATTATAAACAATAAATTCTCAATGAAGTTCATTTTTAACGTAGTAAAAATTAATTAACTTTCAAAGAATCAAAATAACCTTTCCCCGTATGTTCCCTTTTATGTTATTTTAACCTTCTTTATATGATCCATCATCATAAACCCAAAAATGTGCATCACGAGAGTATTGTACATTGGGTAGCTGAAATGCAAGTATAAAATAATAGTCAAGTAGATCCAAAGGGCCATAAGAATTGTGTATAAGGCCCCCCAATCTATACAAACTAAATAAATTAGTCAGTAGAAAACATAAATCGCCAGGAAATACATCCAGAAGTGCAAAACTTTCACCTTAAGCCTAGGAAAATACATTTATCATGCAGCTAGACTTAAAAAATTACACAAACATCTAGATATAAATAAAAGAATTCAAAAAGGTGCAACTGAATCAACATTATCAACTAATTAACTCTAAAAATCCAAAAACAAACCTATATGTTAATAAATCAAATAGAAAGCTACAACATAGGCATATATGCGAGCTTGTTTTCAGATAAGCATTTAAACAAAAGGTTAAGAAAGTAAAAATTGAGGGAGATAAAAAGTCAATACTTTTGCTTCTTTGTCTTGGCCTTCTTCTTGCCACTAGTGGCTCACTTCTTGTGCATCGAGTCTTGAGAAATACATGCAAACAGCAAGTCAAATCAACAACATCCGTTATAGAGATAAGAAAGAAACATTGATTCATCGATCGATTGAGGGGCGTTTGTATGAATCAAAAATGGAAGCAGTGACGACTTCGCATACCTATCTTTGTGGTTGTGATGTTGTGAACCCCCCTTCACCTCTCCCTTTAAACCACTAATCCAGATGCCCTGTAGCAAACCTTAATAACGTCTATATTTGGGTTATATGTGTAGATCCGGCTCATTTGATCAAGACCCATTTAGTGATAAGAAGGTTTGGCCATGTAACTGCTGGCGCTTATAAACCGTCACCGTTATTGATGAAGATGGAAAGCAGATGGCCCGTCACCGGTGTGGATGGCTAGTAACCGTTGCCAAGAAAGATGGAAAGATAGAGGCATAGAGAACAGAGACCGAGAGGGAGAATAAAAGACTGGATTTGGTGCCATCTGGGTCGATTGATGTCGGAGGATGGGAATTTGGGGTCAATCAGAGGTCAGATTTGGGAAGTGGGAGGGACTGTGGGAACGGCCAAATAGGAAGGGATAGATGAGACAAAATATAGATCAAAGGTTGGCCGATTAGGGAATGAAAAAAATGATATATGCGGACTGCGGACCGAAGTGATGACAGTATATATATATATATATATATATATATATATATATATATATATACATATATATATATATATATATATACATAGACACGTGCGCATACTTGGACCAAATCCATGTAAGTCCATACTCAAAATGAATCCTATTTTAGATGGCCATGCTCGCAAAAATCATGGGCTGACTCGTAAAACCTGTAGGCCTGTGGCTCATTTTACACATACATATATTCACAGTTAGTGTTGAAATCAGTTAAGGCAGTCACAACTGTTATCCTACTATTTTTCTAATTTTATATATTTAAATTATTTTTTGCTACCTTATATAAATATTGATGGTCCCTTGGAGCCTAGAGGGGGGGGGGGGTGAATAGGCTCTTATCGAAACTCTTTCTATTCTCTTATGACACAAACACTTATCTAGTTAAGTGATACAATCACTGCGGAAGATAACCAGATAGTGGAAGTATTTTATTTTATTATCAAAAGATAAATACAATAAAATAGAAGCAAGACTCTCTTATAATCTGTTTTCAAAAGGATTCACACACTAGCCTATATTATGTCTTTGAACTCGTGTGCATACACAGGATTGATTTAGGCTCGCTCGCACTCTATTTTGCAAATGTACAAGTATGAATATTTATACAAAAACATTCCTAAAGGACAACCTTGGAACTTGTAGTTCCGGAATGCGTTCAGCACTAACTATTCCTCGGTAATCTCTCTGCCTTGACTGCTGTGGTTTGTGGAGCTCAAGATCTTGGGTTTGAAGAGTATAAGTGCCTTTGTGAGTTCCCAAGTATAATTAAAGTTGTGTCCACATATCCGGGTGATCCACATGTAAGATTCTTCAGGTTCTCAACGAGTTTGTCTTATGTCGGGACACCACGAGTTGATAACTTTAAATGCGGTAAGTTGAAGTAGCATCTTCTTGGTCCGGTGTAATTTTCCTTACTCCGTTGCTAATGAAGCTCGGAACCTTACTCCGTGTCAGTGGTTGCTTACTCCGTATCTATTTGGTACTGGAATCCTTAGTCCGCGTCGCCGCTTTCCTTACTCCGTGTGAATGAGAAGGTCGGAGTGCTTATTCCGTATCAGCGCTTCCTTACTCCGCATGTAAGTTCCTTACTCCGTATGTAAGTTCCTTACTCCGTGCGAGTCTAAAGGACCGGATAGCTTACTCCGTACTAGCACATCCTTACTCCGCATGAGTGAGTGGTCCGGATTCCTTACTCCACATTTGGTTTCCTTACTCCGTGCGAATAAAGACTCGGGTCCTTATTCCGCATCAGTACTTCCTTACTCCGTATGTATGAATGACTCGGATGCCTTACTCCGTGTCTTCTTTACTTTAGTTCACTTGAGTGGAAGACTTAACTTTTTAGCTCCGTGTCGACTCTTTTACTTCGTGCGACCTTGTAGACCAAGATTCTTACTCCGCATCAGTTTGACTTAGTCCGTTTGAGATATTAAAAGCAGATTCCGTAATCCGTAGCTTTTAAGTTCTTAGTCCGCACGAATGTTCCTTATTCCGTATGTATTGGTGACTTGGTTATTTACCAAGTGTTTGACGACACTCACTCTTGTCCGGATCAGGATTATGTATCCTGTCCTTAGCTTTGCTCTCACGAGTGTATCTCCGGATTAATAACATATCTTCTGCAATGATCAAAGAAACACAAAAGATTTCAAATCAAATTACATAGGGCTTTATCAGCATGATCCAAATTCTGGGCTTGATCCAACAAATATAAACTATAATAGATTTTCTTAATTACTTTCTGTATAATTAAAATAATATGGAATAAAAATATAAGTTATCAGAAACGTGAATATAAGAGATGAGATATAAGAGTAATTGTTTATATGTAATTTAATAATTATAGGGAGTGAACATTACTTCCCAATACATTAGGGAACACTATATAAACCCTATACAGAAATTTAAATAAATAATTAGATTATTTATAATATCTTTTTTATAGGCTCTTATAAATAATCTATTTCCTCAAATACCAAATATCACGATACCCCATATATGTACCATACCCCATATGTCGACTTCTTAAAATAAGCTATTTTATAATATGCAGGAAATATTCATAAATATTTTAATAGTATAATATGATTACCTTTACCATTTCCATATTAAATAACATTTTTCCATTTGAATAAGAGCACAATTAATTTACAATAAAGATTAAAATTTGAAGAATATTTAGTTATAATAAATTCATGTAACAAAATATTAAGAATTTTAGTTTTCTAAAGTTTTATAAAGACTTTAGACATCTAAAACTATATTGGGATATAACACATAAGCATACACAAGTAGGGATTGATAGTCATAAAAATTATAGGATAAACTAATTGTTTCTTCTTATATGGGCATACATTCGTAATTAAAAAATACTTGTAATTAGGTCAAAAATTATGGCCCCATTTTAGATACACAATGGGCTTCATCAATTGCAAATAGTACAATTTCACGAGTCTTTGTAAGCTTCTAAAGTGGTTTTATCAATCTACATAATATAAAGCATGCATGCTTTTATTTTAATTTAAAGGGATTCAAAGGTCGTGACAAGATTTTAAAATTTTCAAACAAAATAGAAATATTTATATAAGATGAGCCTCAGACAAGAGAAGACTCATTTATGGGCCACATGATCAACATGTTGGTATCCACCACTCTTCTAGTGTGAATACTACACCCAAAGACTTTGATCCCAACATACACGTGTGTGTTGTGGTAGTTGGAAACAAAAAAAAAATTCATATTGTGAAGGAACCCAACTTGGACATGCAAAAATCTAGGCTAAAGAAACACGTGAAGGGTGTTTAAGGAAAATCTTTTCTGTTTATAAAATTCATATTAAACGGAAAAGATGTTATCACAATCATTTCTAGATTACTTTTAATAGTGATCTCCAAATACATAGCACTCTAATACACTTATTTAAACTATGAGAACATTCAATAATAAAAAATAATACCTTCAATATAATGATGGGTTCAAACATCGAGTGCATTTGTACAAATAACGATGTTTGATGCAGATCGAAAATTGGGTGCAGGCCAACAACGTTGGATGCAAATCAATGGCTACTCAATGAAAATCAACGAAGTTGGGTGTATATCGACACCACAATGTGTGTATTAACACCATTAGGTGTTGATCGATGCCCTTTGAGTATAGATTGATGGGATAGTGGATAGTTTTTGAAGAAAATTAAGTGATTTGTATTATGATTCACTACAATGGCCAAGAGAGAAAGTGTAATAATATACAAGTTTTCACTTTTTTAATTTTTTTTATTACTAGTAGCAAATGGGCAATAACATATTCTTTTTCACACGTTAAATACCATTTTATATTTTTTTAAATACATATTTTTTATTTTAAAATATATTTTTATAATTATAAATTTTAAATGAGTCAGGCAAGCTTTAAACGAGCTCGATTTAAATGAGCCAAACTCACGAACCCTCACCAAGATTAATCGAGCGAGTTGGCTATGTGTCGTTAGCTAATCGAGTGAGCTTCAACAGTAACAAACGAGCTTCAACAGTGTCGAACTCAATTTTGAATTGAGTTTAGTTGAGCGAGTTGTCAAATGTATTAGCTCATTTACAAGCCTAACTATGATGTAATTCCGTATGAGAAAAACATGTATATATGTGTATTTGTACTGTGGATTGAAATGAGATTTATGTATTTGTGTGCTATATATATGGTATCGATTAAGGATGACACCCATGCTTAAGGTTCCTTTCTCGTTCGCGAACAGTCCACAAAACCCTTGTCCCTTCGGGTACGGGTATGAGGATTCACTAACTGGTTTTTGCGAGTTGGAAATTCGGGGCGTAATAGTTCATGAAAATATTATAATAATAGTAATAATAAACAAATAAATAAGAAAATATATATTTTTATTTAATAATAAAATAAAAGTATATACTTATTAAATTATATTTAATAAAATAACTTTTATACATATTAATTGATTTGTTAATTTCTCGTTCACAAATAATTTTCACGAACACGAATAATATTCACGAACTATTCATGAACACTTGTTCATAAACGTTTGCGAACATGTTCGCGAATATAATAATGATATTCGCGGACTGTTCGCGAACGATACTATTCTTTAACGAATGAATATAAATGATTTTATCGAACTAAATACTAACTTATTCATGAATGTTTGATTCATTTACAGCTCTAATTGTTTTATATTTTTTGTCATATCAAAAGTTAATAAATACATATTAGGTAATTAATTAATAGTTGTAATATAGTTTGGACAAAAAAAAATTAATACAGTAAATGTGGATAGCTAAAGGCCAGCCAAAATAACAATAAATATATAAATCAATTTAAACTGATTTAGAAATAAATTTTATATTTATAAGCCCTTTGAATCCATTTAGAGCTGGATTGTGTTAAAATAAACTGATAGGAAGCAAATTACACCCCCATGAACACTGAAAAGTAATCAATTAGAGTAAACCAAGAGTCATTTTACTGATCATAAAATTTGTTGGGACATGTGATGTGTTGTAGGACGAAGGAGATGGCCGGTTCAAACTTTAAATCAAATATTTACGCGCATCGGCGCATGGGAATCGGACCAAAATTTAAGTTGCAAACACAAAATATAAAAAAATCTTAATCCAACTAAAATTTGGCCCACACATTATAATATATACCTTCAAAAGCATTGAATTTACCACAAACTCTCTCTTTTTTGCTTTAGAGATATGTATAAATTTGATTCGACCCCATTATCAAGGCTGCCATGGGGAAGAACAATCACACACCCAAAAAAAAAAAAAAAGCACGTACACGACCCTCCATTTATTCCTTATCTTTTTTCAACCCTCTCATATCGTGTATATAAATAAACACACCCCACAAAACCCACACACACCAACACATTCCTTCACCCTCAAACGCCGATCATCATCATCGAATTCCTCAATCCTCATGTAAACAATACATCTATCTTCCTTCTTCAACAACCCAAATCTCATTTATTTTAATATTTTTAACGCATCATTTGAGTTTTATATTATTATTATTATTATTATTTTTTATTGCAGATACTGGCCGGAAACATGAGCAGGCCAGGAGATTGGAACTGCAGGTCATGCCAGCACTTGAATTTCCAGAGGCGCGACACGTGTCAACGCTGCGGCGACCCGAGGTCGGCCGAACTCGGTGGGAGGCCAATGGTCGGCGGATCATCGTACGGGCACGGGTACGGGTACGGCGGCGGTGCAGACGTCCGACCCGGCGACTGGTACTGTGATTCCAGGGGATGTGGGACCCACAACTTTGCCAGCCGCACCAGCTGCTTCAAGTGCGGCGCGTTTAAGGATTCTGACGCCTCCGGAGGCTTAGAGGGCGACCTTTCCCGCCGTCGAGGATTTCCCGGCGGAAGTGGAGGAGGAGGCGGCGGCGGCGGCCGGTCCGGTTGGAAGTCTGGGGACTGGATCTGCAACAGGTGAAGCATTTTAACTAAACGGTGTCGTTTTGTAAGTAAGGGATGAGATTTTGTTTTTTTTAAAATGTTTTCGGAGAAGATATAGAACGGGGTCGTTTTGTTTGCAGGTTTGACTGCAATGAGCACAATTTCGCAAACAGAATGGAGTGTTTCAGATGCAATGCTCGAAGGGACTTCAGCAGCGGCTGATCGACACGTGGAAGCATACTTGATTTCTTATTAAATTTTTGGGTAACTTATTATTATTCAGTCAAGTTATTGCTGATTATGGTCCATTATTATCATTTCATAAATTGTCAAATGTCTATATGGTCACGTGAGCCGTTCGCGAACATTAATGTTATATTTATGAATATTTCCAGTGATTTGAAAATAATATTCAGTAAAAATTAATCTTGAACATAAAATTAATAAATTAATTAATAGGTATAAAAGTTATTTTATTAAATATAAATATATTTTTATTAAATATAATTTAATAAGCATATAATTCTATATTATTATTAAATATAAAATATATATTTTTGATTTATTTATTATTATTATTATATTTTTATAAATTATATATAATAATTATTTAAATATATTAAATAAAGATTACATAGTATAACAGTTAATTAATTATACTTTTTTTGGATAAATTTATGGTATGAATTTTTTTTGTATTTTTTTACGATTTTATAGTTGTGTTTGTAAACGTTCGTGACTGTTCGTGAACAATAGAGTAACATTCGTGAATAGTTCGTGAACATCATAGTTTAAGGCTCGTTTAAGGCTCGTGTTCGGCTCAGTTCGTTAATGAATAGTAACAAATATGTTCGAACTCCTTATTATATGTTTCATTTTAGCTATAGTTTATGTCTATTAAAATTAAATAAAATTATAATTTAAATCTTTCAATTAAAATATAATATTTAATGATTCATTTATATATATAAATATATTAGACACACACACACACGTGCATGGGTGTAATAAGAGGTTTTCAAAAATGCTATTTATATGTTAATTCAAGCATAACAGGGTTGATTTAGCATATAGTTATCAGATCATTAAAAATTGTGATTCATTCATCGCGTGCCACGTCAACTCGATTATGTGTATGTTACGCGAATTCAATTGTATGTGTAAATCCTTATTTTATTTTATTTTTTAATAATTTACTCACTTGTTGCCTGCAGGTTCTGGTCTGCTGCGCATTTTATTTGATTGCTGCTGGTTAGAGAGAAGTAGCTGAATTCACTTCTTGTGTTGTCCCTCCAACTAGTTGTAGAATTTTGTATTAGAGGCTACTGTTTTTCTTTGTTTTTTTTTTTTTTTCTTTTTTGTTTCCCTCCATCTTTATTTCGCTTTGGTTAGTAGTGAAAATGTGCAAACTTCAAAGTATGTGATGTTTTACGTTGATGAAAACTATGGCAAACGTCAAAGTTTATTTATGGTCACAATTCTCAGGTATTCATACTCAACGATTTAGGACAGGAACAAAATTTGACTTGTCTGATATAAAACATTTATAATTGGGAAGAGGTTCGACATTAATCTCTGTGATTTTACTTTTTATAAAAATAAAGTTGTTTTATATTGAATTTCGGACAATTGAGATATGGACAATGTTTAAATCACGTGTGAGAATATAATATAAAATAGAACCGATATTTTGGAGCAGGTTAAAATGAAAATAAAAACAAAAAAACACAACAACACAACGAGAGAGACTGAAGTCCAATCCACGGAACGATAGCCCAGAGACTGAAGTCCAATCCACCGAACGAACCCATTTCTTTCTGGGCCCAATTCAATCCCTCTCTCTCTCTCTCTCTCTCTCTCTCTCTCTCCTGAGTCTCACATCCAACCCCCCCACGCACAGAGAGGGAGTGAGACACCGATAGAAGACAAGACAGCAATTCAATGGCTTCATGTGAGTCCCTCTCTGCCTCTCCGCATCAATTTCTCGTGCTTTTATATGTTTGTGAATGTGATGATTGCATTACTCTTTCGTTGAAAATTGGGTTTATTTGGGATCCAAAGCATCAGATGCTATCTCGGTCGATGCTCACAGCTCGCTACTCGCCAGTTAAATCGAATTCGCATCTCATAATTAGTGATTTAGAGGAGGGTGTCTGGGGAGTTCCTTATACTCTTGTTTAACACGCCCATCATGTTTGGGAGCTCACTATATAAGCATTTTCAGGTGGAATTGCATTAGCGAGTGCAGAAAATATATTACAGTGTAGGAAGAAATACTGGAAGGAAATTATTCCATAATTGGTGGATACATGCTAATAGCCAACGGACGTGAATGTTTTTAATTAGAGTTTTATTTTCTTTTTGTATTTATTGGGTTTTCAGTGGGCACTATCAGTATGGCCTGGGAGTAAACTGCAATTGATTCAAATTACAATAAAAGCCGGTTAAGACTCGTATGCTACAATCAAGTCATTTTTATATTTTGATCCCCCCCTCTTCATAATTAGTTTGATTTGGGATATGAAAATATTCAGTCAGTGAAAATAAATGCATGAAATATAGAGGAAAGGGCAATACTTTGTATGCCGTAAGGAAAATTATTACTGGGAGGGAGATCAAGAGGTAGGTTGAGGAAATATTAAATAACGGGTTGATTTGATCGAGTCAAAGTCTGTTTTCCTTTTCAGTATTATTGGTGGGAGGTTATGTACAGGTTATAGAGCCCTTAACGAGGCAACGGTGAAGGCTCCACTCCCCATTTCAATGGTAGATGATATGCTAGACGAGTTGCATGTTGCTTGTATGTTTACCAAACTTGATTTGCGGGTTGGATTTCACCTAATTAATAGGCTTTGAGGCACTTGTTGGAGTAAAAGATTGTAACTTTAGAGTAGAAGAAGTTTTGTGTGAAGTTTTTTGGGTTTGAATATGATATTATCTGTCAACTTGGTAGAGAAAATAAAGTTGTTGATGCTCTATCCCGAAGAGAATACAACCCTATGTTGTGTTTTGTGTATATTGAAGAGGAGACTGAATTTTTGGCACTTGGTGGTACTGAATGTCATGTTTGGGATCGCATTAGGGAAGTTATGTGATTTGATGCCAAAATTGAGGAGATTCTTAAGAAGTTGAAGAATCATGAAGATGGAGTGAAAAATTTTCATCTTAATGACAGGTTTTTTTTATTACAAATGCTATGGGAGTTCCTGGATTTAGAGAAGATATTTTAGCTTATTTCCACAACAGCAAGGAAGGAGGACATTCTAGGTGATTGCGTATATACATTCAAATCAAATACTTTTTTTATTGGGAGAGTTTCACAGGCGAAGCAAAGAAGTTAGTGGTTGAATGTGATATTTGTCAGAAAGTTAAGTATGATAAAAAGCAACCCATGGGAGTTATTGTAGCTACGTTTGATACTAGAGAATATTTTGGAGGATCTAACTATGAATTTTGTGGAAGAGTTACCTAATAGTGAATGTTATGAGTCAATCTTGGTTGTAATGGACAGCTTGAGTAAGAGTGTCTGCTTTATTCCACTCAAGTATCCTTTCACTGTTGTTAGTGTGGCTAAGACATTTATAGATAATGTGGTAAAAATTGCATGCGATTCAATGAAGTATTGTAACCGACGATGGCTAATTATTTATGAGTTCTTTTTTACATGAATTATTTTTTTTTACAAGGGAGCAAACTGAAGGCATGTTCCTTTTATCATCCTCAAAATGAGGCCAAACAGAGGTTGTTAATTAGACTCTAGAGCAATATCTATGTTCCTAATCCCCACTTAAACCCCTATCCTCCCTCATCCCTTACCCCCTCTAGTCCGTCTCCCTTTTCACCCACCCCTCCTCCCTCCACCGGCCCACTTTCCTGCCTCCTTGACAGCTATCCCGTCGCCCACCCGGATGCCACCCCCGTCTAGCCCCTCTCCCGCCATCCCGTCGCCTTCGGTGTCTAGCGACCCTCCCGGCCTCTCCCCTTGGTTTTCGGTGCCCAAGTTTCTGGCCCTCTTGTTGCATATCAGAGTCTAATCATCCATTCTGGCAGTGTGTCCTCCCCGGCTATGGATCCCCAGCAACCTATTTGTCCTTGGCCGGTTGTGTCTGCATCCCGGCTATTGGGATTGGTGGTCACTCGTGTGGTTCCTTCGACCCGGTTCCTTCCCTCTGCTGGGACGATGATGCTATCTTGGCTAGGAGCTTCCGCTTGATGACTTTGTTGTTTAGCTTGATGCTGGTTTGTTGGTTGCTTGCTTGTCAATGGGGAGTCTCGTCTCCTTATGTGTCTCCGGTTGCCTGACCGAGGCAGCATCGAGCCGGAGTGGTTACGTGCCTATAAAGCCATTGGTGCGGTTTTGGGGGTGACCTATGAGGGCTTTGACCCTTCTGATTTGTTGCGGGATATCAAAGCTCGGCATTAGGCTCAAAAGGTATCTGCCTCGTCTTCTCGGCCGTCTAGGAGCACCAACTCTAAATGTGTGCGGGAGCTCAATCGGCTCGCCTCTTCGATTAATTATGATGCTAGGGTATCTCGGTTGAGGTAGTCAGCTCTTTTGCGGTCTTCTCTCTTGCTTATTTTTAGCCTTTGTTTTATTCCCACTAAGGGTTGTATTTTGCGTTTTGGGCTTGTTTCTTGGGTATGGCTATCCCTTGCTTAATTTCTGTGTTCTTTGTTTTTTAATATAATATTTTTTACTAAAAAAAAAAAGATGAAAGGAGTTCATCTTGTAGGTGAAATATTAGTACAACACAACACATTAAGCTTCCATCAATGGAAATCTTTTTGAAGTGATATATGGTAGGTTACCATCGATGATAACCTCTTATACAAGGTGGATAGCTCGTAATGAAAAGATTGATTAGGAATTTGTGGCTAGGGAAGAAATTTTGGCTATATTAAAGAAAGAGCTTGAGAAGGTACAAAGACGCATGAAGAGATATTATGATCTTAGGAGGCGGAATGTATAATTTGAGCCTAGAGCTATGGTATATCTCAACTTCCAACTATACAGAAAAGGTCCTTGAAGAAGAAATTCAATGCGAAGTTGTCTCAATGATTCTATAGACCTTTCAAGGTGTTAGAGCAAGCAGGAGAAGTAGCCTATCAAAAAAAACAATACTTAACCATTGCCTGATCCCACTCGATAGATATGGTGCTACTTATTAATTATAGTACTTCCCAAAGTAACTTTTCAAACACCTTACCTAACTTCAACTTGAAGGTGTTGCAAATGTTCTTTTTGAAATTAATATGTTAATAATTTATGATTTTTAAGTGCTTTGATGGGAACATCTATCAATAAACAAAAAGTAAATGAGTAAATGAAAAAACATAATGATATAGGTGGTTCGGTCAACATAACCTACTCCATATATGATAAGGTTATAACCTCTACTCAGACAATCTATTATAATATTTTTAACTATTACGAGGCTACAACCTTTACAAGGATTGATCTTACTTTATTCTAAAACAGATACATGACTAGTAATAGTTTAGAAAACATCGCTTATTGTGTGTGCTCTCATTCTTCTTGTCGGCCTTTGCTTGATTTGCTATATTCCGCTTCATTTTAGTCCTTTTATCACCAAGAACACTTACTATCTCTTGAGTAGAAAAAGTTTTTTTTCTCTATTGTGTGTGCCCTCCTTTTTCTTGTTTGGACTTTGCTTGATTTGCTATAGTCAGTTTCATTTTAGTCTTTGATCACCAAGAATGCTCACTATTTTTCTTAAGTAGATCTGAGTATTTTTTTCTCTTGGAAATGTTGAACTGTTGTGTACTTCTTGTCCATATCCGTGCTTCCTTTAAATATGGTTACTCTTGGTCACGATAGTCGTCTGTCCATATTAGGGTTGGTTGCTTCTCTCGTTATTGTCTGAGACCACTGTTCATCTTCTCTAACGCTGCATTTTTATTGTTCATTGTGATTTAGGCATGTGCAGGAAGGATAGTTCTAAAATGTTTAAGTTTGGTAAATATGGATATCTCTGATATGAACATTTGAAATTACACTGTTTGACTTTAGTGAGTGACTTGTTAAAGTGCTCTATGAGTCTATGTACAAATTTGCAATGCTGTCCAAATTTGTAACATTGTTTGGATTTACATTGCCGTCTGGATTTGTAATATATTTGCAACATTGTCCAAATTTTATTGCTGCCCGGATTCACAACATTGTCCAAAACTTTCCCTATTTAGATTTGTAACGGTTCAAATTTGCAACCGTCCTAATTTGCTTCATGTTTGGATTGACTTTATAGCTACTTGTCCGGATACACTTCACAGTTGTTTCTAAATTGACTTTACAACTCTGTGTCCGGATTAACTGTGTTTGAATTAATTTTACATTTTGTGTTCGGATTGATTTTGTGTCTAAATTAACTTTATAGTACTGTATGCAAATTGACTCGTTGTTCAAATTGACCTTACAATTCTGTGTTCGCATTAACTATTAACGTTAAAGACAATCCAGATTGAAGACTCACTTGCGCATAATCATTGACTCTCGTTGATCACTAATTATCTGGTGTTGACTCTCATGGACTTTTGTTGGTTTCACACTAGAGTTGATTTTTGTTGTCTAAAATCATCCAGATTTTTGTTGCGTCTTTAACACAAAGTTAACTTAGTCTTCAATACAAGTTGTATTTTAATGTCTTTTTTCTCATCTAGTCAAGACTTGGCCATAGTTGAACTTCTTCTATGAGTTTATTCAAGTGAGATTACTCTATGAGATTATTCAGACATGCAAATTCTCAACTTGCTCTGCTTGTTAACTAATTTTACCCACACTTGACAACAATTACAACCAACAAGGCTAGGACTAACAGGGTTCTTATTTTGAGCTCATTTTTAGGTTTTTATTTTAATTGAATATTTGAAATAAGTTGGCTGCATCTAGTTTGTGGTTTCAAATTATTCAATCACCAAAAATTTGAAAAATATTTGTAGAAAGTGGAGCACTTGCATGCATTAAGCCAAAAGGGTTCTTGATATTGGTTTGATTTATAGTTTTTTTTCCCACGCTAGGATTCATTTGGGATTTTAAATAATTCCATGAAGTCTTTAGCCTTTTCTAAGTGTTTGCATTTATATGGATGTCACTTGTTTAATAATGCAAGGCGGTTTGACAAAGGCTTGGCCCAGTGGATAGGAGTAGGATTTGGACTTTACTTGCAATCCATTAAGGTTCTAGTCATGTAGTAGTTATGTTTGAGTATATAAAAAATCAATCCTGGGAGAAATGTCCGAAAAATTGCTCCCTTCTCTTGCAGTGCCAACTTTTATCTTAGATTGATGATAACATGCTTTTTTTTTTATTTTTATCACTTAAGTGAATTTCTTGTAGTGAAGATAAACATATTAATTCTTTTTGAATTACGATTTGTGCATGTTAGAGTGGATCTGGAATTGATAATGTTTCCCAAAACAAAATAAAGAAAGCGTTTATCAGTCTGAACTAATACCTAACGAAATAAGATATTTGAAGATTAGTACAAGAAATTCTTAATTGAAGTAGTTGCATCCTCAAATTTCTCCACCCTTGATGGAGTTGCTTCCCAATACATAACAATGCCACCGATTTTTTCAATTGCGGGCCCTATGACATCTAAACCATCTTTCACAATTAAATTCAAAATATGTGCACCACATTGCATATGAAGCATCTTCCCATCAAGTAAAATTGAATTACTTAAAGATAACTCATCCGAAATAATATCAATCATTGCATCATTGGTTGAACAATTATCTACAAGTAATTGTCATTAACTTTCTATCAATATTCCAATCCAACCAAGCATTCCATGAGTTCCATCAAACAATCAACTAGGGTTTCTTTATTATGAGGAGTGGCATATACCAAAACCTAAAATATTCATGTCAAGTCATTAATATTTTTATGAATAAGTATAATTACGAGACAAATAAGAATAAAACAATATATATTTGAAGGACATAAAATATATTTTTAACTAACGTTATAAGCCGATGTTGCAATAAGCAAGAATCATCCACAAAATGTCTTGTGACAACCATATAACCCTTGTTTTGATTAGATGTCCACATATCGATTTGTAATAAAGACTCGGCTATGGAGGTTTTCTAACAACTTATTAGTTTTTTGCTTCTCACTCTCATAGATTTTTAAAATGTCACTCCTAATTGTGTTACGGGAAACCATTTTGAACAAAGGTTGGAGGCCTTTAACAAATTTTTTAAAAGCAAAATGATCAACAATTAAAATAGGGTACTCATGAATAATGATTGCATGAGCAAGATCCCTTCTTGATGCATCTTGATCAAAAGTGAAACCACCCATCTGGACTTTTCCATCCATCTTTCTTTCTTGAAGGGTTAAGATTTGTTGTTTAATGTCACAATTTTTCCTTTTTGCACACCTATCCAAATGGTTATGTAAATGTTTGGTGCCATTCTTACTATCACATTTAAGTCTTGAATTGCAATGAATGCAAGTGGCAAAGTCTTCCCCCTTCACATTTTGCCTTTTAAAATCATTCCATACTGTAGAGTTTAATTTTCGTTTTCTAGTTGGTGCTATAGGATCAGTCTCTTGAGTAGGCGTTGGAGTGGGTTGTGAATCAGTTGGTACGGAAGAAAAATTTCCAGGCTTACGAAGATGCCATGTTTATGTTATCCTGCCAAAATATATATATACACTTGAACAAATACTATTCCAGTATCAATAATTATTCCAATATATATGACGTGTTATTTCATTCCAGTATATAAAAAAAATATTGGAAAAATATATTCTATTATTTTCCATTATATAACGATGTGTTACACGATGTGGTATTCATTGTCTACACTGGATGTATTTTCTATCACATATATGTGTACTCTATTTTATATGTTTTATTGGTTCTAAAAATGTTTTCGTTGTTTACATACTGTCTTCAAATCAAATGTTGCAATAGAGTATATATCCAATCATCCAGATGAGAAAAAAAACAAAGACAATGAAAAAGATACTGAATTTTGAACACTGTCTTGGCTAAAATTACAGCAAATAAAAATGGCAATGAAAAAAATAAAGATAATAAAAAAACAAATTGAAACACATAAATCCGAAAAAAATCAGACAATCAACTATCCAAACACAAATCGGAACTTGAAAACAGAAGAATAATTGAATAAAACAACAGAAGAAGAAGAATACACGCTCACCGGTTGCGATTGCACATTGCCATTAGCCATTATACAAAGATAGATCAAGATTGATAGAGGTTGAGCCGAGATCAGAAGGCTGCGACGAGATCGAGGGAGGGTGAGGGAGAGACCAAGACGATGAGAAGAAATCGATTGAGGTTGCGCTGCTGAGAAGAGATCGAGAGAGGTTGCACCTCCGAGAAGATCACTTGAAAGGGAGACAAAAGTTCGATATAGCAGCGATCACTTGGGCCGCAGCACTGCAGCAGCCGCTGAAGTGCAAGACGCCGAGAGCGAGAATCTGAGAGAAACATTTGCGCTGCGGATAGAAAGGAATCTTACAAAACTAGGGCAACAACAGTTGGTTTAATAATATATTAATATGTGATACACTACAATTATTATGCATAATAATATGTTTATATATAATAATATATGTACACTACAACTGGATGCTCGGATCACGTGTGGGTTAATTTATGTATAATAATATATTTATATATAATCAGAGTCGAGTCGGGTTTTTAATACATAACCCGAACCCGATTGGGTTTTTAAAATATAATACCAAACCCGCCCCGAACTCGATTATGAAGACCTGAAACCCATCCCAATAGGGGCGAGGCAGGGCGGGTACCCGGTTTGACCCGAAAAATTATCATTCCTACTTGGGGTGACGCCATCCTACGACGCTCCACCAGTTCACCGTCCTGCATCTCCCAATTTCATGGAGGCCGGCTAGTCTCCAGGAAAGACAGAAGGAGGCACCTAGCTCGTGGAGGAGCTGTATTTGGGAGAGCGTATTCGGTCTGTTGGGTTTTGTTTCAGTCCATTTATTGTTGGTTCTTGGTTTTTAGTCGATGTTGTCATTGTTTGTTTGGTGGTTGTTGTTGGTGATTTCAATTCGTGGTTGTGATCTATTTTCATGACTGAATATCCTCTATCCTAACCATGAATGTCAATCCATGTCCACACTTCATACGTTTTCTACTGACCATTTCAGCATGAACGTTGATACATGTTTGCTACCTATGTTTGACACTGATTGTTTGAGTAATGATTTTCGACACTATTCTGATTTGTTCTGGTTTATTCTGGTTTGCTCATCCATATTTTTGATTGCTGAGTAATGTTTGAAGGGTGATTTTCTGGTTTTTCTTTCTTTCTTAACTGCTCGGAGTAATGACTTTTAGACACTGTTTTTTTCGTTTTGTTAGATACTGGGTTTTTTTATAATATACCAGTTTTTTTTTTCTCTTCCCCCCTATCATGAGCGTCAATCCCTGTTTTTATTAAACCACCTTCTTTGCCTTTGCTTGCATATTCATTTTCCTTTAATAATCTATCCATTTGAATGTTGGTCTTTTTATTTGTGCGATAACACCTGGCGCACTTGCCTATTGTTTTCACGGAAAGTGTTGATCTCTTTTACTTGTCATTGTTTCATTATTCCAACACTACAAACACTGTCTATTGTTTTGTTACGTATGTTTTCCCCCCCGCCTAGTTATTGTTTTTTTTATTGTTTTGAGTCTTTGTTTATATAATTTTCAAACACTGCTTGAAACTGTCCCCCACACGAGATGCCGACAACGTACATCCTATAGCTTGAGTAGCCTCTCCTGTTTTATTTTGTTTCCACTACTAATGAGTTCCGCCTGTTCATTTCTATTTCTTTATGTTTATTCTATCTTAACCAACTTATTTGTATGGGTTTTTTTTTATCTTTTTCTTTTTCGTGTGTTTCATATCTAACCTTTGCTTTTGTAGGGGCGTTGTAATCTTTATTTATTTATCTTTTTTTTTTGTAATTTTCTCTTTTATTATTGTATGTTTATTTGTGATCAGGCCTAAGGCCTTTTTATTGTAACATGTAATCAAGAATCAAAATAGTGGAAATGAGAAAAAAAGAAAAGAAAAAAAAGAGAAAAAAAATGAGAAAAAAAAAGAAAAAGAAAAGAAAAGAGACAACCTTTGTTTTAATTTTTGTAAATGTCACTTTCACACACAAACACCTTTATTTATGTTTTCTTAATATTGTTCCAAAAAAATGTTTTAAAGTTAGAAATGTTTTTAAAAAAACCAAAACAAAAACAAAACAAAACAAAAAGACACATTTTTTTAACACACAAAATATTACTCATGTAAAAAAAGATCATTTATATGTTTTCTTCAAATACATATTAATCATGATTTATTTCTTAAAAATTCTTTTGACATAATCCTCTTTAAGTTCATTTTAGACCTCTTAGGTACACAACGGTTACAATCTTTCTTGTATTCGCCAAACATTTTTTTCTCTTTCTACATTCTTAGAACTTTTAGAAATTCTTTTAGGATTTGTTAAGTAAATTTTAAAACTTTTTTAGGCTAATTCTTTGATTTGTAAATATTTTAAAATTTTAGGATTTCTTTAGACTTTTGAGGGTAATATGACTTAATTCAATTTTGACAAATAATTTAGAAAAAATAAAAAAGTAGAAACTTTAAGCCCTTAGGAAAACAAATTTAGCCTTAGACAAGTGAAAATTAAGATAAGCAAATAAAACAAATTAGAAACCTCCTTCCTCCTAAGATAGGTACCGAAAGGGCGTCGCGGGGGTGTTAATTCTTTCCTGCGCGTAACCAATTCCCGAACTCGGATTTGGCAACGTGGACCATTTTTAGGTGACCAACTGCACCCAAAAAACAATTGGTGGCGACTCTATTGTTTCTTTTCATCACCATTCGAGTGAAGGGTGGGAGAACCGCATCCCCAAAAGCGGGTTTCCTCTCGGACGAAATCCGGTGATGACAGCACATATGTCGTTGATTATGCTTGATAGAATAGCTAAAACATGACAATTAACCCCAAATTCATGGGATATGATGTATGAACCCTAAGTATGAAAATTTGTATTTTTTGTGTTTTAATGCTTATAAAGTGACGAAGTTGAAGTTAAGACATGGTATGAAGTGTTTGGGTATGAGAGTTGTGAGAGGGTTGCAGTCATAGGCCGGACAACAACTTGATTCTCCTGCTTGGTATTTAGTATAGGATAGAACCAAGCAGAGCTTTAATATATATAACAACATGAATTAGGAAAGGAAAAAAAAGATCAAATTTAAAATTTCTTTAATTTTTTTTTTTGTGTGTTTCCAAAACAAACTGAAAGAAAGAGCAAAAAAAATGATAGTGCTTTTGGGCCATATGGATTGATAGGAGGTACAGATAATGAAAATAATGAACAAATGAATCTAGTTTATGCCTGCCTAGCAAAAATGATAATGGAACATTATAAATAATAAATTCTCAATGAAGTTCATTTTTAACGTAGTAAAAATTAATTAACTTTCAAAGAATCAAAATAACCTTTCCCCGTATGTTCCCTTTTATGTTATTTTAACCTTCTTTATATGATCCATCATCATAAACCCAAAAATGTGCATCACGAGAGTATTGTACATTGGGTAGCTGAAATGCAAGTATAAAATAATAGTCAAGTAGATCCAAAGGGCCATAAGAACTGTGTATAAGGCCCCCCAATCTATACAAACTAAATAAATTAGTCAGTAGAAAACATAAATCGCCAGGAAATACATCTAGAAGTGCAAAACTTTCACCTTAAGCATAGGAAAATACATTTATCATGCAGCTAGACTTAAAAAATTACACAAACATCTAGATATAAATAAAAGAATTCAAAAAGGTGCAACTGAATCAACATTATCAACTAATTAACTCTAAAAATCCAAAAACAAACCTATATGTTAATAAATCAAATAGAAAGCTACAACATAGGCATATATGCGAGCTTGTTTTCAGATAAGCATTTAAACAAAACGTTAAGAAAGTAAAAATTGAGGGAGATAAAAAGTCAATACTTTCGCTTCTTTGTCTTGGCCTTCTTCTTGCCACTAGTGGCTCACTTCTTGTGCATCAAGTCTTGAGAAATACATGCAAACAACAAGTCAAATTAACAACACCCGTTATAGAGATAAGAAAGAAACATTGATTCATCGATCGATTGAGGGGCGTTTGTATGAATCAAAAATGGAAGCAGTGACGACTTCGCATACCTATCTTTGTGGTTGTGATGTTGTGAACCCCCCTTCACCTCTCCCTTTAAACCACTAATCCAGATGCCCTGTAGCAAACCTTAATAACGTCTATATTTGGGTTATATGTGTAGATCTGGCTCATTTGACTGAAGACCCATTTAGTGATAAGAAGGTTTGGCCATGTAACTGCTGGCGCTTATAAACCGTCACCGTTATTGATGAAGATGGAAAGCAGATGGCCCGTCACCGGTGTGGATGGCTAGTAACCGTTGCCAAGAAAGATGGAAAGATAGAGGCATAGAGAACAGAGACCGAGAGGGAGAATAAAAGATCGGATTTGGTGCCATCTCGGGTCGATTGATGTCGGAGGATGGGAATTTGGGGTCAATCGGAGGTCGGATTTGGGAAGTGGGAGGGATCGTGGGAACGGCCAAATAGGAAGGGATAGATGAGACAAAATATAGATCAAAGGTTGGCCGATTAGGGAATGAAAAAAATGATATATGCGGATCAAGGACCGAAGTGATGACATATATATATATATATATATATATATATATATATATATATATATATATATATATATATATATATATACATAGACACGTGCGCATACTTGGACCAAATCCATGTAAGTCCATACTCAAAATGAATCCTATTTTAGATGGCCATGCTCGCAAAAATCATGGGCCGACTCGTAAAACCTATAGGCCTGTGGCTCATTTTACACATACATATATTCACGGTTAGTGTTGAAATCGATTAAGGCGATCCAACTCGTTATCCTACTATTTTTCTAATTTTATATATTTAAATTATTTTTTGCTACCTTATATAAATATTGATGGTCCCTTGGAGCCTAGAGGGGGGGGGGGTGAATAGGCTCTTATCGAAACTCTTTCTATTCTCTTATGACACAAACACTTATCTAGTTAAGTGATACAATCATCAAGGAAGATAACCAGATAGTGGAAGTATTTTGTTTTATTATCAAAAGATAAATACAACAAAATAGAAGCAAGACTCTCTTATAATCTGTTTTCAAAAGGATTCACACACTAGCCTATATTATGTCTTTGAACTCGTGTGCATACACGGTTGATTTAGGCTCGCTCGCACTCTATTTTGCAAATGTACAAGTATGAATATTTATACAAAAACATTCCTAAAGGACAACCTTGGAACTTGTAGTTCCGAATGCGTTCAAAGACTAACTATTCCTCGATAATCTCTCTGCCTTGACTGCTGTGGTTTGTGGAGCTCAAGATCTTGGGTTTGAAGAGTATAAGTGCCTTTGTGAGTTCCCAAGTATAATTAAAGTTGTGTCCACATATCCGGGTGATCCACATGTAAGATTCTTCAGGTTCTCAACGAGTTTGTCTTATGTCGGGACACCACGAGTTGATAACTTTAAATGCGGTAAGTTGAAGTAGCATCTTCTTGGTCCGGTGTAATTTTCCTTACTCCGTTGCTAATGAAGCTCGGAACCTTACTCCGTGTCGAGTGGTTGCTTACTCCGTATCTATTTGGTACTGGAATCCTTAGTCCGTGTCGCCGCTTCCTTACTCCGTGTGAATGAGAAGGTCGGAGTGCTTATTCCGTATCAGCGCTTCCTTACTCCGCATGTAAGTTCCTTACTCCGTATGTAAGTTCCTTACTCCGTGCGAGTCTAAAGGACCGGATAGCTTACTCCGTACTAGCACATCCTTACTCCGCATGAGTGAGTGGTCCGGATTCCTTACTCCACATTTGGTTTCCTTACTCCGTGCGAATAAAGACTCGGGTCCTTATTCCGCATCGATTTCCTTACTCTGTATGTATGAATGACTCGGATGCCTTACTCCGTGTCTTCTTTACTTTAGTTCACTTGAGTGGAAGACTTAACTTTTTAGCTCCGTGTCGACTCTTTTACTTCGTGCGACCTTGTAGACCAAGATTCTTACTCCGCATCGGTTTGACTTAGTCCGTTTGAGATATTAAAAGCGATTCCGTAATCCGTAGCTTTTAAGTTCTTAGTCCGCACGAATGTTCCTTATTCCGTATGTATTGGTGACTTGGTTATTTACCAAGTGTTTGACGACACTCACTCTTGTCCTGGATCAGGATTATGTATCCTGTCCTTAGCTTTGCTCTCACGAGTGTATCTCCGGATTAATAACATATCTTCTGCAATGATCAAAGAAACACAAAAGATCTCAAATCAAATTACATAGGGCTTTATCAGCATGATCCAAATTCTGGGCTTGATCCAACAAATATAAACTATAATAGATTTTCTTAATTACTTTCGTATAATTAAAATAATATGGAATAAAAATATAAGTTATCGAAAACGTGAATATAAGAGATGAGATATAAGAGTAATTGTTTATATGTAATTTAATAATTATAGGGAGTGAACATTACTTCCCAATACATTAGGGAACACTATATAAACCCTATATCTAAATTTAAATAAATAATTAGATTATTTATAATATCTTTTTTATAGGCTCTTATAAATAATCTATTTCCTCAAATACCAAATATCACGATACCCCATATATGTACCATACCCCATATGTCGACTTCTTAAAATAAGCTATTTTATAATATGCAGGAAATATTCATAAATATTTTAATAGTATAATATGATTACCTTTACCATTTCCATATTAAATAACATTTTTCCATTTGAATAAGAGCACAATTAATTTACAATAAAGATTAAAATTTGAAGAATATTTAGTTATAATAAATTCATGTAACAAAATATTAAGAATTTTAGTTTTCTAAAGTTTTATAAAGACTTTAGACATCTAAAACTATATTGGGATATAACACATAAGCATACACAAGTAGGGATTGATAGTCATAAAAATTATAGGATAAACTAATTGTTTCTTCTTATACGGGCATACATTCGTAATTAAAAAATACTTGTAATTAGGTCAAAAATTATGGCCCCATTTTAGATACACAATGGGCTTCATCAATTGCAAATAGTACAATTTCACGAGTCTTTGTAAGCTTCTAAAGTGGTTTTATCAATCTACATAATATAAAGCATGCATGCTTTTATTTTAATTTAAAGGGATTCAAAGGTCGTGACAAGATTTTAAAATTTTCAAACAAAATAGAAATATTTATATAAGATGAGCCTCAGACAAGAGAAGACTCATTTATGGGCCACATGATCAACATGTTGGTATCCACCACTCTTCTAGTGTGAATACTACACCCAAAGACTTTGATCCCAACATACACGTGTGTGTTGTGGTAGTTGGAAACAAAAAAAAAATTAAAAATTCATATTGTGAAGGAACCCAACTCGGACATGCAAAAATCTAGGCTAAAGAAACACGTGAAGGGTGTTTAAGGAAAATCTTTTCTGTTTATAAAATTCATATTAAACGGAAAAGATGTTATCACAATCATTTCTAGATTACTTTTAATAGTGATCTCCAAATACATAGCACTCTAATACACTTATTTAAACTATGAGAACATTCAATAATAAAAAATAATACCTTCAATATAATGATGGGTTCAAACATCGAGTGCATTTGTACAAATAACGATGTTTGATGCAGATCGAAAATTGGGTGCAGGCCAACAACGTTGGATGCAAATCAATGGCTACTCAATGAAAATCAACGAAGTTGGGTGTATATCGACACCACAATGTGTGTATTAACACCATTAGGTGTTGATCGATGCCCTTTGAGTATAGATTGATGGGATAGTGGATAGTTTTTGAAGAAAATTAAGTGATTTGTATTATGATTCACTACAATGGCCAAGAGAGAAAGTGTAATAATATACAAGTTTTCACTTTTTTTAATTTTTTTTATTACTAGTAGCAAATGGGCAATAACATATTCTTTTTCACACGTTAAATACCATTTTATATTTTTTTAAATACATATTTTTTATTTTAAAATATATTTTTATAATTATAAATTTTAAATGAGTCAGGCAAGCTTTAAACGAGCTCGATTTAAATGAGCCAAACTCACGAACCCTCACCAAGATTAATCGAGCGAGTTGGCTATGTGTCGTTAGCTAATCGAGTGAGCTTCAACAGTAACAAACGAGCTTCAACAGTGTCGAACTCAATTTTGAATTGAGTTTAGTTGAGCGAGTTGTCAAATGTATTAGCTCATTTACAAGCCTAACTATGATGTAATTCCGTATGAGAAAAACATGTATATATGTGTATTTGTACTGTGGATTGAAATGAGATTTATGTATTTGTGTGCTATATATATGGTATCGATTAAGGATGACACCCATGCTTAAGGTTCCTTTCTCGTTCGCGAATAGTCCACAAAACCCTTGTCCCTTCGGATGCAGGTATGAGGATTCACTAACCTGGTTTTTTGCGAGTTGGAAATTCGGGCGTAATAGTTCATGAAAATATTATAATAATAGTAATAATAAACAAATAAATAAGAAAATATATATTTTTATTTAATAATAAAATAAAAGTATATACTTATTAAATTATATTTAATAAAATAACTTTTATACATATTAATTGATTTGTTAATTTCTCGTTCACAAATAATTTTTACGAACACGAATAATATTCACGAACTATTTATGAACACTTGTTCATAAACGTTTGCGAACATGTTCGCGAATATAATAATGATATTCGCGGACTGTTCGTGAACGATACTATTCTTTAACGAACGAATATAAATGATCTTTTATCGAATTAAATACTAACTTATTCATGAATGTTTGATTCATTTACAGCTCTAATTGTTTTATATTTTTTGTCATATCAAAAGTTAATAAATACATATTAGGTAATTAATTAATAGTTGTAATATAGTTTGGACAAAAAAAATTAATACAGTAAATGTGGATAGCTAAAGGCCAGCCAAAATAACAATAAATATATAAATCAATTTAAACTGATTTAGAAATAAATTTAATATTTTTAAGCCCTTTGAATCCATTTAGAGCTGGATTGTGTTAAAATAAACTGATAGGAAGCAAATTACACCCCCATGAACACTGAAAAGTAATCAATTAGAGTAAACCAAGCGTCATTTTACTGATCATAAAATTTGTTGGGACATGTGATGTGTTGTAGGACGAAGGAGATGGCCGGTTCAAACTTTAAATCAAATATTTACGCGCATCGGCGCATGGGAATCGGACCAAAATTTAAGTTGCAAACACAAAATATAAAAAAATCTTAATCCAACTAAAATTTGGCCCACACATTATAATATATACCTTCAAAAGCATTGAATTTACCACAAACTCTCTCTTTTTTGCTTTAGAGATATGTATAAATTTGATTCGACCCCATTATCAAGGCTGCCATGGGGAAGAACAATCACACACCCAAAAAAAAAAAAAAAAAGCACGTACACGACCCTCCATTTATTCCTTATCTTTTTTCAACCCTCTCATATCGTGTATATAAATAAACACACCCCACAAAACCCACACACACCAACACATTCCTTCACCCTCAAACGCCGATCATCATCATCGAATTCCTCAATCCTCATGTAAACAATACATCTATCTTCCTTCTTCAACAACCCAAATCTCATTTATTTTAATATTTTTAACGCATCATTTGAGTTTTATATTATTATTATTATTATTATTTTTTATTGCAGATACTGGCCGGAAACATGAGCAGGCCAGGAGATTGGAACTGCAGGTCATGCCAGCACTTGAATTTCCAGAGGCGCGACACGTGTCAACGCTGCGGCGACCCGAGGTCGGCCGAACTCGGTGGGAGGCCAATGGTCGGCGGATCATCGTACGGGCACGGGCACGGGTACGGGTACGGCGGCGGTGCAGACGTCCGACCCGGCGACTGGTACTGTGATTCCAGGGGATGTGGGACCCACAACTTTGCCAGCCGCACCAGCTGCTTCAAGTGCGGCGCGTTTAAGGATTCTGACGCCTCCGGAGGCTTAGAGGGCGACCTTTCCCGCCGTCGAGGATTTCCCGGCGGAAGTGGAGGAGGAGGCGGCGGCGGCGGCGGCCGGTCCGGTTGGAAGTCTGGGGACTGGATCTGCAACAGGTGAAGCATTTTAACTAAACGGTGTCGTTTTGTAAGTAAGGGATGAGATTTTGTTTTTTTTTTAAATGTTTTCGGAGAAGATATAGAACGGGGTCGTTTTGTTTGCAGGTTTGACTGCAATGAGCACAATTTCGCAAACAGAATGGAGTGTTTCAGATGCAATGCTCGAAGGGACTTCAGCAGCGGCTGATCGACACGTGGAAGCATACTTGATTTCTTATTAAATTTTTGGGTAACTTATTATTATTCAGTCAAGTTATTGCTGATTATGGTCGATTATTATCATTTCATAAATTGTCAAATGTCTATATGGTCACGTGAACAGTTCGCGAACATTAATGTTATATTTATGAATATTTCCGTGATTTGAAAATAATATTCGTAAAAATTAATCTTGAACATAAAATTAATAAATTAATTAATAGGTATAAAAGTTATTTTATTAAATATAAATATATTTTTATTAAATATAATTTAATAAGCATATAATTCTATATTATTATTAAATATAAAATATATATTTTTGATTTATTTATTATTATTATTATATTTTTATAAATTATATATAATAATTATTTAAATATATTAAACAAAGATTACATAGCATAACGAGTTAATTAATTATACTTTTTTTTGGATAAATTTATGGTATGAATTTTTTTTGTAATTTTTTACGATTTTATAGTTGTGTTTGTAAACGTTAAGTGACGTTAAGTGAACAATAAAGTAACATTCGTGAATAGTTAAGTGAACATCATAGTTTAAGGCTCGTTTAAGGCTAGTGTTTACCTCGATTCGTTAATGAATAGTAACAAATATGTTCGAACTCCTTATTATATGTTTCATTTTAGCTAATCCTATATAGTTTATGTCTATTAAAATTAAATAAAATTATAATTTAAATCTTTCAATTAAAATATAATATTTAATGATTCATTTATATATATAAATATATTAGACACACACACACACGTGCATGGGTGTAATAAGAGGTTTTCAAAAATGCTATTTATATGTTAATTCAAGCATAACAGGGTTGATTTAGCATATAGTTATCAGATCATTAAAAATTGTGATTCATTCATCGCGTGCCACGTCAACTCGATTATGTGTATGTTACGCGAATTCAATTGTATGTGTAAATCCTTATTTTATTTTATTTTTTAATAATTTACTCACTTGTTGCCTGCAGGTTCTGGTCTGCTGCGCATTTTATTTGATTGCTGCTGGTTAGAGAGAAGTAGCTGAATTCACTTCTTGTGTTGTCCCTCCAACTAGTTGTAGAATTTTGTATTAGAGGCTACTGTTTTTCTTTGTTTTTTTTTTCTTTTTCTTTTTTGTTTCCCTCCATCTTTATTTCGCTTTGGTTAGTAGTGAAAATGTGCAAACTTCAAAGTATGTGATGTTTTACGTTGATGAAAACTATGGCAAACGTCAAAGTTTATTTATGGTCACAATTCTCAGGTATTCATACTCAACGATTTAGGACAGGAACAAAATTTGACTTGTCTGATATAAAACATTTATAATTGGGAAGAGGTTCGACATTAATCTCTGTGATTTTACTTTTTATAAAAATAAAGTTGTTTTATATTGAATTTCGGACAATTGAGATATGGACAATGTTTAAATCACGTGTGAGAATATAATATAAAATAGAACCGATATTTTGGAGCAGGTTAAAATGAAAATAAAAACAAAAAACACAACAACACAACGAGAGAGACTGAAGTCCAATCCACGGAACGATAGCCCAGAGACTGAAGTCCAATCCACCGAACGAACCCATTTCTTTCTGGGCCCAATTCAATCCCTCTCTCTCTCTCTCTCTCTCTCTCTCTCTCTCTCTTGAGTCTCTCACATCCAACCCCCCCACGCACAGAGAGGGAGTGAGACACCGATAGAAGACAAGACAGCAATTCAATGGCTTCATGTGAGTCCCTCTCTGCCTCTCCGCATCAATTTCTCGTGCTTTTATATGTTTGTGAATGTGATGATTGCATTACTCTTTCGTTGAAAATTGGGTTTATTTGGGATCCAAAGCATCAGATGCTATCTCGGTCGATGCTCACAGCTCGCTACTCGCCAGTTAAATCGAATTCGCATCTCATAATTAGTGATTTAGAGGAGGGTGTCTGGGGAGTTCCTTATACTCTTGTTTAACACGCCCATCATGTTTGGGAGCTCACTATATAAGCATTTTCAGGTGGAATTGCATTAGCGAGTGCAGAAAATATATTACAGTGTAGGAAGAAATACTGGAAGGAAATTATTCCATAATTGGTGGATACATGCTAATAGCCAACGGACGTGAATGTTTTTAATTAGAGTTTTATTTTCTTTTTGTATTTATTGGGTTTTCAGTGGGCACTATCAGTATGGCCTGGGAGTAAACTGCAATTGATTCAAATTACAATAAAAGCCGGTTAAGACTCGTATGCTACAATCAAGTCATTTTTATATTTTGATCCCCCCTCTTCATAATTAGTTTGATTTGGGATATGAAAATATTCAGTCAGTGAAAATAAATGCATGAAATATAGAGGAAAGGGCAATACTTTGTATGCCGTAAGGAAAATTATTACTGGGAGGGAGATCAAGAGGTAGGTTGAGGAAATATTAAATAACGGGTTGATTTGATCGAGTCAAAGTCTGTTTTCCTTTTCAGTATTATTGGTGGGAGGTTATGTACAGGTTATAGAGCCCTTAACGAGGCAACGGTGAAGGCTCCACTCCCCATTTCAATGGTAGATGATATGCTAGACGAGTTGCATGTTGCTTGTATGTTTACCAAACTTGATTTGCGGGTTGGATTTCACCTAATTAATAGGCTTTGAGGCACTTGTTGGAGTAAAAGATTGTAACTTTAGAGTAGAAGAAGTTTTGTGTGAAGTTTTTTGGGTTTGAATATGATATTATCTGTCAACTTGGTAGAGAAAATAAAGTTGTTGATGCTCTATCCCGAAGAGAATACAACCCTATGTTGTGTTTTGTGTATATTGAAGAGGAGACTGAATTTTTGGCACTTGGTGGTACTGAATGTCATGTTTGGGATCGCATTAGGGAAGTTATGTGATTTGATGCCAAAATTGAGGAGATTCTTAAGAAGTTGAAGAATCATGAAGATGGAGTGAAAAATTTTCATCTTAATGACAGGTTTTTTTTATTACAAATGCTATGGGAGTTCCTGGATTTAGAGAAGATATTTTAGCTTATTTCCACAACAGCAAGGAAGGAGGACATTCTAGGTGATTGCGTATATACATTCAAATCAAATACTTTTTTTTATTGGGAGAGTTTCACAGGCGAAGCAAAGAAGTTAGTGGTTGAATGTGATATTTGTCAGAAAGTTAAGTATGATAAAAAGCAACCCATGGGAGTTATTGTAGCTACGTTTGATACTAGAGAATATTTTGGAGGATCTAACTATGAATTTTGTGGAAGAGTTACCTAATAGTGAATGTTATGAGTCAATCTTGGTTGTAATGGACAGCTTGAGTAAGAGTGTCTGCTTTATTCCACTCAAGTATCCTTTCACTGTTGTTAGTGTGGCTAAGACATTTATAGATAATGTGGTAAAAATTGCATGCGATTCAATGAAGTATTGTAACCGACGATGGCTAATTATTTATGAGTTCTTTTTTACATGAATTATTTTTTTTTACAAGGGAGCAAACTGAAGGCATGTTCCTTTTATCATCCTCAAAATGAGGCCAAACAGAGGTTGTTAATTAGACTCTAGAGCAATATCTATGTTCCTATCCCCACTTAAACCCCTATCCTCCCTCGTCCCTTACCCCCTCTAGTCCGTCTCCCTTTTCACCCACCCCTCCTCCCTCCACCGGCCCACTTTCCTGCCTCCTTGACAGCTATCCCGTCGCCCACCCAGATGCCACCCCCGTCTAGCCCCTCTCCCGCCATCCCGTCGCCTTCCGTGTCTAGCGACCCTCCCAGCCTCCCCTTGGTTTTCGGTGCCCAAGTTTCTGGCCCTCTTGTTGCATATCAGAGTCTAATCATCCATTCTGGCAGTGTGTCCTCCCCGGCTATGGATCCCCAGCAACCTATTTGTCCTTGGCCGGTTGTGTCTGCATCCCAGGCTATTGGGATTGGTGGTCACTCGTGTGGTTCCTTCGACCCGGTTCCTTCCCTCTGCTGGGACGATGATGCTATGCTGGCTAGGGAGCTTCCGCTTGATGACTTTGTTGTTTAGCTTGATGCTGGTTCGTTGGTTGCTGCTGTCAATGGGGAGTCTCGTCTCCTTATGTGTCTCCGGTTGCCTGACTGAGGCAGCATCAGAGCCGGAGTGGTTACGTGCCTATAAAGCCATTGGTGCGGTTTTGGGGGTGACCTATGAGGGCTTTGACCCTTCTGATTTGTTGCGGGATATCAAAGCTCGGCATTAGGCTCAAAAGGTATCTGCCTCGTCTTCTCGGCCGTCTAGGAGCACCAACTCTAAATGTGTGCGGGAGCTCAATCGGCTCGCCTCTTCGATTAATTATGATGCTAGGGTATCTCGGTTGAGGTAGTCAGCTCTTTTGCGGTCTTCTCTCTTGCTTATTTTTAGCCTTTGTTTTATTCCCACTAAGGGTTGTATTTTGCGTTTTGGGCTTGTTTCTTGGGTATGGCTATCCCTTGCTTAATTTCTGTGTTCTTTGTTTTTTAATATAATATTTTTTACAAAAAAAAAAAGATGAAAGGAGTTCATCTTGTAGGTGAAATATTAGTACAACACAACACATTAAGCTTCCATCAATGGAAATCTTTTTGAAGTGATATATGGTAGGTTACCATCGATGATAACCTCTTATACAAGGTGGATAGCTTGTAATGAAGAGATTGATTAGGAATTTGTGGCTAGGGAAGAAATTTTGGCTATATTAAAGAAAGAGCTTGAGAAGGTACAAAGACGCATGAAGAGATATTATGATCTTAGGAGGCGGAATGTATAATTTGAGCCTAGAGCTATGGTATATCTCAACTTCCAACTATACAGAAAAGGTCCTTGAAGAAGAAATTCAATGCGAAGTTGTCTCAATGATTCTATAGACCTTTCAAGGTGTTAGAGCAAGCAGGAGAAGTAGCCTATCAAAAAAACAATACTTAACCATTGCCTGATCCCACTCTGATAGATATGGTGCTACTTATTAATTATAGTACTTCCCAAAGTAACTTTTCAAACACCTTACCTAACTTCAACTTGAAGGTGTTGCAAATGTTCTTTTTGAAATTAATATGTTAATAATTTATGATTTTTAAGTGCTTTGATGGGAACATCTATCAATAAACAAAAAGTAAATGAGTAAATGAAAAAACATAATGATATAGGTGGTTCGGTCAACATAACCTACTCCATATATGATAAGGTTATAACCTCTACTCAGACAATCTATTATAATATTTTTAACTATTACGAGGCTACAACCTTTACAAGGATTGATCTTACTTTATTCTAAAACAGATACATGACTAGTAATAGTTTAGAAAACATCGCTTATTGTGTGTGCTCTCATTCTTCTTGTCGGCCTTTGCTTGATTTGCTATATTCCGCTTCATTTTAGTCCTTTTATCACCAAGAACACTTACTATCTCTTGAGTAGAAAAAGTTTTTTTTCTCTATTGTGTGTGCCCTCCTTTTTCTTGTTTGGACTTTGCTTGATTTGCTATAGTCAGTTTCATTTTAGTCTTTGATCACCAAGAATGCTCACTATTTTTCTTAAGTAGATCTGAGTATTTTTTTCTCTCTTGGAAATGTTGAACTGTTGTGTACTTCTTGTCCATATCCGTGCTTCCTTTAAATATGGTTACTCTTGGTCACGATAGTCGTCTGTCCATATTAGGGTTGGTTGCTTCTCTCGTTATTGTCTGAGACCACTGTTCATCTTCTCTAACGCTGCATTTTTATTGTTCATTGTGATTTAGGCATGTGCAGGAAGGATAGTTCTAAAATGTTTAAGTTTGGTAAATATGGATATCTCTGATATGAACATTTGAAATTACACTGTTTGACTTTAGTGAGTGACTTGTTAAAGTGCTCTATGAGTCTATGTACAAATTTGCAATGCTGTCCAAATTTGTAACATTGTTTGGATTTACATTGCCGTCTGGATTTGTAATATATTTGCAACATTGTCCAAATTTTATTGCTGCCCGGATTCACAACATTGTCCAAAACTTTCCCTATTTAGATTTGTAACGGTTCAAATTTGCAACCGTCCTAATTTGCTTCATGTTTGGATTGACTTTATAGCTACTTGTCCGGATACACTTCACAGTTGTTTCTAAATTGACTTTACAACTCTGTGTCCGGATTAACTGTGTTTGAATTAATTTTACATTTTGTGTTCGGATTGATTTTGTGTCTAAATTAACTTTATAGTACTGTATGCAAATTGACTCGTTGTTCAAATTGACCTTACAATTCTGTGTTCGCATTAACTATTAACGTTAAAGACAATCCAGATTGAAGACTCACTTGCGTACAATCATTGACTCTCGTTGATCACTAATTATCTGGTGTTGACTCTCATGGACTTTTGTTGGTTTCACACTAGAGTTGATTTTTGTTGTCTAAAATCATCCAGATTTTTGTTGCGTCTTTAACACAAAGTTAACTTAGTCTTCAATACAAGTTGTATTTTAATGTCTTTTTCTCATCTAGTCAAGACTTGGCCATAGTTGAACTTCTTCTATGAGTTTATTCAAGTGAGATTACTCTATGAGATTATTCAGACATGCAAATTCTCAACTTGCTCTGCTTGTTAACTAATTTTACCCACACTTGACAACAATTACAACCAACAAGGCTAGGACTAACAGGGTTCTTATTTTGAGCTCATTTTTAGGTTTTTATTTTAATTGAATATTTGAAATAAGTTGGCTGCATCTAGTTTGTGGTTTCAAATTATTCAATCACCAAAAATTTGAAAAATATTTGTAGAAAGTGGAGCACTTGCATGCATTAAGCCAAAAGGGTTCTTGATATTGGTTTGATTTATAGTTTTTTTTCCCACGCTAGGATTCATTTGGGATTTTAAATAATTCCATGAAGTCTTTAGCCTTTTCTAAGTGTTTGCATTTATATGGATGTCACTTGTTTAATAATGCAAGGCGGTTTGACAAAGGCTTGGCCCAGTGGATAGGAGTAGGATTTGGACTTTACTTGCAATCCATTAAGGTTCTAGTCATGTAGTAGTTATGTTTGAGTATATAAAAAATCAATCCTGGGAGAAATGTCCGAAAAATTGCTCCCTTCTCTTGCAGTGCCAACTTTTATCTTAGATTGATGATAACATGCTTTTTTTTTTATTTTTATCACTTAAGTGAATTTCTTGTAGTGAAGATAAACATATTAATTCTTTTTGAATTACGATTTGTGCATGTTAGAGTGGATCTGGAATTGATAATGTTTCCCAAAACAAAATAAAGAAAGCGTTTATCAGTCTGAACTAATACCTAACGAAATAAGATATTTGAAGATTATTGAACTCCATATTTCTGTTAGGGACCTAACATCATTGATGATTAAACAGAAGTTAGAAACCAGTCAATAATTTCCATGCTGCAGTCTAAATTAGAATGACATTTTCTTCTGTCATTAACCTTTTCGACAGCCTGAAAGTCTTATAGCTTTGAATAACTGTTGTGTCATTAAAGTTATCTGGAGAGAATTCTTATTAGATTTTTCGAGACACTATTCTACTGGTCGCTGGTCATCTGAAGAACTCACTGTTTCTGTCCTGAGCATTGAAACTGTTCCTTAATTACCCAGATGTTAAATTCTGACTGCTGGAGTTTTGCTAGATGACTTGATGGATATTTTTCTTTGACGGTGCTTGACTTCTGATCATAAATATAGTACTTCTCATGTTAGCACTCCACCAATTTTCATGATATTTAGTATATATATCGTCACATTTTATAGCTCCATGATTTTTATAAATAAAAGAAAGTATAAAAACATACGCCTATTCTGTGATTTTTTATTGCAGGTAGTGTAGGGGCTTCCAATATTAGGATATCATACCTGGACTTTGGAAGAAAGAGAGTTGGCCTTTTACCAGTTAAGCATGGCTTATGTGTTTGGAAAGAACGTCAGACATTCCAACATACAGGTTCAGTAATGTCACAGCGACTAAAGAAGCGATTAACTGCATGTTGTAGTGCAAGTCCATCTTTAGAAATTGAAGGTATGCGACTTTTAATTAGTTATCTTTCTGGTAGTTACTCCAATGTATATATACATGTTTGCCTGCCTAAGTTAAGTCTTAAGTAAAAAAGTTTCTTTTTTTCCTGACAAGAGAAATGGCTGTTCAAATGTGTGTTCATACGTGTACCCTAGAATGAAATTCTTAGAGAATAATAGATCATTACATGGCTAAAGCTTATTTGGGATTCCGTTGGACCTTGCTAATAGCCTTATAACTTCATTTAATGTATTACGATAATTTTGTGGTGAAACATATCTTGCAGGCTTTTGCTGATTTTTTTACTGCAAATATTCTGCAGTACATTTGTTGTTTCCATAGTGGTTTTAAACAGAACAGCTGCTGTTAATTATTGGTTGGCTTATTCCTATATGATTTTATTGGTCATGACAGCTTTGCAGCGTTCTGAAGAAAATAAATCTCCACATGTGACGTTCAATGTCATTCCAAGTGCATATGAGGTGATAACCTGTTAGTAACTGATTAGTCTTTATTTTTTTGGCTGTGCGCGCCAAAAATCTCAATTCTTTAGCAGTTGGCTTGATAATGGACCTAAAATCATTTTCCTCTGTTAAAAAATTACATGTGATGGACATCTGGATGCAGTAAAGGGGACTATTCTTGTTTTGTGTATCTGGAACAAAACTTTTGATTTATGAAATTTACAAAATCAAATATATGTATGTATATATGTATATATATTTTTGGTACAAACTCTTATTGATTTTTTTGTTAATATCTAATGAACCCGAGGTTTGGTCTCATCCAGGAGTCGGTCGGCTGCTGGCGTGGGGTTTTCCTCGGTTATCAAAAAAAAAAATTAATGAACAATGATGGCATTATGAGCTATAACAATTCTGCTGGAACTTTTTATATGAGGGAAAATCTGGTGAAGATGTGGAGTATGAAACTATTACAGAAAGAAAAGAACAAGATTCTTGAGATCCTTGAAGGGATGTCGATTGTTTATGTTATGAAGGTTATGAAATTAACAGAGACAAAGAGTGGACTTTACATATGGAAATTTTGGATTGTAAATATAAGAAAGAAGCTGGGGAAGGAGATCATGATTAGACTGAGATGAAGAGAATGAAGAAGTAGGCATGGCCATTGCTTCTTCTTGGCATGACCCTACCTTGCTGTTTTCTCACAGTTGAGGATGAAATTCTGAAAGAAAATGCACTCCGAAGGCTTTCTCTTTTCTCTCTCCTTTCAAACGCTATTTTCCAATCTTCCTCTTCAAAGCTTACGATACCCTAGCCTAGCTATCCAACATCCTATTTATAGAAGGGAATAGGTGCCAAAATGAAGTAACTTCCCACTCCTCATTCCTATAACAAATGTGGAGCAAAACTATCATTTGAATCATTACATGTTCTTGATATGTGAGAGGAACTGCTGATGATGAGTTAACTGTAAGGTGTGAAATATATATATCTTCAAATTCATGATTATGAAAAAGTTTTGCATGATTGTTATTTATTATTAATATAATTTTATCAGAGCACTTGAGACATTTGGTTACCAAATATTTGTGGTTGTGGGCCATTCAAAACTAAATTGCGTTTGGATGAGAGGTTTGGCCATGGGCCAAAAATATATATCCATCCTAGGTTGTTGTTTGAAATTATCTATTAACTTGAAGGGCCAACCTGAGTTGGCTCAAAATGTTGGTAGGGAAATAACACATTTTGGGTACCAAGTGGCACTCATCACTCCAGTTTATTTTAGAGCTAATTCTCTCTGTTAATCTGAGAGTCCTCAATTTGGCTCTCTTGGTTCAACTTTGTATCTTGGTTATTGATGGCCTATATTTCTGATTAGTTGCTGACTTTTTGGTAGAAAACAATTTTTTGTATAAAGTATTTGAAAGTTTAAGTAAAATGGAGCCATATTGCTGACACAGTATTCCAAGATTGTTCAGGTTGCCAGTACTTTAGTGTTTTTTCCCCTTGAATAGTTTTCACTATTGAATAGAACACCAATGAGCTTGCACGTATATATTCTTAATCTGGATCAAAAGTTTTTTTAGATGAAATCATTTTGAATTGATCTGTTCTGCCTTCATAGTTTTTTATATGGCCAAACAATCCCCTGAATCCAAAGTTGTCTCTATTTTTACATTAGGCGATCCTGCAAGACAATTGTATGTCTCAAAATTAGGTCCTCCAGTAATTCACAGATCACAACCTGTTGACACATTGCACATGTATACTATTCTTGGAGGTTTTTATCAATTTAATTCAAAATTCATTGGCAGGTGGAATCTTTGGTATCCGAGATCTGTGATGCAACTTCAATTGCAGAGTTTGAACTGAAGGTAGACAGATATGCTTCTGATGTGACTTTTTATTTGAGGTTTTTATGATTTAAATTTTATGCAACTGTTTTTTATCTGAACAGAATTACAGATTGTCAGTGTTAGTGCTAGGTTAATGACTAGATATATCTTTTAGTTTTTGATTAATTCTTCTCCTGGTGTGAAGCTTGGTGGATTTAGGCTCTATATCGCAAGGAACTTGAATAGGAACATTGAATCTGGACATTCCATGGGTCATGTACCTTCTGCTGCAAACTTGTCTACTGAGACGCCTGATTTAAATGTGTCTGCCTCTGCACCTTCATTGGCCATCTACAAACCGGAGACTTCAGCAGTTGAGGCTCAGACGTTGGTTGACAAGGCTGCAGATGAAGGCTTAGTGATTATTCAGTCTCCAAGGGTGAGAACTTAAAACAATAACACCCTTTTATACCCTGAAAAGTCTAGCAACTAAAAGTACAAGCAACACAGGTTGGGAACTTTAGGAGATCGAGAACAATAAAGGGGAAACGTGCGCCACCTTCATGTAGAGAGGTACCCTGTAGATAATGTTATCTTTCTGTGCATTCATGGCCGGCTTATCATTATTATTGTAGAAATCCTTGGAAGAGCTAATTTACTTAAATTGTTCCAAGTTATTTGGTAAAAAAAAAAATTAACCTGCCAGTGAGTGCCAATGTGTTGTGATATATATTTTACTTATATGAATGCTTCCAATTTTGAAAGCTTTAAGACTTAATCTTCTATATCCAGAAATACCCTCACACCTTCGGTCCCACCACACCACCACCACCTTCGATTTTGACTCTCTGGGGATGTTCAATTTTTTTTTGTTTGACAGATTGCTATTGAATTTTATTAGCCAAACCAATACAGACCCAAAGCAGCAGCACCCCCCCCCCCCCCAAAAAAAAAAAAAAAAAAATTAAAAATAAAATAAAAATAAAAATAAAAATAAAAAAAAATAAAAAATTCATGCTTTTAATTTTGCTGATCCCGTAACAGAAGCAAATAGTGAAGGAAGGTCAAGTTCTTTGCTACGTTGAACAGCTTGGGGGCGAGCTCCCTGTTGAGGTTTGGATGTTAAACTGTTCATTTTTCATTGATACTTTGTTGAACAAATAAATTACTTACAAGATGGCTATTCTGACTTCTCCCCCGATCTTTTTCAGTCTGGCATTTCTGGGGAGGTCATCAAGATACTTCTGGAGGATGGCGGTAAGTTTGGTGGTCTTTTTCTTTCATAGTATTCTTAATTGGCCATTTTTCGTTGCTTATGCTATAATGGTTTCATTTTCTTTATTTTTATTTTGGCTCGTTTCATTGAACAGATCCTGTAGGGTATGGTGATTCTTTGATGGTGATTCTCCCCGCATTTCATGGGATATAGAACTTTCGTCAGAATTGCTTTTTTCTGTTTAAGGTTTTTTTTTCTTTTTTAATGCTGTTCCCTAAGACCAAGTCATCAATTCAATTCCCATATGAGAGTTTGGGCGTGAATTACTTGTTTCTAGTTGAAAGAAATATGAATGGTGAGAATTGGACAGGAAGCTCGGCTTAAGACTATCATAGTTGGTTGTCAAATTTAAAATTTTTGTACCATTTGTATTAAAGGTGTGATGTGGAGACCCATTAGAACATTAGCGTGAATGCTTAATAGTGGAATATTTGGCCAATTCAAATTTTGTGAATGCTTCAATAAACAAAGCACTAATATTAGAATATGATATTTGGCTATTATAATAGTGAAATGTGTTGTGCTACATGTAAGGGGTACAGTGTGGAATGTATAGTTGGTGCGGAGGGTTTCAGATAGTGTGAGAGTTATAAATAAAATTCCTTTGAAGTTTAATCGTGTCAACTTGATTGAATGTAGAGATTATACCGATAGTTAAGGACTTGATTGTGAAAAATGAATTTGGTTATTTTTATAAAAATTGGTCAAAAATTGGAAAGGTAGGGTAACATTAATCTGTGTCTCAATTGGTAAGGTTAAACCTAACTAATGGAGATATAAGCAAAGCTAGGCATAACATGGGTTTAGAGCGATTGAAAATCTAGTTTTGTGACATGCTAAGAAGAGCGATTTTGTTCTTGCTTGATTTTCTTTGGTTCTTAAAATTTTAATTTATTATTATTTTTATTTTGATTCTCATATTAATTTTATTTACATGTTTGGGGCATACTTATTCCGTTTCTGCTTCGCATTCCGGTGGGACAAAATATATTCGTCCTGTTTTCATCCCATGCCCCAAAAAATTCATCAATATTTTCTATTGGGCTCCAATTGATCTAATCATGGAAGCCCTTGATATTTACATACCACCTCCATGTGTGTTATTTGATGTGGTGTGATTTCATTTGAGTCCATTTGATTCACTCATAGGATTTAAAAGTTGGGTTGGATTATATGTATAATAATTTAAGCTTGGACTAAGCTTGCAAAAATTTAAATTGTGTTAGTTTTTTTATTTAAAGGCAAAATATACAAGTTAAATTACTTAATTTTAATTAATGTTTTTAAACTCATATTTATGTTCTTAAATAGATGTTTGTCAATGTAATTACTTATATACGTGAACTTATATATTTTTAAAAGGAATTTTTATTAATAGTAAAAATAGAATGATGTTGGGCCTTAAAAAGGCAACATCACCATAGTACAACAGAAAAAAATGAAAAAAAACACAAAAAAACAAAACAAAAAAGAAAATACTAAACAAAAAAAGTAAGATTAATATACGTAAAATAATACTAGAAAAACAATGAATCACAAAGCAATACAGACATTAACTCGAGTGACAATCAAACAATTTCGAACCAACATATGCCAAAAGCAACGAGCCCAAGTACAATTGTCTTTGAGTTATAGATAGGAAGGACGAGAGTAAGAGTTAAAATAAAGGAGTCGAACATGTATTAGAAGAAGAAAAGAGAGGGGGTGGTTGTTTTGAATAGTTTAAAGAAAATAAATACATGACAAATGAAACATAGAAATACTTATAATGGTTGGAAATGAATGTATCTTAGTTCACTTTCCTTCTATCAAATAGTAAAAGGTTCTAATATAGTACTTGTTATCACTCGATTTCATCTGTGCCTACTTGGCATGGACTAGATGAAAACCTAATTAGTAAAAAAAATAGTTACCACTAATTGTTTTTGTGGTATAATTGGTCATCAATTTAACTTGAGTAGCTAAAACACATTGTATCAAGATTATGTTAGGTCGACCATGTTGATTACAAAATCTCGCATCGACCACATGCTGTGTCGTCCAACCTTTGATCGACCATCTAGCGAAACCCCTGCCAAAGTGTTTACACCCTTGGACTCTTGTAAGTGAAGCGATTAAGAAACCTAGGCCAAACACATTATGCTATCTTCTCTATACAATAGGTTAACAATAATTTCAACAATCAACAAAGTCGATCTACTTCCAAGGTTTGGAATAACAATAAACAATAGACAATAATGTTAACATACTTTTTTTTTAAGAATTTCATGAATATAAATAATTTAAATATTAATATGTTAATGTTCGTTTGAATATGAAAATAATATTTGTAAAATGATCGACTACCTTGATGGCTTGATAAATGAAGATGAACATATTTTTAACAATTTAATCTAGAAAATATTCATGAATATTTGATTATAGAAACCCATATTCAAACATTTCATTTGTAGGTGTAGGATGATTGATGTGTATTTGTAATATTATATTCACATGCATCGTGGATGAGGTGTTTGTATTTATTCATTTACCATAATAGGGCTACTTTCAATTAGACCTCTTTCATTTGCTCGATAAGCTATTCTATTGAACAACATGATATATCAAGCAATACACATATTGAGCACATGCCCTTCCATTGAAAGAACTTTTTAAGTTTTTTCCTTTTCAATTAGTTAGAGCATTGAAAACAAAGGCCGATTGTTCTTTTTATTGTCTATAAATCTAATTATATAGAGTATCCTTTCGTTTTCTTAAATTTAAATAATTTTTTATTTTCTTATATAAATATATATCATAATAAAATTTTTAATTATTTTATATATTATTAAAATAATATTTTTAGTCTTATTTTTTATGAATTTATACGTATATAAATATATGAAAAAACTTAAATATAAAACTTAAGATTTCATGATTTTTATTCCAATTTATCCCCTTCCCCCCATAACAGGAAAAAGACTCCGAGACGCGTCACGGGCGTGCGGGCGATCCGGATGATTTGGTCAAATGAGTTTGATGTTGTGTCAGCGGTCTCCAAAGTCAAAGATGCAGCCAACCATCAGGAGACAGGAGGGCTCAGATTCAGGACGACATTAGCAAATAGCAAGAGCGTTGGACTTGTGTGACGACAATTGGAGAGCCAAAGGGGAGAAGAGAAGGGTGAGGACATAGCCAAGGGCTTGATCACAAGGCAATATGTGCGCTTGTTGGATGATTTGTGGGACTGGTTCCATTCGTCTGATGCTGAGATTCCACTCCCGGACAGCGTAAACAAGTCCAGCGTAGTTTTCACCACCAGGTCCGAGGATGTCTGCCACGACACGGAAGCTCACAGGAGTGTCAAAGTTGAGGGCTTACCGTCGAAGGCAGCAAGGGACTTGTCCCAGCTCAATGCTGGAGAAGACACCCTCAAACTCGACCCAAAAATTACAAGGTTACCTCAGATAATTATCAATGGGTGATGGTCTGCCATTTCTTCTAATTATAATAGGGTCAGTGTGTGCCATGGTGCACGCAAGGACTCGCGATTGCCGTCTTGCTTGCAGTAGAAGTACTCCAGAAATCTGTTTTGGAGTTGCCCAGAATGGATGACAGGGTGCTTCATCTCTTGAAGTTCAGTTATGATAGGCTTGGCTTTGATATGGAGAGAGCCTGTTTCTTGTACTGCGCTTGACTTCCTGAAGGCAGTGGCTTGGAAAGGGCTTTCACGGACCTCCCACGCGGCCACGCCAACCGGTACCATGTTTGTCCACAGACGCACAAGCAATTTCCCCAGTTTTGATTCCATTCCCCCACCGCATTGGACAGAGTAGAGATATCAAGATGTTCTGCTTTAATGCTTTATGGATTTTATGTATTTATATAATGACTGGAGCTTGTGTTTTTCCTCCATGCACTCTTTGGAGTGAAATTTTTCAAGGCTGTAAATTTTGTGTTTCTATATTTACAAGAATAAATGTTACGCACAATTAAAAAATTGAAACCTGGTTGTTCATTTCCTGGATTCTGACCCATTGTGCAGTCGGCTAAGACAGAAATGGAATAATCAATAAAGATATGTGCGGGATTGCTTCCATAAGCTACGAAAAATACAACACACGGGTAACTATTAGTATTACCAACTTTAAAATCACATGTATTCCCCAAGAGGCCAGAATGGAAATACTCTTCGTTTCCATCAAGATATGAAACAAATTATTACCAAAAAAAAAAAAAAAAAATACAACCTCCACGCTCCTTATGTGTCTTTTTGAACCGAATGTGCCCACTTGATAATTGACCTGGCCAGTGCATCCATTGGGTCAACGCATTTCTTAAAAAGAGGATCGTCCCTGGGCAAAAGATCCCACATGTCGTTTGAGCCAAGTATGATGTTATTTACAGCCCTCACCAGAAGAACTTGGAGGGCTATTCTCAACAGGTTTCGTGCCCCTTCCATGTCTTTCCTGTTTATAGCCTCAATTGCTGGAATCACAGCATGCTCCATCGTTGCCTTATCCGGCAGTACAACCTCAAATCCCTGTATGGATTAGAAAGAGAAACATGAGCATAGGAAGAAAGGCTCCAATATTTCATGATGCGGAAATGAGGATGCATGGATTGAAATTAGATACCACTACAGCATATGATCACATCTGTAAGTAAATATGAGTAAGAAGCACAAGTAAAACATGCAATTAAGGTAATAATTGAATCTGCCATCTGACTCAAATATCTGTTTTCGTGTTGTGCATGGTTTTAATTTTCATATTGTGTGCAGGCAGTGAAATGAGTGAACTCTCAACCCCAAAAACAGAGGTTGTGTGCGAAGTACAAAGTATCAAAACCACTGTAATTCACCAATGATGTGCCATTCCACCAACTGGTCCAAAGTACAAATAGAGCTCATCAGACAAGGCAAAGGTAGAGCAGATTATCTAATGAGGGAAATAATAGATTTTGAAGGTGTTAAGCCAATATGTACAACTGCACAAGTATGAACAGCAAGAGCATCGATTTCACATAAAAAAGTGCGTAGGGAAGTAACAGGATTAGTGAGACCAGCCATAGGTGTACTTTATATTTATGTGTACAAGTTTATAAACTACGCCATTTACAAGAGGCTGCACTATGTAAGTTGAATCACACAGATACACACATATCAATTAACCAAAATATAAGAGGAAAAACCTTCAAAATGACTGTTAAACAATTTCAGTTCAAACCCATTAGAACAAAAGCCCGAGCTTAAATAGAGGCTCCAGCGCTGTTCAAAATATCACAATTCTGACACTGATCACCTAGAGCTTGGGTGCCACAATTATTTTGAAAAGTCAATCGTCTAAGACAACCAAAAGCATGAAATTTCAAAGCATGAACAATTGAAGTAATGCAATTGTATCCATGTCTATGCAATTTCTGACCCTTGAGAGCTTCACACAAGCACATTTAAACACTTTTGATGCTCAAATTTCTTACCGCTGGAAAAAAGAGATCAATCTTACTTCTCAGGCTCTCTTACTACTGAAAGAGTATAAAGCAAGTCACGCTATAAGTTACCCTTAATGCCATATAATGCAATTCCAAGCATATTCAGTATCGTATTATAGTTATCTACAGAAAATATGTTAGTTTCTTAAACTAAAAGGGAAAAATGAGGTAATTATCGATATGAGACACATGCGTTCAGAACTCTGCTACTACTTAGATCCATTAGGCATGACAGCATAAAATGAACCCAAATTCAAGTCAGAAAAGGGATTTACCTCCCTCTGCAGCCTGTCCTGATAAAACCCTGCTGTTAAAGTAGCACTGGTGGCAAGCACCCCAATCCTTAGAGGACTCCCAGCTTCAAGTGGCTTCAACTTTGCCTCTTTGAGCTCCTTTGCAACACACTCACCCATGTGAAGGAAAGGCACCGAGCACCCTCTGGAAACCTCATCATGCCACCAATGCGATACATGGCAAGGCATTGAAATGCACCGAGCTCCCGAACACTCAAGGAAAGCCCTCTTGCGCTGTAAGTTCTCAATAATTGGCTGATGATTGAACTGGGAGTGGTGGCTACCTTTACCACTCCGTAGTGACAAAGAGCTTCTCTCGTAAATCAAAAGTTCCTTGTTTAACTCTGAGTCAGAGCAAAGAACAAATGGGAGAGAGGGATTTCCATCTTTTGAACTCAATTGGACTAGTTTTCTCAAAAAGTATAGGCTAGACTCTGCTGAGACCCCTCCAATTATTCCCACTGTGTTGTCTTGATTTATCAAAGAGCCAGAACTCTTCTCTGGTTTGGGAAAATTGCCACTCTCATCAGTTTGCAAGAGAATTGAAGATGGAGGAACGGATATAGCTCTATTAGACCGAAATTTAGATACCACTCCATGCTTATACCTATTACCCCAGTTATGCGATGGGTGATTCAAAGTTTGGAAGGACATGCTTAATCTTATACTCCCATCACCAAACACTGGAAACCAATAAACTGGTACACAACCCACCTCTGACAATCACACAAGTTTAATAGAAATTATCTGATTTCATTTCAGCAGATGAAATCTTTAAACTACAGCATACAGCTCAGTTTTCACCAACCTTACACTAACAAAAATGAGTGATCTCTTTAACTTCAGTTCACGGCACTTTAAATCCCAAATTCAATCTAGGTTGTGAAATCTTAAACCTGGAACAAAAATACCAGAAAACCAATCATCTCCTGTCCCAGAAAATTCAGGGCCCCTCTTAAATTTCCAGATCCACAAGGCAAATCTCAACTCCAAAACACACGGATCTTCAATCCAACTAACCAGCTAAAACAACACAAATGTCATAATTAAGCCTCACACAGCCAAGACTCAAGAGAATAAGGGTGGCAACTGGGAAGAGGGGAAAAGGCAGGCTCCAAATTTCAGAACCTTGCTTCACATCGCATTCACAGGTTCTACAGTCATTTTAATCCAACCCATATAATCTAAACCCCAGTGAAACATTGACTCAGACGTTCAATAGACAAATGAGTGTGCGCCAATCTCGAATCTTTTCTAACCTTCTGGAGGGATTAACTGCTCTTGAAGGGTTGAAATTTGGAACGGTTGCAATGAACAAACATTTCCATTGGAATCAATAGAGTGGAGCCCATTTGAACCCGTGTCGTTTCTCCATTCTATTTTTTAATGACTAATCAATAGAGTGGAGCCCATATGCCATGTCCGTATACGTTATATTAGCATTGTGTCATTCCTAAGAAAGTTTGGTGGGTTTGAAGAAAAATTAAAATGAAGAGAATGATTTACTATGGAAATAATAAATCAATAGACAATTAAGAGTTATTTTTATTGAAATGTATTTTTGTAATATATTTTCGAATATTTTATCATAATCAAAAAGTGTTTTTTATTATTTGAAATTTTTTTCTTATGATGTGAAAATACTAATAGATATTTAAGACAATGAATTGTTTTTCAAAAAATATTAATTTAATATTTTTTGTCCATTTTGATAAAATAAACATGGCAAGCCGAATTTAAATAAACTTCTAGAACTAAGCTTAAGCTCGAAAATATTTAACTTAGGTTTACAAGTCTAAGTTCAAATTTTTAAGTTCAAGTTCGCACTTAATTTAAAACTAATCTAAAGGTTTAATTCATATAAAAATTTACCGCCCTAAATTCATATAAAAAAATAATTATTATCCGTCCAATTGGTCTATATAAAAAATTGAACTATTTATTATTAGCCCAAAGGCTGTGCTCGTCATTTTCCCAACAAAAAAAAAATCAGTATATGGAATAAGTTTAAGCTTCAAGCGCAGTGTAAGTTACTTACCCACAATAAATAAATTAATAAATGTATCTACTTCACATTTGTCAATATGCGTGATCTTTCACCATCTGGCTTTCCAATTGAATGTAGAAATGACTGGATTTAGTAGTTAATATGCATGATCTCATTCTCAATTACTACAAACCACACTAGTTAGTGAATGACATTGACATAAAAGGCTCCCAACCAATATTGACAAAGTGAAGTAGGTAATGTCTCATCCCCAACTTGACCATGACCAGAATGATACGCTGTCATGTGCACAATACAGTCCTCGTCACGATAGTCTCCTGCTGAAGGAAGAAGCCTAATATAGAAAAATTGCATGTGCTGTGCTTAAATTCAAGTGTGAGATTCCATTGAAGTTGAATGAGTACGTATAAGAAATCTGCCAAATGCAACATGTGATTAAACAGTATCGTAGTCGGGTCAATATGACTTCATACGTTGCAAAATCTACTAAACACAATTCTACCATGAACAACTACTACGAATGATACATGAAGCTGAATGGACCCCCTGAACAAAATCGCTTATGTATTGATATGGAAAGAATCCTAACTGAAAATCAGAAACTTTCTTCATTCTAGTTTTGCTTCTGAATGATTACAAGGAGGTTTCCTTGGATCTGGCTGGCCAGTCCTGCAGCTCCGTATAATCTTCCTCACATCTCCCCTTATGGACATGAAGGCAAAAGTCACAGCAACACACATTGAAGGGTAGATAGAGGTAACTTCTTCAGCGTCAACATACGAAGGTCTTCTGAGAGTATCTTTCTTGAAGAGGCCCCATACGACAAGAAGTGTACCAATCAGGCTAACTCTCCCAGGTTTTAGGATTCCTAGGAATGCTCCTATCACACACAAGTAGCTTCCTATGAGAACCTGGCCAAACACCCAAATAATACCCATCTTAGCATACATTACAAATGGAGGTAGAAAATATGGTCCTAACATATGGGTCTTCGAAAATCACAAAATCTGTAAGCATAAAAAAGAACCCACAACCCATATCTCCTAATTTATTAGAAAAGAGATGGTTCACTGTCCAACAAGCTTTAAAATAACTAATTCCAAGCCTCTTCTCTTCAGTATCCGCATACAAATAGAGTACTTTTAGTATTGTGTTGCATTAAATCTGTAGGAAATCGATCCAATTGTTCAAACCTCGAGGGGTGGGTGAGAGGTTGCTAGAGGGGAAGCCTCAAAGTGATATTGCTTCAGCAGGTCATCATAGCTAGGGAGAGCGGCCTTTGTAACCACAGCATTTGCAACTGCTCCTGGGTAGAGAAGGATCTCTGTCACAGTTGCTGGCAAAATTTCATTTGCAACAAGATGAGAGGACGTCACCACTAATGGAGCTGTACAACTTCCAGAGCTGCAAGGGACTCTATAAACCAAAAGATGAACAAGATTTCAGATATCAGCCAGTTCTTTTACTGACATAACATGCAATAAAAATCTTACATTGACGCCCTCCCTGTGCAACAGGACTGCTATAACTAAATTATGGGACAAGTTCAATCATAAGTACTAAATTTGGCGGGAGTCTATATTTATTTATTCACTTTTGCAACTAAATATAATTTTTATAATTTTATCATAAAATATCGCCTGCATGTAGGATAACTTATAGAAGCAATGTTCATGTTTTAATTCTAATGCATTCTGCTGGTATTATTGCAACGGTTACAGAGTTCCAACCTTGGAAACTTCGGGAAGTACAAGCCCATATAAGAATTTAAATTTAGTGTTTCCAAATCAATTCCATACCCAGAACAAAATTTGAGTCCGGCCAACCCATAGAATAGAATTTCCTTTTATTTATTTAAAAAATTTTTTTTTGAACCCAAGAAATTTGTCCAAGCCAATTTAAAAGGAGTAATCATAAACCCTTCAAATTGGAATACAATATTGATATCAATATTTAATGAATTTCAAACGGAAAAAAAAAACACATTAAATCATAGTCGTTATGATGAACCGTCGACATTAACATTAGAAACAGGTAACGCAAACGAATCGTTGCATTTCAGATCCCATAACGCAAACAAAACACCCATTAAATAAAATTAGAAGGTATAACGCAATGATTAAAACCCCAGAAACAGATTGCCGGAAAAGGAAAAGGGTAATGTTTCTTTCCTTCTTTGTGGAGCTTTATTTTCTCGGGAGAAAAAGGAGGCCATTATTTCGGTGCGAATATATATATCTGTAAAAATGGGTATTAAAAGAGAGGCGATTGGAACGAAAATTACCTGAAAAGAGGGACCTGCAAAATGATGATTGAGAAATACATGCGCGAAGCAATGCGCGAAATGAGTCGAGCCCATTTCCTTGAAGACGCCATGGATGGAGAAAAGAGGGAGCTGCATGCATCTGGGGGTTTCTGTACCCTAGGCCTCAAATGGGCCAATTATATTTATTTTTCCTAAACATTTTGAACCTTTCATTTTAAAAAAAATAACTTTTTTAAAAATGATTTTGGTTAAGTAGCCTAAGGTAATTACCGTTGTTGATCTTTCTTTTCCTTAGGTCATTAGAAAATAGAAATTAATTCACTAAAGCCAAATTCACAACCCAAAGTTTAATTTTCCTACCATTTTGGGAAGTCTCAGGCCAATAACTTTCATTTTTGTTAAAACGTAAATTTATTATTTTTCTACCTAACATTTAGTTTGGGCAACAAACAAAAAGAAATACATTTACATGTGACCGTTGGTTGCTACTTGGTAAAAGCAACTTGACTCGTCCTGACCCGAAATGACCCGTCCTGACAAGCTATCGGATCGGACTCGAGTCTTGTCCGATCCGCCCCAATCAAAAAATTTGAAGTAAGTTTAATGTAAAAATTGTTGATTTGTCCTAAACTGCCCAAACCCTCGGGTCGGGTTGGGATTCGGGTTAACTTGATTATTTTCGGGTTGGGTTCGAGTTGGGTGATACCCGGGCCCGACCCAACCTGTTGCCATTCCTAGTTGTGGGCGGAGTGACTATCGATTAATCACTCATACCAATATCGAATAAAATAAAATTAATATATTACATTAAATTTTGACAATACTATCTATTATCAAATCCATTAATTAATGAAATTCAAAGAAATAGAACACAAATATATTTTGCTTATAATATTTTTTAAAAAACTTTTTGATTTCACATTGCCAAGTTTAAGGGTGATATTTGCCTTATTGGAGGCATAGTTGATCTATTACCGTATTTCATCCCCGTATAGGTGAGATGTTAAATTTTAAAACCATATCTTATCTCATATGTTGGCGGGGCGGAGCATCCCATCCTCTAATGGGTTACCCTGTCCTCTAGCGAGGTTGACGATAGAGGTTTCATCCGCCCGCATCCCACTATCAATCCTTATTATTTTTGCTCATATGAACAATTTTGTTTCAAATTAAACTTTTACATAATTTTTGACCCAAAAAATTAACAAAACTAATTTAATTTATAATAACAAATACCATTTAAAATGTCAAAATTTATAAACAATAATTAAATAATAATATTTGAAATATTATAAAATTATAAATATAAATGATTAAAATTAAGGCGAGCAGAGTATCCCATTACTTATTATCGCTTCCCGCTCCCACCTGGACAAGAGATCAAGTTTTAAAACCCTTATCCGCCTTTGCTTGGGTGGAGTAACCCGCCCCACATGCACTTCCTATGCCCGCCACGACAACTCTTTTTTCCTTTTACTTCATAATTACTATACATGCTTTCAACACAATCTAGCCAACCCTAGGTTTTCATTCTCTACACTCCTATCTCAATTATATGATATCGTCATTCATTCTATGTTCAGTTTTGCTCAACCCTATATCTAGTCTTTCCTAAACGAGGCCAAGCCCTAAGGGAGGCGTAAAAAGATAGAATCACTTACCTTGAATGCACAAAAGCTTATTATGCCCACTGGAACACCCAAAAATGCCCTAAAGGTTCAGTCTTGGCTTCTCTCCCTCCCTCCCTCCCCCCTCTGTCTCTATCTTTCTGTCTCTCTCTTCACCTTGGATGGTTAGGGCTCTCCAAAATAAGCAAGGTCAATAGCTAAGACCCTTAAGACGACAACTCTATTTATAGAATCGTTTTTCCCTTTTCTTACCATAACATTGATTTCTTTCCTAATAAGTAACCTGTTTATGTCAGTTTCCTAATCCACTATACCTCTACTATCTTATCCACCAAACAATCCTTTTTAAGCCAAGAGAAGTACCAAAAGGCCCTTAGTTAATTACATCCAAAATTTCCTTTAAATATTAATAATATTAAATCCTAAAATAACTTAATTAACTAATTAACCATTAAACTCACCACTGGATATTATTATAATACTCATGGACCATCCATACTCTAAATAAAACCCAATTAAAGTAAAAACAGCCACCTTGTCAACCATATTATCTAAATGGCATCCTTAACCTCAAACACAAGCTATAAATCCCAATTATAGACTATCTATCAACTTACTATAAATACAAGTCATTACATCTTTTCTACCTTAAGACTTTTCGTTCCCGGAAAGAAACAACCTCAACCGCAAAAGTTTAACACAACATTAACAACAAAACTGTCATGCCCCCGAATTCCAGGGAACCCGGAACCGGGTACATGACTTCTCCTTGCCCGCACCCGAAAGGTCAAGGGGTTGTTGACTAGCACCAATAGAGACTACACCATGGGTGCTGTCTCAAATATGTAATCCTGTACAGTCATACATCAAGGATAATCCTGTACTTTCCCATACATCATCATGCATACAATAAGTCAAACAGTCATACAGACATCAATCACAAATAGTATGCAAATATAAGTCCACAGACCCATGTCCGGGATATAATATAAACAATACAGAATATAGCATTGTATCATACATCAGAGTAGTGGGCACGTCCTCCTGGAAGAAAGTCCTCCACTAGTCCCGGGTCACACCTGAAAAAGGTAAACAACAAGTAGGGGGTGAGCGACCAGCTCAGTAGGTGACCCCAAAACTCCCCATCATGCAAACATACAAGTCTATGCTACATGCTCTATGTACTCGTGCACTGTGTAGTGTGCACAATCATCAGGACTCAGCCTGCAAACAAACATCAGGACCCAGCCTGCCCATCATGCAAACATACAAGTTTATGATACATGCTTTGTGTACTTGTGCACTGTGTAGTGTGCACAATCATCAAAACTCAGCCTGCAAACAAACATCAGGACCCAGCCTGCCCTTACAGGACAGCTTGTCCACGATCCTCCACGGGATCCCAGCTCAGGGCACTCAGCCTTAGCTCCACGAGCTCAACGGCTCAATTGAGGCATTAACCTGTCCACAACGCAATATGCCCGGCCACAGTCGCCACAAAGGCCTGCCATCGGCGCATATGCCTGCCACGTCAACCATATAGCACCATCGGTGCATCACGGTGAGAACCCAAGTCATAGAGCCCAAGCCCCAATTCCTCAAACCAACATATTAACACCAATATGGCATTAAGGTTCACCATACTCCCTTTATAACTGAAGCCAGTCTTCACAAACCGATCATCATTCCTTGACCAAAGAAGGAGATACCCATAGGAGTTATTTTCTTGAAATAAAAAGTCCCGGCATTGGGTTTCCATATCATAACTAAGATAATCTGATTTTTGGGGATTTTTCTGAGATGTCTAACCCCACTTTCCAAAAATTCACCTCTACGAAAAACTGGATTTTTTCGAGATTTTACACTAAATCCCAATTTTCACATTTTGAAGGAGTGAGAATTAATTTTTCTAGTATTTTTATTTGAATCCAAATGGGGGGTATTTCGTTATAAATACTTAAATGTGTAGATGGGTATAGGTTACAATGTAAATAGTCCAGTCCAGTGTAGTCTAGTGTCCAGTTACATTGTTGGAGCTACGACTCGTAGCGCGGAACTGCAGCACGCCTCGAAGACTCGTAGCTGGAGTTGTGACTCGTAGCTGCGTAGCGCGGAACTACAGCGCGCCTCGAAGACTCGAAGCGGGTCTTCAATCTTCGACCTTCGGACTACGAACTTCGACTTTCGGACTACGGGTCTACGGATCTACGAACTACGAACTACGAACTACGAACTATGAACCTTCGACCCAACGACCCTGGATCTTTGACCCTTCGACCCAGAACTTCGGATCTTCATTATTTCGACCCAGTAATTCGTCCAGGGTACTGTTTATCGTCGTTTTTGCCTGTTCTTATTCTGGAATCAACCCAGCAACCCCCAGACGCTCACAAACACACATTTTACGCAATAGACTACGATATCTACCTCAAAATGCGTCCAGAACGCCTCTAAATCGCACAGATAACAGCAGAAATACGCACCAAATTTCAGATTTCCAGAAATCTAGATCTAAACCCAGATTTCCATGATTGACTTCTCAACCATCATGGAATATGCAATTAAACAGCCCCAGGTCACAGAAACACATATTAAAACTGATATAAAAGAATTCTTAACCACAGATCTTATGCTAAACCATTAGATCTAATCCAAAATTGAATTCCCTCAAAACCTAGGGTTCATGCTTAATTTCATAAATCATGACAAATTCGTGCATACCAAAGATAGAATCAAGATAAGAAGTTCAAGGACACCTACTTGGAGTGATTCTTCGAGCTCCACGAACCCAAATCGCCCCAAATCGTCAAGGCACCAAGCTCCAAGCTCTCTCTTTCTCTCTCTCAAACGCACAAACGTGATGGCGTAAAGTGAAAGCTCTTTCTTTTTCCTGCTATTTATATTTCTGTCAGTCATTGACCAATAACTGACTTAGTCAATCATTGACCTAGTCAATAATTGACCTCCCAACACAATAATTGACCTTTAAGGTCCCGAACTCCAAATTAAGTAAAATTACAGTCAAAACGCTCGAAATGATGAGCATAACACTAAGCAGATATTATCACACTCGAATGATTGCCCAAATGCAAAGTCAACCAATAAACCCCAAAAAGTCAATAATCGGGTCAAACGGGGCCCCGAGTCGGAATCGAGCCTAGGTATAGTCAAAATGCTCACATCGATGACTACACTACCATCCAGATAGTTGTATTCCCATAAAATGACTATCTCTCAAAACTACCCAAATATAAGTCTTTATAAAAACTCCTAGAACACTGACAGGATCCGAACTAAAGGAATAACTTTACCCTGCAAAACCTTATCCCGTTGCTCGACAATCTAAACAGGGGCTTCCATAACAGTTCTATCATTAGCAAGGTCTATCTTATGCTAATCTAACACAAGCAAAGGATCTGGGTGGTAATGCTAAGTGATAGGCCACATTGCCCACAAATGTTACAACCTCAAAAGGTCTAACAAAACATTAGATTTTGGGCACCAGGAGCAGCAGAGCCCAGGGTCCGAGGAGAGTTGATTATTTATTGTTTGTTGTTGTAGTCAGTGTCCGAGGAGAGTTGTCCGAGGCCAGGGTCCGACAGAGGAGCCCACGATAGAGTTTGGGCACCAAGAGCAGCAGAGCCCGCAGTAGAGTTCGTCGGCTCCATTGTGGGACTTGATTTGGCTTAGGTGTTGCTTCAGTTATAGGAGGCCATGCAGGATATGTAGGGCTCTATGAGGGATATGGCTAGGAAAGTAGATGAGCTGAAGAGGCAGCAATAATCTCAGCAGCCGCCGCAGCCTCAACAACAGGAGGCGAGGGTGGTGCATGATGTGCACTAGCAAGAGGTTGTGACAGAGACAACATGACGAGAGGTGGAATGGGCTGCAAAATTTTTGAAACATGCGCCTAGGACTTTTGAGGATGGTTCATGGCTAGAGGTAGCCGAGTACTGGATTAGGTGGATAGATAACATCTTTGAGATGATTGGGGTGCTAGATGAAGTGAGAGTGCGAGTGGCGACACACTATCTATTGGGTGGCCCATGCAGGTAGTGGGAGTCTAGTAGAGTTATCCATGGCAGTCAGATGAGCTGGAGCGAGTTTGTGGAGCTCTTCTTTGGAGAGTATTTTCCTAGTTCGTTACAGTACGCACGGCGAAGAGAATATTATGCTTTTGTGCAGGGTAATAAGATTGTGGGTGAGTATGTGCAAGCCTTCATAGAGTTGGGGCGATTTGCTCTTGAGGCTTGAGCAAAAGAATCCCGTAAGATGCAGGACTTTATTCAGGGCTTGAAGCTATCTTTGGAAAATAAGTTGGAGGCGATAGAATTAACCAACTACAGGGAGGCGATTAACAAAGCGATCATTATTGAGCGAGGCCAGAATCAAGCGAGAGCCTAGATACCAAAAAGTTTGGCAGGTCTGAGCAAGAAGAGGTAGAGTGTGGAGAGCAGTGCAGCTCAGCCTGAGAGGAGCCAGGCACAGAGGGTTTCTAGCCAGACAGTGGGACCTAATGAGAATGTAATATAAGAACGATGGATGTTTTTCTTTGATGGACTTAGATAATGACGGGAGGTTGAAGAATGTGTTATGGGCAGACTCACATAGTAGGGCAGCATATCATTATTTTGGTGATGTGATAACATTCGACACAACATACTTAACAAATATATAGACATGGAATGCCCTTTGCACCATTTGTTGTTATTAGACGATCACTCATGCATTGGGTTCGAATGAGCAGACTGAGAATGTAAAGGGGAAGTTATATTGGATGATTGACTTGTATCGTTGTAACCATGAATCACCATTTATCACCCGAATAGGTTCCAATGTTAGTTGTCCAACTTCGGAGCCAAATAGAATTGTTATGTCAACAGAAGTATGTAGTCCAGTAGCTATGAGAGGGAAAGGCAGGCCTCAATCTTTGAGGAGAGCTTCGACACTGGAGAAACAGATGCTGAAGGTAAAAGCAAAGAAGCAAAAACCATGAACGAAAGGAAGAGCTTCGACACTTGAAATTTATTTTGGTTTGTATTGTCATATGTTTTCTAACATGTATTATATATGACAACTAGGGAGATGGATCAAGGAGATGCACCCAGATGATACGCATGTAGGACTTTATATGGGCCATCATATATAGATAAACCCACTGCCACAAGCATGCAGAAAGAAGAAGTATACTTTGTTTGATGATGTATAGTTGAGAGTTAAAGTGTCGTTCGTTAGAAATTGATACTTATTATGCTTGTAATGTAGGAGCTCAATGTACCCATAAATCTTTTATTTTTATTATTTTGTAAAATAATTTTTTTTGAATCAACCAGTAATGCGTTTCTGTTTGTTGGTCTGCGTGGCCGACAGGTACCGTCAACCTGTCATCTGCAATCGAGAAGCCTGTTAGAAGTTGGTGGCTAGCTTCTGTTATGTACTTGAAAACTTGCAGTGTGTCTGTGTTTGTAGCAAACAAAGTTTGCGTGTTTTTGCTTTCTCTTGTATTATCAACTGAATATGCAGTTTAAGAACGGAAGGTTATCCAACATTGTTAGAATTGTTCTTTTAGTTTTATACTGCTATATGATGCATTGAGAAGCTTCATTTTCCCCAAACTGGATATTTTGTCTCTTTCTCTTCGATAATAATATGGGATTATTATCCGATATTAAAAACAAAAAAGTTGAGAGAATCCTTCAGAGGGCTTAAATGCTGATTAGGGGAGCTTAAATGAGTGAAAAATCTGAGCATCTTCAAATAATTTCTTAAAATGTAATTGGATGGAAAGACATATTGTCATTCATATGGGAGGGTAACAAGACAACCATTACGCGTCTTGTTCATACTATACAACAATCCTTACATTTAAACAAAAGGAGCGTAACAAGGCAACCATTTTCCCCTTACCCTAATTAGGATACAATAGAAAACTATGTCTGCCCAAGACTGACTACCATTTATCCCATTCTTCTCATACAAGTTGTTTTTCTGCCGACCATCCACTGCTATCATTCTCGCAGCAGCTCTCGTATGAGTAAAATATTGGGAGCACAATATTGGGCACAAAATATAATCCACTGTGGGAGCACAATATTGGGCACCTACAAAACATGTAAACATATTTTTTTGATAAGTAAAACCCTACAAAACATGTAAACATTTGCAATGCAATTATCTTTTCTACCATCATATCATATCATAGGTTCCCAACTTTCCATACAATCATTTATGGCCTGTAATTACATTTCCGGGACAGGGGAAACATAGAAAATGGCCGTAAAAGGCAAAGCAGAGACAAGAGAAAAAGGTGCAGCTAACACGGAGCACGAAACAACACAACCAAAGATAACAGAGAAGAGATTTGGGAAAGTTAAGTAACACAAATCTAACACCACAAATAATCGAGAACGCCCAAGACCGTCACATTTAACCTAATAAACCCTACTATACTAGAGTAGTCTAGTAAAATTAATTCTAATTTCATGAAGATTAGGGAAGGAGAAGAAATAATCATCTTGAAACGAGGACCTATTCATGCCAAAACACGAAGATTGTAAAATTTTAGATGTGCGAAAACTAGAAAAGAGAAGATGAACTCTCCCACCTGAAGCGAAGACGAACTTGAAGAAGAGAGGAAGAAGACAGTCACCGCTGCTACTTTCAACCGCAGCTGCTGCTCCGGTGATCCACTGTTCCGGAGATTTCTCTCCCTCTCTCTCTCTCTCTCTCTGGAGTGGTCGACGACGATCGGCGCGGCGGAGGCGGAGCGTCTCTGTGAGGAGAGATCATCAACGTGTGGCATTTCTTTAAATATATATATATATATATATATATACTATATTTATAAGGAGAGTGTCGGAAATAAAAATAAAATAAAATGGAGAGTGGCGGCGCTGAGACTAGTAGGAGCAGCAGTACTGGAGCAGCAGTGGTGGCAAAGGTCACGTCTATCTTCATCTACCCCGTCAAATCATGCCGGGGGATATCTGTTCCTCAAGCTCCTGTAACTCCCACCGGTATCTGTAATCATGTTATCTGATTTTTGGGATCTCTCTCTCTCTCTCTCTCTGTGTGTGTGTGTGTGTTTGCCTGTATAGTAAAAAGATTAACATTTTGAAGGCTTTGCTGCAGATTTGTTTCATTTGTTGTTGTTTGTTGATGAAACGTGCAGGGTTCCGATGGGATCGGCAATGGTTAGTTGTGAACGCCAGAGGAAGAGCTTGCACTCAACGGATCCATCCGAGGCTTGCTCTAGTTGATGTAGAGTTGCCCGAAGAGGCTTTTCAACAGGGTTGGGAACCCAGAAAAAACTCATTTTTAGGTATATTAATATTCTCATTTTCAATTTCAAATTAAAGGACAGACCAAACTCACAAACATAAGACCCCTGTATGGCACTGGTCAAGTGGTCATGTTACAACCAGGCAATCTGTAGTGTTTTTTCTCTCTTAAACAGAATGCTTTGTTTTAAACAAAAAAAAAAAAAGAACCTTCTTTGAATTATGTATCGACTGTTCGTTGCCCTCTATGCTCATCATCTTTTTTATAGGGCGCACACCATGCGGACTATTGATTTGTCCTTTACTTTCTCCCGCAGTATTAAGGGCCCCGGGAATGGAATTGCTAAAGGTTTCTCTGAGTAAACCGTCTGAAGTTGTTGATGGCATCTCTATATGGGAGTGGACTGGCACTGCATTGGACGAGGGAGCTGAAGCAGCAGATTGGTTTTCAAAATACATTGGGAAACCGACTCGGCTCCTGCGTTTTAATCAATGTCACCTTCGATTTGCTTCTTAAATGCATAGTTACTATAATCAGCATTGCATGTAAATTGCCTTAATTTATCTTTACTCGTGTGCTCATTTACTATCTCCTAACCACAAATTGTGGGCACTTAGCACCTTTTACAATGTAATTTAAACTGCCTACTGGGAATATTGATCGAGAACTATTGACCCCACCAGACCTTTCTTTATGGAATCGTGATCAAACTAAAACTGGGCTTATGTTTGGGGTTGGACATGTAATTTGTACACATAGAAGATTGCTTTAAGTATATAAATGAAAGGAAGTATTGCATGCAAAGCTATGTAAGTAGAATGTTAGGTCTTTTAAATTTGTTTTTAAGTGCATAAGAAGTTATGCACACTCTGCATTATTATATGAGTTTGACTATTCTTATACAAACCATTGTTGTTGCTGAATGCATGAAAAAATGTGTAATTTTCATGGGTACTGCCTGAGTCACGTTTACAAATTGTGCTATATGGTTTTCACTTTTCCTTTTCAAAGAATATGGGAGCAGTAGAATTGCTTAAAACTAAAACCAGAAAATGAGAAAAAAAAAATCAACCATAAAGTGATGCAGAATTAACATTAGTTGGGTCACTTCGGTTTAACTATGGGTCTTGTATGTTTTTTACCTCTTATCTACTGGCTTCATCTGTTTACTACTTGCCCGAAGGTAAAAGTTATTTTTACTGTCCACAAAAAGAATAGAAACTAGTCAGTAATTCACTGTTAGTAATTTTGTAATTATGAGTAATCTATTACACTGTTTATTTTTGCAGCTTCAGAAACGAGGGAAGTGGATCCTGATTATGCTAGTAGATACAATATAATGTTCACTGATGGCTATCCATTTCTGCTGATAAGCCAGGTTAGTTAGCAAACACCATGGAAACAAACTTTAATATCTATATAATGTCATTTTTTAGACAGATTTCTTTGTAATAGCTGGACAATAGATATTTTCACTTTATTTATTGCAGCCTTCTTTGGATGCACTGAACGAGCTTCTCAAGGAGCCAATACCAATCAACCGCTTTAGACCCAAGTACATGTCTATATAAGATTTTTGGAGCCATTTTAGTTTGTTTTGTTATTTAGGGTCTCCCTTCTGTTTCTATATATGAGCATGTATACTGCTTATTGGTGAGACTTTAGAAAGTTTCTCCAAAATCTTATTAGTCCATACCCGTCTAATGTTTTGGGCTCAGCAAATTGGATTCACTTCATATGGCTTAACTTCATATGGATTCACTTCATATGGCTTAAAAAAAATTCCTGCTCCACATCTAAAACCAAGTATGCTGTTTTGTTCAATTCACCTTCCAATCCTCTTAAATTGGCTCTTCCTTGAACATTGCAGTATCCTTGTTGAAGGATGCCAGCCATTTTCTGAAGACTTATGGAAGGATATCAAAATAAACAAGTTAACATTTCATGGTGTCAAGCTATGCAGCCGCTGTAAGGTGAATTGCATATAGAACACTTGTCTTTTGAGATTTATGATGTAAATGTAATTGTTTTTTACTTTTTTAACAAAAAAATGAACTTTTTTTTCAATTTCTGAATTCATACTTTATTAGTATCCTTGTTTAAAAAACAAGGAAAGAGATCATTAGCTACCTATGAAGGCAATTTAGAAAAATAGATGCAAACATTGTGTGGTTTTTATTTTTAAAATTAGGATGGAGATTATTTGCTATTAGTATATAAATTAATTGGTTGTAAGAGATGTTACCCTTGTATCTATATGTTATGTCCCTTGGCGTAAGACCTAGTCACGGACTTGGACACAATCCCTTTTTTTTGAGCTATGATGAAAAGAATAAATGAAGGTAGACTCATCCTTGACAGAGCCCCCATCCGAGAACTGATTTGAAAACCAGAAATTTGCTTCCTCTTTATTCAATAATAATCTCCTTTTAATAGGCTGTTCAGAGAGAGATCTTAAAATGTAAAAAATAAAACAAGAAAGGAAACAAATCTTAAATGTAGAAAATAAAACAAGAAAGGAAACATAATAAAAATGCAGAAAATAAAATAAGAAAGGAAACAGAATAAATGTAGAAAATAAAACAAGACATGCACTGAGCTAGGACTGAATTTAATGCTGATGTGATGAGATTTTAGTGCTATTTTATTGTTTTCTTTCTTCGATATTTCTTTCCAATAAATGCGTTCATATCATTACTTCCCTTGTGGCTGTAAGCTTGTCCTCAAGCTTAAATTCTGGATAAGCAGTCTAGAAGGTTGTGATAGATTTCCAAGTTGCATATGCTTGCATGCCTCCTTCTCATTGTACTAACAGCTCCTGTTGGTCACCATTGACCCTGTTATGAAGGATAGAGTAGGGAAATGGAAAAACCTTTCCATCGCGGATTGTTAGTAAGTTGGCCATAGCAGTTGGTTGAGGTCCTTTATACTCCTTAAGGAGAGAAACACGAAACACATCATATATATGGCTGTCGACCGGAAGTTCAAGCTTGTAAGCAACAGGCCCGACTTTGGTTGTGACATGAAAAGGCCCAAAATGTTTTGGAAAAAGTTTATGGTATTTCTGTCGTGCTATTGTATGGTTGAAGTCGTAGCCATACCTAGTCCCCAACTTCAAAGTTCAATTCTCTATGCCCAGATTCATACATATGTTTCATTCGATGTTGGGCTTGTAAGAGCCTGTCTCAAGCAAGTTTGAGTATTATATCCCTCTCTTGAAGAGCTTGATCAACTGCTTTAACCGAATTGATAGGAGATATTGTAACAATATTCAGCCCAAGGAATCCAATCAACCCATTGTTTTGGTTGATCACTTGTGAGGCACCACAAGTATATCTCAATAGTGCAATTAATGACTTCTATTTGACCATCAGATTGAGGATGGTACGCGGAAGAGAAGGCCAAATTATAACCTCTAAGGCAAAATAATTCTTTCCAAAACAAACTAAGGAAAACCTTGTCTCTATCCAAGACTATGGTCTCAAGAAACCCGTGAAGTTTAGACACCTCTGTGAAGAAAGTAGTAACAATAGATATAGCAGAGTATGGATGAGCTAAGGGGAAGAAATGGACATACTTTGAAAGACGATCAATCACAACCACAAGGACAGATTTAGTTTGAACCTTAGGTAACCCCTCCACAAAATCCATAGAAATATCAGACCAAACCTGTTGGGGCACTGGAAGAGGCTGGAGGAGACTTGTAGGTTGCAAGTTTTGCCATTTGTGGCATTGATACACCAAACAATTCTGCAGGAAATCTAATACAGCACGCCTCATATATTTCCAATAAAAATATTGACGAAGACGATGTATGGTCTTTTGCCCCCCTTCACAAGTCATACCATGGATAGCGGAAATCAATGTTGATATAAGTGGAGAGGTAGGAAGGATATATACCTTCCCCTTAAGAAAGAATAGCTCATCTCGTGCATCCCAATCTATTCCCAACTCACCTCGTCCAATACGTTGCTGCAACTGCATCAAAAATTTCTCAACGAACTGCATCAAAAATTTCTCGTGGAGAGGTAGGCAGGATATATACCATGGATACGTTGAGATGTTGAAATTTCTCAACGAACTGCATCAAAAATTTCAATACGAGGGAATTAGGGAAGGAGACGGCCATGAGTTGTAAAGAGTCTCCATTGTGTCTAGATAAGCCATCTGCAGCTTTGTTCATTTTTCCAGCCTGAAATTCCACTCGAAAGTCAAACCCCATCAATTTGCTTATCCAATGTTGCTGCGGAGATGTGGTGAGATGTTGTTCTAGTAGGTATTTGAGGCTAAAATGATTAGTACGGATGAGGAAGTGTCCTCCCCACAGGTAAGATGCCAATGAGTCACGGCTTTGGCCAATTTTATGAGTTCTCATTCATATGCATCTAGTTTGAGGTGCGGTTCAGTAATTTTGCAACTAAAAAAGGCAATAGGGTGATTGTGCTGTTGGAGAACAACTTCAATCCCACTTCTAGAAGCGTCACATTCCACCACAAACTCTTCGTCAAAGTTGGGTAATTGCAAAACTAGAGCAGCTGAAAGAGAGGACTTTAATTTATTGAAAGCAATATTAGCTTCTTTATTCCATTGGAAGACATTTTTCTTCAATAGACTTGTTAAAGGTGCCACCACTTGTCCAAAATCTTTGATAAATTTCCTATAGTACCCGGCTAGGCCAAGAAAACCCCGTAAAGCCTTAGTAGATTGTGGAGTTGGGCACTCAATGATGACCTTAATTTTTGTTACATCCACTTTCACACCCCACTATGGCTGACACGTCCCAAATAGGTTACTTGTGACTCCAAAAAAGCACTTGGGCCTCTTTAGAAATAACATATTGGAGTGCAAAAGATCAAAAACCATCCTCACATGTTGCATCTGCTCAACCATGTGTTGCTATAAATTAATATTATCAAAAAAACCAAGACAAACTTATACAAATGAGGTCGAAAAACTTCATTCATCAAGCTTTGAAAGGTTGAAGGGGCATGTCATCCCGAAAAGCATGACAAGAAATTCAAAGTGCCCATGATGAATTCTAAAAATTGTCTTCTCCACGTCCAATGGTGCCATCTTGGCTTGGTGGTAACCGGATCGTAAATCTAACTTTGTAAAATGTTGTGCCTTATGGAGTTCATACAACAATTCATCCACCACCGAGAGTGAAAATTTATCCTTAATAGTATGGGTATTGAGCTCGCGATAATCAACACAAAAATGCCATGAGCCATTATGCTTTTTGACTAAGAGTATAAGGAAAGAAAATAGAGATTTATTAGGTCGAATAATCCCTTGTTGTAGCATTTGAGTGCATTGTTTTTCAATTTCATCTTTTTGTAGATGTGGGTACCGATAAGGTCTTACCACCACCGGCCTAGTCCCAGGCAATAGGGGTATGTGATGATCACATTCACGATTAAGAGGTAGACCTAAGGGCTCCACAAACAAATCTGTCAACTCTACTAATAAATTTTTCAAGATCATAGTGGTTAGGTTGTGTGTTTGCATCAAACAAAGATGTGGATTTGTCTTCGGAAGTTGGCCTTGTCACAAGATTTTCTTCCCTTATAAAACAAACTTCATAGTCAGTGAACTAAAATCTCATAAGATAGGTCCAAGAATGCACAACCATTAACTCCTAAAACCACATCAAATCCTTCTAGTGGAATAATATAAAAAACTGCATACACGATATCTTTTCCCACCTGAAGAGGAATCGATTTGCAGATGTCCAAACTAGGTACACGTTCCCCGTTTGCCACACATACATTTAATCCAGGTCTTTCCCACACCTCCAATCCTAGACATGAAATTAGGCCTTCATGCAGAAAGTTGTGTGTATTGCCAGAATCTACTAGCACTGAATCAACAACTCCAACCATAGTTGCTAATAAGTGCGTGGTAGGAGAATTCCGTGTTCCATTGATTGCATTCAAAGAAATCTATAGATCTCCTACCTTGTCTTTGTCCGATACCAAGAACCTCAATCCAAAACAACCTTGTACATTTGTGTCCTACCTTGTCTTCGTCCGATTCACTATCATTACCAGGAACCTCAATCGAAAACGACCTTTTACATTTGTGTCTCAATGTGTAGGATTCATCACAATTATAGTACAATCCCTTAGCCCTCTATTTAGCCATTTATGCTTGTGTCAATCGCTTGATGAATGGAGCAAAAGAAGCCCCTCTATTGTTGCCCCCTATTGGTTTTGATGTCTGCCCCCCACCTTTGGCAACAATACTTTTACTAGTAGAATTAATATATTCATTGCTGCTAGATTTAGGAGTATACCAGTTGGTGTTGGTTCATGAGGTTAAGTATTTTTGTAAAACCATTTGTTTGCGTTCTAATGTTCTAGCCATTATCGAAATGGTCAAATTGCCTGGTTGTTATAGTTCAATATCAATTATGAGTTCTTTTAATCTTGTTGTAAAAAGATCCACTTGCTGGCGTGATCCAATGTTTAAAGTCCTAGTCAATAAAGTTTGGAATTAGTGTTGGTATTCTTCGGCAGATTCAGTTTGTTTGAAATTTGTTAGTTCACCTAAGGGATTATTACTCAGAGGTGGCCCAAATCTCACATGGCAATGCTTCTTAAATTGCTCCCAAGTCATATTGGTCTCCTCTTGTTCCACTTGATCAAACCAAAGTTATGCCTCGCTCAAAAGATGGAACACACCAAGGCCTATCTTATCACTTGTGACAGTCCTTTGATTAGCAAAGAATCTTTCACATCGTTATAACCAACCCAAAGGATCCTCAATGCCATTATAAGTAGGAAATTCCATCTTGGAATATCGAGGTACCATGGATCCACCACCCCACTATGATGCATTTGTCTTTTGAACCAGAATTGTTGCTCTTGACCTGAGTGCCACTACTGTTTGCCTCGTCGTGTCCTTTCCTTTTTTCCTTGACCACCTTTGAAAGGTCTACCATTTGTTCTTCCAATGCTCATTGTCATACAGCCATTTAATCTATAAAAGCTTCTTGTCTGGATGCTAAATTATCTGTGTCGCCTCTGATATCAAAATGTTATGTCCTTTAGTGTGTAAGACCTAGTCGCAGGCCTGGATACAGTCCCTTTTTATTTTTGAGCTATGATGAAAAGAATAAATGAAGCCAGACTCGTCCTTTACACACACCCCCCCCCAAACCCACACCCAAGAACTTATTTGAAAACCAGAAAATTGCTTCCTCTTCATTTAATAATAATCCCCTTTTAATAGGTTGTTCAAAGACAGATCTTAAAATGTAAAAAATAAAACAAAAAAGGAAACAGAATAAAAATACAGAAAATAAAATAAGAAAGGAAACATGATAAATGCAGAAAATAAAACAAGACATGCACTGAGATGGGGCTGAATTTAAATTTAATGCTACTGCATTGAGCTGTATTTAGTGTTGCTATGCTATTTTCTTTCTTTGATATTTCTTTCCAATAAATGCGTTCATATCATCATATTAAGTTATACTTGGTTGGTAACTTTTCTAATGTGGGACAATTTTAATATACCTCCCTCACGTGATAACATAACTAATACATAATCGGAAATCATGGAAAGGCGGAACATTAGAGAACATACTTATCATAAGTTAGATATTGTGAGTGAAAAATACAATCTGTTATAATATTATATTAGAAATCATGGGTTAATATCCTAACACTAATTAGCTGTAAGAAAGGTTATTCATGTATTTATATTAAGTTATACTTGATTGGTAACTTTTCTAATGTGAAACAATTCTAATATAGAGAAAACTTTTTCTTCAAAGACCCAACATTCTCTTAATGTCTATGATATTTATGGCCTTACTCAGATCAGCCCCGATCTTGTTTGCATTGCATTCAATGTGTGCATGAAATTAGCTAGGACATTTTTTTGGTTGTTTTATGGGCCAGAAAGCCATTGTCAATTTTGAGCCCTGAATTAAAAATTATACCTCTAAATGCTTATTTTGTCGGAGTTTTTCGTATTTGGCCCATAGACACTAAATTTATCAATTCTGTTTCTCAACAATTTCACAATATTTAATTCTCCAAGGAATTTCTGTACACAAATTTCTTACCTTTCTAGGTACCCACAATCAATCAAGAAAATGGGATTGCTGGATCTGAACCAACAGAAACACTTCTGAAATTTCGCTCAGATGAAGTTTTGCGTCCCATGCAGAAACCACAGAGAAAGGTTAGTGGCCACCCTTAAACTTTGTATCACAGTTACACATTTTGGTTGAAAATGGTAGAAAATATATCATATGACAGATTAAGTTTCCAGGTATACTTGGGACAAAATTTAATTTGCAGTGACACTTTTCCCGATCCGAGGGGAAAGACTGTGAAAGCGGGTGATCCTGTTAGTGTCGTCATGATGTTCTCCTCGCTGGCTGACGCACCAGCATGAGCTCTTCACAGTGTATATGTACTCTGGCTGAAGCAGCAAGACGAACGTATGTGTGTATTTGTTATGCCTGAATTGATCACGAACAAGATATGTGGACTGTCTTTCAAACTTCCAACGCATTGTTATTTTAGTTCCCGGAGAGTGGTGTGCTTATGGCCTCAGTTTAGTTATAGGATTTCTATAGCAATTACTACTCACAAATCATCTCGTGACCTTAATAAAGGGTTTTTGTAAAGTTTTCCAATGCACATATATTAACATCAAACTGGTTTAAGTGGAGGAACACGGAAAATTATGCCGAAGGTGTTAGGCTTTATTTTATTTGAGTACGTTAGAATATACAGTAGCTTTTTGGTGGGTATTAATTTTTTTGCCAGCTTTTTCGTCTTAACGCGTTTTTTTTTTTTTTGAAGAATTGATGTGAAATTCTGTTTTGACAAAGGCAAAAAGTAAGAAAAAGTAAAAAAAAAAATGAAAAGACAGCTAATAAGAAAAAAATACATCAGAGGAATTAATTTATTATATAATTATTTTATTAGTTGTCTATTTATATGTTGTCTATATGTTAATATAAAATTTCATAGATTAAGTAATTAATTAGGTTTAGAATGTTTAGATTATTTGATTTTTGGATTAATAGCAAACTTCATATATTAAGTAATTAATTAGGTTTAGGATATTTGATTGTGTTTCGATGAATGACTTAAGAGTGTAAGAGTGTGTATATCTTATTCGTATTCGATTAAAGACAAGTCATTATTTATTGGTTTCTTTTTTTTCCCATATACTTTACCTTTTCTCATTCTACCATAATGATTTATGTTGTATCCTTTGCAACTTATCTTACCATTATTCAAAATATTCAAGGCCTAACCAATTCTTTCAGTACCAAAAGTAATGAATTAACACAGGGGGGCAATAAGTTAACATACATATCAAAAGTACAATAAAATATAAGATCATCATGAGTTTCACCTAAATTGTCACGCTCCCAAATTTCAAGAAACTCAAAACTATGAATGTAATTTTTCCTTACTCGCACTTGAAAGGTCAAAGGGTTGATGACAAGTACTAATAATGATTATACTGTAGATGTTGTCTCAATCATATAAACTTATACAGTCATATATTAAGGGTAATCTTATACCTTTACATACATCAACATGCATATAATATATCAAACAATCACACGTACATTACATCATAGTAAATTATCAAATACAAGCCCTTATGGACCCATGTCCGAGATAAAATAAACAGTTAATACATAACACAATACAAAATAATACATCAGAGTTGTGGTTAGTGTCCTCCTCCAGTGAAGTCTCCACTAGTCTTAAATCATACCTAAAAAGAGGTAAATAAACAATAGGGTGAGCTATAAGCTCCGTATATGACTCATAACTCTACACCACTTTACCATGTAAAATATATCTATGTTACATGCTCAGTGTACTCGTATTGTATAGTGTGCACAAACATCAGGACTCATCTTGTATGCAACATCACGACCTAACATGTTCATAACATGACTCATCTTGTCCACAATCCCTAAAAGGATCGTCAACTCAAGGCACTCAGCTCTAGTACCACGTGCTCAATAGCTCAACCTAGGCCCCAACCTGTTTCACATCAGCCCGACAGCTGCCTCACCCAAAAGGGTATAAACATCAACTCACCAAGAGCTCAACTTAGGCCTTAGCCTGCTACATCCAACTCAAAGGTCACACCCACCTAAGAGTTCCTCAACTTAGGGACTATAGCCACCTATCAACACAAGCTCAACTTCTAAATATACTAGTTCAATCGCTACATACTAGCAAATGACAACCATCCAGGCTCCTAAAAATTATGAGGGCTCAATCTAGAACTGAATTCACATCAACTAACATGCTATGCCAAGCAAACACCCATATTTTATATCCTTAAAAGGCATAAGGATTTATTTTATACCTGTTGGTCCCTTGGGGGGGGGGGGTGAATAGACTCTTATCGAAACTCTTGTCTAACTCTTTGGCGCAACACCTATCTGGTTAAGAGATAGAATCAATGCGAAAAATAATCAGATAGTGGAAGTATTTTATTTTATTAGCAGAATGATAAGTACAACAAAATAGAAGCAGATTAAAGCTTAAAGAGCTTTTTGATCTACTAACAACTCTCTAACACTCTATTTACAATGTACTCATACACTAGCCTCTATGATCTACTTGAGCTCTTATACATTCACGCGTATATGTATATTCCCATTTTGTACAAGGTTTACACAATATATATATAGCACATTCTTGAGAGATAGTCTTGAACTTGTTGTTTCGGACTATGTGCATAATTATTGTTCCTCGGAATCCTCTCTGTCTTAAGTGATGCAGATGTGGAGCTCAATGTCTTGGGTTTGCAAAACATAAGTGCTTTTGTGAGTTCTCAAGTTCAGTCTAAGTTATGTCCACATATCCGGATGATCCACGTGTAAGATATTTTAGGTTCTCAACGAGTTTGTCTTACATTGAGAAACAGCAAGCTGGTGATTTTGAATGCGAAGAGATAAATTGAAGTAGCGTCTTCTTGAATCTGATGTAAGATTCCTTACTCCGTGTTAAGACAAGCTCGGATCCTTACTCCGTAACAATGATTGCTTACTCTGTATCAATTTAGTACAGGAATCCTTATTCCATGTAAGCGCTTCTTTACTCCGTATAAATGAGAAGGTCGGAGTGCTTACTCCGCATGAGTTAAAGGAACGGATGGCTTACTCCGTATCAGCACATTCTTACTCCGCAAGAGTAACAGGTTCGGATTCCTTACTCCGCATCAAGTTTCCTTACTCCGTGCTAAATAAAGACTTGAGTCCTTATTCCGCATAAGTCGTTCCTTACTCCGCATATATAGAATACTCCGGATTTCTTACTCCGTGATTCTTTTCCTTAGTCTGCTTGAGTGGAAGACTTAGCCTTTTTACTCCGTAATAACTGTTACTTTCTCCGTGCGACTTATAGACTAGGATTCTTACTCCGCATCTATTGACTTAGTGCATTTAAAGTATTCGGCGCAGATTTCTTAGTTCGTAGCTTTAACTCATTAGTCTGCACGTATGATCCTTATTCCGTATGAGTGAAGACTTGGTTATTTACCAACTGTTTTACGACGCACACTCTCATCCGGATCAGGATTATGTATCCCGTCCTTAGTTTTCCTCTCACGAGTGTAGGTCCGGATTAAGTTCATATCTTCTGCAATAACTTAAAAATGAAGCAACAAGAGTCTCAGATCAAGTTACATAGGGTTTTGTTTGCATCATCCAAATTCTGGGCTTGATCCAACAATACCCAAAACATGGGTTTCAAAGCTTTGCAGCTAAACCACGAAGCAAAGGCAAAAAAACGACACAAAGGGCTACTGGTCGACTGAAACAAGAACATTTTAGTTTATCACCTCTTACATGACTGCCTTAGTCAACCATAACTAGAAATAATACTAAATCCGAGTTGGTCGATCAAACTGAACCATCTCACTTCTGCCTCATTCGACCACCTTTAGTTGACCAAACCTCAAAACACTCGAGGAAATCACCCAATCGATCAAATCGTAGGGGGGGACCCGCCGCACCCGAAACAAGGGGTGTGAGCCCCCGGGGGTGTTGTCTCAAAAGAACCCGTACGTCACCAAGGGAACTGCTTCCATCACTGAATAGAAAACATACGACATCCATCACAAGTTGCAAATAGCGGGACCCGTCCGGACAAAAAAACCAAATACGAAATACTATCGCTCATCATGTAGGCGCTTAAAAAGTCCTCCACTAGCTCGCCACAAAAGGAAACAAAAGAGGGGTGGGACGCTCGGGGGACCCCGACCTCGAACCAAGTCTAACACGCGGCTGCACCGGTTGTGCCATCATCGACTCGCCGGGACAACTGTCCACGATCCCCATGGGATCCCTCTGGCACTCCCAGCCCACGAGCCAAGGCTCCTCGCCTCTCCACGCTAGCCGCCACGCGCAAGGTCACCGCCACGTCCCCAATCACCACGGCATCACTGAGAACCCCAACAAGCACAGCCATGCCCAACCTCACCCACTCTAACATTAGAGGCATGTCATTCCAACATTTCCTTGGACTTGTTTCTTCACAAGAAACCTCATCCTTGATTTTAAGGATTTTTTGGGGAGTACCCATGGGTGGGAGTGGGGGATTGGGTTCCCATAGCATAAAAAGATAATCGATTTTTGGAGATTTTTGGATGTCTAACCCCCTTTCCAAAATCACCACTAGACTTTTGGTTTTTCAGATTTTACACTAATCCCAAATTTCACATTTAAAAAGGGAATAATTTTCTAGTATTTTCTTTGAACCAAAGGGGGTATTTGTATTTACATTAAACTTAAGTATAAACTTTGGGATAGGTACAATGAAATAGGTCCACCGATCAAATGCCGGTGAAACTACATTGAACAATTTGAATTCGATTTTTGAATCTCTTTGACCGCCTCGACTCTAACCACCTCAACACCAAACACCTTGAATACCCATGACGCCTTGCTCCCCTCAAGACCCAACCTCACGACACTCGAAACTCCATTCGACACTCAAAACACTACACGAACCTACCTCAACCTCAACCTAACCTTGCACATTCAAATTTTCAATTTCATGATCTCATGGTCTTCACGATTCTTTCTGTTTTCCTTGTTCTCGCTGGATTCAACCGAACTCAAAAACTCTACTATCTATATATTAGGTTTTAAATCACGCTACCCTAAGATTTAAATAAAGATTCACCCAAAATTGGTTTTCCCTTTCTAGGGTTTGCATGATCATCAATTCTTACATGTTAATCCAAAAAACAAAGAAGAAAAGGGTGAAGAATCAATGAACACCACGAATATTCGATGCTTGAACGAGCTCAAACGCCCCAAATCGCCAAGGCCTCCAAGCTCTTCTCTCTTCTCCGCTCTCCAAGAAGGAAGCCCGAATAGCTCTCTTTCCCTATTTTATTTTTGCCTCATCGACCTGTCAACCATTGACCCAATAATTAACATAAATAACTCCAAGGTCCCGAACCCATTGAGCAAACTACTCAAACGCTCAAAGAGAGCACAAACACAGAATAGACACCCAAAGACCGCCAAACGCAAAGTCAACCAAAGACCCCAAAAGTCAACAATCGCAAACGGGCCCCGCTCGAATCGGGCCCGTGCCAAAAGCACATTGACGGCTACACTACCGCCGTAGTACATTCCCTAGAAGACTATCTCTTAAGACTACCCAAATACGAGCTACTCCTCCCCCCTTAGACTTTCGTCCTTGAAAATAAAACACATGCCCAAAGACATAGCAAGATTCAGCTCATGTCCCAACAACAAAACATCAAACATGGCACCGATCACACTGTGCAATGCCTCGCAACAAGCCAAAGGGTTCAAAATCCAACAACAAAAGCTAGACCACATCTCAAACAACATAGCAAAACAAATGCATAAAACATAACTCATACCTCGGGAAGGTCCTCACATCCTCCCCACCTCACAGATCGCCCTCGACCTCTGATGAAGAACCCGCATCCGCTCTCTTCTCCCAAGTTTGCTCCTCCTGCCTCGGTCGCCATAACACCCGAACTAGTGGGATCGTCTTGCCCCGAAGACCTGGTCCCGCTGTCCAAAATCGTCATCTCACAACGGCACCATCTCGCCCAAGTCTATCTCGCGATAGTCCCATGAGAAGGATCTGGGGATACCGCTCAACCGAGACACTGAAACACATCATGACCCGCTAACCCGGTGGCAAAGCTAACCGAAAGCCCCTGCGCCCACGGTGGCAACAATCTCAAGCCCCACAAAACGAGGGAGAGTTGGATCCACGTCCAAACCTCCGTGCCTCGAGGCGAAACCCGCAAAAACACGGTCACCCACCTCAAACCGCAAGGGTCGCGCCTCGGTTCGCGTGGACTTCTGCTCTTCTTTCGGATAGCCGTCTATCAACGCACTATCTCCGTGGTTTCCGAACCATATCGGGACCGAGAACTGCTGTCTCTCCCGTCTGTGCCCAACACAAGGGTGATCACAAGGCCGCCCATACGCGCCTCATACGGAGCCATCCCATTCGTGGCTGATAACGTGGTTGTTTGTTGTAAGAGAACCCACCAAAGGAAGGTGAGCTCCCACAACCTCCAAAACTAGGACACAGCGCGCAACATATCCCGAGGCGAATCGTCCGTCGGCCCGGCCATCCGTCTCGGATGAAAGGCACGAGGTCACCCTAGGCCCAAAGCTCGCGCATCGTCTCCAAACGAGAGGGAACCTCGCATCCCGATCGAAACAATAGATAATGGGACTCCATGCGACGCAAAAACATCAAATACCCGTCCCAAAGTCCTCACTGGGTCTGTCTCTGAATCGAATAAAATGCGCCGATTTGGTCTCGGTCCACAAAACCCATATAGTGTCGTGTCCCCCGGAACGAGGAAGTCCGGTGACAAAACCATGGTCACGTGGTCCCATTTCCACTCGCACCAAAGACCGAACTCACCAGGATCTCGGTGCTCGCCTTGACCGTTGAGGGTCAAACACCTCCTCACAAAACAGCAACCCTTCTTCAGCCCGGCCACCAATTCGCCTCCTCACGGCATGGTACATCTTGGTCCCACCTGGTGTACCTAACCTCGACCGTGAAATTCCGAAGAACCTCCTCCCGAAGAGAAGTGGGAACTATCAATCTACCCCATCCGCAACGTGCTCTGCATCCTCGTCCGCCAAGATACCGCCCGGTCCGAATCCTCGCGGATGACCTCCCAATCAAGTCCCCACCGATCCTCTATGATCCCGTGTGCATCTCTGGATCGTTACAACAACACCGAGGGTCCCTCGCCCTCGCCGGTCACCATCTGCAACCTCATCGCCGCCAACCGACCCATCATCTCCCATTCCTTAAGGCACAATGGGCCACCACGGCCCTGCTCTTCCTACTGAGCATCCCCACCACATTACCCTTCCCAGGGGTATACATCATATCAAACCGAACATTGCAGTACTCCACCCACGCCTCTGCTTCTTGGTCTCGCCGAGAGAAGAATGCAAGCTCTTGTGGTCCGATACACCACAAACTTCTCCCCAAGGAGATAATGCTGCACTCTTAAGTGCAAAGATCATCCCAACTTTAAACTCCAAATCATGGTGGATAGCTCGCTCATGGGTCTCAAGCCTAGACCCATAAGCAATCACCGCCAGTCGCATCAACACACGACCAAGTCCCACCCGGAAGCATCACAATACACCTCGAAAGGCACACCCTCCCGTGGAAGAATCAAGATAGGTCTGAGGCAATCGTGCCTTCGCCCATGAAAGCACTCTCACACGCATCGACCAAATGAAAGGAACTCCCTTCCTAGTCAAGTGTGTCATAGAGCCGCCTCGGGAAAAATCCTCCACGAACCTCCGAAAGCCTTGCCAAACCAAGGAAGCTACGAACTCAAACACATTCGTGGGCCTCTTCCACGACATGACGCCTCAATCTTCTCGGATCCACGTGATACCCTCCGAAGATACCACATGCCCCAAGAAGTGCACTGTGCAACCGAAGTCACATTTTGTGAACTCGCGTACAATCGATGCTTCCGCAAGGTCTGCAACACAACCCGCAAAGCTCCTCATGCCCCTCTTGGTCGGAATAACCAAAATATCATCGTGAACACCACAACGAACATATCTAAAAAGGAGCAAACACCGGTTCATCAATCCCATAAACACGGGAGCATGTGGTCGTGAGCCCAAACGGCATCACAAGCCACTCATAATGCCCATAGCGACAACTAAACGGGTCTTGGGTATCCGCCCCTAACCCTCAACCGATGGTATCCGGATCTCAAGTCTATCTTGGAAAACCATCTTGCACCTCGAAACGATCAAACAGTCGTCGATCCTCAATGGATACCGTTCTTCACACACCGGTTCGCCTTGTGTCTATACATAGCCGAAGTGAACCATCCGCCTTCTTGCGAACAACACTGGAGGCCCCATGAGCTACTCCGCCGATAAAGCCTCGCGCAATAGGTCATCTATTTGTCTCTTGAGCTCTCTAAGCTGTCGGTGCCATCCTCGTAGGCCGCTAACCTGATCGGTGTTGTCCCCTGGCAACAACTCGTCGAAAACTCTACCTCCCTCACGGGTGGCAACCGACCAAGTCCTCGGGAAACACATCCGGGAACCGATCTACAAGGGTGGCAAAACAGCCTTCCCCTCTCTCCCCTCACCAAGTCAAGTGCAACGGTGGGTCACTCACCCCACCCATGCCTCAATGGTCCCAACCCGCATGCCCCTCCCACTCACCCCAAAGACACCCCGCGTGCCCCCTGGGTGAGGAACGTCACAGCCGTCGAAAACAATCAATCTTGGCCTCCACTGAGACCAACCCCCATACCCGGGATAACATCGAAATCATCTAACCCATGATATACAAATCACACAACAAGTTAACACCCCCAAGTGTTACCCGACAAGCACGACGATACTCCAAGTATCACAATCCACCCAAAGGTGAAGCAACCATCGTAGACCGACTCACGCTCCGGTCAACTCTAATCCAACCACCGTAGAACGAAATAAAAAGAATGGGTAGCACCAGGTCAATCAAAACTGAATAAATAGATGAGAAAGATGATGGTACCTCTCACCACCGAAGGTCCTGCTCCGCCTCTCCACCGGTGGAACCTCCCTCTCTCGGTGAGGGCAAAAGTCCCCCTCGTGGTCCACCGCCCTAGCTGCCCATTGGGGCCTTGCCCCGCCGATCAACATGACCCCGAGCCTCCCGCGAGGCGCGCACCGCAGTCGCATCTGCGGCTCGTGCCGGCGGCACCGACCTCCGAGATGGAGCCCCCCCTCGTCCCCGATCTCTCGGACGAGGGCCTACACCGCTTGGTGAGCTAAGGGTAACACATTCCCTAGCTCCTGCCCCACTTTCCCGCATCGGAGCCTCTTTTCCTTGGGCCTCTCGAGACATGCCCTGGTCAAACCACAACCCAACAGTCCCCGGCCTCCTCTGGTGAACTCTCACGGGGTCCCACCGCCCGGCTAGAAACCCTCGCACCGCCTCCTCTCAGGAGCGGCACCGCTCTCCCCACTCGCTCTTCTTGCTCGGACCGCCGAACCGCCCGGCCTCTCGGGCTCTCGCCGATCCGACCTCGCTCAATATGATCGCCTTGTCGACCGCCTCCCGTAGCCGTCAACCGCATCGGTTCCATTGTCTTTTCAAAGATGGCCTCAAGCCCCGAATGAAGTCCCGCGTCTTTCGGCCTTCCTTTTCCAAGACTCCGAGCAAACCGCCCCAAATCTGTGAAGGCTTGCACATACTCACCCACCATCTACCCCGCCAAGCTCATAAACTCTCACGTCGAGTATGGGGGGGATGGGGGGGGGGGGAAAATACTCCCCAAAGAAGCGCTCAACAAACTCTCTCCGGCTCATCTCGGTGGACAGCTCTGTGGATTCCCACCACTGCGTGGGATACCCAAGTATGTGCGCGCCACGCGCACCCGCTCCTCATCCGCACCCTCATCTCAAAGATGTCCTCTGTCCATCTAATCATCCTCGGCTCCTCAGGCCGTGAACCATCCTCAAAGTCCGGGGCATGTTTACTGGCCCAATCCACTCCTCGCGTGCGGCTCTCACGACCTCCTGTCACATCCGCACCACCCTCGCCTCCCCGCGAGGGTGGTGGCCGCGAGGCCGGTGCCTCTTCGCTCACCACCTCTCTAGCCATTCCCTCTCGAGCCCTCGCCTACCCGCATGGCCTCCGCTGAATCAATACCGAGCCAAACAGGTCCCACAACGGAGGACGATCTCTGCGCGGGCTCCTGCCCCGGGCCCCGACTCTATCGTGGGCTCCTCTGCCGGGCCTTGGCCTCGGACGCTCTCCTCGGTGGTGCCATCACACCGGCCACACAACAAACAACAAACGATCAATAAGACAAACGACCATCAAAGGCGCAACCGACTTGTAGGTCCACCACACGACCCGTAGGTCCATACCAGCAATAGCATCGTGTCCCCCATCGGACACCACATGACCCGTAGGTCCACAACCATGCATATAGCATCGTGTCACCCCATAGGGTACACCACACCGACCCGGCTCCTGGCCGGCCCTCCCGGCACCACTCGAGCACATCACACACAAAGACAATCTAGGCCAATAGCACACAATCATACCACTAGCAAGCACCCTATGTAGCTCCTAGGATGATCTAACGACACCAACATAACCTAGAAACATGAAAGACCGCGTTGATCGGGCGCCCTCCCTACGTTCCAAGTCACATGGAATCAATAACCACCCTCACTAACCTAGGTCCACTAGCCAGGCTCGATACCAACTTGCACGCCCCGATTCCGGGGGAACCCGGAACCGGGTACAGACTTCCCCTTGCCCGCACCCGAAAGGTCAAGGGGTGGTGACTAGCACCAATAGAGACTACACCGCGGTGCTTGTCTCAAACATGCGACCCCTGTACCATACATCAAGGGTAATCCCGTACTTTCCCATATATCATCATGCACACATTAAGTCAAACTACTTATCGACATCACATCACAAACAAGAGCAAATAGCAACTGGGACCCAGTCCGGGATACAAACATATCGATCCACAAACGATACGAATACGATCGCATCATACATCGGAGTGGGCACGCCTCTTGGAAGAAAGTCCTCCACTAGCTCGGGTCACACTGAAAAAGGAAACAACAAGTAGGGGTGAGCGACAGCTCGGAGGGACCCCGACACCCACTCATGCAAACAACAAGCCATACTACATGCCGTGACTGCCGTGTAGGTGCACATCATCGGGACTCGCCTGCAACAAACATCGGGACAACTTGTCCACGATCCTCCATGGGATCCCATGGGGCACTCGCCCTAGCTCCACGAGCTCAACGGCTCAACTCAAGCCTAGCTGTCCACGGCGCAATAGCCCGGCCACCGCCACACGAGCTGCCATCGGTGCTATCGCCAGTCCCACATATCACCATCGGGCATCACGGTGAGAACCCAAACAAGTCACGGAGTCCATGCCCCATACCCACACCAACATACAACATTAGTATGGCATGTCATTCTCACATTTCCTTTGGAACTGTGAGTCTTCACAAGAAATCCTCATCCTGATTTATGAAGGAAGTACCCATAAAGACTATTTTCTTGAAATCAAAAGTCCCGGCATTGGGTTCCCTAGCATAAATAAGATAATCGATTTTTGGAGATTTTTCGAGATGTCTACCCCACTTTCCAAAAATTCACCACTACGAACTTTTGGGTTTTTAGATTTTACACTAAATCCCAAATTTCACATTTTGAAATAATGGGAATTAATTTTTCTAGTATTTTCTTTGAATCCAAATGGGGGTATTTCGTTATTTACATTATAACTTAAAGATAATACTTTGGGTATAGGTTCAATGTAAATAGGTCCGACCGGTCAAACCGTATTTAATCGCCTGAAACACATTTGAACGCATTTCGAATCCGATTTTAACTCTTTTCGGACTGCCTTACTCTCGAACCTACACTCAACTACCTTCAAAACTACCTTGAACTACCCATGGGGGAACGCCTCGGGGTTCATTTATGCCTTCAACCTTCGAAACGACACTCGAACTTCACATTCGACACTCGAAATTACACTATCGAACCACCTTCGAACCTTCGAACCTTCAACCTTGAAGCACATTGAAATTTCAATTTCCGTCGATCTCATCGGGGTGTTGGGGGGGTTGGTCATCATCGTTTTCACTTGTTCTCGTCTGGATTCAACCGAATCTCATAAAACTCATACCTAATACTATATATTAGGTTTTAAATCACGCCTTACCCCTCGAACGCATTTAAATACAAGATTCAACCCAAAATGGTTTTCCCCAATTTCTAGGGTTCAACACATTGCATGATTTCATCAAATTCTTACATGTTAATCCAAAAAACAAGAAGAAAAGGTGAAGAATCAATGGAACACCTACTGAATGATTCTGATGCTTGAACGAGCTCAAAACGCCCCAAACGCCAAGGCCTCCAAGCTTCCTTCTCTCTTCTCTCTCAAGCTCTCCAACGCGAAACGGAAAGCTGAAAACGAAGTGGAAGCTCTCTTCCCTATTTATATTTTTGCCATGACTTAGTCAACCATTGACCCGATCAATAATTAACCTCCAAGGTCCCGAATCCAAATGAGTCAAACTACGATCAAACGCTCGAAAGACGAGCCCGATACTACAGGATATTAGACACCCAAATGACCGCTCAAACGCAAAGTCAACCAATGACCCCGAAAAGTCAACAATCATCAAACGGGGCCCCGACTCAATCGGGCCCGTGCAATCAAAATGCTCACATGACGGCACACTACCGTCTCGATAGTTACATTCCCATGAAGACTATCTCTTAAGACACCCAAATACGAGTCTTCATCCTCCCCACCTTAGACTTTCGTCCTCGAAAAAAAACACAGCCCAAATGACATAGCAAGATTCAAGCTCAAGTCCCAACAACAAAACATCAAACATGGTCACCGATCACACATGTGCAATGCAACTCGCAACAAGCCAAAGGGTGACAAAATCCAACAACAAAAGCGACCACATCTCAAACAACATAGCAAAACAAATGCATAAAACATAACTCATACCTCGGGAAGGTCCTCCATGGTCAATCAAATCATCTAGTTCAATTGACCACGTTGACTACATATTCCATCCAGACAACTTTGAACATTGTCGTTCGATGAAATCTAGTCCAAATACCTTAGACATGTTGTTTTTAACATTAATTCACCCTTATAATGGTCTCTCACACATCCTAGTCACATTAGGCTATAAAATAACCTAATAATCAATGTTTCATGCTTAATTTCAATTTCCCCCAATATCCTAGGCTTCATGCTAACTAACATTGAATCATGCTCAATTCATGCATAGCTAAGGAGATTATCAATGGAAGAAGCTAGGAACACCTACATGGAATGATTCTTGCGGATCGATCAAGCTCAAAACACCCAAAATTGGATTCCCACACCTTCTCCTCTCTCTCTCTCTCTCTCTCTCCTAATATAAGAACATAAAAGAGAAGCCTCTTTCTTTTTTCTATTTATATTTCTCTAATTACTAAACCCCAAAATAATATGAATTGACCTTTCGGGATTACAAACTTCAATTTGAGCTCAATTACTATCAAAAAGCTTGAAACGATGAGCACATCACTATCCAAATGTTTTTCTAAATCAAATGAGCACTCATAAACACGGTCAACCAAAAGATACCTAAAAGTCAACAATTAAGCTATTTGGGGTCCCGACCCGAAATCGAGCCTAACTACTACCAAAATATTCCTATCAATGACCACATTACCATCCAGATAATGTCACCCTCATTCAATGACTATCTCTTAAGACGACCTAAACTACGATTCTTTATATAAATACATATGGCTAAGTTGCCTAATAGTAGCCTTGAGATATCGAGAGGCCTTATGCTTACTACTAAAAACATACAACTAACTGGTATTTTAAAATATAATAAAAAAACACACAACCGATTATAAAGAAAGAAACTGTTGGTCCTGGAGAGTCTAGAGGGAGGTAAATAGGCTCTTTAAACATTCTTCTCTTCTTTTAGGCACAACACTAATTCTGATTGAGAGAGTAAATCAATGCAGAAGACAATCAGATAGTGAAAGTATTTTGTATTATTATCTAACGATAATTACAACAAAATGTATAGCAAATTAAACTGTATACACAAGCTTTGAATCTACTGAAAAATATCTGTCTTTTATTTACAATAACACTCTGAGTCTATACTATTACACACATGCTATTTGTCATGCCCCAAAATTTTAGAAGCAACAGAACTAGGAACGAGACGTCCCTGCCCCCTCACCCAAGAGGTCGAGGGGATTTGTGGCCAACCCGAATTTTGTACAACTCCACAACAGGGGTAGAATTATAAATCCAATGGTCCAAAAAGACATTCAAGCAAGGAAACATGTATAATAGTGTAGTTCACATTACTAAAATCAAGCAACACCCATGATAAAACACAATAAAGTTAACCAAATAGGTTTATACAATTATCACGGACCCAAGTCCGGAAAATAAAATAATAAATAATAAACAGACAAAGTTCATAAAGTAAATCCTACAAAAAATGTCACGACCTACTTCGTTATGGCTCCAACAGCTACCTCTTATAACCTGTAGAAAAAGAAATAAAGTAAGGTTGAGCATAAATGCCCAGTAGGTGATCTCCATCTCCGTACCACCCGATAACATGAAATCTTAAATCTACATGATCAGTGTATGCTTGTGCTAGTGTAGTGTCCTATTCTATCACAGAAACTTACAAGGAATCACAAAATATAACATCACATGCAAATACAATTCATCCATAAGGTTCCCGCTACTAACTCCAAGGATCTCAACTACTAGTACATAGCCATATGTGGGACATGTTGTGTCCCTAATGACAACCTGCCACATATGTGACTTGGGTTACCAGCCATATAAGAGACCTGCGGCCTCTTGCCAGCCCTATATGGGACCCGCGGCTAACCCAACAAACTCAATACAAGTCTTATAAAAAAAAATTTCATTCACCAATCCAACACTAACCCCCCCCCCCCCCCCCCCCCCCCACACACACACATATATATATATATATACATATTTAAATTCTCGTCAAACATCCAACACTAACGTCAATTAAATGGTATTAAGCTACAGGTAATATTTTAATGTCAATTACCAATATTGAACTACAAATAATATGTATGTTACTTAAGTATACTAGTAAGCCCAAATAATATTTACATGTTTAAACCCAACAGAATCCATAATATTAAATTAATAATATCGAAACCCCAACAATTTTAACATATATACATAACTTACATATTTATTTATTTATTTATACATAAATATATATAATATAATATAATATAATATAATATATATATATATATATTCATCCCAAACCAACCCGCTAGGGTTGGTGGGCATGCGGGGGTGGTGGCATCAGATGCGCTGCCCCCTTTTTTCACCTCGCCAGCGCACAGGCGCGCTGGTTACACAACAACGGGACGGATGCCGCCGCCCGCTTCCTCTCCTTTGTGCAAAGTGCACGTGGCAGCCCCGAACTCACAAGGCGCGCAAGGCCAAATCCACGGGACGACGCTGAAGCCACCACCCCCTCTCTTCCATCACCCCCGTGCTGGACACGCGTCACGACGGCACAACCACAACGCCTTGAACCGCCGCCCTTGACGCCTCTCGATGGAACGGCCACGATGCCACCCGAAGCCGATGCCCTTTGATGAGGTTTTTTTGTCGGTGTTCATGCGGCTGCATCACCTTTCGCCAATACTGAAAATCCAACGTGCATCTTGGTATGACCAACGACAACCCCATCGAATAACAACAAGGAAATCCAACAATTCGAATATATGTATATACACACACGAAAAACATGCTCGTAAAATTTTTGATCTATTTCCCAATCAATATGTTCCATATAACAGGGTAATATAGGATCAGGACCACCTACTTGAATTCAAACTCGAGAGATGTAGAGCACGACGACTTCAAATCCACCACTCCTCCCTCACCAACTCTATGCAAAATCACACAACGGCTCCCCCTAGGGTTTCACCCTAGATCTCTCTTTTTATACTATTCTATTATTAGATTTTCAATAATGATAATAATAATAATAAATATTAATAATAATAATAGACTAATTGCGTCAATAATAATAATAATAATCATAACATTAATTATTATAATAATAATAACTCAATTATTTAAATGATTATTAATAATATTAACATCATAATAATTGTAAACTCATAACATGTAAAATAATTTTAATAATAGTATTAATAACTCAAACGTTCATACTAAGGCCACGCTGCCGAATGGATATTCCAAATTCTATTCGGCCTAACCTTTAATCTCACACAGGTACGGATCTTTATACTACTGAGTATTACAAATTCAAAGCACAAGCATGCATACACTAAAAAAGCACACTTTACAAATCTACAAGACTCTGTATTTATAGACTTTCCTTGAGTAGACATTCTTGGAACTGAACTTTTCGGGTGTTGAGTTGCATTTATGATCTTCTTGGAAGATACCACTATTTTAATTACTGAGGATGTGGAGCTCGAGATATTGGGAGTATGAGCGTATTGAATTGCTTCGTATAATTCTAATTGCATTAAAGTTCATGCTCATGCATCCGAGTGATCCACGTGTAAGATGATAAATGTTTTCAATGGTTCTATCTTACATCGGGACACGGTGATTTTAAATGTATTTTGATGTGTTGAACTGACATAACGAGTAAATATAACAATATCGTCTTATTCCGATGCAAGGTTCCTTATTCCGTGTTAATGAAATGCTCGGATTCTTTACTCCGTGTCAATTAAGTACTCAGATCCTTATTCTGTCATAATGTTCCTTACTCTGTGTTAGTGAAGTACTTGGATGGCTTATTCCGTAGTAAAGTTCCTTACTCTGTGTAACTTGAACGTTCGGATCCCTTATTCAGTATCAATGATTCCTTACTCGGTATGAATGCAAAGCTCGGATGTTTATTTCGCGTATTTACTTCCTTACTTAGTAAGAGTAGAAGACTTGAATCCTTATTCCGCACTAGTGCTTCCTTACTCCACATGAGTGGAAGACTTGGATGCTTACTCCGTGTCTTTTGTCCTTAGTCCGCGCGAGTGAAAGACATGAATCCTTATTCCGCACTATTACTTCCTTACTCTGCATGAGTTGAAGACTTGGATGTTTATTCTGTGTATTCTTGTCTTTGGTCTGCGCGAGTGGAAGACTCGGATGCTTATTCTGTGTCTTCTTGTCCTTACTCCGTATCATGTGATAGCTCGGTTATTTACCAAGTCATTTGTCAATACTCAATTGTTGGGCCCCATTTTGTCCGGGTTGGACATAACATTCATTTTTCACTTTATACATTAAATAAAAGACATGACCGTCGATTCGAGGGCACAATTTCAATGACTTCTTTAAAAAAGCTTTCAAACACCAAAAATTCAATCCCATGTGATGGAGAATTAAATTTGATGATCGACGCCTATGACCGTGCTCCAATCCGAGGTCAAACGAAGAAGTTATAGTCAAAACCGTATCTGGACCGCTAATGGCGATGAATTAGTGGCCAATATTCAGAACGACACTCCGGATCAGGTCATGAACCTCATTTTCTTAATTCTCTCATCATTCTGAGAATTTTGACATATATATTGTACATATTCGCTTACAGAGCTTATTTTTGGAAAAAAAATAAAAATAAAAATGCTTTTTCGGTAATAAAGCAATTTCAGAACGCGCAGTACAGTCTTGGCAAAAAAACAAACTCATTTTCAAACAAAAATGACATGGGATCGCTCGTTGTGACGTCCCGAGTCCAAAAATAAGTTTCACATTTTATTGAAAGCCGGATTGTTCTGCCAATCCCAAAAACCCAAAATATCAGTTAAAAATTACAAAATGGAACAAGAAATTCTTTTTTTCTCTTTCCTTTTCCCACCAACTCTGGAACAAAATATTGTGTCAGCTTTATATTAGTTCATAATCATAAAACACAAAATAAAAACAAAACAAAAAAATGAAAATAAAATAAAACAAAGCAAAAAAATAATAACCACAAAATACCTCTTCCTATCTCTATCACCTAATCCCCTCGTCATTTTCTCACCTCTCTCTCTTCTCCGTTGGCGTCTTCCACTGAGCCACGCCGTTGCCGCCGCGACGCCCGGCACTCCAGCTCAGATCTCGCCAGCACAGCCAGACCAAGTCCACGCCACACCCTCTCTCTCGGCCGAACCAAGCCCATGGCTCACGCCCCGCGCCAAAACCCATCCTCCTCGAACCCATGGCCGAACTCCCATCGTCGAGCCATGTTCTGCCAGACCCTGAACCCTAACCATCCTCCTCTGCCTATAAAACCCAATTCAAAGCACAATCGCAGGGGGGCTCTCGAATCCAAAGACCTAAGCTACAACCTCTCAACCTTTCGTCTTCTCACCCGTCCCACAGAGAGTCCCCCGGCCGGAAATCACACCGCCGGCCTCTACCGCCGACGTCACCTTAGCTCCCCATCACCCTCTTTAATCTCACCACAAGCCACCATCACTGCCAAACAAGAAATCACCGCGCTCGCTACCGTCGTTGCCCCCCCCTGTCGCCACACAGCAGGCCGATATCGGTTGTTTCAATGGCGGCCCACTTCAGTCCTCCGAGATGTTTCTGCACCAACTGGTTGATGCAGATGACTCCAACAATTGCATCCTTCAGCCCCTCAACGACGATTTGACAGAGCCACCGATCCTCACCGGCCCAAGCTGCTGCCGACCACGAGACGTCCTTCCCCATTTACCACTGGCTTCTCCAAATCAGGTGGGAACCTAGCCGACCGCCTAACACTCCATCCAAAGACGGTCACCTGGTGTGCCACCGAGGTCTGACCAACGAGTTCTTTGCTGTCTGCTATCTCTTCGTGACTCCAAGCAACAGAAGGCGCAATTTGGTGTGCCACCTTAGCAGGCTGTATCTGAGGAAAGGATCGCGAATCCACTTGGGTTGGTCAATAGTTTCTTTGTTTCACCTTCACCGTTAATGTTTATGTATTTATACTGCGTTTGATTTGGTGTTGTGACTGGGTTGGTGTTCCTCTATCGTTTATGCTTTATTTGTTATGTTGTGTTCTTGAGGTTTACAGATAACAAAGCAGGTTACACTTTTTTTGGTAACGAATGCTCTCTGCCTATAATGTCTTGGCGTTATGAGCTTGGTTTGTTTTGGCTTATGCATGCTCCTACTTGATTTTGTTTATGGCTTGGTGTTGATTGAGTTTTGGCTTGGATACGTATGGTTAGATTCTATATAAACCAGTGTTGAGTGCTTTGTGTTCTGTATTTCATTTTTTAGAGTGTTTTCAGTCTGTTTTTATACTGAACCAATGTTAAATGTGGTTTGCGTTCACTGTTGTGGAAAAACAGCCTGCGTGAGTGTAGTGAGTACCTGATTCAGACTCAAAAACCCGTTATTCAGTATGCTGGCCCTCTGTTACACGCTCTAGTTGAATTATTTAAGGAGATGCAGTGTGTTTTGTTTTAGTTGAGTGTTTTTTGCCAGTTGGGAATAGTGAATGCTTATTCTAACAAAGAAAAGACAGCACCCATATTCTGTGATTTGTATTCTCGGTGATTGCCTGTGTTTCTTTGCCCGGGCTTATGTTTGCTCCATTGTTTGCTTTGGTGAACAAAGTAGGTCGTTTTTTTTTTCTCCTTTCGGGTTGCATGTTGTATTGTTTAGTCTTGTATTCCCGTTTAGCCATATATAAATCCCTTTATTCACCGGGCCTTAAGCAAGTGTTAGGAGGCCATTAAGTTATGTTTTGTTTTGTTTTGTTTTTTTGTTTTTGTTGTTGGGCTCATGACCCGTACAGTTGTAATGTTGTAAAATTAAATGTTTAGTGGAATGAGTGAAAAAAAAAGTGAAAAGAAAAAAAGAGAAAGAAAAAAGAAAAAAGAAAAGGGGGGGGGGGGGAAAGAAAGGGTGAAAAAAAAAGAAAAAAAAGAAAGAGAAAGTGAGCGTGTTTTTTTTTACTTTATAAATGTCACTTTCACACATTTCACATTTGTTTAATTTTATTCACGCATCTTTTATTTTATCTTACTTTAAAAAAAATAAATAAATAAAAATGTTTTTTTAAAAGAAAATATTCAAAAATAGGTTTTCTTCAATTTATTTTTATTTATTTTTTTGGATTCTTTAGGCCATTCTTATTTTTTAAAAAAATAAAAAATAAAAATTGTTTAATTGTTTAATTTGATTTTTCTTTTAAACACAACAAAATTATTTTCTTTAGTTTTTCACTCATTCCTTTTATTTTGATTTGGGTATTCTTTTTATCATCATTTAGTTGGAAATAATTGGGTAAAGTAGACTTAACTCTTTATTTGAACAACGGATTTAAAAATAAAAGGGTTCAAGATCATAGGACCTTTATTAGTAGTTTAGGATAAATTGAGCTTAATTTTTAACTTCAACAAAGAATGTCGAAATAAAAATGGAGAAAATTAAATTGTTAGGATTTCCTTTTAGATGATTAGGCTTAATCGGATTTAACTTAACTTCAATAAATAGAAAAATGAAAAGAGTAGGACTTAGGCCATACATTTTTTTTAGACTGGTTAAAATTAAGACAAAAGTTAAAACAAGTTAGAAACCTCCTTTCTCCTAAGATAGGTATCGAAAGGGCGTCGCGGGGGTATTAATCCTTCCCCGCGCGTAATCAACCTCCCAAACCTAGCTCTATTGACGTAGACTATTTTAAGTGACCAACTGCACCCCAAAATCAATTGGTGGCGACTCTGTTCTTTTTCATCACCATTTGGGTGAAGGGTGGGAGAACCGCATGCCCAAAAGCGGGTTTTTCCCCGGACGAAATCCAGTGATGACAGCTGGCGACTCCGCTGGGGACATTAGAGAGTTAGGCTTAGAATTAGGATTAGGAGGTTTTCTTTTTGTTTTTACTTGTTTGTTTATTTATTCTTTTATTTAATTCGCTTAAATTATTGTTGTATGATAGTTATGATTTACACGCTTTGATAGTTATGTTTTACCGCTTTTCCTAACTGTTGCATTCATGTATAACCTTATACCCGGGTTTTTGTCACAAATTAGGTTAGCGAGGTTTATTAGGGTGCCCTGCGTGTTGACCATTATCCGCAAAGGGACCCCGGACTCCTCAACTCAAGCTAGAGGTCCTTTTAAGGCTTGTCCTTCTAAGGCCCCCCTCCGGTAAATCCCATAGCGTACGGAGCCCTCTATTAAGGTAGCTTTGGAACCAACGAATAAGATAAGTTTAGCAGTAAAGTCCATTAGGGACATTGACCCACATATTGTTTGCTCATTTTAGCCTTCCTTTTGAAGGATAGGTGCATTCATATTATACCGTGTTGTTTTATTGTATACTGTCCTGTAAATATTTTTGTTGTTATCTGTTTGTATATTTTTATTTATTTTTCTTTTTATTAAGTTTATCTTAATGTATATTTTTATTCTTTTCACTAACCTTGTTTTTATTTTATGAATAATATTGTATTTTCTTTTTGCTAACTTTATCTTGTATATTATTCTTTTCTTAACCCGGTCTTCATTCATACAATTGTTCATATAGTCTTAGGACGTAAATACTGAATATAAGTTTAGGTGTATATTCAAGCATTCATTACTTAGTTTATGGATAGTTGGGATTAGTCTTCATTAATCCATGTGTTCATGCATTTCATAACCGAAAAAAAAAAGACCAAAAAAAAGAGTGACAAAAAAGGAGATAATGTAAATAATACAAACCCTTAAGACTCATCACATGCTTCATGCATCACTCTGAGAAGGGTAGGTTTTTAAACTCTCATGTACATCCTTACATGCATGCATACCTTCAGCATAAAAAAAATGAAAAAAATGAAAAATAAAATAGAATAAAAGGGAGCTTATCGCATTTTGCCTTTTTCAGAAGTCAACATAGCGCACCAATACAATCTGCGATCCCGTCATCAACGATCATCCACTTCAATGGCAGACCAAACTGAAAGTCGTTTTACTAGTCTGGAGCAAGGACAACAAGAACTTCAGAATCAGATGAGGGTCATGATAGAAATGCTGACTAAGATGGCAGCTGAAAAAGAAAGGGGATCTATTGAGGTAGACACTAACTCCCCTCATGGGCAGCCACAAGAAGCACCATTACCCCAAAATTTCATGCCAACACCTCCCCAAGCATCTGTTCCAACCAATGTGAATACTTGACCTTCAAATTACATGCCATTTGTTCAACCGAATCCAGTGAATGTTACTGAACCGATAGAGACTCCAATACATAAAGAAGATGACCAGTCCCTGGCAATGAAGCAATTGGAGGAAAGACTAAGAGCATGGAAGGAACAGAAACCTATGGAATGATCAGTCCTCAAGACTTGTGCCTAGTCCCCAGAGTTGTTCTACCACTGAAATTCAAGGTTCCGGAATTTGAAAAGTTTAATGGATCTCAATGCCCTAGGACGCATATCATTATGTACTATAGAAAGATGGCTGCTCACGCCAATGATGATAAACTCTTAATCCACTGTTTCCAAGAAAGTTTGACCGGGGCACCACTCCGATGGTATATTCAGTTGGAGGGACGTCATATCAGGACCTGGAGGGACCTTGCAACTGCATTCCTAACGCAATACAATCATGTCACGGAGTTGGAACTCGACAGGTTAGCACTGCTGGCTTTTAAAAAAGGGGCTAATGAGAGTTTTAAAATTTATGCTAGAAGGTGGAGGGAAGCAGCTATGGAAGTCCAACCCCCACTGACTGAAAAAGAGTTGACTACAATGTTCATCAGAACTCTAAATGGGGTATACTATGAGAAGTTAATTGGCAATGTGTCTAGCAACTTTGCAGACCTGGTGGCTTCTGGGGAACGCATAGAGGATGGTATTAAGGAAGGGAAGCTTCATGGAGATACACCTGAGCCACCAAAGAAGTCTCCACTGTGAGGAAAGAAAAAGGAAGCTGATACTCAGGTAATTTGGCAGAATCCTCCTATTCCTTAAAGCACTTTTGGGGCATACCCAAGTCTTTTCCCTACTCCCGAATTCTATACTGGGTTACCTCCATTTGCATCCTATACGGCCCCAGTACCCCAATTTCCAACATATCAACCACCAAGGGGAACCCCTAGCCCTCTTCCACCAGTCCCACCTCCGACTGTGCAACCAGGGCCCCAGCAAACTTCCAACCGGACCAAGTTAGAATTTGATCCAATCCCCATAACTTACACTGAGTTATATCCCCAACTTTTGAAAGCCGGTATGGTGAGCCCTATACCTATGGGAGAAGTGAAGCAACCTTACCCGGGATGGTACAAAGCAGACGCCCGTTGTGCCTATCACAATAACGGAGTTGGTCACAACATTGAGGGTTGCATTGCCTTCAAGAGAAAGGTCCAACATCTGCTGAATTCCAAATGGTTGGATTTCTCAAAGCAAGCTAGCACACCAAATGTATACTCAAATCCATTGCCAGAGCATTCCAACCAGTGAGCCGTGAACGTGGGAACCATTGGAATAAAGAAGAGGAGCAAGTCTTGTGACACCTTGGGAAACTCTTCGGATGTTTAGAACTTTTTCTTGTGTTTAGTTTTGTCAATCTTGTTTTATATTCTGCATGTTTTTTTAAATTTTAGAACTTTGTTCCTTTGTTTGGCATTTGTAAAAAAATAAAAAAAAAAACCTGGCTTTTTAAAGTTGTTTTACCCACATTTTGCATCCAATGTCCATTATCACTTGTTTACTCTCTTGGCATGGGTAATAAGCTCAACAGGGGCATACTGAACAAAGAATCTGGGCTATCTAAGTTTATCCAAAACCAAAAGGACGATCGGATGAGCAACTACCGTTGAAATCAGGGGACCAGATCCAAGAAAAGCGACATCCACTTCAAACAGGGGCATTTGACACCGAAGGGTTCCTTCGCCACCAACAGATAAGTTTATCTCTGTTTTGAGTATTTTGAGACAAATTTTGATTGTTTAAAATGAAGAGAGGCCGTCTTTTCCTTCCTTGTAATACTACCATCACTACCCCTTTCGAACCTGAGTATATTTCTTTCAAATAACCTGATCCGTAGTTCACCCCACATTGGGGCAATATATAAGTGTCAAGACCCCATATTGGGGCAATTTTGTCAAATAATTCTTTTACTGGGGCAGTTTTTAAGACCTCTCATAGATACATACCTCACAATGGGGCAGTTTTTGTTAAAAAAAAAAAGCATAACTCACGTGTTGGGGCAGTTTTTAAGACCTCTCATAGAGATACCCCACAATCGGGGCAATTTTTGTTAGATAGAAAAAAGTAAGCGAAAGAAAAAAAAAAAAAACATTTGTGTAGCAGGATCCTGCATTGGGACAGTTTTGTAAAGTATCCCCCCGCATTTGGGCAATTTTAGCAATTTTGTAAAGTGTAGTTTGGACTACAGATCAATTTTAACCCAGACTAGGTCCGAGCCACTTTATACCCTTTCTTGTTAAACCCAGTAGCCCAAGCCTACATTACAGTCCTAATAAAGTCCTCTCGGATTAAATGATTAAAATTATGTCTCAAATGCTCAAAAGGGAACAAGTCATGGATATCGAAGGCGGACTTGATGAAAACCCGCAAGGGCATCAAGGGTAAAATACAAAGCCAGCTACAAGGTAGAAGGAACAATGAACAAAAAATAAGGCGGGCTTAGTGAAAACCCGAAAGGGCACTAAGAGCAAAATTCAAAGCCAAGAAAAGAAAGTTAAGCACTCAAGACCCAAGATTAGTCAGCATCTGTAAAGACTCGTATTTGGGTAGTTTTGAGAGATAGCCATTCTATGGGAATGCAACTATCTAGATGGTAGTGTAGTCGTCGATGTGAGCATTTTGACTGTATTTGGGCCCGATTCTGAGTCGGGGCCCCGTTTGACCCGATTATTGACTTTTTGGGATTTATTGGTTGACTTTGCGTTTGGGTAGTCTTTTGGGTGTAATAATATCTGTTTAGTGTTGTGCTCGTCATTCCGAGCGTTTTGACAGTAATTGGGCTCAATTTGGAGTTCGTGACCTCGAGAGGTCAATTATTGCGTTCGGGAGATCAATTATTGCTGGGAGGCCAATTATTGGCAGCAGTATAAATAATTAAGAAACTGCATTATCCCTTTAATTTTGCTTGGTGCGTGCGTGTTTGAGCAAGAGAGAGAAAGAGAGAAGGTGAAGAGCTTCACTTGGTGATTTTGGGGCGATTGGAGCTCGAGGATCGCAAATAATCTTCCAGGTAGGTGTCCTTGAACCTCTTATCTCGATTTTGTCTTGGAATATGCGTGAATTTATCATGAATTATGAATTTGAGCATGAACCCTAAGTTTTGGGGGAAACCCAATTTTGGGGTTAGATATGATGATTTAGCATAAAATCTGTGATTAAGAACTGATTTATATCAGTTTGGGTACGTAATTTGGTACTCTTTTTAGTAAAACGCGTGTTTGTGAGTGCCTGGGGGGGGTGCTTTGGGTTGATTCCAGACGAAAACTAGGGCAAAAACGATGATAAACAATACCCTGGGCGAACTGTAAGGTCGAAGTTTGTAGTCGGTAGCTTCGTAGTCAGCAGCTTCGTGGTCAGCAGCTGTGGAGTCAGCAGCTATGGAGTCAGCAGCTTCGTAGTCAGCAGCTGTGGAGTCAGTAGCTATGGAGTCAGCAGCTTTGTAGTCAGCAGCTTAGTTAGTCCGGATCAGTAGTCCGGAGCAGTTAATCCGTAGCAATTAGTCCGGAGTAGTAGTCCGGAGTAGTTAGTCCGGATTAGTAGTCCGGAGTAGTTAGTCCGGATCAGTAGTCCGAATCCGCAGCAGTGATCCGTAGCATCGCTCCGCAGCAGTGTTTCCATAGCATCCATTCTACAGCAGTGATCAGCAGCAGTGTTTCCACAGCAGTATTCCGCAGCAGTGCAACTGCACTGCACTGTTGTAAACCATTATGCCTCTCCACATTTAAGTATTATACTTAAGTATTATACTAAAGTTACAATGTAAATAACGAAATACCCCCCATTTGGATTCAAGTAAAAATACTAGAAAAATTAATTCCCACTATTTCAAAATGTGAAAATTGGGATTTAGTGTAAAATCTCGGAAAAACCCAAAAGTTCGTAGTGATGAATTTTTGGAAAGTGGGGTTAGACATCTCAAAAAAATCTCCAAAAATCAGATTATCTTATTTATGATATGGGAACCCAATGCCGAGACTTTTGATTTCAAGAAAATAGCTGCTATGGGTACTTCCTTCATAAATCAAGGATTGAGGATTTACTTGTGAAGACTTGCTACAGTTTTAAAGGAAATGTTGAGAATGACATGCCATACTTATGTTAGTATGTTGGTGTGAGGTATTGGGGCATGGACTCCGTGACTTGTTTGGGTTCTCACCATGATGCACCGATAGTGCGATGTGGTTGACGGGGCAAGCATATGCGCCGATGGCAGGCCTGTGTGGTGACTGTGTCCGGGCATATAGCGCTGTGGTAGGGCTGAGTGCCCTGAGCTGGGATCCTGTTGAGGATCGTGGACAAGCTGTCCTGTGTGGGCAGGCTAGGTCCTGATGTTTGTTTGCAGGCTGAGTCCTGATGATTATGCACACTACACAGTGCACGAGTACACAGAGCATGTAGTATAGACTTGTATGTCTGCAAGATGTGGAGTGTTGGGGTCACCTACTGAGCTTGTCGCTCACCCCTACTTGTTGTTTACCTTTTTCAGGTGTGACCCGAGACTAGTGGAGGACTTTCTTCCAGGAGGACGTGCCCACTACTCTGATGTATGATACAATACTGTATTCTGCATTGTGTATTGTATTATGTTTGTATCCCGGACATGGGTCCGTGGACAGTTGTATTTGCATGCTGTTTATGATGTGATGTCTGTATGACTGTTTGACTTATTATATGCATGATGATGTATGGGAAAGTATAGGATTACCCTTGATGTATGATTGTACAGGGTTGTATATTTGAGACAGCACCCGCGGTGTAGTCTCTATTGGTGCTAGTCACCAACCCCTTGACCTTTCGGGTGCGGGCAAGGGGAAGTCATGTTCCTGGTTCTGGGTTTTCTTGGAATTCGAGGGCGTGACAAGTTGGTATCAGAGCATGGTCTAGCGGACCTAGGTTAGTGAGGGGTGGTTAATTGATTCCATGTGACTTGGAAAACTGTAAAGAGGGCGCCTGATCAACGCAGTCCTTACATGTGTTCTAGGTTATTTTGGTGTCAGTTAGATCATCCTAGGAGCATACATGGGGTACATTTCTAGTGGTATGATTGTGTGCATATAGGGCACTAGATTGTCTTTGTTTGTGATATGATTGCATTTGGTGCCAGGATGGCACGTGGCCGTGAGAGCCAGGACTGGATGTGGTGTACCCTATGGGGTGACACGATGCTATATGCATGGTTGTGGACCTATGGGTCATGTGGTGTATCCTGATGGGGGACACGATGCTATATGCATGGTATGGACCTACGGGTCGTGTGGTGAGAACCTACGAGTCGAATGTGCCTTTGATGGCTGTTTGTGCTAGAAGTGCTAGTATTGATCATTTATTGTTTGTTGTTGTGGCCAGTGTGATGGCGCCACCGAGGAGAGTTGTCCGAGGCCAGGATCCGGCAGAGGAGCCTACGATAGAGTCGGGGCACCAGGGGCAATAGAGCCCGCAGCAGAGATCGTCAGCTCCCGTTGTGGGACCTGATTTGGCTCAGGTGTTGATTCAGTTGCAGGAGGCCATGCAGGGTATGCGGGGCTCGATGAGGGATATGGCTAGAGAGGTGGATGAGCTGAAGAGGCGCGCGCAGCCTCGGCGGCCGCCACGGCCTCAGCGTAGGAGGTGAGGGTGGTGCGGGATGTGCACCAGCAGAGGAGGTCGTGATAGAGCCAGCACGATGAGGAGTGAACTGGGCTGCGCAGTTTTTGAAACACGCACCCAGGACTTTTGAGGATGGTTCGCGGCCAGAGGTAGCCGAGGACTGGATTAGGTGGACAGAGGATATCTTTGATATGATCGGGATGCCAGATGAGGAGAGAGTGCGCGTGGCAATGCACTATCTGTTGGGTATCCCACGCAGGTGGTGGGAATCCACGAGAGCTGTCCATGGCATCCAGATGAGCTGGAGAGAGTTTGTTGAGCGCTTCTTTGGGGAGTATTTTCCTAGCTCGTTGCAGTATGCTCGACGTAGAGAGTATTATGAGCTTGTGCAGGGTAGCATGACTGTGGGGGAGTATGTGCAGGCCTTCATAGATTTGGGGCGATTTGCTCTGGAGGCTTGGGAAAAGGAAGGCCGGAAGACACATGACTTCATTCAGGGCTTGAGGCCATCTTTGAAAAGACAGCTGGAACCGATGCGATTGACCGGCCTACGGGACGCCCTGACAAGGCGCTCATTATTGAGCGAGGTCGGGGATCGACGAGAGAGCCCGGAGGCCGGGCGGTTCGGCAAGTTCGGGCAAGAAGAGACAGAGTGGGGAGAGCGGTGCCGCTCGGCTGAGAGGAGACAGTGCGAGGGGTTTCCAGCCAGACAGTGGGACCCCGTGAGAGTTCAGCCAGTAGGAGGCCAGGTACTTGTTGGGGTGGTGGTTTGACTGGGCATGTCTCGAGAGACTGCCCAAGGAAAAAGATGACCTGTTTCTGATGCGGGAAAGTGGGGCATGGAGCTAGGGAATGTGTTACCCTTAGCTGAACCAGCAGTGTAGGCCCTCATCCGAGAGAGCAGGGACAGAGGAGTGGGGCTCCGTCTCAGAGGTCAGTGCCGCCGGCACAGAGCACGTAGATGCGACCTGCGGTGCAGCAGCCTCAGCGGGAGGCACAGGGTCATGTTGATCGGCGGGGCAAGGCCCCAATGGGCCAGGCTAGTGGCGGTGGACCCCGAGGGAGGACTTTTGCCCTTACCAGCGAGAGAGCGGAGGTTCCACCAGTGGACGAGGCAGGAGCAGGACCTTCAGTGGTGAGAGGTACCATTATCATTTCTCATACTATCTGTTCAGTTTTGATTGATACTAGTGCTACCCATTCTTTTATTTCGTATGCTACGGTAGTTGGGTTAGAGTTGGACCAGGAGATAGTTAGTCAGTCTCTAGTGGTTGCTTCACCTTTGGGTGGAATTGTGATACTTGAGAGTATCTGTCGTGCTTGTCAGGTAACACTTGGGGGTGTTAACCTGTTGTGTGATTTATATATCATGGAGTTAGATGATTTTGATGTTATCCTGGGTATGGACTGGTTGGTCTCCGTGGAGGCCAAGATTGATTGTTTCCGGCGGCGCATGACGTTCCTCACGCCAGAGGGCACGCGGGGTGTCTTTGTGGGTGAGTGGACCGAGGAGGCATGCAGGTTGGGACCTTTGAGGCATGGGTGGGGTGATGTGACCCACCAGTTAGCCAGCTTGACGTTGGTTGACAGGAGGAGAGAGGGGAAGGCTGTTTTGCCACCCATTGTAGATCAGTTCTCGGATGTGTTTCCTGAGGACTTGGTCAGTTTGCCCGTGAGGGAGGTAGAGTTTTCGATCGAGTTGTTGCCAGGGACAACACCGATCAGGTTAGCGGCCTACAGGATGGCACCGACAGAGCTTAGAGAGCTCAAGAGACAGATAGACGATCTTTTGGCACGAGGTTTTATCAGGCGGAGTAGCTCACCGTGGGGCGCTCCAATGTTGTTCGCCAAGAAGGCGGATGGTTCGCTTCGGCTGTGTATAGACTACCGGAAGCTGAACTAGGTGACTGTGAGGAACAGGTATCCATTGCCGAGGATTGATGACCTGTTCGATCAGTTTCGAGGTGCGAGATGGTTTTCCAAGATAGACTTGAGATCTGGATACCATCAGTTGAGGGTTAGGGAGGCAGATATCCCTAAGACCGCATTCAATTGTCGCTATGGGCATTATGAGTGGCTTGTGATGCCGTTTGGGCTCACGAATGCTTCAGCAGTGTTTATGGGATTGATGAACCATGTGTTTGCTCCGTATTTAGATATGTTCGTTGTGGTGTTCATCGATGATATTTTGGTCTATTCAGCGACCAAGAGGGAGCATGAGGAGCATTTGCAGGTTGTATTGCAGACTTTGCGAGAGCATCGGTTGTACGCGAAGTTCACGAAATGTGACTTATAGTTGCAACAGTTGCACTTCTTGGGGCATGTGGTATCTTCGGAGGGTATCACAGTTGATCCTGAGAAGATCGAGGCGGTTATGTCATGGAAGAGGCCCACAAATATGTTTGAGATTCGTAGCTTCCTTGGTTTGGCAGGCTACTATCGGAGGTTCGTGGAGGATTTTTCCAGGTTGGCAGCTCCTATGATGAACCTGACCAGGAAGGGAGTTCCTTTCATTTGGTCTGATGCGTGTGAGAGTGCTTTCATGGAGCTGAAGGCACGATTGACCTCAGCACCTATCTTGATTCTTCCACAGGAGGGTGTGCCTTTTGAGGTGTATTGTGATGCTTCCAGGGTGGGACTTGGTTGTGTGTTGATGCAGACTCGGCAGGTGATTGCTTATGGATCTAGGCAGTTGAGACCACATAAGTAGAACTATCTCACGCATGATTTGGAGTTGGCTACAGTGATCTTTGCACTTAAGAGCTAGCAGCATTATCTCCTTGGGAAGAAGTTTGTGGTGTATACGGACCACAAGAGCTTGCAGTATATCTTCTCTCAGCGAGACCTGAACCTTAGGCAAAGATGGTGGGTGGAGTACCTGCAGCAGTTTCAGTTTGATATGATGTATACACCCCTGGGAAGGGTAATGTGGTGGCAGATGCTCTGAGTAGGAAGAGCAGGGCCGTGGTGGCCCATTGTGCCATTAAGAAATGGGAGATGATGGGTCGGTTAGCGACGATGAGGTTGCAGATGGTGACCAGCGAGGGGCGAGGGACCCTCAATGTTGTTGTAGCAGTCCCAGAGATGCAGCATAGGATCATAGAGGATCAGCTGGGGGACGTTGATTGTGATGTCATCCGCGACAGGATTCAGACTGGGCAAGCATCTTCTGATTGGAGTGAGGATGCTGAGCATATATTGAGGTATAGGGGTCGCCTGATAGTTCCCACTTCTCTTCAGGAGGAGGTTCTTCGGGAATTTCACCAGTCGAGGTTAGCTGTACATCCTGGTGGGACCAAGATGTACCATGCCGTGAGGAGGCAGTTTTGGTGGCCAGGCCTGAAGAAGGCTGTTGCTGATTTTGTGAGGAGGTGTTTGACCTGTCGGCCAGGTCAAGGCAGAGCACCTGAGATCAGCTGGTGAGTTGCAGCCATTGCCAGTGCCAGAGTGGAAATGGGACAACGTGACCATGGATTTTGTCACTGGACTTCCTCGTTCCAGGGGACACGACACTATATGGGTTATTGTGGACCGATTAACCAAATCGGCACATTTTATTCCGATTCGAGAGACAGACCCAGTGAGGACTTTGGGACAGAGGTATATTGATGTTATTGTGCGGTTGCATGGAATCCCATTGTTTATTGTATCTGATCGGGATGCGAGGTTTACATCTTAGTTTTAGAGATAGCTGCAGCGAGCTTTGGGTACAAGGGTGAACCTGAGTACAGCTTTTCATCCGCAGACAGACGGTCAGTCGGAGCGGACGATTCAGACGCTTAAGGATATGTTGCGTGCCTGTGTCCTAGATTTTGGAGGTTGTTGGAAGACTCACCTTCCTTTGGTGGAGTTCTCTTACAACAACAGTTATCAGGCCACGATTGGGATGGCTCCGTATGAGGCGTTGTATGGGCGGCCTTGTAGATCACCCTTGTGTTGGGCACAGACTGGAGAAATAGTAGTTCTCGGTCCCGATATGGTTCGAGAAACCACAGAGATAGTGCAGTTGATTCGACAGCGGATGTTGACAACACAGAGTAGGCAGAAGTTCTACGCAGACCAGAGGCGTCGACCTTTGCAGTTTGAGATGGGTGACCGTGTATTTTTGCGGGTTTCGCCGCATCGAGGGCATCGGAGGTTTGGACGTGGATCCAAACTTTCCCCTCATTTTGTGGGGCCGTTTGAGATTGTTGCCACCGTGGGCGCAGTGGCTTATCGGTTAGCTTTGCCACCGGAGTTGGCACGAGTACATGATGTGTTTCATGTGTCTCAGTTGAGGCGGTATCACCCTGATCCTTCTCATGTGTTGGACTATCGCGAGATAGACTTGGCTGATGATGGTGCCGTTGTTGAGCTGCCGACACAGATTTTGGATAGGCGGGACCAGGTCTTGCGAGGTAAGACGATCCCACTAGTTCGGGTGTTATGGCGACATCAAAGCATGGAGGAGCAGACTTGGGAGAAAGAGAGCCAGATGCGGGTTCTTCATCCTGAGCTGTTCGAGGATGATCAGTCCTGAGGTGGGGAGGATGTGAGGACCTTCCCTGAGGTATGAGTTATGGTTTATGCATTTGTTTTGCATATGTTGCTTGAGATATTATGTAGCTTGTTGATTGTTGGCATCCTGGCATCGTGTGAGCCTTTTTGGCTTGTTGTGAGTTGCATTGCACCTGTGTGGTTGGTGATCATGTTGATGATCATGTGTTTGTGTCTTGTTGTTGTGCGGTGCTTGAGCTTGGATTTTGCTATGACTTTTGGGCATGTATTTTATTTTCGAGGACGAAAAGTCTTAAGGTGGGGAGGATGTAAAGACTCGTATTTGGGTAGTTTTGAGAGATAGCCATTCTATGGGAATGCAACTATCTAGATGGTAGTGTAGTCGTCGATGTGAGCATTTTGACTGTACTTGGGCCCGATTCCGAGTCGGGGCCCCGTTTAACCCGATTGTTGACTTTTCGGGGTTTATTGGTTGACTTTGCGTTTGGGCAGTCTTTTGGGTGTATTAATATCTGTTTAGTGTTGTGCTCGTCATTTCGAGCGTTTTGACAGTAATTGGGCTCAATTTGGAGTTCGTGACCTCAGGAGGTCAATTATTGCGTTCGGGAGATCAATTATTGCTGGGAGGCCAATTATTGGCAGCAGTATAAATAATTAAGAAACTGCATTATCCCTTTAATTTTGCTTGGTGCGTGCGTGTTTGAGCAAGAGAGAGAAAGAGAGAAGGTGAAGAGCTTCACTTGGCGATTTTGAGGCGATTGGAGCTCGAGGATCGCAAATAATCTTCCAGGTAGGTGTCCTTGAACCTCTTATCTCGATTCTGTCTTGGAATATGCGTGAATTTATCATGAATTATGAATTTGAGCATGAACCCTAAGTTTTGGGGGAAACCCAATTTTGGGGTTAGATATGATGATTTAGCATAAAATCTGTGGTTAAGAACTGATTTATATCAGTTTGGGTACGTAATTTGGTACTCTGTTTAGTAAAACGCGTGTTTGTGAGTGCCTGGGGGGGTTGCTGGGTTGATTCCAGACGAAAACCAGGCCAAAAACGATGATGAACAGTACCCTGGGCGAACTGTAAGGTCGAAGTTTGTAGTCGGTAGCTTCGTGGTCGTGATTAGGTTGGAGTCGCAGCCCGTAGTCGCCAGATGTGGAGTCGACGACTTCGTAGTTAGCAGCTATGGAGTCGCAGACTTAGTTAGTCCGGATCGGTAGTCCGGAGCGATTAATCTGGAGCGATAGTCCGAGCGATTAGTCCGGAGCTGATAGTCCGGATAGTTAGTCCGGATCGTAGTCCGAGAGTAGTTAGTCCGGATCCGCTGATCGTAGCATCGCTCCGCAAAGAAGTTGTTTCCGTAGCATCCATTCCGCGATGAGTGTTTCCGTAGCATCCATTCCACAGCTGATCGCGGCAAGATGTTTCCGCAAGAGGTATTCCGCAAAGCAGGCAACCGCACCGCACCTGGACATTTACATTGTAAACCATTATGCCTCTCCACATTTAAGTATTATACTTAAGTATTATACTTAAGTTACAATGTAAATAACGAAAAACCCCCCATTTGGATTCAAATAAAAATACTAGAAAAATTAATTCCCACTATTTCAAAATGTGAAAATTGGGATTTAGTATAAAATCTCGGAAAAACCCAAAAGTTCGTAGTGGTGAATTTTTGGAAAGTGAGGTTAGACATCTCAGAAAAATCCCCAAAAAATCGGATTATCTTATTTATGATATGGGAACCCAATGCCGAGACTTTTGATTTCAAGAAAATAGGCGCTATGGGTACTTCCTTCATAAATCAAGGATTGAGGATTTACTTGTGAAGACTGGCTACAGTTTTAAAGGAAATGTTGAGAATGACATGCCATACTCATGTTAGTATGTTGGTGTGAGGTATTGGGGCATGGACTCCGTGACTTGTTTGGGTTCTCACCGTGATGCACCGATGGTGCGATGTGGTTGACGGGGCAGGCATATGCGCCGATGGCAGGCCTGTGTGGCGACTGTGGCCGGGCATATTGCGCTGTGCCGTGGTAGGCATATGCGCCGATGGCAGGCCTGTGTGGCGACCGTGTCCGGGCATATAGCGCTATGGTAGGGCCGAGTGCCCCGAGCTGGGATCCTGTTGAGGATCGTGGACAAGCCGTCTGTGTGGGCAGGCTAGGTCCTGATGTTTGTTTGCGGGCCGAGTCCCGATGATTGTGCACACTACACGGTGCACGAGTACACGAGCATGTAGTATAGACTTGTATGTCCGCAAGATGTGGAGTGTTGGGGTCACCTGCGGAGCTTGTCGCTCACCCCTACTTGTTGTTTACCTTTTTCAGGTGTGACCCGAGACTAGTGGAGGACTTTCTTCCAGGAGGACGTGCCCACTACTCTGATGTATGATACAATACTGTATTCTGCATTGTGTATTGTATTATGTTTGTATCCCAGGACATGGGTCCGTGGACGATTGTATTTGCATGCCTGTTTATGATGTGATGTCTGTATGATTGTTTGACTTATTATATGCATGATGATATATGGGAAAGTACGGGATTACCCTTGATGTATGATTGTACAAGGTTGCATATTTGAGACAGCACCCGCGGTGTAGTCTCTATTGGTGCTAGTCACCAACCCCTTGACCTTTCGGTTGTGGGTAAGGGGAAGTCATGTTCCTAGTTCTGGGTTTTCTTGGAATTCGGGGGGGGGGGGGGGGTGACAGCATCTTCTCCAATTAAGTCACTGAGCATCAAGACTTCAACAATCAGATATCCTCTCAGATCAAGCCTCTATGCATCAATCCCAAGATCTGCAGGCATTTTCTACGACTGAACCTTTAAGCATAAGGTCCAAAAGCATCCAACATTCTCTGAGTTTCAAAGCATCAAGGGTCCAAGACTACCAAACAAGTAGCCGGAATCTCCAATCAAGTCCCTAAGCCTCAAGATTCGAACAACCAGGCATTCTCTCTAACCTTGTCTCTGAATACCTAAATCCTAGCTATTAGATCGAATTGTCCATTGATATTCCCAAATCCTCAAATCCATGCAAGGCCAAGCTGAAGGCTACTTAGTTAGTTTAGAAACTTTGGGAGGCTTCCCCTTAAAAGTTTTTACCTATCTCAAGCGAGAAAACAAGTGGTAATTCTATATTGCATGTTTCACAAATTGTTTTTAACAAATTTTATTTTGAAATTCAATTACTTTGTGTGCGTCACTTTCACTAAAATGCTTATGCCCTAGCTGAGTTTCCCAGGGTGTCACTCAGCAAGAATACCACGACCAAGCAAGAAAGGCTCCCCGACTAAAGCCAAAACTACCATCGTGGAGTACAATAACCTCTTAGCAAGGTTCAATTGATTCAGCAAAGCTCTCTTGGGCCTTCCGACATTTTGAAAGAAGCAAGCAAGCCTCCCTAGCTGCCGAAGCACCCTCAACTAAAGAGTTTTCCAGATGAGATCTAAATCTTATTCCCCAGCAAGTCCAGCATTCCAACAGTGCCAACCCCTAGTGGTTTAACCTCCCTTTCAACATAAAAGTCATCATGCATCCTAGACATGCACCTCATAAGATAATTACATTCCATGCATCACTTGCATACATTTATCATTTTCTTCCATTTCAGGAACGTTGTCGCCTTTGAAGATCCCAAGAGATCATCCTCAACAAGCTTCCCCAAGTAACCAAGCTCTAAAGGCTTCCACTGTTCTTTACGATTTCCCAAGCCTTAGAATCATCATTGACAATCAAATACAACATCTCATTCTTTTTCAGGTAACCTTGTAGAGCAATCTCATTGAGTGAACTCGTAGAAGGAGCCCATTTTGAGTCATTAAAAAATTCTTCAGCAATCTTTGATTCCTTTTTCAGGCCCTAGATGCCATTTCAGTCCCTCGACCTTAGAGATCATCCCCTGTATGTATCCGTATCCTTTTTATCCTTTTGGGAAGTCCGCAGGCAGTTCCCATACACCTATCCCATCTTTCTTTTTCATTTTTTAGAAAGTCCGCCGACAGGTCCTCGGTAATTATCCTTAGTTTTAAAATTTACTTTTGGGAAGTCCGCAGGCAGTTCCCCTGCACCTATCCTACCTTTTCTTTTTCATTCTTTTAGGAAGTCCACCGGCAGGTCCCCGGTAACTATCCTCAGTTTTTACATTTACTTTCGGGAAGTCCGCAGGCAGTTCTCCTGCACCTATCCCACCTTTCTTTTCTATTTTTTCAGGAAGTCCACCGACAGGTCCCTGGTAACTATCCTTAGTTTTTTTAAAAAAAACTTTTCCTTTTGGGAAGTCCGCAGGCAGTTTCCCTATACCTATCCCACCTTTCTGTTTCATTCTTTCAGGAAGTCCATTGGCAGGTCCCCGGGAACTATCCTTAGTTTTAATTTTGGAAAGTCCGTAGGCAGTTCTCCTGCACCTATCCCACATTTTCTTTTCAATTTCAAGTAAGTCCGCAGGTGGGTCCCCTGCACTTATCTTTCTCATTTCTCCGTTTGGAAAGTCCGTAGGTAGTTCTCTTGCACCTTTCCCACCTTTACTTTTCAATTCTTATCGGCCCTAGATGCCTTCCTGTTACATGTAGATGCCTTTTAAACTTCCAACAAATTTTTGCCCTTTCCAATTCCTATTGGCCCTATATGCTTCTTCAATTTTTATTGGCCTAAAAGCCTCCTTTCCACTATGATGTTCTACCTTGCTCTGGCATCAGGTAGGTCAAGTAAGTGCTCCAACCCGTCCAAAATGATTCCATTCTTATCTTTGCACACTGTTTGTATACAAACAATGTACAAAGAGGGGCAGCTGTTGGGCCCCATTTTGTCCGGGTTGGACATAACATTCCTTTTTTCACTTTATACATTAAATAAAAGACGTGACCGTCGATTCAAGGGCACAATTTCAATGACTTCTTTAAAAAAGCTTTCAAACACCAAAAATTCAGTCCCATGTGATGGAGAATTAAATTTGATGATCGACGCCTTCGACCGTGCTCAAATCCGAGGTCAAACGAAGAAGTTATAGTTAAAACCGTATTTGAACCGCTAATGATGATGAATTAGCGGCCAATATTCAGAACGACACTCCGGATCAGGTCATGAACCTCATTTTCTTAATTCTCTCATCATTCTGAGAATTTTGACATATATATTGTACATATTCGCTTACAGAGCTTATTTTTGGAAAAAAATAAAAATAAAAATGCTTTTTTGGTAATAAAGTGATTTCGGAACGCGCAGTACAGTCATGGCAAAAAAACAAACTCGTTTTCAAACAAAAATGACATGGGATCGCTCGTTGTGACGTCCCGAGTCCAAAAATAATTGTTTCACATTTTATTGAAAGCCGAATTGTTCTGCCGATCCCAAAAACCCAAAATATCAGTTAAAAATTACAAAATGAAACAAGAAATTCTTTTTTTTCTCTTTCCTTTTCCCACCAACTCTTGGCCACGTGTCAGCTTTATATTAGTTCATAATCATAAAACACAAAATAAAAACAAAACAAAAAAATGAAAATAAAATAAAACAAAGCAAAAAAATAATAACCACAAAATACCTCTTCCTATCTCTATCACCTAATCCCCTTGTCGTTTTCTCACCTCTCTCTCTTCTCCGTTGGCGTCTTCCACTGAGCCACGCCGTTGCCGCCGCGACGCCGGCGCTCCAGCTCAGATCTCGCTAGCACAGCCAGACCAAGTCCACGCCACACCCTCTCTCTCGGCCGAACCAAGCCCATGGCTCACGCCCTGCGCCAAAACCCATCCTCCTCGAACCCATGGCCGAACTCCCATCGTCGAGCCATGTTCTGCCAGACCCTAAACCCTAACCATCCTCCTCTGCCTATAAAACCCAATTCAAAGCACAATCGCAGGGGGGCTCTCGAATCCAAAGACCTAAGCTACAACCTCTCAACCTTTCATCTTCTCACCCGTCCCACAGAGAGTCCCCCGGCCAGAAATCACACCGCCGGCCTCTACCGCCGACCGTCACCTTAGCTCCCACATCACCCTCTTTAATCTCACCACAAGCCACCATCACTGCCAAACGAGAAATCACCGCGCTCGCTGCCGTCGTTGCCCCCCCTGTCGCCACACAGCAGGCCAATATTGGTTGTTTCAATGGCAGCCCACTTCAGTCCTCCGAGATGTTTCTGCACCAACTGGTTGATGCAGATGACTCCAACAATGGCATCCTTCAGCCCCTCAACGACGATTTGACAGAGCCACCGATCCTCACCGGCCCAAGCTACTGCCGACCACGAGACGTCCTTCCCCATTTACCACTGGCTTCTCCAAATCAGGTGGGAACCTAGCCGACCGCCTAACACTCCATCCAAAGACGGTCACCTGGTGTGCCACTGAGGTCTGACCAACGAGTTCTTTGCTGTCTGCTGTCTCTTCGTGACTCCAAGTAACAGAAGGCGCAATTTGGTGTGCCACCTTAGCAGGCTGTATCTGAGGAAAGGATCGCGAATCCACTTGGGTTGGTCAATAGTTTCTTTGTTTCACCTTCACCATTAATGTTTATGTGTTTATACTGCGTTTGATTTGGTGTTGTGACTGGGTTGGTGTTCCGCGTTCTTGAGGTTTACAGATAACAAAGCAGGTTACACTTTTTTTGTTAACGAATTCTCTCTGCCTATAATGTCTTGGCGTTATGAGCTTGGTTTGTTTTGGCTTATGCATGCTCCTACTTGATTTTGTTTATGGCTTGGTGTTGATTGAGTTTTGGCTTGGATACGTATGGTTAGATTCTATATAAACCAGTGTTGAGTGCTTTGTGTTCTGTATTTCGTTTTTTTAGAGTGTTTTCAGTCTGTTTTTATACTGAACCAATGTTAAATGTGGTTTGCGTTCACTGTTGTGGAAAATCAGCCTGCGTGAGTGTAGTGAGTACCTGATTCAGACTCAAAAACCCGTTATTCAATATGCTGCCCCTCTGTTACACGCTCTAGTTGAATTGTTTAAGGAGATGCAGTGTGTTTTGTTTTAGTTGAGTGTTCTTTGCCAGTTGGGAATAGTGAATGCTTATTCTAACAAAGAAAAGACAGCACCCATATTCTGTGATTTGTATTCTCGGTGATTGCCTGTGTTTCTTTGCTTGGGCTTATGTTTGCTCCATTGTTTGCTTTGGTGAACAAAGTAGGTTGTTTTTTTTTCTTCTCCTTTCGGGTTGCATGTTGTATTGTTTAGTCTTGTATTCCCGTTTAGCCATATATAAATCCCTTTATTCACCGGGCCTTAAGCAAGTGTTACGAGGCCATTAAGTTATGTTTTTTTTGGTTTTGTTTTTTTTTTTTTTTTGTTGTTGGGTTCATGACCCGTACAGTTGTAATGTTGTAAAATTAAATGTTTAGTGGAATGAGTGAAAAAAAGAGTGAAAAGAAAAAAAAAGAAAGAAAAAAAAAAGAAAAAGGGGAGAAAAAGAAAGAAAGAAAGAGTGAAAAAAAAAAAAAAAAAAAAAAAAAAGAAAGAGAAAGTGAGCGTGTTTTTTTTACTTTATGAATGTCACTTTCACACATTTCACATTTGTTTAATTTTATTCACGCATCTTTTATTTTATCTTACTTTAAAAAAAATAAAAAAATTTTTTTTAAAGAAAATATTCAAAAATAGGTTTTCTTCAATTTATTATTTTTTTTTTTTGATTCTTTAGGCCATTCTTATTTTTTAAAAAAATAAAAAATAAAAAATTGTTTAATTGTTTAATTTGATTTTTCTTTTAAACACAACAAAATTATTTTCTTTAGTTTTTCACTCATTCCTTTTATTTTGATTTGGGTATTTCTTTTTATCATCATTTAGTTGGAAATAATTGGGTAAAGTAGACTTAACTCTTTATTTGAACAACGGATTTAAAAATAAAAGGGTTCAAGATCATAGGACCTTTATTAGTAGTTTAGGATAAATTGAGCTTAATTTTTAACTTCAACAAAGAATGTCGAAATAAAAATGGAGAAAATTAAATTGTTAGGATTTCTTTTTAGATGATTAGGCTTAATCGGATTTAACTTAACTTCAATAAATAGAAAAATGAAAAGAGTAGGACTTAGGCCATACATTTTTTTTAGACCGGTTAAAATTAAGACAAAAGTTAAAACAAGTTAGAAACCTCCTTTCTCCTAAGATAGGTACCGAAAGGGCGTTGCGGGGGTGTTAATCCTTCCCCGCGCGTAATCAACCTCCCGAACCTAGCTCTAGTGACGTAGACTATTTTAGGTGACCAACTGCACCCCAAAATCAGTTGGTGGCGACTCTGTTCTTTTTCATCACCATTTGGGTGAAGGGTGGGAGAACCGCATCCCCAAAAGCGGGTTTTTCCCCGGACGAAATCCAATGATGACATCAATGATCCAGACCGAATTATGTATCCTATCCTTATCGTATCGCTCACGAGTGTTTGTCGTTTAAGCTTATCTTTTATTATATTGTTAGAGAAACGAGAGATCTCAAACTAAATTATAAAGGGCTTAATTTGCATCATCCAAATTTCGCAACACCTAAAACCAACAAATAAAAACACATAAATAACAACAAATAAAAAATAGCAAATATAATAAAAAAAATTACACAATAATATGAAAAAGAAAATCAAACACACATATATACATACTTAGTCTAATTTTCACACTTTTAGCTAAAGTACCCAAAATTACCATGTTTCCGCCAACGACACCAAAATTGATACAACATTTTGTCTCACTTATACTATCAAAATAATATTTATTAAACCTAACTAACCCGTGGAAGGAAAGTTAGGACCGATCCTACAAAAACACGGTTGGAAATCTTTAAACTAGTTGTGCTTTTATTGTCTAAACAAAAAAATATGATGAAATAAATTAAATTATAATTATAATTATTCTAATAGAATTTATAAAATATAATATAAAAAGCAAAATTCTTAGGGTATTAATATTAGTTTCTAACTATTTTTTATAAGTTGACATGTCTAAATTACTTTTTGTGTTTTTATATAAGTTTTTTATAATTTAATATGGATGTAAATTAAAAATTATGAAAAGTATAAAAAACGAAAGATGAGAAAAATAAAAAATTTATAATTAAATAATGAATAAACACTAAAATAAGACTTCATCCGGTAATCCGTTCCTATTCATGTCTCTCTCGTCGTCTCCTCTGTATTCGAAGACCAAAACCCTACCATGTCTACATCCGGCCTTCTCTTCGCGGCCGGCCGCTCCGAGCTCCTGTCCCTCACGGCACTGCAGTCCAAAATGAAGTGCGACCCAGAAGGCTACAGTTCGGAGCTCCTCCTCGTATATAACCAGTTCACCACCTCTCTCTCCCTCTTCCAGCAAGAAGCTGCCATGAGCTTCACCTCCCTCAGCGGCGTCGCCGCTGACCCTTCTGTCGCTGAAGACCTCGGCGAAAGGGCCCTGTTCCTCTCTCAACTCACACCCTTTTACCCTAGACAGCTTTCCCACTTCCCCAAACAGCTCGCCGAGTTTCTTCGGTCTTCCGTTCGTTCGCTCCCGTCTTCAGTGCGCTGTAAAGTCACCCAGGCTCTTGCTCTTCTCATCAATCGAAATGTATGTATATAAATATCTGATTTTCTTGTCGAGTTCATGTCATTTGTTTGATTATTGTTATTGTTATTATTATTATTATTTATAGTATGGGTTTTTGTTTTTGTGGATTTTGGTTCGTCTACTATTAGTCATTGGCATAACTGAACACTACTAAATGGTTTTTGTGTTTTCGGGTTGTGATTGTTCTGTTGTTCTTAATTTTTTTAATAATAAAATTTGTTCGCAACTAAATCTAGATATGGATAGGATTCTATTGAGTTTATCATAAGTGTTGCAAAAGGTAAATATTATGCTTTGTGCTGGGATTCAAAATTACTCCTTAAATTATGGAGCTCCATGACCTGGTGGCATTGAACATATCCCATCAAAATTTTAATTCTTGGATGGTGATAAAAAATCAAAATAGGGTGCTACTTTAGTACATATCTTTCCCCAAATACTTCATTTTCTATTATTCCAGCAACAGGTTATTATTATTATTATTATTTGGGTTTTTTTTTTTGTGGATTGTGATTGTTGCACTATTAGTTATTGGCGTGAATGCGTGATAGCAGATTACAGGACAAAGAAATTTTGGGTTTTTGTTTTTTATGGGTTGCAGTCATTCTACTAGTTGTCATTGGCATAAATGCAAACTACAAAAGGGTTTTTTTATGGGTCTGGTTGTTTTTATAATAAAATTTGTTGAGAACTGAATATAAATAGATAGGATTCTATTGAGTTTATCATACGCATTGTGGATGGTAAATATTATGATTTATGTTAATTCTATTGTCAGGTCCATTACTACTACTACTGCTACTATTGAAACCGCTTATATATAAATATTGTTTATTTTTCAATATAATTGTTTTCTTGGTTTTTATCTATGTTAGATTGTTGACATTGGGCAAAATCTGGCATTATTCATGGAGCTTCAGACTCTAGGTGATCGAGTTTTGAGGAAGCTGGCATTTTCTCACGTTATTAGTACCATTAAGAAGATGAATAAGAAACATAAGAATGAAGCTAAGAATCGCACTCTTCAAAATATCCTATTTTCAATCTTGCAGGTTGTTGACTCTTTTTTTACCATTTTAATTTGAATAAGATGTTACAATCTGAACATATTCTGTTTGTTTGGGCTATTTGGGACTAACCTGAGTTTTAATGTGTTACAGCAAGATGATGAGGTAAAAGCCAAAAGGGCACTTACCACACTTTGTGATCTTCATAAACGTAAGGTGTGGGATGATGAAAGAACATCAAATGCAATTTGTAGAGGATGCTTTCACTCATCCTCAAGGTATGCAATTGATTTCTTGGTTGTTTATGGTCCCACTTTTTTCCTCGAGCCTGCAAAATAGCTTCATCAGGAAATTTCTACAGGATTTTGATTGCAGCTTTGTCATTCCTTCTCTATTATGAAAATCATGGGGATGATGACGAGAGTGATGGATCAAGCAGTGAAGAACTCTCTACTCACAAGGAGCAGGTTATTCTCAATAAGGTGGCTGTATATAAGGTGAGCCCTTTTTTTTTTCTAGTACTAGAAAAATTGTTTTAAAGTTTTTTGTTTCGATAATTCATTTTTAAGGCTTCCACAATCATCTAGGTTAAGTATACCCAATAAAATGGCATCCTGAAATCTATACAACTTTGAAGTTTATATGTTTAGAAACAGGCCTTGATCAAGCTAAATCGACTTCTTGGGTTTAGGAGAAAATAATCCAGTGCACCAAAATCCTTACATCCATATAAGTGGAAACAAGAACAGATGTTCCTTAGAAAACCCTAAATTAATGAAATTTCTATATTGTTCAATTCAAAATATAGATTCCTAGATATGACTGGTGGATTGCACATAAAATACTTTAGATCAGACAAACAAGAAAATTGTATTTTGGTAGTAAGTGTATTCTGGTTATTTGGCTTGTTTTTTCTCAAGGCATCTAAATTTTTTTAATTTGTAAGTTCCTGTTTTCCGAATTATAGGCACAATGTAAAGGTACAGTTTCAAGCAAGAAGAAAAAGAAAGCAAAATTGCAACGGGTCTTGCGTAGCATGAAGAAACAACAGTGCTTGTCTTCAAAAAGGCAGTCCTCAAATTACTATTCACCTCTCAACCATCTTAAAGATGCACAGGTTTGCTAGTTTGGATATAATTATTCTCAATACTTTCTATTGTTTATCCGCACATAGGAAAAGAAGATATTTATAACTTATAATTTGCATTCAGGGATTTGCTGAGAAGCTATTCACACGTCTTCAAACATGCAACGAACGGTTTGAGGTAAAACATCTCTTGGTGTGTGCTTGTGATTTAATATGGCAATGCACAGTAGAGTTACTAGAGATTGGTGTCATTTATGTAGCCAAGTATGATCAGAGTCACTGGATTTGCTCACCTTGCTATTGAATCTTGAATTGGTATGGTTGTACCCATACAGTGTATGTGCACATACTAAATCATCAAAATTGCAAACCCTAAAATGAAAGGGGACAGGATCTACAGTGGTACTTCTAGGTCGTTGTCGCTTTCATTTTCATCCAATCATTATTTTTAAAAATTCTAATGACACCCAACACTATCACAACAATCATAGCTTGCAAAAACTGTATGTTTCCGACCATTTATTGACCTGATTGGCTGGGTTTATGATGCATTTTCTTATTAATTGCCATTTCTTTCTATCTAATTACAAGAAGTTTTCACTTATTTTTGTAATAATATAATAAAAGATGTTTACCCCATTGTCTATGTGTAGATGGATAATTAATTGGCAGTTTGGACTATTTTTGAGATCTTTGATCATTAAGCATATAAGAAGTTGCACTTTCCTTTTAGAAGAAAAATTCCTCCCATTATATATAGAGAGAGAGGGAGATCTCGTCAATTTACTTTGTTTATTTACATTTTGTAAATTTTTTTGCAGATAATTTTATTTTTCTCGAATTGCTTCTTGTGAGGTCAACAAATATATTATTTATCAATCTTTTTGTTTTATTTAAAGGTTAGGATGATGATGTTGAAAGTAATTGCACGAACAATTGGGCTTTATCGCTTGATGCTACTCAATTTTTATCCTTATATTCAGAAATATGTACAGGTATAGTAGTTATGTACTCTTTTGATCACCAATTGTTAATTGTCAAATAAAAAGATGACTATATTGGTAATTGCAGCCCCATCAAGGTGATTTCACAAATTTACTCGCTGCAGCAGTTCAGGCCTGCCATGATATGGTACATTTTTTTATGAAGCTGATGAATTCTGTTTGTTTTCTATAAAGCTGAGTATTGTTGTCTTTGTAATTCAATTCATCTCTTGTTAAGTAGGTTCCTCCTGATGCAGTTGAGCCACTGTTTAAACAAATTGTAAATCAGTTTGTGCATGATCGTTCTCGTCCTGAGGTAGTATTCTATGGCTTCTTGTTTAGTTAAAGGTGTTCAAATGGCTATAGCCTATAGATTTATTGTCTGTGTGCTTGCTTTTTTTGCCAGGCCATATCTGTTGGACTCAATGTAGTAAGGGAGATCTGTTTGCGCATGCCATTGGTACGCAGCATATTCGCTTCATCCTTTCTTAGTCTTAGCAAGATAATTTTAAACTTGAAATTTCCTATTGGTTTTTATTATTTAAAGACTTGAATAGTCATATTTTTTGTCTGTTGTAAAAAATTTATGATCTTTCTTAGCTATTCACTTTTGTATTTATGCTTGTCAGTGAACTTGTTATTTATAATTTTTCATTTTTTTAGTTGATGACTGATGACTTGTTACAAGATCTTGTATTGTATAAGAAATCACGTGAGAAGTCGGTATCATCTGCTGCACAAGCACTTGTTACTTTGTTTAGACAGGTATAAATCTAGTCATACAGGTCTGAATGAGTACATTACCATTTACAAACACAATTAAACGGTTAATTTTCCTTGCAGATTTGCCCTTCACTGCTGGTTAAGAAAGATCGAGGACGCCCCACCAACCCAAAGGCAAAGCCAAGAGCATTTGGTGAAGTGAGTGTGGCAGACAATGTTCCTGGTATTGAGTTGTTGCAGCATGAAAATGAAGCTAGTCACGAGGGCTGTGACAATAGCCATGTGACTGATGAGTCCATGTATAGTGGGTCTGATGACGATGAAAGTGACTTTGAAGATGGTTCAAGTGCAACTGATTCTCAAGATGATGAGACACAAAAATGCAACGAAGTATTCAATGAGGAAGGTGTTATTAGTTCAGATGATGAAAATGATAATTCCAGTGAGGATGAGGATGAGGATGAGGATCAGGAAAATGAAGAGGGTGGCAGTGATGCTGTTACTGATGACAGGATTGAAAAATCAAACCCTGCATCAAGGAAGAGAAAATTTTCTGAAATTGATAAGCAAATGAAGATTGCTGATACCAGTCTTCGTGCTCTGAGGAGGTCAGTAGAGGCAAGAACCAAACCTTCTGCACTGAACTCAACAGATTGTATTCTCTCTGATGAGGATTTTCTACGAATTAAAAAGGCAGAGGTATGCCAAGTTGTTATTCAAATTGATCCAATCTTCAAAACATGAATGGGTGAAATTGTTATTATTTTAAATTTTGCACTGTTATTAACATTTCCAGTCTTGTTCAGTACAGTGCTTAAATTTCCAGATCTTTAAACACTTTTTAACGACCTTTCTTCTGAATTTTATGATCAGGCAGAAAGAAGCGCAAAAATGTTTATGACTCAGCATGGATTATTAAGAAAGGAGATTCCAAGTTCTGATCAACTAAGTCTTAAAAGAGTTGACGCTTCTACATTTGAAGTAAGCTTCTACTGAATTTTTTTGTTTTTTTTTTCATTTTAAATTTTTATGAGTTACACACACCTGTATTCTTTTGAGCATTTTGGATTTGTGCGATCAGATTTTAACTAACTGCTTGTGAAGTTTGTTTGTTTCAATTGGACTTGTATGACTGAACACACTGTTCATGGATTAAGTGACGCATATTATGTTAAGATTGATTCAATGTAAATTTTGTGTTCCTTTAATACATAAAATATTGAGGGAAAAGAAAATAGCGTGGTGGAATCTTAACCATTTTAGGTGTTTGAAAAAAATTCCAATGCCTTTCTAACCTTTCTAACTCATATAATAAAAGTTTGGGTGAAATACCTGTTATGTACTCTGGGGGTTTATACTGGGAAGCTTTTTTTAGGAGGCTTTTACTGAGTACAGGGCAAGGTTCGAAAAAACAGGCTCAAGGTGCCGCCTCTCCCGCCTTGACGTCAAGCCGCGTTGAGGCAGCGCACCAGATTCCGCACTGGTCGCCGGCCGCCTCATACGAGTGAGGCGGCTTGAGGCGGGCTGTTTCGGCGCCTCATCCCGTACCATGGATGAGGTGCCTGCGACGTCGAATAACACATCGTAAATAAAAAACAGTCAAAGTAAAAGCCTAACTTAATTTTAAGTTGTCTCACATTACCTCACGCCTCGCATCGGAGAGTCGAAGCAGGGTCCTCATCCTTGTCGTCGTCCGGTCGTTGTAGGCTTGTAGCAGTGTCGTTGCAGGTAGCGTGTCGTCGATCCAACGTCGTCGCAGGCAGTGTGGCAGATACGTTGTCGCAAGCAATGTGGCAGACGCGTCGTCGCAGGCAAACACGTCATCGCAGATAGACACGTCGTCGATCCAATGCGTCGTCGGCTGTCTAGTGCAGCATCGTCAATCAATCCAGTGCTCCAGCGTCGTCGGCTTGTCTAGTGCTCTAGCGTCGTCGTTGATCCAAGGAAAGCAGTTAATGCATGTCTTTGTTAAATTTTTATATATTAAGTTATATATTAATGTAATAAATTAAGTTAGATAATTTGATTTAATTTTAAATTTTAATTATGCTTTATGGTTTTATTATTTAAAAAATTAAATTTGATACTTGGTTAAATTATATTAAAAATTAAATTTAATGTTATATTATATATTATTTTAAAAATTAAGTTTAATGTTATATTATATATTATTTTATAAATTAAGTTAAATAAATTGATTTAATTTTAAATTTTAATTATGTGGATATGTTTTTATGGTTTTATTATATTTTGTATTTTATTCATTTAATTTTTATATTTTGTATATATTTACAAAAAATTGTCAAGAGTGAGGCGCCTGCCTCGCCGTACAGCTTCAATTTCGTACCGTACCGCATTTCGTATTTTTGAATCTTGGTACAGGGGTAGCTTGGTTTAATTTGGCCCAAGGGCATCTGTCCCTAATCTTGTCTGTTTGATGTATTATGTTCTCTTCATGTATAATAAAATTGTCTTCCCCCTTAATAAAAGGGGATATGATTTGTTTTCAATTATTGAACCATATGTATGAGAATTATTGTGATTGATTTAGTGAATATGATCTTAATACGAAAGCAGAACTTATTTTGTGATTGCTTGGATTAATTTACCAGCTTCTGTGCTTTCATTGGAGGAAAAATTATTAATTATGGCTCAAATAAATGACGAGAGATGAAGATAACCAAATTTGGATGTCTTCTTATAGTGGGAACCAAACTCTGAGCAAAGCAGTAATTATGACAGCCCTCTTGGGTCTGTGTCTCGGGTCCCTTTTTCTATGTTTAATTTGACTTTCAATGTATACAGTAGCTACCTTGTGAGAGCCAAGGCCATATATAATATCTAGTCATCTGAAAATATAACATATAAAAACAAAAAAAATGTAGTCACAAATTAGTTGATCATTATTGACGATATTATTGGACTCCAAAGTTCAAAATGTTGAATGATGTCATAAAACAGTTCATTTCTTCAGGATTATTTGTCTTTTTTACATCTCATATATTGATGCCTGTTATAATATTGCCCAATCCCATGAAGTACCCTCTTATGTTTCTGCCACACTTTCAGTCTCTTTTTTTATGTGCATTTTGTAGGTTAATGTAAAGAAAAAGCTAAGCAAGGAGGAAAGATTGGCAGTTGTTCGAGAAGGGAGGGTGGACAGAGGACCATTCCAGGCTCGAAGTAAACTGAAAAAACAAAAGGTTGGTTTTGTTTTATTTTTTAGTTTTTGTTTTTTCCAGTTTTAACCCTTTTGACTTTTTTACAATGTAGATTTTTTAAACTCTTTTTGATTTAGAGACCACATGTTTAGAGCTGATTAAATTTGGGTTTCGAGACTGCTGTATGCATCCAAGATTCTTGTGTAGTTTTTGTTACATTGTGCTTGTTCATGTCCATCTAGATCCCTAGCATAGCTGAGCCTAAAAACCTAAAATAACCAATGATGTGCCATTTGTTTTGTAGATTTTTTGCAACTGTTGCAGCAGTTGGTGGATGCTTTTTTATACATCAAATTACTTTATAAGAAAAACAATAAATTTTATGAATCTCAGATAAATTAGGCGCCTAAATATATAAAAAAATAATATCAGTTAGATTGTGTTTCACAAAGATTTGTAAGTTTGGAACTCCATCTAAATTTGAAAACAATTTGGGTATGTTAGGAGAGAGAATATGTTTCAAAAAGAGTTTTTTTAAAACTGGATCCCAGAAAATTTGAAAAAAAAATAATAATATGATAAGCCTAGATAATAAAATAGAAAAAACAAACAAACAAATATAACATATTTAGGCCTTCGTTAAAATTGAGTTTAGAATTGAAATAGTTTTAAAAAATAGTTGTGGGTCTCATTTGTTTTTAAAACTGAATTCTAAAGTTAAATAATTTTATAATTGATATGAGTTTACTGTTTTTAAAATGGTAGTTGTATTCAGAATTCAGAATTTGTACCATACGCAGCCTCATCTTTTTTCTTCTCTTTAGTTCCTCCTAATAATCACTGTTAAAATAAAATTGTCTCCGCCCATACCACACTTTTTGCATATGCATTGTAGAACTATTGGATCATACTAATGGCTTTAAAAAAATCTGAAAATTATCCAATTTTTATGTTACCTCCATTTTTTCTCTGGTTATATCATTAACCAACTTTTGTCCGTGACTTGACAGACTGGCGGGTTAAGCAATGCTGAGAAGGAGCATAGAAAACTCATGCCCCGGGCTGCTGTGAGATCCAAGAGAGCAAGATCTCGACAAGAAAAACAGACAAAACAAAGGCATTCTAGGAAACAGTTCCGTGGGAGGAAAGCATGGAGGTCATGACTTTTGTATTAAAACCAGCCCGTTGGGCTTGAGAAGTTCAATTTCTGAAGTTGATTTTGCTTTTGTTATTTATCAGAGGGTAAGTTTACATTGTTATTCCTGAATTTGAGAGATTACATGATAGGTCTAGATTGCCTAAGGTTAATTTGAAAAGAAGGGGTAAGAATGTAGAAGGGCTGTCACATTATCAAATTTTGGCCAATCACTCTAATACGTAAGAACCAGGTTCCTCGCAAAAATGAAATGAAGATGGAAGATTTGTTTGCTTACAAATGTTTTTCTTTTTGTAGTCTTGAAATAAAATTTCTTCTTTAAGCCTTACGATTGAACTCCACATCAAACAGCGCGACTGATTAAGTGCGAATGATACTGGTTACATCTGCAATTGCTGTCCAAAGGAGGTAGAATTTTGATTTAACAGTTACATCCCTGCAAATATAGCAACTATATTTTAATATTGCTTGTAGGCACCCAAACACCGCTGCAACCTCTCATGCCATACCCGGTACCCCAGGTGACAGCATCAATGCTCGTTTGCTCCCTTTACCATTATATAGAAACACAAGTAAAATCATATTTGAACGCTATAATCAAATTTGGAACTCATTGCTACGTATGATATGCACACGGTAACTCCAGTCATTGGGAGATCCCTTTCACCACCAAAAATCCCCTAGTCCCAGTAACACTATCATTTGCAGTTCTAATTAACTGTTTTAATTATTATTATTATTACTATTTTCTAATTGTATTTATGACGGATAATTACTTGCAATCTACCAAACAACCCAGTAACAGCTTAAAAAAGCAAACTAGAAATGTGCATCGTGCGTGCATTTTACCAAACAACCCACATAAAGGACTCAAAAATTCACTGAGGTGTTTTATGACCTTAATTAAATTATAATGGATCTAAATTAAATTATGACAGACTGTTGTGTCATGGGACGATAATTTCAATATACGCAGCGCTTAATTGACTTTATTTGAGAAAATTGATTTACGCAAGCCTTTACGCGTATATTAGTTTCATGATACTTTAGGTCCATTAGGAGAATGATTTCAGTTATCAATCAATTTTTATAAGGATGGTCAAGTTTTCTTTTTATTGTCAAATCTACGACTAATGGCTTGCTTTTCACATTTAACCGGGTTAGCACGTTTAAACTCCAAAGGGACTCCTATATCGATTTTCCCGCATGAACTTTCTCAAACCTTCTGTGTGCTGTGCACTAATTATTATTTCCATATTGCCCCTCATATAAGTAGCATGGATGTCATTCTAGATCACACTACTGCGAGATGTCCCGATTGGTCAAGGGTATGATAGTTGGCCTGCTAATTGTTGATTTGATTTTTGAAAACCAGATCAATAGTTTGCAAGTTGAAGCTGGTGTGCGCGCACAGCAACTTGCATGTAAAATCCCTAAAAAATAATTTCAAAAGTGACTTTAAGTGACAAATTCCCTTGAAAGAGATAGAAGATGAGGTGAAAGAATAGCACCAAACTTTACTTCTAGATTTGCCTTTATTTAGATGGAAATACAAATATACATAGTTTTTGATTATTAAAATAAAATTTTAATTATGTTGAGTTTGTCCTACCTTGTTTCGTAAAGGGAGGAAAAAAATCAGTAGAGGTCAACTTTATTATTACCCATTTTTGTCCCAACTTGGCCTTTTAAAATTAGTTAAAAAAGAGTGTTATTTCGGGCTCTAGTTTAAACATAATATGATCAAAATAATTAATTTAGCGCATCACCTTGGTATGGTTGGTCACATATTAAGGTAATTAAAAAGAAAGATTTATAATTACTAGAGCTAGAAAATATAATTATGCATAAGAAACGATTAACATCCCATAATTCCCAAAATTGATATAAATAGGAGGTTTCTATTAGATTTTTCTTCAAAAAAGGTTGAAGGACAATCGCATAAGTCCTAATCTTCTTAGAAAGAGTTATACGATAGGTTTTAAGAGAGGTAATGAGTCAACTCATTCCGCTAAGATAAAGCTCCCATAACTAATGAAATCGAGCGGCTAGAATTTTCCTAAGAAAGATCGGGAAGTAGACGGTTACCCAATTTCCTAGATAATACTCTAAGAGCTTTTTTAAGAAAGGTTAAGTTATGTGTAACTTATCTACTTAATTAAAGCCCCTGTAACCACTAAACTCTTTATTTTTGAAAAAACAAAACAAAGCATTTTAATTCATAAGATAACATTTTTGGAAGATATTTTAAAAGGATAAAAACTTGTCCCGAATAATTTTGATCTTACTAATTATGATAAAAGTATGGAAGGCTTGATCCTGTGATTAGTTGGACCTAAAATAGATTAAAAACTATGGAATGTCATTGTTTATTTAATTAAGCTAGGATGAGCCTTTATTCTTTTTGTAGAATTTTTAGAGGATAATTTTAACTCTTGCTTGTTTATTTATATTTACTTAAGTAGTTAACAATACTGTTTGAGGCTGAAGCCAATGGTGTCCTCACATTTCAGGTGGTTTTAGGTGAAATCAAAGCATATTATAGAGATTCCACACAATCCAAATGTCCGGCCGAGTTCTATGCCACTATAGATGAATTATTTGGTTGAATTGCCTAGCTTGACTTTGAATTGTTGCATATTGGGGTTGCAAAGGATTTAATTTGATTAACTTTCATTGAATCTTCCATGAATTGATCCTTTATGATAGTCCAAGGGTTGAAGAAAATCATATCCAAATTTGTAGAGAGAGAATATTGAAAATAGCGTTGCATGGATGGGATAGTAAATATGGTTTAAAAAATAAAAACTCAGTGGTGGAGCCTATAATTTATAAATTTATTTCACTCTTCTAAGAGCATTTGTAGTAGGTTAACTAAAAGTTTCAATAAATTTATCTATATGAAATAATGTTGGTCACAAATTATACTTAAAATTTATATTTTGATTACAAACTTTGTTAAAATTTCAAGCTTTAAGGTACCGATTAACCAAATTTAGCAAAATTTAATCAAATTTGACTAGCAAGTGCCTCAAAGTTTGAAATTTTAACAAAATTTGTAATCAAGATACAGATTTTGAGTACAATTTGTAGCTAATATCACTCAATGTAGACAAATTCTTTGAAACTTTTAGCTAGTTCACTACTAATGCTCTAAGTAGTTTCAGCAATGGTGTGTGATTCAGTACTCTTGACTTTCGGTGTCAAAGAAGGAAAGGGCCTAATTTTCTGTTGAGCCAAGTTTTTTGGTCCACGCACACACACATGCACGTGCGCACATGCACACACGCGCACACACACACAAATTTCTCCAAATAAACATACCTTAAGTTTATTAGAAATGACATTATTTAAAGCTTTAGTGGCTCTTATTGCAAGGATTTCTACTAACATGGTTCTCCTAAAATGGGAAATATAGTTACAACATCCTAATATTTTTCACATTTTATTGCCTCTTATTCTTTTGATTTAGAAATGGGGTGAGTAAGACACAACTCAAATGTTAGCTTCAGCATATCTAGCTTATCTCTTTCTTCATGGTCACTAACTTAAAAACATGAATGTGCCTTTGAGCAACATTTCATGGATTGAAATACATCAAAAGTAAGCTCTTCATCTCCTAATCTCAGAACAATCTTCCTTGTTAAACATCTATCAAAGTTCTCCCTATTACAAGGACTTCCTTGTTAAACATCTATTAAAGTTCTTGTTATAAGGAAAGGACAATCGAGAATGAGAGGCATTTCTTTATTATCTTCCATATCCAAGACAATAAAATCTATTAAGTAGATGTACTTATCCCCTTTCACTAGTTTATCTTCAATAACTCAACTTGGATATTTGATTGAAAGGATTTGTTCATATGGGCAAGCCTAGGAGGTGATCACAAAGTTTTAAATTAGTAATGATCCTAGAAAACAAAACAAAAAAAAGAAAAAAAAAAAAAAAAAGAATACGGTCTCAAAAAGAGGAATCTCTATCATCTTCAAATTCAAATATATCTACGTAAATTGAAAAAGACTTCGTATCAGGCGAAAAATATTACTATCTCAAGAAGATTATCAAAGGTACATAAGTTTAAGAATATTACAAATAGGTTTAGGGATGGATCTAAGAAGTTTGGTCAGAAGAGGCCAAGATATAAATTGTTAAAATTAATTAAAGCAAATTATATCTAAAAATTATTATCTTAAATAGTGATTAACATCATTTAAGTTACAAGTAATGACATGAAAGCATAAAAAACTCACCAAATCCTCGTATAATTAAGTCAGATACCTTTTTAAATTGTATAGTTCATTTACCATTATTATAAATAGCAGGATATTTGCAAATACTTGGGATAGTAAATCATATTATTAATTAATTTTAATTATTAATGTGTGTGTGTATATATATACATATATGTTATTGGTACGTGATGAGGATACATAATGGATTTTCTCATACTAAAATATTTAACCATAGGCATTAGAGCTGACTTATTAAAGTGTATATATATGCATAAGTATAATGTATCAATGGAATAGAATTAATAAAGTCAATGACTCCTTTAAACCTTTCATTCTCATAATTAATACCTATTGGTTTTTTGGAGGATTGAAACAATATTTACATAATTTGAAAATATCAATGGCATATGTTTTTTAAAATCTTTCCATGCAATATTAAAATACACGCATGATATATATGTATATAAATTTACAGGTAAAATATCATAAATATTGAATTGGTATATTTAGTTAATCTCATAATATCATATCATATCATATATAAGTTAATATATATGAGTCTAGATCCTCTATAGTGATTGTATGATACAATACATCAAAACTACGTCGTTTAGATGATTTTTAAAAAAACTGCACACCAAAACAGCGTAGTTTTGATTTTAAAAATATCAAAACGACGCAGTTTTAATGGACTGTACCATACAGTCACTGTAGAGGATCCTCATTCAATATATATGTCACGCCCCCAAATCCCGAAAGGACGGAAACTAAGAGTGTGACTTCCCCATGCCCACACCCGAAGGGTCAAGGGGTTGGTGACTAGCACCGATATGGACTACATATCGGGTGCTGTCCAAGATAAACCTATCCATTCATACATCAGGGGTATTCCTGTACATTCCCACATGCTATGAAGTTAAGGAAAATAATTTATTAATAACAAAGTCATGCTATAATTCTAATACAACTTCCACGGACCCTCGTCTGGATATTCAAATAATAAAATCAATCATGTTTTACAAAATCCATAAACCAAGTTATTACAAAATTTAAAAAACAAACAAAAATTAGCTTCGGACCAGCCTCTAACGGATGAGTCGATACCTGAAACATGTCAACAAAGTAAGGGTGAGCACAAATGCCCAGTAGGTGATCTCCATCTCCTCACCATCCTATAACATGAATTCCTAAGTCTACATGATCGGTGTATGCTTGTGCCAGTGTAGTATCCTACTTTATCATAATAAGCTTACATTCAATCACAAAATATAATATCACACACATTACATTTCATTCATTAAGGGTACACACCAAACAATCTAACCATTCAGGAGATTCCCACATCCAGCTCCAAGGATCCCAGTCATTACCAGATAGCCATATGTGGGACCTGTGGTGTCCCTAATAACAACCTGCCACATAGGGGACCTGTGGCCTCTTGCCAGCCCTATGTAGGACCTGTGGTTAACCCAACCAACTCCACCACCAATTCCACATATAATCAATAAATAGAATTTTCTAACAGTCAAAATTCAATAGAACAGCCTTACAAAATATTTAATTCATCAATCCGGCGCTAACCACAAATAATATATATAGATGTACATACATATATAAATATTCATCAAACATTCAATACCTTAAATATCAATTAGGTAATATTAAGCTACGTACAAATAACATTTAAATGACAAATTTCTAACATTGAAATACAAACAATATTTCTAGTGTTAGACTATAAATATCAAGCCACAAACAATGTTTCTAATATCAAACTATTAATGTCAAACCTCCGACAATATTTTAGATGATAAATTAATAATATCAAGCTTAAAGTAATACTTCATATTATTAAACTATAATATCAAACCCAAGCACTATTTTCATTATTAAACTAACAATATCATAATTCTTGTTTGACCTTGCTATTAGAATGGTATCAATGAACATGTTATTTTTACTACTAAATTAAATTAAATTAAATTTATCTATATATCTTGATAATTATCAAAATACACATATATAATACCATGCACGACTTCATAATAATGCACGGATTTAATGCACGAATTTATTACCAACATATATTAACTATTGACACGCACGACTTAATTCTCATAATCAATTAAACCCCCTTTTTAAAAAAAATCTGACAAAAAAAAAGATGCCCCTTTTCTTTCACTGCCATGAAACCACGCATGTAAAGATGCCCTCTTTTTTTGATTAAGAGAAAATTAAATAAAATAAAACAAAACCCTTGTGCTGCATTGGATCGAACGGATTGTGGAGGCAGGAACGTATAGGCCGCTGCGCCCCATCATGGAGACGCTAACCAGGCTGTTATTCGATAGCTTGGTGTGCTGCTATTGCCGCGCGGAAGAAACTAGGCCAACTGGCCTGGTACGTATAGAAATTAATAATAACTAATTAGAATATGATAAAAGGGATAATAGGTGCAGTAGCTCGTCCAAGGATTTAGAACCGGTCGAATCACGCCGCACTGCAACAATCGCCCAGCCGTATGTATATACATGTAAATGAATATATTTATATAAATACATACATATCCAAACGTTTATGTGTATATATATATATATATATATTCTAACGGTATATATATATAGATTCAATGGAATTAATAGAATAACGAGGAATCAAGAATCACCTACCTCTTGCCTTCCGAAGGGATTAAACTCGCAAGAACGGTCTAGAATCGGCGAAGAACGATGAAGAACGCGAAGAACGCTCCTCTGATGGCTAGGGTTTCTCAAAACAAAGTTATAATAAATAATAAAACCCCAAAACCCTATTTTTAATTAAAATTCGTCCTTCTCTTTAATAATTTCCAAAAAGCCTTCTTAAATTTTATTTTTCATTTATTAACCCTCAATTTAACTCCCCAAAATTACTAAATAACCCCTGAAGGCTTCTGGACCTCAAATTAGGCCCAAATATAATTAAAATGATTGTATTAATGGCCACATTCTCAAAATAACTTTCTTAACATCAAATATAGATTATAAGTTATGCTAACACGGATCCTTACAATATATATATATATATATATAAGTCAATATCAAATATTAATTTTATTACATATAATTGTTATTAAACTATGGTATTAGATTCATACTCTAATACCAATATTAATTATCTTAGATGTATATGAAATTATTATTATTATTATTTTTTGTTTGGGGGGGGGGGGGGGGGGACATCAGTAGGAAACCTAGAAAACTATGAAACTTGTGAATCACTCTTCAAAGCAAACCTATGAGTAGGGACATTGTATACTAATCAAAGAGTCCAATTCATTATGCTTGATAGAATAGTGATTGGGTAAAGAAACACTTAAGTAAGGCAATTATTGTGTCATAGAAAGGCTTGGCATCATATATAATGCTTTAAATTAAAAACATAATTACATTTTGAAACCAACAAATAAAATAGGCCCTTAGATATCCTATTTTGTTAACATTGAGTAAAGGGGGAGAGACCATTACCTATCAAATAAGATGTATTTAATTATATTAAATAATAGTTCTTCCTTCATTCTCAATAATAATAATAATAATAATAATAATAATAACCACTAGTTACATATGGATTAAAAACTAGGACAATGCTACCTGTATACGGGTACAAGTAATTTGTGTATGCATTTTTTTTGTTGATATTAACATTTTAAAAAAATAATAATACCAATGTAATGGCAGGAAACATTTCCACATAGATTATTTATACAATCTATAGAATTTTTCTACCAATCCAAAGTCTTATATTAATTTTGTCACGAGACATCTCTAACATTAAGCTACATTAAGAAACTTGGCTATCACATCTTCCTTAGAGGCGAAGCTACCAAGTAAAATACGAATTGAACAAGAAGAAAACAAATTTTGATTGGCTCGTCACTTATTAGAACATCTCTGACATTATTTTCTATATTTTCTTTAAATGTGAAAAGTTTTCCAAATGTAAGAGTCATTTTACATATATAATTTTAATATTATTTTTTTATTTGCTTTTATCTCTATTAAAATATTATTTTTTAATATTAAGTGATTTTTATTTTAATTAAAATAATCAAATGACCTTTTAGCATTTATGATTAGGATTCCTTCAACGGCAAATCAGAATTTAGTGTTAATTATTTAAAAATAAATAATAATACTTCATTTGTAAAAAATTATCGTAAGAGCCTAATAAAAAGTCTTGGAACATAAATTTAAAATTTAATTATTTATTTATAAATAATAGAGTCTGTTGGCTATTTCCTATTATATTCATTCATTCAACGTATGAAGGCAAAAAACTAAGAATATTTTATTAGCACGCCAAGTGAAATTCACAAGTAAAATAATAAGAGTAATTGTTTTATAATCATGAGCTCTACCTGAATCTTTCAATTATTTTATGATTTTCTGGTAATTACTTTACAGGTATTTTGTTAGGCCTACTCGGCCACTATCAGAAAAGAATCATAATACAATAAATTAAATGTTAGAGCATCTCCAATGTATCAGCTATAGCAATAGATATAGTAAAATATAGCTAAATTTAGGCTCCAATGGTTTAGGTAAACCATTAGCAAAAGCAAAAACAAAAGCTAAATATAGCTTTTGCTTTTGCTTTTGTTGATCCTGTCATATCAGCAAATAAGCAGAAATTCCAATTTCAACCTTGCATCAGCGTTCCAGTCCCCCCTGCGTTCCCCACTTCCCCGTCGCACGCCCCCCTGCTTTCCCCTCGTCTCGATCCCTCTTCCCCCCCCCCCCCCCCCGGTCCGCGTCTCCATCCCTCCCCCTCGCCCGTCGCTGTCTCGCTCCCTCTCCTGTCTCCGGGGCCGACAATCCCTCTCCCTCTCCCCTCCGCGTCTCCGATCCCTCCCCCTCGCCCGTCCCTGTCTCGCTCTCTCTCCCATGCCTGGCGTCAACTTCCGAGCCCCCCTTCTCCGCCTCGGTGATTTTCATGCTATCCGCGAGCTTGACGAGGCCTCGCAACACGATGATGGGCTCAGCGGAGATGGGTTTGGGGTCGGGAGGTGGCAGCGGTGGTGGCGCAGTCTCTGATGGCAGTCATCTTGTGGGATGAAGACAACAACGACGATGGCAGTCGGCTTGAGTTGAAGGGTGTGGATCGGAAGGGGCGTCGCAGCGCAGATCTAGCGTCTTCCTTTACCGGTCGTCTTGTTGTTGTTGTTTTTGCTGTTGAACACGATCTCAAACGAGAAACCCTAAGACGTTGGCTTTCTCTTGGCATCGAGAACATGTATGTCGGGGGTAGATTAGGAAAATTAATTATTAAGCAAAGAAATAGATGATATACCATTGGAGTGACATTAGGTAAAGCCTCACTGTAGCAAGCTAAATATGAATTTAGCTAATGAAATTTAACTAGAATGATTGGAGATGCTCTTATGCATTTTTATCACCATATGCGTTCGTATGACTAGCTTATTCGACCATTTGTATATTAATTTAAAGGATAGTGTTACGGAATGAGAGAAACAAGAAGATACGATGATAAAAATATAAGGTGATATCATAATCATTCTAATTTAGATAGAATTTTCTTTTAAATAAATTTATAAATTCAAGAGTAATTATTATGTCACATTATATTTTATTAAATTATTTTGTATCGTTATTCTAAAGTGTATATATATATAATTTTGCTACAATGAAAACGTGAGACCAACTTATTAGCATGAGAACTTTAATCTAGATCGTTAAATCTTACAACTAACGGTTCAGATTAGATTTTCATTTAACTGTAGCTCCACTGTAGTTCTGCTACAGTTAAATGAAAGTATAATTTGGACTGTTGAATTTTGATCTAACGGTCCAAATTAAAGATTCTCATGATAATAAACTAGCCTCACATTCTATAGTATGACTCTTTCTCTTTCTCTATATATGTAGGTTATAATAGAAATGGAACCTACCGTCTCATTCTTAATATGATAACTTTTTATTTGGGTCATTAAATTTAAATTTAATACAGATTAAAATTTTATTTAAATGTAATCACTAAAATTAATAGCTAGTCCAGTAACATATATTAAAGTTTTCACAAAGCGTTGGTTCTTGTTTATGGAAATCATATATATATATATATATGATAGAATGAAAAACGTGAAAACGTGTTTTTGAGAGAATTTTTATTTTGGACCGTTATATTTAAATTAGACTTATATTTAATTAGAAGTCTACGACAGTGATTTATTAAGATTAAATAAAAATTAAATATGGACCATTAATGTAGTTCATTGTAACAAATGCAATAATTCAAAATGAAGTTACCTTAAAAATGAGTTATCATGTTTTCATTTTTCATAACTATACCATAGAATAAGATTCACTGGTTTTATTTTTATCATGAAATCTTTCAATTTAGATGATTGGATCGATATCTAATGATCAAAATTTCAGTTTTATTTATTTATAATCTTATTACAGTTAAATAAAAATTTAATCGGAAGTATTAATTTCAAATTTAACATTTTTAATGGAAAAGTTTCATGAATTCACAATCTTATTATATAAATATATATATATCATAAATTATAAATATGTGTGTACATTTTCAATTGAGTCATTAGATTTACATATATAATGATTCAGATTTAATTTTTATTTAATTGTAATAATTTATATTGAATTATTATAGTTAAATTAAAATTAGATTTCGATGTATATACAATCCAAGACCTAGATTTAAATTCTGGCATTAAGAATTAATAAGTTCACATGCTATAATATCATCACATTTCACATGCACGTATCCGTTCTCATATATGCAATAAACAACATATATAAAACCGTTTCTTTTATCCGCTTCAATCTCATGCTCCAGGTATGATAATAAATAAATGCAAGAGAAAATTTATTAAAGGTATGCAAATGAAATAAAACTATATAATTATAATTATATATAACGTGATGCAATATCTCTACTAATAGGCCAGGGAAATCACATCACCGTTAGCCTTCGCCGTCGCCGTAGCTCGTCCTCGCCCTAGCCGATTGACGGTGTTGCGCGGAGGGAAGAGGAAATCAGATTGGTGGTCTGAAGATACAGGTCCGCAGTCCTCCTGGTGGTTCGTCTTCGCCAACATGCATGCATGGTAGGTGCTCCTGCGGCTGCGGCAGCGCAATTGGGTGGAGGAGGAAGACGAAGAGGAGAGGCATGCAGTGGGAGATTTTTTGAGTCGGTAACGAAATAAGAGGATATACTATCGTGGCGTACGTGAAGTCATGGAAGGGTGGAATTGGAACGGTACAAGTTAAGTAACATGAACCACCAAACATATCGGAGCGTATCTATAATTAATTTAACTATATAGATTGCATTGCTTTTGCACGCTAACGCTATCATATCTCCCACCTTCGAAGATAAAAACAAATATCAGAGTCATCGATCGAATGTCTCCGTTGGAAGTGCTGACCAATTAATGATGAATTTTAATAAAAATATCAACAGTTATAGTTGAAATGCCTATCTGCGACGAGGTAAAAGAGTTCACACGCAGGGCGATAAATGAATGGGCCCAACCAATCAACATCTAGGCGCGCCCGGTGAATACCAAGTATTCCAAAGAAAAAACCAAAAATAGTCAATGAAGCACGGCGTCGGCAATCGGCATCTAAGAATGATGATTTTTTTGCTTGAATCTCATTCAAACAAATTTAAAATATTATTTACGCTTGTCATGTTAACACGTCACTCGACTCACAATCCAACAAAATTATCCAATTAAAAATCAGAATTGGGCGTATAATGTCGGCGCGCAAACTCCTACCTTCATGTCATGCCATGCCTCTGATCATGTGGTAAACAATTTTAATTTTAATTTTTGTAGTGATTGCAGTTGTTCACGGAGCCCCAACAGTGAAGAATTTCTGCCTCATCCCAAAAGCTTTAAAAGCCGCTTCATGGCCAATGGCCAGATATACAACCGTTAAAAAATTAATTCAAAAGAAATTTTTATGGCATCATAAATGAATAACGTTCGTAAATAACATTGAACACGAATAACATTGTTTAAAAAAATATAATGTTTATAAATAATTTATTTTTGTTTGTGAATATAAACAAACAAACACGAATAACATTGTGTTTTGCCTTTTATATTGACGAACATGTGTTTCGGAATAATGTTTGAGAATATTAATAATTACATTCGTAAACAGTTGAATAAATAAATAAATAATTGAGTTCGTGAAAAAAAATAAAAAATTGTGTTTGTTTATACATTTTTGAATAATTAGTATTTTAGTTCACAACATGTTTTTGAGTTCGCAAAAAAAATGAATATATTAATATCTTTATAAATTTTGAATAATTTGGTGTTTTAATTCACAAACAATTAAACAAATGAAACATCTTGAGTTCTTAAAGAAAGTAAAAATATAACGTTTGCGAACAAGTATGTCATTGTATTCATGAACACTGTTCGTGAATTACGAAGTGTTCACAAATACTAATGAACAAACATGAACACAATGATTTAGTATTAATGTTTGGCTTAGTTCATTAATGAAAAGTATCAAGTTACACTCGAATACCTTACTGTTTGACTCGGTTCAGTCGTACTCACGGTAATAAATTTAAAGGGTGTATATAAAAAGAATATCAAAATAAAACTTATGGAATTAACATGTCAGTCTTTGTGATGCATTTTTGATAAAAACGAAATAATACGGGTGAAAGTGATAACTAATAACTATTGATAATAGAAAAAGTATAAATATAGGTGTCATCATATGTTTTCCTCTAATTCGTTGCTAATTTTTTGGGATTCAAACAAATAGTGTGGTCGTTGAATCATTTTTGCGTAATGGGCTCATAAACAAAAAATGTAAATGATGAAAACAAAAATAAAAACAAAAAGGAGTTACTACCAAACAAATAAATGTATAATTGATAACCTAGGAAGGGTCTACGGTTTCAAAAAAATAAATTTGAAAGCCAGTTACATGTAGTGAATAGAGAACTCCCGCACTCTCACAATGACCAAGAATTGGTATTTAGCTTTATTCTATAGAATTTGACTTGTTTTATGTTTTCTATTTATTTGTTAAAATAATAATATTTTTATTTTAAAAAAGTAAATGTGGGATATAAACCCTTGTGGCAAAGGTTTTTAAAAAAACAAGAAAAAGCTTTTGAGCATAATAAAACAAAATGGTAACATCTTGTCACAATTGATATTGTCTCAGATAGTTATAATATGAGCATCAATGGTTCAACTCCATAGTTACTCGGGATCTCAATTTAAACTTTATAGAAAAAGATGAGCTTTGTTTATTTTATTTTTATTTTTAAAAAGATAAAAATTAGATTTTTTTTTCTTTTAAAGTACCGGAGAAGGGATTTTCATAGATTTAAATAAAACAAGTTCAATAGAACCTTAATGATTTGAAGTGGTTCTGATTGTATCCTCTTTTCCAACGGTTCCACCATTTTTAAGAATATCTCAAAAAGGGTTAGAATAAATGTGGGTCTGGCTCCTTCCTCTTGGCTTTCTTTGAGTTTTTAGCCTCCATGAATTCTAGAGAAAAAACCAATTTCTCAGTACAGTACTTCTGTATTACTTTTCATCTTTTTATCTCCAACTCTTCGAGTTTTCTAGTCATGAATAACCAATTTATAGACAAAGTAAAAGACCCCCAAAAGGGAAAACCCAATCTCTTACTTGTGATTGAAATAAAATGGTTAAGTAAGATTGGGTACTCACTAAGGTGGTAAAATAATATCAATTGGAATATTTAATTGAAATAACAATACTTCTATATTACTCGCCATAATTGGAAAATAATTGATCCCATATATTTTTGACACCATGAAATTTCCTCTTTCCCATTTTACAAAGTCCCAGTTGTGTATAGGTTGTAAAAGCTGCCTCATGGGTCGAGTTTGCATTTAATGCGCTTAGAGCAGGTGCCCTAATCAAATGCTCAGATGACATCTAATGTGAATATATCATCACTTGATTTTATCCAAACTCGTATGCTTGGAGGGCATCAGTGGTTCTAGAGTCATCACCGTTATGGCTTCAAAATCTATCTTATAGTGATGAAAATTTTAAGTTGTTTAGAGTTGCTACCAACCAGATAAGGTGTGATTAGACCAACTAAAGTATGAACTATATCCAAAGTTGGGTTCGAGAGTGAGTTACATGTGTAGAAAGATTAACACCTTTATGACGCCCAAAATTAGTATCTATTTTAAAAAACGGGAGTTTGTACTTATTTTATCTTGGTTAAAAAAAATCAATTGCATATGAAACCAATGAGTTGTAATGATGGACAATTTTCCCCCAAAGGATAGTAAGTAGAGCCATCACTTCCCTCAATTGGTCTTTATGCTTGGTCTAGTTAAAGTTTATTATTATTTTTTCTTTTTAAAATTTCAAATGTAGGACCTTAGTCTATTTGTGGGAAAAGTTTTAAAACATTTTTGACATGCTAGGAAAAGAAAAACAGTTGTTGTAATTATTCTTATTTAGTTCAAATAATTAGGAATGAATATTAATTATTTAACCCACAACTTCTTGGACCATTTAAAAAGAATCTACATTTTTTGTGTTTTATATTATTTTTTATGTTTTGTTTGTTTTCTTGGTTTGTGTGTTTTTGGTTGTTTTTAATGTTTAAATAATGTTTTTGGATTTTTAGAAGGTTTTCACTTTTATGTTTTTAAAGCTGTTCAAATTTTATTTATTTATTGGCTTTTATGAAGTTTAAAAAGTTTCTAACTTAGTTTGGAGTTTTCATTTTGTTTTCTAAGGTTTGTTAAAAGTTTTTTAAAGGTTTTTTTATAGGTTTTCAAAATTTTATTGGGTTTTTAAAAGGTTTTTTATTTTTGTGTTAAAGCTTTTGCATTTTTCCAAAGAGTTTCAAATAAAAAAATTGTAAGTTTTTAAATTTTTAAATTTATGAAAAGGAGTTTTCTATTGGGTTTTAAAATTTTCTGTTATTATTGGGTTTTTTTGAGCTTTAATGTTTTAGTCTTTAAATGCAAAGTTTTGCAAAAGGACTAAAGGGATAAAAGGTTTACTTTAAAAAAATGAGAGAATTAAAAAAAAGGATTGAACAAAAGGCTTTTACATTTTATTTTACTATCATAATTAAACAATCAAAAATTAAACAACTACATTATAAAGGTTACTAAATTAAAAGTCTACGCTTTTATTTTATGATGCAAATTTACAACTACCAGTTTTATTTATATGCATGCATTCTTCAAGTGGGAAAAAGAGTACTTACTTAGTGAAATTGAAAATGAATATTAAATATAGAATACCAATTGAAGAAGTTCCATTTTTGTTATTTCTAAACAATCTTTAACTTGTAGACTTTACCTGTTGTCATCACCGGATTTCGTTTGGGCAAAATCTGTTTTTTGGGATATGATTCTCCTACCCTTTATTTGAATGGTGATGAAAAAAATATAGTCGCCACCAACTACTTTTAGGGTGTAGTTGGTCACCTAAAAACGATCTACATCGCTAAAGCTTTCAGGAGTTGGTTACGTGTAAGGAAGGATTAGCACCTTCACAACGCCTTTTCGGTACCTATCTTAGGAGTTTGAAGGTTTCTAATTTGTTTATTTTCTTGTTTTAATTTTCAATTGTCTAAAACTAAATTTTTTTCTTAAGGACCTAAAATTTTCACTCTTTTTTTATTTTTCTAAGTTTTTTGTTAAAGTTAAGTCAAGTCTAATTATCTTTAAAAAAAATCTAAAAGAGATATAAAGTGTTAAAAAAATAATGTACAATCCTAAAAAGAATGATTAAGTCCTAAATTATTTTTTTCATTTTATGAAAAAAATCTCAAAATATTTGCAAATAACAAGAAAATAATAAGAAAATATTTGCAGAAGTTTAAAACTGAATTTTTACCTAACAAGAAAACATTTGTTTTGGTTTTTCAATAAAAGAATTTTTTTGTTTTAAAAATTATAGAAAAAAAAATTTTCTATTCTAAAAAAAGCTGAAAAAAAATATTTGTGCTTTGGTTATCAAAAAAAAAAAAAATTGTACATGCAAAAGATAAAGAAAGTGTCTGATACGTGACATCCACAAAATAAAATAATTTTTTTTTCTCTTTCTCTTTTCTTTTTTTTTATCTCACTTTTTTTCCTCTTTCTTTTGTTTTCCCACTATTTTATTGATTGTTTACATTTTTACAAGTGACTTAAGGCCCTTACAATGAATAGAATACAACAGGATACACCTAAATACATGAGAGCTAAAAATAAAATAAGACAATAAAATAGTAATACAGTATGAACAATGATAGAGGAAAAGTTGAAATGAAATCTACAAATCAAATGTTATGAAAACCACACATATTATGGTTATATCGGTAAAGAAATGACAATGAATGAAAAGTGTTTAGGAGTAAACATCACGGACACACAGACAGACCCAAAAACAAAATCATATAAGAATATAGAAAAGGACGTACTAGGCAAGCAACAAGCACAAACCTATATTGCTTACATGAAAACTAGTAGCTTCCATGAAAACAAGTAGCAAACGTACTCAGGGTTACTCGAAAACAAAACCAGTTCAGAGATTAAAACACCAAACCCCAAAACAAATTTAAAAAAAAAACATGAATTTAAAAACTAGTTCAGAGAATAAAACACCAAGACCCAAAACAATTTTAAAAAAACATATAACCAGATCAATTCAAAAACCCAGTTTAGAAGAAAATAAGCATATAGCCAGGGAAGTCAAAACACCCAAAATACTAAAATGGCTTATGATTGCATAAATCAAAACACCAAGACCTGGAGATTTAATTTGATAAAGACCAGAGATGGACGATTGGAAAAAAAAGTGTATAGCCAGTGTAAAAAAACACCTTTTAACAATGCGTAGGCAAAATTAAATGACAAAAATCAAATAACAAATGATGCATAGACAAAACCATATGACAAGCTCTATCATTTTGGCAATGATTTTGATATAGGAAAATCAACCAATCAAACAAATCTACCTACTAGTGTAACAATCCAGCAAACAAAAAGGAAGAGCAATAAAACAAGAAGGAAGAAGAAACAACAAAAAAAAGCAGTAAATAGATATCCCACGCCACACCTTTCCGCAATCTCATAAACCAAAACACCTCCTTCTATTTACTTTGAGCAGAACTAGGGAACATAGGCGGTGACGAGGGATGCTTCTTAGTCAACAACATCACTAGTGGGAGGTTAAGGCGTATTGTGGCTAGGGTAAGTTGCGTCGTTGTTATGGAAGTGTCATGGGTGTCTCACAGTAACCATTATTGAAGCAGTTGCCATTAGGTTGATATTGCATCCACTATAAAAAAACTGTATATAATGACACTTTTTTTAGGCTTTTAACGACACTTTTCAAAAAGTGTCGTATTAAAGACACTTTTACAAAGTATCATCAAATATAAGAATATTAACGACACTATCGCCTATTTTTTTTAATAACGACGTGTTCAAGTTAGTGGCTCGTCAAATTTACTAGTACATTTTTTCGTTTTCGCGGGTGCCAGAACCCTTAAATTGAGCGTTTTATGTGGTGAAATAATTTTGGCACTCACAATAACGCGCCACATGCACGGGTTTTGAAGGCGACTTTTTGGCTATCGTCTTCTCCAATCTCCTGCAGATCGATTCTGGCTCTTGTGCTCACCATCTCTCCTCAATTTGGATTCTTTTCAGCTTGGGTTTTATTGGGAGCGTGTCAATTTACTCATTGGTTGTTTCTTTTCGCGCAGGGGCGATTTGGAAATTAGGGATTTTCTATCCCCCAACGACGCCCTTCAAAATCTCCAGCGCGCTAGGGCTTCAGTGCCTTCGCATCGCAGCAGTGTCTCCCGCCGTTGGCTCTGGCTTGCGGCGGCCACGTTCCATGGCAACGCTTGGCGGCGGCCGATTCCTCTCTCTAACGGCGTAACCTTCCTCCTGTTCGAGACACTCTTTGGCCCATCTCGATCGGGCCTCTCCCCTACGGATCAGGTCTCCTTTTTGCCAGTGGTCTCTGGGCGACCTCCTTCCCGGTGTCTCTGGCCTCGGCAGTCCGTCCGCCATGGTGGCGCGACGGGGGGGGGGGTCATCCCCTCCCGCGGCAAGACTCGTCAGCTCCGCCGGGGATGTTATCTCGGCCGATCTCTCCTCAGCCCGTGCCTATGGCCATGACAGCGCCAATTCCGTATGGCTCTTCCTCTCCTCCACCCACTCAAGGTCAGTCCTCTTCTCTCAATCCATTTTCAGATATCTCTAATATGCATCTTATTCATGCTTTGCACAAGATGTTGTCTACTGTGATTGCTCCAAATAGCTCCTCTCTTGCTTCAATTTATCACGAGGCTAGTAACCTCGATCCTATTGTTGTGCCTGCCGCTCTTGTGTGTCCCCTGCCTAATGTTGTTCCTCTTGATGCTCCCTTGGGTAGCTCCTTGCAGTCCAACAGACTATAGTTATCAGAACCGGACCGGACATCGACTCGGCTAAGGCACCGGTTCGTCGGGTCACTAGTTCAACCGTCGGGACAGTGGTCGAACCGGTCATATAATTAATAATTATATATAAATATATATTAATAAAAAATAAATATTTTAAACTAACACATTAAAATTATGCTTCTAATATAACATTATTTATTTTTAATATATATTTCTGACATAAATTTAAAAGTTTAATGACATAAATTTATAATAAAAAAATAAAAATAAAAATTAAAAGTATATTGAAGTGAAATATCAATATTAATCATTAATTTTAAATTAAAATTATACTATAAAATAAATTAAATAATATTTTATAATTTTTAAAAAATCGACTGATTCTGTAAAAATCGGCCGAGTTTCTCTGGTTTTTTTGCAGAAACGGTCCAATTAGAAAACTGAACCGGTTAAGTGCTCGGGTCACCGGTTCACCGATCCAACCAGCCGGTCCGGTCCGGGTTTCGATAACTATGCGACAGACCAACCTGGTGTGCAGCCCAGCTCTGTCCCAGTGCTTCTAACCCCTTTATTGGCCTCCCAGGCCACAGCTGTCCCTCCCCAGTGTCCAGCACGATGCCTCTTTCCCCATTGGCTCACCAGATGATTCCGCCGAGGATCTGTGCTCACCAGTCACCACCTTCGACGCTGGCGTCTCTCCAACCTCCGACTCTGCCGTCTCTCCAATCTCGTACTTCGGTGTTGTAACTCTACTCGAGCAGAAACCCCTTCGCTCTATAGTCCATTTTGATCGTTTCAAGTAAGATCATTGCATCGTTGTGCGTTATGCTATGGCGTTTATGTATTTGATTTTGGTATGAGATTTTGTTGATTGGTTATTTTGCACGGTTTTGCACGTTTGTTTGTCTATTGTGTGCAGGAGATGTTTGATTTTGATTACCTTGGAATTGTTGTTTGAGATTGGTTCAATGCTAACTACTCAATCAGTTGCATATTTCAAGAAGGGAAGAAGATGAAGTACTCTTAAAAAATTCTCTTTTTTGATAAGAAAGTTTTTATCTTTTTAATTGCCTGGCTTCCTTTTGTGTTCTTCTATTCAATGTATACACATTTTGTGCATTATATTATGTCCAAGGTGGTGTGGATGGGCATTTGGGTGCAAGGTCGAGCTCTTTGAGCTACCCCCTGTTGGTTTTATAGGCTTTATGGTGGAAGTGGAATAGGAGGGTTTTGAAGGCGCAATTAGTGCAATCCAAAGGGCAAAAAGAGGAGTGGTGGGGTCTGTTGTGATATTCTTTATTGCTGTGACATTGATTGTCTTACCAATTATTTTGGCATATCATCTTTATGTTGCTTGTTGTAATTTTCTCTTTTTGTGGTTCCTTTAATATATTTCTCTTATTTTCTGATAAAAAAGTATCTAAGATGCACATGTACCAATCAGGAAGTTAAAAACTTTCTTGTCTTTTTAATTGATAGTTTGGAAAAGAGAGAATTCTTTAAATGGGTAAAGAAGAAGATATGTTAGGGGGAAATGATCCCGAGGATGTCAGCTGGCTTTGTTACTTATCCGAGTCTGATCTTGTAAGTGTAAATTTGTCTTTGTATTTTTTTTAATAAATATTTTCAGATGTATATAAATAAAGGTTTAATTTATTTGCAGAATATGTTAATTGGCATAAAGAACCTTGTAATACAGATGCCTCGAGCCATGAGCATTTAACAAATAAGTTCGACATAAAGATGCTTCGAGCCATTGGTATGTTTTTTCCTCCAGAGTTTGTACAGTTTCTATTCAGGATCTTGCATGATAGCAGCTTCAGGATTAGCTTGTGCGGCTTCCTTAACTATCCAGAGCTCTCCCTTTTCCAGCTTGTGCACTCGGCTAGCCACTACCCTCTTCCTGATCGTGTTGTGGTTGTTTCTTAGTCCCAGTAGGCTGTTGTTGTGGCTTTATTTCTATGCTTCTCATTGGATCAAAAAGGTTCCATCATGCCGCTTGGATATGTACAGGTGGCGTCCCCATTATTATATAATTCTTATTGGTTGTTTATTATGTAATTCTTTTTGTTTCTATTGAATAAAATATAAAGTCTAATTTTTTCTCTAAAAAGATATTTGTACATGAATTTTTTATTTGAGAATATGTAATTTTGATAATTATTACATTAAATTATTAGTCTATATATATAATTATATTTTTAAATAAATTTTGGACAAAAATTGAATGTTTTTTTTAATTTTCATTTGAGCATTAACGACACTTTTAAAAGTGTCATCATTTCAACATTTAACGACACTTTTAAAAGTGTCGTTATTTCTACATTTAACGACACTTTTAAGTGTCGTTGTTGGTAATTTTTGACGACACTTTTAAAAGTGTCGTCGTTTCCCTTAAATACAATGATGACAGGTCAATAGATGACACTTTTAAAAGTGTCGTCTTTTACCTAAGACGACACTTTAAAAGTGTCATATTTGACTATTTTTGTTGTAGTGATCATTGTTGGAAGAGCCGCTAACTAGTGGGTATGACTGCAACATCGTGGATCGATGCGCAACGAACCATCATGGTGGAAGAGAGGAACATGCAATATGGGGGCTGTAAAGACTCGTATTTGGGTAGTTTTAAGAGATAGCCATTCTATGGGAATGCAACTATCTGGACAGTAATGTAGTCGCCGATGTGAGCATTTTGACTGTACCTGGGCCCGATTCTGAGTCGGGGCCCCGTTTGACCCGATTGTTGACTTTTTGGGGTTTCTTAGTTGACTTTGTGTTTGAGCGGTCATTTGAGTGTGGTAATATCTAAATAATATTATGTTTGTCATTTCGAGCGTTTTGACAGTAATTTGACCTAATTTGGAGTTCGTGACCTCGGGAGGTCAATTATTGCATTCAGGAGGTCAATTATTGTTGGGAGGCCAATTATTGGCAGCAACATAAATAATTAAGAAACTGCCTTATCTCTTTAATTTGCTTGGTGTGTGCATGTTTGAGAGAGAGAGAGAGAGAGAGAGAGAGAGAGAGAGAGAGAGAGAGAGAGAGAAGGTAAAGAGCTTCCCTTGATGATTTAGGGCGATTGGAGTTCGTGGATCGCAAATAATCTTTCCAGGTAGGTGTCCTTGAACCTCATATCTCGATTCTGTCTTTGAATATGCATGAATTTATCATGATTTATGAATTTGAGCATGAATCCTAGGTTTTGGGGAAAACCCAATAATTAATAAATAGTTGGGTAAGAACCGATTTATATCGGTGTGAATGTGTTGGAGTGTGGTATGGCTGTGGGGGACGGTGTTTGTGAGTGTATGGGGGGTCTTGGGGTGGATTCCAGGTGAAATAGGCCAAAAATGATAATGAAATACCGTAGAGTGTGGAGTTGAGCGAAGAAGGTAGGGAGGGCTGGCGGCGGTGGTGGGAGAAAGAAAGATGGGTGAGCGGGTGCCGGAGCGGGGCAGGCAAGTAGAGGATCGGGATCCGTAGATCATTCCAGAATCAATCCGTAATCCATTCAGTCATGTAACATCAATCCGTAATAGTGATCCGTAGCTTCAATCCGGTCAGTATGTTCGCCGAGCCTTTGTTAGTCAATCCCAGGATTATGCAACTTCAATCCGCCGGTGTTCCGCAGCCTCAATCCGGGAACGTGGACCAGATGACGCACCGGACATTTACATTGTAAACCATTATGACTCTCCACATTTAATACTTAAGTTACAATGTAAATAACGAAATACCCCCCATTTGGATTCAAAGAAAAATACTAGAAAATTAAATTCCACTCTTTCAAAATGTGAAAATTGAGATTTAGTGTAAAATCTCAGAAAAATCCAGTTTTTCGTAGAGGTGAATTTTTGGAAAGCGGGGTTAGACATCTCAGAAAAATACCCAAAAATCAGATTATCTTATTTATGATATGGAGACCCAATGCTAGGACTTTTTATTGCAAGAAAATAGCTGCTATGGGTATCTCCTTCCTTAGTCAAGGAATGAGGATCGACTTGTGAAGACTAGCTATAGTTCTAAAGGGAGTGTTGTACACCTTAAGACCATATTGATGTTGGTATGATTGGTTTGTGGATTTGGGACTTAGGTTCCATGACTTGGTTCTCACGTGATGGATGGGTAAGTTCCATGACGTTGGGCCAACGGGCGATGCCGCAGGCTGGCGGGGTGGGCTGCTAGCGGTGGCCGGGCATATGCGCCTGGATGTGGCCGTGGGGCAAGGCCTGAGCCGTGGGCCAGCCGATTGAGCTGTGGATGGAGGAGTTCGGGTGGCGTGGGATCCCATGGAGGATGTCCATGATGCCTTGTGTGGCTAGAGGATGCTCTGTTGTGAACCAGGGCCGTGTGGAGCCTCGAGCCATGCATGGAGCACGTCGGCCCGATGTGTGCTGTGGTTGGTCGAGTGTGTACACGGGGAGTTAGGGCACCACCGCGATGTCGTCACCGTTGTTATTTCCCCTTTTTAGGTGTGACCCGAGACTAGTGGAGGACTTTCTTCCAGGAGGACATGCCCATTACTCTGATGTATGAGTATTATATTCTGTATTATTTTGTGTGATATCCCGGACATGGGTCCGTGGAGATATACTATTTGACTCATGGTATGTATGATGATATATGGGAAAGTACAGGATTACCCTTGATGTTTAATACGTCGCATATTTGAGACAGCACCCACGGTGTAGTCTCCATTGGTGCTAGTCACCAACCCCTTGACCTATCGGGTGCGGGCAAGGGGAAGTCATGTACCCGGTTCCGGGTTCCTTAGAATTCGAGGGCGTGACAGGGGCTATAATGGCAGCGGCCGGTGGTGCATTTTCTAGCTAGGGGACTCTTGAAGGGTGAGGGAGATAGGGATTAAAAGGTTGAAATCTTGAAGACAAGATTTTTTAATTATGAGAGCCCCCCTAATATTGATGGTTTGATTAGGTTTTATAGAGAAGCGGGTTAGGGTTTCATGGAGGCGGCATGGAGAGATGGCTTAACCATGGTTGGGCTAGATGGGGTCTTGGCTTGAGTGCAACCGTGAGAGAGAGGGGAACCGAGGCTTGACCATAGTTCGGTCGTGGGGAGAAGTGAGAGATAAGCGATAGGTTGTCTTTGTGGAGCTCTAGTGGTCTGACAGCATGGCGCTAGTGGTCCTCTGGTGGCTTGGCTGGACGTGGGGAAGAAGACATTGTGGGAGAGAGAAGAGGAGAGGAAGAAGATGCGTGAAGAGATAAGGGCGACACTTTTGTGGTTATAATTTTTTGTTTTTATTTTTCTTTTATTTATTTTGTTTTGTTTTGATTATTATTATTCAGCCAATCAGAAATAGGCATGTAGATGAGAGAGAGGCAGAAAAAAAAAGAGGGTGATGGCTAGGGTTTCTTAACTCTCAATATAGATAGTTTTTAACTAGAGTTTTTTTTTTTTTTTTGGGATCGAGAAGACGGCTCGGGTTTCAAAAATTTCAAAAAAATTATGTTTGAACTCGGGGCATTGTGACGAACCACCTTGTGTCCTTTTTATTTTAAAATGGTCTTGTTTTTGCACCATGCCTGTATTGCACGTCTCGAAACTACTTTATTACCGAATTTTTTTTTGATTTTTTTGGAAAATGCTCCAAGATCGAATATATGCAATATATATATATATATATATCAAAATTCATATAACGATAAGTGGAGTAAAAAAATGAGGTTCGTAACCTAATCCAGAGTACTGTTTTGAAGGTCAATTATCGTTTGATCGTCGTTATCGGTTTGAATGTTATTTTGACCATAATTTTTTTGTTTGACCTCAGAATTGAGTGCGATCGAAGGTGTTAATCATCAAATTTTATTTTCTATCGCCTGAGACTAGCTCTTTGGCGTTTAAAGACCTTTTTAAATAAATCATTGAAATTGGGCATTTTTGGCTCAGCGGTTACGACTTGTTTTATCCTATAAAATTCTACACCAAGCGGGGTGAAATGAATGAAATTAAATTTGATAAAATATGTCCAACCTAGACAAAATGGGATCCAACAACTGCCCTTCTTTGTGTATCGTTTGTGTATATACGATGCACAAAGATAAAACGGACTTGTTTTAGATGGGTTGGACCACTTACCTGGCTTACCTATTGCTGAGGGAAGGTGTGTTTGTCCCCGAGAATGAAATGAGACCTCTAAGGTTGGTGAAATTGAAGAAATATGAAAAGGAATCTATGACCTTACTTGAATTGAAAATGCATCTATGGTCAACAAGAATTAAAAAGGCATCTAGGGTTGATAGTGATTGAAAAAAAAGGTGGGATAGGTGCATGGGAACTGTTTTTGGACTTCCAAAACGGATAAAAAAGAAGGATAGGTACAGGAGAACTGCTTGTAGACTTTTTTGAAATTAAAAAAAGGTGGATTAGCTGCAGGGGAACTGCTTGCGGACTTTCCAAAATGAAATTTAAAAATTGAGGATAGGTACCGGGGAACTGTTGGTGGACTTCTTGAAAGGATGAAAAAAAAGGTGGGATAGGTGTAGGGGAACTGCCTATGCACTTCCCAAAGGGATAAGAAGGTTAATGATATGTACAAGGGATGACCACTAAGGTCGAGAGGGACCGAAATGACATCTAGGGCGTGAAAAGGAATCAATAATTGCTGAAGAAATTTGTCAATGACTCAATATGGCTCCCTCTATGAGTTCATTCATGAGATTGCTCTACGAGGTTACCTGAAAAAAAGAGTAAAATGTTCATTCGATTGTAAAAAAGATGCTTCTAGAGACTTCTATAGTCGAACAACAGAAGCTGCTAGGGCTAGATTGTTTTAGGAGCTTGCTAATTAAGGATGATCTCTTGTATCTTTAGAGGCGACAACATTCCTGAAATTGAAGAAAATGATGACTGTATGTGTAACAGCCCAAGTCGCCTGTAGCACGCTATTATCCGGTTCAAGGCACAAGTCCAATCCCCGATTTTATTTCTGGCATTGCTACACAGGCACCCCAAAAAGCCTCATGCCAAGAGAGGTCTCCACGCCCTCTTAAGAGGCATGCTTTGTTCTCCTCCCCACCCGATGTGGGACTTAAAAGTCCTCAGACTTCACAATCCACCCCTTAGGAGGTCCACGTCCCCATGGGACTATGACACACCGACCCGGTCCCCAGCTCTGATACCATCTGTAATAGCCCAAGTCCCCCAAAGCATGATATTGTCCGGTTCAGGGCCTAAGCCCAATCCCCAGTTTTGTTCTTGGTAGTGCCACACAAGCCCCCCAAAAGGTCTCATGCCAGGAGAGGTCTCCACACCCTCTTAAAAGGCACATTTCGTTCTCCTCCCCAATCGATGTGGGATTTGCAAAGTCCTCAGACTCCACAATATGCAAATGATGTATGAAATGCAATTATCCTATGAGATGCATGTCTAGGATGCATGATGAATTTTATGTTAAAAGGGAGCTTAAACCGCTAGGAGGGTTGGTGCTGTTGGAATTCATATGGACTAGCTGGGAATCAGACTCAGATTTCATCGCGAAAATTCTTTAGTTGAAGGTGATTCGACTGTTGGAGAGGCTTGCTTGATTTCTTTAGAATGTCAAAATGCTCAAGAAAATTGTTTTTAGCTCAATTGAACCTTGTTAGGAGGTTATTATACTATATGGATAATTGCTTTTGCCTTAATAGGGGAAGTGAGTTCATTCAGTCGGGGAACCCTTTCTTGTTTGGCCAAGGCATTCTTGCATGAGTGACACCCTCAGAAACTTTACTAGGCATAAGCATTTTTGAAAGAAACACAAACAAAGCTTTCGAGGTTTAAAAATAATTTTTTGTTGAAAATGATTTTTGAAACCTAATTATGCAATATAAAATCATCATTTGTTTTCTCACTCGAGAGAGGTAAAAACTTTTGAGGGGAAGCCTTCCAAAGTTCATTTGAACTATCTAGATGTAGCCTTCAGCTTGGCTTTACAATTAGTGAGAGTTTAATATTCTTCCATGGACAATTCTATTCGATGGTTTGGATCTAGGTACTCATAGACTAGGTTGGAGAGAATGTCTAATTATTTGAATCTTGAGGCTTAAGGACTTAATTGGAGATTTTAGCTACTGGTTTGGTAGTCTTAGACTCTTGATGCTCTAAAACTCAAATAGAGAGAATGTTGGGATGATTTTGGACTTGATTGCTTAAGTCTTGATGCTCAAGGAATCAATTGGAGAATATGTTGACTGATCTTGGGTCTTGAGTGCTTGATCTTTCTTTATTAGCTTTGAATTTTGCTCTTAGTACCCCTTTGGATTTTTAATGAGCCCGCCTTATTTTTTGTTTGTTGTTCCTTTTGCCTTGTAGCTGGCTTTGTATTTTACTTTGATGTCCTTATGGATTTTCATCAAGTCCATCTTGGATATCCATGACTTGTTCTTTTTTGAGTATTTGAGAAATAATTCCGATCATTTAATTTGAGAGGACTTTATTTAGGACCGTAATATAGGCTCGAGTTACTAGTTTAACAAAAAAGGCTATAAAGTGGCTCAAACCTATTTTAGGCTAGATTTGATTCATAGTTTAGATTTTTATTTCTTCTATGTTACATGAAAGAATATAAGATGAATGAAAAATTACCCCAGTATAGGGCATTTTATAAAACTGCTAAAACTACCCTAATGTAGGGAATACTTTACAACACTATCCCAATGTGAAATTTTACTATACAAAATGTTTCCTTCTTCTTTCTTTGTTTTCGCTCTTTTTTTCCTAACAAAAACTACCCTGATTATGGGGTGTATCTTTGTGAGGATTCTTAAAAAATGCCCAACACAAGAGTTATGTTTCTTTTTTCTTTCTTTTCTCTTGTTCTCTTTTTTTGTTATTGTATTTTTCTTTTTTAAAAACTGCCCCGATTGTGGGCTACATCCCTATGAGGGCTCTTCAAAACTACCCCAATGTGAGAGTTATTTTACAACACTACCCAAAGTGGGGTCTTGATATTTATAAATTGCCCCAATGTGGGGTGAACTATGGACCAAGTTATCTAAAAGAAAATATATTCAAGCTCAAAAGGGTTAACAATGGTAGTATTATAATGTAAGAAAAGACGACCTCTCTTCCTCTTAAATAATCATAATCTTTATTGAATGCTCAAAATAGAAATGAACTTATCTTTTACTGGCAGAAGAAAATCTTTATTGTTAAATACCTCTGTTTGAAGTGGATGCTGCTTCGCTTGGATTAGATTCCTTGATTTCAAAAGTAATTGCTTCTCTGATCGTCCTTTTGGTTTAGGCTAAACCTAGAAAGTCGAGACTCTTTGTTTGTTATGCCTCTGTTGGGCTTATTACCCATGTCAAGAAAGTAAGCAAGTAATAATGAACATTGCATGCAAAATACGGGTATAACAATTTGTTTTATTGCAAAATAGACAAATAACTCTTGACTTTTTTAAAAAGAAAATACTTATATTCCCAGAGAATTCCCAAAGGTATCACAAAGCTTGTTCTTTATTTTTGGTGGCTCTCTTGTTTTTTTAGGGGGAAATCAAATTTTATTCAACAGAAACATAAGGTGGCTCTATTGTTCACTAGCTTGAACACTCCCGCAACCAGGGACAGATCCTGAAAGTTCGGTCAGGGGGGGCCGAAATATAAAATATGTAATTCATGTTTAGAAATTGTTATCTGAAACTATGATTAGTAGGGCCGGTCCCGAGATTTATAAGGTTTAAAGTGATTATTAAATTAAAAGCCTTTATCTATAAATTAAACTATCGATTTTTATTTTTATTTACTATAATTATAAGAACAATATAAAATTTAAAAATATATATTATTGTTAAAATTATAAATTAATTTTTGATTATTTGTTGCCGTCAGAAGTTAAGCCAAGATAAGATGAGCCCTGAAAGTTCTAATTTTAATTTAATTTTTGGGAGCCAAAGACTCAAGTCTTACTTGCCAGGCCTTGAGACCAACATTGACGATTAGTACATTTAAGTTAAAATTAATAACATAAATGCATAAAAAATTTATCAAATTATCATATAATCAAGTTAGACAACTTTTTAAAATCATATAATTCATTTACCACTATTATAATTAATAACATGTTTATCACAAATATAGGATACTAAATTACATTACTAATTAATTTTAATTTTAATTATATATATAATATATATAATTAAAATTAAAATCTATATATATTTATCTACTATTAAAATTTATAATTTTATATTATATATTTATATATTAATTTTAATATATATAAGTTATATATATATATATAAATTTAAAAAAAAATTGGGGGGGCCATGGCCCCTGCCGGCCCCCCTAGTTCCGTCTCTGCCCGCAACGGGTTCGAGCTAACATTTGGAGTACTAGATTGCTTTAAGTTATGCCATTAAGGTGGATGGTTGATGATGTCGGGATCCTAAGTTGTATTAGTTCACATGTTGACTACGGTAGAAGTAAGATGCAGTAAGCTCCCTTTTATTTTGTTTCACCCTTTTTATTTTTCATCATTTTTTTATGTTGAATGCATGCATGCAAGGTTGTAGACTTTTTTTTTTCCTTAGAGTGATGCATGAATGCATGTTATGAGCCCAAGGGGTTGTTTTATTTATGTGATTCCCTTTTTTTTTTTTCCTTTTCCTTTTTTTCAGTTTTGAAATACATGAATGGGTAAAGATAGACTAATGAAAACAAGTTTTAACTATCCTAAAAAAAAATGAATGCTTTAATATACACCTAAAATCATGTTCGATATTTATGTCCTAAAACTATATGAATAGTTATATGAATGAAGGTCTGGTTAGTAAAAAAAATAATATACAAAATAAGGTTAGCAAAAAGAAAAGATAATAATAATTAAGACAAGGTTAGCAAAAAGGATAGAAATATACATCAAAATAAGGCTAATAAAAAAACAATAATAAACAATTGTATAAATCAATATAAGGTCAGTAAAAAGATACATAAAAAACCACAGAAATATTCACAAGATAAGATAGTATACAACAGGATAACGTAATAAAACAACACAGTCTAATACGAATGCATCTATCCTTCAAAAGGAAGGCTAAAATGAACAAACAATATGTGGGTCAATGCCCTTAATAGGCTTCTATTGCTAGGCCTATCCTATTTGTTGGTTCCCAAGCCACCTCCATAGAAGGCTCCATACATCATGGGATTCACTGGAGCGGGGGCCTTAAAAGGACGAACCCTAAAGGACCTCAAGCTTGAGTGAGGAGTCTAGGGCCCTATTACGGATAATGATCAATGCGCAAAGGATCGTACTAAACATCGCTAACCTATTTGTGACAAAAACCCGAGTATAGGGTTATGCATGAATGTAACAGTTAAGGAAAATAGTAAAACATAACTATCATGACATCAAAGCACGTAAATCACAAATATCATACAACAATAATTTAAGAAAATAAATAAATAAATAAATAAATAAGCGAGTAAAAATAAAAAGGAAACCTCCTAATCCTAGTTCTAGATTAACTCTCTAAAATTTTCTAGCAGAGTCGCCAACTGTCATCACCAAATTTCATCTGAGGCAAACCTGCTTTTGGGGATGCGATTCCCCCACCCTTCATTTAAATGGTGATAAAAAATATAGAGTTACCATCAGTTGTTTTTGGGGTGCAGTTGGTCACTTAAAAATGATCTACATCGCCAGAGCTAAGTCTGGGAGTTAGTTACGTGTGAGGAAGGATTAACACCCCCACAATGCCTTTTCGATACCTATCTTAGGAGTTCAGAGGTTTCTAATTTATTTATTTTCTTGTTTTAATTTTCACTCATCTAAAATTATTTTATTTCATAAGGACCTAAAGTTTTCACTCTTTTTTCGATTTTTCTATGTTTTTTTGTTAAAGTTAAGTCAAGCCTAATTATCCTAAAAAAGTTTAAAAGGGATATAAAGTGTTAAAAAAATAATGTACAATCCTAAAAAGAATGATTAAGTCCTAAATTATTTTTTATCTTATGAGAAAAATCTCAAAATATTTGTAAATAACAAGAAAATAATAATAAAATATTTACATAAGAATAATAATAAAATATTTCTTAATCTGGATAGTTTTTAACTATCGTTTTTTAGATTTTTGTGATCAAGAAGGCGATTTGGGTTTCGAAAATTTCAAGAAAATTATTTTTAAACTTGGGGCATCATAACAAGCGATCTCGTGTCCTTTTTATTTTAAAATGGTCTTGTTTTTGTGTTAGGCCTGTACTGCGCGTCCCAAAACTGCTTTATTACTATTTTGTTTTTGGAAAATGCTCCTAGAGCGAATATATACAATATATATATATATATATGTATCAAAATTATTATAATGACGAGTGGAGTAAGAAAATGAGATTTGTAATCAGATTCGAAGTGCCGTTTTGCAAGTCAATTATCATTTGACCGTCGTTACCAGTTCGAACGCTATTTTGACCATAACTTCTCCATTTCACCTCGGAATTGAGTGCGGTCAAAGGCGTTTGAGTTTCTATCGCATGAGACTGGCTCTTTGGTGTATGAATATCTTTTTGAATAAATCATTGAAATTAGACATTTTTGGCTCAGCAGTCATGAATTTTTTTATCTTATAAAATTCTATAGGAAACGGGATTGAAATGAATGAAATTAAATTTGATAGAATGTGTCTAATGCGGACAAAATGGGATACAACACCTGTGATGAAGTAGAACCTCTTTAGCCTTTAACTTCCATTCACCAACATTAGTATGGAGTTGACTCTCATTGCCTTTTGCCAATGCCATCTCAGAGTTGACTTCTGTTAACTTTTTCCTGACTTTTCCTTTGAACCATCTAGTACTATTAACAAAGTCTTTTCAATGCAATGTTCTTCCGACCAGTCTAAACATATTTGTTACTTTAATAAAATTCAAGATCCAATAAGTCCATTTAATTATTCAGGTTGGATTTCGAAGATAAGTTGTAACTAAATAGTTGTATGAATATTTTGGTTTAGTTACGTTTAATGTATTTATTAGATAACATCCATATTATAGCCTTTTAGGTGTTATTAATCGACCCCTTAACCACGGATGTGTCGCACGATCGTAATCATTCTCTCACTTTGTTGCAGGTATTTGAAGTCTAATTTTAGATAATTAATGAATAAAATTTTAAATTTGAGAGAAATTTTAAAGAAGAAGATCTCGTCAATCTGTGAACACATAAAAAATTGGGATTGACTATTGGAAAATTAAGTCAAAAAGAATATTTATGGTTCACAAAAGTGAAAGTGATATGTCCAAAGGATATTAAATGCGATGCTTGGAATTAGCATGGTAACCCTTGGTGGTGCCTTTAGGGTTGAAGGGACATAACACTAGGGAAAACTGTTATCTATTTGTAATAAGTACCATTTTGCTAGTGGTTGAGAGTTTTAGTGACATTAGGTATGTCACTTAGCAACTAGTACATAACTTAATTAAAGGTCTCAACTCTTTCCAAATTGCCTATAAATAGAACTCACAGCTTAAGGCATTATTCATTCCAAAAATTTGAGACACAATTTCTTCATTCTCTAAGTTTTTTTTCTCTCTAGTTTTTGTAGTTATTTTCTTTTGCAAGAAAATAATTATTTGAAATAACTTTGGAGTCTAGTTTAGGAGCACCATATGAGACAGGAATGATGAGTTTAGAGTAAACTAGCTAGAGAATAAATTGTATTAAATAATAAAAAAAAGAACATTGTTTATGCTTCTACATTTTCTAACAACAAATACCCAAATTGGAATCCAAATTTATGAATCTAAATATAACATTTTAAAAATTAAAATTAAACATCCATTAAACTTAGCAAAATCCAATTATCAATATAAATATTTAAATTTATCAAATTTATTATCAAAATGAAACAATTCATTCAAACTTAAATGTCAAAAATAACAAATTAAAATTTATCATTAAAGTTTGAGATCTCAGTAGCCGATAATGCTAGGATTTTTTTTTGTTTTTGGTTGAAGGAAAATGTCGAAATAAAAAATTTATTTTATTTTGTTTTTGTTTTTGGTTTCTATTTTTAATGTTTCCTTTTTCGTCGCTATATAGACGGGAAAGTGTAAACGTCCCGTTACCCACCGCTCCAAGAAAATGCCCCTCCCCTAGTCCCTACCAGAAACATCAATCAACAACACGCGCATAAACACAGAAACAAAGAAGAGAGCGAGAAAGAGAGAGAGAAGCAGAGAAGCAGAGATCCTATGGCCGGGCTGCAGAGATCGGTTACCTCATTTCGGCGGCAAGGTTCGTCGGGGCTTGTTTGGGACGACAGGCTCATCTCAAGCGAATCGAATCAAATCAACCCCGCCAAACAAGAGCCACCCAAACCCGATTCCAAAGACCGACATCGGCCTCCTCCCAGGACGGCCGGGACCCTCGATCGGAGCCCATCCGGAGGCGGTGCCGGCGGGGGACCGCGCCCCCTCCACCTCGGCAAGGTCTCGCCCTCGGTCGCCCCGGACCCTCCGTCTCCGAAGCTTTCCCGCTGCGGCTGCTGCGCCCCAATCGGCGCCAAACCCAAGGAACTGAAGTCCTCCGGTAAGCGCAAGTCGCGGTAGAGAGTGAGTGGTTTCCGCCGCGGTAGGTGGCGATTTTACGGTGACGTCGGATTAGAATATGTGTTGTAGGGCTTGGTTGGGTTTTTTTTTTTTTTTTACTGTATCTTGTACGTATCTGCTAAATATGGGACAGGTTTAGTGTTAATGAGTTGTGAATCTGTTTGTTTGTTTGTTTGTTTTTAGTACTTTTGTGGTTTGGTGTAGAATGTTTAGTGTGCAGACCATATCTCATTTGCGATTTTTATGCAACTGATTTTTATTTCTAATTTTATCTGATTTTGGATATGGCAATTATTAGCAACTGGGTTAATTGAATTCATCAGCGATTTACTCGGATAGTCTTCATATTTTCTTTGTATATTTTTTTGGTTGGGCGCGTACCCTATTATATAAATTCAAAAAAAAAAAAAAAAGAATCGTAACAAAAAAAAAATGAAAAAGTAGTACGAACCCCCTAATTTTTTTAAAATTTTAATTTTTTATTAATATTACACCTCGCTTATTGTTCAAACCCCCCCACTCAATTGAGTTGAGCTAGCTAGCACCACCTGGCAATCCCTGATTTTAATTTGCAAATGTATACGGATTTGGTGAGTGGTGTTTTGTTTGATTGCGTGTTTATACATTAATTATAGGGGGAGTTGGGTCGGCTGATGTTGTGAAGCAATCAATTTGTTCACAACCACTGATCCAAAGTGGTCCACATTTACGGTTTCGTTCTACCCACGCATTTTGTTTTTTAGTTTGACATCACCAATCCACCAAGAGTCCGGATTTGCTGGCTCTGCTGCTCCGAGTTTGATCACCACTTTGCTAATCTGATAAAATTAATATCATATGCATCATATAAATTTAATTATTTTCATTTTTTTCAAAAAAAAAAATAATTACTATTATATGGATATATCTGGGGAATTGAGACAGTCGAGATCTCAAATTCTGGGTATTGCCGATTTAAGAGAATGGCGAAATTATATATATAGAAAATTATAATAAGATGGTTATTGTTACTAGCTCAGTTTTATAATTTTATTTATAATAAGATGGTTATTATCAAGTTATCTCAATTTATTAGCTTCATCAATTCTAAATGCTACAATCATAGACAGAATAAATAAATAACAATAACAATTATACAGATCAATGATCCAGAGAGTCAATGATAGCTCAGTTTTTTTTTTGGGGGGTTGGTTTGAGAAACCACAGCTCGACTTTAATTATCACGTATGACAATTTAATTTTGTGTATGATATATGTGCATGTGCCATGTGCCATGTGTGGCCAAAAAAAAATAATAATAATAATAATAAAATGATAGCTCAGTTGCCTTGGGTCAAAGTTGTTGCCCTGCCGAAGCAAACTTAGTTTGATTATGAATCGTCATAATCCATTTTGGTAACAATTAATTAGGAAATTAGTTGCCCGTTAATAATTGTAATGTGTATAAACAATTATTTATAGATGAGGCCTGCAACATGTGAGTGAGTAGTCTTGAAGGCTGTTAAAAATAAATTAACGGTTAAGAAAGTTGAAGTGTGCGCACTTGCATAAAGTTTTCTTTTTATAGTTGGACGCACAAACTAACTAGTTGAGTATTGGGGTGTAAATGAAGTGATATGTTAACGCTCAACTGTCGGTTATGTTTAGGTGATGGTGCAGATGGACATTACACAAAGTTTTCAACTGCGCATACGGTTCTTATTTCTCTCTTTCTCTTTCTTTCTTTCTTTCTTTTTTTTTTTTTTCTGTATTGCATCATTTTCAGAATGTACCGGGAATTTCTTCCGGGTGGCCAAGTGCCTAGTAGGAAATAGGAATGATCCAAAACGAGAGACACGACCAAAGATTAATATGCCTACACGGCGAGAGCATGAAAAGAAACAGTCAAATGCTAGGATAGGTCTATTTGTTTTTATTTAACATTTTAACCGGCTAGCCTAATTATTAGAAGTGGCCAATCCCGCTGGATTCATTAACTGTACACTGTAATTATACTATCATATTTCATTGTAATTAAATAAAATTTTCATATAAATTTTAATTAATCTGTAATTTAAATTTGAAAGTTTTAATAAATTTTATAGTTAACACAGACAAATTTATGATGTAGGTAAATTTATTAAAATATTTAATTATTTTATTAATATTTTAAGAACAAATATATTAGTTTAGATTTGATGAGTTATACAATATTTTATAATATTATATTAAATTTTCAATAATAATAGTGGGATTATTGTACGAATAATAATAATTATTATTTATAATATTTATAGTTCTACGTATAATTCTAAAATGCAACCTAAAAGAATAATGATTAATTTTACTTTAGAAATAATTATTATTGGGTAATAATTCTCTTTCATCACCTATATATCATATATGTAAGGATGAGATCCAAACCCACCCCAGATGCGTTTGAAGTAAGTTGAGATGAGACTAATGAATGCGATAGAACAGGACAGAGTCGGGTCGGTCGGAGATGGTATTTTAAATTAAAACTAATTACAAACCTTCAAAAAGGTTGTGACAATAGTATCTGTGATTGTATTTGGAGTGGGGTGAGTTGGTTAGGATTAGCATCCCTACATACAAGGGCATGAAATGCAATCCACATAAACCAAACTCATGTCATTTAATATTAACATATTATCAATTCAATAAAACTTTCATAAACTTTTGAAAACAAATAAACTAAAACCAAATTACAATGCAAAATCATAAAAATAAGTCTTTATATCAAATTGGAAACAACTAATAATTGGCTGATGTGGTAGCTGTCATCACCTATTTCTATTAAGGTTTTGGCTTCAGACTCACTTTTGAAATGAAACATAAATATAAAATATTTGAAGTCACCATTAATCGTGATATAAGTGTGATTGGTCACCTAAGGATTATTGGGGGTTTTATAGAAAAAAAGTTCGAGAGTTATTTACATGTAGAGAATATTAGAGCATGTTTGGTAGCTCATTTCAAAACCCATTTTTTCCATTAAAATACAAAAAATGATGGGCCATGATGTCTAATTTTTTGTTTGGCATCCATTTTTGATTTTTGTATTCAAATGCATTCACAAACGATACTCGATATCGCTAAAATGAAAACATCAATTTGATGTTTTCAGCCTGTTTTCAAAAATTCGTTGTGTATTTTTCATGGGAGGCTGCCGGAAACTGGAGTTCGGCTGTGAGAGAGGCTGCCGGAAAGCAGGGCTGCCGGTGCTGATGAACTTCGCCGCTGTAGGAGAACAAACTCAACTGCTGCAGGAGGAGCAAGGATGACAGATTCGGCGACTGCGTTGCGGGAGGATGACAGATCGGGCGACGCTGGTGGTCTATGTCCCCTCAAATCACATCAGACGACGTCTTCATCTTCTTTTCCCTCGCGCCCCGATTCGTCTTCCACCGCCTAGATTCGTCTTCCTCCGCCCAGATTTGTCTTCGTCTTCTTCTCCCTCACGCTCTCAGGTATGTCTTCGTCTTCTTCTCCCTCGCACGTGGGTGGGTGTATTTGATTTTTTTTTTTCAGCCAAAATTTTTTTCCCGGTCAGTGTGTGGATGGGTCTTTGTCTCGCTCTTTTTTTTTTTTTTCATTTCCTCCCCACACGTATTGATGATGTGGTAGCAGCGGTACGCCTTGTGGAGTGTGGGTCTCTGGCTGCCGAGAGGATGCTTGCTGTTGGGAGGGAGACAGTTGTAAAAAAAAAAAAAAAACAAATAGGCCGAAAACAATGACCAAATAAAAATTATGTGTTGAAAACAGCTAAAAATAATATTTGAATGTAAAAATTTAAAATAACCTAGTATCGAATTTTGAGAAAGGAAAATAAAATATTGGCACCAAACATGGCCTTATTATTCCCGCGCCCAAATTTGATACTACACTTTTGGAAAAATAGACTTTTAAAAGGAAACATGCTTTTATTTTAAAATGATTTTTTGAATGTAGGACATGGAAAATAAAATAAAAGAAAGCAGTATTATGAGAAATAATTTTTTTAAAATTTTCAAAAATGCAAAAGTGTAATGGAAAATTGATTTAAAACAGAAAACAAATGCCACCATTATTTTAGGTCCAAGTAATTAAAGCATAAAACATTAGCTCCTGCGATTCCTTGGATTGACTTTTGTTTGTTTGTTCGTTTTTTTTTAAAATAGTTTTTGTTATACAAATTGGGGATGTTGTTACACGGACTAGTCGTTCTTATTTTTACAGCAAGTAGCTTGTTCTTTGCTTTCCTCTATTTTCTGCGCAGGCCTTATATATACAGGGAGATGACACTTAGGGTCTGTGACGTGGAGGACCTTGCCTATGGACTGCTTGCCTTCAGCGGCTGCAACGGGAAGGAATGAGTGTATGGAATGGAGATGACACTTAGGGGGGGGGGGGGGGGGGGGGGGGGGGGGGGGGGGGGGGGGGGGGGGGGGGGGGGGGGGGGGGGGGGGGGGGGGGGGGGGGGGGGGGGGGGGGGGGGGGGGGGGGGGGGGGGGGGGGGGGGGGGGGGGGGGTGGGGGGGGGGGGGGGGGGGGGGGGGGGGGGGGGGGAGGAGGGGGTTTGGGGGGTTGTTGGGTTTTTGGTTTTTTTTTAATGGTAAATTTTTTCCCTTTTTGTTTTTTTTATGGTGTTTTCTTTTTTTTTTTTTTCCCGTTAAGTTCCCACGCAGTACATCACTCTTTTTCCCTTATCCTGTTACCCTTCCCCCTTTTCGTTTGTGCTGCCCCCTTCCTCCCCTTTCAATAGGGCAAGTTATACCCATTTAACAAAACGGTTTTTCCTCAATTCCCTAACATTTTTTGACGTTACAACAAATTTTTCGCTAATCAAGCTGAGGTAGAGATTGATGATGTCGTGCTGCTCTGGCCTCTCTATCGGCCGGATTAGTTGAATAATGCACCATAATGATCAGGGCCGGCCCGAGGGGGAGGCCCGATAGGCGGCCGCCTAGGGCACCCGTCAAAATCCAATAGAAAGGGGCACATTTTCGTCTGTGACTAGGGCATCACTCGACTCCGGCCTCCATCCACCACAGGCTCACAGCGCACGATAGACGATAGACACTGGATGCGTTAGGCATCGCACCCACTGACGCACACAAGAGGGTAAGATGCCTCTACGCATCAAGGCCGCACCATCTCTGTTCGCCAACCGCCGATTGCCATCTGTCGATGCCGCACCATCTCTGATCCCAGTCCGGCAACAGGCAACGTTGAACTGTCACGAACAGCCCCCAAACTCCATCGCCAAGCCTCGATCAATGCCGTCACCGATCGAGTCTGACGTCCGACCTCCAATCGTCTCTCTCTCGGTCTCAAAAGTTAGATCCGGTCTTCATATCTTCGTTCACAGTCCATCCGTCCAACTATCTGAGATTCCGATCTTGCTGTAATATGTAAACTGTGATTCTAAATGATATAGTACAATATTGAATCGTGAACTATAATTCTATAATTTTGTAAACTGTAATTTTGTATTGAATCGGTTGAATAATTTAGTGTTGGCAGTGTAGCCGTGTTGGTAATTCGTATGTATGGATCCTATAATTAAACTTTCAGTATTTGTACGTGCAAGGGTAGAGGACAATAAATCTTAAAGAATTTTTATCTTTTGGAGACTTTGTTGATATGTGAATTTATGGCTACAGGTGCTTAAAGGTGACAATTATTTGATGTTTTCTATTATATTTTTAAAGGAATTTTTTATTAAGATTATGAAAATTCTTTAATAGCTGTAATATGTTGTCTATACGGTATTCTACACATTCATAATTGCTATTATCTATGCTTAAACACTCATCTATAAGCTCATAGAAGCAGAGCATCGATTGAAATTTGAAAACTAAGTTTTTCATTATATTTGTATTTAGAATAATATGTTTCGACTAAGAATTAATATTTGTAGGGTTTAGTTTATAATTACTGTAAATTTTAAATATATTATGAAAATTTTAAAGTTAATTAATTAATTTTGAATAAAAAATTTAACAGGGCACATTGTTCGAAACTCGCCTAGGGCATCTTATTTCGCAGGGCCGGCCCTGATAATGATGAAGATAATGTACAGGTTCATGAGACATTTATGTACTATCCCACCCGTTCTCTTTACCTTTCCCCTGATGATGCCCAAATCCAGTTGCTGTTTCCATTTTTTTGGCAACACGTGAGACCAATTTGCTAAAATTCTCCAAATTATTTCTTTCTCCATATTTATTAACTTTTTTTATAATATTTCATTATTTGGTTAAGACAACAGAAAATTGCTAAATCAAAATAAACTTACATCATAGCTCTAATAGAAAACAAAAATACAACTAGATTATAATACCTATAAATTAGAATAATAATGCAAACTTATATTAATGGTAACTAATGGTGATTTGATAATAAATTGGTAATTTAATAATGGTAATACTTAATAACAAAAAAGCAATAGCAAAGATATATAATAGAAAAGAAATGATGATTAACAAAAATAATATTAGTAGTAACTAATAATAATAAACATATGTATAAAAAATGATTACCGTAATAAGAATAAATATTAATATTAATAGTAGTGCTAACGTAAATTTGAATAATAATACAAAAACAAAGAGTATCTACTCATGATAATCTAAACAACAATAATGATAGTAAAATAATAATAATAATGAATGTAATAACAAACCTTAACAAGTAAAATTATTTACATAAATGATTTTGCACTCCCTATGATCAACTGTGGTGTTCAAGGAGTTCAAATATTTAAAATGACATTTAAATGTGAAAGCTCCTGGTTCCCACAAAAATAGAGTTCCAATGTTGCACTGGTAGCATTTACTGCACTTGGGAAAGGATTTTTCCTAATTTACGGAGTCCTGTTGCTGCACTGGTTTAATAAATATACTTGAAAAAAAATTCACAAGGATCAAACCATTTGTTAATGTGTGGGACACTGGTTGGGTGCTTGGATATATGGGCTCACTATGATGTTCCAGATTAGAAATCTAGTGTAGTTATGAATTTATTGGAGTCTTGGTATAAGGATCCGGAGAGCCAAGTGCCTTCAAATGTCTTGTGATAAGAAGATATGGGGAAGCATAGTACCTTTAAATGACTCAGGATAAGAAGATCCAAGGAAGCATAGTACCTTCAAATGTCTCAGGATAAGAATATGGTGTTTTGTAGTTTCATATTTCAAACATCCAATGATACGTAGTCTTAGTATATTGAAGATCCAGATTTTACAGTCTCAGATTTTAAATATCTGGATTTCGCAGTATCGGATTTCAAAGATTCAAATTTTGTTCGGACTAACGATTGTTAGGCCCTCTACTCGGCACGTCATTTAAAAAATCTGAAATTTTCCTGGGCCTCTGTTCTTATTTTCTTTGTAATAAAGGGAGTTTTGTATATTTATTGGACCACAGTGAATAAAGTTGTCAATATAAGACAAACATACACATGAAGAACCAAAATTATAAAAAATAAGACAGATTCTAAAGCAACTTCAAAAATTCATAACTTTCTCTATAGAGCTCTGATTAGGGTCTAGTTGGTCTTATTTTGCTCGAAATTCTATTATTTATCTTCTAAAATTTGAATCATACAAGAAGGATCAGCCATATTGGAGATAATTGGGAAAAACCTCATAGAGGTACATAACAAAGTAAACATTTTGCCCATTGGATTCAAAAAATCATAACTAATTGCATACAAACTGGAATAACATCAAGTTAGTTGAAAATGATAGATAAAGACGTTAGATAACCAATGCTATTGACCATATTCGATTCCACTAAGTATTGTGAAAGTTATAAGCAAAATAATATAATACGCATTAGATGTCTAATTCAGATTCGTACAAAACTTAACTATCAACTTCAAATGATCATAACCTTGGTTAAAAAGCTTGAAATAACCTCAAATTGGTACCATTCTGCTTTTAATTCAATCATCTACATTTTCCAAGTGGAATAAGTGATTTTCACTAAAGTTTGTTCGATTCCTTTCCACTAATTTTGACTCTTTGTGCCCAAAAAATATTTTTGTCACAATTTTTTTATTTCTTCTCAGAATTGATTATGGTCAAGTGTGTTATTCTTAAAATTTAAACCTCTATAATTTAGTGCTTGTTTTAGGGAACTTTGAAGTTTTCCAGAGAGGTCCTTAATCGGGTGGTCCCTTGCAGAGTATAGTTATAATCTAACCCGATCAAAATATCCAACAATAATATAATAAGGTTTTAAAAAAAGTTACAATAAAATAATAATAACAATAAAATAATAATAATAATAATAATAATAATAATAATAATAATAATAATAATATGTTGAACAACACATCCATAATACAGTCATAGTGACTAAATAATAACAAACCTTGAAACAAGAAACTACCTTTTTTTTAATCTTTCAATTTATGCACAAACAAATCAAAGTATTTTAGTTTAGTTTTCTTTCTTTATAGTTTTCGTTGTTCACTTAACTTTACGATACTTCAATTTACAAACAAACACAAGGATGCATATGTAAATATTCAGTCCAGATAAAATAGGATTTGACAACTACCCCTTGTTTTGGATGGAATGAATTACTTATCTACACTTACTTGATGTTAAACAAAGGATGAACTTTGATATAAGGGATGGCATGAGCATTTTTAATCAATAAAAAGGGCAACAAAACTTGTCACGCCCCCAAATTCTAGGGAACCCGGAACCAGGAACATGAGTTCCCCTTACCCGCACCCGAAAGGTCAAGGGGTTAGTGACTAGCACCAATATAGACTACACCGCGGGTGCTGTCTCAATCATGCAACCCTGTACAGTCATACATCAAGGGTAATCTTATACTTTCTCATTAATCATCATGCATACAATGAGTCAAACAATCATATATACATCACACCACAAATAGTATGCAAATACAACTGTCTATGAACCCATGCCCGGAATACAATACAAAACAATACAGAATACAGTACTATATCATATATTAGAGTAGTGGGCACATCCTCCTGGAAGAAAGTCCTCCACTAGTCTCCAGTCACACTTGAAAAAGGTAAACAACAAGTAGGGGTGAGCGATAAGCTCAGTAAGTGACCCCAAAACTCCACATCATGCAAATGTACAAGTCTATACTATATGCTCAATGTACTCATGCACTGTGTAGTGTGCATAATCATCAGGACACAGCCTGCAAACAAACATTAGTACTCAGCCTGCCCACACAAGACAGCTTGTCCATGATCCTCCACGGGATCCCAACTCATGGCACTTAGCCTTAGCTCCACGAGCTCAACGGCTCACGAGCTCAACGGCTCAACACAATCCTCAACGGGATTTCAACTCAGGGCACTCAGCCCTACCACAGCGCTATATGCCCGGACACATTGCCACACAGGCCTGCCATCGATGCATATGCCTGCCCCGTCAACCACATAACATCATCTATGCTTCACGGTGAGAACCCAACAAGCCTCAATTCCTCAAACCAACATACCTACACCAATATGGCATTAAGGTTTCATACTCCCTTTATAACTGAAGCCAGTCTTCACAAATCGATCATCATTCCTTGACCAATGAAGGAGATACCCATAGGAGTTGTTTTCTTGAAATAAAAAGTCCTGGCATTGGGTCTCCATATCATAACTAAGATAATCTGATTTTTGGAGATTTTTCTGAGATGTCTAACCCCACTTTCCAAAAATTTACCTTTACGAAAAACTGAATTTTTCTGAGATTTTGCACTAAATCCCAATTTTCATATTTTGAAGGAGTGAGAATTTATTTTTCTAGTATTTTTCTTTGAATCCAAATGGGGGGTATTTCGTTATTTACATAATACCTAAATATGGAGAGGCATAATGGTTACAATGTAAATGGGTTCAGCACTACGCCCCTTTAGTTAAATAAAAAATACATATTATTTAAACTATTTAAAAATATAATTTAGCACCAAACTAATTAAAAAATTTCCTAAGTTTTATAAAAATAAATAACCATGTGCTATATATTTAACTCTTAAATATATATTAACACACGTTAATTACTACTCTAAGCTTAACCACAACGAGCAATATGCTCGAGGACTCCATGAAGCTCCAATAAATAATTTAATAATTCCTTAAATAATATTTAGTTTTAGTCCGAGCCACGATCAGGACTAAGTCAAGCCAGTATGATTACAAGAATCCAAATTGTCCTCGATATAACTGATTCATGTATATGATCCTCCATATGAATTCATCTGGAGAGCGTATCTTCCCGATTTCATCCCAAAACCCAATTATACTTGTTAAATCTCCATTTTTAAGCAATAATTTATCCCTATTAAGGGTTTCTAACATCATCTGGCCACATTAGGCTACCAAACAACCTAAATCATCTAGGTTTAATACTCAATTTCCATTTTTCCAAAATTCCTAGGGTTCATCATGAATTTTCATGATTTTGTCTAATTTTTACATGTTAATATAATAAAACATCAAAGAAAGGGTGAAGAATCAAGGGAACACCTACCTGGAATGATTCTTGATGATCGAACAAGCTTAAAACGCCCCAAAGTGAAGACTCCAAGCTTCTCTCTCTCTCTCTCTCTCTCTCTCTCTCTCTCTCTCTCTCTCTCTCTCTCTCTCTCTCTCTCTCAACTCTCCAACGCACGAATTGAAACGTAACGTGGAAGCTTTTATTCTCATCCTATTTATATTTCTGTATTTTCTTTTATTAATAAATCCCAAAAATATTAATTGACCTCCCGAGGTCACGAACTCCAAATTGAGTCCAAGTACAGTCAAAACGCTCAAAATGACGAGCACAACACTATCCAGATATTTTTCAACCCAATTGACCGCTCAAACGCAAGGTCAACCAATAAACACCGAAAAGTCAACAATCGGGCTACTCAGGGCCCGGCTCAGAATTGGGCCTAATTACAGTCAAAATGCTCACATTGACAAACACAATATTGTCCAGATGTTTTTAGCAATAGAGAAAAACTATCTCTCAGTCCTACTCAAATACGGGTCTTTACAAAACGAATATGAAGTAAAAAATTTAAAGGTAGCAATGCCGAAAGGAAGTGTAAAGGTGGCATGGCCAACAAGAATTTAAAGGCAACAGGGCTAACAGAAATTTAAAAACATTATGGCTAATAGGAATTTAAAGGCATCAGGGCCAATAAAAATTTAAAGGTAACAAGAATGTAAAGGCAGTAGGGCTAACAAGAATTTAAAAGCAGAAGAGCCAATAGGAAAAGTCAAGGAATTAAAGCCGATAGGAATTTAAAAATAACAAAGCTAATAGAAAAAGTAAAGGCAGTAAGGCCAATATAAATTTAAAGGCAACAAAGACAATGGGAAATATAAAAGGCAGTAGGGCTGGCATGAAAGTAAAGGCAATAGAGCCGATAAGAAAATTAAAGATTACATGGCTGACATGAAAAGTAAACGCAACAGGGCTGAAAAAAATTTAAACTGTATTTACCCGATATTCTAACAAAAGACATCTTATTGGTCCTCATTCTCTTGTAGTACTCCAAAGAATTTTATTTGATAGAGATGCAATATAATTACATGCCATGACTGCATGCCTTAATATCTATCTCTACCTTACTACTCGTGTGTTGATGAGTCCGGAGTTAGAAGGAATTAAGAGTTCATTTCGCAGAGGTTAGGTATGGAGGCTGTTGGGGTGTCCGTTTGCTATTCATCATGTGGTTGTGTTCGTTTATGTTAGTTCTGCAGAGCCTTGTGGGAAACATTTGGAATTATAGGAGGGTTGTGGTTGAGAACACATGACCTAATTATGGCTTGTGTGATGGACGTTAAATGTATGTGTTTGTTTGATGTGTTGTGGATGTGTATTATTATGATATGTTTTAAATTATGCTATGATGAATTGTGATTATGTTATCCCAAGAGGCAGTAATTTTGTTAGCTTGAGAGGCTACTTTTGATAGCTTGAGAGGCGGTGATTTTGATAGTATGAGAGGCTGTGTTTATGATAGCCCGAGAGGCGATGGTTGTATTAGCATGAGAGGTTGAGGTTATACACTATATGTGATTTGTTCATGCACCCTGTGAGGTTGAAATGCTTATTATGAACTGTTTATATATAATGCCACGACACTACATTTATGCACGTAATCATGTAGATGCTAGGAGCATGGGATAGGTTGGAGAGACATGATCCCTACTGAGTTGCGGTTCCTCATTCCTCCTGTTGTGATTTGTTTCTTTTTAGGAACCTACGGGAGTTAGGTGGAACACTAAGGTGGAGACTCTGAGTTTATTATTTTGTTGTTTGTTTTCATTTATTTTCAAGTTGTTCTGAGGAACTATTGTAACTCAATGTGGAGAATGATTTAATAGGGTTTTAAAATATTAATAATTGTGTGGTTTGACTTATGGATGCTTGTTGTGGTTGTTTGTGATATTTCGGTATGGTATTGTTTAATCCAACCCCTTATTCACAGGATGGGTAAAGGAAAGTCACGAACCGATTTCCTCGAGTTGGAAATCTGAGGCGTGACAATCATGGACTATAATCTTTTTGTGTAAATTCCCTCTAGCTTTGTGTTGATTTTTTTTTTTGTCAAGAACAACTAAGAAGCACTTGTGTAAGCTCTTTCATAGCATGATCCACTTTTGAGAAAAAACGTCTTAGATACCTTGCAGAGACCGAAACATATTTTTGCTCAACTAGATAGTGAGGTTAAATAATGCTATGATATCAGTAGAATCATGGGATAAAGGCAAAAAAGGCTTTTACAACTCTTGGGTATGATTGTTGAACCCCAAAGTGGCATTGATAGTTAACTTTAGAAAAACCTTAAATGAGGTATCAAAGAAGGATTTAAAAGGGAACGACAAGATAGTGAGGTGAAACAATAATATGAAGTCAACAAAATCATGAGATAAAACTAAAACTAAAAAATGAAGGATGTAATTTGTTTAGTTGCAAGAAAAAAATATTTATTAAGAATGACTTTGTAAATATGCATTTGCTATAAAATGGGATAACTAATTTTTTTATTAAACAATTAATGAGTTTGAAAACATGATTACAAAGTTAATATGGGCTCGCTTTAGGATTTGACCCACTTATAGTTGACTTATATATAAAGGAGATGTTTTTCAATGCCAGGTCTAAACATGGTACTTTTTTATCACATTTTATAAGGTTTAGACGCTTATTCTCATATGTATTGACCAATATCAAGGCACTTCCTAGGAAAATCCTTTTTACCACATATGACCCCTTATAATTTGGAGTTCACTTGCCCCAATAATCTTGTTGTATTGGTAAAATCTTCTTTAACACCATTTCCCCTTTTTTGAACATTCTTGACATGAGTTTCTTATTATAATGCCGCATTATTTTTTGTTTATATAATTGGTCATAGACGATAGTAGTTAAATGCTTTTCTTCAATGAGGTTCAATTGCTCATATTTATGTTGGATCCATTCAGTTTCATCCAGTTTCATGTCTATTAACACCCGAAGTAAGGTGATCTCTACTTCAATGGGTAACACTCCTTTCGTGCCATATACTAAGGGAAAAGGAGTCGCTCTGATGATGTACACATTGTGGTCTGATAGGCGCACAATGCATATGACAACTTCTCATGCTAGTTCTTGTAATTTCAATCATTTTTCTTAGAATGTTTTTAGTATTTTTATTGAAGCATCACAATAAGAATATTGGAGACATTTTATATATGTATATATTGGAGAACCCTCTTACATTGTTGTTTTGTTAATCCTCTTAGTTTTGTCTTAATAACATAACACCTAAGGTGTTGTGTGTTTTATTTAGTACGAAATACTAAATTATATCATAGATAATTTGTTAAATAATACATGATTGTGAATGTTTAATTATTTTTGAAAGGTATCTAACTTTTACTTTTACCCTTTTAAATAATTTCATTTTTTTTTTGAAAAAGTTATAGTAATATATATGAAATAAAATAAACTAAACTTATTGGCCAATTTTTTTGGACCATTGTAAACTTTGTTTTAAACTAATATATGCAACTAAAATAATTTTTAAAATTGGCTAATGCCATTGTCATTTGTCATTAAATACCTTACACAAGAATATTTTGGGTGGAAGTCCTATCTGGCTTAACTTTTAAGTCAAAATTCACTTTTATGAAGTTTTTAATAACCTAATTACATTTTATACTTATTTTTATAAATTAAGAATGTTTATAAACCAAAAGAAAAATAATTGTAATTCTACCAACGTCTATGATTTATATTCTTATTAATCGTCTCATCCAAGTACAAGTCAAACACTTTACTATCCACACTTTTTTTACTTATTTTATAAGTCTAACCAACTGAATCCTAAATAAAGGATTTAACCTCGAAATGTAAAGAACTAGATAGCATAGCAAATAAGCATTTCTTGGTTTATATTCATTATCTATCCCTGTAGTCCACAAAATTCAGAGAGATGGAACATAGAAAAATGAAAATGGAGCTCCGCAACATACGTGGAGACCCTTCAAGGACGATACTCTAGCGCACACCGAGCTTTGGGCACCCATTGGCAAGCGGTAAGTCCAAATTCTCAGTTGTTCTAAATGTCTTCGGAGTCATCTTGTCCACATATAGATGTCCATCCAGATGATCGCACTCGTGCTGTAATATACGCGCTTGCCAGCCCGAAGCATCTATCTTGATGGGCAGCCCATTACGGTCCAAACCCGTAACCTCAACTTCAAGGTGTCGCTCCACCGCGGCCCTGTATCCTTCAACACTGCAGAAATAAGACAACAAAAGCATGTTTTCAACAATCGAATGATTTATAGGGTGAGGATGAAACAAAAATTTTCTTGTTACTGCTGAAATCAATGCTCATGGTTGTTGAAATCAGCGGTCACAATCGCTGACAAAATATACAAGTTGTAACACACATGGATTCAGGAACATCTAAAGAGAATGGACACAACACCAACGGGTAATGAATCATTTCCACAACTAATTAATATACAACTAATCATTTCCATACCGTGGGGCTTAATAATTTAATCAGAAACCATTCAAGAGCTTTTGCATATGTAGACCATTTAAACAGGAAGTCAAAGGTTTAACTATTTTACCAAAAGCTTCTCTTCAGCCCTACCTGATTTACTTCATGATCTGAACATTCCTTCACAGGCAAGGCAGAGCCATTTCTATTTTTATTGATTTTATCCCAAATGGTTCAAAACACAATTAATATTGAAATCATAGAAATCATTCTTCAAAATCTAAGATGCAGGAGTGCAAGGCACAAATGGCATCTAATTAATTTGCTTGGGCATTACGGGTCTGCTTTATGATAGAACTAAAGTTCATTCATAAGTCTCAATACTCTGGGTGGAGAAGTAAGCATAGATGGTTCAACAAAACGGGTAACTATTTATCATCAGCCATTCATGAATAAAGAAATTCAATGGTTTTTTTTTTTGATAATTATAAAGAAATTCAATGGTTGTGTATGGATGTTTGCATTTTACCTCAAACACCCTTCAAAAAATAAAGCTGTTTTATTCCCCTTCTTTTGAAGCTTAGGGTTTACAATCACCTGTTTCAGAAGAAGTGGCCACTATTGAGTTATGCGTGTACAGAAAATTTGTTGAAACTATAGAGAATGCTATGATATAATCATTTATTTGTTACAATTAATCATAAATTTACATACCAAAAGATCAAAAGGGCGTCTGTCTTGTTCTTTGGCCTCTTGTTTTGTTACATAGCTGATATATAGCTCCTTCTCCTCCAGCACAATAATCTGCCCATGTGCACAATCAGGTCATCAGAAAAGAAGAAGAAAAAAGGCTCAGTTTATCAATAAATCATAAATGGAAAGCACATATATCCTTCCGGGTGGGAAGCATGCATCCTAGTTAGGACTGTAAATAAACCAAATGTTCATGAACAAACTCGCGTTTAACTCGATAAAAGATTGTTTATGTTCGTTTGTTAAGTAATAATGTCGTTCGCAAACACCATTGTTATATTCGTGAATATGCTTGTGAACGTTCATGAATAAGAGTTCATGAATAGATCGCAAATATTATTAGTGTTCGTAAAAATTATTTGTAAATAATAAATTAATAAATTAATTAATATATATATATATATAAATTATTTTATTAAATATAATTTAATAAGTAAATACTTTTATATTATTATTATTATATTTTTATAAACTATATATAGTAATTATTTAAATATATTAAATAAAAATAAAACAGCCTAACAATTAATTAATTGTAATTTTTTAAATAAGTTTACGGTGTGAAATCTTTTTATATACTTTTATAATTTTATAATTGTGTTCGTAAATGTTTATGAATGTTCATGAACCATTCGTGAACAATAAAGTAATGTTTGTGAACGGTTCGTGAATATCATAGTTTAAGACTAGTGTTTAATTTGATTCGTTAATGAACAATAATAAATACGTTCGAACACCTTATTAATCGGCTCGGTTCATTTATAGTCCTAACCCTAATCCTGACATAGACACTGAGATAATGATAATTAATTGAGCTAATGTGATTATTGAGGTTTGTTTTGTTTAACAAAGCAACTCGCTTTGCACGTTTTCCAGCGCATACGCGATTCAATCTTACTCTCTCACTATGTTTGAACTAGACTCTACCCCCTTACTCTGCAAAATGTAAAAGTACATTTCAGGATGGCATGTCAATGAGCTGAAATGTCTGTTAATAAAGGGGAAGACAAAAATGTTATGGTCCTTCTTCTCTTACACCAATCACATCATTTCATTACATTCTATAGTCAATTACCTAACAAGTACAAGTCCTTGCACGTTGCACCAATGTTTACAAAACAGAACCAAAGAACCAATTGGAGAAAACAATAAACAATAAAACACACAAAAATTTAATGTCGAAGAATTCAAAAGGAGACAAACCCTCAAAGGAATTCCAATCTGGGGAGCAGCGAGACCGACCCCGGGTCCCTTCCTCATAGCCACAACCATATCGTCAATGATATTCTGGATCCGGTCCGACGAGATTTCTGCCGGATCCACATACTGGGCCGGTTCGTGGAGAACCGGGTCGCCAGTTTGGACAATTTCCGGAGAGGCCTGCTTGGAATGGCGGAGACGCGGCATCCATCCGGCGCGGACCAACAGGGTAGAGGAACTGTGGAGCCTTCTGGCGGTGGCGACAGAGGCGGGGACAGGGTACGAGAATCGGGAGGTGGGTTTACTAGGCTGCGGGGATGGAAGGAACGGGATTGGTCGGAGTAGAGACAGGAGAGTGGGGCTTCGGAGGACGCTTTGAGCAGTGAAGGAAATGGGAAGGAGAAGGCGGTGTGAGAATTTGGGGATCGTTTCCATAGCGCGGACTGCTAGAGTCCCTCCCTTCTCCTTTTGACCACCTGCTTAGCTGCTCTTATATCTCAATTTTTATATTTTATATATTTATTTCTCGTTTTGTTTTATTTTTACTTTTGTCAATTCATTGGTATGATCGTGAGCTTTGAATTGATTAAAAATTTTAATAAATTTATTTATACAAAGTAATAATAATTTATATTTTAATTATAAATTTTATTAAAATTATAAATTTATAAACCATAACTAGTCAAATTTGATTAAATTTGATTAGATTAATATTATTTCATGTATATAAATTATTAAAAATTTTAACTAGCCCACTAGAGACTACAATAAATCATTCCTTGACTCGAATCGATGATCTAACACATGTGAAAGTGTTCGCTTTTAAATCATCACAAATTTCTTTTATTACATTGAGAATCCTGATTATTTATTATATGTTGCCTATTAAATGAAATAAAATGTACTAATATGCTTTAGAACACTAGTAGCAAATTTCCTAAAGAAGTCCGTTTTCTTAAATTTAAGAAAAAAAGTTAAAAAGTCATAAAATTATTCTCACAGCAGATACCCTATATTTAACTTTTTCTATTAGATTTACACAGTATTTCTCAATATATTGGGAAGTACTATTTACTCCATATAATTATTAAACTATATCTAAAAATCATCTCTTACATCTTTACTTCATGTTTCCCATAACATTAACTTTTATTTCATATTAAATTATAAAAATATATTATTAAATAAAATAAGTAATATAAAATATTATTTTAATAATATAGAGTTTAATTTAGAAAATCTATTGTGATGTAAATTTGTATAGAAAAGCAAGAAATAATTTAAAACTATAAATTTAGAAAAACTTGTTGGAAAACTGGCGGTAGTGCTCTTAGCTCACTTTGCCTTTGTGCATGTAAAAAACATTTAAAATTGTATCCATGGACAAGCAATTTTTAAAATAAATAAAAGTTTAAATTAGCCACCTATGCGAAAATTCCCACTCCTCCCAACCTTGCTTTCTAAGGCTTATTTGAAAGGCAATTAAGGGAAAGGAACATGTCACTGGGTCAAGGAGAAAGTAGCCCATCTGGTACGACTTTTAGTGTAGTGGCAATCCCTTTTACCTCTAATTTGGGCTACTAATGTAAACCAATCCACACAACCAATAGTATGGGGCATCACCCTAGATCCTATCTTATATTTTATTTCAGCCTCTAAACCAACAAAAATGAGAAATGATTATGCTTTTAAATCATTGTCTTAAGTCTAATGCTTTTGAAAGCATTATCATCAATCTATCATTAAAGAAATTTTAAAAAATTATAATGCTTGTGTAAAGTATCATTAAAAAAATAATGATATTTTTCAAAGCATTGGTAAATAACGACACTTCCAGGGGTGCTAAACAGGCAGGCTGGAGCACTTTTAAATAGGCTAGAAAATTCTGATCCGAGTAAGCCCGCTTGCGGGGTGAGCTAGCCCGCGGGCTAAACCCTCATAATAATAATAATAAATATTATTATTATTATTATTATTATTATTATTATTATTACTATTACATATATTGTAAGACCCGTAAAATTTTTAGCTATTTAAGTTCTTACTTAAAGAGTAATAATAATAAAATAATAATAATGTTATTGTTAACAATAGTTAGAAAGGATATTTTAGATATTATCACGATAAAAATAAGCACCCAATATAGTCATTCAAATAACATGTGACTAATAAGTAGTCGTTAGAATAGTAACTAGCCGTTATGAATAGTATCCGTTTGGACTTCCATAAATAGGTATGAGCATGAGATTTTATTTATAAGAGAGTATAGAAGTAAGAAGAAGAATAATAAGAGTTATGGCATCAAGTTCTCAAGTACTGCCATCCGAGAATAGTGTACGCGATGAAGATCGGCGAGCAATACGACTTGAAGTTACAAAGCTATGCTTTGCTATAGATGAGCTAAATGCTCGTGTCCAATGGCTGCAATATAATGCAACGAGACACAGGGAGAAGTTTGAGGTTATTCGTGCGACAACCACGACAATGTTAGCCGAAGGGTTGTGCAGCCCCACCGCCAAGCACAACACGTCTTACGCACCTACGCTAATACAATTCAAGAAATTTTACGAAGGCCATAGAATATGATATTAATGTTTATATTTAAGTTTATAATATTTTATGCTATAATGTTATCTTACTTTATTGTTTATTGATTATGCAATTATATTATTTTATCCGCGTAAATATTAAATATGTTATAAAAAAATAAAATAATTTCTTATATGTCATAAAAAGTTTAGATTCTATATATTATGTCATTTAGTTTCTTAAGCCAAATTACTATGGGTAAGTAAGTATTACAAGCCTTAACTTTACCAAAAGTATAAAACATAGGTAAGGCCCAAAAATTTGAATGAGGCAGATTCTGGAGGTCCCATTCAAAAATTCATAACTTGAGTTATACAGATCCAATTGACATGAAACCAAAGCCCATTTGTTCATTTATGACTTAGCTAAAATGTGTAGAAATTTCAGAATTTAATATGAAGCCAATCAATTCCAGAATTTAAAATACTACACATAGGTTCAGTATGAACGGGTAAACATTTTAGTACGACTTTAAAATTCAATAACTTTTGTTATACATATTTAAAAATTATAAAATTAATACCCATTTGTAGATATTTGAGTTAGTAATGCAATACAATTGGCCATTTGTCGAAAACTACAAAATTAAAAACGTTATAATTGAATTAGTAGGGAGTACACCAATGTGGACTTTTGATGCCAAAGGAACCTTCTAGGTTGAAAAGTCTTAAAACATTTTTTAAATGGTAGGAGAAGATACCCACATTTTAAGAGAGGATAATAGGAATAAAATAAAGTATTTTATATATTTTACATAATTTAATTTGATGCCAAAGTCAAATTCATACACTACTTTCACACTACACACCTACCACCATCCTTGCCTATATAAGGAGTGTCTTGCCTCTCCTCTTAAGCACAAATCCCTCAAGCCACACCACGAAATTTCCCTCTCAAAATACTCCCTTAAGCCCTCTTAACATCCCAAATACTCTACTCAAATCCTCTTTTGCTTTTGGTACTTACCAAGCGTCGAAGTTTTACGAAAGGTAATACTTAAGATTTTTGAAATTTTGAAGTCGCTTCTTATTTATTATGTAGATCTATATGGTTGGTTTTACCACCTCATATATACTATATTCATGGTTGGTTTTACCACCTTACATATGTTATTTATATGATTAGTTGTACCACCTCGTATATACATACATGGTTGGCCTTGCCACCTCATATACATACCTGTGTAATTATTTTAAATTATAGTATTTTATCATAGCGTTGTCATTCTATAATTCAAGTGAAAAGATGAGAATATTAAATTATGTTTTTATTTTTATTTTAAGGTTCTAGATATCGGAAGATTTTAAGGAACGACTTCCAAAATGAATTCCCCCGACAATCGCCCTTCTTCTTCTGCAGCCCCAATTGTTAATGCTTCAACCTCACAGCTATCCCCATCCTTATCTCCTCCTGATCGTCCCTTTAGACCCGTGTCTAATATCCCCTCATGGTTAAGGTGGAAGACACGTAGGAAAAATAAGCTTATCGAACGTCTTTTCCGTTCACCCAATACAAGGAGTAAATCTTATTCAAAAACTCTCAAGGCATATAACCTAGTTAGTGCACAACTCAAGGCTTATGATGCATGGGATCGAAATAGGATATGGAACAGCAATAGAAGTGGGAACCCAAATTAATATTCAACCCCACAAGCACGGTATGCCTATTAAAAGATATAAGTTAAAGTATGATATATATATATATATATATAAAAGGAGATATGTGTGATATTGAACTTTTCAAGCATTAATGCTAATTTAGTGTTTTGATATTTTTAAGGTTTAGAACGCGGAGAACGACAAGCGATCGTAAGGGTTTCTTATCCTCTTTTTCTTTTTCATTATAGTCTATATTTCGTAAGGGTTTTTTCTCATCCCCCTTTTTTTTTCATTATAATCTATATTTCATTATTATTGTAAGGGACTTTTTATCTTGTTTTATTTGGAATTATTATTGTAAGAGTTTTATGTTTCTTATTTTTCTAATTCCATTTTATTGTTGAGAAGATTAGATTAGTCTCTTTTTAATCTCTCTCTCGGTAATCTATGCTATTGATTGGGGTAGATAACCATTTTGATATTCGTGGTTATCCTTGTTAACTTTGAATGTTTTATTGAAATTCTATGTGATGCCTCATGTTATGTATGTTAAAGTTGTTATAACCTCTTATGTTTGGACAAAGTAAGTTTATGATGGGTGGTTCCAGAAAGACCTCCAATGCATTGGGTAAAGAACATCACTGGAGAGTGTCAATCCAGTTGATAATATGTTATGTTATGATATGGTATCTGGGTAGTTAACCTGGATCATGATGTTATGATACGATGTTCAAACATAATCTTCCATGTTATGATTTTCTTGTGAAATGTTGATCATGTATGATGTGTAAATATTATATTTCCTATGTTCGATATCTTCATGATTTTTCCTTACCCACTTATGTTTACCCTTACTGGGCTATTTGAGCTCACCCTTTTTTATGATTTCTTTTCCAACCCCAGGTAATTAAGGGATGGAGAAACTAGGATAAGGAGTCGAGAAGTGCTTGGAAATAAAGTTGTGTGAAAATTTAAAGATTTATTAAGTTGTTTGCTCGTGTGCTTTGTTATGTAATAATGGGTTATGGATACTTAGTCTCTAAACCCCTAAACCTTAAAGATCTTGGATTGAAATTTGTAATAATGAATGGTTTGTTTGATTAAATAAGTAAGAGTTTGAAATTGATATAAAATTTGTATATTTATTTTCCGCTAACGCACCCGGTTTGGAAGTCTCAAATTTGGGGGCGTTACATATATTAATTACACAAATAAATTAAAAAGTATCATATAGCCTAATATTTAGGCATTGTTCATATTTTAGAGGAGGTCTAGGGTTTAAGTTGCACTAATAGCATATTTTGCAATGATTTTTCAACATTTGTGGGTGGCTGTGTGCTTGGCGGATGGGCCTTACGACATGGACATCGAGTTAGGTAAGGTGGGCCTAGAATCTAAGCTGGGCCTGTACATGCTATGGTCCACGGGCCAGTCTGTAACCGTACGGGCCAAGCTCGTTTAAACAGCGGCCCATGGGCTACAAACCGTTTAGGCTCGCTTTGAAACAGGCTCAAATTTTATGGCCCAGCCTAACCCGTTTTACGGGCCAGCCGGCGTAGCCTGTGGGCCGCTAGCCTATTTAACACCCCTATATACTTCTAGACGTATAGTTAGAAAGCATTATCGTTTATGATTTTTTTAAATTATATATATCAATTTTTTTCAAAGTTATTCAATATATAACCTATATATACCTAATTAATTATCAAAAACAAGTAATATAGCTAAGTGATTACTAAAATTACAAATTATATATATTATCCGGTAAATATAATGAGATATTAGTTCAATGACAATTCATGTCTCTATGGACACTACCAAAAAAAAAGGGTCACACAAAAATATTCACTAAGGAAAAAAAAGATAAAGAAGTACTATCTTTAATTTTGTAAACTTACTATTATATGAACGTCCTTAAACAACAACCATCATAGCTAGATTTTGTAGGCTCCCTTTCTTTTCCAGAGATGAAAGCCTTCCACCTTTAATGGCTTTTCTTCTGCTTCACCGGTAAAAAAAGGTGTACAGGTAGTGCACCTTCGCCCAAAAGAATGAGTTGTCATCAAACAAAATAGAGGTGTGTTTGGCCACCTAGGAAGGTCTATGTTTTCAAAGAATAGGTTCGAAAGTCGGTTAGGTGTGAAGAAGGGAAAAATACCCTTGTATCCCTATAACGCCCAAAATTGATACCTAGTCTTTATTTAAGGGTGCTTTCTTATTTTAAGTTTTTTTTTAAAGTGAGGGGTGATTTTATTTAGAAAAACTATATTGTGATTCAATCCCTTGTGGCAGAGATTTCAAAGAAGAGACTTTTAATATACTGGATGGCAAAAAGAATTTAAGTAGCCTGGTTTGTTGAGCAAGGGTTAGTAAAAAAGGACCCATCGTAAATGAAGAGGCTGGTCCAACGCCTTACTCTTCACACCAAGAGACATAAGGGTTGCTCCCACTAAGGAAAAAGCACATGCAGTTGCAGCTTCAGCATTCAAGTGATGAAGGAAATGGTGGGTCGGACGATGAGGAAGAACAACATGTCCCTGCAGAGGCTACTCAACTCACCTATCAAGTTTATGAAGCAGTTACTCAGGTAAGTGAAGGCTTAGCAGATCGTATTCCAATAGCTCCACCTCCTGCTACTGAGAACCCTTCACTGTCCCTCATTGCGCAAGACCAAGAATTCATCGCTGACAAGGTGCTGGAAAAACTGCTCGCATCCGATCGCCTTGACAGTCTCATCCAAGTCCAAGCACTCACTGACCGAGTTACTAGTTTTGAAGCCAATATGCACAATAATCTGGAACTCATCGACATAGTGTGGACAAAGTCAAGGGTGACACGAAGACTCTTACGGGAACCAGCCGTATTGGGTTCAAACGTATAGATTATCCTACTTGGAGGAAATCCAGGAAGCCTACAAAACTCAATAAGAAGGTCTCTCCAAGGTTCTGGGTGCAATCCTCTCTGAGTGTAGGAAATTGGCTATAGGCGAAATTAAATTGGAAGTCCGATTTCCGCATAAATTTTTCACTAATCGGCCCAAACTTGAAACTCTGGCAGACTTACTCCTAGTGCTCCACATCCTATTGCCCCTTGCTTGGACGCCACCTATGGCTACAGCAGAAAACGGGCTCATAGAGCTCTGGTGCCTTCTGACTCGGACACAGATGACAATATTCCTCTTGCGGAACAACTGAAGAAGCACAGAAGCTCTCACCCATCATCCTCAACCCAGTCAGCACCTCAACCTTCCCAGACTACCACTACCTCTTCCACATTTCAACCACCTTCATCGCTAAAGACTCCTCTCTTCAGACATGAGGCTTCGAGCTCCCTTTCTCGAGCACATAACTCTCGCTTACTTAAGGACAAAGAAGAAATGGACTCTATAGATGTAACTAACTTTGTCCTGGCCCAGAAGATTATTCTCGCTCGACTTAGGCCTACTGTTCAACAATATTTTCGGATAGAGCTAAGTGTTCCCATATTGCAGACTCACCTTCCCTCTGACAAAAACCTGTATAACACTATCCAGGGAACATAACACCTATAGTTTTGACCGTGGCGTGAGGTGGACACTGCTCATTCCATTCTTAACTAGCTCTCCCCACTAGTTCCTTCTTCAAATTGATATGCGCTAGCAGCACATCTCCATATTTGATTCCCTTCCCTCCACGTCACTATAAATTGATGACATTAATTTATATAGAGTTTTCACATGTGTCTTTCCCTTATTTACATTCGTATTTTATAGTGTTTTGAGTGTTTTTATTATGATTGAATGTTAAATCATGTTGTTTGTCATGTTTTAGTGTTTTGTAGAGTTTGTTGGACCCCATTTTGATCGGGCCAGTAAATCCAAATTGAAAGATCTCAAAATGCCCCAAGGTCAACACCGAAGGATAGAGGACGAAATTTGGAAACCAACGCACTTGACCGTGCCCAAATCCGATTTAAAACGAAGAAGTTATGACTAAAATGGCTTTCGGCATGGAAAGTCAAACTTGCGGAAGAACGGTTAACGCCCTCGGTCAAACTGATCGAAAATATGATTGCGGAAATCTCCCAGAAGCTGTTCAGGCGAATTCATGGTCGCTGCCCGCAGCCTTGCCTTGACGCTTCGCGGTCCAGCTCATCCTCGAAGCTCGCAACACCCGCAGCCTCGAAGCCCTGCCTCGTAGCCTGCAGACTCGTAGTCCAGCTCCGACTCGGAGCCTCGCAGTCAGCGCTCACACTCGAAGCATTGCAGTCAGCCCCCAGCCTCGTAGCGCTCATCCTCGAAGCCTCGCAGCAGCCTAGCGCTCGGACTCGAAGCTTCGCGGTCAGCCTTGCCTCGTAGACTTGCAGCCTCGTAGTCCACCTCAGCCTCGAAGCTCGCGGTCCCACCCAACCCCAAGCCTACACTCGCAGCACTCACAGTCGAAGACTCGCAGCCTTGCCTCGTAGACTCGCAGCCTCGTAGTCCAGCTTAGCCTCGAAGCCTCGCAGCCTGCACTCGCAGACTCGCAGCTCTGCCTCGACGCTTCGCAGTCCAGCTCATCCTCGAAGCTCGCAACACCCGCAGCCTCGAAGCCTTGCCTCGTAGACTCGCAGCCTCGTAGTCCACCTCAGCCTCGAAGCTCATGGTCCCACCCATCCCCAAGCCTGCACTCGTAGCACTCACAAGGTCATCCCGACAGACAAGATTTTAGCCTCTAAAAGAGTAGCTAATGTCGTTAAATCCTCTTCAAAATAATAAATTCCCTAAGTGCACTAAAAGAATAGGGGGGGAACAGGGGCGGAAGGGGGGGGAACCCAGGGGATTAGCCTAGTTCTAGTTCCAAATCAAACACCCAATTACTCTTGTTTTATAAAAGTCTTGGCAAAAAGTTTTCTTTTTAAACTAAAGATCTAATTTTTATTTGGTTTTCTTAAAAAAAAAAAAAAAAAAAAGATTTTAAGATTAAGATTGAAGGATTAAAAGCATCTAGGTCACAATTTCACCCTATGTTATCTCGTTCATGATTAGGGTTGTCTGATTAAAACATGCTAAACATAAGCCAAGGACAACAAATGGTCATTGAGGTCCTTTTAAAGTTGTGCCGAATGGTCATCTAAACACACAAACATGCAAAGCCAATAAATCATACTTGCAAAAGGATAATGATCACACCAATTACAAATAAGTTATGAACTCAATCCGCCCACTAGGGCTAAGAATACCAAGGTGTACATCCAAAGATAGAATTAAGAACAGATTCATAAAACATGCAAAACTTCAATCATCCAAACCCAATATTCATAAACACAGAAAACAACAAGGGGGCTACATTGCTCCCCTAGATTAAAAGACTACTCACGCATGATTACAAGCAAAACCATAGCGAAAAGCTCAACATCTTCTTCTGATCACGCGCACAAGAAAGCTTCAAATCCAGGCTCCAAAACCGGACGGCGCTGACGGCCGCGACGGCGCTCTCCTAGGTCAAGGAGCACCTCCAAGTCGTGGAGCCTCTTCTCTCTCAAAACGGTAGGGGGTTAGGCCCGGCTAGCAAGGGCAGAGGCTTGATTTATAGAGTTTGGATGGGCTTTGAGGTGTGACCCTAGCCCTTATCAAAACGACGTAGTTTTGATAAGAACACTCGAAACATTAAAAACTCTATCTTCCATCCACAATTTAGACTTGGGCCTTCGAACAAATGATCAGCATGGAAAAAAGATTGGATCGGTCCAAAAAATCTCGCATGCCATTTGCACGTGATATGGTGAATTCACGTGCACCTCCAAATCACCAAACTTCTCCCCAAGCTTCCTTGCATCCTTAGAGGGCCGAGAGGCAAAAATAGGCTGCACGTGAATTGGGTGAATTCACGTTCAGCTCCAAAGCTCCTGTGGTAGGTAGTGACATCATTCTAAGAAACTTTTGTTCTTGCACCAAATTGTTTGAGGCCATCTACTATGTCAAAAGTGAGGTCCAAAATCTGCCAAAACAACCTTTAAAAGCATGATTTGCAAATAGTATCTTCCTACGGGTTAGAGCAAATATATATGATATATGAAGCAATAAGGCTCTAATCATGCTCTAAACATCCTAAATAAACACTAGAATAACGGCATAAAAGCACGTTATCAAAACACCACACTTGAACCATTGTTGTCCTCAAGCAAAACATACAAGCATGCAAAAATAAAATAAACACGAGTCAAACGGAAGAAAAAATAAAATAACAATCAAGGAGAATCATGGTTTCCAAGCATGCAACTCTATCATGATGAAATGGGAATTTAAGCATCAAAATGAGTCATAGCTTAGTAATTCATGTCCATATCCCTAGCCAACAACCATGCAATATCTCCACTTAAATTTCGATATGAGCAAGCAATCCATGATAAAATAAGCACCTAGTTTCCCTTTAAGTTCTTACCAAGGATAGTACCTCACTCAAATATAATAATTCTCAAGCCCAATACCTATCAAAGAACAATGGATGGAAAACTCTATCTTTACACTCGCCATCGCTATTGATTAAGTACTTGCCAAGCAATCATGAGAGTTCCCTATGTGCTCATCAAAGAAAACACACTCTCTATTCTACTTTATTTGAACTCACACTCTAGTCAAACTCAATAAACTCACACTCTATTCTAAAACCGATAAAACAAAACATGAGCCAAAGAATTGAGCTCAACACTCTCAAAACAAAACACAATTCACCCATATGGCTTCACAAAAAATAATCACACTAAACATCAAGCCATGTGGCTTTTATTCCGAATTTTTCTTTTTCTTTTTTTTTTTTTTTGTTTTTAGTAATAACCTTACAAGGTTGCATTTTATGCTCTCCCTTGATGGATTATTCACTCTTTTTTTACTCACATAACACATAAATAAGACTGATTTTTTAATGCAAACTCCTTGCCATTTTGCTACATAAGGAGAGACAAAAATTCATTGATGTCTCACATCCCATTTTCCAATTAAGTGATGGCTTTTTCACATTCTATATCACAACCTTTTATATTTACAACACAAAGAAACAAAAAATAAGAGATATATAAGAAGTCAAAAGTGACTTAAAGGCCTGCACCCTATCTACACACCAAACACTCTAAGCACTAATAAGTAATCACATGCTTACTTGACTCTACCATTAAATAACTAATGTTAAGTGCAAGAAGAGTAGCAAATCAAACTATTACCCACAAACCATAAATGTCACTCAAGGGCTAAAAGAAGCGTTCTCATTTTGCATTTCTTTTTCACTCAACTTTAAGGGTTACTTAGGTCTATCATAGCATTTCAGCTCACTAATATTCAAAACTCAGCTCCAAAAACATGGTGATATCATTCAAAAGATAAAGACATGATTAAACCAATTCAGAGCACATTTTAACTACTTTAACACCCTTATCACAACATGATACAAATGTGGCATAAAAATTAAATTTTAAGCCAAAATTGCATACTTAATATCCATGCCTCCACAAGCAAATCATTCAAGCAAACAACTCAAACAATCATGCAACTAAAAACATTTTTTTGTTTTTGTTTTTTTTTTGTTTTTTTGTTTTTTTTTTGAATCTAAAACATGCAATCACAACATAAAAGACAAGCAAGTGGTTCAAGTAACTCCCCATACACCACACTTAAAATATCTATGTCCGCTGGCATAAAAAGAAGGAGTAGGAAAACACTTACCCCTGGTTTGGCACGAATGTAAGATGACATTGGCCACCATTGCGTGAGCCACAAAGTCACCCGACGTCCGCCACGCTTCCCAATTTTCCTTCCCTTGCAATAGCCATCTGTAGTAGCAAGCAAAGATCCCATGGAGGATTTTGGGTGAAAGCCTTTGAAAATGGCCTCCCTTTTATAGCGGCAAAAGGAAAGATACTCCAATTGGCGTGATACACGTGCCCCTAACTTTTGAGGTTCGACCAAAATACCCTCTGCACGTGAATTGGCGAATTGGCGTGCGGTCGAATCGTCCCAAACTTTGGTGGTGGGTCCCCCGAGCCGGCAAGCAATACTCCCTTGCACGTGAATTGTAGAAGCTTCTGTGAGGGCTAAAATCGGTATTTTGCATTTTTGGGCCTCCTATGACAATATCAATTCGCGTGCAAGAGTAAACGTGATTCACATGGTCTTCATCTACCATTCCGAAGTTACAACCAAAAGGAGGGCGTGAATTGGGCAATTCACGTGCAAATTCACGTTCGTAAATCGCCCAAATTTCTCCACCGAGTTGCTTAGCATATGGACCATCTTTAAGTCTTGCACGTGAATTGTTTGAGCCCATCTTCAAGCACTTTTTGGGCTTCACTTGCTCCTTCCTCCTTACTTTGACTTTAAAAACAATTCCACAAGTTCGGGACCCAAAAATTTGCTCATCCCCATGTTAGCTAAGAAAGGAACAAAGTCTCTGCACAATGGTTAGCTTGCAAACAAATTTATTGAATAAAATAAATAAAAGAAATAACATAAAATAAAACATAGCAATAAACATTGGGTTGCCTCCCAACCAGCGCTTTATTTAAAAGTGCTCAACTAGACTTTCGGGGTGTTTGTTGTGTGGGGGGGGGGGGGAGGTGGACCGGGCAACGGGGAAGAGGGGGAATCAACTTCTCCCCCGAGTTGAATCAAAGTATGGTTTCACCTATTGCCATTCACCCAAAATTTCTTGCCATCTACAACTTGGAGCTCAAAGCTCCCATATGGCTTCTATCAACTATCACAAAAGGTCCCATCCACTTGGACCTTAATTTGCCAGAAATAACCTTAACCTTGGTTAAATAGAGAACTTTCGTCCTAAGGTTAAAGGTTCATTGTTGAGTTGCCTATCATGCCATTTCTTAGTTCTTTCTTTGTAAAATTTAGCACTATCATAGGCATCCAACCTAAGCTCATCTAACTCAATTAATTGAGTCATCCTAAGTTCCTTGATCTCTTGTGGGTTGAAATTTAACTTCTTCAAGGCCCAAGAGCCTTGTGTTCTAGTTCCACAGGCAAGTGACATGCCTTACCATATAGAATACGGTAAGGTGACATCCCAATGGGAGTTTTGTAAGTGTCCTATATGCCCATAAGGCTCATCAAGCCTTTGAGACCAATCTTTCCTATTGGCTCCAACAGCTTTCTAAAATGGCCTTAATCTCTCGTTGGACACTTCGCTTGTCCATTAGCTTGTGGGTGGTAAGCTAAAGACTTCCTATGAGTGACACCATACTGTTCAATAATTTTCAAACAATTTGTTGCAAAATGACTACCCTCATCACCGATTATAGCCCTTGGTGTCCCAAAACGGCTAAAGATGTTCCTAGTAAGGAAGTGAGTCACAACTCAGATCATTCACTCTAGTAGGAATGCTCACCCACTTAGACACATAATCCACAAGAAGCAAAAGTAGAGTACCCATCGGAATGGGGAAGGCCCCATAAGTCATGCCCCAAATGTCAAAAATTTCAACCGAAGGATTCCAGTTAAGGGCATCTCATTTTTCTAGATAGACCACCTACCCTTTGACATCTATCACACTTTTTGATGTAGACATAGGTGTCTTTCACCATGTGAGCCAATAAAAGCCACACCGCATGATCTTAGCCACAGTTCTTTGACCCCAAAGTGGCCCCCATAATGGATGCATGACAATGATGAATTATGTCATCTACTTCTTCCTCAAGGACACACTTTCTAATGATTTGGTCCGGACACCTCTATAAAGAATTGGGTCTTCCCAAATGTATTTCCTAGCATCCACTACCAATTTCTTTCTCTGGTGATGTCTAACCTTGGGTATGAACCCGTGGCAAATAATTTGCTATGTCACAAACCAAGGAAGATGATGCACCTCAAACAACTTCTCATCGGAAAGTCATCTACAAGGGTAGAGACTTAGGTGCATTCTCCACACGGGAGAGGTGATCAGCCACGAATTTAGGGCTCCCTTTGTGTCTTAATTTCAAGGTCAAATTCCTGTAAGAGGAGAACCCACCTAATCAAGGTGGCTTAGCTTCTTTTTTAGCAAACAAATATTTCAATGCAAAGATGATCGGTGTAAACAATGACTTTAGACCCCAAAAGGTAGGGTTAAACTTGTTGCACCATTAACCACAACTAAGAACTCTTTCTCGTGGTGGTATAGTTCTTTGAGCATCATCTAAGGTCTTCTAGCATAGAAATGACCCTAAACACCTTTTCCGCCTTTGCCCTAAGACTACCCCCACAAATAATCACTCGCACGCACATTAGCTCAAAAGGTTGAGCCCTCAGGTGTGACTATAACAGGTGCAAGACTAACTTACCCTTGAGGATGTTAAAAGCTTCTAAGCAATCTTCATTAAACTCAAAGCTTGGTCTTTTCTAACAACCTACTCATGGGTTTGCAATTTTGAGAAGTCCTTAATGAATCTTCTATAAAAGCCAGCATGGCCAAGGAAACTTCTCACTCCTTTTTCATTGGTTGGAGGGCGAGTCTCAATAGTGGAGATTTTTGCCTGTCTACCTCCAAACCATGTGCAGACACCTTGGCCCTAGACTATCCCCTCGGTTACCATGAAATGGCATTTCTCCCAATTTAGACTAGTTCCTTCTCCTCACATCTCTTAAGACCACATCTAGATTTCTCAAAGACCGTTGGTAAGAGGAACCAAACACCGAGAAGTCATCCATGAAGACTTCCATGATCTCCTCAACCAAACCCCGAAAAATAGCCATCATACACCTTTGAAAGGTGGCAGGGGCATTACAAAGCCCAAATGGCATTCTCCTAAATGCAAATGTGCCGAAAGGGCACGTGAAGGTGGTCTTTTCTTGGTCCTCGGGCAACCATGATCTGATTATACCCGGAATAGCCATCTAAAAAGCAAGAGGACTATAGCCAGCTAATATCCAACATTTGGTCAATGAAAGGAAAGAGGAAAATGATCCTTCCTAGTGGCCTTGTTCACTTCCTATAGTCAACACACACTCTCCACCCCGTCACAAAGCGAGATGGGATCAATTCATTTTTCTCATTCTTAATCACAGCCATGCCCCCTTTCTTGGGCACAACATGCAATGGACTCACCCACTCACTATCGAAATAGCATAAATTATACCCGCATTTTTCCATTTTAAAATTTCTTTTCTAACAACTTCTTTCTAGCAGGTTTAATCTTCTTTGTCTTTCAGCAGTGGGTTTAAAATCATCATTCATCAAAATCTTATGCATGCAAATCCCGACGGACTAATACCCCTAATGTCTTCAATGTTCCATCCTAGGGCCTTTTTGTGTTTCCTAAGGACTTCTAACAATTGAGTACACTCCACATCATTCAAATTAGAAGCAACAATGACAAGGAATTGATTTGTAGAGTCTAAAATTCATACCTTAGGTGTCCAGCAGCTCCTTCGTCTGGAGTGGATGCACGTCATCTTCTTTCTCCTCCTCGACTTGCTCCAAAGAGTTTGTAGTTTGGTCATTTTCTCACCATCAAGTACATCTCTTCATCTTGTTAGCTTCTATAAGTCAAGGGTTTCATCATGGGTGGTGGTAATTTCTTCGCTAAGTAGTCTTCCACCAATTCCTCAAGGTCTTCAACCCAAAGGCAATCCTCCTCCTCTTGACCTTGCAAAGCCTTCCCCATGTGGAAGACTAAGGTCTCCTCATTAATTCTCGAGTTAGCCGCCTTGAGCAACATCAATTAAGCACTCCCGTTCGAGAAACGGTCTTCCAAGGAGTAAACTCCTCTATCTTCTTCCATCTCCAAAACAACAAAGTCCGTGGAAATATGAAGGAACCCACTTTGACTAACACGTCTTCAATTATCCCTTCAGGCCTCCTAGTGACCGGTCAAAGAACCGCAAGATATGGAAGTGGGCTCAGCCCTTAAGCCCAAGCCGTGACAAAGCAAAGGAAATCAAATGATGCTGGCCCCTAATCACATAGGGCCTCTGTGCATGCCAATCACACAAGGGAGGTTAAAGCGCCCGGATCTTTATGTGATGGGCAAACTCGTGAACAACACTGCCACCTCGTTAGGACGCCACCGTCTCATGATCCCCTATTTCCTCTTCTGTCACAAAATCTTTAATGTACTTTCTGACCTAGGCATCTGCTCCAAAACTTCCACAAATGGAATGTTAATCTCAAGCTTCTGAACAAACTCAGGAAGCGCTCATACTCTTCTTCACCCTCTGGTTCCTCGTTTTCGAGGAAATGGCATACTAGGCTTGAGCTCTTGCTTCTGTTCTTCAGGCCGTTTCCTCTTTTCTGCACTTTTTCTTCACTTTATCCGATTTTCCTTGGTCTTCACTTCCAAGGGTCTGCTTTGTTCTTCTTGAATTGCCTTCTTCTTAGGCTCTTCAGCTTCATTTGTCTTCCCGCTCTAGAGGATAGCCTTGCAACTCTCCTTGGGGTTCACCTTGTCACTTGGAAAAGTATTGGTTGACACCCCTTGATTTACATTCTAGCCATACTCACAAGTAACTTCTCCATATTCTTATTGAAGATTCTAGTGACTACCCTTTCCTCCAAATTATCCTCTCTTTTGGTTGGCTCATCCACCTTCGATATACCCTTCCTCTTTTTGAGGCCGAGGTCTTGCCGCTCGAATCCTCGGAGGTGGGTGCAAATAATTATCCGTAGCATACGGATTCGCTTCATCCCCGGGGGCACATATTTGTACTGAAATGAGGTATCCGTATCTCCCCTCGGTTCGAGTTCTCTGAAATGGTTGAGATTGTCTTGATTCTGGTTGTACCCTAGCTGTTGTTGTTGAGGATAAAATTGTCGTTTCGGTACAAGCCCTTTCCTCCAACATAATTTGCTTCTTCGCTCCCTCCACCCCGCTTAACTACTTGTAAAGCTTTTGTGATCCTTCAACTTTAAGAGCCAATACTTCCATGCCTTTCACTAAAGCTTGAATCGTGCTTGCACATCATTGGAAGAATTTTCAATCGAAGCTATCTTCTCCTCGGCTTTGAAGTACGCACATTAGACCACCGCCAATCAGCTAATGACCCCTCTCCAAGAGCTCTGCTGCGTCAGGCTCTAGATTCATCAAGCATCCTCCAGCACTGCATTCACCTTGTCTTGAATGGGATCAAGACTGTGTAGAAAGATTCAATTTGAATCCACTGGGGTCTTCCATGATCGGGCATCTTCTCACTAAGTCTTTGAAAACGCTCCCAAGCTTCATGAAGAGTCTCCATCTCATCTTGCCTGAACCTGCTAATCTCCCTCTAGTGGATCACCTTGGAAGGAGGGAAGTACTTTGACATGAACTTGGTCCGCATCTCCTCCCAAGGTTGATTAAACTCTGGCCATTGTTAACCAGCCAAGAGCTCTATCCCTTAAAGAAAAGGGAAAAGCCTTATCTTTATGGCCTCTTCCGACACATTGTTGATCTTGATGGTGTCACACACCGGTAAACCTCATCAAAGCTGGTGTGGATCATCCACGGCCGTTCCTCCAAACGCGTTGTGCTCACCATGTTGATCAATGCCGGCTTCAAGAAGCTATTCGCTTGGACTCTTGTCTGCCGAATCCCGAATAATGGTCTGACATCATCGGCCTCGCATAATCTAAGAAGGTTCGGGCGTAAACCTATTACCCTCTTCTTCCGGATATTGGCCTTGTTTGGCCCCTCCTTGCGGTGCACCACCATCGGAGGATCCGCGATCAGATCGCCTACGGATGCTCCAAGCCCCGTAGGCTTCTTCCGCCTCACGTGCTTTAGCTGCTCTACGACGAGCTCCGAATAACCTTTCAGGTTCCCGAAATGTATATCCTCCTCTCTTTGCAGCACAACTAGGAATCCTTGATGTATGTTCCGAAACAACAACAAGAACACACCCAAGACTCCGAACAAGCAAAATAAACAAATAAAGAACACAAAATAATAGAAAATAAAAGACAAAATAAAACACCAAGATCGGAATCAAACAATTTCACTCAATGTTGATTTTAAAAACTAGTTAACCGTGAATCCCCGGCAACGGCGCCAATTTGACAGACAAGATTTTTAGCCTCTCTAAAAGAGCTAGCTAATGTCGTAAATCCCTCTTCAAAATAATAAATTCCCTAAGTTTGCACTAAAAAGAATAAAAGCAAGAAAGGGGTCGAACCCACAGGATTAGCCTAGTTCTCTAGTTCTCAAATCAAATCACCCAATTACTCTGTTTTATAAAACGCTTGGCAAAAAGTTTTCTTTTTTAAACTAAAGATCTAATTTTTATTTGGTTTTCTTAATAAACAAAGAAAGAAACTGATTTTAGGATTAAGATTAAGGATTAAAAAGCATCTAGGGTCACAATTCACCTCCCTATGTTATCTCACTGTTCATGTATTAGGGTTGTCCGATTGAAAACATGCTAAACATAAGCCAAGGACAACAAATGGTCATTGAGGTCCTTTTAAGAGTTGTATGCCAGAATGGTCATCTAAACACACAAACATGCAAAGCCAAAAATCATACTGCAAAAGGATAAGATCACACCAATTACAAATAAGTTATGAACCCCATCCGCCCCGTAGGGCTAAGAATACCAAGGTGTACATCCAAAGATAGAATAAGAACAGATTCATAAAACATGCAAAACTTCAATCATCCAAACCCAATATTCATAAACACAAGAAACAACAAGGGGGCACATGCTCCCCTAGATTAAAAGACTACTCACGCATGATTACAAGCAAAACCATAGCAGAAAAGCTCAACATCTTCTTCTGATCACGCGCACAGAAAAGCTTCAAACCAGGCTCCAAAACCGCGATGCGGCCACGGCTGCGACGGCCGCTCTCCTAGGTCAAGGAGCACCTCCAAGTCGTGGAGCCTCTCTCTCTCTAAAAACGTGTAGGGGGTTAGGCCTGGCTAGCAAGGGCGTGGAGGCTTGTATTTATAGAGTTTGGATGGGCTTAGGTGTGTACCTAGCCCATCTATCAAAACGACGTAGTTTTGATAAGTAACACTCGAAACATTAAAAACTCTATCTTCCATCCACAATTTAGACTTGGGCCTTCAGGAACAAATGATCGCATGGAAAAACGATTGGATCGGTCCAAAAATATCTCGCAGCCAATTTGCACGTGATATGGTGAATTCACGGCACCTCCAAATCAGCTCAAACTTCTCCCCAAGCTTCCTTGCATCCCGTAGAGGCCTGAGAGGCAAAAAAGGCTTGCACGTGAATTGGGTGAATTCACGTTCAGCTCCAAATGCTCTAAAATTTCTGTGGTAGGTAGTTGACATCATTTAAGAAACTTTTGTTCTTGCACGCAAATTGTTTGAGGCCATCTACTATGTCAAAAGTGAGGTCCAAAATCTGCAAACTTAAAAACGCATGTATTTGCAAATAGTATCTTCCTACGGGTTAGAGCAAATATATATGATATATGAAGCAATAAGGCTCTAATCATGCTCTTAAACATCCTAAATAAACACTAGAATAACGGCATAAAATGCACGTTATCACAGTCAGCCTCGAAGACTCGCAGTCTTGCCTCGCAGACTCGCAGCTCTGCCTCGACGCTTCGCAGTCCAGCTTATCCTCGAAGCTCGCAACACCCGCATCACTCAAAGCTCGTAGCCTCGGAGCTTGAAGCCTCGTAGCTCGCTTACCCTCGTAGCCTCGCAGCCACAGCCGCATACCGCAGCCTCGTCGCAGAAGCCTTGTACTCACAGCTCTCAGCCTTCGACCCTTCAACCCTACGAGGCAGTCTTCGACCCGGGCACCTCCGACCTTCGACCCTCCGAGGCAGCCTTCTGCAGCGACCTTCGACCCTTCGAGGCGGCTTTCAACCTTCATCCTGCGAGGCAGCCTTCGACGTAGCAACAACGTTCGACCCCGCGAGGTAGCCACGCGACCTTCGACCTTACAGGCTTCGGCTGAAAAACTCCCAAATGACGCCGTTTTACTCCTCCTTTTAAGTGCACAGTGAAATAAGCGTTGCATTTCTCGGAGTCGCAATTAAACGACTCTAATCACACATTTAAATGCTAGGACTCTCGGAAATGCGTTAATTAATGCCTGGGAATTCGTTTTTCACCTCATAAATGCATATGTCGGTCTTGAAACTCATTATTGACGCATGGGAACTCCAAAAATCACATCATTTAATTCGCCAATTTCCAAGGTGGGCGGCTGTCCCCTCTCCAAACTTTATAAAAGGGTGGCATCACCCATTTCCAAAGGGGAGGATCCTGGATTTTGGAGACTAACGCTTAGCGAGATATAAAAATTTGAAGAAGAAGATTTGGGAGGCTAACTTCTGACGATATAGCAAGTTCAAAAAGGAGTTCAGAAATTCTGGTGCTGAAAAAGACATTAAACATTCCCCTTACTGGGTTTTGGTCCCTGCACTCGTTAAGCATTCAAAAAAGGAATAAGGCACTAGCAAGAACATCAACTTCGATTTCCAGGTTCTTATTCCCTTCTCTCTCACATTTTTATCATAAACTATATCAGAAATCTCCCCTTTTTATTCAAAAATACACCAACAAAACGTTTCCAAAGGCCCGGTGGCCATGGGATTGAGCCTTTGGTGCTCATATCCTCGCCACTTGGCCAATATTGAGTCTGGGAGTGAATCTGAGCTTCACGGTATGCTCTTCATGACATCAGACTCTACTTTTTTGTGTTAACATAAAATCTCAAATTCTCTTTAAAAACAAACCCAGGCCCTTGTGACTGCGAGCTCAAGTCTTATTGCTTATGTCTCCATCATCCGGCCAACATCAACTGTAGCGATGAATCTGAGCTCCATGCTGTGTTCTTCATGCTACGGGCTTTCTTTCTGTTTTCTGATATAAAACATAAAGAATAACATTTTTCTCCTAAATAAGACCATCACAGTTTGTACAATGGAATAAAAGAAAGGAAAGGGAAGTTAAAATAAGCAAGCACCCATAGACAAAGACTAGGTACCAATTTTGGGCGTTGTGGGGGTGCAAGAGCTTTTCTTCCTTCCCCACGCGCAACCGACTCCCGAACCTATTCTCTGGAAACCGTAGACCCTCCTAGGTGGCCAAACACACCTTTATTTTTGTTTGGTGGTGACTCTGTTCTTCTATCTCTCTTTTGGTTTTGTGTGAGCTATGGCAATGATGGCTTAATGACCAAATCTCCATCCAACAGAGCAACCTCGAGCTAGTCACGAGCCCGGACGACACCGGGTGATGACAGCTGGCGACTCTGCTGGGGAAATTGAGAGAGTCTAGCCATGGCCTTTTGTTTTTGGAGTGCTTGCTTGTTTATTTCCCTTTCTGTCTTCTTCATTTTTGTATAAACTGCATTGCTTGTGCATACATGCATTTCTGTCTCCCTCTAACCCTATACCCGGGTTTTCTACTTTTACCTAGGATTAGCGAGGTTCAATAAGGATGCCCCGTGGGTTCTATCTCACGTAAGGTGCCTGAACTCCTCACCCAAGCGGGGTCCTTTTAGAGGGCCCCCTCCGTCAATGCCTCCAGGGGTACGGAGCTTCTCTCAGGAGATAGTTTGGGAACCAACGAATAAGATAGGTATATGTAGATGCCCATCAAGGGTTTTTGACCTTTATGTGTGTGCGTTAACGTTGTTATGACCGTGGTTGCACCTTGTTTGCTATCTCATGCACTTTTATCACATTTTGCTTTTATTTACCCTAACCCTCACTCATTTTGCTTGATGCATATCATGACATCCCATGCATACATATAGGAACATGGCAAGTTTTGGGAACCTTTTGAGGGGCGCCAGGGACCCTGAGGACGTGGAAGAAGTGGAGCGCACCTCAATTCAGATCCAGCAAGTTTTAGGAGACTTCTCACCAAAGACATACTCTATGGCCGATCAGATCATCATGGACACTCGGATCGAACTCCCCAAAGATCTCCGAGCTACATGGAGTGAATGGCCTAACGTGAGACGCATAGCTTACACCCAACAGTTTGGTGATCTCCTACTCCTATCACAACTCCCTATTGATGAGAATATGATCAAGGCAGTGATCCACTTCTGGGACCCGAGACAGAGGTGCTTCACCTTTAATGGCATCGACCTGGTGCCAACTTTGGAGGAATATCGAAGAATCCTCCGCATCCCCTTTGAAGAAGATGACATAGTTTTCCAACCCAACCCACAGAAATCTTGCGGACGGGGGTTAGCACATTTCATGGGTTTCAAATGCTTGGGCAAGGACAAAAAGATCATCGACCCTGTGATCAAAGTAGAGGGCAAATAAATCATCCCATGGGAGTTTATCAGAAGCCAGCTTGAAGGTACAAGCGAGGACAAGACCCATTCACTCATCACCTTTGCTATTTACGGGTTGGTGATCTTTCCACGGGTGACCGGTTACATTGACGGGACCGTTTTCGAGCTAGTGGCACAAGTGACCGGTGGCGCTGACCCTATTCCGGCCATACTCGCCGAAACCATCAGATCTCTATCATTTATCCGGACTACAGGAAGGGGTCGCTTCATGGGGTGCCTCCCTCTCTTGTGCACATGGGTCAAAAGCCATCTCCACTGTGTTACCCCGCGATTCAGGGCTATTTACTCATGGCCCCCTACCGTCATACTAGACATTCTAAGAAGTACGTGGCTCTTACCCAGTAATCTTAATCAATGGAGAAGGCTGCTGAATCACCTGAGTGAGGCAAATGTTGTCTGGATGGCACCCTGGATGCTAAAGAAACATATGATCTATAGCTACGGAAAGTACAACTGGGTCCCACTCCTTGGACCATGGGGCGGGACTGCCTATGCCCCTCTTCAAGTGGCAAGGCAGCTGGGAAATAACCAAATTGTCCCAGTTCTCTACGGAATGGAAAGATGTGATACCATGGCACAGGAAGGGCTGAATCAGTCGCCGATCGGATGTTCAACGCCGCCTTACAGCCTAGGAAGATCGGTTTCCTTTCTTATTACCCCGACATTGTTCCATCCTATGTGTTTTGGCGGGAGAAACTAGAGGCAGAGCACCTCCTGCAGCAACAAGAACTAGTCGGTACACTTCTGCCCAAGAAAACGAGGACAATGTACGGGCCCAAGAAAGGAGAGTCTAGTAAAGCATCAAGCTCATCAAGGAAATAAGGGCATTAACCGGGGTCACCCCTCTGAAGGAACCCAAAGCTTGTCTTGCATCACATAGTTGTATTTATATTTGAATAATTCATTCATGTACGGTTTGTCCTATTTACATCAACAAAATCTATTCTTGTCTGTTTCCATCTCATATGCATAAGCCTTAACATTCATTATAGGAAGCATGGAAAGCTTTGATCATTTCCTAGCTAACTCCGAAGACAAGGAAGACATGACAGAGGTCGCACATGCAGCTTCGGCAATTCAACAACACTTTGGAGACTTTTCAGGAGAAAGTGCCGAGCAAACCATACTGGCCCCTGAAGTCCAGATGCGTGTCCAAACGGCCCACCGAGAGGAACTTGATGATATATGGGCACGATGGCCTTTCCACATATAGGCTGCCTACATTAAAAAATACGGAGACTTGTTACATCTAACGTGAGTACCTATCGACGAGCCTATGTTAAGAGCAGCCACACATTTCTGGGATCCCAGGCGGAGGTGTTTTGCTTTTAATGAACAGGATTTGACTCCTACTGTGGAGGAGTATCAAGCCCTTTTGGGACAACTAATCAATGGAGGCTCGGAAGTCTTTCTACCAACCATACAAGTTTCTTGCCTATAGACCCTATCACAGTTCTTGGGAATGACAGAAGATGAGGTAGCCCAGATCGTGCACCGCAGGGGTGGACTCAAGGTCATCTCATGGCCCGTGATCCGAGACAAAATATCTCGAGCATCGGGCATAGAACTCTACTCTTTATTCACACTAGCCATGTATGGATTAATTGTATTTCCTAAATTCTTGGGTTACATTGACGGATTTGTATGCGAACTTGTGATGCAAACATTAGGAGGGGCCGATCCGGTTCCTGCAATCCTTGCTGAGACAATCAGATCATTATCACACGTACGAATTTCGGGGCAGGGTCGTTTCAAAGGATGTCTTCCACTCCTCTGCACATGGTTGAAAAGTCACTTCCCAAGCAAAGACGCACAACTGGAAGAAGTGGCGGCATTTCCGCATAGTGCATTACCTGAATTCATTCTAAAGGAATGGGAATTAACTGAAACAGAAGAGGATTGGATCAATGAGCTGCAAACCTTAACTGATGATCAAGTTGTATAGAATGCTTCATGGATGTCCAAAGTCGACATAGTTTACAGCTGTGGACCATATAATTGGGTCCCATTACTCGGTCCATGGGGAGCTACTGCGTATGCCCCTCTCCAAGCAGGAAGACAACTTAGGGGTCATCAGATCATTCCTATGCTACATGAAGTGGAAACCTTTGACTTCATATACATCGGTCTAGAGGCTCGAAGCAAGGCTTTCTGGGGGTACCTAGCCTGGCAAACACCTCGGAAAGTCAGCAGTAGTTCTTACTACCCTGAAGTTCATCCATCATTCCCTCTATGGCGGCAACAGTACATCACTTATGCAGAAGCCCACCAAGATCCAAGACTGCTGCTCCTTCAAAGGGAAAATGAACTCAAAAACTTGCAACAGAAAATTCAAGAGCTGGAAGTGATCATCAGAAAGCTAGGCGAAAGGATCCACCAATTGGAAGAGTGGTCCGGAATTGGAAATTAGTTTGAGATGATCAAGGCTTGTTCCAACTCATCTAGTAGCATATACATTAAGGCTATCCTTGTTGTACTCCAGTCTTCTTTCTACTAATAGTGTACTCAGTTCCAAATCAATAAAGTGTTTTTTGTTTTCCATCATTGGCCATTCATTACATGCACTCATTACATACATTCTTGCATTCATGACAAAAGCTAAAATTCAAAAAGGAGGAAAACTTAATGGATCAACATTTCCAGATCAAGCAAGATTGGACATTCCTATAATTTGAGATCAACCGATAATGAAGCACCTAAAGCTATGTCAGACAAAGGCTTGGGAGACCACACGGAGGACCGACTTTCAGGGCTCGAACAAGCTCAGCAAGAGATGGGGAGCAGTCTCCACGAGGTTCAGTTTCAGTTAAAGCCATGATGGACCTACTGACCAAAGTGACAACGGCAAGGGAATCAACCCTAGCAGGAGGGGTGGCTAATCAGGGACAAACGCAGAACCCACCACAAGAGTTTGTACAAGTTCAAGCAGATTCCCAGACCTATGCGCCACCGAGCGTGGTTCCGGGAAGTTCTCGCCAAGTTCCGACTACGCTGCCAAATGTAGGAACACCAATCTCAGAAAACCCCATGGGAGCAAAAGACTTACCTGCTCCCAAGGAAACCAACCAACAACCAAGCTGGAAGCAAATAGAAGCAAGGTTAAAGGCTGTTGAAGGGGCAGAAAGTTATGGGACAACTAATGCCTATGATTTATGCTTGGTACCTGGAGTAGTGCTACCTCCAAAATTCAAAATGCCGGATTTCGAAAAATTCAATGGTACCCAATGCCCGAAGACCCATTTGACAATGTATTGTTGCAAGTTGGCCGCACATACCAACAATGACAAACTACTAATACACTGTAATGACCCGTGTTTTGTGGCATGTAAGAAGTTAACCACAAATGCCTTGTGAGTGGAAATTATTGGGTTTTAGGGAGTTTCCTTCCCACACACTTTAGCTACACCTTGAATGTTGATGCACAAGTTTACGGTAAGAGATGAGCCCAAGAGGGGACTTTTGGGAGGTGCACGTGACAAGTGATAACGTGCATTTATGCCCTAGGAAGATGCTATTTGCATATACAGGCGCTTTTAGGCTGTTTTATCAGGTTTTGGAGGTTGATTTTGACCAAGTAGATGGCTTCAAATCAATCGGCGTGCAGAACAAAAGTTTCTCAGAATGATGTCCTCTACCTTCCACAGAAGTTTCAAAGCCAAAGGCCTTGAACCCCAATTGGACCAATTGGCATGCAAGCATATTACTGCATACCAGCCTTCTACATGATGCAAGGAAGCTTGGGGTAGAATTTCAGGGTATTTGGACCTGCACGCCAATTGGGGATATGGCGTGCAATATGGCGTGCAGCCATATTTTTGTACCGTCACCTTGGTTTTGTTATTCTAATCATCTTTTCCCAAAGGACCATGTTGGAATTGTGGATATTTTGGTGTGTATGGATGCGGGAAGGTTGTAGCTTGTTCCATCAAAACTACGTCGTTTTGATGCTGGCTTTCACTTAATCAAAACTACGTCGTTTTGATGCTGGGTTTCACTTAATCAAAACTACATCATTTTGATAGTGGGAGGTCTATATAAGGATGAGGAGCCCTCTTGTTTTAGGTTTAGGGTTCTCTTCTTTAGCCACCGCAGCCGTCGCAGAGAGAGAGAGAGAGAGAGAGAGAGAGAGAGAGAGAGAGAGAGAGAGAGAGAGAGGAGGGAGAGAGAGGAGAGTTCTGGCCATTTCTGCGATGGTGTTACTCGAGGGCGGACGATGTTCGACATGGGAGCAGGATCGTTGCTGTGGTGATACATTTTCTTACAGGTAGGGGTTCTGCCTTTCCTGGTCTGTTCTGGGGTTAGGCCCTGTGTGGATGTTTCGTAAAGTTTCTATTGTTAATGCTATAATATTTATATGTAAAATCATATAGGTGTGATCTCCTATATGAATGTTGGCCTTCAATGACATTTTTGGTGTGATCATGATGTTGGGTGGGCAGTGCATGTTAAGTGTTCGATAAAATGCCTGTGTGAATATGTTTGTGTGAATATGCCCAGTATGTGTTTGATAATATGCCAGTAAGGCTAGAATTGTGAGTTGGTAAAGGTGTGCATGCTAAGTGTTTGTTTTTATGCCTGAGTGGCTGGGTTTGTACATTTGTGAATGTGTACCTACTAAGTGTTTGGTTTTATGCTTGAGTGGTTATGTGTACTGTTCTTGAAACCCGGTGGCTGTGGAAGCCCGGGACTGTTCTTGGAACCCGGTGGTTGTGGAAGCCCGGGACTGTTCTTGGAACCCGGTGGCTATGGAAGCCTGGGACTGTTCTTGGATCCGGCGGCTGTGGAAGCCCGGGACTGTTCTTGGAAGCCAGTGGCCGTGGAAGCCCGGGAATGTTCACGTACCAGCCTGTGCATGATTGTATTTGCTGCTATGGCCTGTTATCATATCTGGTGAAATAATTGTATCACAACACAGCACTTGTACACATGGCATGTAGATGTTAGGAGCATGGGATGGGTTAGGGAGACATGATCCCTACTGAGCTGTGGTTGCTCACCCCTCCTACCATGTTGTTTTCTTTACAGGAACCTACAGGCGTTAGGTGGGAACACCAAGGTGGAAGTTCTGCTTGTGGCTTGCTTATTGTTATTTGAGTTATGCTGTTTTTGTGTAAGCTTTGTAACCCTAGTGGGGAGATATTGAAATATGGAGTTTAATGTAATAAAAGCATGTTTTGGACACATTTGTTATGTTTGGACTCAATAAATTTAAGATTGGTCTCTGAATATAAAATGTGAAGTGTATGTTGTATTCTAACCCCTTCACCCAACTTGGGTAAAGGGAGGGTCACGTTCCGGTCTCCTCGGGTTGGAAATCCGGGGTGTGACAATATGGTATCAGAGCATGGTCTAGTTGGCCTAGGGTAGTGGGCGAATCTGGTTATCTTGAGTCCTTTGGAGGAACCTGGAGGGACATGCCTGATCAACACGGTCCTCTTGGAGCCTCTAAGGTGTACTTGGGGTGGTCCAGACCTGAGGTAGGATTTGCATGCATTGGCATTAGGGCACTAGTTGCAGTGGTTGTTGTATGTGAAGGTGTGAATACCTGTTAAAATTGTAATTGTGATAAAAGAAAAATGTGAATAATGTTATAAGGTGTGAACTATGCAACTCTGATTTTACTTGAAGTACCTTGAGCATGACTACAAGGAAAGGCCCTTGTTTATTTGAACTGTGTGCGATGTTGATTGGTGCAATGTGTAAAATGTGTGTGATGCCATGCACCACTTGACTTGATAATGGGGTAGAGGTAGTGAAACTTGATAGTAGTTGAACGCGTTCTGACGTTTGTGCTTCTTACTTCATGTAGTAAGAATGCCACCGAGGAGAGTGACACGTGCGTCCGGGGGAGTGGCTGATGAGTTATCTGCTAATGAGGGCCCGGGTGCGGGGCAGTCCGTTGGAGGACATGCACTGTTGCTGGCGCAGCTGCGAGAAGGCATCCGGCTGGAAGTCCAAGAGCTGAGGGAGGGTATCCGGCAATAAGTCCGGGAGGAGGTGTGCCGTGAGATGGCGGCACAGTAGGTGGTGCCACCACCGCCACCACCACCAGCGGGGGAGTTACCAAGGGAGCGTGAGGGTTCGCTGAGTGGCATACCGACTCGTGCAGAGGATGACGTGGTGACACGGTTCCAAAAGGAACAACCTCTGCGATTTAAAGGGGAGGAGGACCCAGTGTTAGCTGAGCACTGGTTGAGGCAAATTGAGCACGTGTTTTCCTTTCTCCTACCCCGGGAGGAGGATAAGGTGAGGCTGGCCATTCGGCAGCTAGAGGGGAATGCTCTGGAGTGGTGGCAGAGTGTCACGGGGAGCCGTACGGTGCAGTTTATGCTGTGGGAGGAGTTCTTGCAACTCTTCCACGACGAGTTTTTCCCTGAGTCCTTGAGATGGCAGAAGAGAGAAGAATTTGGCAGCCTGAAGCAAGGATCAAAGATGGTACCCGAGTGTGAGCGGGAGTTCCGGAGCCTGAGTAGGTTTGCCCCCGAGACAGTGGCAAAGGAGGACCTGAAGGCCCACAAGTTCACCTTGGGTCTCAGGCCAGCTCTTAGGCAGAGGGTGGCGATTCTGTGTTTGAGGACCTATGCTGAGGTTGTTGAGACAGCACGCATAGCTGAGAGGGAACTGGATGATGGGAGGCAGGTCCACCAGGGTCGCCAGTTGCAAGGTGGGTCTGAACGCGATTCTAGGTCCAAGAGGCCCAAGACTAAGGAGAGAGATAGTAGTTCCTTCCGCAGTAGGGGACAGACATTGGTGAACCCAGGGAGGCCTAGCTTTGGCGGTGGCAGACAGGGAGGTCCAACAGGAGGTGTCCCCAGTGGTTGTCATTGCTGTGGGGAGCAAGGCCACTTTAGGAAGGAGTGCCCAAAGAAGGACTGGAAATGCCATAGTTGTGGACGAGAGGGCCATCTGAGCCGGGTTTGCTGGAGTGGCAACAGGGGAGTTGGAGGCATGACATCCAACACAAGGAGTGATGCCAGTTTCCGTGCACCAATAGAGAGACCAGCTCGTCAGTGGCAGGATCCAACCAGACCCGACCCCAGGGGAGGCCGGAGCGGCAGCAGACTGAAGCTGGAGGCAGCCTTGGCGGGAAGCGCCTAGTGAGTGAGCCGACCAGTGGTACGGGCCAAGGGAGGGTGTTTGCGCTGGAGGCGACGTACCCGGAGGAGGCTGAGCTACCACCTCCACCAGCTGAGGGTGGGGCAAGACCATCGGTGGTTAGAGAAAGCCTCTTAATCTCTCGTACGCTTGTTTCTGCACTTTTTGATACGGGTGCATCTTGTTCATTTGTCGCTGAACTTTTGATTGAGGGATTGGGGTTAGCACGTATTGAGGTAGAGAGACCCCTAGCAGTGGAGTCTCCGGTGGGAGGCATGGTTGAGGTGCGGCGTGTTTGCTGTGACTGTGTGTTAACCGTAGGAGATGTGGAGCTAAGTTTTGACTTGCATGTAATGCCCTTGCGTACATTTGATCTGATCTTGGGTATGGATTGGCTTATGACATTCCAAGCCAATATAGATTGTTACCGGCAGCGTATATCCTTTGTGACACCCGCAGGGACCTCTTGCACCCTGCATGGGGAGTGGGACTGTGAGGCAAGTCGGGCTGGGCCAGTGTTAGACCAGTGGGGTGCCATTACCCACAGGTTAGCAGCCCTGACCTTTCCTGAGGAGGGGAAAGTGGAGAAAAGAGTGTGGCCAGCTGTTGTTGACCAATTTCAGGATGTCTTCCCTGACTAGTTGAGGAGTTTACCTCCTAAGAGGAGTGTAGAGTTCACCATTGAGTTGGTACCGGGGACTGGTCCAATCTCCCAAGTAGCATATCGTATGGGGCCAGCCGAGCTGAGGGAGCTTCAGCGGCAGATAGAGGAGTTGGTGGACCAGGGGTATATCAGACCGAGTACCTCACCTTGGGGTGCTCCGGTGCTCTTTGCAAAGAAGGCAGATGGCACGCTACGCCTTTGCATCGACTATAGGAAGCTGAATTTGGTGACTGTGAAGAACAAGTATCCGTTGCCTCGGATAGATGACCTGTTCGACCAGTTGAGTGGGGCCCGATGGTTTTCCAAGATAGATCTACGATCGGGGTATCACCAGTTAAGGGTTAGGGAGGAGGACATCCCTAAGACGGCTTTTCGGTGTAGGTATGGACACTATGAGTGGGTAGTGATGCCTTTTGGACTCACTAATGCGCCAGCAGTGTTTATACATTTGATGAACCAAGTCTTTGCCCCATACTTAGACTCGTTCGTGGTGGTGTTTATAGACGATATTCTGGTGTATTCCAAGATGGAGAGGGAGCATGTGGAGCATTTGGCAATAGTGTTGCAAACCTTGAGGGACTAGCAGTTATTTGCTAAATTTAGCAAATGTGAGTTTTGGATGCAGGAGGTTCATTTCCTTGGCCATGTGGTGTCCGCTGAGGGACTTAGGGTGGACCCAGCCAAGATTGAGGCTGTGACATCGTGGGAGAGGCCAACTAATGTTTTCGAGATTCGTAGTTTTCTTGGTTTGGCAGGCTATTACCGTCGTTTTGTAGAGGGATTCTCCCGTTTGGCAGCTCCTATGACGGCATTGACTCGGAAGGGAGTGAAGTTTGAGTGGACTGACAAGTGTCAGCAGGCGTTTGAGGCTCTCAAAACCCGTTTGACCACTGCACCGGTGTTGAGGTTACCTCGGGAGGATATCCGATATGAGGTATATTGTGATGCATCCAGGGTTGGTTTGGGGTGTGTGCTTATGCAGGAGCACAGTGTGGTAGCTTATGGGTCGAGGCAGCTGAAGCCTCATGAGTAGAATTATCCTACTCATGATCTTGAGTTGGCAGCTGTCATTTTTGCCTTGAAGAGTTGGCAACATTACCTTTTGGGGGAGAAGTTCATAGTGTTTTTTGATCATAAGAGCCTTCAGTACATCTTTACTCAGAAGGACTTGAATCTGAGGTAGAGGAGATAGGTGGAGTATTTGCAGACCTTTGATTTCACTCTTGCCTATACCCCGGGCAAGGGTAATGTTGTGGCTGACGCGTTGAGCAGAAAGTGGAAAGCTGAGGTGGCCGTGAGAGAGTGGAAACTGATGGAGCAGTTGGCGGTGTTGCAGCTGCAGCCTATTGTTCATGATGGTGGGATAGTCCTGAGTCCTTTGGTTGTTGTGCCTGAGCTTTACCGGCGCGTCCGGGAGGCACAGTTGGGTGACATTGAGTGTGAGGTCCTCCCTGCCCGTATTGAGGCTGGTGAGCTATCTGAGGGCTGGACAGAGGGTCCTGAGCATGAGTTATCTTTTCAGGGGCGACTGGTAGTGGCTTCTTCCCTCAGGGATGAGGTGATGAGGGAGTTTCACCAGTCTAGAGTTGTTGTGCATCCAGGGGGTACGAAGATGTACCATGCGCTCCGGGGACATTTTTGGTGGCCTGGGATGAAACGCGATGTGGCTGCCTTTGTTTCGCTGTGCCTCACGTGTCAGCAGGTGAAGGCTGAGCATCAGCGGCCGGCGGGCATGTTACAGCCATTGCCCATAGCGGAGTGAAAGTGGGACCACATAGCGATGGATTTTGTGACTGGTCTTCCACCCACCACAGGGAGGAAAGATATGATTTGGGTGATTGTGGATTAGCTCACAAAGTCGGCCCATTTCCTTGCTGTTCGCGAGCGGGACTCTATTGGGACCTTGAGTCAGCTATACATGAACGAGATTGTGAGACTGCATGGAGTACCATCATCAGTTGTCTCTGACCGGGATTCGAGGTTCACTTCCCATTTTTGGGCAGGTTTGCAGGAGGCTATGGGGACCAAGCTTCACTTGAGTACAACCTTTCACCCTGAGACTGACAGTCAGACTGAGAGGACGGATCAGACCATGGAGGACATGTTGCGGGCCTGTGTGCTAGATTTTGGGGGTTCGTGGGCAACTCATCTTCCTTTGGTGGAGTTTGCCTACAACAACAGTTATCAAGCATCCATTGGGATGGCTCCTTTTGAGGCGTTGTATGGCAGGCCGTGCCGCTCACCCTTGTGTTGGACTGAGGTAGGAGAGGCAGCTCTTTTGGGACTACAGTTGGTTCAAGAGGCTACTGAGAAGGCCAAGTTGATTCGTCAACGCTTGTTATTAGCCCAAGTCGACAGAAATCTTATGCAGATCAGCGGCGGCGACCTTTGGAGTTTTCTGTGGGCGATCATGTGTTTCTCCGTGTCTCTCCACGACGTGGACATCGGCGCTTTGGGAGAGGTTCCAAACTCTCTCCCCGGTTCATTGGTCCATTTGAGGTTATTGCTCGTGTGGGGCATGTAGCTTACCGGTTAGCATTGCCACCGCGATTGAGTCAGGTGCACAATGTGTTCCACGTGTCCCAGTTGAGGAAGTATCATCCTGACCCCACTCATGTGATCGATTGGGGCATATTGGACATTGAGGATGACATGTCCGTTGTTGAGGTCCCTATCCGTATCCTAGATCGGCAGGAGAAGCTTTTGCATGGTCGTGCTATTCCTTTGGTTCACGTGCTGTGGCAGCACCGTGGTATTGAGGAGGAGACATGGGAACGTGAGTCCGTGATGCGTGCGCAGCACCCAGAGTTGTTCGAGGACGAACAATCTTAAGGGGAGGAGGTGACTGTAGTGATGTGTTTTCTTGTTGTTCATGCTTTGTTGTATTTGTATTTCTACTTGTAAACTGGTATTTTTATTGAGATGTGTTTTGAGATTGTAATGTGTGATGTCCTGTAATGTTGTGTGATCCATCTGGGCGTTGTGGCTCGCTGTCTTGCAAATGGGCCGCATGTGTTTGTTTTCCTTGCATGTTGTTTCTTTTCGAGGACGAAAAATCTTAAGGGGGAGAGGATGTAATGACCCGTGTTTTTTGGCATGTAAGAAGTTAACCACAGATGCCTTGTGAGTGGAAATTGTTGGGTTTTAGGGAGTTTCCTTCCCACACACTTTAGCTACACCTTGAATGTTGATGCACAAGTTTGCGGTAAGAGATGAGCCCAAGAGGGGACTTTTGGGAGGTGCACGTGACAAGTGATAACGTGCATTTATGCCCTAGGAAGATGCTATTTGCATATACAGGCGCTTTTAGGCTGTTTTGTCAGGTTTTGGAGGTTGATTTTGACCAAGTAGATGGCCTCAAATCAATTGGCGTGCAGAACAAAAGTTTCTCAGAATGATGTCCTCTACCTTTCACAGAAGTTTCAGAGCCAAAGGCCTTGAACGCCAATTGGACCAATTAGCGTGCAAGCATATTACTGCATACTAGCCTTCTACATGATACAAGGAAGCTTGGGGTAGAATTTCAGGGTATTTGGACCTGCACGCCAATTGGGGATATGGCGTGCAATATGACGTGCAGCCATATTTTTGTACCGTCACCTTGGTTTTGTTATTCTAATCATCTTTTCCCAAAGGACCATTTTGGAATTGTGGATATTTTGGCATGTATGGATGCGGGAAGGTTGTAGCTTGTTCCATCAAAACTACGTCGTTTTGATGCTGACTTTCACTTAATCAAAACTACGTCGTTTTGATAGTGGGAGGTCTATATAAGGAGGAGGAGCCCTCTTGTTTTAGGTTTAGGGTTCTTTTCTTCAGCCACCGCAGCCGTCGCAGAGAGAGAGAGAGAGAGAGAGAGAGAGAGAGAGAGAGAGAGAGAGAGAGAGAGAGAGAGAGAGAGAGAGAGGAGAGTTTTGGCCATTTCTGCGGTGGTGTTACTCGAGGGCGGACGACGTTCGGCGTGGGAGCAGGATCGTTGCTGTGGTGATACATTTTCTTACAGGTAGGGGTTCTACCTTTCCTGGTCTATTCTGGGGTTAGGCCCTGTGTGGATGTTTTGTAAAGTTTCTATTGTTAATGCTATAATATTTATATTTAAATTCATATAGGTGTGATCTCCTATATGAATGTTGGCCTTCAATGGCATTTTTGGTGTGATCATGATGTTGGGTGGGCAGTGCATGTTAAGTGTTCGATAAAATGCCTGTGTGAATATGTCTGTGTGAATATGCCCAGTATGTGTTTGATAATATGCCAGTAAGGCTAGAATTGTGAGTTGGTAAAGGTGTGCATGCTAAGTGTTTGTTTTTATGCCTGAGTGGCTGGGTTTATACATTTGTGAATGTGTACCTACTAAGTGTTTGGTTTTATGCCTGAGTGGTTATGTGTACTGTTCTTGGAACCAGGTGGCTGTGGAAGCCCGGGACTGTTCTTGGAACCCAGTGGTTGTGGAAGCCCGGGACTGTTCTTGGAACCCGGTGGCTGTGGAAGCCCGGGACTGTTCTTGGAACCCGGCGGCTGTGGAAGCCCGAGACTATTCTTGGAACCCGGTGGCTGTGGAAGCCCGGGAATGTTCACGTACCAGCCTGTGCATGATTGTATTTGCTACTATGGCCTGTTATCATATCTGGTGAAATAATTGTATCACAACACAGCACTTGTACACATGGCATGTAGATGTTAGGAGCATAGGATGGGTTGGGGAGACATGATCCCTACTGAGCTGTGGTTGCTCGCCCCTCCTACCATGTTGTTTTCTTTACAGGAACCTACAGGCGTTAGGTGGGAACACCAAGGTGGAAGTCCTGCTTGTGGCTTGCTTATTGTTATTTGAGTTATGCTATTTTTGTGTAAGCTTTGTAACCCCAGTGGGGAGATATTGAAATATGGAGTTTAAGGTAATAAAAGCATGTTTTGGACACATTTGTTATGTTTGGACTCAATAAATTTGAGATTGGTCTTTGAATATAAAATGTGAAGTGTATGTTGTATTCTAACCCTTCACCCAACTTGGGTAAAGGGAGGGTCACGTTCCGGTCTCCTCGGATTGGAAATCCTGGGCGTGACATACACTGCTTCCAAGAAAGCTTAACTGGCGGGCCATTATGATAGTACATTCAGTTAGAAAGTAGTCGTATCCGTACTTGGAATGACTTGGCCACAGCCTTCTTAGCACAATACAAACATGTGACGGAACTAGCACTAGACAGATTGGCATTGCAGTCATTTGAGAAGGCTGACAAAGAAAGTTTCAAGATTTACGCTCGAAGATGGAGAGAAGCAGCTATGGATGTTCAACCCCCACTAACTGAGCGAGAGCTCACCACCCTTTTCATCAGTACACTAAGGGGTGTTTACTATGAAAAACTGGTTGGGAATGTATCAAACAGCTTCGCCGACTTAGTTGCCTCAGGAGAAAGAATTGAGGGCGGCATCAGGGAAGGCAGGCTTGGTGGGAATAAAACCGAGACTCCTAGAAGGCCCATGCCACCCAATCGCAAAAAAGAAGAAGAAACACAAGTAGTCTGGCATCCTAAGCTCGACTTCACCTCTTCGGGGGCACAATCGGGACAGTGTATGATGCCAGGATATTATGGTGGGCAGCCCGTGGCATCTTACGTGACATCAGCCCCGCCACCACAATTCCAGCAGTATCACCCACAAGGAGGAAGCCTGTACACGCCTCAGCCGAGCCAACCTCAGCTAGCCCAGCCTCAACCCGAGCAATCGAAGCAGCCCCGGCAGAATCAGACTTTTGGAAAGACTGGGCAACAAAAGTTCGATCCCATTCCTGTCACATGCACAGAAGCCTATACTTGATTGTTGGCAGCAGGACTCGTTAGTCCAATACCCCTAAAAGAGCGAACTCCTCCATATCCCGACTGGTACAAAGCTGAGGCCCATTGTGCATACCATGGAGGCGCAAGTGGGCATGACACCGAGAATTGTTTTGCTTTGAAAAAGAAGGTCCAACACCTAAGAGATGTTGGATGGCTAGACTTCTCCAAGACGACCAATGCTCCTAATGTGGGCACCAACCCTCTGCCTGAACACTCGGGCAATGTCGCCAATATAACTACTGGGCTTGGAAATCTTCCTAGAAAGGTTTCTAAGATTAAGATGAGTGAGGACCAGCTATTCTGTATTCTACATGAGAACGGGTTCTTGGTAACCAAAGGGGTGACTGAAGCCACGAGAGGCGCAGACTCGGAGAAATGTTGTGTTTACCATGAAGCAGCTTATGGACATGATATTGAGGAATGCGATGAATTCCATGAAGCTGTGCAAACCCTGATTAACTCCCGAAGGCTAGAAATCATACGCAAGTCAGAAGAACATGCAACTTGTATGGCTTCGACGGAGCATACAAAGGCATTGGGGGCGCCCAAGCCTTTGATTATCGAATATGAGGAAAAACCCAAGATCGCCACATTGGCGCAAGGGGTCCGATCTCTTGTCATCCAAACTCCTGCTCCATTCTCTTACAAAACTGATAAAGCAGTGCCCTGGAAATACCACTGTGAATCGGTTATTAGAGGAAACCCCACAGCCAAGAAAAAAACAAGAAGCGGTCGTGTCTATGGATTGGAAGAAGGTATTGAGGTCAACAAAAACAACGGAGGAGAGTATGATCTACTCCCCGTGCCTGCACCAGGTAGTAAGAACACCCCTGTTATTGATGGGGATCCCACCGAATTCCTTAAGCTAATCAAGCAGAGCGAGTACAACATTGTGGACCAACTCAGTCGGCAGCCGGCTCGTATCTCTTTGTTGTCTTTACTCATGGATTCAACTCTGCATAGAGAAGCCCTCATGAAGGTTTTGAGTAAGGCCTACATTCCTTCGACTATATCCTTGGAAAATCTGAATAGTCTCATTAACAATATCATGGTGGATAAATTTCTTAGTTTTGGCGAAGATGAGTTACCATCAGAAGGCATTGGACACGTCAAAGCCTTACACATATCTGTCAAATGTAAGGATCACATTATCTCCCGTGTGCTGATCGACAATGGGTCATCCCTAAACATCATGCCAACTCAAATTCTGAAACAACTGCCAATAGACTCCTCTCACGTGCGTCCCACTAATATGGTTGTAAGAGCCTTTGATGGTGAAAAGCGGGAAGTAGTGGGTACACTAGATATCCCTTTGCAAATTGGTCCAAGTGAGTTTATGGTGGAATTCCAGGTGATGGACATCGCTCCATACTACAGTTGTTTGCTTGGAAGACCATGTGTATACGGAGAAGCAGAGATTTTGGTTACCAAGCCTATGTCTGTTCCTTATATTGAAAGTAATGAGGACATACCAGAATGCTCTTACCGATCGTTCGAAGTGGTTAATGCGGCCTATGCCCCAAACACTAGAAAGTCACTCGATATGGGGGGCTTGTTCCCAAAGACTGCAAAGATGGTTGCCACAGTCATGCTTAAACTGGGGCATAAGGAAGGTCAAGGCCTGGGTGCACGAGCACAAGGAATTAAGGAACCCTTAGTCATACAAAACACTAGAGAAAGGTACGGATTAGGCTACAAGCCTACCAAAGCTGACAAATCACGGGAAGCCGCGAGAAAAAGGGAGTCCCGTTTAGCCAGACTAGAGAAGAGGCCTCTCCAAGAACAAAGGATGACGTTCCCACCCCTTGGGGCTATATTCCAGAGTGCCGGTTTTATCCATCAGAGGAAAGAATGCACCATAGCCATGTTGAGGGCCAACCATGAGGAGCAAGAACAGATGGGTCGGGTATGTCAAGGACATCCGGGGCACCGGCTCAACAATTGGAGCATTGTGGACCTCTCGACCAAGTAATGATCAAAGAGGCTTTGTTGGGGAATGTTATGTTTTTATTATGTTTTCAAATTCCAAATAATGGTTGTAACCCTTTCAGAATATTTATGAAATAAGACGTTTGCCAAAAACGCATCTTCTCGCATTGCATGACATGTGCATCATTATATTTTGTTAAACTAGTCAAACTTTTACCAACAGGTACGATCAAGCTAAAAAGGATCTGTTAAGTAAAGAAGAAACGAGTTGCTTAAGGTTTGACCGTAATCCAGTTTGGGAACAACCAGTATTTGGGGCGGAGGAAGCCGACGACGAGGAAAACATTGAGCCTCCAGAGGACATCATACGCCTGTTGGAAAGGGAGGATCGACTCATTGTTCCTAGCGAAGTTCCAATCGAGACTATCAACTTTGGTACGCCTACTGAGCGAAAAGAACTGCGACTAGGATCTCGAATCATTGAGGACGTCAAGATATGCAAGGGCTGAATACCGATATAGTGCAGCACCAGCTGCCACTAAATCCAAAATGCACACCCGTACAACAGAAGTTACGACGAATGAGACCAGCAATGATACTGAAAATCAGAGAAGAGGTGCGGAAACAATGGGATGCTGGATTCCTTAGTGTAGCTCGATACCTGGAGTGGGTCGCTAACATCGTGCCCGTCCCAAAGAAAGGCGGGAAAGTCCGTATGTGCATAGACTACTGCGACCTCAACAAGGCTAGCCCAAAAGACAACTTTCCACTACCTCACATCGACACCTTGGTAGATAACACCGCTAAACATGCTATGTTTTCTTTCATGGATGGTTTCTCCGGCTACAACCAAATTCGGATGGACCCCGATTACAAAGAAAGGACCACCTTTACAACTATCTGGGGTACCTTCTACTACAATGTCATGCCTTTTGGACTCAAGAATGCCGGAGCAACATATCAGAGGGCCATGGTGACACTCTTCCATGACATGATGCATAAAGATGATATGATCGCCAAGTCAGGAAAGGAGGAAGACCATGTGGAGGTGTTGCGTAAACTATTTAACAGATTGCGCAAATACCAGCTAAAGCTAAATCCGGCCAAGTGCACCTTCGGAGCTACATCCGGCAAACTGTTGGGATTCATTGTCAGTCAAGATGGAATAGAAATCGACCCCGACAAGGTCCAGGCCATCCAAGAAATGTCCGTACCAAAGACTATCAAAGAAGTCAGAGGTTTCCTCGGGCGACTCAACTATGTTGCCCGCTTTATCTTACAGCTTACTGCAACTTGCGAACCTATCTTCAAAGTGCTTCGCAAGAATAACCCCGAGGTTTGGAATGACGAATGTCAGGAGGCTTTTGACAAAATCAAGCAATACCTTATGAATCCACCAATTTTGGCTCCTCCAACACCTAACGAACCCTTGATCTTGTATTTGACGGTCTAGGATACATCCATGGGCTGTGTATTGGGGCAGCTTGATGAAGCGAAGAAAAAGGAGCAAGTCATTTATTACTTGAGCAAGAAATTTATATCGTGCGAAGAGAAGTATACTCCCTTAGAGAAAGCTTGTTGCGCCCTCGTCTGGACCACACGAAGATTAAGACAGTACACCCTCTACCATACTACATAGCTCATCTCAAGACATGACCCGCTCAAATATCTATTGGAAAAACCTGCAATGACAGGAAGGATTGCAAAGTGGCAACTGCTCTTATCCGAATATGACATCATCTATGTCCCACAGAAGGCCATCAAGGGAAGTGCCATAGCAGATTACTTGGCAGATAGGGCCTTGGAGGATTATGAGCCCATGGGCTCTAATTTTCCAGATGAATACATCAATATTGTTCAGGAGAATCATGAATCAAAGACGTGGATCTTATGGATGGAGCCTCAAACTTATCCAGTCATGGCATTGGGGCAGTATTAATCTCCCCAACCGGTCAACATTACCCCATGACCGCCAAATTGACCTTTTCCTTGCACAAACAACATAGTAGAATATGAGGCTTGTATTATGGGTCTCCAAGAAGCCTTGATTAAGGGAATCATGAAACTTCAAGTCTTCGGAGATTCAGCCTGAGTAATCTATCAAGTCCGTAAGGAGTGGGAAACCCGAAAGCCCAAACTCATTCCCTACCAAAAAATGATATGTGATATGGCTAAACTATTTGATGAAGTCTCATTTGAGCATGCATCCCGGGAACATAATCAGATTCCTGATGCTTTGGCCACTTTGGCAGCCCTCCTTCGGTTGGATACAAGTTTAGAAGTGCCCTCTTTCGACATCTGTGTACAAGAGGTGCCAATATACTATATGATGATAAGTATGGATACTAACACAAAGTCATGGTATCATGATATCAAGCGATATCTACTCATAAGAGAGTATCCAGCAGAAGTCTTAGAATCAGAAAAAAGAAATATCAGACGAACAAGTGCTAACTATTTCTTAGATGGGCTAGTCCTTTATAAGCGCAGCTACGACATGGTGCTACTACGGTGCATGGAGAAGGGCGAGGCAGCTCCGATCCTCAACGAAGTCCACAATGGTAACTATGGAGCACATGTGAATGGACACGCTCTATCCCGACAGATCATGAGGATGGGCTACTACTGGGTCACTATGGAAAGGGATAGCATCAATCATGTGCGCACATATCTTAAATGCCAAGTTTACGGGGATCGAATCCAAGCACCTCCGTCCTACTTACACGCAATGACATCTCCTTGGGCTTTCGCCATGTGGGGAATGGACGTCATTGGAGCCATTTCACCTAAGGCTTCCAACGGTCATAGATTCGTCCTAGTGGCGATCGATTACTTCACCAAATGGGTGGAAGCAGCTTCCTATGCCCAAGTCACTCAATCAGTGGTAGTTAGGTTTCTTCGAAGCAACATCATCTGTCGTTATGGGCTCCCTGAACAAATCATAACTGACAATGCTGTCAACCTAAACAATCGAATGATGGACAATTTATGCGAAGGATTCAAGATCCGACACTGCAATTCTACACCATATCGTCCCAAGATGAATGGAGCGGTTGAGGCGGAAAATAAAAATATCAAGAACATCATTCGAAAAATGACTGAGACATACAGGGATTGGCATGAGAAACTTCCATATGCATTACATGCTTACCGGACTTCTGTGCGAACATCAACTGGGGCAACTCCTTTCTCCCTAGTGTATGGTATGGAAGCGGTCCTACCCATTGAAGTGGAAATCTCGTCTCTCAGAGTGCTCAAGGATACTCAACTAGACGAAGCAGAATGGGTCAGAGACCGTTTTGAGCAGCTAAATCTGATCGAAGGAAAACGTCTTGCCACAGTCGGTCGAGGCCAGCGATACCAACAAAGGATGATGGCCAGCTTCAACAAAAAAGTAAAGCCCCGAACTTTCAAAGAAGGGGATTTGGTCTTGAAGAAAATATTGCCAATACAGCATGATCACAGGGGCAAATGGACTCCAAACTATGAAGGTCCATACGTTGTAAAAAGAGCATTCTCGGGAGGTGCCCTAATCCTCACCGAAATGGACGGAGTTGAGCTATGAAATCTTGTAAATAGCGATGCTGTGAAGAAGTTTTATGTTTAACTTCCTCACTTCAAAAACCGTTATACCCAACTGAATCAAGATCTCATGCTTTAGCCCCTCACATAATTGGGCTAAATTCGTCCTCACTATATGGCAATCAAGTTTGCATGACTTGACAAACAAGGTTCGTGGCCCAAGAGCGGACTTGGTGAAAACCTAAAAGGGCACCAAGGGTAAAACACAAAGCTCAATCAAAAGCAAAAGAAAGGCGGACTTGAGCCTTTGGTGCTCATATCCTTGCCACTTGGCCAATATTGAGTCTGGGAGTGAATCTGAGCTTCACAGTATGCTCTTGACGACATCAGACTCTGCTTTTTCGTGTTAACATAAAATCTCAAATTCTCTTTAAAAACAAACCCAGGCCCTTGTGACGAAGAAGATTTGGGAGGCTAACTTCTGACGATATAGCAAGTTCAAAAGGGAGTTCAGAAATTCTGGTGCTGAAAAAGACATTAAACATTCCCCTTACTGGGTTTTGGTCCTTGCACTCGTCAAGCATTCAAAAAAGGAATAAGGCACTAGCAAGAACATCAACTTCGATTTCCAGGTTCTTATTCCCTTCTCTCTCACATTTTTATCATAAACTATATCAGAAATCTCCCCTTTTTATTCAAAAATAGACCAACAAAACGTTTCCAAAGGCCCGGTGGCCGTGGGATTGAGCCTTTGGTGCTCATATCCTCGCCACTTGGCCAATATTGAGTCTGGGAGTGAATCTGAGCTTCACAGTATGCTCTTCATGACATCAGACTCTACTTTTTCGTGTTAACATAAAATCTCAAATTCTCTTTAAAAACAAACCCAGGCCCTTGTGACTGCGAGCTCAAGTCTTATTGCTTATGTCTCCATCATTCGGCCAACATCAACTGTAGCGATGAATCTGAGCTCCATGCTGTGTTCTTCATGCTACGGGCTTTCTTTTTGTTTTCTGATATAAAACATAAAGAATAACATTTTTCTCCTAAATAAGACCATCACAGTTTGTACAATGGAATAAAAGAAAGGAAAGGGAAGTTAAAATAAGCAAGCACCCATAGACAAAGACTAGGTACCAATTTTGGGCGTTGTGGGGGTGCAAGAGCTTTTCTTCCTTCCCCACGCGTAACCGACTCCCGAACCTATTCTCTGGAAACCGTAGACCCTCCTAGGTGGCCAAACACACCTTTATTTTTGTTTGGTGGCGACTCTGTTCTTCTATCTCTCTTTTGGTTTTGTGTGAGCTATGGCAATGATGGCTCAATGACTAAATCTCCATCCAACAGAGCAACCTCGAGCCAGTCACGAGCCCGGATGACACCGGGTGATGACAGAGTTGCGTTGTGTTTTGGATGTATTTTGTAGACAAATGGGAAAGAACCGAGCAATCGAAGTATAATACGGATTTAAATATAGAATGTTGTTGCAATAGGACTTTTTGCCTTCATCACGACATAGAAGAAGTACATTTCATCGTGACAGATCATTTTGCCTTCGTCATGACACAAAAAAAAATACGTTTTGTTGCGACAAGGTCTTTTGCCTTGGTTGCAACAAGGATTGACTTTTGCCCCATTTTGTATTTTTCTTATTTTATTTTTAATGTAATATTTAGGGGGACTATATAAGGAACAAGTATAGGATGTTGTTAGGGATTCTAGACCCTATGAGAGCCCTCCTTGATGGCTAAGAAGCCTAGGTTTGGTTTCTTAGTTTTCTTTTTTGATTTGGGTGATTTTCATGTAATTTTGATTGAAGAACATCTTGGTATTGGGTGAAGATTCTTCATACATCCTCGGGACAAGTTGGTTGTCTTCTCTTCTACCCTTGTAATCTCCAATTTAATAATCAATAATATGTTTCTTCATTATTTCATCAAATAGTCCTTTTTTCCTAGGGATTAGGAGTAGCCCAATCCCAATATCTTGATTGTATGAATTTTTGTGATTATTTCTTATCTCTATCTCATGAATGATTTTATTTTACTGATTGAATTCATGTTGTGGGCGTCACGAACCTGTTGCATGTTTTAGATAATTGAATGAAGAATTGAAAAATAAAATATACTTATCAGAACCCGTAAAATAAAACTTAAGACTTGCGAGTCACGAGATTAGTCCGTGATTCTAGGAGGATCCATGGTTGATCAACCCTTAATGGGTTTTGCCTTATTTCATCGAATCACAAAAATAAGCTGTTGCTAAGGCTAGATACACCGTTATTCACGTGAAAGCGGTTGGCGGTTACTTTAGGATTAATCACCTTCAGATGTTTAAAGACCATAAGAATAATCAATCAAACCATATAATTAGGAATTAGAAATTATAGTGAATCTCAACCTTAGAATTTTATTATCTTATTATCTATTTTTTCTCTAGGATTTCTTTTAATTTATTTAATTATTTTATTTTATTTTATTTCATCACATTGTTTGCTTAGTCAATAGGAACACAACTAGGTTAGAGATTTCCAATCGTGTCTTTATGGGATTGACTCTGACTTCCCTTCTACAGGTTAATTAGGTTTTATAAATATTATTTTGATAGTGTGAGCATGACAAAATGTTGTATCATAAATCCGGTGTGGTCAACTTCACACCTTCAATGAACTGCTCACCTATGTACTACAAAATTCTAAGTTTTTTGTGGGCAAGCCACCACTTACGAAGGCCATAGGGATCACATGAACGACCAAAGGTGTTCCTATCTAGAATGATGATACTAGTTGTGGCTTCTTCATGTGCCACTTCATTCGTGTCTTGACTACCATTGGCTTAGCTAGTCTAGCTTCTAATTTTGAATGACTATGCAATCTTGTTACCACCAAGAACATGACGGCCTACACAGTACCTTTGCCAGCAAACTACTCTCTTTATCTCTGCAAATAATGAGGAATATCAAAGTTGATTTCTCCTTTGCATGTTGGTTCATGGTTGTATTTATATATACATACCTTGTCTTTCCTGTTCACATGTACCTTTATGTATGGTTCCTTCTTTCTCATCATTCTATGTATGTGTGTTTATTTCCTTATTGCTTCGTATTTCCTCCTTATTGGTTATGCCTCTTTGGGCTCCCCATATGGTTTTGCTGTTTGTTCCTCACTCCAGAAAGGGGGAGTACATGTTAGGGGGAGCCATGAGGAGAGGGGGAGGAAAGCCAAGAGACTATCAATAAAGGGGAGTGACGTTCAATGGCTCTTAATTGAAAACCCCCCAAATCTATGTTTAAAGAATGCGAAGAATCATCCTAAACCATACTAGTTTGAAGAACAAGTTAAAGCTTAGTCAGGTTTAATAATAAATTTATATCCCTAACACAAACCTGACACAATCGTCCATTTGCAAAATCAATACATTTCAAGGCACAGATATTGAGTTTTAATGAGTTGATAACTTACATTAAATAGGGGGAGATTATTGGGAAACATGATTTGTTGAAGCTGTCATGAATATCTGAGTCTGGAGACTTGAAGAGACGAAGGTTCATAGAGTTGGTGAGTTGAAGCCTTGAAACATAGAATGGACACTGTGTATCTTCATGTAGACTGACTCAAAGACTCAAAGGTCGAAGAGTTGAACACTCGAAGATCGAAGAGTCGAAGCCTCAAAGCCAAATGTAGAAATAAAACCAAAGACTCGAAGACCTAAAAAGTGGAAGGGTGGAAGATAGTTGAGAGTGAAAGCTATCAGTTCATGAAAACTGAGACTCGAAGACTAGAAAGTTGAAAAGTTCAACAACAAAGGCTCGAAGAGTCGAAGACTTAGTTTGCAACACACTGATGATTAACTGGTTGAGTGACAAACTCAACAAATGTTTATAGACTTGAAGATCCGAAGGGTCGTAAAGTGAAAGTCTTAGCCACATCCTGAGCGAACTGAGTATTACTCAAGACTCAAAGGCTTGAAGGGGCAAAGCCGAAGGCTCGTTGTATCGGAGACTTAGTACAGGTTAAATAAGTACTTCACGAAGACTTGAAGAACCTAAGAGTCGAAGAGCTGAAGACTCAAGGGTTGAAAAGTGTGTCGTATTATACAACCTAGTCAAGTACGTGCCACAACTTCGACCCAAAGACTCGAAGAATCAAAGAGTCAAAGACTCGTAGGGGCAAATACTATCGAAGCTAGAAGTATCTCTGTACCAATCTGTAGACTTCGATCCAAATCTTGGAGTCACTAACCTTCGAGGCAACCATCCTTAACAAGTAAAAAGGATAATATGTTGCTCTCCTTGAGCCACACCATAGCTTCGAGGTAGACATCCAAACCCATAGAATAAATACCTAACATGTTTGTCCCGGAGAGCCTAGAGGGGAGAGGTGAATAGGCTCTTTTGAAAATTCTTTCTCTCTTTTAATGGCTAGACACTCACTCTGGTTAAACGGATAAAATCAGTGCGCAAGATTAACCAGGTACTGGAAGTATGTTGCTTTATTATCTGAAGATAATTACAATGAAGCAAAATAGCATTTTAGCTGATTACAACACAACACTCTTTCTTGGTTACACACACTTGGCTGTAAATCTCTGTATATGCTTTTTCACACGATACACGCTTTTAAGTATATGAGTATTAGTGAGCGCACACTCTTTTTTTACATTACTTCATGTATATATATAGACATCCTAGGAATCTATCATGGAACTACAATTTCCGAGCAGTGTGAAGCATTGAAGTTCTTCGTCGGAAAATGCTGAAGCTTTAACTGCTGCGGATGTGGAGCTCGAAATATTGGAAGCATAAGTTGTGGTGAATTCTTGCTTGATTCCAATTGCATTTGAGACCGCGTCCAAATCTCCACGTGATCCACGTATAAGAATTTAGGTTTTCAACGGGTTTGTTTTACATCGGGACAAAGCGAGCTGATTGTAATAAAAGCGGCTTGGAAATGAAGAAGCAGCGTCTTCTTAGTCCGTCATAAGGTTCCTTACTCCGTATCAGCGAAGCTTGGATCCTTACTCCGTGTCAGTGGTTGCTTACTCCGTATGAATGAAGTCCTGGAATCCTTGTTCCGTGTCAGCGCCTCTTACTCCGCATGAAGTATAGGCTCGGAGAGCTTATTCCGCATCAGCGCTTCCTTACTCCACATAAAGTAGATACTGAATGCTTACTCCGTATCAGTGAATCCTTACTCCACATGAGTAATGGGTTGGATTCCTTATTCCACATTTGTTGTCCTTACTCCGTAACAATTGTCCTTACTCCATTCAAATGAGATTCGGATTTCTTAGTCCGTGTCTTCTTTTTATTTAGTCCAGTGGAGTGACAATTTCGATTCTCTCTCCGCAACAAGTCTCTCTTATTCCGTGTGTGTGATAGACTTGGAATCTTATTTCGTATCAATTGACTTAGTCAAGTTGAGAGTTAGACACAGGTTCCTCAAGTCGTTTTGTCAAGTATATAGTCCGCACGAAAAGTCCTTACTCCGGATGAAGACTCGGTTATGTACCAAGTGAATGACGATACTCATGATGATCCGGATCAGGATTATGTATCCTGTCCTTAGCTTTGTTCTCACACGAGTAGGTCCGGATTAGAGTTAACTCATCTGCACAGACTTAATAGTAAACATGAAACATCTCGAGTCAGATTACATAGGGTTTGTTCCGCATTATCTAAATTCTAGGTTTGATCCAACATAACAAAATTATCAACTAGGGTTTGTGTGACCTGACCGTGCCGTTTTCAATATTCAAATGCATTTATTGATACATTTAATGTCACATTAATAATTGACAACCACCATCAATAAATAAACGGTGAAGATCAAAAGAACCAATATGATCATGCAATATGCAGTATGGGCAGTAGATTTACAGGATATGGACAAATCAAATCATCCCCTGTACATACTGCAATTTAATGGCGGGAAGTCAGATTGTCGAGATGGAAAGACGGGCATACATGCACTTAACATAAAACTTATTGAACTCTCAAAAAGAAAGAATCAAAACTCTAAGAAAAATAACTAAACAATTCTCATGCATTAAAAATGGAGAGAACTTTGGAAGATCAATTCAAGAGTTCCAACGTAAGAAGCAAGGGAGTGAAAAGACTTTCATTTAAGTGTTGTGTGTATGTGAGATCAAGAACCAAGATCATACTTTGAAGAAGCTTTCATCAATTCTCATTCAAAGATCCAACATAATCGTCTTGTTGAGTTCCACGTTGATTATCCACAATCAACAATAAGCACGAAAAATATTCCACAAACTATTTTGTTTCTCAAATAGTGGTTCCATAGCAGTTACTCCTTAGCATTAACTTAATATTGGAATATTCTTGTCTGATCTAGGGCTTTTAATGTTTGGTTCATTGAATTATCTCAAATCTGTCTATTATCTCATTGTCACTACCATATTCATTTGTCTGCTTCACATTTATCAAAGAGAATCATAGTCAAACTCTCTATAAATATCTTTCCTTAACCTTTGCTTCCATGAAAAGAGTCTATTCACCGCCGCCCTCTAAACTCACTTTGGGGCCTATACATCCTTCAGTAAAGGCCAATCCACTATTGCTTCGATCTTCTTGGGATCAAACTCCACTCTAGCCCCTGAGATAAGATGGCCTAGGTAGTGGAGTTCCTCCTATACAAAATCACACTTAGACATTTAAATATAAAAATGATGCTACTCCAACTTCTCCAATGCAGTCTCCAAGTGTGCCAAACACTCCTCCATTGATTTAGAATAAATCAAGATGTCATTGAAGAACACCAATATGAATTTCCGCAAGAAGGGCTTGAAAGTCACATTCATGGCAGCTTGGAAAGTAGAAGGGGCATTTCACAAACCAAATGACATCATGAAATATTCATAGTGCCCTGAATGCATCCAGAATGCTGTCTTGTGAACATCTTCCTTTCTCATGCGGATTTGGTGGAATCTAGCCCGCAGATCTGGCTTGGTGAAAACACATGCACGATGCAACTCATTCAACATCTGATCAACTATAGCGATAGGAAATCGTGCCTTCATAGTGGCTTCGTTCAAAGCTTGGTAGTCGGTGCAGAACCTCCATGTTCCATCTTTCTTCTTTCAGATAAAACTGGAGAAGAGAATGGACTTTGGCTTAGTTGTATTAGCCCATTCTTTAACATCTCCTCAACTTGCCTTCTTATTTTGTTTTTTTGAAAAGTGAGCATATCTTGTAATGACCTGTGTTTAGGGTTCTGGGAGATAGTCATGTGATGGAATACAGATCGAGAGATGTGAATATCAGTATGACGACATATGCGTCAAATAGAGAGTTTTGACTGTGAATGGGCCCGATTTGGAGTCAGAGCCTCAAAAGGGTAATTTTGTGATTTTAATGAATTAAATGTGAGCAAGTATAAATAGGGCAATGAAGAACCCAAATCCCTAAGTGTCTTACGTGCTTGCCTTTCTAGAGAGACAAAGAGAAGAGGAAAGAGAAAGAGAAGGGGAAAAGTTAAATTGACAATCTAGAGCTCAAAGCGACCAAAGTTGAGGTAGGGATTCATTCTTCTCACTTCTATGTCATTGATTATGCTTGCTAGAGTAGCTAAAACATGTGAATTAACTCCCAATTCGTGGAATTGGAAGTATGAACCCTGAAGTTTGAGAAACTCGATTTATGTTGTCTTGGTATGAATTAATGTTGTTTTGGTAGCCTAAGATTGTTAGGATGAGTTAGAAAGCCATTTGTGGGATGAATTAGTGTTTAAAAATAGAGATTTAAGGGGTATAATTGGGCTTCGAGACGAAACCAGGAAGAACGCAGTTGACAGTTCGCGACTGGGGAACTACTCGAGGCTTGCTTCGAGTAGAGCTTCGAGTAGAGTGTGGCGTCGAACATAGTTTCGAACAGTCTCAACCAGGGTGTCTCGAGTAGTTGGGCAGTGCATTTTCCCGTTTTACTGGACTAGACCATTTACATTGTAACCATTATGCCTCCACATTTAAGTATTATACTTAAAATGTTATACTTAAGTTATAATATAAATAAGAAAATACCCCTCATTTGGATTCAAAGAAAAATACTAGAAAATCAAATTCTCATTCCTTCAAAATGTGAAAAATGGGATTTAGTGTAAAATCCCGGAAATATGCAGTTTTTTGTAGTGGTGACTTTTTGGAAAGTGGGGTTAGACCTCTCAGAAAAATCCCCAAAAATCAAATTATATTAGTTATGGTATGGGGAGCCAATGACGGGACTTTTTATTTCAAGAAAATAGCTTCTACGAAAATCCTCTCTCTTGGTCAAGACATGAGGATAGATTTTTGAAGATTGGCCTTTGTTACAGAGAAAGTTGTGAGCCCCAGTGGTCATGTGGGCTTGCGAGGCTACTGTTGAGGGCCTAAGAGGTGAGATTTGTTTGAAGCGTAAGAGGCTATTGTACTTGAGAGGTAATACTATACCTGCAAGGTAATACTGTACCTGAGAGGTAATATTGTGCCTGAGAGGCAATGTTGTGCCCGAGGGGTAATATGATGCCTGAGAGGCAATATGATGCTTAAGAGACAATACGATACCTGAGAGGCCATATTATTCATAAGAGGAAATACTGTGTATGAGAAGTAATACTGAGCCTAGTGAGGCCATGTGATTGACCCGTATAAATTGTGTCTATAGGTTTTGCAGCAAGTGCACTGGTCAAGTAATAAAATGGAGTATTAAGACTCCGGTTGTCGAACCCACAGGGAGGTAGCTAATGCTGTTAAGCAGCAAGCACTAAGCTAAAAAGTTGAATTTATGTCTGGACAATTGATTTTTGTTGTGCAAATAATTTGAATTCTGAATAGCTAAAGCAAAAGTGATTAAATCAAATTGTTGGCAAGCAATTGGTATAGAAATTTTAGTGATTAAGGATCTAGGGTCACAATGTTTACCACCCAATGGATTGTAATAATCTAAATTATGGCTCTTGTTTTTGATTTATGTTCTACTTTATGTTCATGTTGATTATCTCCTACCTATCTTACATTTGGTCCATGCTAAGATAGATTTAAAGATTTTATCCCATTTGGTCCATGTGAATAAAAATGATCAAGATAGATAAACAATCTAATAGTTGTAGACTTGGTCCGTCATACAACATTAAATCTAATTCACTAGTGTTCCACCCTAGACAAGGGCTAAGATTACCTAATTATGCATAAATCAGGCATTTGCTTTTATCCAAGTGAATTAAACAAGAACTGAATTTCATTTTATTGAACAACCATAACCAAACTGATTATAATATATTGGAGGCTACATTGCTCTCCTAGACTAACAAAACTACTCCATAATCATAACAAAAGCAATAGAAATTACAAGAAAGAACATGATTACAGTACCAGGACAATAAAGGAAGAACCCAAGATGAACCAGGACTCCGGCCTCCAAAGACTCCGGCGTCTGCTGCCCAAAATCACTCCTCTCCAACTCCAGTGTTGCCAAGGACAATCCGATCTTTCAGCAATGGCTATAGCTCTTTTTCAGAACTCAGATCAAATTCTCTAACTCAAGATGATTTACAATGCCTCCCAAGCCCCCTATTTATAAGATTTAGTGGGCCAAATTAGGGTCACAAAAGGTGTGCCCTAATTATAAATGTGGTCGTAGCCAAAACGACGTCGTTTTGGTTATTGACACTATTCGACGTTCTAGGCTCAATAAAACTCAAACTACACCAAATTTGACCCCAGTTCTTTAGAGGAAAATGTTTAAAACAACAAAACACATCATTTGGAGCTCAAAACTGCCTGCACACGAGAATGCACATGAGAAGGTCCTTTTCGCGTGCAGCTCCAAATCATCCCAAATTTGCTCCAAAGCTTCATTAGGACTTGTAGAAAGCATCCATGCATTAAACTCCTTGCACGTGAGAAACACCTTTTCGTGTGCACCTTCATTTTGCTCTTATTTTGCTTCCATCTTCTTCCTATAGCTTCCTCTTGAGTGTATGGAGTGATCTAGCCAAGGTGTGTGGGAAAAAGTTGCTCCAAAACCTTCCAAAACCACTCAAAAAGTACAACTATACACCAAATAAGGTCTTCCTATGGGTGAGAGCAAATATAAGCAAAATACCATGAAAATAGGCTCAAAACATACTTTAAAACACCTAAATATGGCATAGGATAACGGCATAAATGCGCGTTATCAAATTGCCCCACACTTGAACCTTTGCTTGTCCTCAAGCAAAAAAGAAACAAACACATAGTCAAACTGAAAAGAAAGAATAAACTAACAAACAAGAGAGGCATGGTTTCCCAAGACATACAACTCTATCATGATGAAGTAGACATTCCAGTAGCTAAAATGAATCACAAATTAATCTAAACATGCCCTTACTATCAAGTCCAACAACCATGTAATATCATTACTAACAGTTCAGATAGAAGCAAACATGCAAGGATAAAATGAAACTTAGCTCCCCCTGAAAGTCCTCACCAAGGTTAGAGCAGCCTCACTCAAGTATAACTTTCTTTTCTCTCTTCTCATGCCTTACTATCAATGCCTAACAGCTAAGGATCTACTCTTACACTTGCTACTAGCTATTGATTAAGTTTTTGCTAAGTAAACATGAGAGGTCCCCATTGTGCTCGTCAAGGAAAACAGACCCTGTATTATACTTTTTGCAACTCACACACTTTGCTTTGCTCAATGAACTCACACTCTACTCTAATGACTGATAAAACTCATCTTGAGCCAAAGAATTAAGCTCAACATTCTAAATAAACACAACTCAGCCATTATGGCTTTTATTCTGCTAAAACCTTTTTTTTAACACACTTCTTTTAAATAATAACCTTACAAGGTTGTATTTTATGCTCTCCCTTGATGGATTATTCACTCTGCTATTTTCCTCACACAACCCTTTTATTGCACATAAACAGCAATAGTTTTTTTTTTAAACAAGAACTGAAACACTTGAATCACTAACACCATACACCAAAACACTGAGCCACGAACAGGTACTTCTTATGCCTAAGTAACTCCAACCATTAAATAGCTAGTAATGAATATTAAGAGCAAATTGGTAACCCAATAACCCATAAAATACACTCAAAGGCAAGATAATGGTGCTATCAAAAAGTATATGTCTATTCTACACTCCATTTCAAGGTTGACAAAGCTCATCCTAACATAATATGCTCAACTTACTATTCAAATGTCAGCTCTAAAATCATGGTGATATCATACAAGAAGTAAAGACATGCTTAACTAACTTATAACACACCTTAACGATTGAAACATCTTTATCACAACAAGATACTAAGGTGGTCAATATAGTCAACTAGAATTACATACCCTTGTAGCCATGCACCTCACAGGCAAAACATACATTCACAGAAAAAATATAAAAAACAAAGCATGCATGCAAACAAACAAGCAACCGGTTCAAGGGAAATCGCCCCCCCCCCACACACACACTTAAACGATGCGATGCCCTCAAAGCATGGGAAAAGGAAAAAGGAAGAAGACCTTTACCGGTTGGTGGGTACGCTGTAATAGAAGATAACATGGGCCACCATTCTCCTAAGACGTGCGACAAAGTCAGCAGATGTTTCTCCTGTGAGTGCCCAAGTATCCTTATGCTGCAACAGAGCTATCACATAATAGCACACAAAAATCCCACAACTGAATTGATCAGGCTGTTGGGGAAGCTCCATTTCATTGAAGTGCACCAGAGGAAACTTGGATTTCAATAGCCCTTCTTTTCTGAGTGCATTTTGGAGTTTTTTCAAGAAACCATGGGTGAGCTTCTTCTTTCGTGTGGAAAACCCATGGGCTTGGCTCGGATTATAAAGGACGGCATAGCCCACACTCAAGTCCAACTGCAAGAGGACGAAGTGTCAATCCAGGAGGACCGGTATAAGAACCTCATGGACCTGGTGCCAAGAGTGATGTCCTTTTGCTGCTCCATTCATCTGCCGGCAGAAAATGTGCTCCTCCAACGGCTGCTCATATATCTCGCACAACATGATGGAGGTGTACTGAGCCATAAGGTAATTGTTGGGCTCCGCCTCCACCATTTGTTGCATCGTACAGCAGAATAAGTCAACATCATCAGAAGATAAGTACTCATCAGCTAGGATACGCTGCAAATAGGATAACGTGAAGACTTCGGAATCACGCGTAAAGCGCGCTTGCAAGGTGGCTCCGTAAGTAAACTGCTGAAAAGCAGCTGTGGCATCAGCAGTGGAGAGGGCCGGATGGAGATGAATGTAGATGGGCTCCCCTAGGTTATCTTCCTGGGGAGCTTCTGATGACGCGCCAGATCACCATTGCAACGCCTGGATTAAGGGAACAAGGGCCTGTGAAGAGTTGGGCCCTGTTGGTGGTGTGAAATAAACGGGAGCTGCTGGAGGAAAGGGTGAAGCGGTGTAGGGCTCCGCCTCTTGCGGATACTGTGGATACTCCGGTGTCTCTTCGCTATGTGCAGCGGGATACTATACCAGGAGGTGACCGTGCGTCAAATGGATCCTCCACAGGAGGTGTAGGAGTTTTCTTCTTCTTCTTCTTCCCCAGGGCCTTCCAGATCTTACCGAGCAGACCTTTGACTTCCTTCTGCTCCTTGAGGATGAGAGTTGGATTTTTCTTTAGCAGCCCGATCTCCTGAACGGTTTCCGCCTGTGCCTCCTGTAGTTAAGCAGTTTGCCTACGTAAGTCTTAATAAGAAGCAGCAGGAGTTGGCTACGGGGCTTCCCATGGCCGGGCAGAGGGACGAGAGGTGGCTTGTTGGTCATGAGCGATGTACTCGAGCAACTCCTCCAGCTAAAGTCTTGTGATGTGGCCATTAGTGAAGGCCCAGTTAAGAACGTCAGCTTCACTGATAACTTGGCCACTGACGCCTTGGAAGAAGTTGTAAACTTCCTCCTTGTGAACGTTGAATTGCATGTACATGGCAGTCAATTGGAAGATGTCTTTGGGCGGGCATTCATGGGAGTAGAGGTGTCCCTAAACCGCTCAGTGGGTCGCTCCATATGCACTCTGTGACGTGAAGGCTGTGGAGCGATGTGGATACTATCTCCCCATTTACCCTTGTAGCTAACTCCTAAGGCACCCTCTGGATGGAGAACTCGTAACCGCAGGTTATCCGAGAAAACAGTGGGGACTACTTGAGCACTAAGATGACCATATTGATATTGCAGAAGCATGTTAAGTAGTCGACCATATAAGCATTTGTGAATGTCTCGTTTCCACAATTTAAAAATTTCAGCAGCCCAATCAATGTGTAACTGACGATCGATGCAAAACATAAACTCCAAATGGGACTTCGGGACTGAGTCTACGCCACTAGTCTGTAACAATAAGCACCTCCCTACCAAATTGGCAAGGCAACGGTATTTCCTATGAAATCCGTTTTTAGTAAATTGCCGACGTCTCCCAAATTCCTTGTTATACTATAAAGCTCTATCATAATCTCCTAAGTTCAAATCAGGTATTGCATGCATGGGATTTGGCAGATCAAAGCAGTCTCTCAACATAGCAGGGGAAATAGAAATTAAGACACCTTGAACCTCCCCAATTATCTCATCATCTTCCTCATTGACGTAGACTAAATTATAAAAGTCTAACATGGCAGGGTAATATAGATCACTGCGAGTGCATACTAACCTTCTCAGACCCAAAGCTTGCAGCTTGGTCATAACTTCTTCAGTCCAGTCAAGCGTGGAGGACTCCAGGATCTCCCAATCAAGCACATTCCCCACGAAGATCGTGTCGGCTTCTGTTGGACCCCATTTTGTCCGAGTTGGACATACTAACCCCATTTGATATACCTTTCTGCCCATGCTATATACCTTGTTGAACAGGTCCACAATGATCCCATACTTCCAAGGAATGGTTTGGAATTGATGTTAGCCCCAATTTGCACGAGATGGATACAATTGACACGGATGGGGGAGTCTAAAATTAATGACTTCTGCTATAAGTCCTTGAAGCGCCCCAAGACCAACACCAGGTGATAGAGGATGAAAATTGGAGATTAACGCACTTGACCGAGCTCAAATCGGACTTAAATGAAGAAGTTCTGGCCAAAACAACTTTCGTTGGAAAAAGTTAAACTTGCTAAAAGACGGTCAATGCCCCTGGTCAAACTGCCCGAAAAAGTGATCATGCGAAACTCTCCAAAATGTCTATGTAGGCGAATACGGGTCTTCCCAAACAATCCCTAAAAGGTTGTCCATTTTTGCATTGCGGGTAAGGGTAAAAAGGTAATTAAAAAAAACTTCGAGGTTGACCGTTGACCGTTGACCTGCCGACACTCTGACCTTCAACTCGCCACCTCGACCCATTGACCTTCGAAGCCTCGAAGCCCCGAAGCCTCGAAGCCTCGAAGCCTCGAAGCGTCGAAGAGTCGAAGCCTCGAAGCCCCACTACCGACACTCCGACCTATGACTCGCCCCTTCGGACTTTCGAACCCTGTGAAGATGCGACGCCTCGAGACTTATGACGACAGGACTTACGACGCCAGGACTTGCGATGCCTTGACCTGCGAACCTCCGACCTTCGACCCTTCGACCCTTGACCCTCGAAGCCCCGCTGCCGACACTTCGACCTTCGACCCTTTGACCCTGGACACGTGAGGCCTATAAACCTTTGACCTGCCGACACTTCGACCTTCGACCTGCCGACACTTCGACCCGTTGACCGTTGACCTTCGCCGCACTGAAATTTCGACCCACTGAAGCTTCGACCCGGCCGACACTCCGACCTGCCGACACATTGACCTGCCGACACTCCGACCTGCCGACACTTCGAGCCTCTGACCCATTGACCTTCGCTGGTTGGCGTTTCTCGCTGGCCTTTTTTTTTACTGGCTGTTCACGAGACCCGTCCTCTGCACTGGCCACCTGACAAAGAATCAAGTTTGCAATGACCCTGTCAGTCACATGTGCTAAAATACAAATTCAAAAGGCAATCAGGAGCTGCCCTGTTTTCCGCACAAGCTGTCCACCCGACAAAGCATCAAATCTGCAAATTAAAATACTGCATCAATAATACAGCATTTAATGCTGTAATTAATGACAGTCCAGCTAAAAGGTTTCCGCCAGCCCTTTAAGATGCAGTCGTCCGTCCTTGCGCAAAAACAAGAAAAAAAAAAGGAAAAAAGAAGGGACCGATCATTGAAAAAACCTGCTACCACTACACCCCAGCCGTATCATCAAAAAACGCCCCAGCCTCCTCCCTGCAAAAAAAAAAACACCCAGAGAGCCGTCATCGTTGGAAAAAACCTGCTACCATTCCTCATCCTAGCGCAAACAGAGAGATTCAAAACCTAGAAAAAGAGAGAGATTCAAAACCCAAAAAAGAGAGGATTACGTCCAGCCTTTCTGACTATTCTGCTAGTCTGTATATCCAATCTTTCTGCCATTCTGCTAGTCTTTTTGAGATTCAAAACCCAAACCCAAGAAGATCACCCAGTTTTTCTGCTATTCAGCAATCAAAATCGTCCCTTCATCCTCATCCCCTCTTTCTCGTTATAGTTATCTTTCTCCCAGTAAAAGAAAAAACACAAAAACAACTCCAACTTCAGCCCTCTCTTTCTGCGTTTTCATCAAACAAAAAAAAAACACAAAAGACACCAATCCTTTTCCAGTCCCCTACTTCTCACGCTCACCTTCCTTATTTCTAGTCGCCAAAAAATCTCAAACCCAAAAAAATACATCACTCCAATCTTCAAATACCAAGAAATCCTCCTCACAAAGCTCGCCGTCAAATTTGTTGGTTCTAAGCAAGTGATTATCAGCGCCGACAGGAGCTCAAACGGAAGATTGGTGTTGCAAGCCCTAAAGTCGGTTCAGCCCTTATTTCTTCATTACTTTTCAGCTTACTTACATTAATATTTGATGTAATTCTTAATATTTCCCTGTATTTCTTTTTCTTTTACTTGTTGCATTGTGTTTTTCCTTGTATTTCCCTTTCCTTTGTATATGTGTATGTTGTAATATGTAAAGTATAGCAAACAAAAAAAAAACAAAGAAAGAAAAAGAGAGAGAGCAAAGGGAGGCATGAAGAAAAAGTGGGTCGTTTTGATTTATGGATGTCACAATCACACACATCACTTTATATGTTATTGTGTTAGTTTCAAAGTTTTATCCTTGCAAAAAAAAAACAAAAAAACAAAAAAAAAAACGTTTTCAAAACCACAAAAAAATGCATTTCAAGTCAAAAAACAAAGGGAAAAGAAAGCATCTAAAAAAATGCACGTTTCCATATTTAGGAGTTCCAATTCCATTTAAAACACAAAGCAAAAAAAACATGTTTTACCTTCCAAAAACAAAAAAAAAAGACAAAAGAAAGCAAAACCAAAACAAAACGTTTTTACAAAACATAAAAAAATGTTTTCTAACCCAAAAAACCAAAAAAAGGGGAAAATAAAAAACCAGTTTTTAGGATTTAAATTTTCAAAAGAAAAACCAAAACCGACATCAACCTGTAGGATCTCATTCTTTACTTCAAACAAAAACCCAAAACTTTTAGGATTCCCTTTAGGGATTTAGGGTAAATCAATTTTAACCGTAACTTTGATAAATAACTTAGCCAAATAAAAATCATAGACTTTTTAGGAAACTTAACCTAGTCATGACAGTACAAATAAAATAAAAACCTTCTCCTCCTAAATTAGATACCGAAAGGGCGCTGTAGGGGTGCTAATCCTTCCCTACACGTAACCAACTCCCGAACCCTTCTCTGATAACGCAGACCACACATTTAAACTACTCAAAGTAGAGGGTATCCAACTGTACCCCAAAAACAGTTGGTGGTGACTCTAAAATTTCTCACCATTGGTCTAGTTTGAGCTCACCCCAAACGAGCCCGGACGAAAACCAGTGATGACAGCTTCTCTCAGTGCCGAAGGCATAGAGGTGGCAGAGGCTTCAGGACTGCCTTCTCCTTGGTGGGCTCTCCTTGTGCGCACCATGACTTCTAACTCAGAAAGGAATTTGCTCTCAGCAGGAAGGAAGAGGAAAGTATGAGATGTGATCAACCTGGGTTTAGCATCCTTCTTCCTGAACAGGTATCTCAAGGCAACGTGGTCGGTGTAGACAATTACCTTAGTTCCCAATAAATACGACCAAAATTTATCATAAGCAAACACCATAGCGAGTAACTTATTCTCTATAGTAGTGTAATTGAGCTAGGCCTCATTGAGTGTGCGACTGGCATAATATATTGCCCTGAAAACCTTGTCCCGCTTCGGCCCAAGCACCGCTCCGAATGCAAAGTCCTTGGCATCACATATCAGTTCAAAAGGTTGATTCCAATCTGGAGCCACAATTACTGGTGTTGAGATTAATCTCTCCTTTAGCTCAGTGAAGGCATATAGGCAATCCTCAGAAAAAATGAAAGGTGTGTCCTTTTCCAATAGCATGCTAAGGGGCTTTGCCACTTTAGAAAAATCTCTGATAAAGCGTCGGTAAAACCCAGCATGACCCAAGAAGCTTCGGACACCCTTCACATTCAGCGGCGGAGGTAAACTCTCAATAGTAGAGATTTTTGATCTATCTACCTCCAGCCCAGCAGCAGAAACTTTATGGCCGAGGACGATCCCCTCTTTGACCATAAAATGACACTTTTCCCAGTTCAACACCAGGTCTTTTTCCTCACAACGGATTATTACCGTTTCCAAGTTCTTTAAGCATGTGGAGAAGGAGGACCCAAATACTGAGAAGTCGTCCATAAACACCTCCATTATATCCTCCACTAATCCCTGGAAGATCACCATCATACACCTCTGAAATGTAGTAGGTGCATTACATAGACCAAACGGCATCCTTTTGAAGGCAAACGTGCCAAACGGGCATGTGAACGTTGTCTTCTCCTGATCCTCTGGCGCCACCGCAATCTAATTGTAGCCTGAATAACCATCGAGGAAACAGTAGTAAGGGTAGCCTGCTAACCGGTCCAACATTTGATCAATGAAGGGCAGTGGGAAGTGGTCCTTGCGAGTTGCTGTGTTTAATTTGCGGTAGTCAATACAAACACGCCACCCTGTCACTGTCCGGGAAGGAATGAGCTCATTTTTCTCATTTATGATAACAGTCATACCTCCCTTCTTTGGAACCACATGCACTGGACTCACCCATGGGCTGTCGGAGATAGCAAAGATAATACCAGCTTTTCTCCACTTGAGAATTTCTTTGCCTATAACCTCCTTCATTGCAGGATTAAGCCTGCGCTGTCGTTCAACAGTGGGCGTGTGAGTCTCCTCCACCAAAATTTTGTGCATGCAGATTGCTAGACTGATCCCTTTAATATCATCAATACTCTATCCCAAAGCCTTCTTATGACTTTTGAGTACCCTCAATAGTTGCTGGCTTTCTTCAGCAGCTAGTGATGCAACAACTATTACTATTACCTTCCTGTTGAATCTAAAAATTCATATTTTAGATGTTCAGGGAGTTGTTTCAGTTTTGGAAGTTGTTCTTTAAGTGTAGAAGGTTTTTCGAAAGTTGAAGGTTGCTCCTCAACTTGCTCAACCACATCCAATTCTTCTTCCTTGCTTAGTTCAGCAAATTCAACCTGCTGCAGTTCATGGTCAAGGCTCTCGGTGACTATGTTCTCTTCAAAGTATTCTTCCATGAAGTTTGCTATGTCATCCACCCAAAAGCAGCTTGAATAGTCATCCCGCCTTCTCATTGATTTCTCCATATTAAATACCATGGCCTCTTCATCCACACGAAGAGTCAGCTCTCCTGAACTCACATCAATGAGTGCACGGCCTGTTCTCAGAAATGGCCTGCCCAAAATGAGCTGCACTCCTCTATCCTCTACCATATCTAGCACTACAAAGTCCGCAGGGAAAATGAACTTATCCACCTTCACTAACACATCTTCTATGATCCCCTCTGGCTTCCTAATAGATCTGTCAGCAAACTGCAGGGAAATGGATGTGGGCTTCATCCCTTTCAAGCCTAATCTTCTGTATATTGACTTTGGAATTAAATTTATACTTACCCCCAAATCGTAAAGAGCTTGCTCCAAGTGTGAGCTCCCGATCGTGCAGGACAACGTGAAACTACCCGGATCTTTAAGCTTTGGTGGTAGCTTGTGCTGCACCACAGCACTAATCTCATTGGTCAGTGCTACCGTCTCGCAATCTTCATAGCGTCTCTTGTTGGACAACAAGTCTTTTAGTAATTTGACATACTTGGGCATCTGCTCTAAAGCTTCAACGAAGGGAATGTTCACTTCCAACTTCTTGAACATCTCCAAAAATTTGCAGAACTTAGCATCCATCTTTTGCTTCCTTAGCCTCTGAGGATAAGGCATAGGAGGCTGATAAGGTGCTGGCTTTACATTTTTAGGCTGACTAGTTGCCACCTTCTCTTGCTGCCCAGCACTGCTCTCTGCCCTTTCTTCTTTGTTATCCTTTGTTGATTCTGCCTCAGTATTTTGTTCTCCATGATCAATTGAGGTTTCCTCTCTTTCTTTAGGCTGAAGCTCTTTCCCACTTCGGAGCATAATAGCCTTACAGTGCTCTCTTGGGTTAACTTCAGTGTTGCTTGGGAAACTGTTGATGAAGAGGGTTTCACTGCATTTGCTAGCTGACCTATTTTTTGTTCTATATTCTTCATAGTTGTTCCTAGGTCTTGAACAGAGGTGGTCAGGGATTCAATTCGTGTTTCTCCTCTGCTTAATTGGTCAGTTGCCTGCTTAGCAAATTGGTAGAAAAAATTCCTCATTTCTTCATCTTTAGCTTTCTCTTTGTCCTCCTCCTTCTGCTGTGGAGGTCTTTGAAATCCTGGAGGGAGTTGATTATTAGGTTGATATCCTTCACCATAATGTGGCACTCCATAGGTTTGAGCTTTGTTCTTCTTCTGCCACACATAAGGTTGCTGAGCACTTCCCTGCCCTTGCTGATTCTGATAATTATTTGAGGATCCAAAATTATGATATTGGCGTTGATAACCACCTTTGTTTCTAATATACAAGGCATCCTCCTGAGCTGGGTCTGATATGCCATCTCCTCTAGTACTTTGTTCTACTCTCCCTTCCATCCGTACAGACATGACTGACATTTGTTTAGCCAGCATGTTCATCTTTTTGGTTAACTCATCAAGCTGATTTGAGTTGGACACCGTAGCTATAGACTCTGATTTGGAATGTGTTTTTCTGTCAGTAGACCATTGGCAATTTGACATTGCCATCCTCTCAAGCAACTCCACTGCATTTTCCGGTTCCATCATCATGAAGGCGCCACCAGCGGCTGCATATACCATGTTTCTGATTGAAGGTTGCAGACCCATGAAGAAAGACTCTACCTGCAACCATTCCGGTCTTCCATGGTTAGGGCAACGCCTAACCAAGTCCTTAAACCTCTCCCATGCTTCATAGAGAGATTCATCAGTGTGCTGGCTGAATTGACTTATTTGGCTCCTCAGGTGCATCATTCTTGTAGGCGGGAAGTATTTGGAAAGAAATCTCTCCACCATTTGACCCCAGGTAGTAATGCTCCTGCCGGTAATGACTGGAACCAGCCCAGCGCTCTATCCCGCAACGAAAAAGGAAAGAGTCACAGCTTTATCGCGTCATCTCTTACACCATTGATTTTGATGGTGTCGCATATTTGCAAGAATCTCACTAGATGATTGTGAGGATCATCCAATGCTGATCCTCGAAATGCTTCTTGCCCAACCATCTGCAGTAGCGCAGGCTTTAGCTCAAAGTTATTTTCTTGGACCGGCACCCTTCTAATGCCTGAGTACTCATCTGACAGTGTAGGTCTAACATAATCCATGAAGGTCCTAGGCTGATAACCTCCTTGGCCGTTGTGTCCCTGATTTTCTCTTGCTCTGTTTTCAGCCATAATTTCTTCACACAAGGTATTTAAGCCTTCCAACTGTTGTTCAACTGCAACTAATACCCTCTAAGCCGTTCGCTGCTCTCGCAACGTCCGTTCGATTTTGGGATCGTATGGCAATAAGTCACCCCTGGTGTGACGCATACACAGAGGAATTTTCTCACACACCTATGGTGCACCCCTGAAAAATGGCAAAAACAGAGAAATACCAGGTAACACCGCACTAGAAAAATAAAAGAAATTAAAAATCCAGATCACAAATAAACTTAAGCACCTAATGTCACTTAATCCTAACAACGTTTGGCTTGCCTCCCCGGAAACGGCGCCAAAAACTTGACCAGTATAAATTGTGTCTATAGGTTTTGCAGCAAGTGCACTGGTCAAGTAATAAAATGGAGTATTAAGACTCCGGTTGTCGAACCCATAGGGAGGTAGCTAATGCTGTTAAGCAGCAAGCACTAAGCTAACAAGTTGAATTTATGTTTGGACAATTGATTTTTGTTGTGCAAATAGTTTGAATTCTGAATAGCTAAAGCAAAAGTGATTAAATCAAATTGTTGGCAAGCAATTGGTATAGAAATTTTAGTGATTAAGGATCTAGGGTCACAATGTTTACCACCCAATGGATTGTAATAATCTAGATTATGGCTCTTGTTCTTGATTTATGTTCTAGTTCATGTTCATGTTGATTATCTCCTACCTATCTTACATTTGGTCCATGCTAAGATAGATTTAAGGATTTTATCCCATTTGGTCCATGTGAATAAAAGTGATCAAGGTAGATAAACAATCTAATAGTTGTAGACTTGGTCCGTCATACAACATCAAATCTAATTCACTAGTGTTCCACCCTAGACAAGGGCTAAGATTACCTAATTATGCATAAATCAAGCATTTGCTTTTATCCAAGTGAATTAAACAAGAACTGAATTTCATTTTATTGAACAACCATAACCAAACTGATTACAATATATTGGGGGCTACATTGCTCCCCTAGATTAACAAAACTACTCCATAATCATAACAAAAGCAATAGAAATTACAAGAAAGAACATGATCATAGTACCAGGATAATAAAGGAAGAACCCAAGATGAACCAGGACTCCAACCTCCAAAGACTCCGGCGTCTGCTGCCCAAAATCACTCCTCTCTAACTCCAGTGTTGTCGAGGACAATCCGATCTTTTAGCAATGGCTATAGCTCTTTTTCAGAACTCAAATTAGATTCTCTAACTCAAGATGATTTACAATGCCTCCCAAGCCCCCTATTTATAGGATTTAGTTGGCCAAATTAGGGTTACAAAAGGTGTGCCCTAATTATAAATGTGGTCGCAGCCAAAATGACGTCGTTTTGGTTAGTGACACTATTCGACGTTCTAGGCTCAATAAAACTCAAACTACACCAAATTTGACCCCAGTTCTTTAGAGGAAAATGTTTAAAACAACAAAACACATCATTTGGAGCTCAAAACTACCTGCACACGAGAATGCACATGAGAAGGTCCTTTTCGCGTGCAGCTCCAAATCAGCCCAAATTTGCTCCAAAGCTTCATTAGGACTTGTAGAAAGCATCCATGCATTAAACTCCTTGCACGTGAGAAACACCTTTTCGTGTGCACCTTCATTTTGCTCTTATTTTGCTTCCATCTTCTTCCTATAGCTTCCTCTTGAGTGTATGGAGTGATCTAGCCAAGGTGTGTGGGAAAACGTTGCCCCAAAACTTGCCAAAACCACTCAAAAAGTACAACTATACACCAAACAAGGTCTTCCTAGGGGTTAGAGCAAATATAAGCAAAATACCATGCAAATAGGCTCAAAACATACTCTAAAACACCCTAAATATGGCATAGGATAACAACATAAATGCGCGTTATCAGTGATGAAAGCATAATGGTTGGTTTGATACTATGGTTTGGGTCATGAGGGCTAAGGTGTCGAAGGGGCGATGAGGGTGTTCGACACTGTGAGAGCCTCATGATATGTTGACTGTTATGGTTATGGTTAGCTCATATACATACGTGTAATGTGTGAGACCTTTGGGGTCTATTATGATATGCTATGCTCGCTTGTATACTTGTGTGGGAGATCTATGTGACATGTGGGACTCTTAAGTCCTTGTGAGATGTCAATTATGTCTGGTGGCATATTTGGTGGTTGAGTTTGAGCTAAGTTAAGCTTAGTGCAGATGTACCCTTGCGTTGATATGATAGGTGGCTAAGGCCCCTTGGTTTGTGATGTACCTATTGAGTGAGGCTACGGCCTGATGAGTTTGTTGTGTTAATATGATCCCCTGAGGTATTATGGATCTTGTTTAGGATTATGGTGGACATGTTGTGTCCTTGGGTTGATAGGTTATCCCGATGATTTGATTTGTTGATAATCTTATTTTGGATTGTGGGGAACATACTGAGTCCTGATGTGGAAAGGATGTCCTAGTGTAATGTTGTATTGATGGGATGTTGTGAGGCTTCTGATGACAAGTGGTAGAGACCCCTGAGATGTTATGCTGGTGTTAGAGTTTGTTTGTCCACAGGAAGGTGTTCCATGATATCGAAAGTCCTCTCAACCTGAGGTAGTCGAGTGGCGTGTCTTGCAGAGCGACAATATTAGATTGGAATGCCTATCCCTTGGCACTTAGTGATGGCACCAGTATGCTGTGAGAGCTGTCTAGAGAGTTGGATGTTAAAAAAAGGAATTTATTCCCTGATTTTAGTTTACCTCAGGCTGCATCTTGACATTTGTTGTCTACATGGGTGTGCATTGAGCATGTATTACATGGAGGGTGTAGAGTAATAGGATCCTTACTGAGCTATGGTTGCTCACCCTTCCTGTTGTGTTTATTTTTTGTCTGTTTTAAGTGCATACAAGAGCTAAGAGATTCACCAGAGTTGGAGAACTTGTGTGTGTTTGCTTATTTTATTGGATTGGAAAAACTATGATGTAACCCCGTGGGGGAAAGAACATGTATGTATGCGTGTTTGTACTGTGATTTGAAATGAGATTTTTGTGTATGGGTGATATGATTTAGGGACGGCACCTGTGCTAAGGTCCCTTTATTGGTGTTATCACCAATCCCTTGTCCCTTTGGATGCGGGCATGGGAATTCACTAACCGATTTTTGCGGGTCGGAAATTCGGGTTGTGACATATCTGTAGGGAGGGACATTCACTAGCTTCGTCTCATCTTTCAAAATAATGCGATGGTCGCTCAATCAAGAAAAAGCCAGGCTATTAAGCATCTTTATAACTTGTTGGTGTCTGCCTAAGGCCTCCTATTCCTTCTTAGGAAACTTTTGCAAGTCCTCTTGAAGTTCAAAAGAACCCTTGTCTCCCCCAGCTCACTCCCCACTAGTCAATACTGCATAAAACTGGGCACCACCCTTGAATAACTTCTCAATTGCCGAGGCCTCACATTGCTTGATCTCCTTGGAAGGTAGGGCTGCCCACTTCCTCTTACGGCCTCTAAGCTTGAACTTCATGCTCATAACTTCAAAGTCAGTAACCACCTTCCCAATGCTCATGAGCCAAGCATTGCCTAAAACCACATCAACACCTATTAATGTGAGCAAATGTAGGTCAATAGTAATCCTAACTCCCTATCTTCACATGAGGAATAACCTTTGTACTCTGAAGCATCTCCTTATTAGCCACCTTAACCTCTAATACATCAATGGTCGCTCCACACAGCCCAATCTTCCTCACAATATCAGCATTAATGAAATTATGAGTATAGCAAGAATCAACTAATAGAGCAACCTCATACTCACCAATCCAGGCCATAAGCCTCATTGTCAAAGGCATTGAAACTCCAGTCATAGCATTAAGTGACACCTCAGCCTTACTCATGAGTTCTTCCATTTTAGTTATGCTTAGTTCTCCTTCTTTAGATGTGTTTTACTTGAATCTTGAATCATGAACAGCTTCCCAGTACGACAATGATGCTTCTTGCTCAACTTCTCACCACACTTGAAGCATATACCCTTATTTATCCTCTCCTGGACCTTTTCCTTTAAAAGTTTTTTCACCTCTTTGCATTTTTTCTTGGGTTCATCCTCCATGACTCCCTTCCCTTTGGTAAAATACGTTGGTTTTAAGGATTTTTCTTCTATACTCATGTAATGACCCATGTGTAACCCGTGTGTAAGAAGTTAACCACAAACACCTTGGATGTTAGTGCATGTAAGGACCCGTACCTCGAGTTAGTCACAGTTTTGCCTTCTGAGTAGTTTTTCTAGATTTTGACCTAGTGAATGGGCTCAAATGAATTCACGTGCAAAAGGAAAGATGCTTAGAATGATGTCCTCTATCTACCACAGAAGTTTCAGGACAAACGGATGTGTATGTGAGGTGCACGTGAAATGGGTCCAATTCACGTGCAAGTGTGGTTGTCTTCTAAATGATGCAAGGAGGCTAGGGGTGAAGTTTGAGAGCATTTGGAGTGCATATGGAGTTGCACATGAATTGGGGAATTCACGTTCAAATTGGCGTGCAGCCATATTTTTGCATGGTTCCCTTGGTTTTGACATTCTAATGAACTTTCTCCAAAGGACCATGTTGAAATTCTGAGTATTTTGGCCTATATGGGTGCGGAAAGGTGCTAACTTGTGTGATCAAAACTACGTTGTTTTGATGCTGGGATTCACTTAATCAAAACTACGTCGTTTTGATGTTGTGTTGTCTATATAAGGAGGAGAAGCCCCTCGTTTTTAGGTTTAGGGTTTGTTGCTCCACCAGCCGTCGCGGAGAGAGAGAGAGGAGAGAGAGAGAGAGAGAGAGAGAGAGAGAGAGAGAGAGAGAGAGAGAGAGAGAGAGAGAGAAGGAGAGCTTCGTGGTGCCCGGAGCGTCTTGTGTGGGTGGTCGGAGTCTTGCGTGGAAGCGGGAGCAGGAGAACATACAAGGTAGGGGTTCTGTTCTTCCTAAATCCTCCTCTGTCCTAGGGTCCTAGGGCAGATTCTAGGCTACATCTGTTTATATATATATATATATGTAATCCATATAGGTGTGATCTCCTATATGGATGTTGGCCTTCAGTGGCATTTTGGTGTGATTCTGTGGATTACATGCTATATGTTCGATGAAATGCCTGTGTGAATATAGCTGTGTGTATATGCCCATTACGTGTTTGGTAATATGCCTGTGTGGCTGGACTTGTGATTTAGTGTATGTATGTATGCTGGGTGTTTGTTCTATTGCCTGAATGGTTGGGTTTGTGCACTTGTGAACGGGTGCACACCAAGTGTTTGGTTTTATGCTTGAGTGACCGTGGTGTATGTTGTGTGCCTGACTGTGGTATCTGGCCTGAAGAGGCGGTTAAACAACTTTGCCTGAGAGGCGGTTAAACCAAGGGTCGAGAGGTGGTAAACTACTTTGCCCGAGAGGCGGTTAAACCAGTGGCCTGAAGAGGTGGTTAAACTACTTTGCCTGAGAGGCGGTTAAATCATTGGCCTGAAGAGGCGGTTAAATCACTTGTGGTTTGTGTGGTGGATAATTGTGACTACTGATGTGGTTCGTTATTGTTTGTTGAGATTGTTGTAACACGACACTGCACGTGTACACATGGCATGTAGAGGCTAGGAGCATGGGATGGGTTGGGGAGACATGATCCCTACTGAGCTGTGGATGCTCACCCCTCCTACTATGGTGTGTTTTCTTGCGGAACCTACAGGCGTTAGGTGGGAACACCAAGGTGGAAGAGTTCCGTTTTGTGGCTTTGTTTTGTGTTATTTGCATTATGTAATTTTGTTGAGGCATTGTAACCCCAAGTGGGGAGATATTGTAATGAAGTTTGAAACATAATAAAGGCATGTGGTTTCAATTAAATAATTAAATGATTTTGGTTTCGAAAAAAAAATGTGAAGTGTATATTGTATTCTACCCCTTTGTCCAAACCCGGATAAAGGGAGGGTCATGTTTCGGTCTCCTCGGGTTGGAAATCTGGGGCGTGACAATATGGTATCAGAGCATGGTCTAGTTGGCCTAGGGTAGTGGGCGGACTTGGTTATCTTGGGTCTTTTGGAGGAGCCTGGAGGGACGTGCCTGATCAACACGGTCCTCTTGGAGCCTCCAAGGTGTACTTGGGGTAGTCCAGTCTTGTGGTAGGATTTGCATGCATTGGCATTAGGGCACTAGTTGCATTGGTTGTTGTATGTGAAGGTGTGGATACCTGAAAAAAAAAATTAATTGTGATAAAAGAAAAATATGAATAATGTGATAAGGTGAGAACTGTGTAACTCTGATTTTATTTGAAGTACCTTGAGCATGACTACAAGGAAAGGTCCTTGCTTAATTGAACTGTGTGCTTGTGGAATGGCTGCTAGTGCAATGTGGTTTAATGAGAACTGAAATGTGTGCAGTGTGTGTAATTGCATGGATAAAAGGTTTGAACATGATAAAGTTTCAATTGTGCAACTCTGAAATTTTGTGATGGTTCGAGCATGAAAACATGGAAAAGAATTTGTGGTATTGAAACTGAGTGCTTGCGAACGTGAAGCTTGTGAAATGTGAACTGTTAATAAAATAAAATAATAATAATCAAGAAAGAAATAAATAAATAAATACATTAAATTAAATATGTAATAATGTTGGTGTTCTGTGAAGGATTGAGCGTGTGTTAAGCCGATGGAGTGTAAATTTGTTTGGCATGGTGTGCAATAAACAAGGTTATGAGCAATGTGATGGAGTGTAAATTTGTATAGTCCGTGAAATTTGTTTGGTAAATTTGTAAATTTGTGTGGTAATAATGCGTGTTATAGCTTAAGGTGCTTAGTCGGTAGTGGTCTTGCGATTGTTGAGATCATTTAGTGTTAATCTGGGGCACTATCTTTTCGCTTAACCAATGTTTCGGAAACTATAAGCCGTGCGACTATTGAGGTAACAGAGGAGGCCGCGACCCAGGGTTGGGCAAGTGAGAGAGCTGCGGTCAAGGTGATAGACTAATCACGGCGAGGTTGGCGTCTTGAGCTCGATTATTCCAGAGGTGAGGGATACGATTTGACAACCGATTAGGAGCAAGGTACGCCGAGAGCTGTCAACCCTCACACTCCGTTGGAGTCCTATTTCTCAAAAGATTGCGCTTGTTGTGGACAACCGGGGCACTGGAACAGAGAGTGTGCCAAGAAGCAGGCCTGGTGTTACCTCTGTGGAAAAGCAGACGTCTTCGTACGCGTGTTTTAGTAGGGCCGGGAGTGATGCTGCTGGGGGGCTCGGCGAGCTAGGGGTAAAGCTCAACGCCGAGTCCCGATTTGGAGGCAGAGGACTACCTAGTGAGGCCAGAGGAGCAAGACAGAAATTCACTTGGTGGTATCGTGCCCCTTTGGTGGGTTGTCGGTTGAGTCTCGTACTGGTTTATGTGAGGCTGGGTGGACCCTATCGTGTCCCGTTTGAGTTAGCATTTTGAATGGATGTGGGTGGTGACCTATTAGGAGATATATATTATTTACGCTGGAAGAATAATGAGTAACTAATAAAAATATGGGTGTTGATTTTATAAGTGAGTGATATTCAATTTTGGCACATGTGGATAATCAAAGTAACCAAATCTTGTAGGCAACCTTTTTTCTAGTGGGAGGAAATTTAGACTGGCTAGCTAGTAGAGCTTGAGGTGTGAGGTGATGGCTTGTGGGTTGTTATGCGACCCCTCCTTGGCAACCTAGAGTAATAGAAATGTGTTTTTTATGCGGATAGAGGTATGTGTTGGAATACTACATGAAAGGGATATTCCTATGGTTACCTTTCCAAGTGTTGTGATTGAAGGAGGAAAACACAGCTAGTATAGCCGCTCCTTGGGTCCATGAGGTGTTGACTTGTTGGCTAGGGTGGTCGTTGCTAGTTCTTGTTAGTGATTATATAGGTGTTATGGGTTCTCGGATGGCCAAGCAGTAGAGCATGTGTCGTGCTTATGGTGTGTCAAAAACACCGAGTAATGTAAAACAGATATGTTGTGAAACCAGTTTGTGCGTGTATGAAATTTGCGGTGTTCTAGAATTGAACTAGCGGCTATGAGTGGGTTTTGAGGGTTATGCCCGGTGCATCAATTTGGTAAAAAGAGGTAAGCAAGTGAGATTTCACAGGCCTTGTTCGGGCTATCTTTCTCTAGGGGCGGAGGGTGTACTTTGGCATGGTAGGGCCATTCCTTTGATTCGTATCCTGTGGAAAGTAGGCTTAGAGGAGGAGAGAAGGTGTAAGGCTGGTACGTTCTACTCTTCAGGTGTTTTGTGTTTCATTGCTTGTGTGCTTGAAAAATGTGGTATTGTGTTGTTGTATGTGTTGCATCTGCGGTAAAGGCATGTAGCAGAGTTGCTATGTGTGGGTGTTGTGACACATATGTGAAGAGGAGGATGAGGCGTGGTGTAGTGGCATATTAACTGTGGTGTGGGGATGAAGAAAAGTGTTAGATGTGATGTTATTCATATTATTCCTTATCTGGTGTGATGTTTAATATTAAAGTGTTGATAAGCTAGGAAAAGGGTATTAGTGTTATTTATGAGTCGAGTCGGAGTTTTTGCTTAAAAAGGGTATTAGTGCTTACTCCCCGGGGGAGAGATTTATGTCGGGCGGATATCACAAGGGTGTATGTTTTGGAGCGGTGGTGGTAGGCGGATGAGCTATATCTGTTCTCCTCGAAAACCTTTCATGTGTAGTATCACACGGTAAGTGAGATGGTTCACGCCATCAAGGTGTTGGTGTATTTGAGACTTTTATTGGTGTATCGAGATGGAACGCGATGGTTGGTATAGGGGAGTTGGTAGGCCGTGAGGTGGAGTATGTCATAGAGGCAAAGAACTCCCTTGTGACCTGTGAATGGCAACACAGAGGGAACAATTATCTTGTTGCAGGTGGGAGGATTTTTCCTGGTCAAACAGAGAGAGCTGTGTTAGTTATACTTCACCGATGTCAGAGGATAAGTTCCACTTCATTGCGTTTGGTGTCTGCCGACTCGGAAAGGCGTTAACACTTGGGTCGTAGTGTACGCCTCGGTTAGTATGCAGTGTGGGACCTTAGTGGATACCTATTTAACCGTGATCAAGGATGCTAGCACGAAGTGTCCGAGAGGCGTTATAATGTAGTGTTCTGGTTCCACGAGACTTCTTTTAGTCGATCCTCACGGTCGGCGACAGTGATAGCCGGATGGTGGATTTTGGTCTTGCCTGTGGTTGTGTATGGTACTGCATTTGTTGTTTTGAGTTACTCCTTGGACTCCGTTGGGCATCTTGTTGACTGTGACCGAATTGGTGGAGCGCAAACTTCATCCTGCTGTAGTTGTGTCCTGGATTGTAAGTCATCTTGAGTTCCCTTTGGCATTGGTTGGGTTTTGTTGTTACGTGTATCGCTATAGAGTGAGGCGGTTTCAGCTGTGATGCTGGTGCTGCTGTGGTGATATCCCTATGTGGGACGGTGATTGTGGTTTGCATAGTGCTTTTCTCTTGTTTGTTTGTGTTTCCTTGTGACCTCTTTGTGTTTGCTGTCAGTAAGGTCTACATATGGAGTGTGGGTGTGTTGTAAATTGTTGGTGTCCGTTGACATCAAATCTCGGTGGTGTCATTGTTAGGTATTTTACATTATGGAGTGTTGGTCCTATTGTGACACGAGTAGGGGTCTAACGCCGAGTACCCTACTATGTCGATGTAGTGACTTCTCGTTCAATCATATAAATTCTAGCGAATGGATACTTCATGCATAGGCTTATAGTGTTGGCCTTGTTCGGTTGTCGGGGTCTTAGCGACTTTGTGGGAGGTTTCTCGACCTCACTATTGTCGCAGTTTGCTCCCATGAGTTGTTGTCGCACGCGCTAATTGGCCAAGCTCCAGTCCTGGTTGTGCTCCTAGGGTGTATGTGTTGCTTTGATCTTCTCGTGATGTTTACTACCTGCTTTCTCTTTTTGGGGGACGAAAAGTCCAAAGGTGGGAAGGTTGTGAGGACACTCCCTGCGGATGAGTTTATAATGATGGTGAATGGGCAGTGGAACGTTAAACGTGTAGTAGTGTTTTGTTTGTGAGTTGTTCCTTGTGGTGGTGTTTATGATGTGAGTTGCTCTGTGACCTATGTGATCTGTTAAACGTGTTAGTGATGGGCGTATATGTCTTATACTGTCGTGACATGTGAATACTTGTGACATGTGTTAGGTGAGGAGAACAAGGGTTGTTTGTGAGATTAGAATATGTGTTTCCCTATCATGCCGTGTTGTATTGGGTCGGTGGGTACGTGCCTTCATGTGTGTTATGGTGTGATATCTTCGGTCGTGGGTATGTGAATGGTTGTGGGCTATGTGCATCAGCAGTGCGTTTTGGAAGGTGTGTTGTCTTTTAGGGGCCGACACGTCCTAGGAGAGGAGACATGGAATGTGAGTCCATGATGCGTGAGCAACACCCAAGCGTTGTTCGAGGACGAACAACCTTAAGAGTGGGAGGGTTGGTGGCTGTTGGCGGTAAGGGATTGTGATGTGTTTTCTTGTATTCGACTTGTGTAGTGACTTGGTGTATTTGTTTTATCTTTTAGACATGTGTTCATCATTGTGATGTGTTTTGAGATGTGTATTTGTGACATGCGGATATGTGTTATATGCATTATTGTGATGCATGTTTTGTTGGGGTTTTTTTGTTTGTTTATTATTTTTGTGGTACTATTGTTATGTTTGGGGGGCGCGTGTTTGACCCATTTGGGTGTTGTGGCTTGCCGGGTGGCAAATGGGTAGCTTGTGTTTGTTTTCCTCGTATGTCATTTCTTTTCGAGGACGAAAAGTCTTAAGGGGAGAGGATGTAATGACCCGTGTGTAACCCGTGTGTAAGAAGTTAACCACAAACACCTTGGATGTTAGTGCATGTAAGGCCCTACCTCGAGTTAGTCACGTTGCCTTCCTTAGGAGTTTTTCTAGATTTTGACCTAGTGATGGGCTCATGAAGATGGTCACGGTTCGCAAAAGGAAAGAGCTTAGAATGATGTCCTCTATCTACCACAGAAGTTTCAGGCCAAACGGATGTGTATGTGAGGTGCACGTGAAATGGGTCCTAATTCACGTGCAAGTGGGGTGCTTCTAAATGATGCAAGGAGGCTAGGAGGCTTGGGGTGAAGTTTGGAGAGCATTTGGAGTGCTATTGAGTTGCACGTGAATTGGGGAATTCACGTTCAAATTGGCGTGGAGCCATATTTTTGCATGGTTCCCTTGGTTTTGACATTCTAATGAACTTTCTCCAAAGGACCATGTTGAAATTCTCGAGTATTTTGGCCTATGTGGGTGCGGAAAGGTGCTAACTTGTGTGATCAAAACTACGTCGTTTTGATGCTGGGTTTCACTTAATCAAAACTACGTCGTTTTGATGTTGTGTTGTCTATATAAGGAGGAGAAGCCCTGCGTTTTAGGTTTAGGGTTTGTTCCTTGCCACTGCCAGCCGAGAGAGAGAGAGAGAGAGAGAGAGGGAAGGGGAGTTGCTGGTTGCACGGAGCGTCTTGTGTGGGAGGACGTCTTCTGGGCGCGGGAGCAAGGAAGATCAGCTTTAAGGTAGGGGTTACTGTTCTTCCTCTAATCCTCCTCTGTCCTGGGGTCCTAGGGCAGATTCTCAGGCCGCATCTGTTGGCACCACCCTTGAATAACTTCTCAATTGCCGAGGCCTCACATTGCTTGATCTCCTTGGAAGGTAGGGCTGCCCACTTCCTCTTACGGCCTCTAAGCTTGAACTTCATGCTCATAGCTTCAAAGTCAGTAACCACCTTCCCAATGCTCATGAGCCAAGCATTGCCTAAAACCACATCAACACCTATTAATGTGAGCAAATGTAGGTCAATAGTAATCCTAACTCCCTATCTTCATATGAGGAATAACCTTTGTACTCATGAAGCATCTCCTTATTAGCCACCTTAACCTCTAATACATCAATGGTCGCTCCACACAATCTTCCTCACAATATCAGCATTAATGAAATTATGAGTATAGCAAGAATCAACTAATAGAGCAACCTCATACTCACCAATCCAGGCCATAAGCCTCATTGTCAAAGGCATTGAAACTCTAGTCATAGCATTAAGTGACACCTCAGCCTTACTCATGAGTTCTTCCATTTTAGTTATGCTTAGTTCTCCTTCTTTAGATGTGTTTTACTTGAATCTTGAATCATGAACAGCTTCCCAGATCGACAATGATGCTTCTTGCTCAACTTCTCACCACACTTGAAGCATATACCCTTATTTATCCTCTCCTGGACCTTTTCCTTTAAAAGTTTTTTCACCTCTTTGCATTTTTTCTTGGGTTAATCCTCCATGACTCCCTTCCCTTTGGTAAAATACGTTGGTTTTAAGGATTTTTCTTCTATACTCATGTAATGACCCATGTGTAACCCGTGTGTAAGAAGTTAACCACAAACACCTTGGATGTTAGTGCATGTAAGGACCCGTACCTCGAGTTAGTCACAGTTTTGCCTTCGAGTAGTTTTTCTAGATTTTGACCTAGTGAATGGGCTCAAATGAATTCACGTGCAAAAGGAAAGATGCTTAGAATGATGTCCTCTATCTACCACAGAAGTTTCAGGACAAACGGATGTGTATGTGAGGTGCACGTGAAATGGGTCCAATTCACGTGCAAGTGTGGTTGTCTTCTAAATGATGCAAGGAGGCTAGGGGTGAAGTTTGAGAGCATTTGGAGTGCATATGGAGTTGCACGTGAATTGGGGAATTCACGTTCAAATTGGCGTGCAACCATATTTTTGCATGGTTCCCTTGGTTTTGACATTCTAATGAACTTTCTCCAAAGGACCATGTTGAAATTCCGAGTATTTTGGCCTATATGGGTGCGGAAAGGTGCTAACTTGTGTGATCAAAACTACGTTGTTTTGATCTTTGGGATTCACTTAATCAAAACTACGTCGTTTTGATGTTGTGTTGTCTATATAAGGAGGAGAAGCCCCTCTGTTTTAGGTTTAGGGTTTGTTGCTCCACCAGGCGCCAGAGAGAGAGAGAGAGAGAGAGAGAGAGAGAGAGAGAGAGAGAGAGAGAGAGAGAGAGAAGGGGGAGGAAGGAGAGCTTCAAGGAGCGTCTTGTGTGGGTGGTCGGAGTCTTGCGTGGAAGCGGGAGCAAGAGAACATACAAGGTAGGGGTTCTGTTCTTCCTAAATCCTCCTCTGTCCTAGGGTCCTAGGGCGATTCTAGGCTACATCTGTTTATATATATATATATATGTAATCCATATAGGTGTGATCTCCTATATGGATGTTGGCCTTCAGTGGCATTTTGGTGTGATTCTGTGGATTACATGCTATATGTTCGATGAAATGCCTGTGTGAATATAGCTGTGTGTATATGCCCATTACGTGTTTGGTAATATGCCTGTGTGGCTGGACTTGTGATTTAGTGTATGTATGTATCCTGGGTGTTTGTTCTATTGCCTGAATGGTTGGGTTTGTGCACTTGTGAACGGGTGCACACCAAGTGTTTGGTTTTATGCTTGAGTGACCGTGGTGTATGTTGTGTGCCTGACTGTGGTATCTGGCCTGAAGAGGCGGTTAAACAACTTTGCCTGAGAGGCGGTTAAACCAATGGCCTGAAGAGGCGGTTAAACCAGTGGCCTGAAGAGGCGGTTAAACTACTTTGCCTGAGAGGCGGTTAAATCATTGGCCTGAAGAGGCGGTTAAATCACTTGTGGTTTGTGTGGTGGATAATTGTGACTACTGATGTGGTTCGTTATTGTTTGTTGAGATTGTTGTAACACGACACTGCACTTGTACACATGGCATGTAGAGGCTAGGAGCATGGGATGGGTTGGGGAGACATGATCCCTACCGAGCCGTGGATGCTCACCCCTCCTACTATGGTGTGTTTTCTTGCAGGAACCTACAGGCGTTAGGTGGGAACACCAAGGTGGAAGAGTTCTGTTTTGTGGCTTTGTTTTGTGTTATTTGCATTATGTAATTTTGTTGAGGCATTGTAACCCCAGCGGGGAGATATTGTAATGAAGTTTGAAACATAATAAAGGCATGTGGTTTCAATTAAATAATTAAATGATTTTGGTTTCTGAAAAAAAAAATGTGAAGTGTATATTGTATTCTACCCCTTTGTCCAAACCCGGATAAAGGGAGGGTCATGTTTCGGTCTCCTCGGGTTGGAAATCTGGGGCGTGACAATATGGTATCAGAGCATGGTCTAGTTGGCCTAGGGTAGTGGGCGGACTTGGTTATCTTGGGTCCTTTGGAGGAGCCTGGAGGGACGTGCCTGATCAACACGGTCCTCTTGGAGCCTCCAAGGTGTACTTGGGGTAGTCCAGTCTTGTGGTAGGATTTGCATGCATTGGCATTAGGGCACTAGTTGCATTGGTTGTTGTATGTGAAGGTGTGGATACCTGAAAAAAAAAATTAATTGTGATAAAAGAAAAATATGAATAATGTGATAAGGTGAGAACTGTGTAACTCTGATTTTATTTGAAGTACCTTGAGCATGACTACAAGGAAAGGTCCTTGCTTAATTGAACTGTGTGCTTGTGGAATGGCTGCTAGTGCAATGTGGTTTAATGAGAACTGAAATGTGTGCAGTGTGTGTAATTGCATGGATAAAAGGTTTGAACATGATAAAGTTTCAATTGTGCAACTCTGAAATTTTGTGATGGTTCGAGCATGAAAACATGGAAAAGAATTTGTGGTATTGAAACTGAGTGCTTGCGAACGTGAAGCTTGTGAAATGTGAACTGTTAATAAAATAAAATAATAATAATCAAGAAAGAAATAAATAAATAAATACATTAAATTAAATATGTAATAATGTTGGTGTTCTGTGAAGGATTGAGCGTGTGTTAAGCCGATGGAGTGTAAATTTGTTTGGCATGGTGTGCAATAAACAAGGTTATGAGCAATGTGATGGAGTGTAAATTTGTATAGTCTGTGAAATTTGTTTGGTAAATTTGTAAATTTGTGTGGTAATAATGCGTGTTATAGCTTAAGCTGCTTAGTCGGTAGTGGTCTTGCGATTGTTGAGATCATTTAGTGTTAATCTGGAGCACTATCTTTTCGCTTAACCAATGTTTCTGGAAACTATAAGCCGTGCGACTATTGAGGTAACAGAGGAGGCCGCGACCCAGGTTGGGCAAGTGAGAGAGCTGCAGGCTGAAGGTGATAGACTAATCACGGCAGAGGTTGGCGTCTTGAGCTCGATTATTCCAGAGGTGAGGGATACGATTCGACAACTGATTAGGAGCAAGGTACGCCGAGAGCTGTCAACCCTCACACTCCCGTTTGAGTCCTATTTCTCAAAAGATTGCGCTTGTTGTGGACAACCGGGGCACTGGAACAGAGAGTGTGCCAAGAAGCAGTACCGGTGTTACCTCTGTGGAAAAGCAGGACGTCTTCGTACAGTCTGTTTTAGTAGGGCCGGGAGTGATGCTAGGGGACTGGCTCAGCGAGCTAGGGGTAAAGCTCAACGCCGAGTCCCGATTTGGAGGCAGGAGGACTACCTAGTGAGGCCAGGTGGAAGAGCAAGACAGAAATTCACCTGGTGGTATCGTGCCCCTTTGGTGGGTTGTCGGTTGAGTCTCGTCTTGGTTTATGTGAGGGCTGGGTGGACCCTATCGTGTCCCGTTTGAGTTAGCATTTTGAATGGATGTGGGTGGTGACCTATTAGGAGATATATATTATTTACGCTGGAAGAATAATGAGTAACTAATAAAAATATGGGTGTTGATTTTATAAGTGAGTGATATTCAATTTTGGCACATGTGGATAGTCAAAGTAACCAAATCTTGTAGGCAACCTTTTTTCTAGTGGGAGGAAATTTAGACTGGCTAGCTAGTAGAGCTTGAGGTGTGAGGTGATGGCTTGTGGGTTGTTGTGCGACCCCTCCTTGGCAACCTGGAGTAATAGAAATGTGTTTTTTATGCGGATAGAGGTATGTGTTGGAATACTACATGAAAGGGATATTCCTATGGTTACCTTTCCAAGTGTTTTGATTGAAGGAGGAAAACACAGCTAGTATAGCCGCTCCTTGGGTCCATGAGGTGTTGACTTGTTGGCTAGGGTGGTCGTTGCTAGTTCTTGTTAGTGATTATATAGGTGTTATGGGTTCTCAGATGGCCAAGCAGTAGCCATGTGTCATGCTTATGGTGTGTCGAAAACATCGAGTAATGTAAAACAAATATGTTGTGACACCAGTTTGTGCATGTATGAAATTTGCGGTGTTCTAGAATTGAACTAGCGGCTATGAGTGGGTTTTGAGGGTTATGCCCGGTGCATCAATTTGGTAAAAAGAGGTAAGCAAGTGAGATTTTGCAGGCCTTGTTCGGGCTATCTTTCTCTAGGGGCGGAGGGTGTACTTTGGCATGGTAGGGCCATTCCTTTGATTCGTATCCTGTGGAAAGTAGGCTTAGAGGAGGAGAGAAGGTGTAAGGCTGGTACGTTCTACTCTTCAGGTGTTTTGTGTTTCATTGCTTGTGTGCTGAAAAATGTGGTATTGTGTTGTTGTATGTGTTGCATCTGCGGTAAAGGCATGTAGCAGAGTTGCTATGTGTGGGTGTTGTGACACATATGTGAAGAGGAGGATGAGGCGTGGTGTAGTGGCATATTAACTGTGGTGTGGGGATGAAGAAAAGTGTTAGATGTGATGTTATTCATATTATTCCTTATCTGGTGTGATGTTTAATATTAAAGTGTTGATAAGCTAGGAAAAGGGTATTAGTGTTATTTATGAGTCGGTCGGCGTTTTTGCTTAAAAAGGGTATTAGTCTTACTCCCCTGGGGAGAGATTTATGTCGGGCGGATATCACAAGGGTGTATGTTTTGGAGCGGTGGTGGTAGGCGGATGAGCTATATCTGTTCTCCTCGAAAACCTTTCATGTGTAGTATCACACGGTAAGTGAGATGGTTCACGCCATCAAGGTGTTGGTGTATTTGAGACTTTTGTTGGTGTATCGAGATGGAACGCGATGGTTGGTATAGGGGAGTTGGTAGGCCGTGAGGTGGAGTATGTCATAGAGGCAAAGAACTCCCTTGTGACCTGTGAATGGCAACACGGAGGGAACAATTATCTTGTTGCGGGTGGGAGGATTTTTCCTGGTCAAACAGAGAGCTGTGTTAGTTATACTTCACCGATGTCAGAGGATAAGTTCCACTTCATTGCGTTTGGTGTCTGCCGACTCGGAAAGGCGTTAACACTTGGGCTGTAGTGTACGCCTCAGTTAGTATGCAGGCTGTGGGACCTTAGTGGATACCTATTTAACCGTGATCAAGGATGCTAGCACGAAGTGTCCGAGAGGCGTTATAATGTAGTGTTCTGGTTCACAGACTTCTTTTAGTCGATCCTCACGGTCGGCGACAGGTGATAGCCGGATGGTGGATTTTGGTCTTGCTGTGGTTGTGTATGGTACTGCATTTGTTGTTTTGAGTTACTCCTTGGACTCCGTTGGGCGTCTTGTTGACTGTGACCGAATTGGTGGAGCGCAAACTTCATCCTGCTGTAGTTGTGTCCTGGATTGTAAGTCATCTTGAGTTCCCTTTGGCATTGGTTGGGTTTTGTTGTTACGTGTATCGCTATAGAGTGAGGCGGTTTCAGCTGTGATGCTGGTGCTGCTGTGGTGATATCCCTGTGTGGGACGGTGATTGTGGTTTGCATAGTGCTTTTCTCTTGTTTGTTTGTGTTTCCTTGTGACCTCTTTGTGTTTGCTGTCAGGGTAAGGTCTACATATGGAGTGTGGTTGTGTTGTAAATTGTTGGTGTCCGTTGACATCAAATCTCAGTGGTGTCATTGTTAGGTATTTTACATTGTGGAGTGTTGGTCCTATTGTGACACGAGTAGGGGTCTAACGCCGAGTACCCTACTATGTCGATGTAGTGACTTCTCGTTCAATCATATAAATTCTAGCGAATGGATACTTCATGCATAGGCTTATGGTGTTGGCCTTGTTCGGTTGTCGGGGTCTTAGCGACTTTGTGGGAGGTTTCTCGACCTCACTATTGTCGACTTGCTCCCATGAGTTGTTGTCGGACGCTAATTGGCCAAGCTCTAGTCTGGTTATGCTCCTGGGTGTATGTGTTGCTTTGATCTTCTCGTGATGTTTACTACCTTCTCTTTTTGGGGACGAAAAGTCCAAAGGTGGGAAGGTTGTGAGGACACTCCCTACGGATGAGTTTATAATGATGGTGAATGGGCGGTGGAACGTTAAACGTGTAGTAGTGTTTTGTTTGTGAGTTGTTCCTTGTGGTGGTGTTTATGATGTGAGTTGCTCTTGTGACCTATGTGATCTGTTAAACGTGTTAGTGATGGGCGTATATGTCTTATACTGTCGTGACATGTGAATACTTGTGACATGTGTTAGGTGAGGAGAACAAGGGTTGTTTGTGAGATTAGAATATGTGTTTCCCTATCATGCTGTGTTGTATTGGGTCGGTGGGTACGTGCCTTCATGTGTGTTATGGTGTGATATCTTCGGTCGCGGGTATGTGAATGGTTGTGGGCTATGTGCATCAGCAGGTGCGTTTTGGAAGGTGTGTTGTCTTTTAGGGGCCGACACGTCCTGCAGAGGAGACATGGAATGTGAGTCCATGATGCGTGAGCAACACCCAGCGTTGTTCGAGGACGAACAACCTTAAGAGTGGGAGGTGACTGTTGGTGGCTGTTGGCCAAGGGATTGTGATGTGTTTTCTTGTATTAGTTGTGTATGACTTGGTGTATTTGTTTTATCTTTTAGACATGTGTTCATCATTGTGATGTGTTTTGAGATGTGTATTTGTGACATGCGGATATGTGTTATATGCATTATTGTGATGCATGTGGTTGTGGATTATGGTGGTACCTTGTTATGTCTTGTTATGTCTTTGTGCGCGGTGTTTGACCCATTTGGGTGTTGTGGCTTGCCGGGTGGCAAATGGGTAGCTTGTGTTTGTTTTCCTCGTATGTCATTTCTTTTCGAGGACGAAAAGTCTTAAGGGGGAGAGGATGTAATGACCCGTGTGTAACCCGTGTGTAAGAAGTTAACCACAAACACCTTGGATGTTAGTGCATGTAAGGACCCGTACCTCGAGTTAGTCACAGTTTTGCCTTCTGAGTAGTTTTTCTAGATTTTGACCTAGTGAATGGGCTCAAATGAATTCACGTGCAAAAGGAAAGATGCTTAGAATGATGTCCTCTATCTACCACGAAGTTTCAGGCCAAACGGATGTGTATGTGAGGTGCACGTGAAATGGGTCCAATTCACGTGCAAGTGTGGTTGTCTTCTAAATGATGCAAGGAGGCTAGGGGTGAAGTTTGAGAGCATTTGGAGTGCATATGGAGTTGCACGTGAATTGGGGAATTCACGTTCAAATTGGCGTGGAGCCATATTTTTGCATGGTTCCCTTGGTTTTGACATTGTAATGAACTTTCTCCAAAGGACCATGTTGAAATTCTGAGTATTTTGGCCTATATGGGTGCGGAAAGGTGCTAACTTGTGTGATCAAAACTACGTCGTTTTGATGCTGGGATTCACTTAATCAAAACTACGTCGTTTTGATGTTGTGTTGTCTATATAAGGAGGAGAAGCCCCTCTGTTTTAGGTTTAGGGTTTGTTGCTCCACCAGCCGTCGCGGAGAGAGAGAGAGAGAGAGAGAGAGAGAGAGAGAGAGAGAGAGAGAGAGAGAGAGAGAGAAGGAGAGCTTCTGGTGGCTGCCGGAGCGTCTTGTGTGGGTGGTCGGAGTCTTGCGTGGAAGCGGGAGCAGGAGAACATACAAGGTAGGGGTTCTGTTCTTCCTAAATCCTCCTCTATCCTAGGGTCCTAGGGCAGATTCTAGGCTACATCTGTTTATATATATATATATATGTAATCCATATAGGTGTGATATCCTATATGGATGTTGGCCTTCAGTGGCATTTTGGTGTGATTCTGTGGATTACATGCTATATGTTCGATGAAATGCCTGTGTGAATATAGCTGTGTGTATATGCCCATTACGTGTTTGGTAATATGCCTATGTGGCTGGACTTGTGATTTAGTGTATGTATGTATGCTGGGTGTTTGTTCTATTGCCTGAATGGTTGGGTTTGTGCACTTGTGAACGGGTGCACACCAAGTGTTTGGTTTTATGCTTGAGTGACCGTGGTGTATGTTGTGTGCCTGACTGTGGTATCTGGCCTGAAGAGGCGGTTAAACAACTTTGCCTGAGAGGCGGTTAAACCAGTGGCCTGAAGAGGCGGTTAAACTACTTTGCCTGAGAGGCGGTTAAACCAGTGGCCTGAAGTGGCGGTTAAACTACTTTGCCTGAGAGGCGGTTAAATCATTGGCCTGAAGAGGCGGTTAAATCACTTGTGGTTTGTGTGGTGGATAATTGTGACTACTGATGTGGTTCGTTATTGTTTGTTGAGATTGTTGTAACACGACACTGCACTTGTACACATGGCATGTAGAGGCTAGGAGCATGGGATGGGTTGGGGAGACATGATCCCTACTGAGCTGTGGATGCTCACCCCTCCTACTATGGTGTGTTTTCTTGCAGGAACCTACAGGCGTTAGGTGGGAACACCAAGGTGGAAAAGTTCTGTTTTGTGGCTTTGTTTTGTTTTATTTGCATTATGTAATTTTGTTGAGGCATTGTAACCCAGCAGGGAGATATTGTAATGAAGTTTGAAACATAATAAAGGCATGTGGTTTCAATTAAATAATTAAATGATTTTGGTTTCTAAAAAAAAAAATGTGAAGTGTATATTGTATTCTACCCCTTTGTCCAAACCCGGATAAAGGGAGGGTCACGTTCCTGGTCTCCTCGGGTTGGAAATCCGGGGCGTGACAACTCATTTTTGGGAAGTCTCCTCTCTCCATAAGAACTCTCCTCCAGGATATCAACTATCCTCATAGCCTGATATAACCTTTGGGGCTGCTTTAGTTTAAGCTTTTTAGCTAACAATGGCTTTAGTCCTTCAGTAAATGACCCAAACAAAGACTCCTCAAACCAACCCCGAACAAGGATATAGAGTCAACAAAATTCCTCCACATAACCACCTACCTTCCCATCTTGCTTTAGCTTAGCTAGCTCTCCATGGTGGTTGACAACTGGAGAGGGGCCCCACTGAATTAAGAACTCTTGCTCGAATGCCGTCTACCCCATTCGTCACACATCTTGTTCATATTGGGCCTTGATCTAACGCCACCAGCAGTTGGCCTTCGCATCCGAATACATGAAGGCTACTACAACTCGGTCATCTTTGGATACCTAGAAAACCAGAAAGTAGTGAGCTTCTTTGTCTAACCATTCATATGGATCACCTCCCTTGAAGTGTGAAAACTTAATCTTTGGCTTCCTCGGACCCCAGTCATAGTGTCGATCACTATTGAAATCATCAGTGTTGTAATGACTCATGTTTTAGGATGTGAGGAGTTAGTCATTTGTGTGTTTGGGTAACGACTCTTGTCCATACGATTAGCGGAAGTCCGAGGGTGCAACACCTCAGTGGGGATCTCACTGCTCGGTCAGCGAGCAGGGGTCAAGGGAGAAACGCCCCTTGCGGGGATTCTAGGGTAGCGCCCCAGAAGCCAAATTATTTTGGAGAAAGCTAAGTTGGAATTTTCGTGTGTAGGCTGGTGGATGTAGCCTTGGTCGGTGTGGCAAGAGGTTGACGTGGTCGACCTAGCAGAATGAGCGGTCGACGTGTGTCGTTTGAGTTGTGGTCGATGCGAGATTAATTTTGACGTGGGGTTGATGTGTGGTCGATGTGGTCGAGGTCGACCAAGTGCAGTTTCCCGAGAGCTTTCCCGTGTGTTGGTTGATGTGAAAAAGTTGTTGATGTGAGGTCGACGCGGTCGACCTAGCTTGAGATCGAGTTTGTGCGATGTGAAGTTTGGTGGATGTGGGGTCTGGTCGACAAGAGAAAAGGGTGGTTGATGTGAACGATATTGTCTATTTTTGGTCGACGTTGCCTCTGCGGCAGCATATCCTCGATACGATTTTCTGTTTTTTTATTTTTTTAGGGTTTTGTTCTTCTGAAGCCGCCGTCGCAGAGAGAGAGAGAGAGGCGCCTTTGGAGAGGAGCAAGGATCTAGGAGGATCTTCCGATTCCAAACCCTAACGCTACCGAACTCGAGGTAGGGATTCTGTACCTCTTGAACCTATTCTAGGGTTACACCTTGAGGTAATTAGTATGTATATATATATATATATATATATATATATATATATATATATGTAAATTCATATAGGTGTAATATCTTATAAGAATGTTGGCCTTCATTGGCAGGTTATGCTTGTGGACGTTGATGAGTCTGGGGTTAGTAGGGATGAATGGTCCATTCCGTGGTGGGGTTGTGTTCGTGCGAGATAGTGTCGTAGTAGAGTTTAGAGGGGGAACTTGGGAATTTTAAGAGGGTTATGGTTGATAATGTTTCATGTGAACTTAACCCTAAAAATGGCTTGGGTGATGGATGTTGAATGCTTGTGTTTATTTGATGTGTTATGAATGTGTATTACTGTGTTGTTTTGGTAAGTGTGCTATGTGGAACTATGGTAGCCTGTGTGGCTGTAGAGCATGCGTGGCTGTGGGTGTGGAAGCCTGTGTGGTTGTGGCTATGGTTGTGCTTGCTTATGTGTTGCCTTAATTATAAATGTTGTTCATAACCTGTTTATATTTTATTGCCACGACACTTCACTTGTGCATGTCATCATGTAGATGCTAGGAGCATGGGATGGGTTAGGGAGACATGATTCCTGTTAGAAACACAGGATTTCATGAAGCTGCCAAATTATAGTCTAAGTCTGGAGACTCGAAGAACCGAAGGTCATAGGGTCGAAGAGTCGTAGTTTGTAGAAGTAATACTGTCACAGGACACATTAGCGGGAGGCTCATAGACTCGTAGGGTCTAGAGACTCGAAGCAAGATGGTGACAAAACATCTGGTGACTCGTAGATCCAGGGTCGAAGGTCGTAGAGTCGTAGTATGGAAAAGAGAGAGTTACTGCAAGCACCAACAAGCTCAGAGACTCGTAGAGTCGAAGAATTCTAAAGAACAGTAACCAACGCTAAATGCCTCATAGACTCGTCGCCCGTAGAACTGTATAGTCCCTAAAAATACTTAAGTCAATTAACAGAACTTGAACTACCACTAGACTTGAAGACTCGTAGAGTCGTAGAGTCGAAGCCTTCGAACACTGTTAAGATAATAAGACTCACATACTCGTAGATTGAAAGTTATAGAATCGAAGCCTTCGAACAGTGTTAAGCAAACAGGACTCGTAGACTCGTAGGTTGAAAGTTATAGAGTCCAAACCTTCCAACACTGTTAAGAAAATAGGACTCGTAGACTCGTAGGTTGAAGGTCGAAGAGTCGATGCTATAAAGACTGGCAAACAAATGAAACTGTAACTCGAGAGTCGTAGACTCGTAGACTCAAGGGATACTGTGACTGTAGAGAAATTGCCACACTTCCAGACTCGGAGATCGATGGCTAAGAGTTATAGCTGAAGGGTCGTAGCCATACAGAAACTCAGTTTATGAGCCTCTGTGAAAGACTAAGGAAGAAAAGCGAAGCTTAAGACTCGTAGAGTTAAAGATATTCAGAGCCACTTAGTCAAATATAGTGAACTGAGAGACCCGAAGGTCGTAGACTCACAGAGCTAGGGTCGAAGACTCGTAGCTATAATAACAGGTAGGTTGGACGGACTACGAAGAAGTCACTCTAAGCGTTATTCGAAGAGTCGCAGACTCGTAGAGTCGTAGACTTGCAGAGTCGTAGACTTTAGTTAACGGAGTGACACAAAAGGCTAATCCAACCTGAACTCTAGCCTTGAAGACTCGAAGATATGAGTCATAGACTCGCAGAAACACCATAAAGCCTGAAACAAAATTCGCAACTTCCTACAGGTTTTAAATGAAATCTTCGAGTCACCGAACCTACGAGGCATCTACCTCTGAGGCAGACTTACAACCCTAAACACAGCCACTTAGCAATATTGTCAGCTAGGGTTTGTACAGCAAGTCTGCACCGTCCCGACCAGTTGAGTGCATTAATGACACATTAATTGCTGCCAAGTACCATCTATGAATGAACAGCCAAGATCAACTGCATGCCAAATATGCAGTATGGGCATCTGATCTGCAAATCAAAGCAGATCAACCCATCCCCTGACATTCTGCATTTTCAGTGGCGGGAAGTCAGTCTGTCGGGATGGACATCTGGCACATAAGCACTTTAATCTTAAAAATATATCTTTCACACACAAAACGACAAGATGATGAGTTTAACCTCTCTCTCTCTCTCTCTCTCTCAAAAGAAGGAAACACACAGAACACAATAAAATGGTTCTAACACACTTGAAATAAACAATCCTTGGTAGAACCAACAAAGTGAGTTCCAACAACGATAGAGAGAGAGAGACTCTGAGAGAATTGAAAGAAGTGTTGTGCGCCGCGTTGAATTGAGAACAAGAGTAATCCATCTGATTATTCACGAACCTTTTGTTCATCAAAGATCTGGCACTTGCATTAAGCCTAATCTCTGTGTTATTTTCCACACATCGATCTATTATAAACCATCTCTTTCATAACTGAGATCTGTTGAGAAAAGAGCATTTACTCTTATCTTAGTTTTGTCTGATAGTTCATCATCACCCACGTTATCCTCACAATACCACTGTCATCTTCTCCATAAATACTTCCATCATAGTCAGCTTTAGAGAAATCGAAAACCAGCTAACAGTCTAACTTCCGCACACAAAGAAAGTCTATTCACCCCCCTCTAGACTCACTTTGGGACCTACAATTGGTATCAGAGCAGTTCTACATCTCTGTAGAGATCCCTAATGGCCGAAATGGATTCCAGCAGTGCAGCTCCAGCTCCCGAGCAAGCTCCAGTTCCTATTGAGGAACTTGAAGCCAGTCGTGCTCCAGAGGAAGGAGCGACTGGAGATCAGGAGCAGGAAGAACCAAGTACCAGCAGCAACAAGAAAGAACAAGAAGACTTCTATGATGTTTTGCCTGGCTCATCCTCCCAAGTACCTATGTGCACACCTGCTCGATTTTCCAAATGGAAAGCAAGGATGAGAGCACACCTAGACATGCTCGACACGTATCTCTGGGAAACAATAAAGAACGGACCTTTCACTCCAAAGATTATGCAGAGAGGTCGGTTAATGACAAAAGACCCAGATAGTTAGTCTAAGGTGGAGCAGAGGAAAGTAAAGCTCGGATTCAAGGCAAAAGCCATACTTTTCTCTACACTCGACAATGACATGTTTACAGATGTGCAGGATCTTGAAACTGCTAAAGAGGTATGGGACAAGCTCTGTCTCATCTACGAGGGAGATGAACAAATACATGATAACAAGATCTCCATACTCAAGCAAGAGTATGAAGCCTTCAGATGTGAATCGAAGGAGTCATTGGACAGTATCTATAAATGGTTCACAGGTCTAACTCAACGAATGAAGACTTACAACGTTGAGATCTCTCAGAAGGACAAGAATGACAAATTTCTGAGATCTCTACCCTTGAGACTGCTGATAAAGATATCAGCCATCTGTCAGCTGAAAGAATGGAAGACTTGTGCCTTGGAAGCATTATATGGGGACCTCAAGACGTTTGAAATGCAAAAAGAAGAGCTTGAGGCATTTGAGAACCCTTCCAAGAAAATGGAGAAGTCTGTTGCCTTTAAGGCTGCTGCTGAACCCTGGGAACCATCTTCAAAAGAGGAAGAAGATGAAGCTGATGAACTTGTTTCAGATAGTGCCTCAGATGAAGAAGTGGCATTTTTGATCAAGAAACTGCTGAAGAGAAGGGGGAACTACAGGAGAAAAGCAAGGCAGTCGTCCTCATCCTTTTCTAAGGGAAAGGATAAGGAGAAGTTGCAATGCTACCACTGCAACAAGCCCGGCCACTTCGCTGGCGACTGTTGTAAGTTGAAGAGGGAGAAAAAGGAGGCAGCTGAGCAGAAGAAGAAGACCAAAGGCTCCTCAAGCAGGAAGGATGGCAAGAGGAAGAAGGCCCTTGTCACTAACAAGTTCAACAGTGAAACTGAGGAGGAAGAAGAATCTTCTGATGAAGAGAAGAAAGAAAAGGGTCTTATCTGCTCCATGGCTGATAATTCACCTCCCCTCACGGTAAGAACCTACGAACAGCTCTATATTGAATATGAAGATACCTATAGAGCTCTAAAAGACATAGAGGAACAATTTCTCCCTATAAAAGCTGACAAAGAAAGATACTATTCTAAACTGGAATAGCTTTCATGTGAATATAGAGACTCTATAGATGATTATGAAAAAACGAGAGAGAAAATTAAGAGCTGAAGTGAGTGAGATGAGAAGCACACACAATGATATTTTGAACAAAGTTGGACAACTAAAATTGGCTAATAAAGACATCGATAGGCTTGAAAAGGAACAAGCTGAAACTAAAGCAAAACTGGAAAAGGAAAGACAAATTAGTCAAAAGTGGCAGGATTCTGCTGATATTGCAGCCCACTTTAGGACCACTCCAGATGTTAAAGGTCTACCCTTAGGTCTAGGTTTCTCTGAAGACCAAATAGCCAAGGCCCAGACTTACCCTGTATAGACCAAGTGTCTTGCTGGCTTTGTTCCTGCTGGCAGTGTGCTCCTCGAGTGTGGAAAGGAGGTACCCATGGTTGTTGCTAGTCCACCCAAACCAGTAACACCCGAACTTAAAAACTTGGGTACTGTTGCATCTCAAGACAGTGATGCAGTAGTTGCTAAGATAGAACTGAAAGCTGAACCTTCAGTCAACCTGTCCTCTACATCCCAATGCAAGGGTCAGGGTGTAGTTATTCCAGAGACGAAACCCAGTAGACACACTACTACATTTGAGACTGGTTCATCCAGCAAGGCTGCTGCCTTCCAGCTTAAATTTGTCTCTGATGGTAGAGTTAAGAATGGTCTAGGATATGTGAGGAAACCTAGGAAACCTCTTAACACTCTAGCAAAACCCTTGAGACAGGGTGTTCAACCCAAACCTGTCAAATGCCCCATCTGTTGTGAAGTTGGACACCTCTCCTATCAGTGCAGATTCTACCCTGAGTATCTTAGGAAGGAGATTGCTACAGAAATCAAGGCAAACCTTAAATAGCTAAATTTCTCTAAAAATCTGTAATACAACACCAACTCTGATAGGAAGAAACAATCCAGGCACACATAGGCTACCCATTCAAAAGACTTAAAGACCAAACATGTAAAGAAAACTGTCAAACCTATGCCTACTAAAGCTGCCAAAGATAACAATAAGGAAGGAAAACATGCAGAAAATCTGAAGATTAATCCTGCTAACAAATCTAATGAAGGATCACTAAGATTAGCATGGAAAGTTAAATCTGCCCCTTCTTATTGGAAACCTAAATTGTCAACTACAGCTTTCACTTACCCAAAGCCCAATCTTAATTGGGCCCCCAAGACTTAGTTGCTCACTGTGCAGGAACAGGTACTTGAAGCTGAAAGCAGCCACTGGAAACAAAAGATCAATTCTAGCTAGTGGTATCTTGATAGTGCCTGTTCTGTGCACATGACAGATGATGGCTCTCTATTGAGTGAGGTAAGGGAGGTTGCAGCTTCTTCTGTCACTTTTGGGGACAATGAAAAGGGTAAGATTGTTGGTAAGGGTACTCTCTCTAATGGGTCTGTTTCAATTCAGAATCTATCTGTTGTTCAAGGTGTTAAACATAACCTGTTGAGCATAAGTTAATTGTGTGACAAGGGTTATGAAGTTTTGTTCACTAAACACACCTGCACAGTTATGGACCCTATCTCCAAAGAGGTGAAACTAAATGGGCATAGACAAGGCAATGTCTACAAGTTGGTCTTTGGTAATGCTCAATCTACTGAACCGATTTATTTTCTATCCAAAGCTTCACCTGACATTAGTTGGCTATGGCCAAGAGATTTGGCCATTGAAACTTTAAGACTATGTCTAAACTGGAATCTCTTGATTTGGTTGAGGGCTTACCCAAACATGTTTATGAGAAAGAACACCCCTGTAAGGATTGTCAGCTGGGTAAGCAGGTTAAACATTCCTTTAAGAGTGTAGATAAAACCTCAATCACACAACCACTCGAACTTCTGCACATGGACCTATGTGGACCAATAAATGTGTCTTCCTTATCTGGTGCACGATACTTTCTTGTAGTAGTAGATGACTATGCCAGATACACATGGGTCATGTTTCTCAAAAACAAAACTGAAACATTTGAGAATCTTGTTGAACTCTTCAATTGGGTCACAAATGTTAAGAGTCTTTCTATTAAGTCCATTCGCAGGGATCATGGCAAGGAATTTGAATTTTCTGATATGTTAGAGTTTTGTACTGAACATGGTATCCAGCATAATTTCTCAGCACACCAAGAACTCCACAACAAAATGGAGTGGCTGAAAGAAAGAATCGAACATTAGTTGAAGCAACTAGAACCATGTTAACAGGAGCTCAGTTCCCAAAATCCCTATGGGTCAAGTCATGTCCACCGCTTGTTATGTACAAAACAGAACTCTAATTAAAAAACGAGCCATGAAAACACCCTATGAGTTATGGAAGGGAAGGAGACCAAACATTGGTCACCTAAGGATCTTCGGGTGTACTTGCTACATTCTGAACAATGGCAAGGATTACTTGAACAAGTTTGATGCCAAATCAGATGATGGATATCTTGTTGAATATTCCATGACTAGAAAGGCTTATTGTGTATTCAATAGAAGAACAAAAGTTGTTGAAGAGTCTATTCATGTTTCTTTTGATGAGACTAACCATGGAATACAAAAAGGAGACCCAAATGTAAATGAAAAGCAGGACATTGTCATTGTAAAAGACCAAGACATAGATAATCCCACTACAACAGAAACAATGGAAGATGTACCTAAACCTGATGAACATAGAGCTGAACCGGTTGCTGAGGAACCAAGTCAAAAACCAGCAGAAAATCATGACTTTAATATTCAACCTGTTCAGTCTCTGCCACTTCTACCAGCCCAAGAACCTGACTTTGAGCAATTGGGCATGGCATTCATCATGAAGAAAGAAAAGACCTTCCAAAGGCAAGAAGAAGGTTAAAGGACCACCCTTCTGAAATGATAATTGGAGACCCTGCTGCACAAGTTAAAACAAGAGCTGCCACACTCCATGAAAATCTGTATATGTGTTTTCTATCACAAGTGGAGCCAAAATCAGTTGATGATGCAGTTCAGGATCACCATTGGATTGATGCAATGCAAGAAGAATTAAATCAGTTCAAAAGACAAAGAGTATGGGAGTTGGTCAACAGGCCCAGATCACAACAAGTCATTGGCATGAAATGGATCTTCAGAAACAAACTTGATGTTAATGGTGTTGTAATCAGAAACAAGGCCAGACTGGTTGCAAAAGGATACAGACAAGAATAAGGAATCGACTATGATGAAACCTTTGCACCAGTTGCTAGACTGGAGGCCATTCGCATGTTCTTAGCATATGCAGCATTCAAGGACTTCAAAGTTTATCAGATGGATGTCAAGAGTGCTTTCTTGAATGGAGACCTCCAAGAAGAAGTCTATGTTGAACAACCACTCAAATTTCCAGAGCCAAACCAAGAGCACAAAGTATACAAACTGAAAAAGGCTCTTTATGGACTAAAACAAGCTCCCAGAGCGTGGTATGAAACATTGTCAGAGTTTCTGATCAAGAATAAGTTCAGAAAAGGCAAAATTGACCCCACACTATTTCTCAAGGAAGGAAAAGGATCACCCTTGATAGTCCAAATTTATGTGGATGACATCATTTTCGGATCAAGGGACAAAAAGCAATGTGAAGACTTCTCCCATCTAATGAAAAGTGAATATGAAATGAGTATGATGGGAGAACTCTCTTTCTTCCTTGGATTGGAGGTCAAGCAGTTGGAGGATGGAGTTTTTATCAGTCAAACCAAATACACAAAGGAGATACTGAAGAAGTTTAAAATGACTGATGTGACATACATGAAAACTCCCATTCCTACAAATGCCAAACTGGATATGGATGAAGCAGGCAAGGAGGTGGATATCTCAGAATACAGAAGCATGATTGGATCCTTGTTGTACCTGACAGCAAGCAGACCTGACATAATGTTTGCAACATGCATCTGTGCCAGATACCAAGCTAATCCCAAGGAATCCCACTTGTCACATGTCAAGAGGATTATGCGGTATCTGAAGGGAACTGAGAATTTGGGACTATGGTATCCAAGAGAGTCTGATTTCAATCTAAGAGGATATTCGGATGCAGACTTTGCAGGATGCAGGATTGATAGAAAGAGCACAAGTGGAACATGCCAACTTCTTGGCAACAGACTTGTATCCTGGTTTAGCAAGAAACAGAATTCAGTTTCAACCTCCACAGCTGAAGCTGAATGTATTGCTGCAGGAAGCTGTTGTGCTCAACTGCTTTGGATAGCCAGTCAACTTCCAGACTATGGGTTTAATTTGAAGGTTGTGCCTCTATATTGTGACAATACAAGCGCCATTACAATCTCCAACAATCCTGTTATGCATCCCAAAACCAAGCACATTGAGGTCAGACATCACTTCATACGTGACAATGTGCTGAAGAAAGACATTTCCCTAGAGTATATATCCACTGATGACCAGCTTGCCGACATATCCACCAAACCACTGCAAGAAGCCAGGTTCAATGAACTTCTGACAAAACTTGGCATGTTAGATTTAAATTCATAAGTCTCACAGCATGTCTTGTGTTTCATTTCAACCTAATTAACTGTGCATGAACATAAGTATAACATTGTTAATGATTGTTTATATCTCCATGAAAATTAGTAATGACTAAGTGTGATTCATGCATGTCCACTGTGGGAAAATGAGAAATCATATGGATGAAACTTGCTACCTCTGAACCTGGTTCAAGTCTTCTGTGCAACCTGTCATGAATCCTCAAGTCTTGAGTGAAATGAGTGCAATTCCCTTTACATCTAAATTAAATGATATTCTCATTACTTGTCATTTTATTCTGAGTGAATATCACCTGTGTGGCATTGCATTCATTAACTAGTAAGAACTGTTGTATCTCATGGTACTGTTGGCTTGCACGGAAAGGATCCTCAATGATTTAATGCTCAAAGGATGGCTGAGACTGTAGTATTTGAGAATCATAAAAAGCCTACTACTTAAAAAAGAGCCACTACCTTTCGCTAGAAAAAGGCAAGGTGAAAAAGGCAAAAGGATAACAGACAATAGATTGATTGCCTATCTTAGGGGGAGTCCTCACTATTCCCCCAGATTGTGTCTCTGTTAGAGTAATAGTTGGAGGTCAAATTGTATGATCATGTGATTCAAAAAGATACTGTGTTGAGCTTTGTCCTTGTAAAAAGGCTCATGAAGAAGTACTGAACATTGGTGCTCTACAAAAGAGAAGAGACAACTCACACAGACAATCCAAATGATCAAACTCCAAACTCTATCTATACTGAGTTGTAAATTAGACAATGATAGAGTGTGTGTCCTGATTCTCAATAGGGCCATCTTGTCTCTCAAGTCATCTATGCTGAACTGAAAATCATTGTTGGATCAGGGTTGTGGTAAGATTCGGTTGACCATGAGCATACCAAATAGCATAATTCTAGTTCCTAAATCAAACTCACATGCTGATCCGAGAGTGAGAGGGTGAGGCCTCCGCTGAGTGAGTTTTGCTAAATGTGTGAGGAGACTCTAAATTCATGACTGGGTTGTTGCAATTGATAAACCAAGGTTTACTGGACGCTATGTTAACATAGTGACCATTTTCTGGCACAAGATGTTGTGTGATGAAATACTTAGTCATTTCTAAGGTAAATGGAGAGTTAAATGGTAGTGATGCAGTAGCCATACATGTAAACCAGGTATTACGGTTGAAAGAAATTAAGTTCAGGGCACGTAATTTCAATTCCACTCACAACATTGTTCATCATGAATAATATTATGTGAATTGTCATATGCATTCCATGTGTGTTGTTAAGTATTGAAAAAGTCCAGAGAAATCCGCCGTTCGCTGAATTCGTAGTCGACCTCGAAGCAAACTGCATCGAAGAACTGCTGGATCGAATACTGCTGCTTCAAAGCCTCGAGGGTCGTAGCCTCAAAGCATCCTAATGCAGCTTCATAGAGTCGTAGTCCAAAGGATCGAAGCGAGACGGAGTCTGTCACTTACTACTCAAGCATCGCAGACACGTCAGCATGTCACTGTGCACTTAAAATGGAAGTTACACCGACTTAAGGGGTGACGTGGACTCATTGCTTGAATATTCCAACGAGTGGATCCGGATGGCAAAGAGGCGGGTCATAGAAAAGAACGCGGACCATGAAGACGAACCGACAGAGTGAGTGACTTCTATGGTACACTTCTCAACTCATATATAAGTCACTGATAGAGACGAAGCTCAAAGGTATGTTCGTCATTTTCACACTCGAACCCTAACCCTAGAACTCTCTCTCTCTCTCTTTCTTCGATTCTGTCTCTTTCTCTCTTTCTCTCTCGCTTGACCACCTTCGAACCTTACAATCTCTCTCTACGAGTGTCTCTCTCTCTCTCTCTACAAGCTCCATGGCAGGTCCAAGCTCATCGATGGCCGACAGTCTACGCAACATCGTTCCAGGATTCATCATCGATTGGGAAGCCATAGGCGACGTCAAAGTCAGCTGGCTCAATGAATTCAGAAGTTGCCTCGATGATACTGGTATTGCATCTGTCTGCACAGGGATGCAAGACTTGCTGATAGAAGATGTCTCGGAATTCTACGAGACCATGGTATTCGCTAGAGACGACCTTGTGGGAACCGTACACGGAGTGGAGATTCGAGTCTCTGCCGAAACGCTCCGAAATGCACTTCCACTCCCGAAAGGTAACTTTGATCTTCTTCCCAGTCTCTCCAGAGAAGAGTGTAAGTCTTTTCTTGGGTATTCCAATCCCGGAAAGCAAGGTCGGGGAGCCCTGAAGATTGGGTTTTCCGGTCAGGCACTGGCGACTCTCATAGTCACCGGACAGTGCCTACTGTGTAAGAAGACTGCTCATGACTTTGCAAGCCATGAGCAGATGAAGATCATGTGTAGTGTTCTACAGGGAAGACAAGTAGACTGGGGAACTCAGATACACTCCATGATCAAAAGCAAGAAGGGACACTTTGGACTACTTCTCACCAAAGTCCTAAGGTTCCTACACCCTGACGTATTCTGCAATAGACCTTCAGTGCCATTGCCGACCAAATACATATTTAAAAGCATTTATGAGGATGGTCGGCTGGAGATCAAGTCGACAAAGAGGCCTGAGTCAAGTGCAAGAAGTCATGCAAGAGACACAGCCAGCTCTGTACGAGCCCCAGTTCGCATACCACGACAGCCGGTCCGTGTCTCACAGACTTCTAGGGGCTCCTCTGCGTCCACCGCAACAATACACATAGCTGAAGTGGTGGAGAACATTGCCAGAACTCATCTCCCCACTGATTCTACATCCGAGGTGTCACGCCCCTAAATCCTGAAAACAACAGAACTAGGAACGCGACTTCCCCACACCCACACTACAGGGGTCGAGGGGATTAGTGTTCAACCCAATCATGTACAACTCCACAGCAGGGGTAGAATTGTACTTCCCAATGTATTCAATTCAAGATTTATTAAAATGATACGACATTGCATTCAATTCCCACAATATCCAATTCACTTACTGCATTATTCATTTCCAAATCAAAACAAGATTCGGCCTTTTGGGAGCTTGATTCGGCCTACGGTAGTAGCACTTCGTACCTTTGTTTCACAGTGTATTCGGCCAACTAAGAGAAAGTATGTTTTTCCGTCCTTGCTAGAAGAGAAAGAGCTGTCCCTGCGGAATGGTTTGTTGTTCTTACGGATTGGGTTCGATTTCAAGCATGCAGTAAGAGCTTGGTGTACATATGCAGCTAGCACTTCAAGAGAGTCCGATGAAAGGGAATACAAAACCTTCTCTCACTATACAATCCTTAAGAATATCAAGGATGGAACGGCACCAAACAGACTATACCGAGAATGCATAGAGAGCAAAGATAGAATCTCTCCACTTTCAAGAGAGTCTGAAAGGACATGAATCCGAATAGACCTTGCTTTTAGAGGGTGGATTCTTTCCCGAGTGAAAAGACTGCATTACAAAGAGACACAATGCCTCCGAAATCTACGTAGAGTTGGAGATCGAAACAATAGATCTACTCTAAACTGCCTTGTTCGGGAGTGTCTGCTTGGGAAGTGTTGGAAAGAAACTCTATTTTACCGAGTGAAGAGTGTATGAAAGGGTGCATCTGTGAGTTGCGAATTCTCTGTGTTGTTGAAAACTCTCTTGTAGTACTATTTGAAATACGGGATATGAACCTCTATAGGGTGGGCCCGCTGGGTAGAGAAAAGCACATTCGAAAACCTATAGGTTGTTGAGTTCATTACATCCACATCCAAAGATAGCTCTACTAAGGTGGTTAAAAGCAGTTCTGTTGAGAGACACAAGTTTCAAGGATAGAACAAAGGCGACAACGACCCATATCGGCCGGGTGACACTATTATTGATATCGAATTGAGTTGTGAAGTGGAAGTGAAGGTTATTAAGACACCAAATTCTAGACTGAAAGCGGAGTCGAATACAATAGGCTAACTCACGACAACCAAAGGCAACCCTAAATGGAGCTATTTGGATGTACTAAGAGAAGAAACAGAACTAACATCTCCTGGGTGGGCGAGTCTATTGTTTTGGGCACTTATGATTATGAAACAAGAACAGACTTACTCTTTATTGGATAACTATACTCTACACACACAAGTACAACTAAAAGTTTCCGTACACTATATGATTTGCTACCCGGAGTAGACCCGGAGATGGAGTGAGGCCCAACTACCGGTGGTGTCTTTGCCACTACACTAGACTGTCAGGTCAGAGATGCTCTTTTAAAGACGAATCAGTTGGTATGATAGATATCCCGTATTCTTGTGTGTTGGGAGCGCTGGAGTACCGTGTGGAAGGGCTCACTCAGTTTCAACAAAGGGTGGACACGCAGCTCCGGCTCGGCACGTAAGTTGGGTTGTACACAGGATGCTAGAACCAGCATATAGGAGAGTACTGGAGTTTGCTCTCAGAATGCATAATTTAGGTCTCTTTAAAAAAACGTGTAATCCGTCTTTCCATTGAGGAGGCCTTCGGGTAATAGCGATGTCCAAATCCAGTATGTATTCCCGAGTTATGAAACCTGCTATCAGATTTGTATTGTAGTTAGAATCAGAAACCATAGGAGTGGGGGATGTCCGTTGTGAGACTACCCTGCCCCGCTTGGATTCTACACAATAGGCATAGGGTTACAGGAGAGCTCTCTTTTCGAATATCGTGAACACTCGAAAGCAAGTTAAATACAAGTGCTGCACACCTCTTTCAACCTCTACAAGAAGATCGGCGTGATACTCATTTGTACAACTTTCTTCACCTCTCTTTTGAGTTTATAGAGAAGATCTGATTTGAGCTGGTAACTTTAGACATGCTGTTTTGGATAATTGTTACCCTTGGGGAAAGAGCTAGTACGAAATCAGCACTTCCAATAGAGTCAAATGCGGCGGGGATCCCTAGGGTTTCCTCTCTTATCAGACAGTGTGCCCACTCTAATCTCTTTGGCACGACTCCCATACAAGCTCTTCTCTCGAGTCTTTAAGAAAGTGTACTTTTCTAGAACTGCTATACCCACTCTGCTATGTGTTGTCTCTCGAGCGTAATCTAAAACAAAGAAGCCATACACATTGAAAATGCTTTTCCAGGAATCTTCTGTTAGGAGCACACGCGTTCCACCTTTCAAGCAGCTCTCTTGGCTGGCCCGAGATTCCATAGGAGAACTACCAACAATAAATAGTGCACTCTCAGAGTCATGAATGAAAACAATGCTGCTACAAAGTGTATCGTTCTTTCTAACACAGTAGCAAGAAAGTGTATCTAATGACCCCGCGAGACACCTCTCTAGTTCTGGGCACCTATAGTTTTCCCGTAATACGAGATAAGAAATGCTAGCACACTCAATCATGAATAGGAGGTGCCTTAGGGGTACAAATACAATAGAAGCATATCGAAAAGTGTTGCTTTTGGAACAACCTAGCACTGGTGGAATACGTAACTCGAGTGGGAACCCCTCGTTTTGAAGAGAGCTCTATTAAGGCTTCTAATTCAATGAATGGTGTTTTACATAGATAGTTGGAACGTGGTTACACGCACAACAGCATAATGGAGAGGTGGAAGGCTACTACTTGGTGTTAGAATATTGGGATTGGTGTAGGGACATGATACAGTAGTGGACTTGTGTCTCTTTTTCTGTGTGGAACAAAATGTTCTCCCAAAAGAGTCGTGTAAGGATTCTTGTATTCTGGGTCTAGCTCAAAAGGTAGTAGCTCTAGAAGAAAACTTTGTTTTACTGAGTGAAGAGCTTCTCTTATTGTATTGGGTGGAAGGTTGCTTTTCCAGTACCACAATGGAGAGTTGTTGTCAGCTAAGGCTCTTGTCAACTAGCCTGCTTTCCAAAGAAAGTCTCTGTTTTCTACTTGTCTCTTCTTTAGGGGGTTACAAGAAACTAGGTAGCTCTCACTCGGAAAAGCAGAGCCTATACGGGGCGGCAACATACATAACCTTCTCTCTTTGTAGTGTCAGGAGATCTGGGTTGGCTTATAGAGGCCTTTTTGTCAGACACATAAATGGGAGGAAAACTGCATCTTGCTGGAGCGTGTATCTGAATTCAAGAAACTCTCAGTAATTGGTCCGATTGAAACACTCTTTTCTCTCTCTGTCTCTCTCTCTCTCTCTCTATATATATATATATATATATCTTAAGAGAGCAGAATGCGGCTGTCAAACCAATATCACTAGTATAGTGGGCAGCCATCGATAGAGTGATTCAAAGTTGTACCATTGGGTGTATCTATAGTGGATTCCACAGTCATAGAGTCTTGGTCGGGTATCTTTTTTGCTTGTATGCATAAGTGTTAGGTGGCATCACTCTCCACAATGGGCTTCCTGGGCTCTCTTGGATGGCAGGCTTTTCTTAATGGGCGGGAGCCGAGTCTGCTTGGGTGCTTCCGGATTCAGTGTTTGGGGAAGCCAAGTTAGTAGGCAACCCAACAACCCGTAGATGCGACTCCAAAGATAGCTCTCTTTTATTGTGTTTCGCATACGTAACACTCCATCTGGTTCACTTTTTGGGGCGTAAGGTTTTTCTAGAATCACTGGGCATTTCGAGAAGGGCAGTTCCATTCAAGCAGTATGCTTCCATACCCAACCAAGATTCTATACCAAGTCGCATTCCAACCCATACATGGACAATACGACCCTTTTGGGTCCTGTTAAGACATACGGTGTCCAACCATACTCATAAGAGTCTCAGTAAGGTGGACTTGGGCTCGCTTCATCCATGTCATTGACCGAAATCTGAGCATGCTTCTTAGGGGCACATTCTTATCGTGTTAACACTCATGAATGCTCTTGAAGAATGTGTATCAGAGAATCCATGAGTCAGAATTGGATGTGCAAACACGCACACCAATGGATGAAGACCATCCCAGCACCCATCGGGGAAGAGCTCTCTCAAAGCTATGTGGGGCCGGCCAAGAGAGCAGCTTGTAGAACTGGTATGCAACTCTCCCGGGAGTGGAGGTATTATGTTAGGTATCACTTCTCTATATGAGGTTTTCGAGAGCCCGTGCTTGAGGCAATGGAATTGGAACTATAGAGCATACAAACTTGCCTTTAACCTTTCAGGTGCAGGCAAGGAGAAGTCGTGTTCCTGGTTCTAGGTTCTTGAAACCAGGGGCGTGACATAAGGTGACACTTTAAAAGTGCCATCTTTTTCTGTTTTTGTTGTAGTGGTTGTTGGTCTATCCAAAGCTCCCCCATCATATGCTCATATTGACTTAAATCTTGATGATGGGGCAATCACTGCTGCTATGATGGCATACACTCACTTAGGATCCAAGGAGACACACCATGTGGGAAATGACTTTCCATTTGAGGCTAATGATATCAAAAATCTTGTTAGCATTAATGGTGAGTAAAACACAGATGACATCAACAAATTTATCCTTCCCTTGCAATAGGAAGCTAGTTTATTCCCATCCGGATTCGAAGACTTCAAGCTTTTTGAGTTCCTTCCTTGCTGGTCCGAGAGCTATGTTTCTAAGATCCAAATTGTTCAAAACTTCATTTAAGGCATCACTCTAGATAGAAAACCATGGAAGAATTTGAGTTGGGTACACATACCGTTCAGAGTTAATTCTCCTCTCTTCCTATTGCTCTTGTTCAACATAAGGAAAAAGCAACTTGGGCTTTTTTTAATTCCCATTAGATAGTGGATAAAGCAATCAGGCTTGTCCAAGTGTAGCCCCTTGTGAGATCTCTCTCCTCTACATTGAAATGAAACAAGTTCTATGAGTTCGTCAACAAGGAACCACTGGGTGTAGATCAAGATTTGATAGTGAAGTACTAAGAGACTAACATTATACCTCTGTACTCATATGGAACGAGCTATGGAACACTTTTCTATTATTTAATCTGATCTCTCATGGCTAAAGACAACAAAAGATGGAGCAACGTTCTCAAATAGAACCATAACAAAATGATGTACTTGCGATCGAGATGCAAAATCCTTTATCTTCACATCTAGTACTATATACAAAGCAAAATGATTAGTAAATATAACTTTTGTACTCGTATATCTGATAATTTATGTAATGTCTTGTACTTGTATCAAGAAGGTCAATCAACGAGCTTCTTTTTATTCTCTGTTATTTAGTCTTTTGCTTGTAATGACCCGTGTGTAACCCGTGTGTAAGAAGTTAACCACAAACACCTTGGATGTTAGTGCATGTAAGGACCCGTACCTCGAGTTAGTCACAGTTTTGCCTTCTGAGTAGAGTTTTTCTAGATTTTGACCTAGTGAATGGGCTCAAATGAATTCACGTGCAAAAGGAAAGATGTTTAGAATGATGTCCTCTATCTACCACAGAAGTTTCAGGCCAAACGGATGTGTATGTGAGGTGCACGTGAAATGGGTCCAACTCACGTGCAAGTGTGGTTGTCTTCTAAATGATGCAAGGAGGCTAGGGTGAAGTTTGAGAGCATTTGGAGTGCATATGGAGTTGCACGTGAATTGGGGAATTCACGTTCAAATTGGCGTGTAGCCATATTTTTGCATGGTTCCCTTGGTTTTGACATTCTAATGAACTTTCTCCAAAGGACCATGTTGAAATTCTGAGTAGTTTGGCCTATATGGGTGCGGTGCTAACTTGTGTGATCAAAACTACGTCGTTTTGATGCTGGGATTCACTTAATCAAAACTACGTCAATTTGTGAAAACTGGCTTTAGTTATAAAGGGAGTATGGTGAACCTTAATGCCATATTGGTATTGGTATGTTGGTTTGAGAAATTGGGGCTTGGGCTCTATGACTTGTTGGGTTCTCGTGGAGCTAGGGCTAAGTGCCCTGAGCTGAGATCCCATTGAGGATTGTGTTGAGCCGTTGAGCTCGTGAGTCGTTGAGCTCATAGAGCTAGGGCTGAGTGCCCTAAGTTGGATCCCATGGAGGATCGTGGCCAAGCTGTCCTATATGGGCAGACTGGGTCCTGATGTTTGTTTGCAGACTGAGTCCTGATGATTGTGCACACTACACAGTGCACGAGTACATAGACCATGTAATATAGACTTATATGTTTGCATGATGTGGACTATTAGGGTCACCTACTGAGCTTGTCGCTTATCCCTACTCGTTATTTCCCCTTTTCAGGTGTGACCCGAGACTAGTGGAGGACTTTCTTCCAGGAGGATGTGCCTACTACTCTGATGTATGAGTACTATATTTTGTATTGTATTATGTGTTGTATTCTGGACATGGGTCCGTTGACAGTTGTATTTGCATACTGTTTGTGATGTAATGTCCATATGACTGTTTGACTTATTATATGCATGATGATATATGAGAAAGTATAGGATTACCCTTGATGTATGATTGTGCAGGGTTACATGATTGAGACAGCACCCGCGGTGTAGTCTCTATTGGTGCTAGTCACCAACCCCTTGACCTTTCGGGTGCGAACAAGGGGAAGTCATGTTCCTGGTTCCGGGTTCCCTGGAATTTGGGGGCGTGACACTTTTATCAATGTTAAAATGGCCTCTTACACATAAATTACTTGAATTAGAAGACAAAGATGTTAATCCACATTGGAACTGGAAGCTTTTTTAGAGTACCATATGTTTTAGGCCTTTCTTTAATCTCCTATTTATAGTATGTTTAAGAGAAACCACCCTCCTTTCAATTACTCGAAAAAGAGTTTTCTAAAACCTCCGATCTGTCCCATCTCTCTCCAGAAAATCGATGCCTCCGTATCACTCAAAAAGGAAATATTGTTGGTAGCTGCAAGTTAACAGATTTTGTTTTCTGAGTGCTCTCAGAAGAATTGAAAGCATCATGGGTAACCAGACCCAGAGACATCTTGCTTTCTGAGTGCTTAAGTGATAAGCACCAAAAGAGACAAAACCATGGGTGTTGTCCCAATATACTAACTTGTATAATCATACATCATGGGTAATCTTGTACGATACCACCATATCATCATACAACATAGTAGATTATAATATAGATATACAAAAAAACATACTACAACTGTATATAAAAATACTAATAGACAATGTCTTCATGGAAGGAAAGCCTCCATTAGCCTCTAGTAACACCTAAAAGGCAAACAACAAGAAACAACAACAATGATAGGGGTGAGTCATAAGCTTAGTAGGGACTGGCTCTCTTTGGTGTTTGAAGGCCTATCTGAATAAGTTATTGAAATTGCACCTTTTGAATCGATAGTCACATCGTTTCATTTGCTTACACAAAGTGAGTAATAGATAGGAAAGAAGCATGAAATTGAAAATGAATGTGTATGTCCAATTCGAACAAAATAGGGTCCAATAATTGCCTCTCCTTGTGTATCATTTGTATACAAGCGATGCATAAAGATAAGGCGAATTTATTTTAGATGGATTGAATCGCTTATCTAGATTTCCTGATGCCAAAGCAAGGTAGAATGTCATGGTTGGATCTATCCTTGAGAATAAAGGGAGGCTTCTAAGGGCAGTGGAAATTGAAGAGACTTTTAGGGCCAACAAAAATTGAAACGGTATCTCAGGACCGACAAAAATAAAGAAGGCATTTAGGGCTGCGGACTTCCCCAAGTGATAAAAAGAAAGATACATACAGGAAACCTGTCTGTGGACTTCCTTGAATATTGAAAACAAAAAGTGGGATAGGTGCAAAGGAACTGCCTGCGGACTTCCCAAAGGGACAAAGAAGGATTGGTACAAGGGAACTGCTCGTGGACTTCCTTGAAATTGTAAATAAAAGGTGGGATAGGTGCTGGAAAATTGCCTATGGACTTTCTAAAGGAATAAAAAAGAAGGATATGTATAGGGGAACTGTCTGTGGACTTCCTTGAAAAGAAGAAGTGGGATAAGTGTAGGGGAACTACTTGGGGATTTCTCAAAGGAATAAGAAATATGGATATTTTTGGAGCTTGTTGAGGATGATCTCTTAGGATCTTCAGAGGTGACAATGTTTGTTAAATTGAATAAAATCATGAGTATATGCAAGTAATGCATGGAACACGATGAAATGCATGTATAGGATGCAAAATGCAAAATGCATTTTATAAATCGCTAGGGGATTCGGTGTTGCTAAAATTCGTTGAGATTTGTTGGGGAAATTGGTTTGGGTTCTGCTCGGAAAACTCCTAGTTAAAGGTGCTCTGATCACTGGGGAGGCTTGATTGATTTCTTCAAAATTTTAGAATGCTCAAAAAACTTTTCTGAATCAATTGAACTTTGTATGAGATTTATTGTACTCTAACAAAGCAGCTTTGGCTTTAGTTAGGGAGTAGGTTCATTCGATCAGGGAACCTTTTCTTGCTTAGCCAGGGCATTCTTGTTGAGTGACACTTGAGGAAACTCTATTAGTCTTAAGTATTTTACTTAAAGCAACGCACACAAAGCTATTAATTTTTAATTTTTTTTGTTAAAAATGATTTTTGAAACATGATTATGTAATGTAAAATCACACTTGTTTTATTGCTTATGAGAGGTAAAAGCTTTTGAGGGGAAGCCTTCCAAAGTTCATTTGAACTATCTAGGTGTAGCCTTCAGCTTGGCCTTACAATTACTAATTCGATGCTTTCGATGATGGAATCTAAACTTAGTGACATAGCTTGGTGGTTCTATATGATTGTTTGACTTTTGAGGCTCAAAGAGTCAATTAGAAATTCTGGTTGATTGTTTGATGGTATTAGGCTCTTGATGTTCACAGGCTAAAATGAAAAAAAGTGATGGATGATCTTGGACCTTGATGCTCAAAGGCTCAGTTGTAGAACATGTTTACAGATCTTGAGCTTGATATGTAAAGGCTTAATTTGATGGGATACCTAATTGTTTGGGTGCTGATACTCAGTGACTCAATTAGAGAAGATGTCAGCTGATCTTGGGTCTTGAGTGCTTGATTTTCCCTTTTTGAATTTTACTCTTAGTGCCTTTTTGGGGTTTTCACTAAGCTCGCCTTATTTTTTGTTTGTTGTTCCTTTTGCCTTGTAGCTGGCTTTGTATTTTGCCCTTGATGCCCTTGCAGGTTTTTATCAAGTCTTCCTTAGATACTCATAACTTTTGATCTTTATTGAGCATTTGAGAAATAATTTTGATCATTTAATCTGAGAGGACTTTATAATGTAGGCTTGGGCTACTGGCTTAACAAAAAAGGGTATAAAGTGACTCGAACTTGTTCTAAGCTAGATTTGACCCATAGATCAAACTAGACTTTTATTTCTTATGCGTTACATGAAAGAATATGAGATGAATGAAAAAATTACCCCAATGGTGAGGATATTTTACAGATTAGCTAAAACTGTCTCAACACGAGGGATATTTTACAAAATTGTCCGAATGAGGGATCTACCTATACAAAATGTTTCTTTTCTTTTCTTTTTCTTTTTTTCTATGTTGTCTTCTTTCTTTCTTTTTTGATTTATTTTTGTCTTTCTAAAAAACTGCCCCAATTGTGGGATATGCCTCTATGAAGGGTCTAAAAACTACTCCAATGTAAGAGTTATTTTATAATACTGCCCTAGAATGGGGTCTTGATATTTATAAATTACCCTAATGTGGGGTGAACTATGAATCGGGTTATTTGAAAGAAAATATATTTAAACTCAAAAGGGCTAGCAATTGTAGTATTACGAGATAAGAAAAGATGACCTCTCTTCATTTTAAATAATTAGAATCTTTCTCAAATGCTTAAAATAGAAAGGAACTTATCTTTTGATGGCAGAAAGAAATCTTCATTGTCAAATACCTCTGTATGAAGCAGATGTTGCTTCTCTTGGACTAGGTTCCTTGATTTCAATGGTAATTGCTCCCCTAATCATCCTTTTAGTTTAGGCTAAACCTAGATAGCCAGATTGTTTTTTTAGTGTGCCCCCATCGAGTTTATTACCCATGTCAAGAGTAAACAAGTAATAACGGACATTGCATGTAAAATGTGGGTAAAACAACTTAGTTTAAAAAGACAGGCTTAATTATTTTTTACAAATGCCAAACAAAGGAGCAAACTTTTAGAATTCCAAAGAGCATGTAAAATGGAAAACAAGATTCACAAAAACCATACAAAGAAAAGAGTTCTAAACTCTAAAGAGTTCCTCAAGGTATCATAAAGTTTGCTCTTGCTCCTTAACTCAGTGTAGGTAACGGGAATTGGGTTGAATTCCAGTTTGGGCCTTTTGGGAGCTTGATTCGGCCTAGTAGTTTTGATTAAGTGAATTGGGTTAAAATGTTGGGAATTGGGTTGTACAACATACTTACTGCATTATTCATTTCCAATAGCTTCGAGAGACATTACACAAGAAGTCATGAGAGTTGGAAGATCGGGCCCTACTTTTGGGACAAATTTTGTGGGCCAAAGGCACATATCTCACTTACCTAGTCTTGGGGCTGAGCCTGGCTATTAGAATAATTTTATGATTTTTTTAATAAAAACAAGTTATATAGAAAATTTGGTTCTAATATTCTTATTGGAAATGCACACACTTGGTGTCGCAACCATGAAAATCAGTGCCAAAGTTTGGGCATGCAACTTGTATTAACTTTTGGTTTGACATGGCATCCTAGCAAGGTCATCCCTGTGCTTTTGCAACCCAAAGTAATGGCTCTAAATTTTTTTTCTTTTATCTGTGCTTAGCTATTCTGATCTCTTTAGCCCCCCTCTCCGCATCACAAGAGCTCGCCTATTGCCTCTCATCTCTCTCCTTCTAGCATCTTCGAATAGCTTTAATGTGATCTTATTATTTGTCCTGCTATAGTTTTGGCCATCATTTATATTGGCCGATAGATTTTATTATTTTGCAAGGATTTTCACATAAATCTAAGCATTAGTCTATTTATTTTTATTTTGTTGATTTTCTATGTTATTTTGCCATAATTATTTGGGTTAGGTTCGTAAAAAAGTGATTGGTGATCGACAAAACAAAGAGCAGATATTCGATGAGGATGTGTTGGAATATGCTTCCTAGAATTCCCATGTCAAGAAAAGTTAAGTGAGACTAAATTATTCTTCATGCTTAATTATCAGCTGCATGTACACTTATTTTAGTTATTGGTGAAGGTAAGCTAAGTAATAATTGTAGAAGAGAAGTTGTGTCAGGACCCATGTCGTAGTCTTGAGAGTTAGAGGTTAGGAGGTGCTTTTTTTGTGCTAAAATTCTAGTTTTTATGTGTATTTTCTGGTATTTTGGAGTGAGCAAAGCGGATCAGGGTCAAACTCGGAGCATAGTGGTCAAATCTGAAGCATCATAGTCAAATTTGGAGCATTGTGGTCAGAATTCGGAGCATTATAGTCAAATTCAGAGCATCAGGTCAAGTTCGGGACACCAATGACATGGAGTAAAGATCCGAGCGATCCCTTAACACGGAGAAAGGATCCAAGCAATTCATTAGCACAGAGTAAGGATCCAAGCAATCCCTTAGCACGGAGTAAGGATCCAAGCGATTCCTTAGCACGAAGTAAGGATCCAAGTGATCTCCTAAGCATGGAGCAAGCCTCAGTAGTCTGAAATGATTCGCATCATCAGTGATCCGAAGTGTGCTTCCAGTGATTCGGGGTAGCGACGGTCGATACGAGGTCGATACACGTTTTGGGCTGTGTCGACCTTGTGTAACATGACTTCTTTGTTATATATATATATATTTTGTATTTTCGAAATAGAAAAAAAACCTTGACCGTCGTCGCACGCTTGAGAGAGGGAGAGAGAGAAAAAGAGGGGGAAGGAGGGAGGGCGTGGTGCAGGGAGTCCTTGGATCAAGAACACGAAGCACAATCCTTTAAATCCATTTTTCTCATTCGAGGTAGGTGATTCTATCCTAGTGAACCTATTTCAAGGGTTGTGGAAATTCTAAATATTGGGATTCCAAACTCTGTTTTGGTAAAAAATGGTTCGAGAATCAATTGTGTTGTGAGGTGTTACCTTGATGTGAATATATTAAGATTACTTGTTTATATGTGTACATATTTGTGTTGTACGCCCGGCCAACCGAGGAAACCGGACATGACTCCTTTTACCCACAGGAGGGCAAAGGGGTTAGGATACAAACCAAGAGTTTTACATTTTAAACATCCACAACACATTCAAGAAAGAAATATTCATAAAAAAATCCAAACCAGTTTATTACAACAATTCTTTCCAATCCCATCCCCACTGGGGTCATCGCCCATAAAAGAAAACAACATAAAAGGAAGAGAGTAAAATGGTTAAGGTCTTCCACCTTGGTGCATCCACCTACGCCTGAAGTCCCTGGAAAACAAGCAAACACGGAGGAGGGGTGAGCACCACCTCAAGGGATCAAGTCTCCCACCCTTCCCGCTCCTAGCGGCACGTGTGCACGTGTAGTGACGTGTAAACAATCTCAAAAACAATAACAAACCACATCAGTAGTCACAATTATCCACCACACAAAACACAAGTGATTTAACCGCCTTCGGCCAGTTATTTAACCGCCTCTTCGGCCAAGTGATTTAACCGCCTCTTCAGCCGGTTTAACCGCCTCTTAGGCAAAGTAGTTTAACCGCATCTTCGGGCCGGATACCACAAACCTCAAACCAAACACTTGGTGTGCACCCGCTCACAAGTGCACAAACCCACCTTCAGGCAACAGAACACACACCCGGATACTACATACATTAAATCACAAGTCCAGCCACACAGGCATATTATCAAACACGAATGGGCATATACATACAGTATATTCACACAGCATTTCATCGAACACATAGCATGAAATCCACGTGAATCACACCAACAGCCACTGAAGGCCAACATTCATATAGGAGGTCACACCTATATGAATTTACATATAAGTAATATAATGATATAACTCGATTCTGCCCTAGGACCCTAGGACAGGAGGACTTGGAAGAACGGAATCCCTACCTCAAAGCAGATCTTCCTGCTCCCGCGCCAAACGCCGTCCTCCCCACGCAAGATGCTCAGCACCAGACTCCCCTTCCCTCTCTCTCTGCTCTCTCTCTCTCTTGGCAAAAAGAACAGAGAAAGGAACACAAGAACCCTAACCAAACCAAGCCCTCCTATATGACACCATCCACATCAAAAGAGAGTTTTGATTAAGTAACCCAGGATCAAAACGACGTAGTTTTGATCACACAAGTAGCACCTTTCCGCACCCATATAGGCCAAAATACTCGAATTTCAACATGGTCCTTTGGAGAAAGTTCCTTAGAATGACAAAACCAAGGGAACCATGCAAAAATATGGCCGCACGCCAATGCACGTGAATTCCCAATTCACGTGCACCTCCATATGGACTCCAAATGCTCTCAAACTTCACCCCTAGCTTCCTTGCATTATTTAGAAGACAATTACACTTGCACGTGAATTGGACCCATATCACGGCACCTCACTACATGTCCATTTGGCCCGAAACTTCGTGGAGATAGAGGACATCATTCTAAGCATCTTTCCTTTTGCACGTGAATTGATTGGAGTCCATTTACTAGGTCAAAATCTAGAAAAACTCTACTCAGAGGCAAAACGACTAACTCAAGGTACGGGTCCTTACATCCTCTCCCTAAGACTTTTCGTCCTCGAAAAGAAATGACATAAGAGGAAAACAAACACAAGCTACCCATTTGCCACACGGCGAGCCACAACACCCAAATGGGTCATACACCACACACAGACAACGGCACATAACAAGACCACCATAATCCATAACCACAATAATGCACATAACACATGTCCACAGGCACGAATACACATCTCAAGGCACATCACAAAAAGAACACATGTCTTTAAAAGACAATACAAATACATCAACTAATACAAGAAAACACATCACAAGAAAACATCACTATCCATCCCTTGGCCAACACCACCTCCCACGCTTAAGATTGTTCGTCCTCGAACAAGTCCGGGCCGCTCACGCATCACGGACTCACGTTCCCATGTCTCCTCCTCAATGCCACGGTGCTGCCACAGACGCGAACCAAAGGAATAGACGACCACGCAAAAGCTTCTCTCGCCGATCTAGAATACGGATAGGGGCCTCAAGACGGACAGTCATCCTCGATGTCCAACGTCCCCCATCAATCACATGAGTGGGGTCGGGATACTTCCGCAACGGGACACGTGAAACACGTTGTGCACTCGACTCCCGCGGTGGTAACGCTAACCGGAGGCCACAGGCCCTACACGATCCAATCCCAAAAGGACCAAAAACCGCGGAGATAGCTTGGAACCTCGCCAACCGTCGAGACCACGGTGGAGAGACACGAAGGAACACATGATCACCAACAGGAAACTCCAAAGGTCGCCGTCGCCGATCCGCTAAGATTTCTGCCGACTCGAGCCGCCAACAAACGCCGACGAATCAACTTGACCTTCTCGAGCCTCTTGAACCAACCGCGGTCCCAAGAGAGCGTCTCCCCCACCTCGGTCCAACACAAAGGGGATCGACACGGCCGTCCATACAACGCCTCAAAAGGAGCCATCCCAAGGAGCCGATAACGTTGTTGTAGGCAAACTCCACCAAAGGAAGGTGAGTTGCCCACGAACCCCCGAATCAACACACAGGCCCGTAACATGTCCTCCATGGTCGATTCGTCCGTGCCCGACCGTCGTCTCGGGGTGAAAGGCGACTCGGTGAAGCTTGGTCCCCATAGCCTCCGCAAACCCGCCCTAACGGAAGTGAACCTCGAATCCCGGTCCGAGACAACCGACGATGGTCGCCAGCGCTCCCAACTCGTCATGTATAGCGACTCAAGGTCCCAAAGAGTCCCGCTCGCGAACAGCCAGAAAGAGCCGACTTTGTGAGTCGATCCACAACACCCAAACATATCCTTCCGGTGGGTGGAAGACCACACAAAATCCATCGCTATATGGTCCCACTTCCACTCCGATGGGCAAGGGCGTAACATTCCCGCCGGCGCCGATGCTCGCCTTCACCGGGCACGTGAGGCACCGCGAAACAAAAGGCGCCACATCGCGTTTCATCCCGGGCCACCAAAATGTCCCCGGCGCATGATACATCTCGACCCCCGGATGCACAGAACTCTGACCGGGAAACTCCCTCATCACCTCATCCCCGAGGGAAGAAGCTACTACCAACCGCCCCGAAATGACAACTCATGCTCAGGACCCTCTGTCCAGTCCCGTAGCTCCCCAGCCTCAAACGGGCACGGAGAACCTCACACTCAATGTCACCCATGTCCTCCCGACGCGCTGGTAACTCAGCACCACCACCAAAGGACTCTGGACTGTCCCACCATCACGAACAACGCCCGCAACATGCCAACACCCATCGCCTTCCACTCCCTCACGGCCACCTCGGCTTTCCCTTTTCGCTCAATGACGCCACAACATTACCCTTGCCCGGGTGGAGTAAAATTAAAAGTCCGCAAATACTCCACCCATCTCCTTTGCCCAAATCAAGCCTTCTGAGTAAAGATGTACCGAAGGCTCTGTGATCCGAGAACACCACAAACTTTTCCCCCAAGAGGTAGCGCCAACTCTTCGGGCGAAGATGACGGCTAACTCAAGGTCTGAGTAGGATATTCGCCATGAGGCTCACGCCTTGACCCAAAGCTACCACACCGTGCTCCCGCAAAGCACACACCCCAAACCACCCTGGATGCATCACAGACACTTCATATGGAATATCCTCCCGAGGTAACCTCAACACAGGGCGGTGGTCAAACGGGTTTGAGAGTCTCAAACGCCTGCGACACTTGTCGGCAATCAAACTTCACGCCCTTCCGAGTCAACGCTCATAGAGCGCCAAACGGGAGAATCCCTCGACAAAACGACGGTAGACCCCGCCAAGCCAAGAAAACTACGGATTTCAAAACGTTGGTTGGCCTCGCCCACGTGCCACGGCCTCATCTTGGCCGGGTCCACCCTAACTCCCTCGACACCACTGGCCAAAAAGGAACCTCCTGCACCAAAACTCACACTGAAACTTAGCAAACAGCGCTGGTCCCTCAAGGTTTGCAACACTGGCAAGTGCTCCACAGCCCCTCTGGTCTTGGAAACACCAAGATATCGTCGATAAACACCACCACGAACGAGTCTAAGATGGGGCAAAGACTTGGTTCATCAAAGCATGAACAGCCCTCGGGCGCATTGTGAGCCCGAAAGGCATCCTACCCACTCATAATGCCCATACCGCACCGAATCCGTCTTAGGGATGTCCTCCTCCCTACCCCGAGTGGTGATACCCCGACCGTAAATCTATCTTGGAAAACCACCGGGCCCCACTCAATTGGTCAAATAGGTCGTCCATCCGAGGCAACGGGTACTTGTCTCACCACTGACCTTCCGTAGTCGATGCAGACGAGCGTGCCATCCCTTCTTAGCAAAGAGACCGGAGCACCCCAAGGTGAGGTACTTGGTCTAATATACCCCTGGCCCACCAACTCCTCGTTTGCCTCTGGCCCCTCCTCGGCGGCCCCATACGATCGTTTGGGAAATCGGACCCGTCCCCGGCACCAACTCAAGGTGAACTCCACCTCCTTTTAGGTGGCAAACTCCCTACTCTTCGAAAACATCCCGAATTGGTCCACAACAAGGGCCACACCCTCTTTTCACCTTCCTCCTCAAAGGTCGGGGCTGCCAACCTGGGTAATGGCACCCCACCGGTCCAACACTGGCCCGGCCCGACTCGCCTCACAATCCCACTCCCCCGCAGGGTGCAAGAGGTCCCCGCGTGTCACGAAGGTCACACGCCGCCGTAACAATCTATCTTGGCCCGGAAGCATAAGCCAATCCATACCCAAGATCGGGTCGAACGTCCTCAAAGGCATCACATGCAAGTCAAAACTCGCTCGACCTCCCCTATGGTTAACACACGCCACGACACACTCGCCGTACCCATCTGCCTCCTACCGGAGACTCCACAACTAGGGCCTCGCGGCCTCCACACGCACCCCAAGCCGTCTATTACAAGCTCAGCAACAAACGAACATGATGCACCCGTGTCGAAAAGAACAGAGAAGTAGGGAGATCAAGAGGGTACCTCTAACCACCGATGGTCCGCTCCACCCTCGGTGGGGTGGTAGCTCGCCCCCCGGTACGTCGCCTTGCGCAAACACCCTTCCTTGGCCCGTGCCGACTCGAGCGCCAACAAACGCCGACGAATCAACTGACCTTCTCGAGCCTCTGAACCAACTGCGGTCCCAAGAGAGCCGTCTCCCCCACCTCGGTCCAACACAAAGGGGATCGACACGGCCGCATACAACGCCTCAAAAGGAGCCACCCATGGATGCCGATAACGTTGTTGTAGCAAACCCACCAAAGGAAGGTGAGTTGCCCCGAACCCCGAAATCTACACACGGCCCGTAACATGTCCTCCATGGTCCGATTCGCCGCTCGCGACCGTCGGTCGGGGTGAAAGGGGGACTGGTGAAGCTTGGTCCCCATAGCCTCCGCACCTGCCGAAACGGGAAGGAACCTCGAATCCCGGTCCGAGACAACCGACGATGGTCGCCATGCGCCACAATCTCGTTCATGTATAGGACTCAAGGTCCCAATAGAGTCCCGTCGGAACGCCCGAAATGAGCCGACTTTGTGAGTCGATCCACAACACCCAATCATATCCTTCCGCGGTGGTAAGACCACACAAAATCCATGCTTATGGTCCCACTTCCACCCGCTATGGGCAAGGGTCAACATTCCCGCCGGCCGGAGTCGCCCTTCCCTCGGGCGTGAGGCACCGCAAACAAAGGGCCACATCGCGTTTCATCCCGGCCACCAAAAGTCCCCAAGCGCATGATACATCTTCGACCCCCCGGATGCCACTCAGCGGTGAAACTCCCTATCACCTCTCCCCGAGGAGAGCACACCACCGCCCCGAAAGACAACTCATGCGACCCCGTCCGCCCCGATAGCTCCCCACCTCATACGGGCACGGAGAACCTCACACTCAATGTCACCCCTGCCTCCCGGACGCTGCAACTCAGCACCACCACAAAGGACTCGGTTCCCCACCATCACGAACAACAGCCAGCAACCTCGCCACCTCCATCGCCTCCACTCCTCACGGCCACCTCCTTTCCCTTTTCCGCTCACATCCCACAACATTACCCTTGCCGGGTATAAGCGAGAGAAAATCAAAAGTCGCAAATACTCCACCCATCTCCTTTCCTCAAATCAAGTCCTTGGTAAAGAGTACCGAAGGCTCTGTGATCCGAGAACACCACAAACTTTTCCCCCAAGAGGTAGTCTGCCACTCTTCGGGCAAGATGACAGCCTAACTCAAGGTCCGAGTAGGATATTCTGCCATGAGGCTTACGCCTTGACCCATAGCTACCACCCTGCCCGCAAGCACACACCCCAAACCAACCCTGGATGCTCACAACACTTCATATGGAATATCCTCCCGAGGTAACCTCAACACAGTGGTCAAACGGGTTTTGAGAGTCTCAAACGCCGCCGACACTTGTCGCCAATCAAACTTCACGCCTTCCAGTCAACGCTGTCATAGAGCCGCCAAACGGGAGAATCCTCGACAAAACGACGGTAGACCCCGCCAGCAAGAAAACACGGTCAAAGTTGGTTGGCCTCGCCCACGATGCCACGGCCTCAATCTTGGCCGGGTCCACCCTAACTCCCTCCCTGACACCACTGGCCAAGAAAGGAACCTCCTGCAGCCCAAAACTCACACTTGCTAAACTTGCAAACAGCGCTGGGCTTGCGGTTTTAACACCGTGCCAAGGCTCCACGTCCCTCTCGGTCTTGGATACACCAAGATATCGTCGATAAACACCACCAGAACGAGTCTAAGATGGGGCAAAGACTTGGTTCATCAAAGCTGGACACTGGGCGCATTAGTGAGCCCGAAAGGCATCACTACCCCTCATATGCCCATACCGCACCGAAGCCGTCTTAGGGATGTCCTCCCCCTAACCCCGAGTGGATACCCGACCGAATCTATCTTGGAAAACCACTGGGCCCCACCAATGGTCAAAGTCGTCTATCCGAGGCAACGGGATTGTTCTTCCCCCACCGACTTCTTCGTCGATGCAGAGACGGCGGCCATCCCTTTTAGAAAGAGCACCGGAGCACCCCAAGGTGAGGTACTTGGTCTAATTACCCCTGGCCCACCACTCCTCGATTTGCCTCGAAGCTCCCTCCTCCCCCCATACGATCGCTTTGGAATCGGACCCGTCCCCGCCCACTCAATGGAACTCCCCTCCTTTTAGGTGGCAAACTCCTCTACTCTTCGAAAACATCCTAATTGGTCCACACCCACACCCTCTTTTCCACCTTCCCTCCTCGCAAAGGTCGTGCTGCCAACCTTGGTAATGGCACCCCACTGGTCCAACACGCCCGGCCCGACTCGCCTCCAACCCACTCCCCCGCGGTGCAAGAGGTCCCGCGTGTCCTGAGTCCACGCCGCCGATAACATCTATCTTGGCCCTGGAAAGCCATAAGCCAATCCATACCCAAGATCGGTCGAACGTCCTCAAAGGCATCACATGCAAGTCAAAACTCGGCCTCGCCCTGGAACACACGCCCCCGACACACTCGCCGTACCTAATCGCCTCCTGAGACTCCACAACAGGGGCCTCGCGGCCTCCACACAGCTAACCCCAGCGTCTTACAAGTCAGGAACAAACGAACATGAGCACCCGGTCGAAAGAACGGGAGAAGCTAAGTACGGGAGATCAAGAGGGTACCTCACCACCGTGGTCCGCTCCACCCTCGGTGGGGTGGTGCTGCCTCCTCCTGGTACGCGCCTCAGCGCAAACACCCTTCCTTGGCTCGTGCCCGGTGGCTCACCACCGGACGCTTCCCGCTAAGGTTGCCTCGGGGGGGGCGGCCGGTCTCTGGGGGGGGGGGGGGGCGCCTGGGCCTGCCCGACGAGTGGTCTTCAGCGCGCGGTAGCAGTCACTCCTCACGCGGAGCCGCGCCCCGTTCCCCGTGCCACTCCGCAAACCCGGCGCAAAGACCCTCTCGTCCACGGTTGCATCGCCGCCTTCTTGGGCACCCCCGTGACCCCGCTCTCCACAAGATGGCATCCGCGGAGACTCCCACTGTCTTCCGCCGCCAAAGGGAACCTCCCAGGGTTCACGGATGTCCGACCCCGTGCGAAAAGAACCCTATCCCTCTCCTCCGTCTTGAGCCTCTTGGACCCCGCATCTCGATCGGTCCACTGGGCGCCCGGGCCCGCCTCCCTCATCCGCTCTCGGCTATACGGGCCGCTCCACCCTCTAGGTCCTCAAGGAGAATCGCCACCCTCTCCCTAGGGCTGGCCTGAGACCCAAGGTGAATTGGGCCTTCGGTCCTCCCTACCAGGCTCCAGGAGCAAACCACCAACTCCGGAACTCCCGCTCATCTCGGACCGTCTTGGATCCCGCGTTCGGCCGCCAAATTCTCCCCTTCGCCACTCACGATTCCGGAAGAACTCATCTTGGAAGAGTGCAAGAACTCCTCCCAAAACATGAGTGCACCGCACGGCCCCCGACACTCGTCCACCACCCAAGCGTCCCCCTCCGCGAGCCGGCGCACCTTATCCTCCTCCCGGGGGAGAAAGGAGAACACATGCTCAATCGCCTCACCCGCTCGCCACCACGGATCTTCCCCCTTAATCGCGGAGGTGTTCCTTTCGAACCGGTCACCACGTCTCCTCCGCACGGGTCGGACACCACCCCGAACCACGCCACGAGGCGCTCTCCCGTGGTGGTGGTGGTGGCCCACCGCCTGTGCCACTCACGGCGCACCTCCCCCGAACATCCTGCCGGGTCCCTCCCGTGTCTCGACCTCCCCGATGCCTTCTGTAGCTGCCAACAGCATGCCCTCCAACGGATGGTCTCGCACCCGCCCTCTGGGCGATGACTCATCGGCCCCCCGGCGCCGGTCACTCCCGTGGCATTCTTCCATGAAGTAAGAGCACAACGTCAACGCGTTTGACTACTAACAAGTGACTACCTTTACCCCATTATCAAGTCGCCGTCATGGCATACACACTAACCATGCTCACATGCACACAGCCCTTTGCATACCCAAGGCATTCCAAGAAATTCGAGGCACGCCCACGTTGCTCTTCACATGACAACAAAGCAACTAGGCCCAAGCCAAGCAGCAAACCTACCACAGCGGCTACCCAGCCCCTTGGAGGTCAAAGAGGACCATGTTGTCGGCAGTCCCTCTGGCCCTCCAAAGGACTCAAGATAACCAAGCCGCCCCTCCCTAGGCCACAGACCATGCTCGATACCATTGCACGCCCCGGATTTCCACCCGAGAAACCGGCCATGACTCCCTTTACCCACTGAGGGCAAAGGGTTAGGATACAAACCAAGAGTTTTACATTTCAAACATCCACAACACTTCAAGAAAGAAAATTCATAAAAAAACCAAACCAGTTATTACAACAAAAATCTTCCAACCCATCCCCACTGGGTCAACCAGTTCCCTAAAAGAAAACAACATAAAAGGAAGAGAGAAAAGGTTAAGGTCTTCCACCTTGGGTCCACAGCCGAAGTCCCCTGGAAAACAAGCAAACACAAGGAGGGGAGCACCATGAGGGATCAGCCCCCACCCCTTCCCATGCTCCTGCGGCCATGCATGGCACAGAGGCGTGTTACAACAATCTCAACAAACAAAACAAACCACATCGAGCAATATCCACCAACAAACACAAGTGATTACCGCCCTTCGGCCAGTATTTAACCGCCCTTGGCAAGGAAACCGCCTCTTCGCCTGTTTAACCGCCTCTAGCAAAGAGTTAACCGCCTCTCAGGCCAGAACCACAGTCAGCACACAACTTAACCATAGTCACACAAACAAAAACCAAACATTTGGGTGCACCCGCCACAAGGCACAAACCCCCTTCGAACAGAACACACACCCAGAACATACATACATTAAATCACAAGTCCACCACACGGCATATTATCAAACACGAAGGGCATATACATACAACTATATTCACACGGCATTTCATCGAACACATAGCAGAAATCCACGTAATCACACCAACATGCCATCAAGGCAAATTCATAAGGAGGTCACACCTATATGAATTTACTATAAGTAATATAACAGATATAACTCCGATCGCCCTAGGACCCTAGGACGAGGAGGACTTAGGAAGAACGGAATCCCACCTCAAAGCATCTTCCTTGCTCCCGCGCCAACGCCGTCCTCCCCACGCAAGATGCTCCGAAACCACAACTCCCCTTCCCTCTCTCTCTCCCCTCCTCTCTCGCAGGCAGAAAGGAACACAAGAACCCAAACTCAAACTCAAGCCCTCCTTATATAGACACCATCCACATCAAAACGACGTAGTTTGATTAAGAACCCGGGAGATCAAAACGACGTAGTTTGATCACACAAGTTAGCACCTTTCCGCACCCATATAGGCCAAAAACTCATTTCAACATGGTCCTTTGGAGAAAGTTCCTTAGAAGACAAAACCAAGGGAACCATGCAAAAATATGGCCGCACGCCATTGCACGTGAATTCCCAATCACGGCACCTCCATGGGGGGGGGGGGGGGGGGTGGGGGGGGGGGGGGGGGGGGGGGGTTTTGGGGGTTTTTTGGGGGGGGGGGGGGGTTGGGGGGGGGGGGGGGGGGTTGGGGGGGGGGGTCGGGTTGTGGTTGGGGGGGGGGGTTGGGGGGGGGGGGGGGGGGGGGGTTTTTTTTTTTTTTTTTTTTTTGGGGGGTTTTTTGGGGGGTTTTTTTTGGGGGGAATATTAAAAAATTTTTGGGGGGGGGGAACGGCTAACTGAGGGGGGGGGGTTTTTTTGTGTATTGTGTTGTGATGTGAGAAATGGTAGTGCTATGGTGATTGATCAAAATATATTGTGTATGCATATACATGCGTGAGAATTATTATTCTTGAATAGTGATGTGCTTTAAGATGCTTGTGTGTTCTGCTAATTTATTTGGATGTGTGATGTTGAGGTTCCATTGAGCGGACAGTCCTAGATTAGACATGAAATGTTGTGGCTCAATTGAGAGAGCAATCCGAGGATGGACATAAGTCATTGAGGTCCCACCAAGAGGACGGTCCAAGAGTGTACTTGAGTATTGAGGTCCCATTGAGGGGACGATCCAAGAGTGGATCCGAGTATTTAAGTTCTATTAAGGGAACTACCCGTGAATCCTTTGTGTATGGTTTACTGTAACTTTACCTACACTACACTACACATATTTGCATTAAACATATTGCAGAGGAGATATTGGGTTGGTCTAGAGAGGCATAACTCCTACTGAGCTATGAATTGTTCACCCACCTTTCATGTCTTTCTCTGTAGGACCTAGCAGGATATAGGAGATTACACTGATGTGGAGTCATGAGTATCTAATTTGTTGTTCGGTTTAAGTTTAGGTAAAATGTTTGGGAAGTGAAACTTGTGTATTCATTTGAGATTGGTGTACTTTTTTTGAGATACCGTGTTTTGGGGCTAGTGACTCTATTTATCATGTAAAACGGTTTTATTACATGAAGTGGTTTTCTTGTATGGTTTGTGCATGTCATGTGTGAGGTTGTAGCAGGTTTGGGGTAACACCCTTGGAGCCCTAATAGGTGATCATTCACAAACCTCTTATCCTCCTGGGTGCGAGGCATTGGGGATCACTAACCGGTTTCTCGGTGTTAGAAAATCTGGAGCATGACAAGTTGGACAGAAAAGAATGTTTTTGATAAATTGAGGAGTTTATCACTTGGTCCTATTGTTAGATATATAACTTGAAATATTCTGATGAAATGAGACATTAATGTTTAGGTTACAAGAAAATTATTATACGCTATGAGGATATAGTTTTGCTCTATGAGGAGATGCTGCTGCTAGTTTTTGCTTATAATTTTTGTATTTATTTAATAGAAAAAAATTAGAATATATGTAATTCTTTCATAGGTGTATCATAGAGGAATCTCATAATAGTATTTCACTTCGAATCACCCAAACTCTAGGACTTGCACTGCCTAGAGGGATTTTATTATAAAACTCCACTTAGGACCACTCAAATTCTGGGGCTAATATGCATCCTAGGTACATTTTTTAGTGATCTCTAATTTCTTTGGCCGACTTTGGAGAACAAACACTAATTTTAAGTTTTCTTGTAATTTTGGGTTGTTATCTCTTATTCTTTAGAGGTGTAATGGTGGTGATCTTTCTTCTTCCCTTCTCTTGTGATTCTTATATACCCAATTTTCCATGTTCTTGGTAATGTGGTCTAGAATTTAAAAGTAATTACAATGATAATTTAAAACTAGCTAGAGTTAAAAAGTAATTACAATAAAAAAATTAATTCAAAAGATAATTTAATTTTAGAAAGTAAAATTTAAATATATTATCATAATAAAAAAATGTTATTATGATCTACCAGCAATTGTAGATCATAAAATGTCGCTTCCGTCTACCAGCAATTGTACATGTGACACACATGGTCTAGGTGTTATCGTACATGGCGGTTTGGCTTCAGTCTACCAGCATTTGTAAATGCGACCCACATGATCCATGCACCACATATAGCATTGTCATATTTAATTATTCATTATCACTGTTATTAAGTTTAGACTTGAAAGCAGTCTTTTCAACCAAAGAAGTCTCTGTCATACGTAATAATTAATTTCATCGTTGTTTCTTAATTTCTATAAATTCCCCAACTTAACTCATCACAGATAGCATCACTAGCTCCTCCCCTGATTTCTGAATTCTGAACGTCGTGCTTTAATTTCATCTTTCCAACCCCAAAACACGTCGGGGAAATGGTGCCACCGGCCGCACCTCCATCCTTCTCAGTTAGACGCGGCGAGGCGGAGCTGGTGGCACCGGCAAAACAAACACCTCGCGAGCTGAAGCCGCTGTCCGATATAGATGACCAGGCGGGCCTCCGGTTCCACGTCCCAATCATGATGGTTTATGGGAGCCATCCACCAATGGAAGGGAAAAACCCGGCAAAGGTCATCAAGGAAGCACTTGCTACTGCCCTGGTTTATTACTACCCGCTGGCCGGCAGGCTGCTAGAAGAGCCGGACCGGAAGCTTGTGGTTGATTGCACAGGGGAAGGGGTGCTGTTCAGGGAGGCCGATGCAGATATCACACTCGAGGAGGCTCTTGGAGGTGATGGCATCGTGTCACCCCCCGTCTTAGATGAGTTTCTCTGCGATGATCTGCCTGGGATCCTTGGTTGCCCTATGATTTCTTTTCAGGTCAGTCTTTTCATTTTATTCGTCAAGCCAGATCTGTCTGGCTAAACATTTTACGTCACCGTTTATTTTAAATTATATCGCATTTTATATATATGGAGAGAAAAACTTTTTGCGGTGAAAACTTTTAAATTGAACGGTCACATTAATATTAAATTGTTTAAGTTAGATTTTTTTTAACTGTAACGAAATTTTAATTTAAAAATAAATTTTAATTTTAGTTCCTTGCCAGCTTTTAAAAATTGCATAATTTTTATTATTTTTTTAAAGTAAATTTTTTTACCACATCTCATCCTCCCCAACTCAAGAACTCTAAACAGGACGCTATGTAGTATGTAATGTACCTACTACTTTTTCATCAATATAGTTTCATTAACATTACTAATTATATAGTTTCATTATGGACTTATTATTTTGGCCGTTTAATGTAGACCAACATAACTTTAAAAAAAAAACATTATTAATGCTTTTCAAATATCAAATCCATTATATCATTTTTGTGTGCAGGTGACCCGTCTGACGTGCGGCGGATTCATCGTTACCTCCATCCTCCTGCACGCCATCTGCGACGGAATAGGGTTCTCCCACTTCCTGCAGGCAATCGCGGAGATAGCACGCGGAGCACAAGCGCCGTCCGTACTCCCCACGTGGCACCGAGAGGCATTAAACGCCCGAAACCCGCCACGTGTTACATGCACACATCACGAGTATGAGGAGGACGTGCCCGTTGACAAAGACAACCAACAAAAGTATTGGGCCCGTGACGACATCGTTCGGAGATTCTTCTTCTTCGGCCCAAAAGAACTGCAGGCTCTACGGGCCCAACTCCCTCCACACCTGAGGGCCTCCACATTTGAAATCCTAACAGCTTGCCTCTGGCGTTGCCGCACAGCGGCACTGGAGCTTCCGCCGCATGCGGCCATCCGCGTTGCATACTGCATGAACGTGAGGCAGCAGCGCCTCCTGGAGGTAACTTGAACATTATTCGGGTCACAACCGATTTCACTAAACTATTTCTATTCGATTGATTTTTTTTAGATTGGTTTGATGATAAACTCAGCACCCAATGGAAAAAAGAAAGAATCCACCGTCTCACCACCTTAAAATAAGTTTAAATGCCAATATTTATGTTACATATATTGGAAAATCTAATATGGTTGAACAGTGTCATTAAGTTCCTTTAACGCATACAATATTTATGTCAGTGTTTTGATGTTTGAAATTTTAGAAAATTTTATAATAAAAATATAAATTTTGAGCATAATTTGTGAGCAATATTATTCAATATAAATAAATCTGTTAAAACATTTGGCTATTCATTACTAATGCTCTTAATCTATATTAGTTGTACAATTACACATATGTCATGAACTTATGATTTTTCAAACAAAATAATGTTATAGGCTACATGATTTTTTTCCCTTGGAAGACGGATTACCTTTATTCATATATAAAAAAATTATTCATAGGTACATTGTATAAGTAATTCGTGCATGAATATCTCGTGCATGAATATCTTCTCTTTTATTGGATTGATATGAATAATATTTTTTAAAAAAATACTAATATCAATCTAACAATAATTAAGGTAATCTTACATAGTTTACCTACACAATATACCTACATGTATGTATTATTACTCAATTTTATTTTACTTTTTGCCTATGTAACCGTTGTAATGAAATAATGAAGTTTTTATTTAGTGACATTTTGTGAGTTTTTTTATCTTAATTTTTTTGTGGGCTTTGCATGGATGTTTTATATGGTTTGTTAATAGAATTCTTGCACATAACATATAGGTTCCTCCTGGATACTACGGCAATGCATTTGTTTACCCAGCAGTAACCACGACTGTTGAATCCCTATGTAAAAGTTCATTAGAACATGCAATAAAGGTGGTTAAGAAGGTGAAGGCTCAAGTAAGTGAGGACTATGTGAGATCGGTTGCGGATCTAATGGTGATCAAGGGTCGACCATCGCATACGATGGCTACACAATTTATTTTATCCGATAATAGGAAGATTGGGTTTGAGGAGTTGGATTTCGGATGGGGTTATCCACTGTACTGTGGAGCTTCATCAGCCGTGGATTTCATTAGTTTCTTCGTAAGCTTTAAGAATGGGAAAGGGGAAGATGGGGTGGCTGTGTCAATTGCACTAGATGAAGCTGCCATGGAAAAGTTTGATGAGGAGTTGAAGAAGTTCACTCAATAGTCAGTAGATCATGTGTGTTTTAGGGGCTTCATCATTTTCAATCCTATCTACATGCCTAAGGTTTCTTGATTGATAAAATATGTGAGCAATGTGATGTGGTGTCTAGAATCTAGAGATTTTAGACATCACTATATGTATGTATGTATGTTGTGGAAATGTCAAATTGATGCATTGTCGCCTAGTAAGGCCATGGTTGACACTTATCTTTCACATGCGAAATACTTCTCATCGTGAATTACAATAACCAAAATTTAGTTAAAATTGGTATGTCCACAAAATACCCACCCACACACCCATGTATAAAATGAATCACATTTTAGGTATGCTTTTAGATAATTATAGTCCAAGAGGGTCACACTCTAAACCTATAGATTAACACATTCAAAATTTTCAAATTTAATGAAGTTTATGATTTATAGAATATTCAATTTACAACTTGATACTATTTTATAATCAAAAATTGATTGTGTATTATCACTTTTTTCTCGAGTCAATTTTTTTTTTAAACAATTGTGCGCTTTAACATAAAATAAAAGCAACTTTGAAATGTACTAAGAAATTGGTGAACACATATGTGACCCAAAGAAGGGGAGTGAATATGTGTAACTCAATTGTTTTTTAAATAAAGCACCTTGGGATTCAATGAATGATCACAACCAATTCAATTGAATCTCACTAGATGTGTTGACTACAACCACACAGTACAAGGCTTTACAACTCTAAAAAGCAAGTCTTATCCTTTTCATACTAGGTTTACAATTTGTTCTTTAGATCAATCAAATAGCAAAATGTAAAGTGATGTAGGAAATAAGACTTAGGAATTTAGGTGGTTCGGCCACCTATTTCGCAATGGTGAGGTTCTCCAACTATGATATCTTCTTTTTATCATATACTGCTCCTGCTTATTTGATGTTGTTTACTTCAATACCCTTCAATCAATCTCTACAAACTTTATTCTCTCTTTAGGAATTCTAGATCTCTCTTTTCTAAATTTTTCAAACACCTTTTACATCATGCTAATTCCCCTTTTATATGACTACACCAAGCTCTTACTTGCTCATTGTGTTGCCCTAGTTGACAAAATAGGTAATGCTTAGCTAGCATACCATAAATTAAGCTACTACTCCCGTGACCTTTGCCGCCAAGTGATTGTCGTACATGTGGGGGAAATAAGGTTCAAAATCATTAAGTGTAAGAAACAATTGCTATGACATCCTTTTACCTATGACTTCGAGATGAATATACAATTACTTCAAGATGTAGCTTCAAGATATGCCACTTTGAGATGAGCCATCAATTATTTTGAGATGTACACTTCAATTCGAGTAGAGAATCTTCAGTTCAAGATAAAACCTTTCAATTTGAGATAAGTTACTTTAAGATAACGACATGCTTCAAGATATCAAAATTAGTTACTTCGAAATATTGGACATAATCACATGCAATATTGAGGAACTTTGAGTAACCACTTCGAGATATCAAATTGAACTTAAGCCGAAGTAAAAGAACTTGTGTGATATGTTTTAACTCCATTTACTAGTGCACTTAATAGAGATCATCTTACGAGGTTATCAAAGAATACACATCCTTATCTCACACACTACTTACCACCCAACCAAGGCTATATGACGACAATTACTAGGGGTGTACATCTACCTGCCCAACCCGCTCTATCCGCCCGACTCAACCTGAACCTACCTGCTACCCGTTAATAAAGATTATATAAATAAATGGGTTAGTTGAAAATTTTATTTTATGGTAGGTTGGGTCAATTGGCAGGTGAGAATGTTCAAACTCGCTACTAACTTGACCCGTCACACTCTATTATAAAAATAGAGTAAACCTTATCATTTATTTATTAGACATTAGTTTATTATTGTCTCTCCCATTATGAGATGTGAGAGTTATGCACTGTGACGCCTATGATTATGAGTTTGTGATATTGCGATCCATAAATTTCGTATCTTTTCTCATTTTTAATTATAAATACTTAGTGAATAAAATAATATACTTTTGATTATAATTATTTTATATTTTATGCATTTGATTTTTTAATATATGTTGTTGAATTACATAATTATATACTTATGTTGGCATCCACTCAACCTGCCATACCCACCAGTTAGTACTCGCCAAAAATTTAACAAACCCACTGATTATTGAGGTTGGCAGGTCGATTGGAAGGTGAAAGAATTAGTCACCCATTAATAATGGGTTGGTTGATGATTTAGCCTTTCACCCGACCCCACCTAACTCATGCACACCCCTAACAATTACAACACTATTAGGTAATTATGCTCATGAGGCCTTTACTATCGAGAGCCATAAACGATCACTATTGTTCCCAGTGCAATGAATGTTGTAATTGTTGTCAATAACAAGTTTTTTGGAAAGCATTGTAGTAGTCTTGTGTGTGTGTGCGATTAAATAACTTTGTAGGGTGATCCCGCAGAGGGGGTTTAATCTATATACCAACACATGGAAATCATGTGTGTTTTTATGGATTTATTGACTTAATATGTAGTCAAACTAATGATTTAATATATACATTTACTATCTTATTACTCAGCAGCCGATGCAAGTATTTGTTTTGTATTTTGTTTCCCTTTGTGTCTCTCATTGAGATCTCATATAAGAGTGAAGAAACCAGGAGCGCACGTGGCGATGATAATACACTTCCTGATGGTTTTGCACGTAGTGACAAATGAAGATATATGCGATGAAGATAATTGTTGCTTAGAGGTTGCACGTGGCGTTACCTAGGACATAAGTATCAGTGTTATTTTGCATGTGCATGCAATGATGCGACGATCTTTTACACGAACATCTGCACGTGGAGAAGGAGTGCACGTGGCGACCATCGCCACGTGCAACGCAATGTCACATGCAGGTAATGACAACATGCAAATTATTAGTGTTAATTTGACACAAGCTTCATTAGGTAATGATTGGAGAAGAAAAAGGAAAAGGAGAAGCATTGAAGGGAGTGCATGTGGTGATGGACGCCATGTACAGGGTATATCTACTTACTCTTGATGTTGTTTCTTATGGTACATCTTTTTTCTTCATTTGGAATCATCCAAAATGACAAAGGACAAGAAATGAAGGGAGCATATATCGAACGCGATCGAATTAATGACAAGTCAACAATACCTGTCTAGGAGTTATGATGTTACCAAAGGAAATAATATTAATTGAAAAATGGCAGTTAATGAAGGTAGGGGGATGCATGTTTGCAGGATCTAGTGGCATTTCTGGAACGAGGAGTAAATAAAAAATTAATAAAAATAAAACAAATCCAAATAGATGGGAGTTGGTGAGTTTTTCAGATTGAATTGCGGGATTAAGGAAGAACACCGAAGAACATTGGAGAATATTGAAGAACATCAAAGGAACAAGAAGATGAGCCATTGATAGCATTCTTAAGTTGTTGCACTCGAGCTCAGAATGATTTCTCCGGTTCAGGATCGAAGGGGATGCCAATGCTCTTTGACTGTCATGCCCCCAAATTCCAGGGAACCCGGAACTAGGAACATGACTTCCCCTCGCCCGCACTCGATAGGTCAAGGGGGTGGTGACTAGCACCAATAGAGACTACACCGCGGGTGCTGTCTCAAATATGCAACCTTGTACAGTCATACACCAAGGGTAATCCTGTACTTTCCCATACATCATCATGCATACAATGAGTCAAATAGTCATACAGACATCACATCATAAACAGTATGTAAATACATCTGACCACGGACCCATGTCCGGGATACAACACATAATACAATACAAAATATAGTACTGTATCATCCATCGAGTAGTAGTGGCACGTCCTCCTGGAAGAAAGTCCTCCACTAGTCTCGGGTCACACCTGAAAAGGGGTAAACAACAAGTAGGGGTGAGCGACAAGCTCAGTAGGTGACCCCAAAACTCCATGTCATGCAACACAGATAAGTCTATACTATATGCTCAGTGTACTCGTGCACCGTGTAGTGTGCACAATCATCAGGACTCAGCCTGCAAACAAACATCAGGGCTCAGCTTGCCCACACAGGACAACTTGTCCACGATCCTCCATGGGATCCCAGCTCAAGGCACTCAGCCCTAGCTCCACGAGCTCAACGGCTCAACTCAGGCCTTAGCCTGTCCACAGCGCAATATGCCCGGCCACAGTCGCCACACAGGCCTGCCATCGGTGCATATGCCTGCCACGTCAACCACATAGCACCATTGGTGCATCACGGTGAGAACCCAACCAAGTCACGGAGTCCATGCCCCAATACCTCACACCAACATACTAACATTAGTATGGCATGTCATTCTTAACATTTCCTTTGGAACTGTAGCCAGTCTTCACAAGTAAATTCTCAATCCTTGATTTATGAAGGAAGTACCCATAGCAGCTATTTTCTTGAAATCAAAAGTCCCGGCATTGGGTTCCCATAGCATAACTAAGATAATCTGATTTTTGGGGATTTTTCTGAGATGTCTAACCCCACTTTCCAAAAATTCACCACTACAAACTTTTGGGTTTTTCCGAGATTTTACACTAAAACCCAACTTTCACATTTTGAAATAGTGGGAATTAATTTTTCTAGTATTTTTCTTTGAATCCAAATGGGGGGTATTTCGTTATTTACATAGTAACTTAAGTATAATTAACTACTTGATGGGTATAGGTTACGATGTAAATAGGTCTAGTCCAGTGCTATTGTACTGCCTCGTAGCTTCAAGACTGCGACTCGTAGCGCGGAACTGCAGCGCGCCTCGGAGACTCGTAGCGGGAGCTGTGACTCGTAGCTGCATAGCACGCCTCGAAGACTCGAAGCGGGTCTTCGATCTTCGACCTACGAGGCTACGAACTTCGATCCTTCGGCTACGAACTTCGACCTTCGGACTACGGGTCTACAAATCTACGAACTACGGACCTTTGAACCTTCGAACCTACGAACTACGGGTCTACGAACTACGACCCTACGACCCAGAACTTCGGATTTTCGTCAGTTCGACCCAGTAACGCGCCCAGGGTACTGTTCATCATCGTTTTTGCCTGTTTTTCATTTGGAATCAACCCAGTAACCCCCAGACACGCACAAACACGCATTCTATGCAACAGACTGCGATATTTACCTTAAAATGCATCCAGAACGCCTCTAAATCGCACGGAAACAACAGAAACACGTATCAAATTCCAGATTTCCAGAAATCTAGATCTATACCCAAATTTCCATGGTTGACTTATCAACCCTCATGAAAAACACAATTAATTAACCCCAAAATCACAGAAACAAATATCCACAATGATATAAAACAGTTCTTAACCACAAATCTTATGCTAAACCATTAGATCTAACCCAAAATTGGTTTTCCCCAAATTCTAGGGTTCATGCTCAACTTCATAAATCATGATAAATTCGTGCAAATCCAAAACAAGAGAGAGATAAGAAATTCAAGGACACCTACTTGAAGTGAATCTTTGAGCTCCACGAACCCAAATCACCCCAAATCGCCAAGGCCTCCAAGCTCTCTCTCTCAACGCACAAACGTGAAACGTAAAGTGAAAGCTTCTTCCTTTTCTTTTCTTTTTCTGCTATTTATATTTCTGCTAGTCAACTGACCTAGTCAACCATTGACCCAGTCAATAATTGACCTCCCAATACAAAAATTGACCTCCAAGGCCCCAAACTCCAAATTGAGTCAAACTATAATCAAAACGCTCGAAATGACGAGCACAACACTAAACAGATATTATTACACCCAAATGACCGCCCAAATGCAAATTCAACCAATAAACCCTAAAAAGTCAACAATCGGGTCAAATGGGGCCCCGACTCGGAATCGGGCCCAAGTACAGTCAAAATGCTCACATCGACGACTACACTACCATCCAGATAGTTACATTCCCATAGAATGGCTATCTCTCAAGACTATCCAAATACGAGTCTTTATATTGACCTTTGACTCAAAAACCTAGCTGTTGTCACTTGCAAACACAATATCTAAGAATATCCAAAATACAGTTGTAATATTTTAAAGCTAGAAAAGAATTTCTTATTCTATCATTGCCTTCCTCGGCAACGGCGCCAAAAACTTGATCGGCATTTCGCAAGTGTACGAATCGCGATAAATAATAAAGTGAATTTTTAAGTCCAGATATCGAACCCAAGGGAAGGATGTAGAATTGGAAATTTTAACTAGCTTATAAAGATATTTTAATTGAAAATAATGTAAAAACATAACTGAATTTAAAACAGGTTGATTGAATGGTTGTGAGAAATGGAAATGAGCTTGTTCGAGTAGAGAAAAATTCGATTTGATAAAGGTGATTGGAGTTAAGATTTCATTTGATGTATTTTTCCTAAAAATATGTCTTAGTTCAATCTAATTCTTTCCTTGTGACAATATTTAATACTCAACCTCTAATGCATGAATTAGCCTTTTTCAAGTGTCATAATTCATGTGTACACCCTAGCATGGGGGACGGGTGACCCTTTAAGATTTGGGTTGTTTAGTCTAGAGCTAGTACCACACCCACTCTTGACTTGGTATCCTAGGTTTTACACTGGCTTTCGCAAATTATGTAATCCCTAGTTTGATTATCTTGCCTTTTCCAGTAATTATGCTTCATTTTTCAATCCTTCACATAAGTACCTAATATGATAAAATGAAGTGATCAAGTCCACTTTATATTTTAATCCAAGATAGTCAATAAACATTCACAAGGTGAAAAAGATTAAACTAAAACATTGCAAATTAATTCATTACATCAAACTCCATCCTAACCCCAATCAAGGGTTTTTTAAGCTTCCATAGTCAAATTGAAAACAACAAAATTACAGAACATGGAATAGAAAAATCAAAAGGATAGCTTGCCTATTTAGACCAAGAATTCCAAGGTTGATCTTCTTTTCCCAGCAAATTATCTTCAAACCCCAAGAGATAACCTCAAACCTTCTTTTCCCTCCCTTTCTCTACTCTAGATGAAGAATGGAATCGTAGAATGGAAGAGAACTGGATGATAACTAGATGCTTCCAAACGATGGAGCAACTCCCCTTTTATAGCCTCCCAAGCTACATATGAACATTTGAATTTTGAATTTCTATTTATTTCTTATAAATTCCCCAAATAATTAGCCCCACTTAAATCTCTTGTAACTCCCTAATTTTTTAAATTTGAAAAAGAGATAAATCCCTCTCTTAAATCCCATAAAGACCTTAATCCAAATACAGAGCACCCATTTGAATTTGAATTTCTTCAATAAATTCTCCTTTGACTAGAGTGTTCGGTGCCCATTCTTTGCTTAAATGACTTCGGTCCAGAAGGAAATAAGTATGCTGCAAAAATAAGGAGTTCATCGCCGAAATTCTGGCTTTGGTCGGGTGAAGAAGGCTTCACCCGACCTTCACCCGACCATCATGTAATGTCTTCAAATTTCACCTGACCAGAAGGAAGTTCTATTCCTTGATGCTTGGAGAGTCTAAATATGAAAAATGAGCTTCACCCAACCACCTCCAAATGACCTCGGATTTTACCCGACTAGAAGGCAATAATCTTCCTTGAAGCTCTAGAAAGCTATCCCTGAAATATGGGATTCACCCAACCTAGTTGGGTGAAGGTCCTTCGCCCGACCTTCACCTAACCAGCATGAAATTTGGTCGTCGTGATCTTTAGGTCCTTGGGATTCTTTCTTCCTTCTGTGAATTTGGTGAATTCTTCCTTGATTTTTGGATTCATGGAAAAATATAGCAAAAATACCACAAAAACTACAAGAAATCCTCTTTTCCGGGTTAGGGCATGAAAATGTGATATTGCAACTCTTTTGGTTAATAAATGAAGTAAAAGAGTATTAAAATGTATCTAAAATGGCCTTAAAAAGGGAGTATAAATCCCCCCGATCAGTTATGATGTTACCAAATGAAATAGTATTAATTGAAAAATAGCAGTTAATAAAGGTAGGGGGGATGCATGTTTGCAGGATCTAGAGGCATTTCTGGAACGAGGAGTAAATGAAAAATTAATAAAAATAAAACAAATCCGAACAGATGGGAGTTGGTGAGTTTTTTGGATTAAATTGCGGGATTAAGGAAGAACACCGAAGAACATTGGAGAATATTGAAGAACATCAAAGGAACAAGAAGATGAGCCATTGATAGCATTCAAAAGATCTATACCTTACCTTGAAAACCAAGTATGTCTTTGAATGTAAATGTAAATGATTTTTTACACTATGTTTGGCTAATCTCTTCCTTTCTATGGGAGTGATATAGCCCCCAATCCATTATGTGTTAGTTTGACTATACAGTGACGGTTGTATTTTAAAATATCATTAATGTTTTGCTTCGGTTAGAAAGTGTTTGATTTTATGCATGAATCAACTTATTTTAGCCCTAATTTAGGGTAGATCATGACAACTTAGGCATAAACACTTCTTAAATAAATCTCAATTGGCATGGACCAAATAGTTTTGTGATTGTTCTTAATCTTCTTTGCATGGACCAAATGAAAGATGATAAGTATAAGCCAGTGAATCTAGGAATTATACCATTCACGTTATGGGAACACATAAGTATAAATGAGGATGGCGAAATCAAACCCCTGGAATTACAATAACTGCTTTCATCCAGTAAATTTATTTTTGAGCTTTTTTTTATCTTTACCAGCTCATTTTTATGTTATTTACATTTAATAAATAAAAAATAATTTCTAACGAAACCAAACTATCGATTTTCTAGATAATTAAGTGAGGGGCATATTTTGGAGTTTGTCTTGCCTAAATTTATAAACAAGATCTCTGTGGGAACAATAATCTAGGGTTCAATTTTCATCCCATTATTACTTGACTGTGCACTTGCAATACACTGCTTTTGGTTGTGTCAAGTTTTTGGCGCCGTTATCGGGGATCTTAGTGTGAATTTAGGTTATGTTTTGGCAACATTGTTACTATCCTGAACGTAGTAAATTTAGATCTTATTGAGGTTATTCTATCTGTATTTTCACTGTTTGTTTTTTCATTACAATATTCTCTCTACTCTAGTTTGTGAGTATGTATTTATTAATCTTGTGTGGTTCGAGTTTATGCGGATTTTTCATTTTGTTTTTTTGTTTGCAAGTAGTTTTTCTTATGTACTTTGTAGTGTATAACCCGTTCGAGACTAGATAAATTACTTCCATTTGATCCTTAACCAAAACAAACTCTGTTAGCACGTCAGCAAACTCTAGTTGCTACTGAGGTAGAGAAGGTTGCTAAGGCTGCTGCTCAGTCTAAGAAAGACGAAAAACATTAGCTGTACATGAGCAGTATGTCAAAGTGATGACAAACGATAACAAACCACCACCACTGGTAGTTCAGCCAGCAACCCAACCATTGCAACAGGTAGCCGTAGGACAAACACCACACATATTACAAGATTTTATGCGTCTTACGATGCCAGGCCAATATTTTGTCATCCAGCGACCACACATTTAGGCCAACAATTTCAACTTAAAGCCTACCTTGATCAGCATGGTGGTCCATAGTTCATTTAGTGGCATAGGCACAGAAGACCTGTCACGCCCCGGATTTCCAACCCGAGGAAACCGGTACGTGACTCCCCTTGTACCCACATGGAGGGCAAAGGGGTTAGGATGCAAACCCCGAAGATAACATTTTAACATCTACAACACATTCAAGAAAGTAATGTTCATAAAAGCAATCCACAATCCAAACCAGTCTTTATTACAACAAAATCCTCTTTCTAATCCATCCCCACTGGGGTTACATCAATTCCCATAAAAATAACATAAATGGAAGACAGTAAAATCAATAAGGTCTTCCACCTTGGGGTCCCACATAATGCCTGTATGTTCCTGAAAGAAAACACAACATAGTGGGAGGGGTGAGCAACCACGAATACGAGGGATCATGTCTCCCCAATCCATCCCATGCCCCTAGCATCTACATGAGTGTGTACAGGTGCAGTGTAGTGACAATAAAATATAAACAAGTTGTATTCCACATTCGCATGGCACACACATATCCACAGCCATACAGGCTTAGCCATATAGGCAAACATATCCACGGCCACTAAGGCTTAGCCACACGGCTAACATATCCACGGCCACTAAGGCTTAGCCACATGGCTAACATATCCACGGCCACTCAGGCTTAGCCACACGGGCTAACATATCCACAACCATATAGGCTTAGCCACACAGGCACCTCCCGGCCCACCACGGGTTCCACAAAGGGGGGGGGAAATTAAACACATCATACAAGGTCACACAGCATTAAACCAAACACGTAGCATACACACTTTCACAGCATAATACCAAACACTTAGTTCGCACCAATCAGGCATAAAATCAAACACCTGACATGCAGAGTCTCACGTATTTTACCAAACGCTTAACATGCATACATTCACAAACCCACAAACCCAGCCACACAGGCATATTATCAAACACATACTAGGCATATTCACACAGACATATTCACACAGGCATTTTATCGAACACTTAATATGCACTCACCATCCAACACCAGAAAACATCAAAAACCGCCATTAAAGGCCAACATCCATATAGGAAATCACACCTATATGGATTACATATATATATAAACAGGTATAACTCCATGATCTGCCCTAGAACCCTAGGACAGAGGAGGATTTAGGAAGAACAGAACCCCTACCTTGTATGTTCTCCTACTCCCGCTTCCACGCAAGACTCCGACCACCCACGCAAGATGCTCCGACAGCCACCAGAAGCTCTCCTTCCCTCTCTCTCTCTCTCTCTCTCTCTCTCTCTGCGATGGCTGGTGGAGCAACAAACCCTAAACCTAAAACAGGGGGGCTTCTCCTCCTTATATAGACAACACAACATCAAAACGACGTAGTTTTGATTAAGTGAATCCCAGCATCAAAACGACGTAGTTTTGATGGAACAAGCTATGACCTTCCCACATCCATACACACCAAAATATTCACAATTCCAACATGGTCCTTTGGGAAAAGATGATTAGAATGACAAAACCAAGGTAACCATGCAAAAACATGCCTGCACGCCAATTTGAACGCCAATTCCCCAATTGGCGTGCAGCTCCAAATGCACTCAAACTTCACCCCAAGCCTCCTTGCATCTTGTAGAGGTCTGAGAAGCAAAAATATGCTTGCACGTGAAATGGGTGAATTCACGTGCAGCTCCAAATGCTCTGAAATTTCTGTGGTAGATAGAGGACCTCATTTTAAGCAACTTTTGTTCTTGCATGCCAATTGTTTGAGGCCATCTACTATACCAAAAGTGAGCTCCAAAATCTGCCAAAATAGCTTAAAACCGCATGTATATGCATAACATCTTCCTAGGGCATAAATGTACATTATCAATTGTCACATGCACCTCCCAAAAGTCCCCTCTTGGGCTCATCTCTTACTTCAAACTTGTGCACCAACATCCAAGGTGTTTGTGGTTAACTTCTTACACACGGGTCATTACAAGACCCATATAACCATCTCTCCACCTTATTAGAGATGTGTGATATGGTGAAAATAAATGGTGTCCCAGATGATGCCATTCGATTGAAGCTATTCCTATTTTCATTACGGGATTGGGCGAAGAGTTGGCTGCAGTCCTGCCCCAAGGAGCCATTTATACATGGCAAAACATGGTAGACTATTTCTTAGCTAAGCATTTTCCACCTGTTAAGATTGCTCATCTCAAGAACCAGGTGAATCAATTCTAGCAGTTTGACTTGGAATTGTTATATGAAGCTTAGGAATAGTTCAAGGACCCGGTGAGACAGATCGCAACAACTGGAGGATCATCCGATTATAACAATATACATGTTTTTTACATGGGATTGACTAGTCAGACGCGCATAATGTTGGATGCTATAGATGGAGGTACATTCATGCTAAAGAGTCCAGATAAAGCAATTCAGATGCTGGAAAACATGGCTCAGAATAATTATTCATAACCCTCTAACAGGAGTCCACTAGTAAAAGTAGATGAGGTGTAATATTTTGATGCATTCTCAGATATGAACACCAAGCTAGATAAACTGACCAGTCAGATATCAGCGCTAACAATACATGTTGTTGTACCTAACCAAGGTAGTTCTAATGAACTTGCTGGACCTAGTGATTCAGTTGAAGAGCAGGTTCACTATATGGGGAATAAAGGATTTTACCAAGGCTTAAATCAATTTCAGAACCAATTCTAATCTCCTTATCAAAACCAGAATTAGCAGAATCAAAAGCCAATTCCCAAGTTCTGTTATCCCAACAATTGGTTCCATAAAAAGTTTTCTTGGGCAAACCAGAAAAATGTGCTAAATCCACAACCTGTCAATCAGTCTCCTCTAGGTTTTAATAAGCCTAATCAGCCCAAAGAAAAGGATGATGATTTAAAGGGAATTTTAGCAACTTTTATGAAAGGCTCTGATGCCAGGTTGTTGGGAAAAACATGATTTGGTGAAGCTGTCACAAATTTCTCTAAGTCTGGTGACTCGAAGACTTGAAGATCCAAAGGGTCGAAGAGTCGAAGTCTTAAGTTCGGACTCTGTGCGCATTCATGTTAGTAGACTTGAAGACCCAAAGGTTCATAGGGTTGGAGAGTTGAAGCTATGTCGGATGACTCGAAGGTTCGTAGGGTCGGAGAGTCAAAGTCGAGAGAACAAAACGTGCACTGCACGCTGTCATTACAGCTGACTCGAAGACTCGAAAGTTATAGAGTTAAAGAGCTGAAGATAATAGAACAATGGAAACGGACAGAATATAAGCTGAAATTGAGACTCGAAGACTCAACAAGTGAAAAAGTCAAAGATAGATGATTAGAAGAAAACTATCAGTTCATAAAAATAAAGCCAAAACTCGTAAATTTGAAAGTCGAATAGTCGGAGACTCAGCTCATAACATAACATAATCGGCTAAGTGTAATAAACAAAGAGTCGAAGGCTCGAAGAGTTGAAAATTCAAAGAATCGAAGACTCAACTTACGAAGGGTCGTAGAATAACACTCTTAGCCACATTAATCGAATTGAGGGACTTGAAGACTCAAAAGTTTAAAGTCGAACACTTATAACACAAGAAACCTAGTAAAGGTCAAGTAAATTCTTTATGACAACTCGAAAAGTCGAAGACTCAAAGATCAAAGAGTACATTATATGACTTAACCCAAATAAACACATACTGCAATCAAGACTCAAAGAACCAAAGAGTCAAAGACTCGTAGGATCAAACGTTGTTGAAGCCTAAAGCATCTCTACATCAAAATGTAGCGCTCAACCCAAATATTCGAGTCATTAACCTTCAAGGTAACCATCCTTCAAGTCAAATCACATCTTCAAAGCAGTCTCACTACACACAAAATAGACACTTAGCAAAATCATTAGCTAGGGTTTATGTGTGTTGACCTTGCCATTCATAACATTCAATTGTATTTATTGTTGTAATAAATATTGCAATAATGACAACCAACCACTATTAGTAGATGAATAGGGATTATCAAAAGATTTAATATGGGCATGCAACATGCAGTATGGCCATTAGATCTGTAGGATACAATCAGATTTATCCATCCTATATACTTCTGCAATATAATGGCGAGAAGTCAGTTGGTCAGGATAAAAAAAGCAATGCACACATGCACTTAAACATTAATTTAATATCTCATGTGCACTTTAACATTAAACTAGCATAGCTCACAATTTAAGGACTTGGAACTCCAAGGAAAACATATAATCAATTCTCACATGTCAAACAAGAATAACTTTTGGGAGAATTAACTTGAGTTCCAATGCTTGAGAGAGAAACTATGAGAATACTTGCTAAGTTTTGTGCACGTAAAGAACATAGAACAAGATCACACCTATAAGAATTATTCAATAAACCTTGTTCAAAGATTTAACACAACTATCATGTTAATCTCTTCGTTGATCATCCACAATCAACGTCTTTGAAGAATATTCCTCAAATGGTGTTTGTCTCTCTAGATTAACTTCCGTTAGAATATTCCTATACGATTCGAGGTCTTTCATGTCAAGATCATTAACTCATCTCAGATTTGTTTGTTAGCTCATTATCACTTATATAATCTTTTGTCCACTTCTCATTTATTATCGAATCATAGTCATTCTTTGTAAACATCCTTTAGTTATCTTAAGCTTTCGCGAAAAATATCTATTCATCCCCCCCTCTAGACTCACTTTGGAACCTACAATTGGTATCTGAGAAGTTTTATAACTCTCTGTAGAGATCCCTAATAGCAGATTCCAGCAGTACTGCTCTCGCTCAAGCTCTCGTTCCGGTTGAGGAATAAGAATCCAGTTTAGCTCCCGTACTGAAAACTATAAGAGAGAAAGAGCAAGAACAACCCAACACTAGCAGTAGCAACAAAGAACAAGAAAACTTCTTTAATGTTCTCCCTGGCTCATCTTCCCAAGTTCCCTTGTGCACACCAGCTCGCTTCCCAAAGTGGAAAGCTAGAATGAGAGCGCACCTTGACATGCTTGACACCTTCTTGTGGGAAGTCATTAGAGATAGACCCTATACTCCAAAGAAAATCCAAAGAGGCCATCTAACCGCTAAAAGATTTAGACAATTGGACTAAGGTGGAACAAAGAAACGTGAAGCTTGGCTTTAAAGCTAAAGCCATACTTTTCTCAGCTCTCAACGATGACATGTTCACTAATGTGCAGGACCTTGACACAGCAAAAGAAACTATGTCTCATTTATGAAGGTGATAAACAGATCAAGGACAACAAGATTTCCATGCTCAAACAAGAGTATGAAGCCTTCTAATGTGAACCCAAAGAATTACTTGACAGTAACTGTAAAAGATTCATGGGCCTTGTGCAACGAATGAAGAGCTACAACGTAGCGATCTCTCAGAAGGATAAAAATGATAAATTGCAATGTTATCACTACAACAGGCCAGACCACTTTGCTGCCAACTGCTATAAGCTGAAGACGGAGAAAAAGGCAGCTGAGTAGAGGAAGAAGAAGAAAGGCTCCTTGTCATCACCCATTTTTGACCGGGCTCGTACTAGCTTTTGTGAAAAGACTCCAATGCCGGTTCATTTAGTTGATCCTAGAGACATCCCTGCACAAGGCTCACACAAACCATGAAAGAAAAGAAAAACACAGAGTCAACACCAAACAAATTAGAGGTGTGATTGGGCACCTAGGAAAAGAAAGGTCTACGGTTCCAAAGAATTAGGTTCGAGAGTCAGTTACTTGTGGGGAAGGAAGAAAAACTCTTGCACCCCTACAACGCTCATAATTGGTATCTAGTCTTGATCTATGGGTGTTTGCTTGCATTATTCAAAAAGAAGTTATTTTTGTATATTTTAAATTTTTAGGAAAAGGAAGTTTTTAGGATCTAGACCTTAAAACAACAAAAAAGATTTTAAAACAAATAAAAAAAGTACATTCTAATTTTAGAAAAAGAATGTGGGATCTAGGCCCATGTGACAATATTATGTTTTTCTTCAGAAAACAAAAGTAATATTCCCTTTTCTAGAAAAGAAGATAAAAACAATTTAAATTCAAAAATGAAAATACTGCCACTATTGATATTGGCCCAGGCAGACTAGGATATGAGCATCTAGGGCTCAACCCTCATGACCACCCAGGCCTTATTTTAATTTTTCTAGAAAATGTGTTCTTTTGAGTGTCCCTAATGAGAGTTAAAAGGAAAACCGTTTCACTTCAAAATATTTGAGAAAAGAAGTTTTAACAGTTTGAATATGAAGAAATTAAAGAGAAGAACCTGGGTGATCTTTTTGTGACTGAACTTGGAGATCTTCCTCCAAAAGTCTTCCTAAAAACAAAAAGATTAGAAAGAAAAATGCACCTTTCCTTCCCTGCTTTAAGCCTTAAGTTTCCAAGACTCCTAAATAAGTATCTCTTTCTTTCGAAAATATGTTTAACACTCTTTGTTCATAATCTCTGCCTGATAATGGATAATCGATACTCTGATCATTCCTCCCTCTTTTTCGGTCTCTAGGCTACCTATTTATAGGGGTCCAGGGAAGATAGCTAGTGCCTAGGCATTAATTAGGTGCCATATGGTTCCCAGACGTCATCCATGGTGTCTAGGAATTGATGGCCTCGGAGATGTAATTCTCGGTTCCCAGGCATGAAAAATAATTATTAATCCTAATTTATTTTTAAATCCCTGCCCGAGATGATTGTATCTAGACACTTTGGTGGCTGAATAAATCTCTTGTGTATTGGCGCTATTGGGAATTAATGGCTATGCAGTCCTTAAGGTCAACTGTAATGTCCCGAGGAATTTATCCATTAAAATGACATTTAATTACAAAGGCTTCCCATCCCTATGCTTGAAAATGGAGTTCCAAGACATTTCAATTTAACATTTAAAGACTCCTCATTTCCCACATTTGAAAATGGAGTTCCAAGACATTCCAAGACACTGATGGCATTTAATGCACCTAAAAAAGGATTTTTCTGGATTTTTTAGAGTTTCGATGCTTTAAAGTCACTCCCAGACCTGTAGAGGAGCTATTTTGGAGTTTTTCCGAATCATTAGAATGATTTCCAGACCATTAGAGCTTATTTCGCATCATGGGGGATGATTTTCGAACTATTAGGAGCTTATTCCGCATCATTGGGTTGATTTTCGGACTATTAAGAGCTTATTCCGCATTATGGGAATGATTTCTGGACTATTGGGTCCTTATTCCACATCTTCTGGGCTTATTTCGGATTTGACCAAGTTTGACCTCCGGATTTGGGCTTATTCCAAATCATTGGGCTCTTATTCCATATCATTAGGCCCTTATTCTGCATCTTCTAGGCTTATTCCGAATCATTGGGTCCTTATTCCGCATCTTCTGGGCTTATTCCGGATTTGACCAAGTTTGACCTCCAGATTTGACCAAATTTAACTTTTAGATTTGGGCTTGTTCCATATCATTGGGCTTATTCCGTATTATTATGTCACTCAAAAAGGATTGGCCATTTAGGAGAAAAGTTGGAAACACCGCATAGAGGTACACTACTAGAAAAATGAATTTTGACGACACTTTTTTTTAGGCATTCAATGACACCTTTAAAAAGTGTCGTTAAACATAATTTACGATGACACTTTTAAAAATATGTCATTAGATAACATATAATTGGCGACACTTTGATGAAAGTGTCGTTTATTAGGATTATAGACGACATTTTATATAGGTGCCGTTAAATTAGTCAAAAATTTTAGAGTAGCTCGCCCCCTTTCCATTTTCCCCGTTTTTGTTACACTCTCAAAATTTGAAATTACATCGATGAAATCCCTAATGCCTGCCCGCCACTCCATTTTCACAATCACCCAGACAACCACAACCGGCATAACTCGTGCCTCCACAGACGTCGCGCCGCAAGCTGCCGCTGCACATCGGACCATCCTCCCCATAGCGCCGCATGAGTCTTCCGATCCAAATCCGCCGTCAAAAGCTCGCTACCGCAGCCCTCGCATCCTTGTCGCGATCGTGGACTTCTAATTTCTAGGATATCTAAATTGCGTGAGAGAGAGAGAGAGAGAGAAACAAAGGGAATGTTGATCGATCCACCATCTTCGATTTATGTTTTCATCACTTCAACCAAATATATAGGGTTTCGTTTTGCTTAATTCGAATCCGAATTTGAATTTGTATGTAACCAATTTTGTTTTCTCAAACTCTTTTGGCAGATCCATGTCTTCCATGTTTTCATTTGGTTATTGCAAACAATCTTGCTTCTAGGAATTAGACATGTGTTCATGTTCTTAGTTCCTGTTCTTGGATTTTGGGTACTATGTTTGGAATGGTGTTAATAAATGCTTGAGAATGGTGAATGTTGAATGAATGCTAAGTTTTAATCTTTCATTTCTTTTTAGTGATATTACAGAATTTATCATTACCTTTCACCATATTTGAGTATGGAAGATGACATACCCAATTACATTTTTGTGTTATAATTTGAGTTTATTTTATTATTTATTTTTATTTGACATATCCAATTACGTTTTTAGAGTGATATTCACGTTTTATGTTTTTTAATTATGTTGTTAATCGTTGCCTGTTCAAATGCTCATGAATGGAAAATTTTGAATGATTAATAAGGTTAAATTTTTCATTTCTATTTCATGACATTGCCAAGCTTATCATCACTTATAACACATTTGAGCTTGGAAAATGACATACACAAGGGTACATAGGTGGGTTTCATTTTGAATGAAGGTGCTTCAAGTTTTGTTCATTTGCATTTAGCTGTTGTTGTGTTGTGAGTGTAAGGTGCTCAAATTTCTATTGATTGTGATGTAGGTCTGTTATGCCACCAGCCCTACCTCTCTAATTAGGGCTTGGAGGTCTAGATCCAGATCTCTGATAAAGCCAAGAAAGAGCCCTTCCAAGTATTATTCTTGTCTACTATTTGAATAAAGTGGAAAGCATGCTTGGTTATTCCTTATCCTTATATACATATTACATACCTCATGGATCCTTGAGTTGTGTTTTCATCTAGTATTGTCCAATGTTTTCCAATGGAATATGTTTCATCAATTGTTAGTTTTAATTTTCAATGTTACCTCTCCGGGCATAATTATTTAAGTAAGGAAATATGAAATATAATTTACCGAGGCAACGATTAAGAACACAGTTTTTTTGATTAAGTGTTATACAATGAATAATTTGCCTGTTAATGGGACTATCTTTTTAATTTTTGGTTATTGTATTGAGTGGTGTTATTCACTCATTTTAATGCATATCCTTTCTCACCATGTAGGGCCACACGTTGCTTGCTTTATATAACAATAGATATATCAATATCGAAAATTTGTTCAATTTTTTAAAGATAAACAAGATGGATGACTGGGGTATTTTTAATTCCCCTGCACTATAATGTTTCCCTTTCCACTTTATTCAAATATTTATTTATTTATTTATCTTAAGGTTATAATATGAATTAAATTTCCGGCACGTGCTGTTGTGTTAGGATATCTATTATTTTTGCTATGAGAAAAATGACAAGCATGCTTGGGTAAAACCCATAGCTTTTCTGCATGAATGAGTAGCTCCCATTGCTAGTTTTCTCTTTTATAGAAATTACACATCTCTTTTATGGAAGACGCTATATTTAATCCAATTAATATACATAAATAAGTTCTCTTTTATGGTGTCTCTTGTTTGTTGCTTGGGATTTCTCAACTCAATCTCTTGGTATATACATAAATAAGTTTTGAGGTTTGTCTTGCACACCCAGTTGGTTATTGAAGCAAGAACCGCCAAAGATTGTGAAATCCATAATCAGACAGCTACATGAAAAATCTGTTAAAACAAAGGTAGAGAGCAGATAATTCTTTTATTGATTATGTGTTGATGCAATTGTAATTGTCTTATTTTTTTTATCTGTCTGCAGGTTTGTGCATTCTTAATTTTAAAAGAACTTGTGTTACCAAATTGCCTTGCTGGCCACGTTGGATCTCTTATTCCTCGAATTGAGAAGGCATTAAGTGTGAGTTAGATTTTCCTCATTTATTATGTATACTTTTTGAAGTCAGGTTAAATTCTTAGCTTGTATTGTTGATCTTAATTAATTTTGTTATTTCATAAGCAATGCCAGGATAGGTCTACTGCATCAAATTAAAAAATTGAAGCTCTTATATTTACATGATTAGTGTTGGCTTCGCCCACACATCAAGGTAATTTCTGTATGATGCTATTTTCTACATGGACTTTTTTCGTTGTGTAACATGGTATTTTTGGCCTCTTGTTGCTAGACTTTGTCATCTTATATACCTCGCATAGCATAGTAAGTAGGGTGTGCGAGGAAGGTACAGTAGCCATATGGTGGTTGCGTTGATATTGTTGTCCATACTCACTTCAAGTCTGATGTGCAAGGGCTGCCCATGAGCTCCATTTCTTTTCTTTTTTTATCATGGATTATTTTTGTTGTCTTTTCAATTTCTTAGCATGTATTTCTTTTCTATTCAGGATCTTGCAAGACAGCAGCTTTAGGATTGGCTTGTGCAGCTTCCTTGCTTATCTAGAGCTCTCCCTTTTCCAGCTTGTGCACTCGGCTAGCCACTGCCCTCTTACTGATCGTGCTATGGTTATTTCTCAGTCTTGGTGGGCTGTTGCTGTGGCTTTATTTATATGTTTCTCACTGAATCAAAAAGGTTCCATCATGCCGATTGAATATGATTCTCACTAGATGCTGCTGTTAGCTTGGGCGTTTTTCAAATGCCATTGGCTGTGTTGATTGGAGTGTTCCTTCTCTCCCGTATTTATTTTATTTCTTATATCATTATTATTGGGTTGTCTCTTGGACTTCTCTGATTGCATCTCTTCGTTGCCGTCATTTGAGTGTTCCTTACTTTAGATTCTGCTGGGTTGCCCCTTTTTGTTGTATTGGTTTTATTTTGGCCTTAGGGGTTTGTCTCTAATTTGGTCGTTTATTATGTAATTTTTTCCTTTCTATTGAATAAAATTTAATTTTTCCCTTCAAAAAAAATATATTTATATATTTAAAATTTGAGTATATGCATTTTTGTTAATTATTAAATTAAATTTAATATATGATTATATATTTAAATAAATGTCGGATAAGAAATTATATGTTTTTTAAAATTTTCATATGAACATTTAACGACACTTTTAAAGTGTCGTTATTTAAACATTTAACGACACTTTAAAAGTGTCGTCGTTTTAGCATTTAATGACACTTTTTAAGTGTCGTTGTTGGTAGTTTTTGATGACACTTTTAAAAGTGTCGTTGTTTCACTCAAATGCAATGACGACGGGTCGATAGACGACACTTTTAAAAGTGTCGTCTTTTACCTAAGACGACACTTTAAAAGTGTCGTCTTTTCCTATTTTTGTTGTAGTGGTACATGACAAAGTGAGCATTCTGCCTGTTAGATTCAAGAATTCATAGTTAATTGCACAAAACTCGAATTATCCTAAAATTGCATGTTATCTAACCAATACAATTGGCCTTGTTCAAATCCCGTAAGTATTAAAAAAGTTATTGGCAAACCAATGCGTTGTGCACTGGCTGTCTTCCCCAAATTTATACAAGCTTTAATTGACAACTTCGAAAAATCATAACTAATTGAATACAGTCTGGAATAATCTCAAACCAGTTGGAAATGACAGATAAAGATGTTATTTAATCAATGCAATTGACTTTATTAGATTACGACAAGTATCGGAGAAGTTATTGGCAAAATAGTGGGCTACATATCGGCTGTCCAATTTAAATTCATACAAAACATGATACTCTTGTCATAATCTTTTCATTTCTTTTCAGAATCAAGTGTGGTTAAGTGCGTCGTTCTCCAAATGTCATCCTCTTTCACTTAGCGCTTACCTTATGACATTTAAAGGTCTTCCAAAGTGGTCCTTCGCCAAGTACGGTTGTGATCTAACCCGGTCAAAATGGGGGTTAACACTCCTCAAGCGCAAAGAAGGGTGACAAGAGAAAGAAGGCTCTTGTCCCCAACAAGTTCAATAGCGACACTGAGGAAGTAAAATAGTCCTCAGATGAGGAGAAAAAGGAAACAGGTCTCATTTGCTTTATGGTTGACACCTCACCACCAATCAAGGTAAGAACTTATCAACAACCCTACATTGAATTTGAAGACACATATAGAGCTTACAAAGAAATGGAGGTACAATTTCTCCCCATGAAAGATGATAAAGAAAGATATTATGAAAAACTTGAGAAGCTTTCTTGTGAATACAGAAACACTCTTGATGACTATGAAAAGACTGAGAGAACATTAAAATCTGAAGTGAGTGAAATGAAACACACACATAATGGCATATTACAACAAACTGATCAATTAAGAATAGCCAAATGGGACATTAAATTGCTTGAGCAAGAACTAAAATAAACAAAAGAAGAATTAGAGAAGGATAGACAAACCTACAAAAAGTGGCAAGAGTCACCTGAGATTGCAACCCACTTTAAAACCACTCTAGACATTAAGGGTTTAGCTTTAGGACTAGGTTTCTCTGAGGATCATGTAGCCTTGGCTCAAAATTACCTAGGGCAAATCAAGTGTCTTGTTAGCTTTGTCCCTACTAGTAGTGTGCAGTATGAGTGTAGAAAGGAGGTAGAAATGGTTGTTACTAGTCTACCCAAACAAGTAGCACCCAAGTTGAATGATCAGGGTATTGATGTGTCCAAGGACAACGACATAGCAGTTAAACAGGAAAAACTGAAAGCTAATACTCAAACTAATATGTCCTCTACATCCCAACACAAGGGTAAGGGTATATTCCAAAGACAAACCTAAGTAGTTGTCCTACTAAGTTTGAGACCGGCTCGTCCAGTAAGGCTACATCCTCCCAGCTCAAGGTTGTCTTTGAGAGACCTAACAAGAGTCTAGGATATGAGAGTAAACCTAGGAAACATTTGGTCAATCTGACCAAACCCTTGAAATAGTGGGTCTAACCAAAACCTATCTCATGGCAGATGATGCATCCTTATTGATCGAAGTAAGGGAAGTTGCATCCTCATCTGTCACTTTTAGAGACAACAAAAAGGATAAGATAGTAAGTAAGAGTACTCTGTCTAATGGATCTATTTCAATTTACAATGTGTCTGTTGTCCAAGGTTTAAAGCATAACCTGTTGAGCATAAGTCAATAGTGTGACAAAAGTTATAAAGTTTTATTCACTAAACACACCTACACTGTTATGGATCATGTCTCCAAAGAGGTGAAGCTAAGCAGACATAGATAAAACAATATCTATAAATTGGTCTTTGGTAACGCACAATCTTCTAAACCAATTTGCCTTTTGTCCAAAGCTTCACTTGATATAAGTTGGCTATGGCACAAGTGATTTGTTCATTTAAATTTCAAGACTATGTCTAAGCTTGCTTCTCTTGATTTAGTTGAGAGCTTACCCAAGCATCTGTATGAGAAAGAACACCCATGTAGGGACTATTAGCTTGGTAAGCAGGTGAAACATTCTTTTCTAAGTGTGGATAAAACATCAATCACACAGCCACTAGAGCTCTTATATATGGACCTCTATGGTCCTATAAATATTTCTTCTCTATCTGGTATAAGATACTTCTTTGCGGTTGTAGATAACTACACCAGATACACAAGGGTTATGTTTCTCAAGAACAAAACTAAAACATTTGAAAATTTAGTTAAACTCTTTAACTGGATATCTAATGTGAAAAGTCTCGCCATTAAATGCATAAGAAGTGATCATGGCAAGGAGTTTGAATTTTCTGATATGTTAGAGTTTTGTGCTGAACATGATATCTATCATAATTTCTTAGCTCCAAAAACTCCACAGTAAAATGGAATTGCTAAAAGAAAGAATAGAACATTAGTTAAAGTTGATAGAACCATGCCAACAGTAGTTTAGTTTACTAAATCCCTATGGGTTGAAGCTATTGCCACTACATGTTATGTGCAAAATAGAACTCTAATAAATAAACAAGCCATGAAAACACTTTATGAGTTATAGAAGGGAAGGAGACCAAACATTGGTCACCTCAGGATCTTCGGTTATACTTGCTACATTCTGAACAATGGAAAAGATTACTTGAATAAGTTTGATGCCAAGTTGGATGATGGATATCTAGTTGATACTCCATGAATAGCAAGTTTATCGTGTGTTTAATAGGAGAACAAAAATAGTTGAAGAGTCTATTCATGTTTCTTTTGATCAAACTATCCACAGTATGCAAAAGGGAGACAAAGGTGTTAATGATTTGCAAGATACAATTATTGTTAAAGATCTGGACATCGAAAAATAGACAGCTGAACTAAAAGAACAAGTACTTTAACTGAAGAACAACCAACTGAATAGACTGCTAATGAACCAGTTCAAGACCCATTAGAAAATCAAATAGACCAAAAACCAGCCTATTCAGTCTCTCTCACCTCCACTAGGCCAGGCTCCTGACATTGAACAACTGAACATTCAAAATGAAGAAAGAGAAGACCTACCCAAGGTAAGAAGGAGATTAAATGATCACCCCTATGAACTGATAATAAGAGATTCTAATGCAAGAGTAAGAACAAGAGCTACCACATTACATAAAAGTCTTTACATGTGCTTCTTGTCACAAGTGGAGTCAGAAACTATAGATGATGCAGTTTAGGATCACTATTGGATTGTTGCTATTCAAGAATAATTAAATCAGTTCAAGAGACAGAGAGAATGAGAGTTAGTAAACAGACCTATATCACAATAACTCATTAAAGTGAAATGGATTTTCAGAAATAAGCTGGATGCAGATGGCATTATGAACAGAAACAAAGCTAGACTGGTGGCAAAGGGGTACCAATAAGAAGAAGGTATTGATTATGATGAAACTTTTGCACTAGTTACAAGACTAGAGGCCATTAGAATGTTCTTGGCATATGCAACATTCAAGGACTTTAAAGTCTATCAAATGGAGTTAAGAGTGCATTCTTGAATGGAGACCTCCAAGAAAAAGTCTATGTTGAACAACTCCCTGGATTTCTAGAGCCTAATCAAGAGCATGATGTCACGGGGTCAGGGTTTTCACCCGTGCGGCACTCGGTCACCCTAGTGGATGCGCCGAGTAAGCCATACCAATCGGGGCACACGTAGATTGGTTTCGCCCTGCCTTGTGCTCATCAGGAGAACGGCTCCAGTTTCCGACCAATTTGTGTAGGGATGGCCAAGTCCCCTCTTCAACGTCAAGTCCGAGACTAGTGGCGTACTCCCCGCATTTAACCGGGTCAGTACGTCTGAACTCCGAAGGGGCTCCATCGAGCCCAAAATTTGGATAATGCTGATAAAGCCTTATGTAATTTGATCTGAGATCTTTTGTGTTTCTTTGATTGTTGCAGAAGATATGTTATTAATCCGGAGATACACTCGTGAGAGGAAAGCTAAGGACAGGATACATAATCCTGATCCGGACAAGAGTGAGTGTCGTCAAACACTTGGTAAATAACCAAGTCACCAATACATACGGAATAAGGAACATTCGTGCGGACTAAGAACTTAAAAGCTACGGATTACGGAATCTGTTCCTAATGCCTCAAACGGACTAAGTCAAACTGATGCGGAGTAAGAGTCTTGGTCTACAAGGTCGCACGAAGTAAAAGGTTTGACATGGAGTTAAAAAGTTAAGTCTTCCCCTCAAGCGAACTAAAGTAAAGAAGACACGGAGTAAGGCATCTGAGTCTTTCATACATACGAAGTAAGGAAGTATTGATGCGGAATAAGGACCCGAGTCTTTATTCGCTCGGAGTAAGGAAACTAGATGCGGAGTAAGGAATCCGAGCAACTCACTCATACAGAGTAAGGAACTTACATACGGAGTAAGGAACTTACATGCGGAATAAGGAAGCGCTGATACGGAATAAGCACTCTGACCTTCTCATTCACACGGAGTAAGGAAGTGCTGACACAGACTAAGGATTCCAGTACCAAATAGATACGGAGTAAGCAACCACTGACACGGAGTAAGGTTCCGAGCTTCATTAGCAACGGAGTAAGGAAAATTACACCGAACCAAGAAGATGCTACATCAAACTACCACATTTTAATATTATCAGCTCATGGTGTCCCGATGTAAGACAAACTCGTTGAGAACCTGAAGAATCTCACACGTGGATCACCCGGATATGTGGACACAACCTTAATTATATTTGGGAACTCACAAAGGCACTTATACTCTTCAAACCCAAGTTCTTGAGCTCCACAAACCGCAGCAGTCAAGGCAGAGAGATTACCGAGGAATAGTTAGTGCTGAACGCATTCCGGATCTACAAGTTCCAAGGTTGTCTCTTAGGAATGTTTGTATAAATATTCATACTTGTACATTTGTGTGTGTGTGCGAACGAGCCTGAATTAACCCTGTGTATGCACAAGAACTCAAAGATATAATCTAGGCTAGTGTGTGAATCCTTTTGTAAACAGAGTGTAAGAGAGTCTTGCTTCTATTTTGTTGTAATTATCTCTTGATAATAAAACAAAATACTTCCACTATCTGGTTATCCTCCGCAGTGATTCTATCACTTAACTAGATAAGTGTGGTGTCTTAAGAGATTAGAAAGAGTTTTGATAAAAGCCTATTCACCCCCCTCTAGGCTCCAAGGGACCATCAAGTGGTATCAGAGCAAGTCTATTTGTTCAAAAGTAGAGATCCCACTCTTCTACTCTAAGCAATGGCCGAAGAAAGCAGTATGCTATTCAACACTCGCCTTAACTCCGGAGGTGCACAAGAGCCCATCCCGAATCGAAGCAGCAGTGAAAACGTCGACCCACCTCAACCTGCTACTGCCGCCGCTCCTCTACCACGGAGTTCTGGTTTTACTCTGACAAAACCACCCAAATTCACACCTGAGCTTTTCTCCAAGTGGAAAGCTCGCATGAAGATGTTTATGGTATGCCATGATCATCTCATGTGGCCATGTCTTCATCAGGAGATTCCAATTCCGATGACTATCGGAGAACATGGAGTTAGGAGGCCAAAGACGGATGCCGAACTTACCAACGATGAAAGAGCCTGGCAGTGCGCTAGTGAAAAGGCTCTGGCTTACGATACATCGTCTTTGGATTCCAAGGCTTTCACGGACGTCCAGGGCTGCACGTTAGCAAAAGCTGTCTGGGATAAACTGACAATCCTCTATGAGGGGAGTCAGTCCCAGATGCAAAATGTGATATGTGCTCTCAAACAGAATTTTGAGAGTTTCAATCACAAACCTGGCGAATCCCTTGAAAGCATCTATCGGAGATTCGGCAAGCTCATTCTAGAGCTAAAAACTGTCAATGAGCACTACACTCAGTCTCAAATCAATAACAAGTTCTTTCGATCCTTGCCGGATCGCTACTACTCCAAGCAGCTCCAGATGCAAGCTGACAAAAACTGGCCGTTTACTGCCCTTGAGGAAATATATGGAGAGCTTCGGACTCATGAGGTCAGATTCAGATACACCGACCGTGATGAGAAAATAGCTCGAAAGAAAAAGGGGTAGCTCTCAAAGCTACGGAATGCTCTAGGAATCATCAAGAGGATGATACGGATGAGTTGGAGAATTCTGACTCAGACGCAGAAGAGGAAATAGCTCTTCTTGTCAAATCCTTTGAACGATTCCTTTGGAAAAGTAGAAAAGGATTCAGAAGAGGCTCCTCATCATCCAGAAGGAAGGAACGATCGGAGTCGAGCTCCCAGGAATGCTTTAATTGTGGGAAACCCGGTCACTGGGCCAAGGAATGCAGATCCAAATCTAAGACGGCAAAGAAAAGTGACAAGGTTACTCCTCGACATACCACCTCAGACAACAGCAAGAACAAGAGGAAGGCGTTCGTGACAAAGTACATCAGTGGCTCGGAAGAAGAGCAGGAATCCTCGGATGATAAGCCAACTCCTAAGCTGAACGTCTGCCTCATGGCAAATCTTGAGGTACCTTCTATCTCTGAGCTCATGAGTAAATTAGAATCTCTTACTACTGTATGTGATCATGAAAAGAATGAGAGACTAATAATTACTCAAATGTACAAAGATATGGAAAGTCAGAATAAACGTCTTGAATTTACTATTACTAGACTTGAAAAGGACATAGCTAACTTCAAAGGAAAAGAAGCTTGGTATCATGATCTAAGAGATGAAAATCATTTGCTACATACCAATCTTTCAGGCCTAAAAGTTATAGTAAAAAGATTCAAGAATGAACTTGAACAGGAAAGGGAAATAAATCGTAAGTGGCTTAAATCCGGGGAAATAGCCTCTACATTTAGGACTGATCCGGATAATATTCGAGTCAAACCTGGCTTAGGCTCCGAATCATCAACCTCCAATGCTCAAGCTACTGAGTGTCCTCCGGATTTCACTCCAAAACTAACCAACTAATATCCTGTTAGTACATCTAAACCGTTGGATGGTTTCATTTCAGGTGGCACCATAGTTTATGACTGTGGAGTGGAGGTTGTTACTGCACTTCCCGAAGCAGTAGCACCCGTAACTAATGATGAAGGGAAGGCTGCTGCAGTTAAAGCCAAAAATGTAGCACCCAAAAAGAAAGGAAAGGCTAAGGATGACGCATCTAGGGCCAAGAGCGCGTCACCCAAACGCAATGGATTAGGCCACAGGGAACGGAGTAGAAAGTCTGTAAAATCTAAGAGACCTGTATCCCCTGTCTGTACTTCGCATTATAGTGTCTGTTCCATTTGTAGGGAAATGGGTCATTATCACTATGAATGTTGGAGTTTATCTGATAAGTGGCTTTGTAATCAAATTCATACCAATAAAGATCAATTTAATAAAAAGGTTTCTTCGAGCAAAACAAAATCTAAACCACAAAGGAGTGTCTCCCCCAAGAAAACCCAAATAAAAGAGGCAGCTGAAACTAACAAGTTAAAGTCAACTTGGAGAGCTAAAAGTCCTAGTAAAATCAAATCCGGAACTGTTGACATTACTGCTGCTCTCTCTAACCACCCGAAACAAGTTTGGGCACCAAAAGTGTAAACTGTTGTCTTTCAGGAGCATCTCTGGAATGCATTGCCGGATCAGTTGAAGTTAAAGATCAATCAAAGCAAGTGGATCCTCAATAATGGATGCTCCGGACATATGACGGGTGATCAGACTCTGCTTGTAGAAGTTAATGAAAAACGAGGTCCATCCGTTTCATATGGTGACAACAGCAAAGGTAAGACGTCGGGTATGGCACTTTGACTAACGGCCTGTGTATCAATCACTAGAGTTGCACTAGTCGAAGGTTTAAAGCATAATTTGCTAAGTGTCAGTAATTTATGTGACAAAGGATTTACTGTTTCCTTTATGTCCAACACCTGTACAGTAAGAGAAAACTTATCCGGAGATGTTAAGTTATCCGGATCAAGAGATGGGGACATATACTCAGTGGTCTTAAGAAATAATTCTTCTGACCCTGTATGCTTCCTCACTAAAACTTCAGATGAAGATAGTTGGTTATGGCACAAGCGATGCGCACATTTAAACTTTAAGACATTGTCTAAATTAGCATCACTTGATCTTGTCACTGTTCTACCTAAACTCAAATTCTCCAGAGACACTCTCTGTCGAGAATGCCAACTGGGCAAACAGACCAAACATAGCTTTAAGAGCAAATCAGTTAATTCAATAACTGCTCCTCTACAACTTCTTCATATAGACCTCTGTGCTCCTATTTCTATTCCTTCTCTGGCTGGTGCAAGATATACCCTTGTGGTTATCGATGATTTCACCAGATACACTTGGGTGATGTTCCTGAAATCAAAGGATCAAACTTTTGAGCATCTTGTAGATCTTTTCAACTGGATAAGCAACTCACAAGGACTGAGCATAAAGTGCATCAGGAGTGATCATGGTACAGAATTTGATTTTTCAGAAATGAGATCATATTGTTCTGAACAGGGCATACAGCATGACTTCTCTGCGCCCAGAACTCCACAACAAAATGGGGTAGCTGAGCGCAAGAATCGTACCTTACTTGAGGCTGGTAGATCTATGTTAGCAGGGGCAACACTTCCTCTCAGTCAATGGGCTGAAGCTGTGTCCACTGCCTGCTATGTTCAGAATAGAACTCTAATAAATAAATCTACCATGAAAACACCCTATGAGATGTGGAGAGGACGAAAACCCTCAATTTCACATTTCAGAGCTTTTGGGTGTACATGTTATATATTAATAAATAGCAAAGAGACCCAGAATAAATTTGAACCAAAATCTGATGATGGGATTTTTGTCGGGTACTCATTACATAGCAAGGCTTATCGGGTCTTCAATAGAAAACTTTTTAAAGTTGAAGAATCTATCCATGTGACTTTTGATGAAGTTAATCTTGATTGGTCAAAAGTTGCTTCTTCTAGCTCTAATGTGCAGGTCCTGGACAGCAACATCGATTATTCGAAGTTTATGAATGTTCCTGTTACACATTCTGACCAACCACGTGGCATCAGCGAGGCACAAAGAAATTATATGGATGATGCTACAGATGACTCGGACTCAAGACTACCATTAAGCTCTGGACATACTCCTACGGATACCCAAAATTCCAGAGCACCTTCAAGTCCGTCCGGACCAGTTAACACTGAAAGAAACAGTGTTGAAGAACTACCTAGTTCTACTGTACCTTCGAATACGGAAACATCTAGTCCGGATGAAGCTCAACCAGCAGATACACCTGAACCACCTAATCTGGCAGAGCTTCAAATCGTTCAAGATCATCCATCACATGCACAGAATTACAGATGGACCTGAAACCATCCCTCAGATCAAGTGATTGGTGATCCTACTGTTGGTGTAAGAACAAGAGCAGCCACCTCCAACATGAGTCTTTACTCGTGTTTTCTATCTCAAATAGAACCAAAAGTGGTAGATGAAGCTCTTCAGGATTCGAATTGGATAGAAGCCATGCAAGAAGAGCTGAATCAATTTAAGAGAAATAATGTGTGGACTTTAGTACCAAGGCCTAAGTCTCAGCAAGTCATTGGAGTTAAATGGGTGTTCCGGAACAAGCTTGATACGGATGGAATAGTAATTTGGAACAAAGCCAGACTGGTAGCCAAAGGATATCGTCAAAAAGAAGGAATAGACTATGATGAGACCTTTGCTCCAGGAGCAAGACTTGAGGCAATCCGAATGTTTCTGGCGTATGCTTCATATGAAAACTTCATAGTTTATCAAATGGGCGTCAAGAGCGCATTCCTGAATGGAGATCTTCAAGAGGAGGTTTACGTAGAACAACCTCCCGGTTTCATTGAACCTAAAGCAGGACATCTAGTCTACAAACTTCGGAAAGCTTTATATGGTTTGAAGCAAGCTCCAAGAGCCTGGTACGACACACTGTCAGAATTCCTACTTGCTCACAACTTCCAAAAAGGGAAGATAGACACCACCTTATTTCTGCGAAAAGAGAAAGGACACACTCTAATCGTACAGATATACGTGGATGATATCATTTTTGGATCAACGAATCCAAAGCTTTGTGAAGAGTTTGCTAAGTTGATGACAGGCAAGTTTGAGATGAGCATGATGGGAGAACTGTCCTACTTCCTCAGAATAGAAGTTAAACAATTGAAGGAAGGAATCTTCATTAATCAAGCTAAGTACACTCGCGATCTTATTAAGAAGTTTGGTATGGAAGGTTCATCTCCCGTCAAAACTCCCATGCCTGTCAGTGCCAAGTTAGATCCTGATGTGGAAGGCATATCAGTAAATGTGACTGACTACAGAGGGATGATAGGATCCTTGCTGTATCTTACAGCAAGTCGCCCAGACATTATGTTTGCAACTTGCATCTGTGCACGATATCAGGCGAATCCCAAGGAGTCACATATGCTTCATGTTAAACGGATATTAAGGTATCTCAAGGGAACGATGAATTTGGGACTCTGGTACCCAAAGGAGTCCAACTTCACTTTATCCGGATACTCTGATGCCGACTTCGCTGGATGTCGCATCGACAAGAAGAGCACAAGTGGTACGTGTCAGTTTCTTGGAAATAGATTAATTTCATGGTTCAGTAAGAAGCAGAATTCCGTATCAACCTCTACTGCTGAGGCGGAATATATAGCTGCTGGGAGTTGCTATGCATAGCTACTCTGGATGCAAAGTCAACTTACTGACTACGGTTTCAACATGTCATCTATTCCACTCTACTGCGACAACACTAGTGCAATTGCTATCAGCAACAATCCTGTCATGCACCCTAAGACGAAGCATATTGAGGTCAAGTATCACTTCATACGCGACCATGTTCTCAAAAATCACATTTCCCTGGAACATGTTGCTACTGAAGATCAACTGGCAGACATACTTACAAAGCCCCTACCTGATGCAAGATTCTCTGAACTACTCATCCGATTAGGTATGCTTGACTTCTCTGCATAGTTACACATTTAAATTACCCAACAGTATACTTACTATCAGAACATGCATTGTGCTTTTAGTGAAAGTAGAAGATACATACTAATTTTAATGCTGATCATACTTACTGATTAACGGCTTCATGCTTCTGATATTAATATCAACTTCAAATTGGGAGGATGCTTGCGTTTCCCGACTGAAGTCGTTTAAGCAAACATGATTAAAGTTTATATGATTAACCTCATTCTGGTTTCATGATCTTAATTTCCACTGATCACCACATGACAAAAGCCTGTTCATTTAGATTACTCTATTAACATGTATAGTTGAAGAAATGAAATGGGTTAGCTTGGAATGCCTGGTGGATGAATACTCAATTGCAGTCTGATCAGCTTCAGAAGTATAGTTTCCTAAAAAATAGACAGTGCTGAATTTTTATAAGTCGGAAAGGTCTACCGAGAGGATTGCACAATCTACGGGGGAGAAAATGCTTTATAAATTATTCGAGTAATACCCCCGTATATGTCTCATGACCTCTTTCCTGGCTGTCGATTTGAGGGGGAGCCTTTCATTGAGAGGATCAAATGATCTACGGGGGAGCTTAAGCTTCATCTATTACCTCAGTAATGACCCCCTAATATGTCTCGGATACTCACTCCTCTAAACTTTTACTTCCGGATCTAACTGGACATGCGTTGTTGAAATGAAATTGAGGCATGCTTGGATGTTTTTCTTTTCTTCAACCATGCATTTTAATCGGATAATCAATTGCTTGCATTTGACATGTGTCCGCTTCCTCATTTTTCACTCATGAATCCTAGTTTGATCAAATCATATGATTTTTAATTAATCTTAGCTACGTCGTTCAGCAGGACGGTTTCGCTATGTTGACCTATATGAACTTGTGTATTTTTATCTGACATATGCCATGATTCAGTGATATGATCATTCTCTCGTATGTATATGTCTATTACATTCTTTGTAATGCATAAGTTCTGTTTCTCATTAGTTCAGATTATGTCGTCCTTCACAGACTATTTTCTCTTATCCGTACTAATCCTTACTTGTTAAGCTTTTGTACTTTTAGTTCATTTTTTTTAAGCCACAGGTTCAGATTTTCTTTGCAACCTTATTGATAAATCTAGTCCATAGTCTTGGATTTGAAGTGTTGTGGTACTTCTCTTCTCTTCGACTTATCGACAGTAAAGGAATCTACTTCTCCCTCACCGCACTCTGTTTACAAGGACACGGTCTACTTTTCATCTGGATACTCTTCACTCGACTATCGTTGATTCCGGATGATTGTCGGTTCATTCCTCCGGACTCCTAACACTGTCAAATTGTGATAATCCATGTCTTCTTTTATATCGCGTGCTTTTGAGGAGGAATCATGATGATTCATTAAATGCATATCTCGGGATGCACACACTTCTCCGGAAGGCGAACAGCTATTACCCTTATTTGGTCATGCCACCTCCACGTCATCTTTTAATTCGGAGGCGCATCGATATCAAGACTAATGACATCATCCTGTCAAACGGTTCACTGTTTCACTCGCCAAATTCCTAGACCCGCTGACATTTACGGACTCGGTCTTATATATTCTGGTCATTCCTGCGAAGCACGAGTATTGCTTATTTCAAATCCCTAAACCTCTCGTTGCTCCTTCAATACCCAAGACCTCACCTTTCCTCTCAACCTTCAACCTTCATCTACAATGGCACCCAGAATCTCTCTTTCCGGCATTAATCCCGGCCATCTGGTCGATTGGAGTGCTGTCTCCAACCCGCCGGACTAGTTTTTCCATCTTCACCCTCTACTAGAAGCCTCGCATATACTCAACTTGATCTCCAATCCTGTCGATCTTCTTATAGACGACATTCTTGCGTATTACCAACGGATCCGCTGTACCACCGACTCAATCATCTCCTATGTTCGGGGAGAATCCATCCACATTACCCCCGCCGTTCTCCGCGCTGCTCTCCATCTACCCCCCGGTGAACCACAGCGCCCCGATGCCGACCCCATGGCAGCTTCAATGGGTTGCACCTACAAAGGCAAGGAATACAAGGTGAAGTCCTTCCAAGGTCGCTATCGCTATATGGCGACCATCTTGAGTCGATGTTTACTGGCTCGCACATCCGCCCTGGACTCCGTTCCGTACGACCTTCTTCTGGCCATGTACGGCATTTTCGAAGGTCTTCCAATGGACTGGGGGACATTTTTGTTTCGACTGCTGCAGACTGGACCCAAGAACCATTCTTTCGGGCGCATACTAAGCATCATCTTCCGGCATCTTAATCCGGACCATTTCGCCCGCTATGACGCTGTTCCATTTCCTTCGACCTATTACCTTCGCTATCTTACGCCGGATGGGAACATGACGGCCCGTCGTCCCTCTGCAACTCTTCGCCCCCTCCCTGCCTCGAAACAACAAGGCAGTTCTGTTGGTGACCCCTCCGACAGCCATGGCCCAGAGGTCAGCTCTTCTCACCGGTCCTCCCGGATTCGGTCCGTTGCTGCACCCTCCATTTCTCGGGCTTCCCAGCACAGCGTCCGTGCCGACCCTTCCGAGGTTGTGGGGCCCTCTCAGCGCAGCGTCCCTAAAGATGTTTCCTCAGCCCCTTCTGCTGCGGATGTCCCCACTCCCTCCAGTTCCGCTATTGCTGCCGCGGTTGATACCGTTATTGCTGCCGTCATTGCTGGTGTCCCGGAATCTACTCCGGAAGCTCCTTTGCCTCCCCTACCTTAACCCTGAGATTATCTTGACCATCTCTCCGCCGACACCTTAACGGACCTATGGCTCCGTTTCAGCCTTGCCCACACTGCCTCCATTCCTGACGCCGATCTCCGGGTGTTTTACACGCGCCATACCCAATCCCCGGAGACCATGATCATCTGGAACTTGGACCACGGCTTTCTTACGCCGGCCTCCATTCCAGATGTGCCGTTCCCTACCCCCTCCAGCCCAGTCCATGCCGCACGGAGTCCTTCCCCTGCTAAGGCTGGCCCCTCTTCTCCTGCTGCCGCGATTCCCGTGGTTGACCTATCTGGTCAAAGCGGGTCCGCTGCTCCGGATGCCTCTGATGCTCCGGATGCCCCTTCTGCTGCTGCTGCTGATACTCCTGCGGACTCCTCTGCCCAGCGCACTCCTGCTCCTGTTCATGCGGGGGAGTCCTCCAAAGCTCCGGAGTTGGTCCTTGGGCGTGCTTCTTTTGGCACGGTCCACTCCGACGTTGTGCTCTCCGCCCATGTGGACCGACATGCTCAAGCTCATAGCGCCCAAATATCCGCCATCGCCACCAAGGTTGATGCACTTGGCGCCCAACTCCTCTCCGCTCTCACTGATTCCTCCACTTCCATGGAACAGAAGATGGATCTCGTTGCCTCGTCCGTCCATTCCTTGTTTACCTGCTTCGCGGACCTAGCGCACACGATGGCTCGCCCTCCCGTTGCTTCCCGGCGATCTGCCAAACCGGGGGAGAGAGTGTCATCTGATCCTTCTGCTCCTCCTGCACCACAACCATCCACTCGTGCTGAGAAGCGGCCTACCTCTTCATTGCTTCAGGGAGTTCAAATTCCCAAATGTAGCCGCTTCTCTCAGCCAAGCTCCTCGACTGCAGCTCCTCCTTCATCCTCTCCACCCGCAGCTGACACCTTCCTCCCATCATACGCGGCGTGTGACCCTTCTGATGCGGATGGAAGCGTGCATAAGGCAATAAAGTCCTATGCTGCGTCTTCTGCTGAGAGAAGATGTCTCTCTGACCTGTATCCTTTCTCCCCGGCCGACATTCAGACCCTTTGTTCGAAGAAAGGACTCTTTACAACAGAAGACATCGACAACTTCTCTAGGGCTGCTAAAATGGAGATGAGGCTGTTTCCATCTCTATACAAGGATGGGCACTTGTTTGAAGTTCGCCGTGCTTTGGAATGAAGGCTATCTTCCCAGTGTAGATCTCATTCAGTCCTTCATCAACAGAACTGCTGAGGATAACAAGCCATGGAAAACTCTCTCAACTATCCTCATTCTGTACCGGATCATGTCGCCACATTTCATGATGGCTGTCTTCATGATTCAGTCCAAACAAATGATTCTGATTGATTCTCATCAGATTGTGGAGCATTATGTAAGAAAAAATCAATGGGAACCACTGTGTCTCAGACTGACTGAAGCTGTGAAGAAAGCTGGATTATATGAAGAGTTGGGCATCACACCCTTGAGTCCAACTGAGAAACTGAAGGTGACATTCCGGGGCAAGAAGCAAGTGCCACAACAGCCGGATGGAGATAGGCTGGGGGCCTTTGTCCGTTACTTCATCAAGTCATTGTTAACTGTGGACAAATCTTGGAGCCAACACACCACTTATACGATGAAGCGACAATGGAGCTTAGAGAGAAAGCAGCAACTATGATCTTCAAGTATAGTAAGCCTTATGTACCTTAATGAAAATCTTGTATAAAGGCTGAATTATATTCTGTTGCTGATGAATGAAATTGGTTATCATGCGTATTCTGTATGTTATCTTTTTGCACTGCTTACTAGATCAGATTACAAAGGGTTTGGGCATATCCATAATTGGGGGAGATTGTTGGATCAAGCCCAGAATTTGGATAATGCTGATAAAGCCTTATGTAATTTCATCTGAGATCTTTTGTGTTTCTTTGATTGTTGCAGAAGATATGTTATTAATCCGGAGATACACTCATGAGAGCAAAGCTAAGGACAGGATACATAATCCTGATCCGGACAAGAGTGAGTGTCGTCAAACACTTGGTAAATAACCAAGTCACCAATACATACGGAATAAGGAACATTCGTGCGGACTAAGAACTTAAAAGCTACGAATTACGGAATCTGTTCCTAATGCCTCAAACGGACTAAGTCAAACTGATGCGGAGTAAGAGTCTTGGTCTACATGGTCGCACGAAGTAAAAGGTTTGACATGGAGTTAAAAAGTTAAGTCTTCCCCTCAAGCGAACTAAAGTAAAGAAGACACGGAGTAAGGCATCCGAGTCTTTCATACATACGGAGTAAGGAAGTATTGATGCGGAATAAGGACACGAGTCTTTATTCGCACGGAGTAAAGAAACTAGATGCGGAGTAAGGAGTCCGAGCCACTCACTCATACGGAGTAAGGAACTTACATACGGAGTAAGGAACTTACATACGGAGTAAGGAACTTACATGCGGAATAAGGAAGCGCTGATACGGAATAAGCACTCTGACCTTCTCATTCACACGGAGTAAGGAAGCGCTGACACGGACTAAGGATTCCAGTACCAAATAGATACGGAGTAAGCAACCACTGACACGGAGTAAGGTTTCGAGCTTCATTAGCAACGGAGTAAGGAAAATTACACCGGACCAAGAAGATGCTACTTCAAACTACCGCATTTTAATGTTATCAGCTCGTGGTGTGCCGATGTAAGACAAACTCGTTGAGAACCTGAAGAATCTCACACGTGGATCACCCGGATATGTGGACACAACCTTAATTGTATTTGGGAACTCACAAAGGCACTTATACTCTTCAAACCCAAGTTCTTGAGCTCCACAAACCGCAGCAGACAAGGTAGAGAGATTACCGAGGAATAGTTAGTGCTGAACGCATTCCGGAACTACAAGTTCCAAGGTTGTCTCTTAGGAATGTTTGTATAAATATTCATACTTGTACATTTGTGTGTGTGTGCGAACGAGCCTGAATTAACCCTGTGTATGCACAAGAGCTCAAAGATATAATCTAGGCTAGTGTGTGAATCCTTTTGTAAACAGAGTGTAAGATAGTCTTGCTTCTATTTTGTTGTAATTATCTCTTGATAATAAAACAAAATACTTCCACTATCTGGTTATCTTCCGCAGTGAATCTATCACTTAACTAGATAAGTGTGGTGTCTTAAGAGATTAGAAAGAGTTTCGATAAGAGCCTATTCACCCCCCTCTAGGCTCCAAGGGACCATCACCTAGAACTATGCCTTTTTCAACCATAAAATGACATTTTTTAAAATTAAGCACAAGATTTTTATCAATGCAACGATGCAAAACATTACCTAGGCTAAAGAGGCATTTATCAAATGAGGAGCCATAAATAGTAAAATCATCTCTAAATACTTCCACGAAATTTTCAAGAAAATCAGAAAAAATACTCATCATGCATCTTTGGAAAGTACTAGGAGCATTACAAAGATCAAATGACATCCTTTTATATGTAAAAGTACCAAATGGGCAAGTCAAAGTAGTCTTCTCTTGGTCCTCTGGAGCAATAAGAACCTAAAAATATCCAGAAAAACCATCCATGAAGCAATCATGTGTCCTACCTGCTAGTCTCTCTAACATTTGGTTAATAAAGGGAAGTGAGAAGTGGTCCTTGCGGGTGACACCATTAAATCTCCTATAATCAATGCATACTCTCCAACTATTCTAGACTTGCATAGGAACTAATTCTCCCTCTCATTTTTTACCACTGTGAACCTAATTTTTTTGGGTACCACTTGGACATGGCTAACCCACTAAGAATTAGAGATAGGGTAAATAATGCTAGCTGCAAATAATTTTTTTACCTCTTTCTTAACAACTTCTAATAAAATGGGGTTTAACCTCCTTTGGGGCTGCCTCACTGGCTTAACACTATCTTCTAAGAAAATCATATGCATGCAAGTGGATGGGCTAAGTCCACAAATATCAGCCAATGTCCAACCTATTATCTTAATATTGTCCCTCAAGAGAGCCAGCAGTTTGGCCTTTTGGTTTGGTAGGAGATTACAAGCAATGATTACAGGTAATTTATCTCCATTCATCAAATATGCATTTTTTAAATTATTAGGCAAAGGTTTCAACTCAAGTGTGGATGGTTGTTGTATAGAAGGGAGCATGCTGAGTATAGAAATTTGTTCACAAAAATAAATAGAGTGAACATGTGTAACATCATCATAAAGCAAAGCATTCAATCGATCAACAAAATTCACCTCATCATCAAAATCATTTACATCACTGAAATTAATGTTAGAATCAATATCATATGGTGGTTCAGTGTGTGAGAGGAATAAGGCATTATGCTCACTAAAGGGATGGTTCATAGAGTCTAAAATGTTAAATCTAATAATTTTATGACCAAACTCCATAGAAAGCATACATTGGTAAACATTAATGGTGGTCTTGGCAGTTTTGAGGAAGGACCTGCCAAGAATGATAGGGGCATGAGAGTTCACCAAGTCCTCTATGTTGAGAACATAGAAATTAACAGGGAAGATGACATCTCTCACTCTAACCAAACCATCCTCAAGAATGCCTGCTAAACCAACTATGGATCTATTAGCCGATTGAACCACCACTTGTGTTGGTTTGAGCTCCCCAATGTGAAGAGAAGAGTAGACAAAATGTGGCATGACATTGGTAGAGGCGCCCAAGTTACACAAAACATCAGAAAAGTGAAGTGCCCAAATGGTACATGGAATAGTGAAGGTGCCAAGGTCTTCACACTTCGGAAGCATGGGAGGACAAGGTGTGTTGAGTGCTGAGATTGTCCTCCCAAGGTTGACTCTTTCAACTCCCTTTAGGCTTCTTTTCCTGTTAGTACATAGCTCCTTCAAGAATTTAGCATATCTAGGGATTTGCTTAATGGCCTCCAATAGTGGAATGTTGATCTCCACCCTTTTAAATGTATCTAGAACCTCCTGCTAAATTGCCTCATCTTCCAGCTTCTTGGTTTGAAAAACCTTATGTGGGAATGGAAGAGCTCTAGAGGTGGTCTTCTTCTCCTTCTTCAACTCTTTCTCCTTGATCTCTGGTTCCTCAATGGTTGTGGTGGGGGTGGCTCATTGGCTAGTGGTGCAAATCCTGGTGGAGTAGATGGAACATGTGGCTCTCTAGTTTGCTTGCCACTCCTCAAAGTGATAAAACTAACATTCCCCTTAAGATTAGGAGTAGTCTAAGAGGGACGTGTGCTTTGCTGCTGACTAGTGAACCCATGCACAACGGTGGCCATCTGACTTATTTGCATCTTGAGTTCCTTCAACTCATTCTGTTGGTAGAGCAAAATCTGGTGAAGTAGATTAAAGTGATTTGGTTCCACCTTTTGTTGAGGATGAGCTTGTTGTTGTCCGTTCGATGCTGGTCCCTCAGACCTCTTTTGAAAATTCTACTGATATGGAGATCTTTGGGGTTGCCTTGTCCCATAGAGAAGGTTGGGATAATGTTTTCACCATGGATTATATGTTTGTGAGAATGGGTCATATTTCTGCTGAGGGGGACGTTGCTTCTGCTGCTCATATGGGAGGTCTAGAAAGATGCCATTGCACTCTTCTGTCTCTTGGAGTTGTGGACATGCATTTGTAGTGTGATCAATGGCAGTGCAGACTCCACAAACGTTTATAAGGCTAGCGAGGGTTGGTAATGGTCCCTTGGAGCCTAAAGGGGGGGGTGAATAGGCTCTTATTCGAACTCTTTCTTTTCTCTCAAGACACAAAGACTTATCTAGTTTAAGTGATAGAATCACTGGGAAGATACATAGTGGAAGTATTTTGTTTTATTATCACGGGGATTACACAAATGGAGAACACTCTCTTACATTTACACAATGAAGTCAAATAGCCAAGTTCCTTTTATTTTTGCCCACATAGCACACCTTCACATGAAGTATAAGTATGAATATTTATACAAAACATTCTTAAGAGACAACAACTTGAAGTTCGAAGCGTTCCGCACTAACTATCCCTGGTAATGTCTTGTAAAGACTCTATTTGGGTAGTTTTGAAGATAGTCATTCTATGGGAATGTAACTCCTCTTGTGTAGCAGTCGATGTAGCATTTGACCATGCTGGCCCATCGCGGGGCCCCGTTTGCCGATTGTTGACTTTTCGGGGTCTATTGGGTTAGACTTTGCGTTTGAGCGGTCATTTGGGTGTACAATATCGTGTAGTAGTGCTCGTCATTTCGAGCGTTTTGGAGTTTGACTCAATTTGGAGTTCGGGACTTGGAGGTTAATTATTGGGTCAATGGTTGACTGATGGGGCAAAATATAAATAGGGGAAAGAGAGCTTCCACGGTTATTAGCGTTCATACGTTGAACTTAAGAAGAGAGAGGAAGCTTGGAGCCTTGGCATTTGGGGCGTTTGAGCTCGTTCAAGCATCAAGAATCATTCCGGTAGGTGTTCCATTGATTCTCCACCCTTTTCTTGTTTGTTTTTTGATTAACATGTAAGAATTTGATGAAATCATGCAAATTCGTGTTGAACCCTAGAATTTGGGGGAAAACCAATCCTGGTTAATCTGTATTTAAAGAATCAGGGTAAGACGTGATTTAAAATCTAAGATATATTTATTGAGTTTTATGTTTCGGTTCCAGACGAGAACAGTGTAAAACGATGTTGACGATTATAAGATGAGATCGACGGAAATTGGAAATTTCGAATGTGTAGTTTCGAAGGTTCGGAAGGTGGTTCCATCAAGTTAATGGAAAATTTCGAGGTTGAAGGTTGAAGGACGTCTCAAGCTTGATTACTTCGAAGGTATTTTCGAAGGTAGTTCGATGTAGGTTCAGAGTCGAAGGCTTCAAAAGGATTGAAAAGAGTTAAATGCGATTCCAAAGCAGTTGAACTCTATTAAAATGCTTGTGTGACCTATCTACATTGCAACCTATCCATCTACACATTGTATTATACTTAAGTTACAATGGAAATAAGAAATAACCCCATTTGGTTAGAAAATACTAGAAAAACCACTATTTCAAATTGAAAATTGGGTTTTAGTGTAAAATTTCGGAAAAACCCAAAAGTTCGTAGTGGTGAATTTTTGGAAAGTGGGGTTAGACGTCCCGAAAAACCCCAAAAATCAGATTATCTTATTTATGCTATGGGAACCCAATGCCGGGACTTTTGATTTCAAGAAAATAGGCTGCTATGACTTCCTTCATAAATCAAGGATTGAGGTTTACTTATGGGTACGTTCCAAAGGAAATGCTTGATGACATGCCATCAATGTTATATGTTGTGTGAGGTTGGGGCATGGCTCTGACTTGTCCGGGTTCTACCTATGACCGATGGTGTATGTTGAAGACAATTTCTCAAGTTTTGTTAAGCTCTGCCTGATCCAAATCTAGAGGATCGTGGACAAGTTGTCCCGATGTTGATGGTGTCTATGATGAACGGTACAGAAAAGATATAGTATAGACTTAATGTGTTGCTAATGAGTGTTAGGGTCACACCGGCTGTGCTCACCCTACTTGAGAATATAAAGGAAAAGGAAATAAAATGCTATAAAAAAACAAAAAGAAACCTACAAAAAAGGAAACTATGAGAAAAAGAAAAGAAAAGAAAACAGGAAACTTGTTAGAAAAGGAAACCTAGAAAAAGAAACTTTAGAAAAATGAAAACTTTTTTATTTTTTTTATCAAAATAAAAAGTAAACCTATAAAAACAAAAACAAAAAAACTACTGGATAAGTTTGAACAAAATAATAAACTAATTAAAAACAAGAAGGAAAATAAATAGAATCAAATTTAATGTCTCCCTGGCAATGGTACCAATTTGAAAAGAATGTTTGTCACATACGCACTTCAAATAAAATTTAAACTAAGTATAGCTAGTGTTTCTTAATTAAAAATATTTACTCTAATTAGTTTTATTTCAATAAAAAATTCCCCCAATTTTATATTTCATCTTTTTTATTAGTTTTCATTAAACAAGTATTTAAATAGGCAACATTGAATTTTATAAATCTCCCGGTAACCTAAGAAATTCAATTAATCAAATATGTAACCGGCTTAACTTCACACCTGAATATTGTTTATTACTACCCCAAGATATAAATTAGACAAATTATAGCCTTATAATTTAACTGCATCAAAACAGCATGAATACAATTAAATTATAAATTTATTTTAACCAGAATAATTATGAATTAATTCTCAAAAGACTGTCTTGTTCCCTACGAAACAAATCTTTTCACTCAAATAAAATATTAACATATGATGAATTGTTAAATTAATACTCAACCAAGATATTAAATTAACAAATCAATGAGATAGAAAATTAATTCATAGCACATAAAATACCAAATCAAATATTAAAACATAGATTCAAAATAAGCATCCAAAGTGCTATGCTAAACCGATTACAAAATATTTATTCCATGGGTTGGAAAATCACAAATCTTTTTAAAAAATTAAAATAATAAAAATAATAAGAATTACGAAAAATAGGTTACAAAGAATTAAATATTTGGTCTTGAACTCGATACGGATCTTCAATATTTGTTGCACAATTTCTTTCAAATCTTTCTCCCTTGCTCCCTGGGAACACTGTTGCGCCGACCGAAATGATAGAAGCTAGGCACGATAGGCTGTGGCAGCGATGTGTGATGGGCGTCTGAGTGTGCTGGCCATGAAGGTTCAATGGAGGCAGATGAAGAGATGGTCGTGTGATGGATGCATTGAGCGAAGGCTTTAAATAGAAAACTAGTTGCCTTCATTTTACTTCCCCCACACGTAAACTCAACCCGACCAAAAATATGAAAACCACAAGTCAGCCACATATTATCCCATGCAGTACGTCAACATGAAAACCAATACCAACTTTTCAATAGCCAAATCCAATCTAGTTTGATAAAATGCTAGAAAAATGAGTGTAAGTAAATTTGTTTTCATTATATCAATATGGCCCACACCATTAAATGCTTCTTTCTAATTTCTTCACACCTCACGTAATGTTCTTTTTTTCAAATTAAAGTAGTTACCACACTTCAAATTTTGACGAGCTAAGAGCACTCATAGTAGAATAAACAAATGTTTCAATAAATTTACCTATAAAAATAATATTGACTACAAATTTGACTCGAGATACGTGTATTGATTGAAAATTTTATTAAATACTAAACTTTAAGGCACTGGCTAATTTGTGGTTAATATTACTTTATGTAGACAAATTTATTGAAACATTTAGCTATTCTACTGCGAGTGCTCTAAGAGAATAAATGCAAGTTAACTTAACATCCAATTAAAATAGATAATGAAAATTATACACGCTATCAAAAAAAAAGAGATAAAATTCTCATAACATAATTAAATAATTTTCAATCATATAACAAAATTATAAATTAGCTCAAAGAATTAATATCAAAATTGAAATAATCAATTTAATATCAAAAACCACCAAAATCGATATTAAATCTATAAACGTGATTAAAAATTATAAATAACTTAAATAGGAGAAAATATTATAAAAATACATCAATTTAATAAAATATTAAATTAAAGCCTATAAATTATATGCAAATTTAATGACAAATTGTATAGTGATCAGCCACACATCAATAATCATACACATAACAGGTAATATAATGGCTAACAATGCAAATTTTATCTAAAATTTGTGAGACCCTTAGCAACTAGGAAAACTTAATTTAATTATTAGGCCTCTAGGTGTATACTTCTCATTGACATTAATGTATCACCTATTGGTATTATTTTCATAATATTATAATTATATATTCTTTCATATCTGGCTGTTTTCCATGGTCTGTGGCATTATTTTTATTTTTAATTGCTGGATGTTATTGATGCATGCAAGTTTTCTGCATCATTTGTCTCTGAACTAATATTGAAGTTTTGAAGAAATATGAGAAGTTATTTAGTGAAGAACTATAATTAAAGCAACTAATAGAAGGGTCAATATGTTTTTAGGGTGTATGATCAAAAACTAGAATGATTATAATTGGGTTGTATTTTAACTGAGTTATGCACTGGGAAGGTATGGCTTCATGGGCTGCTAATTTTGTATAATGAATTTTTTAGTACATGTCATATAACTCATTATGTTTCAATCTAGTCATGTTTCCAAAATGTAGCACTAGCTATGTTGCTCACACGCATGATTGGGATGATTAAGCCTATTGATCTATAGATGCTAGTGAAGGGGCAAGAGACACATAAGTACTTTACTAAAGAATAAGAATTTAAATAAAATGTATTTTTAGACATAAATCTAAATAAAATATGAAGTTGCAGTCCCCTTTGAGTAAAAAAATCAACATGATTATAATTCAAATGTCTCTATGTAAGAATTAAATTAACTATAGGATTTTTATTTGCCTAGAGATTGCTTGATCTGAAATAATAAATTGGAAGCATACCTAGGTATTTAATGTCAATATGCAATTGAAGAACTCATATTGTTATTGGAATATAATATTACAGACTTATTGTCACAATATAGTTTGAGTGGTCTTTCTATGCCCTCCAAAATGCGCAGCCTAGTGACAAAATTTTGCAGCCATATTCCATAATTGGATGCCTCATAACATGCTACAAATTCTGCTTCCATGGTGGAAGAAGCTATTAATACTTGTTTAGCACTCCTCCAAGATATAGTTCCACCAGCCAATAAATATATTCTAAGAGCAATCTCGTTGTATTTGGATCCCTAATACAAAAGAGGTGTCACCAAGATCTTTCATTTCAAAATTATTTAATAGAAATCTCTTGGTTTCGTGCAACATGCATATATCATTTGTGGCAAGCAGTATGTCATCAACATATAAAACTAAAAATATAAGTTTACTCCCACTGAATTTGTAATACACACAATTATCAATAGTGTTTATCTCAAAACCAAACAAGATAATCACTTGATAAAACTTGTCATACCACTGATGAGAAGCTTGTTTAAGTCCATAGAAAGATTTTGTCAATTTATAAACCATATTCTTTGGGTCTCCCAACTCAAAGTTTTCTGGTTGCACCATATAGATTGTTTCATCAATGTCACTATTGAGAAAAGTTGTTTTGACATCCATCTGATGAAGCTCAAGGTCAAAATATGCAACAAGAGCCATGATTGTTCTAAAAGAGTCTTTCGTTGAAATTTGAGAGAAAGTCTCTTCAAAGTCAATCTCTTCTTTTTGAGTAAAGTCTTTTGCTATAAGATGAGCCTTATACCTCTCCACAATGCCTTGCAAATCCCTTTTAGTTTTAAAAATCCATTTACAACTAATGGGCATTGCACCTTCTGGTAATGGGACAAGTTCCCAAACTTTATTGTCTTGCCTAGACTTATATTCTTCATTCATGGCATCAATCAACTTTTGAAGATTAAAACCTTGCATGGCTTGATAAAAGTTGATTGGATCATCTTCTATCATTCTTATGGTTTCCTCATGTTCCAGGAGAAATACAATATAATCATCCGGAATAACATTTCTCCTTTGTTTAGTAGATCACCTTAATGGCACTATATCTTGAGGTTGTTGAGTTTGTTCTTCATGAATAGGGTTTTAATCAACATTATCTTATTGAGGATATGAATTCGCTTCTTGATTAATGATAGGCAAAGAATCATGTACATTACCAAAAGCAATAATGGGAATCGAGATTGATTCCTCAAAGATAATGTTCATAACATTATTTCTCTCCCCGCCCCCCCAAACTCAATATCCTCAAAGAATGTTACAGTTTCCGTTTCAAAAATAAACTAAAGTGTGAAATCATAAAACTTATAGCCCCTAGATTATTTAGAGTAGCCAATAAAGTAACTTCTCACTATTTTGGAGTCTAATTTCTTTTCATGGGGCCTATAAGGCCTTGCTTCAGTTGGAACATCCCTAAATGTGCAAATGCTTTATACTAGGCCTTTTGCCTATCCAAACTTCATAAAGTATTTTTGCAGTTGCTTTAGTTAACACTTTATTCAGAATATAAGCTGTTGTCTTTAGTGCTTCTCCCCAGAGTGAATCTGGTAAGGTGGAATGACTAATCATGTTCCTTACCGTATCCTTAAATGTTTGGTTTCACCTTTCAGCTACACCATTCATGTTATGCAATCCTGGCATGGTGTACTGTGGGACGATTCCACATTTCTCTAGGAATTGTGCAAATGGGTCTGGACGTTATTCACCTAAACCATCATATCTATCGTAGTATTCACTGCCACAATCAGACCTGACACACTTTATTCTTTTACTGAGTTGGTTCTTAACTTCATCCTTAAAAGTTTTGAACACATCCAAAGACTGAGATTTCTCATGAATAAGAATAAGTACTCATAGCGTAAATAATTGTCTATTGATGATATGAAGTATTGTTGACCATTCTAAGAAGCCATAGAGAATGGACCACAAATATACGTGTGTATCAATTCTAAGACATCTATAGTTCTGTTGGCACCTATTTTTTTATTTTATGTATGTTTTCCCTTGATACAATCATTACAAACATCAAAGCTTATAAAATCAAGAGAATCTAAAATCTCATCAGACACAAGCTACTCAACTCTATTTTTAGAGATGTGACCTAATCGTTTGTGTTAGAATGTAGCAGAATTATCTACACTTTATTTGCATTTAGTACCTTTTGATTCCACATATAAGGTTTCTGTTGGTCCCGAAGAGCCTAGAAAGGGTTGAATAGGCGCTTTGAAAACTCTTTCTTACTCTTTTGGCATAACACTTAATCTGGTTAAGAGAATGAATCAATGCGAAAGACAACCAGATAGTAGAAGTATTTTGTATTATTATCAAAAGATAATTACAACAAAATGAGTTACAGATAAAGGTGTTTGTACAAGCTTGGATCTACTAAATGAATATCTCTTTGGTTTACAGTAGCACTCTTTTACAATTACGCACATACTAGCCAAAAGCTCTATTAAGCACACACAAAGCACTCTCTAAGCTCTTATTACAAGTAAATATTACAGTGTATATATAAACATCCCTAGGAGATATTCTTGGAACTAGATTTTCTAGGCATCGAGTAGCAGTGAAGATCTTCTCGAAAAAATGCCTCTTCTTTAACTGCTAAATATGGAGCTCAAAATATTGGAAGTATAAGCTCATTGAATTGCTTCGCGTGATTCCAATTGTATTAAAAGCTTTGTCCACACCTCCGAGTGATTCACGTGTAAGATGATTTAGATGTTCAATGGATCTTTCTTACATCGGGACACAGCGAGTTAAAGTGATTAAATGCGCTGAACTGTCGTAATGAATTACTGGAGCGACATTATCTTATTCTTGTCGCAAGGTTTCTTACATCATGTTAATGAAGTGCTCGGATTCCTTACTCTGTGTCAATGATTGCTTACTCCGTATCAGTTAAGTACTCAAATCCTTATTCTGTTGCAAGGTTCCTTACTCCATGTTAATGAAGTGCTCAGATGTCTTACTCCGTAGCAAGGTTTTTTACTCTGTGTTACTTGAACGTTCGGATCCCTTCTTCAGTATCAGCGATTTCTTACTCTGTGTAAATGCAAAGCTTGGATACTTATTCCACATCATTTCTTTTTTACTCCGTGCGAATAAAAGACTTAGGTCCTTAGTCCGCACTAATGCTTCCTTACTCTGCGTGAGTGGAAGACTCAAATTCTTACTTTATGTCTTCTTGTCCTTAGTCCGCGCGAGTAGAAGACTCGAATCCTTACTCTGTGTCTTCTTGTCCTTAGTCCACGTTATCATTCTTTACTCTGTACATGTGATGACTCGGTTATTTACTAAGTCAATGGTTGACACTCAAAGGTCCGGACTAGGATTATGTATCTTGTCCTTGTCGTATCACTCACGAGTATATATCATTTAAGCTTGACTTCTACAACATTATTAGATATATAGAAACGAGAGATTTCAAGTCAAATTACAAAGGGTTTAATTTGCATCATCCAAATCCTGGGTTCGATCTAACAATTTCATTATAAGAAGCAATTGTATCAAACAAATATAAGTTTTCATATGCACATAAAGAACCAATTCCCATAACATTTGAATCCAAATAATAACCAGTTCCTAATAATAACTTAAAATGCCCAATAGCCTCGACTTCCATCGAGTTTTCATCGCCCACAAAGATGTATCTTGTTGGACCTCGGCCAGGGCACTCATTATCACAATATTATCCGCTTTGGCACTCGCGCACCCACCCATGGGCCGCAGCCCGCACGGATTTGTTTCTAACGGGCCGCGACCCGTTAAAATACGTTGTGACAAGGTGCACATGAGCCTCCTCATTAGGACGACCTCAATGTTCGCCCTAACCGATGTGGGATTGATCTATGGGACGTTAGAGACCCAACAGTCTCCCCTCCAATCCCACCATCGATCTAGAGGACCCGGCTCTAATACCACTTGTTGGACCTCGGCCAGGGCACTCACTATCACAATATTGTCTGCTTTGGCACTCGTGCACCCACCCATGGGCCGCAACCCGCACGAATTTGTTTCTAACGGGCCGCGACCCGTTAAAACGCGTTATGACAAGGTGCACATGAGCCTCCTCATTAGGACGACCTCAATGTTTACCCTAACCAATGTGGGATTGATCTATGGGATGTTAGAGATCCAACATATCTTTTAGCAACACTTGGGTTTCAGTAGTTCAAGAAACCCTGCATAGAAACACTAATGTGAGTAGTAACACTAGAATCTAACCACCATGTGTTTCTAGGTTCTAAAGATAAATTTAATTCAGAACAAACCAAAGTGAGAAATGTTCCTTTCTTAATACACCAAGTGTAATATTTGTTACACTCATTCTTCATATGTCCAGGTTTATTACAAAAGAAACAACCCTTAATATTTTGTTGTTGTTTCTTTTGAGTTGGACCTTTAGCAACTTCCATATTCTTTTTCTTTATGCCCTTATCCTTATGGGTAACAGCCAAATGAGCACTTTCAGTTCTATCTTACTTCACTCTCTCTTCCCCTTGCACACAGTAAGGAATGAGCTCATTAAGAGTCCATTTTTTCTTTTGACAGTTATAACTGACATTAAATTGACTAAATTGTGCAAGAAGAGAGATTAATACAAAATGCACATGCAAATCATCAGACAGCTCGAGCTTCAATGCCTTAGTTTAGAAGCAAGATGAAACATTTTCATAATGTACTCCCTTATCTTCCCTTTGCCTTTATACCACATATAAATCAAGCTTTACAAAAGCATGCTTATTTCTGCCTTATCATTTTTCACAAAATGTTTTTCAATTTCGGCTAGGAACTTTTTGGCTGTAACGATATTATCAAATACCGCACCCCTAAATGCCTCAGGAATGTCGTGCTTAATGATCATGAGACTCATACGATTTGAGCGATCTCACTTCTCAAAGTTCTTTATAGCATTAGAAGAACTTGTATCCATAAGAGAATCAAGTTGCTCACATCGAAGTGCAATGTCCAGATCCATGCTGCCAAGAATAATTTCAATGTTCTCTTTCCAATCCTTAAAGTTGGTCCCATTAAGCATGGGTATTGAGTTGACATTGGCAGATATAGTAAAAACCTTGGCTAGAAAAAAAAAACAAAAACAACCATATATGCTCACATTAATAACATATGATAATCAATAAATTCAAATAATAGTAAGTCCCATCTCAAGATACCTAGCACAACATTAATATCAAGTCTTTAGACAGTAATATTAATTGTAAATGGTACTCTTATTGTAGTGATCAAACATTAATAATAACTCATATCAAATAATAAATCTATCTTTGGTTCAAATTATTATTAACATGTAAAATAAACCTTATAATCATCATATGTTTACTATCACAGGTGTGTGTGCAATTCTGTCAAATATTAAACCTTCCTTTGGGTCGGTTAATACCCGCATGAATTTACACGTCCACAAACATCCAACATCTCTCATGAATAATCTACACGGGAGAGATCATTTTGGCAATATCTTGCTTCAATTAATCATTTAGAATAATGAATGACTAAATTTAATCATAAATGATTTACCATAAAATACCTAAACTTGTGATTTGCCAAATAATTTTTAAATTTATTATTCACCACATATTATACAAATTTGATATGCAATCAACAAATTATGTAAACATTAACAGGATTAAAATAAATAAAACATGCAAAAATTACAATTAATTATGTATGATAATATTCAAAATGTATTACCTGTAAAGTTTTAATTACACAAATATACTATATAATTAGAAAGTTATACAGCTGATTAAAATATATATAAGTATCAAATAGATATCGTATATTACACGCAAATAATAACGAAGGTGTCCTCAAATTGCATAGAAAATTAAAATAATTAATTGTTTCATATTGTTATTTAATTGATGTCGAACAATTCATTATAATCCATGATCTAAATTCAATTGAAAATATAAAGCCATGAAATATATAGGGCCCAAAAAATGATCACACCCTTTTTTTAAAATATACATGGTGGCCTGAATCCCTCTTTTACGAAATAGTTATAAACTATATGACCAATAAAACAAAACAAAATAAAAATCTTGCGGGCCATGCTGAATCGGAATTGGGAGTAATGAGGCAAATCGTGCGGGAATTGGGGATCTTCAAAATACAACAGGTAAAAAGAGTTATTAAGAAATATGATTTTGTGATGTTCTCTTCTAATCAGGTCGGGATATCCCACTTGATTGGGCATTTGGACCTTTAATTTTACAAAGCTCAGGTGGTCTGGAGTAGCCCGACTGGTTCAATACAATTATTAACGACACATGTGTTATCACACGCCATCAGATTTCAATGATACAATTCTCATAATTAAAGCGGCCAAGGAAAAAAAAAAAAAAAAAGACGAAGCAAACCCAGAAATCGCATAGCCGTAATAGTGAGAACGATCGGTAAAGCATTATCAATTCAAAATAATCCTTGGCAAAGAAAGCTCTGATATCAATTGAATAATTTAAATTAACTATAGGATATTATCTACCTGGAGATTACTTGATATGAAATAAACAGGGCCAGGGCCTGGCCTGGACTTTGAGAAGCCTTAAGTATAGAGTCTGAGAACTTTGCAAGCTGGAGAAGAGAATGAAGCATGCTTCTTAAGAGAGGACGTGAAGACCTCTTTCGGCAGGAGGCCTTTTAGGGTGTCTGTATGGCATTGCCAAGAATAAAATCGGGGATTGGGCTTGGGTCCTAAACCGAACAATATCGTGTTATGGGGGACTTGGGTTGTGACAAGTTGGTATCAGAGCATGGTTTAGTGGACCTAGATTAGAGAGGGGTGGTTGATAGACACTTAGAAGCTTGGAAGACTATAAGAAGGGCGTCTGATCAACTCAGTCCTTATACGTGTTTTGGGTTAACCGTGGGTTCATCAGATCATCCTAGGAAGCATTTGGATTGGGTGCATATATGCTGCATAACTGAGTGTGCATATCTAGGCACTAGAAATGATTTGCTAATGCTACTCTAACGATGTGATTGTATTGATTATGCTATTGGATATTTATGGTTCGTTTTCTTTGGTGACTGATTGTGCTTAACGGAAAATGCTACTGTGTTGGTTTAAACTTAGGAGGTCTAAGTGAATAGGGTCCTATTGTGATGTGTGGGATGAGGGGCTTAGAAACCCCATTACTTGTGTGGTGGACTTAAGGGTCCTGCCCATTGTTAAATTGATTTGGTTGTGTGTCTCGTGTGCAGTAGTTAATAGTTATTGTTGGTATGTGTTAGTGCAGAATGACACCCAAGAGGAATACTAAGGCTCAAGGTCTGGTAGAGGAGCCATCCATTCAGTCCAAACCACAAGGACAATAGAGTTCTCTAGTACCTGCCATAGGTTCGTAGATCGCTGCTCAGATTGGGGCTCAGATATTGAGCCAAAGCCAGGGTGCCATATAGGGCACTATAAGGGATGTGGCCAAGGAGGTGATGCGGGAGGAACTGAGGAAACAACAACAGCCTTAGCAGCAGCAGTAGGGGATCTTGGAGGAGGGTCAGCCGTAGGTCATGGCAGTACCGCCCGCAGTACCGATCGATTGGGTGAGTCGATTCCGGAAGAAGGGACCAACGAAATTTGAGGCAAATACGAGACCCGATAAGGCCGAAGAATAGGTAAAGTGGACAGAAGACATCTTCGGGCTAATTCAAGTGCCTGCGAGGCTAAGGTTCGCTTAGCCACACATTTCCTAGTAGGTGGGGCCCACAGGTGGTGGGAAGCTATGAAGTAGGTTCATGGGAACCAAATGGCAAAAGAGGACTTCGTGGAGCTCTTGTACGCAGAGTATTTCCCTCGTTCTGTGCAGAAAACAAGTTGACGAAAGTACTATACACTAGAGCAGGGTAGTCGGACTATGACCGAGTATGTCACTATTTTCACTGAGCTAGGGAGATTTGCCCCAGATTCATGGAAGGTCGAGGCTTATAAAACCCAGGATTTCATTGATGGGTGAAAACAGCGTTTGTCGCACACGCACTTCAAATAAAATTTAAACTAAGTATAGCATAAGGCAGGTCGTTCACTAACTGGAGGACTTATAAAATTTAATTCGACTTATTCTTCAAGACAAATAAAGAAAAGCTAAGTTAAAAAATTGGGGGGGTTTTGTGTGAATTAAAATAAAATTAAATATGTAAATAAAACTAATTAACTAAAGACGCAAATGATTTAACCTCTCACTTCAATTATTATTTATCATTATCTTCTAAAAATACAATAACATATTTAAGGACCCCATAATTCAATTAAATCAAGACTCCATGATTATAATTAAATTATGAATTCGCACTAGAAATCAGACTTAAACTCGTACCAATCCTAGAAACGATTATGTTTTGCATTCAGAAGACTAAATCGAACACTGCGAAAAATAATCTTCACATCTCAAAATTAATTAACCGCAACCGCAAATTAATCACAATTAAAAATCATGCTTTAAACAATCCACAATTAACTACAACCGCAAATTAATTGTAAAAAATTTAAAACAGATAGATGAACGAATTGCAAACCATAGCACTTAAATAAATTATTAAATTGAATAACCAAGATTCAAAATAACAATCGAAGTTTGAAGTTAAATCAAATATAAAAAATTAATACATAAAAATAAGATACAAAGACAATGTCACGCCAAGCACCTGGTATGAATTGTTGCGCGTGATGAGATGATGGAGATTGGTGGCGCCGATGAAGGTGGCGTCAATGGGTGAGCGTATGGCATTGAAGGGCTGGGGAGGCGCTGGATTGAAAAGATGGCGCTGTGCGAAATTGGTAATGGGGCTCTCCTCACGTATGCCCCTTATAAAACAAAATTTCTTTTCTTTTTTCCTTCATTAAACCAATGTGGATCCCACACCATTACTCACTCTTTCCAAACTTTTTCCCTTACGTGATGCCCAAATCAATTTCCAATCTTCATGAGCCCACATAATTAATGCTTTGATGCTTTCCAATTCTTCTTCTCTCCTTTCCACGTAATGCATGCAAAATAATAATAATAATAATAATAATAATAATAATAATAATAATAATAATAATAATAAAGTGAAACACAAAACAACATATTAAAATAAAAATAAAAACATTAATCAATTAACTAAAATATATAAAGAGAAAAATTATACTAATATTAAAATTAAAATAATCAATTAAGCCAATAGAATTAATATTAAAATTGAAATAATCAATTTAACATTAAAAACCATCAAAATTAATATTAAATCTATAAAAATGAATAAAATAGTAAATAACTGAAATTGGGGAAAACTATTATAAAAATATATTAATTCAACAAAATATTCATTTAAAGCCCATAAATTACATGCAAATTTAATGACAAATTATGCAATTATCAAATTTCCCCACACTTGAACTTTGTTCGTCCTCGAACAAAAACTAAGATTAAGCACCAAACAAAGATTATCTAATCATGCAAATTTAAATATATAAAGAGAACAACTCAAGTATAACGAATCAAGTTCTAGTATGGATGTGGGTGTGTGCACCAAAATTATTCAACTTCCACGCCTTCTCAATTTAACCTTCATTCATGACACTTAATCAAGTTATACAAGTATGCAGTCATCAATCAATCAACTTGAACAAAATCATGCTTAAAAATTAATATCATAATTTATGTACACTTGAAATATCATGCCATGTACCATACCAACACTTAAAAATAAAACAAATCAGTGATACGCATGAGGAACTAAGCAAGATATAAGATAAATAAATTCTTATCTTTTTTTTTTCACAATCTGCATATTTTATTCTTATCATTTTTTTTTCATATAATGGATAATGGTGTGGATGTACTGCAATGCTTTACAAAGGGTGCATTTTATGCTCCTTTCTCCTTTGATGAGTTATACATCCCCACAATCCATAATCTTTTCTTCTCCTTCTTTTCTTTTAAGCACACAAGTTTAGTTCAAGATAGTCCCAATTTGCAAGAAAAACTTTAAGTAGAGGCATGAGTAACATGTAATGATATCTAAAGTATGTCAAAATATATAACATTAATGATCAAGCATAGCTCAAAAACAGCTAATATCATGATTTCTACAATTTGTACTTCTCAAATAAGGCATAAATGCAAGCTAAATCAATCAAGTATAGAAGCTAAAAATTCTAGTTGTGAACAATGTGGATATCCATACTAGACAACTTAATTCTAACTACTCGAGATTCTCAGTTATTATTCAAATAATGCATAATCAAATAAACTCAAATTGGAACTAACATAAGCACAAACAGTTCAAGTTCAAAACAAGCATAAATTTTTTTCACTATATTCCCTCCCCCACACTTAAAACATGCAATGTCCACAATGCATTCAAAAGTAAGCACACGAGAGGAGAAAAATATAAATAGATGAAGAAAAAGAACCAATTTCAACGCGCAATGATGGACAAGGCTCCTCAGTCATTTAGGCTTCGGCAAGAGAGAATAAAAATTGAGGTGATGGTTGGCACTGTCCTGTACACTCAAAAAAAAACAAGAAGAAAAAAAACCAAAACACACCAAAAACAAAACAAATAAAAAAAATAAAATAAAGGAAGAAAATACCAAATCGGGTTGCCTCCCGAAAGCGCTTCTATTTAAAGTCTATAGCTAGGCTGTCTTCAAATGGGGCTCAACCATTGAATGATAGGCGTTCATCCTCGCAGTATACACTTTAGCACATTCATAGGCCACATCAGGATGAGGAATTGGTGGTGGCAACCATTTGAAGTCTTCAAAGTGCACACTTCAGGGTACCTTCACGAATATGGTGTCTTCCACTGCAAATAAATGATGGTGACAAGGAAGTACAAACTCCACAAGCTCACTAAACAAGACATCCACAACAGTATGGTCCACAACAGTAAATACAACATCAAACAACTCCCCTGCACTTGAATTAGTGCTAATGGGCCAATTCAAGTCTTCATGTGGTTCTTGGGGCCAAGGAAATAGTGTGCCCTCATCTACATGTGGTATAAAGGCAGCAATAGTAATAGGAGGTGGACAACTATCCTCTAAGAATTCATAGGAAGGAGACTTAGTGGTATGCTCGAACTCTGGAGTGATTGGTTATGGCATCTCCTCTTCAGAAAATTCAAAATATGCCTTTTCTTCTTCAGGTAATATGAATGTGGCAGTAAGCACTAGAATGTGGCCACTTTCCCCTAAAGTATAGGGAAGATACTCAAGTGGTGGGTTCATCTTGTCCTCTTGATGTTCCATTGGGCTAGCTTGGGCAAACACACCTTCCTCTTTATTTTGAATTTTGAGCTCATGAATGGTGGCTGTCATTTGGTGTAGCCAAGTTTGTATCTTTTGCATCTCCTTACTTTGCCTCTCCAATTGGTATTGAATAGTAGCAAGTTGTTGTTGCTCTAGCAGTTGCTGGATAAGGTCATTAGTAGAAGGGGTTTCCTATTGTTGCTGATATGGCCACTCTTCATGCCAATGTGGAAGCTCTTGTGGAAAGTTGAAATTTGGAGGGTCCTCCCACTCTTGATAATAAGTTGGTGCAAGGGGAGCTTGCTACTAGTATGGATAAGCTTTCATTGGTACTGTTTGAGTTGCTTCCAAAGATGAAAGCATCTGTTGTAGCATTGTAGACAACTCATCGAGTTTGTGAAGAAATGACTGTTGGGATTGGGGTCCCTCGATTTGTTGTTCCCACCATGGAGTAGGTATGCTTTGTTCACCAAATTCTTGAAAGTTCATCTTGTCCCTTTAGAAACCTACAAAAAGAAAAACTAAAAAGGTTTCTTTTTTGAAAAAGGAACTTTAAAAAAAAAGGAAACTCTAAAAAAAATTAAACAAACAAAATGTTAGAAAAAGAAAACTTACAAAATAGGAAACTGAAAAAAAAACTGTTAGAAAAACAAAACAGGAAACTGTTAAAAAAAGGAAACCTACAAAATATAAAACTGTTAGAAAAGGAAAGAAAATAAAAGAAGAATTTGTTAGAAATACGACAGCCTACAAAATAGGAAACTGTTAGAAAAGATAAATAAAATAATAATAATAAACCTGCAAAACAAACTAGGAAACTAGTAAAATAGATTAGGAAATTGACAAAAATAAAAGAGGAAACTTGCACAAAAAATAAAAATAGTTAGAAACCTACAAAAAATAAAAAAACTATTAAAAGAGAAAACCTAAAAAAAAAATAGAAACAAAAAATAAAAAACAAATCAAATCAAAATCTTAGCCTCCCCGGCAACGGCGCCAATTTGAAAACAACGTTTGTCGCACACGCACTTCAAATAAATTTAAACTAAGTATAGCATAGAGCTAACATAGGTCGTTCACTAACCAAAGGACTTATAAAATTTAATTCGACTTATTCTTCAAGACAAATAAAGAAAAGCTAAGTTAGAAAATTGGGGGGTTTTGTGTGAATTAAAATAAAATTAAATATGTAAATAAAACTAATTAACTAAAAACACAAATGATTTAACTTCTCACTTCAATTATTATTTATCATTATCTTCTAAAAATACAATAACATATTTAAGGCCCTCATAATTCAATTAAACCAAGACTCCATGATTATAATTAAATTATGAATTCGCACTAGAAATCAGACTTAAACTCGTACCAATCCTAGAAATGATTATGTTTTGCATTCAGAAGACTAAATCGAACACTACAAAAAATAATCTTCACATCTCAAAATTAATTAACCGCAACCGCGAATTAATCACAATTCAAAATCATGCTTTAAACAATCCACAATTAACTACAACCGCAAATTAATTGTAAAAAATTTAAAACAGATAGATGAACGAATTGCAAACCATAGCACCTAAATAAATTATTAAATTGAAGAACCAAGATTCAAAATAACAATTGAAGTTTGAAGTTAAATCAAGTATAAAAAATTAATACATAAAAATAAGATACAAAGACAGTGTCACGCCAAGCGCCTGGTATGAATTGTTGCGCGTGATGAGACGATGGAGATTGGTGGCGCCGATGAAGGTGGCATCGATGGGTGAGCGTATGGCATTGAAGGGCTGGGGCGGCGCTGGATTGAAGAGATGGCGCTATGCGAAATTGGTAATGGGGCTCTCCTCACGTATGCCCCTTATAAAACAAAATTTCTTTTCTTTTTTCCTTCATTAAACCAATGTGGATCCCACACCATTACTCACTCTTTCCAAACTTTTTCCCTTACGTGATGCCCAAATCAATTTCCAATCTTCATGAGCCCACATAATTAATGCTTTGATGCTTTCCAATTCTTCTTCTCTCCTTTCCACGTAATGCATGCAAAATAATAATAATAATAATAATAATAATAAAGTGAAACACAAAACAACATATTAAAATAAAAATAAAAACATCAATCAATTAACTAAAATATATAAAGAGAATAAATTATACTAATATTAAAATTAAAATAATCAATTAAGCTAATAGAATTAATATTAAAATTGGAATAATCAATTTAACATTAAAAACCACCAAAATTAATGTTAAATATATAAAAATGAATAAAACAGTAAATAACTGAAATTGGAAAAAACTATTATAAAAATGTATTAATTCAACTAAATATTCATTTAAAGCCCATAAATTACATGCAAATTTAATGACAAATTATGCAGTTATCAGTGGGCTGAGACCGTCACTTAAGAGGGGATTGAATATGCTAGAGTTCATTACGTATAGTGATGCGGTCAACAACGCACTAATTACAAAGCGGGACTTAAACCAAATCAGGATTCAGAGACCAGGGAGCTCATCGGGGCCTATCCAGAAAAGACCACGGGAGGAGCAGTCCGAGGGACAGGGGGACAGGAGGCCGGTGCCCATATTTCCACATTCGGGGACCTCAGGCAGCAGTTCTACCTCATGGTTTTCAGGAATGTGTCAATCCTGCGGACTTCGGGGACATAAGGCAATGGATTATAGGCGTAAGAGTGGTAATCCACTCAAATGCTTTTGATGTGGGGGAGTGGGACACAGGATTGGAGAGTGTCCTTTTGCCAGTTCAGATAGTGTTACGGGGCCACAGCGACCTCGTGACCAGGGCTAGAGGAGCGAGGCTCCATACCAGAGACCAGCTCAGTCAGGACAGTCAATGCAGGGACAGCCTGCTACACAGCAGCCTCAGTGGGAGGCCCAAGCTCAGAAGGGACAAAGTGATCGACCTACGATGAGTGAGGCCAACAGTAGTGTTCAGAAGGGGAGGACTTATGCCATCACTGATCGAGAGATAGAGGTTCTACTAGTTGACGAGGCTAGTCAGGGGCCATCGGTGGTGAGAGGTACGATTTTGGTTTCACGCACTGATTTGTACCATCTTGATTGATACTGGTGTTACTCACTCTTTTATCGTACACTCCACTGTAGCGGGATTAGAGTTGGATTGTACGATTGTTAATCAGACCCTTGTGGTTGATACACTTGTAGGGGGCCTGGTGGTGATTGATAGGGTCTACTCGAGATGTGAGGTTACTCTAGGAGGTGTCGACCTCCGGTGTAACCTATTTGTGATACACTTTAATGCTTTTGATGTGATATTGGGCATGGACTGGTTGACCCGTGTGGAGGTCATGATCGAGTGTTATAGGCGTCAAGTGACCTTCCTCACACCGGAGGGCACTCGGGGTACTTTTGTGGGTGAATGGTCTAATGATACGTGCAGGTTGGGGCCTTTGAGGCAAGGATGGGGCGATGTAACCCATTAGTTAGTCAGTCTAACACTAGTTGAACCCCAGCAGGAAGGTAAGGTTGTGTTACCCAAGGTAGTATATCAATTTCTTGACGTGTTTCCCGATGACTTGGCTGATTTACCACTAGAGAGAGAGGTGGAATTTTCAATAGAGTTGCTACCCGGGACAGCACCTATCAGATTGGCAGCTTACAAGATAGCACCAGTTGAAGATAGACGATCTTTTGGCATGTGGTTTTATTAGACGGAGTAGTTCGCCTTGGAATGCTCCGGTGTTATTCGCCAAAAAGGTGGATGGTTCGCTTTGATTGTGTATCGACTACCGGCAGTTGAACCAAGTGGCAGTGAAGAATAAGTACCCTCTACCAAGGATTGATGATTTGTTTGACCAGTTTAGGGGTGCCCGTTGGTTTTCCAAGATTGATTTGAGGTCTAGATACCATCAGCTACGTGTGCGGGAGGCAGACATTCCAAAGACAGCCTTTAGTTGCCGATATGGCCATTATGAGTGGCTAATGATGCCCTTCGGGCTCCCAAATGCCCCAATGGTATTCATGGGATTGATGAATCAGATCTTTACACCCTATCTCGATCAGTTCATGGATGTCTTTATAGATGATATTCTGATTTATTCTCAGACCAAGAGCGAGTATGAGGAGCATTTACGGGTAGTGTTGCAGATGTTGAGGGACCATAGACTATATGCAAAGTTTACGAAGTGTGATTTTTGGCTGCAGCAAGTGAAATTCTTAAGGCATATGGTATCATCAGAGGGTCTATCAGTGGATCCTGGCAAGATTGAGGCAGTAATGTCTTGGAAGCGGCCAACGAATGTTTTTGAGATTCGGAGTTTTCTAGGGTTGGCAGGTTATTACAGGAGGTTTGTCAAGGACTTCTCCCAATTAGCTGCACCGATGACTAGTTTGACCCAAAAGGGGGTACAGTTTTACTGGTCGGAGGCTTGTGAGGAGACTTTTAATCAATTGAAGGCCAAATTGACTTCAGCACCTATCCTAGTCTTACCACAGGAGGGTGTATCGTATGAGGTCTATTATGATGCCTCTAAGGTTGGATTAGGTTGTCTACTTATGCAGGAGGGGCAGGTAATTGCTTATGGATCCTGTTAGTTGCGGACCCATAAAAAGAACTACCCCACGCACGATTTGGAACTGGCTGTAGTGATCTTTGCATTGAAGAGTTGGCAGCACTACCTCCTTGGGGAGACGTTCGTGGTATATGCTGACCACAAAAGTTTGCAGTACATCTTCTCTCAGCGGGATCTGAATCTCAAATAGAGGCGTTGGGTGGAGTATATGCAACAGTTCCAATTTGACCTTCATTATACGCCCGGGAAGGGGAACGTGGTAGCTAATGCCCTGAGTCGAAAGAGTCAGGCCATGGTAGCTCTCTGTGCAGTTAAGGAGTGGGAAATGATGGGGCAATTAGCTGCCTTGAGGCTACAGCCAGTGCAGGGAGCAGTGCGGGGTATGCTGAGTGCGGTTATAGCGGTGCGTGAGTTGCGACGTCAGGTTATTGAGGGTCAGTTGGGGGATACTGAGTGTGAGGTCATCCGGCATCAAATTCAGACTACCGTACTTTCCAAAGATTGGACTGAGGATTCGGATCATGTTTTGCGCTATCGAGGTCGATTGATAGTTCCATCCTCTCTTCGGGAGGCAGTTTTACAAGAGTTCCATCACTCTCGTTTGGATGTTTATCCTGGGGGAATGAAGATGTATCATGCTGTACGGCAACGGTTCTGGTGGTCGGGCCTAAAGAAGGCTATTGCGGAGTTTATTCGATGGTGCTTGGCATGCCAGCAGGTCAAGGCCGAGCACTTGCGGTCTGCCGGTGTGAGGACCTTCCCTGAGGTATGAGTTATGTTTTATGCATTTGTTTTGCATATGTTGTTTGAAATGTGGTTTAGCTTGTTGTTTGTTGGCATCTTGGCATCTTGTGAGCCTTTTTGACTTGTTGTGAGTTGCATTGCACATGTGTGGTTGGTAATCATGTTGATGATCATGTGTTTGTGTCTTGTAGTTGTGCGGTGCTTGAGCTTGAATTTTGCTATGTCCTTTGGGCATGTGTTTTATTTTCTAAAAGACATGTGTTTTATTTTCGAGGACGAAAAGTCCTAAGGTGGGGAGGATGTAAAGACTCGTATTTGGGTAGTTTTGAGAGATAGCCATTCTATGGGAATGCAACTATCTGGACAGTAGTGTAGTCGTCGATGTAAGCATTTTGACTGTACCTGGGCCCGATTCTGAGTCGGGGCCCTATTTGACCCGATTGTTGACTTTTTAGGGTTTATTGGTTGACTTTACGTTTGAGCGGTCATCTGAGTGTGGTAATATCTAAATAGTATTGTGCTTGTCATTTCGAGCGTTTTGACAGTAATTTGACTCAATTTGGAGTTCGTGACCTCGGGAGGTCAATTATTGTGTTCGGGTCAATTATTGCTAGGAGGTCAATTATTGGTAGCAGTATAAATAATTAAGAAACTACATTATCCCTTTAATTTGCTTGGTGCATGCGTGTTTGAGCAAGAGAGAGAGAGAGAGAGAAGGTGAAGAACTTCCCTTGGTGATTTTGGGGCGATTGGAGCTCGTGGATCGCAAATAATCTTCCCAGGTAAGTGTCCTTAAACCTCTTATCTCGATTCTGTCTTGGAATATGCATGAAGTTATCATGATTTATGAATTTGAGTATGAACCCTAGGTTTTGGGGAAAACCCAATTTTGGGGTTAAATATGATGATTTAGTATCAAATCTGTGGTTAAGAACTGATTTATATCAGTTTGGGTACGTAATTTTATACTCTGTTTAGAAAAACGCGTGTTTGTGAGTGCCTGGGGGTTGATGGGCTGATCCCAGATGAAAATCAGGCCAAAAATGATGATGAACAGTACCCTGGGCGAACTGTAGGGTCGAAGTTCGTAGTCAGCCGCTTGGTAGTCAGTAGCTGTGGAGTCAACAGCTATGGAATCAACAGGTTCGTAGTCAGCAACTGTGGAGTCAGCAGCTTCGTTAGTCCGGATCAGTAGTCCGGAGCAGTTAGTCCGGATCAGTAGTCCGGAGTAGTTAGTCCGGATCAGTAGTCCAGAGTAGTTAGTCCGGATCAGTTAGTCCGGATCGTAGTCCGGATCAGCAGCAGTGATCCATAGCATCGCTCCGCAGTAGTGTTTCCACATCATCAATCCGCAGCAGTGATCCGTAGTAGTGCAACTGCACTGCACTGGACATTTACATTCCACATTTAAGTATTACACTTAAGTTACAATGTAAATAACGAAATACCCCCCATTTGGATTCAAAGAAAAATACTAAAAAAATTAATTCCCACTCCTTCAAAATGTGAAAATTGGGATTTAGTGTAAAATCTCGGAAAAATCTAGTTTTTCGTAGAGGTGAATTTTTGGAAAGTGGGGTTAGACATCTTAGAAGAATCCTCAAAAATCAGATTATCTTAGTTATGATATGGAGACCCAATGCCGGGACTTTTTATCTCAAGAAAACAACTCCTATGGGTATCTCTTTCCTTAATCAAGGAATGAGGATCGACTGGTGAAGACTGGCTACAGTTCTAAAAGGAATATTGTATACCTTAAGACCATATTGGTGTTGGTATGTTGGTTTGAGGGATTGGGGCTTAAGCTCTATGACTTGTTGGGTTCTCACCGTGATGCACCGATGGTGCTATGTGGTTGACGTGGCAGGCATATGTGTCGATGGCAGGCCTGTGTGGCGACTGTGGCCGGGCATATTACGCTGTGGACAGGTTAAGGCCTCGGTGGAGCCGTTGAGCTCGTGGAGCTAGGGCTGAGTGCCCTGAGCTGGGATCCCGTGGAGGATCATGGACAAGCTGTCCTGTGTGGGCAGGCTCGGTCCTGATGTTTGTTTGCAGGCTGAGTCCTGATGATTGTGCACACTACACAGTGCACGAGTACACAGAGCATGTAGCATAAACTTGTATGTTTGCATGGTGTGGAGTATGGGGGTCACCTACTGAGCTTGTCGCTCACTCCAACTTGTTATTTTCCCTTTTCAGGTGTGACCCGAGACTAGTGGAGGACTTTCTTCCAGGAGGATGTGGCCACTACTCTGATGTATGAGTACTGTATTTTGTATTGTATTATTTGTTATATCTCGGACATAGGTCCGTGGATAGTTATATTTGCACTGTTTGTGATGTGATGTCTGTATGACTGTTTGACTCATTGTATGCATGATGATATATGGGAAAGTACAGGATTACCCTTGATATATGACTGTACAACGTTGCATGATTGAGACAGCACCCGCGGTGTAGTCTCTATTGGTGCTAGTCACCAACCCCTTGACCTTTCGGGTGCGGGCAAGGGGAATGTCATGTACCCGGTTCCGGGTTCCCTGGAATTCGAGGGCGTGACAGCCGGCGAGTTATAGTCTTTACCTGTGCCGGAGTGGAAGTGGGATCATGTGACTATGGAATTGTCATAGGGCTTCCTCATTCTAGAGGTCATGATATTATATGGGTTATTGTGGATTGCTTGACAAAATCTACTCACTTTATTCCCATTCGCAAGTCCGACCCGGTCCGGACCTTAGGGCAGCGTTATGTCAATGTGGTGGTATGATTGCATGGTGTGACATTGTCAATTATTTCTAATAGGGATGCTCGGTTCACTTCGCAGTTCTGGCGGCAGTTACAGCGTGGATTGGGCACCCGAGTGAACTTGAGTATAGATTACCGCCCTCAGACAAATGGTGAGTCAAAGTGCACAATCTAGATCCTTAAGGATATGCTTCGTGCTTGCGTGTTGGATTTTGGTGGTTGTTGGGAGGCTCACCTTCCCTTGGTAGAGTTTTCCTACAACAACAGCTATCAGGCTATGATAGGGATGGCGCCATATGAGGCATTGTATGGGCGACCTTGTCGCTCCCCTTTATGTTGGGCCCAGGCAGGGGAGGCAGTTGTTTTAGGTCCTGATATGATTCAGGAGACTACCGAGTTGGTTCAACTAATCCGACACCGGATGTTGACAGCCCAAAGTCAACAGAAATCATATGTTGACAGGCGGCGGCTGTTGGACCCCATTTTGTCCGGGTTGGACATATATATTTATTATTCCATATCTGTCATTGACTTTGTATAGAAAATAAAGAGGCGTAACCATTAAGATAAAGGGTGGGAAAGAGACAGTCACAGGTGATGGAAAATCAAATTTGAGAATCAACACCTCCGACCACACTCAATTCTGAGGTCAAATGACGAAGTTATGGTCAAAACAGTGTTCGGACCGCTAATAGCGGTCAAATGATAATTGACTTACAAAACTGTACTCCAAATCAAGTCACGAACCTCACCATCATGATCCTCTCGTCATTGTGAGAATTTTGATATATATATATTACATATATTTAAGAATAATAATAAAAAAAAGGAATTTAAAAAAAAACGGGTACTGTTCATAGACAGTATCCGCTGACAGTTTGGCATTCTTCAAAAAACAAAAACAAAACAAAAAAACAAAAAAAAAAACAAAAACAAAAAAAACACAAAAAAGGGTACTGTTCACCGCTGGCAGTTTTTATTTTAAAATTTTATTTTATTTTTGTTTTGAAACTTGTTTTTTATTTTTATTATTATTATTTTTTTAATAAGAAAAATTCTTACAGATTCTAAAAAATAAGATAAATAAGATAAATCACATGCGTAAATAGTAGTACTCGTATACTGTTCACGACCAAAAAAAAATAGAATAAAACAAAAAGACAAAAGAATCTTTTCAAATAATAATAATAATTTTAAAAAAACAAAAAAAGAGTGATTAGACATTATCTACAAAATGTAATACATTTCTAAAAAAAATGACATGTGAGTGAATAATTTTTCGGGCACTGTTCATGAACAGTACCCGTTTGACACATTCTGACACAATTAACAAAAAAAATCAAATTAAAAAAAAAAAAGCAAGAACGTGCCCAGCAAGTGCTGGCCACATTAATTTTGAAAACTACAAAAAAAAAAAAGGATAGACAACATGCCAGACATTTAATGTCATTCCACCAACCTTCTCCCTCCCAACGTGTTCTCTCTCTTCATAAACCCCCCCTATTAATTTCAAAAAAAATTAACTAAATCCTCACATCTCTCCGCACACCTTCTCTCATTCTTATTATCTTTCCCCCTTCCCACCAATAAAAAAAACTTTTAAAAACACCACCTACTTAAGACCACTCTTGGGGGTCCAATTATCAAAAACATCAACTCTCATCTCCCTATTCACATTCTCTCTCATCTTCACTATTTTTACCAATAAAAATATACAAGTATAAAATAAATATTAAATAAGGGAAAAAAAAAAAAAAAAAAAAAAAAAAAAAAGAGGGGGGGTTTGGGGGGGGGGGGGGTTTTTTTTTAACTTTAGGGATAACAAACACCACCTACTTACACGAATGAGTATATTTAAAAGCCCCTCTCTTTTCACACTCTCTCACTTCTTTCAATTGGCCCCCAAAAAAAAATCCCATCAAATCTTCCCACGCCCCATTCTCTTCCAACAAAGGCTTCAATTTCAAGATTCTCATATTCCAATATACACACATTCACGCTCCTTACACATACGCACGCATCCCATTACACTCATTTCATCACTCTCATTAATAAAAAAAAATGTTTTTCCACTCCAAAAAATCCCATTTTTCTCTTCCTTTCTCTTCACTTTTCTTCTCAAAAACTATATCAAAAAAAATCCCATTTTCCACTCCAAAAATCCAACGAATTTTCCCAAAAAAAAAAAAAGAAAGCCATTTTCCCAAAACACAAATCAAAAACATCATTTTTCATCCTAAAAAAATATCCTACGAAAATTCCCAAAAAATTATCCTCTCTCCTTTTTCAATCTTCAAACAAAAACAAAAGCAAAAAAAATCATTACATATCTCCCTTCCTTTAAAGCAACAAATTAAATCCAATAATCTCCAATCCCTCCCAAAATCCGGTCCATCTCCGACATTGATCCCAAATTCCGATCCATCTTCGGCGCATGGCACAAGGCGAGTTCATAGTTTTCCACCGGACTCGGAGTTTCTTTCAACACATCCGACGCCAATAGGATAGCTCGGACGTGGTGTCGCTATCAAGATCGATAAAGTCGGTTCCGCTACTCTTTTATTATTGTTTATTTTGTGCTATATTGCTAAATTTCGTTTTTGTTATTTGTGTTTCTGTTTTTCCTTTTTTGAGGCGTTGTAATATTATTTTTCTTTCTTTCTTGTTGTATTTCTTTTATTTTGCTCGTTTATTTTGTTGTATATAATTGTAATATGTGAAAAGCAAAAAAAAAAAGAGACAAAAAAAAAAGAGATTGTATTTAGTATTCCGGTACACACACTACACAATTGTTTAAATTTTTTAGTATTCCGGTACTTAGTATTTTTTTTAATGTAATTATAATATGTTTTTATTGTTGTGGTAAAAAATATAAAAAAATGTTTTTTAAAAAAACTCAAATCAATACAAAAATATATGGTTTTATTAGGCATATGTTCCAAAAAAAGGTATAAAAATCATTTTTTTTATAATATAGTGATATAAATATATTTTTCTTGTTTTATTAGGTATGTTTTCCAATAACAAAAGCAAAAGATGTAAAAATGTTTTTTTAAATTCACATAAATAGAATATAGTGATATAAATATTTTTTTGTGTTATTATGTTAGTTTTCCAATAACAAAAGCAAAAGATGTAAAAACATTTTTTTAAATTCACATAAATAGAATATAGTGATATAAATATTTTTTGGTGTTATTATGTTAGTTTTCCAATATAAAAAAAGCAAAAGATGTAAAAATAATTTTTTAATTCACATAAATAGAATAAAGTGATATAAATTTTTTTGTGTTATTATGTTAGTTTTCCAAAAAAAAACAAAGATGTAAAAAACATTTTTTTTAAATGATGGTGATAAGTGTAGCGTTCTTAGATTTATCAAGTACGTTTGTCAATACCAAAAATAAAACAAAAATAATAAAAATAACCAAAAGGCCTAGTTAAAAGAAACAAAAAAAAAACCAAAAATGAATAAGCGTGTCCTTTTATAACCACAACAATAACAAAAATTAAAACCCCTCCACTCACATGCATCCTTTAGACTTATCCATTTGTGGGTTCACTTTAGATAAGGAAATCGAATGTCATAAATAAAAAAACAAAAAAAACAAAACAAAACCAAAAAAACAAAACAAAAAAAAAGTGTTTTCAAACCAAACACCAAAAAGATTTCATGTTCCATTTAAAACAAACAAAAAAAACACAAAACAAAAAAACAAAACATTTAGGATTTCCTTTAGAAATTTAGGATAAAACAATTTTAACCATAACTTTAACAAATAACTTAGTAAAATAAAAGCATAGACTTTGTAGGAAAACCATAGTGCCTTGACCCAATTACAACAGTGAAAATAACTAAAAACCTCCTCCTCCGAAAATAGATACCGAAAGGGCGCTATAGGGGTGCTAATCCTTCCTTACACGTAACCAACTCCCGAACCCTTCTCTGATAACGCAGACCACACCTTAAACTACTCAAAGTAGAGGGTATCTGTAAGGACCCGTACCTTGAGTTAGTCACAGTTTTGCCTTCTCAGTAGAGTTTTTCTAGATTTTGACCTAGTGAATGGGCTCAAATGAATTCACGTGCAAAAGGAAAGATGCTTAGAATGATGTCCTCTATCTACCACAGAAGTTTCAGGCCAAATGGACGTGTATGTAAGGTGCAAGTGAAATGGGTCCAATTCACGTGCAAGTGTGGTTGTCTTCTAAATGATGCAAGGAGGCTAGGGGTGAAGTTTGAGAGCATTTGGAGTGCATATGGAGTTGCACGTGAATTGGGGAATTCATGTGCAAATTGGCATGCAGCCATATTTTTGCATGGTTCCCTTGGTTTTGACATTCTAATGATCTTTCTCCAAAGGACCATGTTGAAATTCTGAGTATTTTGGCCTATATGGGTGCGAAAAGGTGCTAACTTGTGTGATCAAAACTACGTCGTTTTGATCCTGGGTTTACTTAATCAAAACTACGTCGTTTTGATGTGGGTAGTGTCTATATAATGAGGGCTTGAGTTTGAGTTTAGGGTTCTTGTGTTCTTCTTTGCTGCACTTGCGAGAGAGAGAGAGAGAGAGACCGAGAGAGAGAGAGGATCTCCGGCGCTCGTGGTTTGTGGTTCGTGTCGGGGAGTCGTCTAGCGTGGAGGTTAGGACAAAAGTCTGAGGTAGGGATGCATGTTCTTCCTAACTCTCTTCTGTTCTAGGATATTCACCTATATATATATATATATATGTAAATCCATATAGGTGTGATCTCCTATATGGATGTTGGCCTTTAGTGGCATATTCTACTGATTCTGATGTTGAATTTGGCTTGAGGATTTTCTGGGTTTGTTTATGCCCACCATGTGTTTGATGAAATGTCTGAGAGGCCTGCACATTATATATTTGATAAAATGTCTGTGAGGCCCACATGCCATGTATTCAATATAATACCTGTGAGACCTTGTATATGGGTGTTTGATGATATACCTGTGTGACGGGTGTGTCTTGTGTTTGATTTGTATTTGATTTTAAGCCTGTGAGGCTGATGTGTGTGGCTTGTATCTGACCATGTTGGTCCTTCGAGATAAAGTGTAAATGTTGTCTTGAGTTTACATGTTGAGATGTAATGCTATATCTGTTTCGTTGATCTGTTTGAGACCGAGCTGAGATATGGGCCAGGCACAATAGCTAGACCCCTTTGAGATTTGGCCAGGACGTGGTCCTGAGTCTCGGTGTAGCACTCACGACGGTGGGCTAAGTCTACACCCATTCCTGAGGGTAGGTATGGCGCCCGAGGAGGTGGTTGACCATATCTGACTCGGGTGGAAAATGTTGCATTGGTGTCCATGCAACATTCGCCTGGATGTGGTATGTCATGTCGCCGTGGTGGCGGGGTGTCCTTTGCCCTCCAGTGCGGGCTCAGGTAAAGAGTGTTTACTGGGTGATGTTTGCTGCTGTAGCCTTAGGCACGACACGAGCACAAGCATACACATATTATGCATGTTGTAGAGCGGGACGGGTCTGGGGAGACTGGATCCCTACTGAGCTATGGTTTGCTCACTCCTCCTATAAACTATTCTTTTGCAGGGTTTAGTAGGCGATAGGTGAAGGCTGAGGAGCTAGGCCCCTGGGGCTGGGAGTTTTATGCTATTTCCTTTGCTGTACTTTGGTTTTATGTTTTGGAATTTGGTTTGGTTTTATTTGTAACAGTACACCTGGCTTCATAGGGGTTTTTCCCCGACTGGGTTGTAATAAACATTTAGTCTTTGAAATGAAATAAAATGAGATGTTGTTATTAAATTTGTGTTTGTGTGCATGGTTTGGGAGCAGGAGCATGCCCCTTGGCATGTTAGCTGATTGTGCGGGTTTGGGACAAGACCCGTGCTAGAAGTCCTTTTAAGGTGCTTGCACCAACCCCTTGTCCCTTCGGGTGCGGGCATGGGCGTCACTACTCATTTCCAAGTGGAAGGAAATTGGGGCGTGACAATATGGTATCGAGCGATAGTTCATGGTCTGGTGGACCTAGGATAGTGGGGAGGCCTGGCCGCTTCGAGACTCTTAGGAGGCGATATAGGACACGCCTGATCAACGTGGTCCTATCTGGTTTTCTTGGGGTGTACTCGGGGGTAGTTAGACCAAGGAGTAGGGCACTTGCATTTGGGTTGAGGGTGCATACATGCATTGGCATTAGGGCACTAACTTAATTTCGGTATGAGTATATCTTTGTGTTCTTTGAAAACTTGTTGCTAGAAACAAAATTTTGTTCTTTGTGAAATTCGGTGATTTTCTGTGAGACTTGTTGCTATGAATTGCTGCTGTGTGCTTCTGTGATTTACCTGTGTGTTTAAATGTAAAATTTTGCTTGAGTACCTCATGGCCCATGGGGATGAGGGTGTGTAGAGCTTGAGAGAAGCTGATCCTAGTTTGGTTTAAATTATGTAGACTATGCCTCCTAGGAGAGTAACCCGAGCTACTCCAGCTGTAGAAGATGAATCTTCTGCCCGTGCTGGAGAGGGAAGAGGACAACGTGTAGAGAGCGATGATCCCCTGGAGCGGATCATGGCCCAAGTCCGGGCCCTAAGTGAGAACGTGCAAGGCATGCGTGAGGACCTCAGGGGAGAGATCTTAAACGAGGTGCGTCAGGAGATAATGGCACGACAGGCAGTGCCACCCCCTCCACCCCGTGAGGCGGAACCTCCGCATAGGCAGGAAGTGCCGGTGAGGCGGGAAGAGGAAGACGTGTTGACGCAGTTCCGAAAGGAACATCCACCAAGGTTCAAGGGAGGAGCAGAACCTCTAGGAGCAGAGCACTGGCTGCGGCAGATCGAGCATGTGTTCTCCTTTCTTCGACCCCGGGAGGAAGACAAAGTGAGACTAGCGATCCGGCGGTTGGAGGAGGAAGCCTTGGAATGGTGGCTTAGCATCTCAGGAAGCCGGGACATGGAGACCATGGCTTGGAATGAGTTCCTCCAGTGTTCCATGAGGAGTTCTTTCCAGAGTCATTGCGGTGGCGAAGCGGGAGGAGTTCGGCGGCTGAAGCGAGGGATCGCGCTCGATGGCGAGTATGAGTGAGATTTTCGGGGCTGAGTCGGTTTGCTCCATAAGCAATATCAAGGGAGGACCTGAAGGCCCATAAGTTTACCATGGGTCTCAAACCTGCCTCAGAGCAAAGGGTGGAGATGCTTGCGACCGAAGACCTATCTTGAAGTCGTGGACACCGCCAAGATTGTTGAGAGAGGATTAGAGGAGGGAAGACAGGCTCACCAGGAGCGGATGGGGTAGAGCGCGCGCGACAAGCACGGTGAAACCAAGAGGCGAAGGTTGAGCCTGGGAGTGGGACTTTTCCCAAGGATGGGGGCCAAGCTTCAATGGCTCCACCCAGATCCCGTTACTTTGGAGGACAGGGGGTCTTCTTTGGGAACTTCCCAAGCGGGTGTACCTGTTGTGGCCTGTCAGGGCACGTCAAACGTGAGTGCCCCAAGCGGCGACTTGACGTGTCATAGCCGTGGGAAGGTGGGACACATCGGCAAGGTGTGTTTCGGCAAGGGGAACAGCACTGGGGAGCTGGGAGCTTAGCACAAGGGAGCAGGGGTGGGACCCAATTTCAGGCCCCACCCCTAAGCCAGACATTCGTGGCAGGCCGGTTAGGCCGGTTCCGGTCACACTAGGCCACGGGGGGAGAGGCAACCACAAGGAGGATCGGAGGGGCGTCCCAGTGGACCTGGCAGCGGAGCAAAAGGGAAGGCAAGTGAGGCTAGTGGTGGGGCAAGCCAAGGCGAGTGTTCGCGCTTACCTCGGCCACCAGTGAAATGGAGGACTTACCATCACCCTCCGAGGAAGGTGGAGCTGGACCTTCGGTGGTTCGAGGTACTATTCTATTATCTCGCACCGTTGTTGCCGCATTGTTTGATACCGGAGCTTCGTGCTCCCCGATTGCTAAGTCCTTGGTGGAGAGCCTTGGACTTGATTGTGTGGAGGCCGATAGACCTCCGAGGGTCGAGTCCCCAATGGGAGGTGTGGAGTTGATCTACCAAATGTGTCGAGAGTGTGCGCTTACGATAGGAGAGGTTGACCTCTCATTTGATTTGTACGTAATGCCCATGAGGACTTTTAGTTTGATTCTGGGGATGGATCGGTGATGGCCTTTCAGGCTAAGATTGATCGCTATAGGCGACGAGTATCATTTACTACACCCACAGGATCTTCCTGTACCCTAGTGGGTGAAAGGGATAGGGATCTTGGGAGAGCTGGACCGACGAGGGAGCTATGGGGCAATATTACCCATAGGCTTGCCACCCTAACCTTTGAGGAGGAAGGTAACTTAGAGAAAAGGGTGTGGCCGGATGTTGTCGAGAATTTCCAGGATGTCTTTCCTGGGGAGTTGTTGGAGTTGCCTCCATACGAAGTATCGAGTTCACGGTTGAACTGTTGCCAGGGGTGGGACCCATCTCACAAGTAGCATACCGGATGGGACCTGCCGAGTTGCAGGGAGCTTCGAAGCAAATAAAGGAACTGGGAGATAAAGGTTTTATCCGTCCTAGTACCTCACCTTGGGGTGCACCGGTCTTGTTTGCTAAGAAGGCGGATGGTTCGTTGTGACTTTGCATTGATTATCGGAAGCTGAATCAAGTAACGGTAAAGAACAAGTACCCTTTGCCGCGGATTGATGACTTATTCGACCAGCTGAGTGGAGCACGGTGGTTCTCAAAAATTGATCTGCGTTCGGGATGTCATCAATTGAGGGTCAGGAGCGAAGACATCCCTAAGACGGATTCAGGTGCAGATACGGACACTATGAATGGTTAATGATGCCTTTTGGGCTCACGAACGCACCTGCTGTGTTCATGCATCTAATGAATCAGGTATTTGCCCCATACTTGGATTCCTTCGTGGTGGTATTTATTGACGACATCCTCGTGTACTCCAAAACCCAAGCTGAGCATGGGGAGCACCTGGCTGTGGTGCTGCAGGCACTACGAGATCATCACTTGTATGCTAAATTTAGCAAGTGTGACTTCTGGATGCAAGAGGTGCATTTTCTTGGGCATGTAGTATCTGCCGAAGGAGTTAGAGTGGACCCAACCAAGATTGAGTCCGTAGCATCTTGGAAGAGGCCCATAAATGTTTTTGAGATCCGGAGTTTCTTGGGTCCGCGGGGTATTACCGGCGTTTTGTGGAAGGGTTTTCTCGGTTGGCGGCGCCCATGACGCTCTTACACGGAAGGGAGCCAAATTCAAGTGGACGGACAAGTGCCGGCGGGCATTCGAGGAGTTGAAGACTCGCCGACTACTCGCACCGGTGTTGAGTCTACCGCAGGAAGGAGTGCCATTCGAGGTGTATTGTGATGCGTCTCGCGTTGGACCGGGGTGTGTTCGATGCAAGAACGCCAAGTCATAGCATATGGCTCGCGACAGTTGAAGTCCCATGAGCAAAACTACCCAACACACGACCTGGAGTTAGCAGCGATTATTTTTGCCCTGAAGTCTTGGCGACATTACCTGTTGGGAGAGAAATTTGTGGTATATACCGACCACAAAAAGCCTACGGATATCTTCACCCAGAGAGACCTAAATTTGCGACAACGGAGGTGGGTAGAGTACCTGCAAATGTTTGACTTCACGCTCTCCTACACACCTGGGAAGGGAAATTTAGTAGCCGACGCGCTAAGTAGAAAGGGGAAAGCCGAGGTTTCCATGAGAGAATGGAAAATGATGGAGCAATTGGCGGTGCTTGGGTGCAACCTGCTTTCGGCGATGAGGGAGCTATCCTGTGTCCTCTCACTATGATACCAAAGTTGTATCAGCGTGTCCGTGAGGGACAGTTAGGCGACGTGGATCGTGAGGTGATCCGGGCCCAGGATAGAGGCCGGAGAGCCGTCGAGGACTGGACAGAAGGAGTTGAGCATGAGCTGAAATTTCGGGGGCGTCGATAGTACCACCTCCCTTGCGTGAGGATGTCTTGCGGGAATTTCATCATTCCCGTTTGGCTGTACATCCAGGAGGAACTAAGATGTATCATGCCGTTCGCGCACACGTTCGGTGGCCGGGGCTAAAACGGAGTGTAGCAGAGTTTGTTTCCAGGTGCCTTACCTGTCGGCAAGTGAAGGCGAACACCAACGACCCGCTGGTCAATTGCGGCCTTTACCTGTAGCCGAGTGGAAGTGGGAGCATATTACCATGGACTTCGTGACGGGACTTCCTACCACTTCTGGGCGGAAGGACATGATTTGGGTCATAGTGGACCGCTTAACTAAGTCACCCCATTTCTTGGCAATTCGAGAGCGCGACTCTATCGGCATGTTAAGCCAGCTGTATGTTGATGAGATTGTCTGCTTGCACGGAGTGCCCTTGTCTATTGTTTCGGACAGGGATGCGCGGTTTACATCCCAGTTTTGGGGAGGTCTGCAGGCAGCATTGGGAACCCGACTTAATTTGAGTACCGCATTCCATCCTGAGACTGATGGTCAGTCCGAGAGGACCATTCAAACATTGGAAGACTTGTTGAGGGCTTGTGTGCTTGATTTTGGAGGATCATGGGCTTCCCACCTTCCTCTCGGTGGAGTTTGCCTATAATAACGGTTACCGGTCTTCGCTTGGGATGGCCCCGTTTGAGGCATTGTATGGCCGACCGTGTCGGTCTCCATTATGTTGGGCGAAGGCTGAGAGGCAGCTATGTTAGGACCTCAATTGGTCCAGGAGGCTACGGCAAAAGTTCACTGATTCGGCAACGCCTTCTTACGGCTCGGAGCGCGACAGAAGTCCTATGTAGATCGCCGACGCCGACCGTTGGAGTTTTTGGTAGGAGACCACGTATTCCTTCGTGTTTCTCCACGGAGAGGGCATAAGAGATTTGGGACCGGGTCCAAGTTGTCCCCTCGGTACATTGGACCGTTCGAGATTTTGAGCGAGTTGGACCTGTTGCTTATAGGTTGGCGTTACCACCTAGTTTGAGCGAGTTCATAATGTTTTCCATGTATCCCGGTTGTGGAAATATCATCCAGATCCCACACACGTGCTAGATTGGGGTACCCTGGATCTTGGAGAGGATGTGTCTGTTGTCGAGGCACCCATCCGTATTGTAGATAGGCGCGAGAAGCAGTGCGAGGTAAGACTATTCCGTTGGTTCGGGTGTTGTGGCAACACCGAGGGCTGGAGGAAGAGACCTGGGAACGTGAGACTGAGATGCGTGCTCATTATCCTGATCTGTTCGAGGACGAACAACTCTGAAGGAGGGGAGGAGGGCAAGCGTCAAACTTCAACATAATCAGGTACTTGCCCAACTAGTTATGACCATGTGGAGTGTATAAATGTGTGAAATAATTTGTGATTTGTTGTGTATTAATTTGTACTAGCGGGTGTTAGAGGCCTATGCTTTGGTTGTGATTGTTTTCTTTCATTCCACCTTTTCTTTTCGAGGACGAAAAGTCTTAAGGGGGAGAGGATGTAAGGACCCGTACCTTGAGTTAGTCACAGTTTTGCCTTCTTAGTAGAGTTTTTCTAGATTTTGACCTAGTGAATGGGCTCAAATGAATTCACGTGCAAAAGGAAAGATGCTTAGAATGATGTCCTCTATCTACCACAGAAGTTTCAGGCCAAACGGACGTGTATGTAAGGTGCACGTGAAATGGGTCCAATTCACGTGCAAGTGTGGTTGTCTTCTAAATGATGCAAGGAGGCTAGGGGTGAAGTTTGAGAGCATTTGGAGTGCATATGGAGTTGCACGTGAATTGGGGAATTCACGTGCAAATTGGCGTGCAGCCATATTTTTGCATGGTTCCCTTGGTTTTGACATTCTAATGATCTTTCTCCAAAGGACCATGTTGAAATTCGAGTATTTTGGCCTATATGGGTGCGAAAAGGTGCTAACTTGTGTGATCAAAACTACGTCGTTTTGATCCCTGAGTTTACTTAATCAAAACTACGTCGTTTTGATGTGGGTAGTGTCTATATAATGAGGGCTTGAGTTTGAGTTTAGGGTTCTTGTGTTCTTCTTTGCTTGCACTGGCCGAGAGAGAGAGAGAGAGAGAGAGAGAGAGAGAGAGAGAGAGAGAGAGGATCTCCGGGAGGTTTCCGGTGGTTCGTGTCGTGGTTCAGGTGGAGGTTAGGGGAAAAGTTCGTAGGGGATATTCTACCTTTAGATATTCATATATATATATATGTAAATCCATATAGGTGTGATCTCCTATATGGATGTTGGCCTTTAGTGGCATATTCCGTTGATGTTGAATTTGGCTTGAGGATTTTCTGGGTTTGTTTATGCCCACCATGTGTTTGATGAAATGTCTGAGAGGCCTGCACATTATGTATTTGATAAAATGTCTGTGAGGCCCACATGCCATGTATTCAATATAATACCTGTGAGACCTTGTATATGGGTGTTTGATGATATACCTGTGTGACTGGTGTATACTGTGTTTGATTTGTATTTGATTTTAAGCCTATGAGGCTGATGTGTGTGGCTCGTATCTGACCATGTTGGTCCTTCTGAGATAAAGTGTAAATGTTGTCTTGAGTTTACATGTTGAGATGTAATGCTATCTTTGTTCTATTGATCTGTTTGAGACCGAGGGAGATATGGGCCAGGCACAATAGCTGGACCCCTTTGAGATTTGGCCAGGACGTGGTCCTGAGTCTCGGTGTAGCACTCACGACGGTGGGCTAAGTCTACACCCATTCCTGAGGGTAGGTATGGCGCCCGAGGAGGTGGTTGACCATATCTAACTCGGGTGGAAAATGTTGCATTGGTGTCCATGCAACATTCGCCTGGATGTGGTATGTCATGTCGCCGTGGTGGCGGGGTGTCCTCTGCCCTCCAGTGCGGGCTCAGGTAAAGAGTGTTTACTTGGGTGATGTTTGTCGTTGCGTAGCCTTAGGCACGACACGAGCACAAGCATACACATATCATGCATGTTGTAGAGCGGGACGGGTCCGGGGGAGACCGGATCCCTACCGAGCTATGATTTGCTCACCCCTCCTATAAACTATTCTTTTGCAGGGTTTAGTAGGCGGTAGGTGAAGGCCGAGGAGCTAGGCCCCTGGGCCGGGAGTTTTATGCTATTTCCTTTGTTGTACTTTGGTTTTATGTTCCTGGAATTTGGTTTGGTTTTATTTGTAACAAGACACCTGGCTTCATAGGGGTTTTTCCCCGACCGGTTGTAATAAACATTTAGTCTTTGAAATGAAATAAAATGAGATGTTGTTATTAAATTTGTGTTTGTATGCATGGTTTGGGAGCAGGAGCATGCCCCTTGGCATGTTAGCCTGATTGTGCAGGTTTGGGACAGCACCCGTGCTAGAAGTCCTTTTAAGGTGCTTGCACCAACCCCTTGTCCCTTCGGGTGCGGGCATGGGCAGTCACTACTCATTTCCAAGTGGAAGGAAATTGGGGCGTGACAGTATCCAACTGTACCCCAAAAACAGTTGATGGCGACTCTAAATTTCTCACCATTGGTTTAGTTTGTGCCCACCCCAAAAGGGCCCGGACGAAAACCAGTGATGACAGCGGCAACCGCTTCAATTTATCGTAGGGGATTGCATTTTCTTACGAATCTCGCCACGACTGGGGCACAAGTAGTTTGGGCGAGGGTCGAAACTGTCACCTCGATTTGTTGGTCCTTTTCCTATCATTGCTGTTGTGGGACCAGTTGCCTACTGATTGGAATTACCGTCCGAGCTGGCACGTGTTCATGACGTTTTCCATGTCTCCAGTTGCGGAAATATTACCAAGATCCTTCTCATGTGCTTAATTGGCGTGAGATCAAGTTAGCCGATGATGGTTCTATTGTGGAGGCACTAGTTCAGATTTTAGACCGCCGGGAGCAAGTCTTACGGGGCAATGTAATGACCCGTGTTTTGGAATGTGGAGTTAGTCACAGTTTTGCCTTTTGGGGTGGCAATTATTTGGTTTTAGGGAGTTTTATTCCCACACACATTGACTTGAACACTTTGTATGATGATGGGCAAGCTTGAGGTAAGAGATGAGCCCAAAAGGGAACCTTTAGGGGGTGCACGTGACAATGGCTTGTCACGGGCAGTGGTGTTTTTGCATGGGAGCCTTCCAAAAGTTATTTTAAGTCTTGTGGCAAAATCTTAGGCATTTAGAGCTTGCACGTGACAATGGCCTTTGTCATGTGCAGCCATATTTTTGCACCATCACCTTGGTTTTGTTATTCTAATAATCTTTTCCCAAAGGGACATGTTTGAATTATGGGTATTATGTCGTGTGTGGATGCGGGAAGGTTGTAGCCTATTTAATCAAAACTACATCGTTTTGATGCTTGCTTCACTTAATTAAAACTACGTCGTTTTGATGTTGAGGTGTCTATATAATGAGGAGGAGCCCTCTTTGTTTTAGGTTTTAGGGTTTCAGTTGTTAGCCACCGTAGCCGTCGCAGAGAGAGAGAGAGAGAGAAGGAGAGCTCCTAGTCGTAGCTTTTGGGGTTACTCGCGTGGGTGGACGGCATCTAGCGTGGGAGCAAGGAGGATTTTCCAGAGGTAGGGGTTATGTCTCTTCTAGTACCCATTCCGGGGTTAGGCCCTATGGTGGATGATTTGTAGAGTATTGTTGTTGTTGTTATAATATATATATATATATATATATATATATGTAAATCCATATAGGTGTGATCTCCTATATGGATGTTGGCCTTCAATGGCATGTTTCGTTTGATTCTGACGTTGAGTCCAGGGTATGGGAACTCTCGGGGTTCATTGCGGGGCAGTGGGCCTTAGAGGCCGTTGGGATGTCAATGGTTCGTTAGGCTTCGTTCCACTGTAGGATCACGTGGGAAACCTTAGGGTTTGGGGGGGGGGGGAATATACTTGATATAATGATTGTTGATCCAGATGCATGCTTTGTGTTTGATTATATGCCTGTGTGGCTAAGATGCATGCTATATGTTTGATTGTATGCCTATGTGCTGAGATGTATGCTATATGTTTGATTGTATGCCTGTGTGGCTGGAGCCTTCGAGGCTAGTTATGGAGCCCGGTGGCTGTGGAAGCCCGTGGCTGGTTATGGAGCCCGGTAGTTGCAGAACCCCGTGGCTGGTTATGGAGCCTGTGTGGCTGTGGCAATGGTTGTACCTGTTGATGTGACTTGTTTGTGTATAAATATTGATTATGGCCTGTCTGTATAGTATTGCCATGACACTGCACTCGTGCACGTCAACATGTAGATGTTAGGAGCATGGGATGGGTTGGGGAGACATGATCTCTACTTGTGATTGCTCACCCCTCCTGTTGTGTTTTGTATACTTTTCAGGAACCTACAGGCGTTAGGCAAGAATACCAAGGTGGAAGACAGTTCTGTTTTATTTCTTTGTTTAATATTATTTTGTGGTTATTTTTGTGGGACCTTTGTAAGCCAATGGGGAGATATTGTAAGGGAAAATTTAATTGTAATAAAGGCATGTTTGGTTTGTAAACACCTATTGTATGGTTTGTGAACGTTTATTGTGTTTCAATCTAATAAAGCTAATTAAATTGCCTTGGTGATTATCTAATGTGGAGGTTGTGACATCCTGTGTGGAACCTTGTATCTTACCCCCTTAACCACCGTGTGGGTAAAGGGGAGTCACGAACTGGTTTCCTCGGGTTGGAAATCCGGGGTGTGACAGGCAAGACGATTCCATTGGTCAGAGTTTTGTGGTGCCACCGTAGTTTGGAGGAGGAGACCTGGAAGAGGGAGAGTCAGATGTGTGCTCTTCACCCCGAGCTATTCGAAGACTAACAGTCCTGAGGTGGGGAGGATGTCAAGATCTTTACCATGCGTTGAGGTATTTAACCTGATTGTTTTTGCGTTTTTGCTTATTGTGCTTGTTGCTACTCTTGGTTATGTGTGATTTGATGAATTGTTGGTTATTTTGTTCATGGGCGTTGTTTTGTTTAGCATGCTAGTTGTAATTAGGTTATGCATAATTATCTTAGCCTGGGAAGTGAAGTGTTACCTCGTTAAGGATAACTTGTCTTTTCGAGGACGAAAAGTCCTAAGGTGGAGAGGTTGTAAAGACCCGTACTTGTGTGAGGTTGAAAGTTAGGTCCGAATAAAGTTTGGAATATCTATTCGGCAGCATGGCCTTAGTGTGAGTGTTTGAGTTATTATTAATATAATATTTTGAGTTTACAATTATTATGACGTTAATATTATTAATATAGTTATTTAAATATTTGAGTTGTTACTATAATAATTAGTATTAGAATTGGGAATATCTATTTGAGTTTATTATTATTATGGAATCATTATTATTAATACAAGTATTTAAATATTGAGACGTTATTAATATTATAATATTAGCATTATTAATATAATTATCTTAATACTTGGGATTAATGATTATTATTATTTTTATTATTGTTAATATTATTACTAATTCAATTATTATTGTTGTTGTTGTTGTTGTTGTTGTTATTATTATTATTATTATTATTATTATTATTATTATATCAAATAATATATATTGATAAGTATAAAAGGGAAGCCTGGGTTAGAAACCCTATGTCAGTTGTGCGTGCGCAGAGCTTGGACAGGGAGAGCAGTAGGTTGAAGCTGTTGGGTTCAGTCTATCATTCGATCCTTCAATCCAGGTAGGTGATTCTTGATTTTTGATTCTCGATTATCCAATTACATAAACGAGATTGTAGGATTTAGGGGGGTCAAAGCGTTATTTGTATATTTTGTTATATATTTATATTATCATGGGGCCGCACGGTGGAGAGGGAAGAGGGTGGCGGCAGCGGCCATGCTATGTTGTGGTGATGGAAGAGGGGCACTGCAACTGCCATGCCGTGCAGAGGAGGTATATGAGAAGGGCATCCGCACCTGTGGAGCATTCTCGCACGTCCGTGGAGCAACCCCATGTGCTCGCGCGCCGCCACGCTAGTGTGACGAAGAGGTGGGGCGACGACATCTGGGCTGCCGACATTGACCATCATGCGTGTCCGTGCGCTGGAGTGGAGAAGAAGGGGGGCGGGATAGTGATGCCCCCCCCCCCCTCGCATGCCCTCACCAATTGAGTGGCTAGTTTGATGGGCCGGTCCCTTTGGACCGGCCCATGCTTCCCTTGATAAATTAAAAAAAAGTAATTAATTAAAAATAAAAGGGAGTTGGATATTGTGAATGTATGTGTGTGTGTGTAAAAAAATGAGTTAATTTAATATATAAAGATGAATATATGTATATGTTGTTAGAGTTTGATATTATTAATTTAATAATATAAATTCAATTTGGTTTAATCATATAAATTGGTATTTGAGGTGCTGGATGTTTGATGAATATTTATATATGTATGTATATATATTACTTGTGGTTAGTGCTGAACTGGTAAATTAAATATTTTGTAAGGCTCTTGTATTGAATTTTGACTGTTAGAATATTTTGTTTAATTGATTATATGCGTGAAATTGGTAATGGAATTTGTTGGGTTGATCACGGGTCCCATATAGGGCTGGCAAGAGGTCATGGGTCCCCTATGTAGCTAGTTAACCAAGATCTTATATGTGGCGGGTTGTCGTTAGGGACATTGAGGGTCCCACATATGGCAATTTAGTAGTGATTGAAATTCTTAGAGTTAGTAGCGGGAATTTCCATGGATGGCTAGATCGCCGACGCGAGCCTTTAATGACAAAAAAAAGTGATGAGATGTCTTATTTGTGATTTAATGTAGACTGACTGTGATAGAATAGGACACTACACTAGCACAAGCATATACTGGTCATGTAAACTTAGGATATTATGTGATAGGACAGTAGAGATGGAGATCACCTACTAGACATTCATGTTCACCCTACTTTATTTCTATTTTCCACATGTTGTAGGGAATAGCTGGTGGAGCCGTAGTGGAGCAGGTCAGGACATCTTTGGTGTGAGGTTTATTCCCTGGACTTATTTACTACTTCTATTATTTTATTTCCCGGACTTGGGTTTGTGGCAATTGTATGAACCATATTGGTGGAACTTTTATGTGTATTGGATATTTATGGAAATTGAATGCATTGTTGTACTCTTTTAATAAATTGTGAATTTAATTCATTGGATAGTACAATTCTACCCCCGTTATAGTATTGTACAGGATTGGATCAGTCACAACCCCTCGACCCCTGGAGTGAGCGTGGGGAAGTTGTGTTCCTAGTTCTGTTGTTTTCAGAATTTAGGGGCATGACAAGATGGTATCAAAGCTGGGGACCGGGTCGGTGTGCCATAGTCCCACGGGGACATGAACCTCCTAAAAGGGGTGGATTGTAAAATCTGAGGACTTTGCAAGTCCCACATCGGCTGGGGAGGAGAACGAAGTGTGCCTCTTAAGAGGACGTGGAGATCTCTCTTGGCACGAGGCCTTTTGGGGTGCCTGTGTGGCATTCCCAAGAACAAAACCGGGTATTAGGTTTGGGTCCTGAACCGGATAATATCGTGCAATGGGGAACTTGGGCTGTTACACTAAGCGAAATCATGCAATGAGGCCCCTCTTTAGTACATTTAAATGGAATCCTACAAATGAGGCTTGAATTGTGAGAACTTATAATTAAGATAGATGAGAAGCACATCCAATGAGACCTAACACATTGCATTCCCATATTCCTTAGCCATTCCTCTCTTACACACAAACAATGGATGAGACATTAGTATATCATAGTAGATATTTAAATTTATGGCTTCAACAACTAGTGATAATTTACGTTTCATTCGGTATAGATTTTTAGAATGGTTAAAATAATACATTCACATTCATATTAAATGGAGAAGAAAGAATTTTTTTCTCAATAATACACAGCCACCCTCCGAGATTAGTATAAATTGGAATCTAGGCAGCACATGTAACCCTTTTGAAACCAGAAATTGCAATCCCACTTCTAAAGGTGCAAGAAAAAATGGGTCTTCTCTTGTGTTAGGTTGAAGTCCACTTAAATACAATGTGGAGGTCATGAAAAGAGAAAATATACTTTTATTGCATGTGTGCGTGAATTAATTGCTTCTAAAACCAACTTCAACTTTATGGAATTTTACATCCTTGGTGTCCTCGATAAGAGACCTCACCTATCAAAATGTTTTATAATGAAGCCCCTGCAAAAGCCAAATATAAACAGCATAACTTTAAGAAGTCTAACTCACTCTATACATTATGCTCATAGCTTACTGGTCAAAGAAAAGCCTTGAAATTTCCACATAATGGAATGGCAAGGGCTGAAAAAGTCCTGGAGAATCCCTTTCTACTTCAAAAAGTTGCATCAACCTTCCTAGCCCATGAAGAAAAATAAAAAAAAAACAAATAAATAAGAATCCATACAATAACAAACACCTTCTAATTTTTTTTTAATCCTCTGTCAATTTGATCATCAATTATTATAGACCTCAGAATTTTCCAACCAAATAAAGCTATACAAGAAAACCATTGTAAGGCTTACATGCAATCTGGTAATCTGTTTCTTTTTCCATTAAAACAAAAAAAGGTGCAAAACTATAAAATATAGTCGAATGTATTAAACCAAAATGTTTTTTATATTTAAAATTTTCTTTTATCAAAGTGTACACATAAATTTATATCTATTGAAATTAAGAATGAACAGCCAACGCACAGTACTGTTGCCGCAAGGGTGTCAAAAGAAATCGATCTCTAAATAATTATTTGAAGGTTTCTCATATTATACAACCAAAGCATGATACTATTTGAATGAATGAACCCTATTTTTTTTATTAAAAATTCAAACGACCACGACAAAATAGAGTTCAAATGTTCAATTCACACATAAGCGTACTTGTGGCCAAGCATGAAGTGTCAAAATCATCGATATTGTTCAATGGTGCTTTGAAAAACTTGGACTAGAGCCTGGAGCTTGGAGGCAGGCGCAAGGCAGAGGGGCCAACCACTGATGGACAACTGCTGATAGTGCCGAGGGGGCTTTTTGCTTTTCCAAAGGGATTAGGATGGTTTGGGATAGAGATGGCCAATGATGGCAACCAGGTGGTGATAACAACCGACTAATCGAGAGAGATGAGAGAGTTAATAAGTGATGAGAGACAATACACAAAAAAAAAATGGAGGCCCCCCAATTTTTGGGGGCCTCAAGTGGCAGCTTTAGGCTGCAAAAGCCGAGGGCCGGCCCTAGAAATAAAAAATTAAAAGTGTATCTGAATCCAGTGCCAAAGTTTAATCAACAAGTTGTAATCTTTCAAATTAGCACAATCCTTAAGTCATCGTGTAACCTGGAGAATAACAATCTAGTATCTATACATTAATTTCATGACAATTATAACCTTAAGCCTTATTTAAAATATTAATTAGATTATTTTAATTTAAGTTTTTCCAAAGATAGCATAACGTATTTAATATTTATATGTTTGGTCTTATATGATAGAATTTTTTTCAACACTCTAATGTTCCTATCGTATCAATAAAAAATATATTTTGGAGCCTTACCAAGAGCTAAATAAACGATGAAGTTTTTCAAGTCCTTGATATTTACGGGCTTTTAGGCTTCATTTCAAAAAAACTTGTTCCACCAGAAAATAAAAAATAAAAAATAGTGAGCACTCAGCACCAATACACAAATATTGTTTCACAAAAATTCATTCCGGCCAAAAAATTCATTCTATATACCTTTGATTCATGAGATTTGCACTGCTTCCAAAGTAATAACCATTGACTAGCAATAGATTCACAAGCTTCGATCAAAGAAATGACCGAAGAGATGGAGATCAAGAGCAGAGAACGGAAAATCTTTAGATCGAAAGAAGAAATTGAAATCAAGAGACGACAAAGATCCAACAGGAAAATTAAGAGATGAGGAGATTCACCCTCCATGACTCACTCTTCAAATTTTGTGACAGCATGACTTGTCTCCGACTCTTGGCGATTCAATTTCAACATGATATAATTAACTTTAATATTCTTTTCACCATATTCAATCAGTTTCGGTTTAGACTGAGTCCCACCCTCCTAGATTGAAACCCATCATTTAGATTGTTATTCCAATCGGTTTTCTATTTTGTCGGTTTGTTTAGTTCGAGTCGGTCAGGTTGACAGTGAACGGCCTACTGCCAAGTATGGCAAGGTATGACGCTGCTGTAAGTTTCCTTTCGGTAGGGTCGAATGTACAGGATTGTGGCCTTCGGCCGACCGTTACTGCAAAGGAGGGACTGACTAGACATTCTCTGGAGTCTGAATGGGAGAGACGATTGTCGGGACTGCAGGTCGTCGTCATTCGAGGTGGGCCCAGGTGTCCCTTCTTGTGCAGCTTCCTGCAGAGGAGGAAGGCGACCCTGCATGATTAGATAATTAGTGGTCGATAAGCCAACCCCTCTCCCTCTCTTTTTTTTTTCACCTTTCACCATAAAGTGTTTTTATTGGTCTTGATTTTCTATGTTTGTACAAAATAGGTGCATTGGCTATTGGAATGATAAACGGTGACCGATTGACTTTAGCTTTTCTTTTGCTTTTTTAATCAATCCTGTCGTTGACACTGCAATATACTCATCGTCTTTGATTATATTATTCGATTAAGTTTTGCTTCTTCATAACATAAATGTAAATTAGAGGAAAATTTGTTAAAAAAATTTATATATATATATATATATATATATATATATATATATATTAGTATTGAATGAAAAACCTGTTCAGGAAACTTTTGAAAAAAAATTACGGCTTAAAAATCCTTCAAATTTTGTAAAATATAGACTAGATAAATACAAGTAAAGTAATAATAATAATAACTTTTTAAGAAATAGGAAATTTACATGATCAATTATATTATATTAGTTCTTGAAATATAGTTAATGTATATTAATTTTTTTATGAATTACATAATTTTCATACATTTTTTAGAAGACTCATCGTAAGAGTAAAAAAAATAATTTTAACTAAAAAAAATATAAAACCTATCCACAATCAACTCTATTATTAAAGAAAATTTCACTAATCGTTAAATACTTAAATGACCTATCATAATTAGCTAGTCAACATGATTGACTAAATATAAATTATTATTATTTATTTATTTATTTCTCATTTTTTGAGCCACCTTCGCCACCTTACCCTCTTTCTTCCTTCTAAGCCCTAGTATTCCCTCCTCGACTACCTTGCCCCTAATGTTGCCACCTCCACTATTCTAACCATCCCTTATCCATGTCTTTCACTTTCGCCATTCTACCTGTTGGTTCATTCACTTCTGTTGTAGCTTGTACACTTCCTTTCGTCCTTATCTGAATCTTCCGACACTGTTAGAACAAAGATCTACGTCATTAAAGAATCATGTATAATATCAAATGTACAATCCAAAAAAATATTACTATCGAAGGATCATGAATAATGGCATCAGAGATCTGTTGCCGTCATCACATGGTCATCAAAGAAATAATCTAATATTACTTTTAATTGTATGTTAATCAAAATTTATTACAACGTTTTTATCTATATGTTATGGAGAAATTTTTCTAGAGAAAAACAAGCATCAAACATTTTTGTTGATAATGCTTCTGCAATTTTGGCAAAAAAATGGTTTTGCATCAAATTTGTAAAAGTGACTTTTAGCTAAAATTTAGCTAAACTTCAAAAAGTTCAATATTAGAGTATCCTTAATGCATTAATCATGGTAAAAGTTATAATTAAATTTAGTTAAAACTTACCTCTAATCTATTAGCTATAGTAAAAGTTATATCAATATATTTATCTGAATTTAGATAAAATTTTAGCTTTAACTATGGATGTCACGCTCCCGAATCCCAAGGAACTCGGAACCAAGAACATGAATTCCCCTTGCTTGCACCCGAAGGGTCAAGGGGTTGGTGACTAACACTAATAGAGAATACACCACGGGTGCTCTCAATCATGCAACCCTGTACATCCATACATTAAGGGTAATTCTGTACCTTCTCATATATCAATATGCATACAATATGTCAAACAATAAAAATCCAACTGTCCACGGACCCATGTCCGGGATACAATACATAATATATTACGAGCTCATACATCAGAGTAGTGGGCACATCCTCCTGGAAGAAAGTTCTCCACTAGTCTTGTGTCACACCTGAAAAGGGTAGACAACAAAGTAGGGGTGAGCTACAAGCTCAGTAGGTGACCCTTAAACTCCACATCATGCAAACATATAAGTCTATACTATGTGCTCAGTGTACTCGTGCACCGTGCAGTGTGCACAATCATTAGGACTCAGCCTGCAAACAAACATCATGATCCTGCCTGCCCACATGGGACAGCTTATCCATGATCCTCAACAGGATCCTAGTTCGGGGCACTCAGCCCTAGCTCCACGAGCTTAATATCTCAACTCAGGTCACAACCTGTCATCACGAGCTTAACAACTCAACCTATGCCCTAGCTTATCATCACGAGTTCAAGGCTTATCCCAAGTCTTAGCCTGTCATCACGAGCTCAAGGCTCAACCCTCAAACAAACACATCAACACCAACACGGTATCAAGGCTCACAATACTCCCAGTATAAGTTGAAGTCAAATCCGGGACATCTTGGTCCAATTAGGAGCAATTTGGTCAAATCCAAGTCATCCTAGTCAAATCCGAGTCATCCTGGTCAAATTCGGATTATCCTGGTCAAATCCGAATCATCTTGGTCAAATCTGGATCATTCTAGTCAAATCTGGATCATCTTGGTCACATTTCTATGATACGGAATAAAGATCTGAGCCATCACACTAGCACAGAATAAGGATCCAAGCCATCATACTAACACGGAATAAGGATCCGAGCTATCACACTAACACAGCATAAGCATCCGAGCTATCACACTAGCACAGAATAAGCATCCGAGCTATCACACTAGAACAGAATAAGGATATGAGCTATCACACTAGCACGAAATAAGCATCCGAGCTATTATACTAGCACGGAATAAAGATCCGAGCTATCACATGTCACGCCCCCAAATTCCAGGGAACCCGGAACTAGGAACATGACTTCCCCTTGCCCGCACCCGATAGGTCAAGGGGTTGGTGACTAGCACCAATAGAGACTACACCGCGGGTGCTGTCTCAAATATGCAACCCTGTACAGTCATACATCAAGGGTAATCCTGTACTTTCCCATACATCATCATGCATACAATAAGTCAAACAGTCATACAGACATCACATCACAAATAGTATGCAAATATAACTGTCCACGGACTCATGTTCGGGATACAAACATAATACAATACACAATACAGAATAAGTACTGTATCATACATCAGAGTAGTGGGCACGTCCTCCTGGAAGAAAGTCCTCCACTAGTCTCGGGTCACACCTGAAAAAGGTAAACAACAAGTAGGGGTGAGCGACAAGCTCAGTAGGTGACCCCAACACTCCACATCATGCAGACATACAAGTCTATACTACATGCTCTGTGTATTCGTGCACTGTGTAGTGTGCACAATCATCAGGACTCAGCCTGCAAACAAACATCAGGACCTAGCCTGCTCACACGGGACAGCTTGTCCACGATCCTCAACAGGATCCCAGCTCAGGGCACTCAGCCCTACCACAACGCTATATGCCCGGACACAGTCGCCACACCGGCCTGCCATCGGTGCATATGCCTGCCATGTCAACCACATAGCACCATCGGTGCATCACGGTGAGAACCCAGACAAGTCACGGAGTCCATGCCCCAATACCTCACACCAACATACTAGCATTAGTATGGCATGTCATTCTCAACATTTCCTTTGGAACTGTAGCCAGTCTTCACAAGTAAATCCTCAATCCTTGATTTATGAAGGAAGTACCCATAGCAGGCTATTTTCTTGAAATTAAAAGTCCCAGGCATTGGGTTCCCATAGCATAAATAAGATAATCTGATTTTTGGGGATTTTTCTGAGATGTCTAACCCCACTTTCCAAAAATTCACCACTACGAACTTTTAGGTTTTTCCGAGATTTTACACTAAAACCCAATTTTCACATTTTGAAATAGTGGGAATTAATTTTTCTAGTATTTTTCTTTGAATCCAAATGGGGGGTATTTCGTTATTTACATAGTAACTTAAGAACACTTAAATGTGTAGATGGGTATAGGTTACGATGTAAATAGGTCCAGTCCGATCTTGTACGGTCCGGTTACACACCGCGAACCTGCGACTCGTAGCTGTGGAACCCGCGACTCGTAGCTGCGGAATCCGGAGCTGCAGCGCGCCTCGAAGACTCGAAGCGAGGCTACGACCTTTGACCTACGAGGCTACGAACTTCGATCCTCCGGCTACGAACTTCGACCTTCGGACTACGGGTCTACGAATCTACGAACTACGAACCTTCGAACTACGAACTACGAACCTTCGAACTACGAACCTACGAACTACGGGTCTACGAACTACGACCCTACGACTCAGAACTTCGGATTTTCGTCAGTTCGACCCAGTAACACGCCCAGGGTACTGTTCATCGTCGTTTTTGCCTGTTCTTCGTCTGGAATCAACCCAGTAACCCCCAGACACGCACAAACACGCATCCTACGCAACAGACTGCGATATTTACCTCAAAATGCGTCCAGAACGCCTCTAAATCGCACGGAAACAACAGAAACACGCATCAAATTCCAGATTTCTAGAAATCTAGCTCTAAACCCAAATTTCCATGGTTGACTTATCAACCCTCACGAAAAACACAATTAATTAACCCCAAAATCACAGAAACATATATTCACAATGATATAAAACCGTTCTTAACCACAAATCTTATATTAAACCATTAGATTTAACCCAAAAATGGTTTTCCCCAAATTCTAGGGTTCATGCTCAATTTCATAAATCATGATAAATTCGTGCATGCCAAGCATAGAATCAAGATAAGAAGTTCAAGGACACCTACCTGGAATGATTCTTGATGTTCGAACGAGCTCAAAACGCCCCAAATCGAAGGCTCCAAGCTTCCTTCTCTTTCTCTCTTTAAGCTCTCCAACGTAGATGTAGAAACGCTAAAACGTAACGTGGAAGCTCTCTTTCCCCCTATTTGTATTTTTGCCAGTCAACTGACCTTGACCCAGTCAATAATTGACCTCCAAGGCCCCGAACTCCAAATTTAGTCAAACTACAGTCAAAACGCTAGAAATGACGAGCACAATACTATACTGATATTAGTACACCCAAATGACTGCTCAAACGCAAAGTCAACCAATAGACCCCGAAAAGTCAATAATCGGGTCAAACGGGGCCCCAACTCGGAATTGGGCCCAAGTACAGTCAAAATGCTCACATTGACGGCTACACTACTGTCCAGATAGTTACATTCCCATAGAATGACTATCTCTCAAGACTACCCAAATACGAGTCTTTACATCCTCCCCACCTTAGGACTTTTCGTCCTCGAAAATAAAACACATGCCCAAATGACATAGCAAAATTCAAGCTCAATGTCCCAACAACAAAACATCAAACATGATCACCGATCACACATGTGCAAGGCAATGCACAACAAGCCAAACAGAACCCACATTGGGCACAAGATCCAACAATAACGAGCTAAACCACATCTCAAACAACATATGCAAAACAAATGCATAAAACATAACTCATACCTCAGGGAAGGTCCTCACATCCTCCCCACCTCGGGACTGATCGTCCTCGAACAGCTCAGGATGAAGAACCCGCATCTGGCTCTCTTTCTCCCAAGTCTGCTCCTCCATGTCTCGGTGTCGCCATAACACCCGAACTAGTGGGACGTTTTGCCTCGCAAGACCTGGTCCCGCCTGTCCAAAATCTGTGCTGGCATCTCAACAACGGCACCATCATCAGCCAAGTCTATCTCGCGATAGTCCAACACATGAGAAGGATCTGGGTGATACCGCCTCAACTGAGACACATGAAACACATCATGTACTCGGGCCAACTCCGGTGGCAAAGCTAACCGATAAGCCACTGCGCCCACGGTGGCAACAATCTCAAACGGCCCCACAAAACGAGGGGAAAGTTTGGATCCACGTCCAAACCTCCGATACCCTCGACGCGGTGAAACCCGCAAAAATACACGGTCACCCACCTCAAATTGCAAGGGTCGACGCCTCTGATCCGCGTAGGACTTCTGCCTACTCTGTGCTGTCAGCATACGCTGTCTAATCAGCTGCACTATCTCTGTGGTCTCTCGAACCATATCGGGACCGAGAACTGCTGTCTCTCCCGTCTGTGCACAACACAAGGGTGATCTACAAGGTCGCCCATACAGCACCTCATACGGAGCCATCCCAATCGTGGCCTGATAACTGTTGTTGTAAGAGAACTCCACTAAAGGAAGGTGAGTCTCCCAACAACCTCCAAAATCTAGGACGCAGGCACGCAACATATCCTCGAGCGTCTGAATCGTCCGCTCCGAGTGACCATCCGTCTGCGGATGAAAGGCTGTACTAAGGTTCACCCTAGTACCCAAAGCTCGCTGCAACTGTCTTCAAAACTGAGAGGTGAACCTCGCATCCCGATCAGATACAATAGACAATGGGACTCCATGCAACCGCACAATAACATCAATATACCTCTGTCCCAAAGTCCTCACTGGGCCTGTCTCTCGAATCGGAATAAAATGCGCCGATTTGGTCAACCGGTCGACAACTACCCATATAGTGTCGTGTCCCCTAGAACGAGGAAGTCCAGTGACAAAATCCATGGTCACGTGGTCCCATTTCCACTCTGGCACTGGCAAAGACTGCAACTCACCAGCTGATCTCAGGTGCTCTGCCTTGACCTGCTGACAGGTCAAACACCTCCTCACAAAATCAGCAACGGCCTTCTTCAGGCCTGGCCACCAAAATTGCCTCCTCACGGTATGGTACATCTTGGTCCCACCAGGATGTACAGCTAACCTCGACTGGTGAAATTCCCGAAGAACCTCCTCCTGAAGAGAAGTAAGAACTATCAATCTACCCCTATATCGCAGCACATGCTCTGCATCCTCAGTCCAATCAGAAGGTGCCTGCCCAGTCTGAATCCTGTCCCTGATGACCTCACAATCAATGTCCCCCAACTGATCCTCTATGATCCTGTGCTGCATCTCTGGGACTGCTACAACAACACTAAGGGTCCCTCGCCCCTCGCTGGTCACCATCTGCAACCTCATCGCTGCCAATTGACCCATTATCTCCCATTCCTTAATGGCACAATGGGCCACCACGGCCCTGCTCTTCCTACTCAGAGCATCTGCCACCACGTTACCCTTCCCAGGGGTGTACATCATATCAAACTGAAACCGTTGCAGGTACTCCACCCACCGCCTCTGTCTAAGGTTCAGGTCTCGCTGAGAGAAGATATACTGCAAGCTCTTGTGGTCCGTATACACCACAAACTTCTCCCCAAGGAGATAATGCTGCCAGCTCTTAAGTGCAAAGATCACTGCAGCCAACTCCAAATCATGCGTGGGATAGCTCTGCTCATGTGGTCTCAACTTGCCTAGACCCATAAGCAATCACCTGCGTCTCGCATCAACACACAACCAAGTCCCACCCTGGAAGCATCACAATACACCTCGAAAGGCACACCCTCCTGTGGAAGAATCAAGATAGGTGCTGAGGTCAATCATGCCTTCAGCTCCATGAAAGCACTCTCACACGCATCAGACCAAATGAAAGGAACTCCCTTCCTAGTCAAGTGTGTCATAGGAGCTGCCAATCGGGAAAAATCCTCCACGAACCTCCGATAATAGCCTGCCAAACCAAGGAAGCTACGAATCTCAAACACATTCGTGGGCCTCTTCCACGACATGACTGCCTCAATCTTCTCAGGATCCACTGTGATACCCTCCGAAGATACCACATGCCCCAAGAAGTGCACCTGTTGCAACCAGAAGTCACATTTTATGAACTTCGCGTACAACCGATGCTCTCGCAAGGTCTGCAACACAACCTGCAAATGCTCCTCATGCTCCCTCTTGGTCGCTGAATAAACCAAAATATCGTCGATGAACACCACAACGAACATATCTAAATATGGAGCAAACACCTGGTTCATCAATCCCATAAACACTGCTGGAGCATTCGTGAGCCCAAACGGCATCACAAGCCACTCATAATGCCCATAACGACAACTGAACGCGGTTTTAGGGATATCTGCCTCCCTAACCCTCAACTGATGGTATCCAGATCTCAAGTCTATCTTGGAAAACCATCTCGCACCGTGAAATTGATCGAACAGGTCATCGATCCTCGGCAATGGATACCTGTTCTTCACATTCACCTGGTTCAGCTTCCGGTAGTCTATACACAGCCGAAGTGAACCATCCGCCTTTTTGGCGAACAACACTGGAGCACCCCACGGTGAGCTACTCCGCCTGATAAAGCCTCGCGCCAATAGGTCATCTATCTTTCTCTTGAGCTCTCTAAGCTCCATCGGTGCCATCCTGTAGGCCGCTAACCTGATCGGTGTTGTCCCTGGCAACAACTCGATCGAAAACTCTACCTCCCTCACGGGTGGCAAACTGACCAAGTCCTTGGGAAACACATCCGGGAACTGATCTACAATGGGTGGCAAAACAGCTTTCCCCTCTCTCCTCCTGTCAACCAATGTCAAGCTGGCTAACTGGTGGGTCACATCACCCCACCCATGCCTCAAAGGTCCCAACCTGCATGCCTCCTCGGTCCACTCACCCATAAAGACACCCCGCGTGCCCCCTGGTGTGAGGAACGTCACACGCCGTCGAAAACAATCAATCTTGGCCTCCACGGAGACCAACCAGTCCATACCCAGGATAACATCAAAATCATCTAACTCCATGACATACAAATCACACATCAGGTTAACACCCCCAAGTGTTACCTGACAAGCACGACAGATACTCTCAAGTATCACAATTCCACCCAGAGGTGAAGCAACCATCAGAGACTGACTCACTGTCTCCTGGTCTAACTCTAATCCAACCACCGTAGCATACGAAATAAAAGAATGGGTAGCACCAGATCAATCAAAACCGAACAAATAGTATGAGAAATGATGATGGTACCTCTCACCACTGAAGGTCCTGCTCCTGCCTCATCCACTGGTGGAACCTCTGCCTCTCTACTGGTGAGGGCAAAAGTCCTCCCTCGTGGTCCACTGCCACTAGCCTGGCCCATTGGGGCCTTGCCCCGCTGATCAACATGACCCTGTGCCTCCCGTTGAGGCTGCTGCACCGCAGGTCGCGTCTGCGTGCTCTGTGCCGGCGGCACTAACCTCTGAGACGGAGCCCAACTCCTCTGTCCCTGATCTCTCGGATGAGGGCCTACACTGCTGGTTGAGCTAAGGGTAACACATTCCCTAGCTCCATGTCCCACCTTCCCACATCGGAAGCATGTCATCTTTTTCCTTGGGCAATCTCTCGATACATGCCCAGTCAAACCACAGCTCCAACAGGCCCCTGGCCTCCTGCTGGATGAACTCTCACGGGGTCCCACCGCCTGGCTAAAAACCCTCTGCACCTGCCTCCTCTCAGGCTGAGCGGCACTGCTCTCCCCACTCTGCCTCTTCTTGCTCGGACCTGCCGAACCGCCCGGCCTCTGGGCTCTCGCCTGATCCTGACCTCGCTCAATAATGATCACCTTGTCGACCGCCTCCCGGTAGTGGGTCAACTGCATCGGTTCCAGCTGTCTTTTCTGTCACGTCCCCGAATTCCAGGGAACCCGGAACCGGGTACATGACTTCCCCTTGCCCGACCGAAAGGTCAAGGGGTTGGTGACTAGCACCAAAAGAGACTACACCGCGGGTGGTCCCAAAATGCAACCCCGTACTATCATACATCAAGGGAATCCCGTACTTTCCCATATATCATCATGCACACATTAAGTCAAACAAATCATCGACATCACATCACAAACAAGATGCAAATACAATCGTCCACGGACCCATGTCCGGGATACAAACATAATACAATACATAATACGAAATACAGAATACAGCATCGCATCATACATCGAGTAGGGGCACGTCCTCTTGGAAGAAAGCCTCCACTAGTCTCGGGTCACACAAAAAGGTAAACAACAAGTAGGGGTGAGCGACAAGCTCGTAGGTGACCCCGACACCCACATCAGCAAACATACAAGTCTATACTACATGCTCTGTACTGGGCACCTGTAGGTGCACAATCATCGGGGACTCGGCGCCAACAAAAAACAGGGGGCGGGGCCCCCCACGGGGACGCCTTGTCCACGATCCTCACTAGGATCCCGGCTCGGGGCACTCGGCCTACCACGGCGCTTATGCCCGGACACGGTCGCCACACCGGCCGCCATCGGTGCATAGCCCGCCATGTCAACCACATAGCACCATCGGTGCATCACGGTGAGAACCCAAACAAGTCACGGAGTCCATGCCCCAATACCCCACATCAACATACTAACATGAGTATGGCATGTCATTCTCGACATTTCCTTTGGAACCGTAGCGCCTCCACAAGTAAATCCTTGATTTATGAAGGAAGTACCCATAAGCTTGAAAAAAGTCACCGGCATTGGGTTCCCATAGCATAAATAAGATAATCGATTTTTGGGGATTTTTCCGAGACGTCTAACCCCACTTTCCAAAAATTCACCACTACGAACTTTTGGGTTTTTCAAATTTTACACTAAAACCCAATTTTCACATTTTGAAATATTGGGAATTAATTTTTCTAGTATTTTTCTTTGAATCCAAAAGGGGGTATTTCGTTATTTACGGTAGATGGGTATAGGTTGCAATGTAAATAGGTCCACCCGGTCAAACCGTATTTCGAATCGCCAGTGAAACACATTTTAATCGCATTTCGCCGCATTTCGAATCTCTTTTCGAACCCTCGACCCTCGAACCTACACTCGAACACCTTCAAAACACCTTCGAAATACCCATGAACCCTTGAAACTCCCCTTCAAGTACCTCAACCTTCAAACGACACTCGAAAATTCACTTCGACACTCGAAATTACACTACATCGAACCTACCTTCAACCTTCAACCTTCGAAACGCACATTCGAAATTTCAATTTCCGGTCGATCTATCGGTTTTCTACCCGTCCACGTTCTCTCGTTCATCATCGTTTTCACCTGCTTCTCGTCTGATTCAACCCGAATCTCACAAAACTCATACCTAATACTATATATTCGGTTTTAAATCACGTCTTACCCCTCGAACGCATTTAAATACAAGATTCAACAAAAAATTTGTTTTTCCCCAAATTCTAGGGTTCAACACAATTTGCATGATTTCATCAAATTCTTACATGTTGATCCAAAAGGGGGAGGGGGGGGGACGGCGGGGGGGGGGGGGGAAAAGGGGAGTGTTTTTGAACACCTACCTGGAATGATTTGATGCTGAACGAGCTCAAAACGCTCCAAATCGCCAAGGCCTCCAAGCTCCTTCTCTCTTTCTCTCTCTAAGCTCTCCAACGCAGAGAAGCTAAAACGAACGTGGAAGCTCTCTTTCCCCTATTTATATTTTTGCCAACTAACGACCTATCAACCATTGACCCGATCAATAATTAACCTCCAAGGTCCCGAACTCCAAATTGAGTCAAACAAGCCAAAACGCTCGAAATGACGAGCACAATACACACAGATATTAGTACACCCAAATGACCGCTCAAACGCAAAGCAACCAAAGACCCCGAAAAGTCAACAATCGGGTCAAACGGGGCCCCGACTCAATCGGGCCCAAGTACAGTCAAAATGCTCACATCGACGGCTACACTACCGTCCAGATAGTTACATTCCCATAGAATGACTATCTCTCAAAACTACCCAAATACGAGTCTTTACATTTTCAGAGATGGCCTCAAGCCCTGAATGAAGTCCTGCGTCTTCCGGCCTTCCTTTTCCCAAGCCTCCAGAGCAAACCGCCCCAAATCAGTGAAGGCCTGCACATACTCCCCCACAGTCATGCTACCCTGCACAAGCTCATAATACTCTCTACGTCGAGCATACTACAACGAGCTGGGAAAATACTCCCCAAAGAAGCGCTCAACAAACTCTCTCCAGCTCATCTGACTGCCATGGACAACTCTAGTGGATTCCCACCACCTGCGTGGGATACCCAACAAATAGTGCGTCGCCACTCGCACCCGCTCCTCATCTGGCACCCCAATCATCTCAAAGATGTCCTCTGTCCATCTAATCCAGTCCTCGGCTACCTCAGGCCGTGAACCATCCTCAAAAGTCCTGGGTGCATGTTTCAAAACTGTGCAGCCCAATCCACTCCCTCGTCGTGCCGGCTCTATCACGACCTCTTGCCTGGTGCACATCCTGCACCACCCTCGCCTCCTGCTGCTGAGGCTGTGGTGGGCTGGCTGTTGTTGCCTCTTCAGCTCATCCACCTCTCTAGCCATATCCCTCATCGAGCCCTGCATACCCTGCATGGCCTCCTGCAACTGAATCAATACCTGAGCCAAATCAGGTCCCACAACGGGAGCTGACGATCTCTGCTGCGGGCTCTGCTGCCCCTGGTGCCCCGACTCTATCGTGGGCTCCTCTGCCGGGCCTTGGCCTCGGACAGCTCTCCTCGGTGGTGCCATCACACTGGCCACAACAACAAACAACAAACGATCAATAGCATAAACAGCCATCAAAGGCACAACCGACTTGTAGGTTCTCACCACACGACCCGTAGGTCCATACCATGCATATAGCATCGTGTCCCCCCATCAGGGTACACCACATGACCCGTAGGTCCACAACCATGCATATAGCATCGTGTCACCCCATAGGGTACACCACATCCAGTCCTGGCTCTCACGGCCACGTGCCATCCTGGCACCACATACGAGCACATCACACACAAAGACAATCTAGTGCCCTATATGCACACAATCATACCACTAGCAATGCACCCTATGTATGCTCCTAGGATGATCTAACTGACACCAACATAACTTAGAATACCTGTAAGGACTGCGTTGATCAGGCGCCCTCCCTACAGTTTTCCAAGTCACATGGAATCAATTAACCACCCCTCACTAACCTAGGTCCACTAGACCATGCTCTGATACCAACTTGTCACGCCCCCAAATTCCAGGGAACCCAGAACTAGGAACATGACTTCCCCTTGCCCGCACCCGATAGGTCAAGGGGTTGGTGACTAGCACCAATAGAGACTACACCGCGGGTGCTGTTTCAAATATACAACCCTGTACAGTCATACATCAAGGGTAATCCTGTACTTTCCCATACATCATCATGCATACAATAAGTCAAACAGTCATACAGACATCACATCACAAATAGTATGCAAATATAACTGTCCACGGACTCATGTCCGGGATATAAACATAATACAATACACAATATAGAATACAGTACTGTATCATACATCAGAGTAGTGGGCACGTCCTCCTGGAAGAAAGTCCTCCACTAGTCTCGGGTCACACCTGAAAAAGGTAAACAACAAGTAGGGGTGAGCGACAAGCTCAGTAGGTGACTCCAACACTCCACATCATGCAGACATACAAGTCTATACTACATGCTCTGTGTATTCGTGCACTGTGTAGTGTGCACAATCATCAGGACTCAGCCTACAAACAAACATCAGGACCTAGCCTGCCCACACGGGACAGCTTGTCCACGATCCTCAACAGGATCCCAGCTTAGGGCACTCAGCCCGACCACAGCGCTATATGCCCGGACACAGTCGCCACACCGGCCTGCCATCGGTGCATATGCCTGCCATGTCAACCACATAGCACCATCGGTGCATCACGGTGAGAACCCAGACAAGTCACGGAGTCCATGCCCCAATACCTCACACCAACATACTAGCATTAGTATGGCATGTCATTCTCAACATTTCCTTTGGAACTGTAGCCAGTCTTCACAAGTAAATCCTCAATCCTTGATTTATGAAGGAAGTACCCATAACAGCTATTTTCTTGAAATTAAAAGTCCCGGCATTGGGTTCTCATAGCATAAATAAGATAATCTGATTTTTGGGGATTTTTCTGAGATGTCTAACCCCACTTTCCAAAAATTCACCACTACGAACTTTTAGGTTTTTCCGAGATTTTACACTAAAACCCAATTTTCACATTTTAAAATAGTGGAAATTAATTTTTCTAGTATTTTTCTTTGAATCCAAATGGGGGGTATTTCGTTATTTACATAGTAACTTAAGTATACTTAAATGTGTAGATGGGTATAGGTTACGATGTAAATAGGTCCATCCAATTGTGTACCATGTCCAGTTACCCCGCAAAACCTGCGACTCGTAGCTGTGGAACCCGCGACTCGTAGCTGCGGAATGCGGAGCTGCAGCGCGCCTCGAAGACTCGAAGCGAGGCTACGACCTTCGACCTACGAGGCTACGAACTTCGATCCTCCGGCTACGAACTTCGACCTTCGGACTACGGGTCTACGAATCTACGAACTACGAACCTTCGAACTACGAACTACGAACCTTCGAACTACGAACTACGAACCTACGAACTACGGGTCTACGAACTACGACCCTACGACTCAGAACTTCGGATTTTCGTCAGTTCGACCCAGTAACACACCAAGGGTACTGTTCATCGTCGTTTTTGCCTGTTCTTCGTCTGGAATCAACCCAGTAACCCCCAGACACGCACAAACACGCATCCTACGCAACAGACTGCGATATTTACCTCAAAATGCGTCCAGAACGCCTCTAAATCGCACGGAAACAACAGAAACACGCATCAAATTCCAGATTTCTAGAAATCTAGCTCTAAACCCAAATTTCCATGGTTGACTTATCAACCCTCACGAAAAATACAATTAATTAACCCCAAAATCACAGAAACATATATTCACAATGATATAAAACCGTTCTTAACCACAAATCTTATATTAAACCATTAGATTTAACCCAAAATTGGTTTTCCCCAAATTCTAGGGTTCATGCTCAATTTCATAAATCATGATAAATTCGTGCATGCCAAGCATAGAATCAAGATAAGAAGTTCAAGGACACCTACCTGGAATGATTCTTGATGTTCGAACGAGCTCAAAACGCCCCAAATCGAAGGCTCCAAGCTTCCTTCTCTTTCTCTCTTTAAGCTCTCCAACGTAGATGCAGAAACGCTAAAACGTAACGTGGAAGCTCTCTTTCCCCCTATTTGTATTTTTGCCAGTCAACTGACCTTGACCCAGTCAATAATTGACCTCCAAGGCCCCGAACTCCAAATTTAGTCAAACTACAGTCAAAACGCTCGAAATGACGAGCACAATACTATACTGATATTAGTACACCCAAATGACCGCTCAAACGCAAAGTCAACCAATAGACCCCGAAAAGTCAACAATCGGGTCAAACGGGGCCCCGACTCGGAATCGGGCCCAAGTACAGTCAAAATGCTCACATTGACGGCTACACTACTGTCCAGATAGTTACATTCCCATAGAATGACTATCTCTCAAGACTACCCAAATACGAGTCTTTACATCACACTAGCACGAAATAAGGATCCGAGCTATCGCACTAACACAGAATAAGGATCCGAGCTATCCTACCTTCGACTTGCCGACACTACAACCTTCCGACACTTCGACCCTTCGACCTTTGACCCAATACACACTGAGGTACTACCGTTCATCGTCGTTATAGCCTGCTCTTCATTTGTAATCAACTCATTGACTCTCAAATGGTCACAAACCTCCCTTATTTACTCAATAAACTATAATATTACACTATCGAACGCGTCCTAACGCATTTAAACTGCACAGTAACAAGGGACATACACATAAACTTTCCAATTAGATCCATCTAGATCTAAAGTTAGAGTTCCATGGTTGACTTCTCAACCCTCATACCATACAGGGTTATAAAACCCCCAAATCACATAAACACATAACCACAACTCTATATATATATACTCTTAACCACAAATCTTATGTTAAACCATCAGATCCGACCCAGAATTGAGTTTCCCCCAAACCCCAAAGTTTGTGCTAAATTTCATATCATAACACAAATTTATGCATATCAAAGCAAGATAAGAAGTATTGGGACACCTACCTTGGCAAGATTCACAGCTAAACCAACTCCAAAATCTAAGCTTCAAGCTCCAAGCTTCAAACTCTCTTCACTCTTTCTCTCTCTTTCACCAAAGTCGTACACCACTAATGACCACACGCTGGGAATCTCTCTCTCTCTCCCTATTTATATTTGATGCTAATTTCTTAATTAATATCAATAAATACCTAAAATTACACAAATAGCCTTCCAAGGTCCCAAACTCCAAATTGGATCCAACTATAACCAGAACGCTCATATCACCGAGCACGATACCTAAATGATATCTTCATTATCAAATCAAAATCAAGACTATCTCGTAAAGCAACCCAAACACAGGTCTTTATAATGGATGTCGTATCATACTCTTACTATTAGACTTATCCAAAACTCTGACCTATCCTTTACCGTATAGGTCGTTACTGTTTTAGATGTACTTGATAAATAAAGGTAAATTTGAAAAATTATAATCACGCAAAAAAAAGATGGTGTAGTATTGTAGCATGATTAGCTAAAATGATATATAGCAAGCTGAATTTAGTTTTAACTAATCAATTTTAGCTAACATTGGATATGCTCACAACAAACAATAGGGGTTACTGATAGCGTTGACCTACTTATTTTATGTGTGGTATAGGTTTGCAGCCAGTGCACTGGCCAAGTAATAAGTGGAGTATTGAAACCCCAATTATCGATCCCACAGGGAAGGAACTAGTGCCGAAAGACAGATGATCACTAAACTAACAGATTTGGTCCATGTCTGGAAAAATGATTTAAGTTGTGCAAATAGTTTGAATTCTGAATAGCTAAAGCAAAAGTGATTAAATCAAATTGTTGGCAAGCAATTGGTATAGAAATTTTAGTGATTAAGGAGCTAGGGTCACAATGTTTACCACCCAATGGATTGTAACAATCTGGATTATGGCTCTTGTTCTTAATTTAAGTTCTAATTCATGTTCATGTTGATTATCTCCTACATATCTTACATTTGGTCCATGCTAAGATAGATTTACGGCTTTTATCCCATTTGGTCCATGTGAATAAAAGTGATCAAGGTAGATAAACGATCTAATAGTTGTAGAGTTGGTCCATAATACGACATTAAATCTAATTCACTAGTGTTCCACCCTAGACAAGGGCTACGATTACCTAATCATGCATAAATCAGGCATTTCCTTTTATCCAAGTGAATTAAACAAGAACTGAATTTCATTTCATTGAACAACCATAAACCAAACTGATTACAACATATTGGGGGCTACATTGCTCCCCTAGACTAACAAAACTACTCCATAATCATAATGAAAGCAATAGAAATTACAAGAAAGAACATGATTACAGTACTAGGACAATAAAGGAAGAACCCAAGATGAACCAGGACTCCGGCCTCCAAAGACTCCGGCGTCTGCTAACCAAAATCACTCCTCTCCAACTCCAGTGTTGCCAAGGACAATCCGATCTTTTAGCAATGGCTATAGCTCTTCTTCAGAACTCAGATCAGATTGTCTAACTCAAGATGATTTACAATGCCTCCCAAGCCCCCTATTTATAGGCTTTAGTGGGCCTAATTAGGGTTACAAAAGGTGTGCCCTAATTATAAATGTGGTCGCAGCCAAAACGATGTCGTTTTGGTTAGTGACACTATTCGACATTCTAGGCTTAATAAAACTCAAATTACACCAAATTTGACCCCAGTTCTTTAGATGAAAATGATTAAAACAATAAAACACATCATTTGGAGCTCAAAACTACCTGCACGCGAGAATGCACGTGAGAAGGTCCTTTTCGCGTGCAGCTCCAAATCAGCCCAAATTTGCTCCAAAGCTTCAGTATAACTTGTAGAAAGCATCCATGCATCAAACTCCTTGCACGTGAGAAACACCTTTTCGCGTGCACCTTCATTTTGCTCTTATTTTGCTTCCATCTTCTTCCTATAGCTTCCTCTTGAGTGTATGGAGTGATCTAGTCACGGTGTGTGGGAAAAACGTTGCTCTAAAACCTGCCAAAACCACTCAAAAAGTACAACTATACACCAAACAAGGTCTTCCTAGGGGTTAGAGCAAATATAAGCAAAATACCATGCAAATAGGCTCAAAACATACTCTAAAACACCTTAAATATGGCATAGGATAACGGCATAAAGGCGCGTTATCAAGCATGTAAACTCATAACTTTTTGGTAGCATAAGAAAGCCACTTTATCAATAGTTTGAGCTAAGATTAGCTCACTAAACCAGGCATGTAGGCCCAATCCCTCAAACCTGACCAACCCCTTGGCTCATGCACTAACCTATTTCTCAAATGATCCAGTAATTTGTCATAGTCCACACATGGAATTACCACATGCCCCTTTACTAAATTAATTTTCAGGTTGTTGGTGGCAAAGTTTGAACCCCAAGCCTCCCTTTAGAGGGGCAAACCTTGCCACACACAGGTAAATTAATTTGTGGGTTGTTTGTAGTACGATTTGAACCCCTGACCTTGGGTGGTTAAAGGTTTAAACCCTGCCATTAACAATGAGCGAATTAATTTAGTAGACAGGCATGTGGTAATCCCATGTGTGGACTGTGACAACTACTAGATTATTTGAGAAATAAGCTAACGCTTGGGTCAAAAGGCTAGTTAAGTTGGAGAGATTTGGACTTGCAAGCCCAGTTTGGCGAGCTAATCTCGGCCCAAACTGTCACGCCCCGGATTTCTAACCCGAAGAAACCGGTTCGTGACTCCCCTTAACCCACCTGATGGGCAAGGGGTAGGGATAAATAATTCCACACAGGATATCACACACATCCACAATAGATAACCACAAGACAAAAACATATATCTTTATTAAATTCAAACAACCATAGACGTTTACAAACCAAACCATATGCCTTTATTTAAGTCAAATCCCTTTTACAATCTTTTCCCGCTGCGGTTACAAAAGTCCCACAAAATAACATAACACAAAATAACATTAAACAAAGTAACAAAGTAGAACTATCTTCTACCTTGGTGTCCTCACCTAAGGCCTGTAGGTCCCTGAAAAGGAAACAAAACAGTAGGAGGGGTGAGCAACCACAGCTCAGTAGGGATCATGTCTCCCTAACCCATCCCATGCTCCTAGCATCTACATACGGACGTGCACAAGTGTGATGTCGTGGCAATAATATATAAACAGGTTATATTCCACATTATTAAGTGTCAACACACACAGGCCACAAAACAAGTACAACCATTGCCACAACCACACACGCTCCACATCCACAGCCACACAGGCTCCACAGTTCCATATAACACTTACAAGCACGGCACAGTAATATGCATTCACATGACATCACATAACACATGGAATTTACAGTCATCACACAAATCACAACTAACATATCCACATATTATGTTCACAACCAATACTCCCCTGGAAACCCCAAGGTATCCCCACACGGCCCTACTGCAGAACTAATCCTAACGAACCCAACCATGAAACGAACAACGCAAACGCCCCAACGGCCCCCAGGGTCCCCTGCCCTGAGAACGAACCCGAAATTCCCTGACCCCAGACTCAACATCATGTCCAAACAAAATATGCCATTGAAGGCCAACATCCATATAGGAGGTCACACCTATATGGATTTACATATATATATATATATATATATATATATATATATATTATATATAATAACAATAACAATCTACGATTCATCTACCATAGGGCCTAACCCGGAATGGATACCAGAAGAGACAGAACCCCTACCTCGGGAAGATCCTCCTTGCTCTTGCTCCCACGCTAGACGTCGTCCACCCACGCGAGTTACCCCAGCAGCAATGATTAGGAACTTTCTCTCTTTCCCTCTGCGACGGCTGTGGCGGCTGACAACAAAAACCCTAAACCTAAAACAAAGAGAGCTCCTTCTCCTTATATTGACACCTCACTTGTTAAAACGATGTAGTTTTGATATGTGAAACTCACCATCAAATGACGTAGTTTTGATAAATGAAACCCACCATCAAAACGACGTAGTTTTGATAAATGAAACATGTATTAACCATTCTGCTTCTACACAGGACAAAATACCCACAATTCCAACATGGTCATTTAAGAAACAATTATCAGAATGACAAAACGAAGAAGACGGTGCAAAAACATGGATGCACGTGACAAAGACCATTGTCACGTGCAAGCTTTAATTGCACTATGATTTTGTCACAAGCTTTAGAACTAAGTCTGGAAGGCTCCCATGCAAAAACAGCACTGCACGTGACAAAGTCATTGTCACGTGCAACCTTTAAAAGCTTCCTCTTGAGCTCATCTCTTGCCTCTTGCTTGCTCATCAATAAACAAAGTATTTTAGCTAATGTGTGTGGGAATAAAACTCCCCAAAAGCCCGACAATTGCTACCCAAAAGGCATAACTGTGACTAACTCTTCACATCCCAAAACACGGGTCATTACATCCTCTTGAATAAGCACACACCCCAAACCAATCCTGGACGCGTCACAATACACCTCATATGGGACGTTCTCCCTAGGTAACCTCAACATAGGTGCAGTGGTCAAGCAGGCTTTGAGGGCCTTAAATGCCTGCTAACACTTATCAGTCCACTCAAACTTCACTCCCTTCCTGGTCAAAGCCGTCATAGGAGCATCCAAATAGGAGAATCCCTCTACAAAATGACAGTAATACCCCGCCAAGCCAAGAAAACTACGAACCTCAAAAACATCGGTTGGCCTCACCCACAATGAGACAGCCTCAATCTTAGCTGGGTCTACTCTAACCCCCTTAGTTGACGCGACATGGCCAAGAAAATGAACCTCTTGCATCCAAAACTCACATTTGCTAAACTTAGCAAACAACTACTAGTCCCTCAAGGTTTGCAACACTGTTGCCAAATGCTCCACATGCTCCCTCTCTATCTTGGAATACACCAAAATATTATCTATAAACACCACCACAAAAGAATCCAAGTATGGAGCAAAGACCTGGTTCATCAAATGCATGAACACTGTTGGTGCATTAGTGAGCCCAAAAGCATCACTACCCACTCATAGTGCCCATACCTACACCGAAAAGCAGTGTTAGGGATGTCCTCCTCCCTAACCCTTAACTGGTGATACCCCGATCGCAGATCTAGCTTGGAAAACCATTGGGCCCCACTCAACTGGTCAAACAAGTCATCTATCCGAGGTAATAGATACTTGTTCTTCACAGTCACCAAATTCAGCTTCCTATAGTCAATACAGAGACGAAGCATGCCATTTGCCTTCTTTACAAAGAGCACCGGAGCACCCCAAGGTGAGGTACTCGGCCTAATATACCCCTGGCTTGCCAACTCCTCTATCTGCCTCTGAAGCTCCCTCAACTCAGCTGGCCCCATGCGGTATGCCACTTGGGAAATCGGAACAGTTCCTGGAACCAACTCAATAGTGAACTCCACACTTCTCTTAGGTGGTAAACTCCTTAACTCCTCAGGAAAGACATCCTGAAATTGGTCAACAACAGCTGGCCACACCCTTTTCACCATCTTTCCCTCCTCGGCAAAGGTTAGGGCTGCTAACCTGTGGGTAATGGCACCCCACTAGTCCAACACTAGCCCAGCTGGACTCGCCTCATAATCCCACTCCCCCTGTAGGGTGTAAGAAACCCCCGCAGCTGACAAGAATGATACACGCCGCCGATAACAATCCATACCCAAGATCAGATCAAACGTCCTCAATGACATCACATACAAATTAAAGTTAAGCTCCATATCTCCTATGGTTAACAAAGTCACGGCAAACACGTCGTACCTCAATTATACCTCCCACCGGATACTCCACAACTAGGGGTCTCTCTGCCTCAACACATACTAACCCCAAGCCATCAATTACAAGCTCAGCAACAAATGAACATGATGCACCCGTATCGAAAAGAATAGAAGCAAGAGTACGAGAGATCAAAAGGGTACCTCTAACCACTGATGGTCCTGCCCCACCCTCCGCCGGTGGAGGTGGTAGCTCAGCCTCCTTCTAGGGTGTTGCATTCAGCGCAAACACCCTCCCTTGGCCCGTGCCACTGGTCCGCTCCCTGACTGCCTCCAGCATTAGTCTTCTGTCGCTCTGGCCTCCCCTGAGGTCGGGTCTGGTTTGATCCTACCTGACTAGCCTGCCACTGACGAGTGGGTCTCTCTGCCGGTGCACGGAAATTGGCATCACTCCTCATGTTGGATGTCATGCCTCCAACTCCCCTGTTGCCACTCCTGTAAACCCGGCTCAAATGGCACTCTCGTCCACAGCTCTTGCATCACCAGTCCTTCTTGGGACACTCTCTCTTGAAATGGCCTTTCTCCCCACAGCAATGACAACCGCTAGAGAGACTTACTGTTGAACCTCCCTACCTGCTACCACCTAAAGTAAACCTCCCTGGGTTCACCGAGGGTGGACCCCTGCTGCGGAAGGAACTGCTACCTCCCTCCTCGGTCTTGGACCTCTTGGACCCTATATTACGATCAGACCCACCCTACAACTGACGACCCTGTTAGGCTTGCCTCCCATCATCCAGCTCCCTCTCAGCTATACAAGCTATCTCAACAACCTCAGCATAGGTCCTCAAGCGCAAAATTGCCACCCTCTGCCTAAGGGCTGGCCTGAGATCCAAGGTGAACTTGTGGGCCTTCAGGTCCTCCCTTGCCACAGTCTCGGGAGCAAATCTACTCAAGCTCCGAAACTCACGCTCATACTCGGGCACCTTCCCTTAAACTTCCAAATTCCTACCTCTTCTTCCATCTCAATGACTCAGGGAAGAACCCATCATGGAAGAGTTGCAAGAACTCCTCTCACAGCATGAACTGCACTGCACGGCTTCCCCCGACACTCTGCCACCACTCCAAAGCATTCCCCTTTAACTGCCGAATGGCCAGCCTCACCTTATACTCCTCCCGGGATAAGAGAAAGGAAAACACATGCTCAACTTGCCTTAACCAGTGGTCAGCTATCACTAGATCCCCCTCTCCCTTGAACCTCGGAGGTTGTTGCTTTCGGAACCTCGTTACCACATCATCCTCTAAACGGTGAATTGGTACGCTACCAAGTGAACTCTCATGCTCATGAGGTAACTCCCCTACTGGTGGTGGTGGTAGTGGTGGTACCACCTGCTGTGCTGCCATCTCACAGTGCACCTCCTCCCGAACCTCTTGTCGGATACCCTCCCTCAGCTCTTGGACTTCCTGTCTGATGCCCTCTCGCAGCTGCGCCAGCAACAGCTCATTCCCTCTTGCGAGCTATCCCGCACCTGGACCCTCATGGGCAGATGACTCATCAGCCACTACCCCAGACGCACGCGTCGCTCTCCTAGGTGGCATTCTTACTACACGAAGTAAGAAAGACAATCGTCAAAATGCATACAGAATCTATCGCGTGTCACTACCTCTACCCCATTTATCAATTCAATTATCACATGGCATTACACACTTTGTACACATTTCAGTTCTCATTAAATCACATTGCATAAGCAACAATTCCACAAGCACACAACTCAAGTTATCATAAAATCAGAGTTGCATAGATTAAATCACGTTCTTTGGATTTCCCTATCACATGCTTTATCTCAGTTATCCACATAATCACACATAGACAACAATGCAACTAGTGCCCTAATATCAATGCATGCAAATCCTAGCACAGGACTGGACTACCCTAAGTACATCTTAGAGGCTCAAAGAGGACCATGTTGATCAGGCACATCCCTCTAGGCTCCTCCAAAGGACTCAAGATAACTAGATCCGCCCACTATCATAGGCCAACTAGACCATGCTCTAATACCATATTGTCACGCCCCGGATTTTCAACCCGAGGAAACCGGTTCATGACTCCCCTTAACCCACTAGGTAGCAAGGGGTAGAGATAAATAATTCCACACAGGACATCACACACAGGACATCACACACATCTACAATAGATAACCACAAAACAAAAACATATATCTTTATTAAATTCAAACCACCATAGACATTTACAAACCAAACCATACGCCTTTATTTCAGTCAAATCTCTTTTACAATGTTTCCCCGCTGGGGTAACAAAGGTCCCACAAAATAACATAACACAAAATAACATTAAACAAAGCAACAAAGCAGAACTGTCTTCTACCTTGGTATCCCCCACCTAACGCCTATAGGTCCCTAAAAAGGAAACAAAACAGTAGGAGGGGTGAGCAACCACAACTCAGTAGGGATCATGTCTCCCCAACCCATCCCATGCTCCTAGCATCTACAAGCGGACGTGCATAAGTGTGGTGTCATGGCAATTATATATAAACATGTTATATTCTACATTATTAAGTGTCAACACACACAGGCCACAAAACAAGTACAACCATTGCCAGAGCCACACAGGCTCCACAGTTCCACATAACACTTACAAGCACAACACAGTAATATGCGTTCACATGATATCACATAACACATGAAATTTACAGTCATCACACAAATCACAACTAACATATCCACATATTATGTTCACAACCAATACTCCCATGGAAACCCCAAAGTTTCCCCACGCGGCCCTACTGCAGAACTAATCCTAACGAACCCAACCATGAAACGAACAACGCTGATGCCCCAACGGCCCACGGGGTCCTCTGCCCTGAGAATGAACCTGAAATTCCCCGACCCCGGACTCAACATCATGTCCAAACAAAATATGCCATTGAAAGCCAACATCCATATAGGAGGTCACACATACATGGATATATATATATATATATATATATATATATATATATATATATAATAACAATCTACGATTCATCTACCACAAGGCCTAACCCTAGAATGGATACCAGAAGAGATAGAACCCCTACCTCAGGAAGATCCTCCTTGCTCTTGCTCCCACGCTAAATGTCAACCACCCACGTGAGACACCCCAGTAGCAACGATCAGGAACTCTCTCTCTTTCCCTCTGCGACGGCTGACAACAAAAACCCTAAACCTAAAACAAAGAGAGCTCCTCCTCCTTATATAGACACCTCACTGATCAAAACGATGTAGTTTTGATAAGTGAAACCCATCATCAAAAGGACATAGTTTTGATAAGTGAAACTCACTATCAAAACGACGTAGTTTTGATAAATGAAACCCACTATCAAAACGACGTAGTTTTAATAAATGAAACATGTATTAACCATTCCGCTTCCACACAGGACAAAATACCCACAATTCAAACATGGTCCTTTAGGAAACGATTATCAGAATGACAAAACGAAGAAGATGGTGCAAAAACATGGATGCACATGACAAAAACCATTGTCACGTGCAAGCTCCACTCGCCCTAGGATTTGGACACAAGCTTTAGAACTAAGTCTGGAAGGCTCCCATGCAAAAGTAGCACTGCACGTGACAAAAAGCCATTATCACGTGCGGCCTCTAAAAGCTCCCTCTTGAGCTCATCTCTTGCCTCATGCTTGCTCATTAATAAACAAGGTGTTCTAGCTAATGTGTGTGGGAATAAAACTCCCAAAAAAACCGACAATTGCCACCCAAAAGGCATAGCTGTGACTAACTCTTCATATCCCAAAATACGGGTCATTACACAAACTATTGATAAAGTGGCTCTCTAATTACACCAAAAAGTGATGGGTTTACATGCTATCAGTTACTTATATGTTTATCAATTTTAGTCATTTAATATTTTCTCTCAATGAAATTTTTTTACATGTACTAGAAATCATGTAGTCGATTTATTTATAGACCAAAATCATGGGTTACCTATATAAATTTTATTTTCTGACAAAACATTTCAAAAAAAATTACATATTTAATTTTTTTTAATTATATTTTTAAAGATAAAAATATAATATAAACCGTAAATAGATCAAAATAACTCTATATTTATTCTATAAAAAACTAAATAAAATAAAGCCATAAAACAATGGCCTAACTTTATTAACCAACCATGAACATAATTTATACTTCTCTAATTAATGGATATTTTGTATGTAATCTACACATATGTAATAATAGACTTTAAAAAGTATTAGAGAATTATGATAGTTTATCATTATATAAAGTCAAATATGCATCTATTGATATTTAAATTTTGTATCATTTGATGATGTCATATAAATCGCTAGAAACATGTGAAGTATATGACCAATCCAATAATGAAGGTTTCATAAGAGGATTAAAGGAGGTTATCATAAGACAAAAGATCTTCTTTATATATTCAAGGTCAATCTAATATAGAAATAATTTTAGAGGTTTTCCTTCCTTCACTTGGTCCATATACAAGTGAGGTAAGTGGGTCCCCCAATATTATACAATTTAATTTTAGCAAAAATATATCTATTTCTATTTTGGTGGGATTCACATTTCATGTCTTGTAATACTCAAATGTATTACATAGTATAATTTCTTAAATCTAGTTTCGTAAATTTATTTTCAACAGGAAATTAAGGTTTTATTTAACTATATCACCATTAAAACTATAATTTTACGTTGAAAACAAAATCTAATGGTTTAAATTTAAAAATTTATACCATACAATATATTCAAGTATTGCATAAAATATAAGTAATTCCAAGAGTTAACCCTCCTACTTGGCAAGTACTAAAAATTTTGAATGATATGGAAACACTATAGAATTATACTTTTTCAATGCTTGGTAGAGAAAGAAAATGGTAATGGGTATGGAAAACTGCTCTCGATGTCTGTACAATATTTTCCGCAGCTAAGTGCTGTGAAAAGGAGCAGAAGCAGTATAGTAATTACATTTTCCGATTTTGCCCACCAATAGCTTTCAACACGTATTTAATAAGGTTAAATTGGTATTTTCATAATATTATGATTTTTAAATTTTTTTATCTCCCGATAAAATTTAAAATTTTTACACCTATTTTCCATCCCAACCAAACAACCATTTTTTCCATCATTTTTCTTTCTACCTATTTTCTTAATACCATTTTCCACCTCAAATTCTTTCACCACTTTTCTACACATTACCAAGCAAAGGGTAAAAGAAAATTCTCCCTCAAAGGTGGAATTGTAGCGACCATGGATACCCATCGGGGTTGTAGGAAACGGCTAAACCCAAAAACGAGTAACAAGTGGGATTAGGGGTGCTACCCACCCTAGCGAGGGTGAGATCTTCCTATTACCGTACCTCGCCCAGACCTAGGTGGGTAATAAAATTTTAAAACCGTACCCTTGCCTATGTATAGGTGGGGTGGGGTACCTCGTCCTATGGCGGAGTTGGTGGAGAGAGGCTCATCCACCTGCTTCCTGCTACTAGCTTCTATTGATCTCTCTTAAGACAAGCTTGCCTTTTAAAGGCCCCATGAAGCAGTGTTAATAGGGGTGATTTGGGTACTATCGAGAGCGGAATCAAACTATTAGTGCCTCCCGCTCCTGCTTAGGTGGTAGATCAAATTTTAAAATTGTACCTTGTTCCATATGTAGGCAAGGCCGGATATTCCGTTCTTTAATGTGTTTACAAATGAGGTTTCATTTGCCTGCATCTTGCTATTACGTTTTATTGAATTTGTCTATATGAATAATTTTAGCTTAAATCAAATTTTTACATCATTTTTAATCAAAATATTATCAAAAATAATTTAATTTTACAATAATAAATACTATTTCAAAATATCAAAATCAAAAATAATAATTAAATAATAATATTTGAAATATTATAAAATTATAAATAAAAATTATTAAAATTAAGCGGGATGGGAGTTGGCCAGGACATTCCGCTATTTATTACTATTTTCTGTCCCTGCTTGGGCAAGGTGTCAAATTTGAAAATCACATACTGCTATTACTTGGGTGGGATACCTGCCCTGTATAGCGAGACCAGTGCAAATAATAGGTGAGGTAGCGAGTACGAATATCTATTGTCCGTAAGAGCAACTCCAACCACTCTCTATTATGTAGATGTAGAGAGTAAAATCTTAAAATTATGGTGCAACAGGCTCTTTACATTAGTCTTCACATGTAGATAATGCTACAATCACTCTTCATTTGTGAAGAGTTACTATTCATTATCTACATCTTATTTTATTATTTTTATTTGTCTTTCTCTCTCTCTCCTCTCTCATCTACCGTTCTCTCTGTCTCTCCCCTCTCCCATCCCGCCGCTCCATCGCCAGCCACCCCGCAAAACCCTAAAAGCTTCTCTCTCTCGATCCAATCACTGCTCTTGATCTTTGTCCTCTCGCATAGCTCAATCTCTCAACCCCAATCGACAATCGTTCATTTTTTCTTTGTTACAACTCCGGGGGGGGAGGGGGGGGAGGGAGGGGGGAACGGGGAACGGGTAGTGACGGCGTGGGGAGGGGGGCGGGGTAACGCGTAGCGGTAGCGTGGGGAGCGTAGTGGCATCGTGGGGAGGGGGGAGGGAACGCGTAGTGGCATCGTGGGGAGGGGGGAACGCACAGCGGTAGCATGTGGAGGAGGGGGAACATGCAGCGGTAGCATGGTGTCACGGACCGAGGCTTATCCTAGCATACTTAGGCTATTTTGGGGTGTTTCCCCCTTGTAAAGTGTTGTAACTTAGCTTATAGAGTAAGTTGTAGAGATTTTAAATTTCGATCATATATGATGTCTCCAAGTGTCACCGCCAGAAAAGTGTTAACATCTATATGTAGGGGAGTGATGTTGTAAAGCTTTCAAGAAATCAATACAATTTTTTGTTGCCTTCGTTCAATCGTTTTTCCACTAAATGCTTTACAACGGATCGATGGGTTCCGATCCAAATGCGACGAGTTATGATGACCTAGCGTTCCTTCGTACGAGTGGGAACTAGGTGCCGCATGGGTTAACTGTCGTAAAGGCTGACCCCGTGACAAGTGGTATCAGAGCACGGTTGGTGCTAAGTTTGGTGGAACAATCAAAAACTTCGAGACGGTGTAAAAATGACAAATGGATGATCTATTGTCATTAGTGGTGGCGACCACGAAGGCCGCAACAAGAAGCACCACACTAAGGAACGAAGGAGAGATAAGTCCGTTTCGAGGGAAAAATGTCCGCTGGAGAGTCGGGTAGCCAAATTGGAGTTGGCATTAGCCGAACAGATGGAGGTGGTCGAGGAGCACACTGAAAGCATCGAAAAGTTGGACTCAGAGGGTGAGGAAAGCTTTGGGAGGATGCAAGGGCTTCTCAACTCCGTCATGGATGACATGAACTCTCGGTTCGACAGCCTAAAGGACACTCTCATGTCCCAAATCCTGGCGATGCAGGAGGAAATCAAAGAGATCAAGGCGGATTGGTCTCTCTGCAAGATGGCGGTCACCCAAGGTGGCGTTGGCGGTCATTCTAGCTCCAAAATCGATGTGCTGAAACCTAAGACCTATGCCGGGTCAAGGAATGCGAGGGAGTTAGACAACTTCCTCTGGACCTTGGAGTAGTACTTCGATGCCTTGAACATTGTCGACGAGGCAAAGAAGGTGAAGACCGCTCCACTATACTTAGTCGATTCGGCTATGGTGTGGTGGAGGTGACGATATGCCAACAAGGAGTGCGGCCTATGCATTATCGATAATTGGGCAGATTTCAAGTGAGAGATTAAGGTCCAGTTCTATCCCCAGAACGCGGAAGATGAGTCCCGGGCGAAACTTCGGCACCTTACCCACAAAGGCACGGTGCGGGAATACGTCCGTGAATTTTCCAAGTTGATATTGGAGATCCCGGATATGTCCGCGAAGGATTCATTATTTTCCTTCATGGACGGATTGTAACAATGAACAAAGTTGGAGTTACAGCGGAGAAATGTGCAGGACCTGGCGTCGGCCATGGCGGTGGCCGAATCACTCATTGAATACAAGAAGCCAGAGAAAACTACTAGTTCTTCATCGACTTCCAAGGCGAACAGGTTCCACAAGAAGAAACGTGGGGGAGACAACCGGAGTGAAGGAAAAAGGAAACCCTTCCAACCGTCTAAGGACTTTTGCCTAAAACACTTTGCGAATGGTTCTAAGGACGGGGAGAAGCCAAGGATCTCCTGTTTCCTTTGTGAAGGCCCTCACAAGGCGTTCGAGTGCCCGAAGCGCTCCAAGCTCTCCGCGATGATCAACGAAGACGAAGAGAGGAATGTGAGGGATCCACGACTTGGTTCCTTGCAACTCCTCAATGCAATCAAGGCGAAGGTGGAGGTGCCACCATCCGGACGATAGAAGGGGCGCATGTACGTGCTCGCTAAGGCCAACAACCTTGAAACTAAGGCCTTGGTGGACACGGGTGCGACCAACAACTTCATCAAGGTCGAAGAAGCTCGTAGACTGGGGATAGTCTACAAGGAAGAGAAGGGCTGGCTGAAAGCGGTGAACTCCAGTGCTAGTCTAATTCATGGTGTGGCTCGAGGTGTCGAGCTAAGTATCGGTGAGTGGAGAGGCAAGGTGAATCTCTCCGTGGTGTCGAGGGACGACTATCCGATGGTGTTGGGGATGGAGTTCGTTGATCAAGTGCGGGCAATTCTAATTCCAAGCACTAACACAATGTGCATCATGGATGAGGGGAAAACGTGCATGGTGAAGGTAATGAGGGAAGAAGAACTCAAGGCAAACTCTCTTTCGGCGCTTCAACTGTCTAAAGGAGTTAGACAACAGGAGCCAACCTTCATTGTCATGGTGAAGGAAGAAGGCCCAAGTGTTGGGGAGGAGCCCCCAATCGAAGTGAAGACGGTCCTTGAAGAGTTTGGGGACGTTATGCCACCCGAACTCCCCAAACAACTTCCGCCGAAGCGGGAGGTGGACCACAAGATCGAACTAGAGGCCGGTGCAAGGCCTACTGCTGCGGTGCCCTATCGGATGGCACCACCGGAGTTGGAGGAACTTCGGAAACAACTAAAGGATTTGTTGGATGCCGGGTTCATTCGGCCATCCAAAGCGCCATTTGGAGCACCGGTGTTGTTCCAAAAGAAGCACGATGGGTCGATGCGGCTATGCATTGACTATAGGACGCTGAACAAGATTTGAATTCAAATGGAAATACTGCCACAATTAATATTGGCCCAGGCAGACTAGGATATGAGCATCTAGGGCTCAACCCTCATGACCGCCCAGGCCTTTGTTGAATTTTTGTAGAAGAGATTCAGGTTTTTGTGTTTTTACATTTTATTATTTTTTTGAAAATAATAAATGAAAAGAGAAATGCAAACTGTTTTTTTGTATTTTCGTTTTTTAAACTTTCAGAATTAATGAAAAAAGGAAAATAGAGAAGTTTTTGGGGTTTTATTTTTGAAAACAACACAGAGAAAGAACTTAAAAAAGAGAATAGTTTAATAAATAAACAAAGTAAAGAACCTGGAGGAAAGAAAATGATGCAGATGTGAGCCCCTTTTCCCTACGAGTAATGCTTTCCTGAAAACACAAAGGCTAGAAAAAGAAGCCTTTCCAATCTCAGCTCCTTCTCATGAGGAACAGTGATTTTGGGTGCTTTCCCCTTTGTAAATGAGTATATATCTCTTTGAAAATTTCCAGGGTACGCTCTCTCTCCCTCTCTGATTTTTATCTCTAAGAAAATCTAGTCAGAAAGCTCTCTCCTGGAATAACCTCTTCTGCTACTTGATAATTGATGCCCTCATTTTTTGCCTCTTGGGGCAGTCTATTTATAGGAATCCCCAGGGAGACAGCCCGTGCCTTGGCATTTATTGGATGCCTTACAGTCCCCATGAGTCAACTACATCGTTCCAATGAATTAATGACTTCGGAAATGGGATTCTCGGTTCCCAGCGATTTACAATAATTCACAGTTCCCGTGCTTTGAAAAAGGAGTCCCAATGCTTAAAAATAAAAAAATCATTTGAGATTATTTAATCCTCTGTTGTACCGGGACGCCTTGGTGGGTAAGGGATGAATGCATTTCCGGATGTATTGGAGCCGTTGGGAATTAATAGTTATGCAGTCCCCAGGGTCAACTGTGATGTCACGAGGAAAATGACATTTAATTATAGAGGTCTTCCGTCCCTATGCTCAAAAATGGAGTTCCGAGACATTTGAATATAATATTCGGAGACTCCTCAATTCCCACGCTTAAAAAGGGGGTTCTGAGACACTGCTGGCATTTAATGCACTTAAAAAGATTTTTCGGAGTCCCGATGCTTTGAAGTCACTGCCAGACCCGTAGAGGAGCTATTTTAGAGTTTTTCTAAATTATTGACCAGGTTTGACCTCCAGATTTGGCTTATTCCGGATCAGTGGCCTTATTCCGCATCAATAGGTCCTTATTCCGTATTAATGAGCTTATTCCGCATCAATAGGCTTAGCTAGGATTTGACCAAGTTTGACCTCCGGATCTGGGCTTATTCCGGATCAGTGGCCTTATTCCGCATTAGTAAGTCCTTATTCCGCATCAGTGGGCTTAGCTCGGATTTGACTAAGTTTGACCACCGAATCTGGGCTTAGTCCGCATCAGTAGGTCCTTATTCCGCATCAGTAAGTCCTTATTCCGCATCAGTGGGCTTAGCTCGGATTTGACCAAGTTTGACCACCGGATTTGGGCTTATTCCACATCAGTAGGTCCTTATTCCTCATCAGTAAGTCCTTATTCCGCATCAGTGGGCTTAACTCGGATTTGACCAGGTTTGACCTCCGGATCTGGGCTTATTCCGGATCAGTGGCCTTATTCCGCATTAGTAAGTCCTTATTCCCCATTAGTGGGCTTAGCTTGGATTTGACCAAGTTTGACCACCGGTTGTGGGCTTAGTTCGCATCAGTAAGTCCTTATTCCGCATCAGTTGACCAAGTTTGACCACCGGATTTGGGCTTAGTCCGCATCAGTAAGTCCTTATTCCGCATCAGTGGATTTAGCTCAGATTTGACCAAGTTTGACCACCGGATCTGGGCTTAGTCCGAATTTGACCAAGTTTGACCAACGGATTTGGGTTTCCCCAAAAATTTTCGTGTGTGGGCTTGGTCGCCACATGGCGCCTCTACTTGGGCTTCCTTAGGCTTCTCTTGTTATCACTTGCTGTGTAAGGAGAGTGCCTTTGTATATATACTAGGCGAAGGAGAAGCAAAATTGGCAATGTGGGACAAACATGCATATGAAGAACCAAAATTCGTGAAAAATTGGCAGATTTCTGGGGCAACTTCAAAAATTCATGACTTTCTCCACAGAGCTCGGATTAGATCCAAATTGGTCTTGTTTTTCTCGAAATTCTGTTATCTATCTTCTGAAAGTGGAATCACTCCAAAAGGATCAGCCATTTAGGATAAAAGTGGGAAATACCGCACAGAGGTACATGATAAAATGAGCATTCTGCCCGTCCGATTCAAAAATTCATAGATAATTACACAGAACTCGGATTACCCTAAAACCAGTTGGAGATAATAGATAAAGATGTTATCTAACTAATTCAATTGACTTTATTGAGATCAAATAAGTATTGAGAAAGTTATTGGCAAAATAGTGCGCTGCGCACTGCTGTCTCCCCCAAATTTGTACAAGGTTTGGTTGCCAACTTTGAAAAATCATAACTAATTGAATACAGCCCGGAATATTCTCAAACCAATTGGAAATGATAGATAAAGATGTTATCTAATCAATGAAATTGACTTTTTTGGATTACGACAAGTATCGGGGAAGTTATTAATAAAATAGCGGGCTGCCCACCGATTGTCCAATTCAACTTGGTACTTTTGTCATAGCCATTTCATTTCTCCTCGGAATCAAGTGTGGTCAAGTGCGTTATTCTCCGAATGTCATCCTCTATCACTTAGTGGTCCTTTGCCAAGTACGGTTGCGATCTAACCCGGTCAAAATGGGGTACAACAACTGCCCCTCTTTGTGCATTGTTTGTATACAAATAATGTAGAAAGATAACCAAATACCCATTTTGAATGGTTAGATCTCCTTGGAGTTTGGCATTGCTCTGAGATTGATGCTGCATTTTTGGTTACGAGGGTGGCTTCTTGGGCCGAATAGCTTCTTGGGCTATGATATGACATCTTGGGTTGATTTGCTTCTTGGGCTATAAGGGTGGCTTCTTGGGCCGAATAATAGCATCTCGGGCCATAAAGGTGGCTTCTTGGGCTATGAGGGTGGATTCTTGGGCCGAATAGCTTCTTGGGCTATAAGAGTGGCTTCTTGGGCCGAATAATAGCGTCTCGGGCTATAAAGGTGGCTTCTTGGGCCGAATAATAACATTTCGGGCCATAAAGGTGGCTTCTTGGGCCAAATAGCTTCTTGGGCTATGAGGGTGGCTTCTTGGGCCAATTAATAGCGTCTCAGGCTATAAAGGTGGCTTCTTGGGCCAAATAGCTTCTTGGGCTATGGATAGGTGACTCTATCATGGCTCCCTCTACGAGTTCACTCTAAGAGATCGCTCTACGAGATTACCACTCAAGAGTCATGCTTGGGCTTATGATCTAGGTCTGTTGAGTTTAGTTCTTTGATTTGAAAGGGAATTCTATTTGTCGAGGGTGAGTCCTCATCGGTCTTTGAAGCTTAACTGTTGGTAGATCATGAGATGAATCCTCATGCCATTCTGATATACGGATAATCCTGTGAGTAAGAAGAACAAACATGCTAGGATGTATGCTAATGAAGATGCATGAATGTATGTGACTTTATGATTAAGTTTGTAAATCCTTCTCCTCCATCGGGAAAGAGGCCAGTGGATGACTTGTGCTTTTTGTTCTCTCTTTGCTACAAGAGACCGGGGCTCCATGCTGATATCCCCATGCATGGAATGTTCAAGAAAACTCTGCTTGAGGATTTTTTTTTTTAAAAAGAATCATCATACACAACATGACTCATGCATTATCATAAGAGTTTAACAAGTCTTCCTTTTATAAAACAGAATGATAGGTTTTTAAGATATTGGTCTTCAAGGTTGATCAAGGTATGCTCAAGACTTGACCAATCCTTCTGTTCGCAGGCTTGAGATTTTATCAAACTGCTTTAGGTGACTTTGGATCCTGGTCCCTTTGTTTGGCTTTGTATTTTACCCTTAGTGCCCTTTAGGGTTTTCACTAAGTCCGCCTTTAATTCTTTTCTCTTTTCACAGAGCTTTGTATTTTACCCTTGGCGCCCTCTCGGGTTTTCACCAAGTCCGCTCTTACCTGCGACTTCCTCGTCTTTATACCAAAATGAAATTTTTGTTACCATTTATATGAAGGAGATGATGAGCGTGAGATTTAGACTTACTCGGGCAAGCTGGTTTTGATTTGGCAAAAATAGTGAATGACTATTTGAGGTTCTTTTGCAAGATGAGAAGGCCCCTTTTTTTTTTGGCTCTTTGGTGTTTTCTTTTTTGCTTTTACTCAGGGAAAGGCTCCCTCAACGGTAAATAAGGATAAAAGGTTCAAGAACATGGAGAATTCTTTCAATAAATAGCAATTTCAAATCCTCTTTGGTACAAGAACAGAAATTAAACATAAAATTTCTTTACAGCATCACTGTTTACAGGGTTCGGGAGTTCATCTCCGTCCATTTTGGTGAGGACTAGCGCACCACCCGAGAATGCTCTTTTTACAACATACTGCCCCTCATAGTTTGGAGTCCATTTGCCTCTGTGATCATGTTGTATTGGTAGTATCTTTTTCCGGACCAGGTCTCCTTCTCGAAATGTCCTTGGTCGCACCTTTTTGTTGAAGCTAGCCATCATTCTCTTTTGATAAAGCTGACCTCGGCAAACTACTGTGAATCGCTTCCTGTCAATCAGGTTCAAATGTTCAAAACGGTTCTTAACCCATTCGGCTTCATCTAGCTTGGTATCCATGAGCACCCTCAAAGATGGGATTTCTACCTCCACCGGTAAAACAGCCTCCATGCCATAAACTAAGGAAAATGGCGTTGCCCCAGTTGAAGTCCGGACTGTGGTTCTATAGGCATGTAGTGCATATGGGAGTTTCTCGCTCCAATCTTTGTACGTCTCAGTCATTTTCCGAATAATGTTCTTGATGTTCTTGTTTGCCGCTTCTACCGCTCCGTTCATTTGCGGACGGTATGGTGTTGAGTTGCGATGTTGGATTTTGAACTGTTCACACAAATTGTCCATCATCCGGCTATTTAGATTGGCAGCATTATCTGTCATAATATGCTCTGGGAGCCCATAGCGGCACACGATGTTGTTACGGACAAATTTAGTGATTACTGACTGAGTGACGTGGACGTAGGAGGCTGCTTCGACCCACTTAGTGAAATAGTCGATAGCTACAAGAATGAATCTATGTCCATTAGAGGCTTTTGGGAATATGGGCCCAATGACATCCATGCCCCATAATGCAAATGGCCACGGAGATGTAAGCACGTGTAGCTTAGATGGGGGTGCTTGAATGCGATCCCCATAAATCTGGCATTTAAGACATTTATGTACATGCTCGATGCAGTCCTTTTCCATAGTAACCCAATAGTAGCCCATCCTCATGATCTGCCTAGTTAGTGTATGCCCATTTGCGTGAGATCCGCAGTCGCCGTTGTGAACCTCATTGGTGACCCGAGCTGCTTCATCTTTGTCCAAGCACCGCAGTAAAACTTGGTTATGGTTGCATCTGTATAGGATTGGACTGTCGAGGAAGTAATTGATGCTTGCTCGTCGGATGTTTCTTTTTTCAGCTTCTGAGGCCCCTACCGGATATGAGTGCTGGGACAAGTACTGTTTGATATCTTGATACCAAGGCTTGTTGTCGGTGTCAACATTGGTTACCATGTTGTAAATGGGTTCTTTGTTCACATTGATGTCAAAGCATGGTATTTCGAAGCATGTGTCCAATCGAAGGAGGGAGACTAGAGTTGCTAAAGCATCGGGAATTCGATTGTGTTCTCTTGACATGTGTTCAAATGTGATTTCATCAAATAGGTTAGCCATTTCACAAATCATTTGTCGGTAAGGAATCAACTTATGATTTTGAGTTTCCCATTCCTTTCTAACTTGATAAATGATTAGAGCTGAATCCCCGAACACTTATAATTTTCTAATTCCTTTACTCAATGCCTCTTGGAGGCCCATTACGCAAGCTTCATATTCTGCTATGTTGTTTGTGCAAGAGAATGTCAACTTGGTGGCCATTGGAAAATGTATGCCGGATGGGGAAATTAGGACTGCCCCGATGCCATGACCAGATAAGCTTGATGCTCCATCAAACCATAGGGTCCATGTGTCTGACTCTTCATTTTCTTGGATGGTATTGATGAATTCGTCTGGAAAATCGGAGATTGCTGGCTCATACTCTTCCAAGGCTCGATCCGCTAGATAATCAGCTATGGCACTTCCTTTGATGGCCTTTTGAGGCACATAGACAATGTCATATTCTGCTAAGAGTAGCTGCCATTTAGCAATTCTTCCCGTCATGGATGGCTTTTCCAATAGGTATTTGAGCGGGTCATGTCTAGAGATGAGCCATGTGGTATGGTAGAGTGTATACTGCCTTAATCTTTGTGCTGTCCAAGTGAGGGCACAACAAGTCTTTTCCAGAGGAGTGTACTTTTCCTCACAAGGTGTAAACTTCTTGCTCAGATAGTAAATGATTTGCTCTTTCTTCCCTAAGGCATCATGTTGTCCCAGTACACAACCCATCGAGGTGTCTCGGACTGTTAAGTACAGAATCAGAGGTTGACCGGATACTGGGGGAACCAAAATTGGAGGGTTCATCAAATACTGCTTAATTGTATCAAAGGCCTCCTGACATTCTTTGTTCCACACTTCGGGACTATTCTTACGCAACACCTTGAAGACGGGTTCACAAGTCATAGTGAGTTGTGAAATGAACCGAGCGATGTAGTTGAGTCTTCCGAGGAATCCTCTAACTTCCTTAATAGTTTTGGCACAGGCATATCTTGGATGGCCCAGACTTTATCGGGATCAATCTCAATTCCCCGTTGACTGACGATGAATCCCAATAGCTTGCCTGATGTAGCCCCAAAGGTACATTTGGCTGGATTTAACTTCAATTGATATTTTCGTAGCCTGTCGAAGAGCTTACGCAACACTTCGACATGGTCCTTGTCTCCTTTTGATTTGGCGATCATATCATCGACATAGACCTCTACTTCTTTGTGCATCATGTCATGGAACAGTGTTACCATGGCTCTTTGATAAGTTGCCCCAGCATTTTTGAGTCCGAAAGGCATGACATTGTAGCAAAAGGTGCCCCATATAGTGATGAATGTAGTCTTTTCCTTGTGTTCAGGATCCATCTGAATTTGGTTATAGCCAGAGAACCCATCCATGAAGGAAAACATAGTATGTCTTGCAGTGTTGTCTACCAAAGTGTCAATGTGAGGTAGTAGAAAGTTATCTTTAGGACTAGCCCTATTGAGGTCGCGATAGTCTACACACATACAGACCTTCCCCCCTTTCTTTGGAACTGGCACGATATTGGCCACCCATTCTGGATAGTGGGCCACACTAAGGAACCCTGCATCCCATTGCTTTTTGACTTCTTCCTTGATCTTTAGTATCATCTCCGATCTCATCCTCCTCAGTTTTTGCTGGACAGGCTTACATTCAGGTCTCGAAGGGCAACTGGTGTTGCACTATATCTATATCTAATCCTGGCATATCTTTGTAGGACCAGGCGAACACATCAATGTAGGACTTGAGAAGATCAAGTAGCCGATCTTTGACATTATTGGGGATTAAAGACCCCAATCTCAATTCTTTTGGCTCAGCGGCTGTTCCGAAGTTTACGACTGTGACTGGGTCTTCACTAGGGATAGTGGGTTGGTCTTCTTTTTCTAGTAGGAGCTGGATGTCTTCTGGTAGCTCGGGATCTTCTACTGTTCCAGCTTCCTCTATCCTAGACACTGACTGTTCCCAGTTTGGATTATGGTCAAGTCTTAAGCAACTCGTTTCTTCTTTTATTACCATATCTTTGAATTTATCATACCTATTTGAAAAAGTCTGACTTACTCAACCATATATGATAATGCACATGCTATGAAATGCAAGAGGATGTTTTTTTAAAAAAGTTTCATTTTATTCAATCTTTCAAAAATAGGTTTACAACAAATTCGGAATTTGAAATTGAAAAACAACAAAGAGAAAACATTGAAAATGTCCCAGCAAGTTCCTTGAACCATTTACATGATAGGGAGGTCCAAGCTTTTCCAGTTGTGCAGTTGTTGTCCCGGGTCTCCTTGGCAAACCTGAACCAGTTCCACCTCTTCATTGTCATCCCCTGTAGCGGCCACTGTCTCTTCCCTCTAATTTATGAATCCCGCGCTCCTGAATGTTGCTCCGAGCGGTAGGAAAATCATCTTCTGTTTTTGGAAAGCTCTTTTCTCCAGCTTAGCCAGTCGGCTATCCCTTCTTCTTGAGGTCTCTAATTGCCTGTCAGCTTTAGTGGGCTTATAGCCTAGCCCAAATCTTCCAATTGTGCTTCGAATGGTAATAGGTTCTTTGATCCCTTGTCCTTACAAGCCCAATCCTTTTCCTGTTTTGTGGCCCAACTTCAGCATGACTGATGCTACCATCTTCGATGCCTTTGGTAACTGTGTCCCTCCATCCTGATCAGTTATAGGGTTTGGAAGGTAGGTTGCATTGACGACCTCGAATGAGTGGAAAGAACATTCTGGGATATCTTCACTACTTTCAATGTAGGGGACAGAGAGAGGTTTGGTGACAAGGATTTCTGTTTCTCCAGATACGCATATGAGTTTTCCGTCTACAATGAATTTAACCTTTTGATGAAGGGTTGAGGGTATTTCCCCTGCTGCATGAATCCATGGCCTTCCCAGCAGGCAGCTATAGTAAGGAGCGATATCCATGACTTGGAACTCCACAGTGAATGTACTTGGACCAATTTGTAGCGGTACATCTAGGGTTCCCACTACTTCTCGCTTTTCTCCATCGAAAGCCCTGACAATCATGTTGGTGGGGCGGATGTAAGACGGGTCCACTGGCAGTTGCTTTAGAATGGGAGCTGGCATAATGTTCAAAGAAGATCCGTTATCAATTAGCACACGCGAGATGATGTGGTCCTTGCACTTAACAGAAATATGCAAAGCCTTGATATGTCCAACACCTTCTCGAGGGAGCTCTTCTTCACTAAAGCTGAGAAAGTTACTCGCCACGATATTATTTGCAATCCCATCTAAGTTCTCCACAGAAATGGATGGAGGAACGTAAGCTTTGCTCAAGACCTTCATAAGGGTTTCCCGGTGTGGAGTAGAATCCATAAGCAAAGATAATAATGAGATGTGAGCCGGCTGCCGACTCAATTTATCAATGATGTTGTATTCACTCTATTTAATCAGCTTCAGAAACTCAGTTACCTCCTCCTCTGAGATAGAGGTATTTTTGTTAGCTGATATCGGTTTTGGAATGATATCTTGCTCTACGGCTTTGCCTTTATCAGCTTTGTTGATTTCTTGCGGTGTGTATGAACGACCACTTCTTGTTTTCTTCTCTTCTATAGGAACCCCTGCAATGACAGACTTGCAGTGATAGTTCCATGGGACTGTTTTATCATCCTTGTATGGGAAAGGCGACGGCTCCTGAATAGTAAGGGTTTTGACCTTTTGCATCAATGAGTCGGCCTTCGGCTTCTCCGTGTACTGGATAATTAGGGGTTTTGGTGCCCCAAGCTTGGGTGCCACTTGTGACCTATCAGTGGAGGCCATACAGACCTCACGATGTACCTCCAGCTTTGAAATCTCTAGTCTCTTGGAGTTTAGCAATTCTTGGACTGCTTCTTGAAATTCTTCACATTCCTCTAAGTCGTGTCCATAAGCTGTCTTGTGATAGAGGCATCGCTTCCTCCAGTTGTTGCCCCTATTAGCATCAGTCACATCCTTAGTCACTATGAATCCATTCTTGTGTAGGGTCATGAATAATTGATACTTGTCCGTCTTGATTATGGAATCCTGTCTAGGAGAATTTCCATATTCGGTTATTACATGGGCAACATTGCCTGAGTGTTCCGGAAGAGGGTTGGTACCCACATTGGGAGTGCCAGTCATTTTAGAGAAGTCCAACCACCCAGCATCTCTTAAATGTTGTATCTTCCTTTTTAGGGCAAAACAACCTTCTGTGTCATGTCCAATTCCACCTCTATGGTATGCGCAACTGGTATCAGCTTTTTACCAATCAGGATATGGAGGGCTTAACTTTTTTAGGGGCACTGGACTGACAAGTCCTGCTGCTAATAGTCTGGTGTACGCCTCCGTGTATGTGATAGGAATTGGATCGAATTTCTCCTTTCCTGTTTTTTGCTTCTGCCATGGCTGTTTTGATTGCTCAGACTGGGATTGATTGGTTGAGTAAAAGTTCCCGCCCTGAGGCTAATATTGTGGGTTCGGGGCTTGAGCAATGTAGGACACTGTCGAAGTTCCTCCATAACACCCAGGTGTAGTTGATTGTTGGGGTTGTTGTAACTCGGCGCTGTTATAGTCAGCCTTGGGTTGCCATACTGCCTGGGATTCTCCTTCATTCTTTCGATTGGAGGAAGAGGGCTTTCTAGAAGCTTCATACTTGCTTCCCCCGAGTTTTCCTTCCCTTATGCCACCTTCGATTCGTTCTCCTGAGGCGACCAAGTCTGCAAAGCTACTTGAAACATTCCCGATTAGTTTTTTTTGTAGTAAACCCCTTTCACGGTGCTGATGAAGAGGGTGGTAAGTTCTCTTTCGGTGAGTGGAGGCTGAACATCCATTGCTGCCTCTCTCCATCGTCGGGCATAAACTTTGAAGCTTTCATTACTTCCTTTTTCAAATGACTGCAGGGCCAGCCGATCTAATGCCAGTTCGGTGACATGCTTATATTGAGCTAAGAATGCCGTGGCGAGCTCACTCCATGTTCTGATACGGCTACCTTCAAGTTGGATATACCATCGCAGTGGACCACCGGTTAGACTCTCCTGGAAGCAATGCATTAAGAGTTTGCCATTGTCTGCATGGGCCGCCATCTTGCGGCAATACATGGTCACATGTGTTCTAGGACACTGAGTACCATTAAACTTTTCAAAATCAGGCATCTTGAATTTGGATAGAAGTACTATGCTTGGCACCAAACATAAATCATGTGGGTCGGTCCCTCCATATGTTTTTACCCCCTCCACAGCTTTCAGTCGGGCCTCAATAGATTTCCAATCAGATGGTTGAGCAAGGGATTCCATAGCTTCCATGATATTTGGGGTTGGCAACCCCATAGCAGGTGGTGTAGGTGGGACTTGATGTGATGCCCCCGGAACCATGTTTGCTGGAGCGTAGGCTTGTGAAGCATGTGGTGCATGTTCTTGCTCTTGATTAATAGCTCCTGTAGTTGGGCTAGCTTCTCTCTCGGTGGTCAGCTTGGCTAGCATGTCCATCATAGTTTTTAACTGAGCCTGCACTTGGAGCATGCTCCCCCCGATCTCTTCTTGAGCCTGCTCAAGACCAGTAAGTCTGTCCTCGGTATGCTCTGCCATTGCAGGAGATGTTAGACGACTAGAGGACCTTAAGTTGTATGAGTGCCCAATTCTGCTGAAGGCCTTCTAGCAAACCTGGTGAATCTGGAAAGTTTATTTTGTTCTCACTTTTTAAGTATGAGTGCATGATATGCATGAGATGCAAAAACACAAACTTTATTAAGTTGGAAACCAAGCTTCAAAGGGTACAAATAGTCAAACTGAATTTAAAACAAGTAAAATGACATGAAATCCCTAAAACTATATGTTCTAGGACAAGCTTTGATTATCTCCTAGCAGCGTCTTCTTCGGAGGTTCCTTAGCCTCTCATTCTCCTATTCAAGCCTGTTGATGACCATCCCCCTTGCCAATGATTGCTTCCTTGCATGACTCTTCTGCATCTTAGCTGCTTCCAACTGCTCCACCATTTTTTTGTATGGCTTCCCCTTGTTCTTGCACTGTTTGCTACAAAACGGCATTCTCTTGTAGCAAGGATAGAGTTGTATCTAGGACAACCGCAGGTTCTTCGTTGGAGGCCACCTCTTCAGCTGCAGTGTCCTCGCCTGTGTTGGGGAGAGGGAACAACTTCTCTTTCCATGCCTTGTATTCTGATAAGACAGGAGTAGCGTGTAGGTTGGCCTTGATTCGTCGAGGGGTGGCCTAAGCTCTGTGCATTTCAAAGATTGCCCGTTTTGCCCCAGGGGCTCTATATTCCTTATCGCAGGCTTCCATTCCATGTAAGACTGGGATGACCTGACGCCCTTCAAGTTGTCTTCCCACCTGTAATGGTGCGTATGCGGTGCTTCCCCAAGGGCCAATTAGTGGGACCCAATTATAGCTACCGCAACTATATAGTATGCTTGATCTATGCATCCAAGGGGCCCTCCAAATGATATCCTCATCTCCTAGTGTATGGAACTTGTGCATCCAACCTTCCTTGTCATTGGGTAGCCGCCACCCACTGTCTAGAATATCTAGCAAGGTCGTAGCAGGTAACACATACACTTCCTTGAAGCATGGAAAGCTGCATGGGAAGTGACTCTTCAACCATGTGCATAGGAGAGGAAGACAACCTCTGAATTGTCCTCGGCCTCTTACTCGGATGTAGGATAAGGACCTAATGGTTTCAGCTAAGATGGCAGGAATAGGGTCATTTCCCTTTATCAATTGCAGGACAAGTTCCAGGACTTCCCGTCAATGAAGTTTGGATTTCGAGGGAAAATGAGCAGACCATAGACAGCAGTAGTGAAAAGTATATGGGTCTCCTCTTGAGTTGAATGCTGCATCATCCTCTTGAAGAACTCCCATGGAACGACTTCATGCTTCCCATCATTTTGAATGATTGGAGGAACTTCTTTAGCTTGTATATCTAGGAGACAAGCTAAAGTACGCCGACATGATTTTCGAGGATCATAGTTGAAGATTGCCTTCTTTTGATCCACTTCTTGATCAAGAAGCCTTTTGTATTCTTCAATAGTTGGGACCAGATCCATGCCATTAAAACAGAAACACCTTCGCCTTGGATCCCAGAAGTTCACTGCTGCAATGATCATATTCTCATCTATTGGTAGTTGAGTTAGATGTAACAGATCCCCAAAGTGCTTGATGTATGCGGCTTGACTCCTTGAAGACCACTTCCTCCATATGCATGTGAGTTCAGGAGCATAATTCTTTGGGAGCTCAATGTGTATGTCTCGAACCTTCTGTGGCTCCTCTTGAGAAAAATTTCCCAAGTCCCTTTGGATTATCCTTGATGCGAGAGCGACCTCTTGAATGTCTTCTTTGTCCACCTTGTCGGCTAGAAGATGATCAAAGCTTGCCATGTTTCCTAAATGAATGTGTGCAATGCTATGATATGCAATGAATGAGAATGAGGGGTTAGTAGACAAAACATGGATAATATATACAAAGGGTTAGTACATGGACAATATACACAAGGTTCAAGCAAAGCAAGCACACAAATGTCATAGCAAGGCCCCAACACATGAAGGTCATGCCCCTGATGGGCTTCTAACTCTAAGCCTATCTTATTCATTGGTTCCCAAGCATTCCCTACTTAGCCTTGTACCACGAGGGCATTAACAAGAACTAAGAGGGAGCCCCCGTACCCCAAAAGGCATTAACGGAGGGGGTCCTTCTTGTACCTCTTGGGGCATTAACAAGAAAGGAACATTGCCTAAGTGAGACATTTCGGGTATTCCACGTAGACAAGCACAACCAAGTCCACGTGGGCAAATCTTTACTAGCCTCTTCTAATCCTATTGTGTTAGAGAAAACCCGGGTATAGGGTTGGAGAAAGAGAGAGAAGCATGTATGCACAGTTAAAACAATTATAGAATAAAAGAAAAAAAAACAGAGAAGAAAAAATAAACACGTAAGCAAACATTCCAATAAATCGAGACCATGGCTAGACTCTCACAATAGGTCCCCAGCAGAGTCACCAGCTGTCATCACCCGTTTTTGACCGGGCTCGTTGCTGGCTTTTGTGAAAAGGACTCCATGCTAGTTCATTCCATTGATCCTAGAGTCATCCCTGCACAAGGCTCGCACAAATCATTAAAGAAAAGAAAAACACAGAGTTGCCACCAAACAAATTAAAGGTGTGATTGGGCACCTAGAAAAAGAAAGGGTCTACGGTTCCAGAGAATTAGGTTCAGGAGTCGGTTACGTGTGGGGAAGAAAGAAAATCTTTTGCACCCCACAACGCCCACGATTGGTACCTAGTCTTGATCTATGAGTGTTTGCTTGCTTTATTATTTATTCTAAAAAAAGAGTTTTTGTATTTTTAATTTTAAGAAAAAAAAAATTTTAGGATCTAGGCCTTAAAACAACAAGAGAGATTTTAATAAAATAAAAGAGAGAAAATTCTAATTTTAGAAAAAGAATGTGAGATCTAGGCCCATGTGACAGTATTGCGTTTTTCAGGAAAACAAAAGTGAACTTTCTTTTTTCGAAAAGAAAATGAAAACGATTTGAATTCAAATGGAAATACTGCCACAATTAATATTGGCCCAGGCAGACTAGGATATGAGCATCTAGGGCTTAACCCTCATGACCGCCCAGGCCTTTGTTGAATTTTTCTAGAAGAGATTCAGGTTTTTGTGTTTTTACATTTTATTATTTTTTGAAAATAATAAATGAAAAGAGAAATGCAAGCTGTTTTTTTTTTGTATTTTCGTTTTTTAAACTTTCAGAATTAATGAAAAAAGGAAAATAGAGAAGTTTTTGGGGTTTTATTTTTGAAAACAACACAGAGAAAGAACTTAAAAAAGAGAACAGTTTAATAAATAAACAAAGTAAAGAACCTGGAGGAAAGAAAATGATGCAGATGTGAGCCCCTTTTCCCTACGAGTAATGCTTTCCTGAAAACATAAAGGTTTTATTCCGCATTAGTAAGTCCTTATTCCGCATCAGTGGGCTTAACTCGGATTTGACCAGGTTTGACCTCCGGATCTGGGCTTATTCCTGATCAGTGGCCTTATTCCGCATTAGTAAGTCCTTATTCCGCATCAGTGGGCTTAGCTCGGATCTGACCAAGTTTGACCACCGGATCTGGGCTTAGTTCGCTCAGTAAGTCCTTATTTTGCATCAGTTGACCAAGTTTGACCACCGGATTTGGGCTTAGTCCGCATCAGTAAGTCCTTATTCCGCATCAGTGGATTTAGCTCGGATTTGGCCAAGTTTGACTACCGGATCTGGGCTTAGTCCGGATTTGACCAAGTTTGACCGCCGGATTTGGGCTTAGTCCGGATTTGACCAAGTTTGACCACCGGATTGGGGTTTCTCCAAAAATTTCCGTGTGTGGGCTTGGTCACCACGTGGCGCCTCTACTTGGGCTTCCTTAGGCTTCTCTTGTTATCACTTGCTATGTAAGGAGAGTGCCTTTGTATATATACTGGGCGAAGGAGAAGCAAAATTGGCAATGTGGGACAAACATGTATATGAAGAACCAAAATTCGTGGAAAATTGGCAGATTTCTGGGGCAACTTCAAAAATTCATAACTTTCTCCACAGAGCTCGGATTAGATCCAAATTGGTCTTGTTTTGCTAGAAATTATTTTATCTATCTTCTGAAAGTGGAATCCCTCCAAAAGGATCAGCCATTTAGGACAAAAGTGGGAAATACCACACAGAGGTACATGATAAAATGAGCATTCTGCCCGTCCGATTCAAAAATTCATAGATAATTGCACAAAACTCGGATTACCCTAAAACCAGTTGGAGATGATAGATAAAGATGTTATATAACTAATGCAATTGACTTTATTTAGATCCAATAACTACTGAGAACGTTATTGGCAAAATAGTGCGCTGCGCACTGGCTGTCTCCCCCAAATTTGTACAAGGTTTGGTTGCCAACTTTGAAAAATCATAACTAATTGAATACAGCCCGGAATATTCTAAAACCAATTGGAAATGATAGATAAAGATGTTATCTAATCAATGCAATTGACTTTTTTGGATTACGACAAGTATCGGGGAAGTTATTAATAAAATAGCGGGCTGCCCACCGATTGTCCAATTCAACTTGGTACTTTTGTCATAGCCATTTCATTTCTCCTCGGAATCAAGTGTGGTCAAGTGCGTTATTCTCCGAATGTCATTCTCTATCACTTAGTGGTCCTTTGCCAAGTATGGTTGGATCTAACCCAGTCAAAATAGGGTACAATAGTCGTCTATAGCAAAACCTTAGAGGAACACAAGGCACACTTACGGTGGGTTTTCCAAATCTTAAGGGAGAACCAACTATTTGTGAAGAAGGAAAAATGATACTTTGCGAAGAAGGAGGTACCCTTCTTGGGTCACATCATTGGTGGCGGCAAACTAAAGATGGATAACAAGAAAGTGTTAGCCATCAAGGAATGGGAGACGCCCAAGAAAGTCCCAGAGATGCGTTCCTTCCTTGGCTTGGTTAACTACTATAGAAGATTCATCTGCGGCTATTCCTACATTGCCGCACCCTTGACGGAACTATTAAAGGAGAACAAAACTTGGGTGTGGGATGATGCTTGCCAAGAGGCATTTGAGAAGTTGAAGCAAGCTGTGACAAACAGACCGGTGATGGCACTACCGGACCATACAAAGCCTTATGAAGTTCACACGGATGCTTCAGACTTTGCCATCGGTGGAGTTCTAATGCAGGAGGGGCATCCTGTAGCATATGAAAGCCGAAAACTCAATGGCACCGAACAGAGGTACGCGATGCATGAAAAGGAGATGACGGCAGTTATACATTGCCTTCGGGTATGGAGGCATTACTTGCTAGGGTCCAAGTTCGTGGTGAAGACGGACAATATTGCTACGAGTTATTTCCTAACTCAAAGGAACTTAACTCCGAAGCAAGCACGGTGGCAAGGACTCCTAGCGAAATTTGACTTTGTGCTCGAGTACAAACCGGGAACAAATAATGTGGTGGCCGATGCACTAAGTCGGAAGGCGGAACTTGCAGCCATTAGCCGACCACAATTCCCCCTGGTGGACAAACTGAAGGAAGGAATGGAGCACGATCCATTAGCCAAGTCCTTGGTGGAATGCGTCAAAGCTGGGAAGATGCGGCGATTTTGGCTGAGGGATGACTTGCTCCATACTCGAGGGGAACGGGTGTACGTTCCTAAGTGGGGAAGTTTGAGGAGAGACATCCTCAAAGAATGTTATGACTCGCGGTGGGCTGGCCATCCCGGAGTCGATCGTACCTTGGCGTTGGTGGAAAGATGCTACTACTGGCCTCAACTTTACGAGGACGTCCAAGTGTACGTGAGGACTTGTCTTGTGTGCCAACAAGACAAGATAGAGAATCGGCAATCGACGGGACTATTAGAACCGTTGCCCACTCCGGAAAGACCTTGGGAAAGTGTTTCGATGGACTTCATTGTTTGTCTCCCAAGATCCGAAGGATGCGGTACGATCATTGTGGTGGTCGATCGATTCTCTAAGTATGGAGTTTTCATTCCAGCTCTGAAGGACTGCACGGCAGACGACACGGCCCGACTATTTTTCAAGTACGTGGTGAAGTACTGGGGCATTCCAAAGACAATCGTGAGTGATCAGGACTCACGATTCACTGGGCGGTTTTGGACCGAGCTGTTCCGAATAATGGGTTCGGACTTAAACTTTTCAACAAGTTTCTACCCACAAACAAATGGCCAAATAGAACGTGTCAATGGCTTACTGGAGTTGTATCTGAGGCACTACGTGAGTGCCAACCAAAGAGATTGGGCCAAGTTGCTGGACATAGCCAAATTCTCATATAACTTGCAGAAGAGCGAGTCCACGAATGAGAGCCTGTTCGAACTCGCAACTGGGTAACAACCATTGACGCCCACTTCCATCACTCGGGGGTACACTGGAAAGAGCCCCGTGGCATTCAAGTTTGCAAAAGGATGATATGAATAGACGGATCTGGCCAGGGCATACTTGCACAAAGCGGCGAAGAAGATGAAGAAGTGGGCGGATCAACAAAGGAGGGCCTTGGAGTTTCAAGAAGGAGACATGGTGATACTCAAACTCCTTCCGCGCCAAATCAAAGCACTTAGACAATTGCATAAGGGTTTGGTGTGCCGTTATGAGGGGCCTTTCAAAGTACTTAAGAGAATTAGGAAGGTCTCATATAAACTGGACCTCCCGACTAGCTTATAAAGGCATCCAGTGTTCCACGTTAGTTTGCTCAAGCCTTACCATGAAGACTTAGAAGATATGAGCGGACAGCGGGCCGTGCGGACACCAACAACATCAACAGGCAAGACCTACGACAAAGAGATAGAGAAAATCCACTCTCATAGAGTCGTGCCAAGAAGGGGCATAGATCCAAGCCGGGTGGAGTATTACGTCCAATGGAAGAACAAGCCGGTTGAAGAGGCAAGCTGGGAGAAGGAAGAGGATCTGGGGCAATTCTCCAAAGAGATTGAAGAGTACCGGGAAGAGACCGAACGCTACATCCAGCAGTTCGATGGGTTCGAGGAAGCCGAAGACGCAACGAGGACACTGCGAAATCGGGTGGGGGAGAATGTCACGGACCGAGGCTTATCCTAGCATACTTAGGCTATTTTGGGGTGTTTCCCCCTTGTAAAGTGTTGTAACTTAGCTTATAGAGTAAGTTGTAAAGATTTTAGACTTTGATCATATATGATGTCTCCTGGTGTCACCGCCAGAAAAGTGTTAACATCTATATGTAGGGGAGTGATGTTGTAAAGCTTTCAAGCAATCAATACAATCGTTTATTGCCTTCGTTCAATCGTTTTTCCGCCAAACGCTTTCCTACACAAATGCTTTACAACGGATCGATGGGTTCTAATCCAAATGCGACGAGTTAGGCTAGCCTAGCGTTCCTTCGTATGGGTGAGAACTAGGTGCCGCACGGGTTAAGCTGCTATAAAGGCTGATCTCGTGACAGTGGGGAGGGGAGAACACGCGACAACAGCGTGGGGAGGGGGGGTGGGGGAACCCACAGCGGCAGCATAGGGAGGGGTGAATGCGGCTATATTTTATTAATATTTTAATAAAAAATAAGTAAAATAAAAAATAAAATTAGAATTAAATGTATAAAATAATTTTTTATATTTATAAAAATATAAAATATACAAATATTAGTGTTGAAATTAGGATAGGTTCGTATTTGGCAGTATTTCCGTGAACACCATCGCCAGTCAAATCAGCGTTAACATGTTTTTCGTGGCATATTAATGGCGTCGGGATTACTACCATGGTCCCATCACGCCTAATCAATATTGACATGTTTTGTCATGGCTTGGGTAGTATTACCAAGATCCCACCGCACCAAATCAACGTTCAACATGTTTTCCGTGGGATATTAATGGCGTTGTCGTATTCCCATGATCCGGTCACACCAGTGAATGTGTTTTATTTAATACACAAAATCTAACTATAAAGAAATGTGACCTTCACCAGTTTTGTAAAGCGAAGTAAAAAGGATTTTTTTTTTTTTTTTACAAACTCAAAGGAATGTAATATTATTTTTAAATATATAATTATTTTTAAAAATATTTATAAGTAATCAAAATTATTTATAAAATATTTTAAAAAATAAATATAGCATACCAAACATAGCCTTGCCTCCTGGATTTAAGTACACCACTTTTAACACTACGAGCTAAACTAAAGAGCTTCATGATCCATGCAGTGACACTGAGGATGCTCCTGTTGTGGTTGACTTAGGGTGGCCATAATGGAGAGTGTGATGTATGGAGGGAACAAAATAACGTGCTCTTATTGGCTTACATTGAAGAGGGTTGTGATGCTACTAAACATACGATGTGACTAGGGGCGGCGTTATGTAATCGTCAGGGTATGCAGTTGCACACCCTGAAATTATGTAAGAAAAAATTTATATATATATACACACACACACACATTAACGATGACAACTATATCCTGTCATCGACCGAAAAAAATACTAACTAAATACATATACATTAACGCTGATTCATCCATCCAATGATGGGCCTTACCCTAGCATAGAGTAGTAGTGCCGCTCTTCCTCCCACCAGGCGCCAATGACGACGCCTCTGTTGTCACGCACCGCAAGCAGCAAGGAATTAGAGAAATTAAAGAACACATGTAAACCGACCCATCATCACACGAGCAGGAGCATTAAACCAGAAAACAACTTGAAAGAGGATGGTGAGGCAGGCTGGCTAGTGGTGTCGTACATGTCTTGCTAAAAGCTCTAGTGACGCTGCCGGCAAAGAAGCTCATAAGCCGTGTCCGTCGAAGCCTCGTGATGATGCCGAGGGTGAGATGGAGGCGTAGGATTATTTTTTCCTATGTGTTGTTTTTTTGTTTTGATTTTCTTTTTCATTACTTTAAGCTTTAGACTGAAAATTGATGCTTTTTATACGTTCTCATGGTTATGGAAAACGTGTGACTATCTTTTTCATTCCTTTTTTCTTTTTTTCTTCTTTTGAGAAAATAGTAACATTCATTATTCATTATTCTTTTGAAAAAATAGTATATATAAGAGGATTGCTATTTTTTCATATCTAAATGTCTTTAATTACTTATTATATTAGTTATTTTATGAAATTGTGATTTTTTAAAATGTTTTATAGATTTTATGATTTTGATCAATTTAATTACTTTGTACCCAACCTTTTAATGTATTGTCAAATAATATGTTAATATAATATTTATATGCAAGGTGTCTAGTAAGAGCAAGTCATATGTGGAGGAGCTTGAAAAAAGATTGAACAGGTAGAGATAATGAGAAAAAAATGTGAACTCGACAAAAAAAGTGAGATTGATTGGAGAGAAAATCAGAAATCTATGACTGAAATGCCCATGGCAAAATGCTGGAATAAGATATATAGATAGTAGACCGTATGAAGGGTATTTTTTTATCTCGTTCAAGCAACCGAAACCAACCACCCCCAACTCCCACCGCTAGCCAACGCCTGCACGCGTCATCTGACTCATCGCCCACCTGCGTCGCCACCTTTCCGCTGCGTCAAAAATTTTGAACATCCTAATATCTTTTTTTCTAGAGCCACCCCTGGATGTGACCTTGAATACTTGCCTACATGTTACATAAATTACATGAAGATGGAAGACGGAAGACAGATGGAAGATTTTTCATCATTGTATTATTTTTGGAATCAACAGTAAAATTAATCAAAACTATGTAATTTTGATATTTTTTATATTAAAATTACACTACTTTTGGTATAAGAAAATATACGAAGAACATGTTTTGTTGAGTTATTTTTATGTTTTTTTAAAAAGTAATAGTTATTTTTTAAAAAGAAGTTTAAAATAGAAAATAATAAAATATTTTTTAAATTTAGAGAATCACTAAAATAAAAACATTCTTTGATTATTTTTAATTTTTTTTACTCAAAAATAATTATTATATTTTGAAAACGAAAACAAAATTTCTCAATCAAACATACTCCAAAACTATGTAGTTTTGATTTAATGTATTGTACAATTACCGTAGAAGATTCGAACTCGTATTTTTGGTTATCTAAGAAATAACCATACATTAATATGTTCTTATTTTTATAAGATTTGGCTAGGAGAAGTTGTTTTAATATTTTAAAATTATAATTATCTACAAGAATTCATATTTGACCTTTTGTAGTATTTGTATATCAAGTACACATCAAATACTGTAATAAAGTTTATCAACCACAATGTGAGATTGTGTTCTTTTAATTTATACTGTTGAATAAGCTTGAAAAGGTTACAATATATACTGTTGAGCTACTCCTTTCCTAGAAAAGCTTAAAATGATTTTGTTAATCATTTACAAAATATACTTATGTGTTAATTGTGTGAGCTCGTTAATTACATCTTCGTTTTGCTTCTACTCCAAACAAATGGCACTCTAATTTTAATTACATCTTCATGCAAGATACGACTTTAATTGCTCAAAGGTTAGGCTATGGATCTTTAAGAAAAAGTGAAAATATAGATTAAAAAAACTTAGAGTTCTCTATTATCTACAAATAGAGTTAAACACAAAATTAATGCTCCAACAGCTCTTTACATGACTCAATACATCTAAAGAAATATTATAGTGACTCTCCTCATTTGAAAAGTCATTGTTCATTCTTCACATATTATTTTATTATTTTTTTAAAAGTTTTTTTCTTCTCTCTCATCTCTCTATCTCCGCCACAGGAGTGCTGCCTTTGAGTGCTAAAGCCGTAGTCACGACCGTCGCTTTTGTCGTTGCTGTCGGCGACGAATCGGCTATCCAGAACACGGAGGTGAAGAGGACTTGAAAGTAGTGAAGAAGGTCGTGAAGAAGAAGGTCATCAAGAAGGTGCCAAAGAGTACACTTGAAGCTTTAGCTACACAATCCAAGAGGGAAGGTGACACCAACAGGAGGCTAGGGAATGATGGGGAAGCAATTGACGACCCAGATCTGGATGAAGTGAGGGGTGGTGATCCATAGGGCATGGGATTGGTTTGCGAAAGAGAAGAGCCAATAAAAAAATATTATTTTAATAAAAATACATATAAAATATAGAAGAATTTTGGAATTAAACTTGAAAAATGACTCTTTATGTCTGAAACTTTCTTTACATGTAAATATAAAATACATACCAGTCTTGGAGATGTAAGGAGAGAAGTAGAGATAATCTCTTGGATGGTTTAGGTAATCAACGCTCACTTTATTTATAAGCAAGCCTTTTGTTCTAGATTGCTTTTAAACACTTTTAAGTTACTTTATATGAGGTAAATTATATATAAGGTTATTCAAATTTGGACTTTGCTATATATTACCGTCATATAACGATTACACGAAGTTGCAATCATGCGATGGCACATTGATTGAACCATTAATTTTAAGTAGTTCAATCAATGTACACCATATCAATATGGTTGCATCAAAAATTTATATATAAGGTTATATAACTTTCAATTTTTACTCACAAGTGTTCTTTATTTTAGATTTTGGTAATAAAAAAATATTGTTACCTATTATTGTTTTGGTTTCTCATTTTAGTTAGTTTTTTTTATTCTGATTTTTTATTTTTAATTTCTTTATTCTAGTTTTATTGGTATCAATAAATACTAACTTTTACATTAATAGTATCCCATCAATTTTCCTATCATTGGATTAAAGCTAGGTTTCTACATACCATAATCGTAACCTTTGTCCAGGCCCGACCCAAGGGGGAGGCCCAATAGGCGGCTGCCTAGGGCACCCAGCCCATGGGTCCAGTTAAGGGGCACATATTTGTTCCCCCTGGGGCACCCGCCGCTACCCGTAACCCGCCGACGCATGCTACACACATCCATCATGATCCTCTCTACTCTCCCGCATCCTAGCAATCGAACGATGCAGACACGCAATCCAGCTGGCCGCCGGCACCGCACAGCCCTACACGGCCGTACTTGACTCCCTTTCACCATTCGACGACCATGGTGATGCCAGACGCCCTTACCGGCTCACCCTTTCATGATCGAACTCGTTTTTTCTTCTTATTGAGGAAAAGGATATCAGCATCCGGGATCGCCACAAGAGGTACTTCTCTTGTCCCTTTTTGTTTGCAAGTTTTGCTGCTGGAACAAATATGTTTGTTGTTTGTTCCTTCTCATATTGTTTTCAATCTTTCCATTTCATGGGTTTATTTGATGTGGGCTTTTTTTCTTATGAAATCAAACTGTTCTTGTTCTGTTTGTTCCTCTTTGTTTCTCTGCTTTTTCTGGGAAACTGAGATTTGCAAAATCCCAAGACTTGTTACAATCATATTTTTTTATGTGGAGAATAAAAGGAGGGGATCTTCAAGATTTTCCTACCTTTAGTTTGGTATGGTTTGCGAGTAATCAGGGAAAAAAATTGCAAGATTTTCTTTTCTTAGTTCACCAAAATCTACCCAATCCCATGATGTTTTTCCTATCGCTGCTGAGAATGTACCGAAAGCATGTTTCCTCTTAAAAGGAGTAATATCCTTTCTGTTAGGAAAAATGAATCGAAGAAATTTTTTGGTGGTAGGACCTTAAAACGTTGGATTAATTTTGTCTGTTGATAATGAGAGGAAAGGGAATTGAGGGGCAATGGCTTTCCTAGCTATTACTACCTAAATGAAGGATCTGAGGCTCGACTTCCTTTTCCCATCTCCTCAAGGCTTCTAATCTCCCCCTGGGTTAGGCTAAAATTGATTCAAAATGAATAATCAAACAATAAGGAGAAAATTAATAATTTTAAAATTGATTTAAAATTATAGTACTCGTTTGAATCCTTTATCCCCAACAGCTAGGAAAAGTTTCACGATTGCTAACTTAATTCTTGTTGTAACTTTGTTGTTATATTTGCGGTTCACATGATATATTTTAGTCTATAGGCCAATTTGTTGATGGGCTGAAATTCACCGGAGGTTCTTACAGTTTGCTGCCAAAGGATTATGTCAAGGAAGTGACGGCCATGGCACATGAGCACAATGTATATGTCAGCACTGGTGACTGGGTTGAGCACTTGCTTCGCCAACGTCCTTCTGCATTTGAACAATATATAAAGGTGTGACAGAATTCCCTTTCTGTTGTTTGTTTCCATAGTCATTTCTTGGAGCTTCCATTCTGTAATTTTTACTTTGGGATCTTTTAGGAATGCAAGTCCTTGGGGTTTGACACAATTGAGTTGAACGTGGGATCGCTTGAGATTCCTCAAGAAATTGTTTTGAGATTGGTGCGCTTGATTAAGAGTGGAGGGATGAAGGTGAAGCCTCAATTTGCTGTGAAGTTCAACAAGTCTGACATTCCTTATGGTGGTGATAGAGCATTTGGTGCTTATGTAGTACCAGTGTCCCGATCCTTTGGTATGCAATTGATGGACACGCACATAACTTATGAAAGCGCACATATATTTTGAATTTTGACCCAAATTGTTTAATTCCTTGATATTTTAACTTTACTTCCATTGATATGCTAAGGAAAATTGTTCTTGGGATGATGCTTGATTGGTGGTTTTATGAATTTTCTGCAAGCGTGGAGAAAATACAATATAACAAAATTAGGCAATATCATATTCACATGTTATTGTCATGCAATCTTTCTTTTGCATGAAATGACGGTTGCATGAGACTCTAGCCTCCTTCTACATGAGTCATGTACTGCTCGAATTGTGCATAACTCTATCTATGTTTAAAATTTTGCAAAAAAAAAAAAAGGTTAATAAGGGCAATTTTTTTTCAACTCCTGCCTAGGGCACCCAATTCCTCGGGGCCGGCCCTGCCTTTGTCTCCAGCTAGCAACTACTTCTTGACTGATTTACTAATGAACTTTTGTTCTCCCACCACTATGACTTCCAAATCCTTGGTCACCAATCTCATTGATCAAATTGTAGACTTCCCCACCCTTGCAGCTTCCTCCACCACTACACCTTGTCCAATTCTATCTACCACATGCACCTTTAACCCTTAAATATCCAATTGATTGTGATCAATTTTACAACTCAAATGCCTCTAAAATTAACTGCCACAAATTATTTTGCATGCCATGCATGATCGGTAATTCGCAAGTATACGAATTGTGACAAGTAATAAAATGGATTTTAAGTCCGGTTATTGAACCCAAGGGAAGGATGAAGAATTTAGAAATTTTAAACTAGCTTAGAAGGTGATTTTGGTTGGAATGATGTAACATAGAACAAAATTTAAATAAATTTCTTTAGGAAATGTGAGAGGTGGAAAATACTTTTTAGAGTAGTGAGAAATTCAATTTATGAAAGAGATTTGAGTTAAGATTTTGATTGATGTATTTTTCAAAAAATTATGCCTCAGTTCAATCTAATTTTTTCCTTGTATTCATGTTTAATTCCCAACCTCTAATGTATGAATTAGCCCTTTTTAAGTGTTATAATTCTGTGTATACCCTAGCATGGGGGACAAGTGACTCTAAGTTTTGAGTTGTTTAGTCTAGAGCTAGCACCACACCCACTCTTAACTTGGTATCCTAGATTTTACATTGGCTTTCATAAATTATGTAATACCTAGTTTGATTATCTTATTTTTTCCAGTAATTATGTTTTATTTTTCAATCCTTCACATAAATACCTATGATGATAAATTAAAGTGGCCAAGTCCATTTTATGTTTTAAACTCAAGATATTCAATAAACACTCAAAAGGTGGAAAAGATTAAACTAAAACATTACAATTTTAATTCATTACATCAATCTCCATCCTAAACCCAATCAAGGGTTTTTAAGTTGCCATAGTTTGTTTGAAGACAAAATAATTACAATACATGGATTTAAAAAGAATACAAAAAGAAAAGCTTGCTTATTTTGACCAAGCATTTCCAAGGTTGATCTTCTTTTTCAAGTGGAATGCCTTCAAGCTCAAGTTGATACCCAAACTTTTTTCAAATCTTCCTTTTTCTACTCTAAATTATGGTGGAATGGTAAATGTAAGATGGTAGAACACTGGATAATCCCTATGAATGATTTAATGGCCCTTTTATAGCCTCCCAAGCTTGGATTTGAATTTTAAATTTGAATTTTTCTATTATTCCTCTAACTAAATGACACCATTTAATATCTTGTAAACCCTCCTTTGAAATCGAATTTGAAAAAGGATTTAATCTCTATCATTATCACTTATTTGAATTGGAAGAGGCTCTTGTCCTAATGCAAAGTACTCCATTTGAATTTGAATTTCATCCTTAAAATTAATGTTTTATGAACCAAATGTTTTGTAGGGAGAATTAACCAAAAAAAGGACAAAAAGGAAGTGTATTTACAAAATGAGGAATGCGAAATCATAATCACTTGTCTGTAAAAAGGGGAAAATATTTAGCCTAATTCTAAAACTAATAATATGAAATGATGAAAATATGAAAAAGAGTAATTAATCTCTAAACTATTTTCTATCTACCTTATTTTCTCCATTTGTGAGCAATTTAACCTTTTTTCAACTTTATCATCCTCAAGTGCAGATTCAATGTTGATATCTACTTTATCAACACTATTGATTTTTGGTATTTTGATACCTCAATGACATTTGTTTTAAAAATCGACCCTTAGATTGAATATTTATATATTTTTGATTATGCCTATAAAAGTTCTCAGTGATCTAACTGTTGATTTCTATGCAGATTTTTTTTAGAAAAAACTAAAAGATAAATAAATAAATAACATGTTGTCCCATAAGTTCTTAGATGTTTAGAATGATTTTTATATTAATAGAAATCATGGAATTGAGGGTTAAGGTTTTTTTGTTAAAGTCGTATGAAAATATGAAAATTTATTCGAACTAGAGTTGTTTGTTGATATATATGTGTCATTTTAATGGCTATGAGAATGGAACACAGTGAATATGTGATTTTTGTGGTCAAACTTGGATCAATGGGATGAATTTAGGCAAGATGGGGAGGTTTTTTTGGAGGAGTCGTTGTGTGGGTGCGGCCTACGTCTTGAGACCTAGCAATGTACAACCGTAGCTGTTGTGGTTTGGTCCAACCATCATGGCTAGTTCTTGGTTAAAAAAAGAAGAATAAGAAGATGTGTTGTGGTGGGAGCGGCTGGGTACCGCAGTCGCAAGGTGGCAGGTGTGGTCGGGTGTCGCAGCTGATCCACATGGGCTAGGCTAATTTGGGTACTTTTTAATGATTTAATGCTTTTGAGACTGTTTTTAATGCTATTTTAACTATTTAAGGTTATTTGAACCTTTTTTTGGCATTCTTTGAGGTTGTAATAACTTAAAAATGAGTTTTAACCTCATTTTGTTGTTGGGTATTATGATTTCATTATGAGTTATTCTACCCTGTTACGATATTTGTTTTTTCCCATCATGGTGGCTATGGTTTTGATTGGTGGAGGATTGAGAGGGTAGGAGCTCAGAATAGGGTAGGAAAACTAAGCTCAGAATAGCTCACTCCAATCCTATTGGTTATAAGCATTTGTTATTGAGAATAGATTGTGAGGGTAGGGGCTCCAGATAGCCCACTCTAATTTCACATTGGTTGGTGGAAGGGAACGACACTGTTGTATGTAACCATCTTTTGATATTTGTTGATACTGGCTTTTATATTTGGTAGTTTATGGCATTACACTAGTACATACATGCACTTCATATATTTCTAGGTTTGGTGGACTAAAGGAGGGTGTAGATTTGCCAGTCACCTACTGGCATTTGCGCTCACCCTACTTGTTGATACTCTTTTTCAAGTGTTATGATATTTGTTTTTATATGGATTATTATTTCATCAACATGTATTTGTGGCAGTTATATTGTTTTAGATATACGATATTTGTATGAGACAATTGTATGATGTATGCCTTTATGATATATTATTTGTATTGCAATGAGAATGTACAATAATGCTTCAGGTATATGATTGTACCAGTAGGTTCACAATAATACCCATATTGTAATTCTTACATGTAGGGTGCGGGCATGAGGAGTTACACGATTTGAGGCTTTCTGGAATATGGAAATGTGATAGTTGTGGGGTCTAAAGGCCCAAAATGTCAGTGTGTACTTACATTAGTGGCGCTTTCATTCTTTATGCTCCATTTTTTGGAAAAGGAAGTCTTGACTACTTTCTTTAAACACACCCTTCACATACTTAATTTACTCAATCAATTTGTGGATCTCCTTTTGCCATTCTATTTGTCAAAAAAAGCTTCAGGCCATTGAAAATCAAATGACCAAAACAATAATGCTATCTCCATGACTTGTCCTTGATGAGTTATATTAGGCATTTCTCCATATTCGTCTTCAAATCCAAAGTGAATATATAGAATCTTATCATTGGTACAAATGCAATGAGTCTTACACTTGCATTTCTCAAAGAAAGGGGAATTGTTCTCCATATGTACTATCACACCCCAGATTTTCCTAACACCAAGAAATCGGTTAGTGATGTCCCATGCCTCGCACCTAGGAGGACAAGGGGTTAGTGAATGGTCACCTAATAGGACTCCCACAAGTGCGCTGCCCCAAACCTTCTACAAATTCATAAATGACATGCACAAACCATATAAGGAAACCACTAAAACAGTTTCACATGACAAATAGGGTCACCAGCCCCAAAACATGGTGTCTTAAATAAATACACCAATCTCAAATGAATACACAATTCTCACTCCCCAAACATCTTACATGAACTTAAACAAAATAACAAATCAAATACTCATGCCTCCACAGCGGTGCAATCTTATATTGCCTGATAGGTCTTGCGAAAAAAAACATTAAAGTTGAGCGAGCAAACCGTGGCTCAGTAGGGGTTATGCCTCCCTGGACCAACCCAAAATCTCTTCCACAATATGTTTAGTATGGGTACGTGTAGTGTAGTGTAATTAAAATAATATTAAATATCACATAAGGATTCACAGGTGGTCCACTCAACGAAACCCAGTACTCTGGTCCACTCTTGTACCATCCCCTTAGTGGGACCTCAATAATTCATGTCCATTCCAAGACTGTTCCCTCAGTGGAAACTCAAATTCTCATGTCCAATCCAGGACTATTCCCTCAATGGAACCTCACATGTCTCATGTCCAATCTAGGATTGTTCCCTAAACGGAACATCAAATGCTCACATCCAAGTGAAATATTAAACACACAAGCATTTCATGGCACATTAGTATATACAAATTTAAGGATCAGAATTCTCATGCACTCTCTTCAAAACACAGTATATGTCAATATGGTTCTCCACAGTATCTCCGTTTCATATGTATATATATCGTAACATAACACACACACACACACACACACACACACACACACACATATATATATATATATATACACACACACACACACACATTTGTATATCTCAATACCATACATCACAATATCATCTCTCCAAAACCGTAACATCAACAGAGTTCGAATTTTCAATATTATAACTTTTCACAACCATTGGAACAGATTCTAGAGGACAGAACCACCCACCTCAGACGAGAAAAAAATGGATTGAAAGGCTTGTGCTTCGTGCTCTTGATCCAAGGACTCCCTGCACCACACCCTCCCTATTTCTCTCTCTCTCTCTCTCTCTTAAGCATGCGACAGCGGCTAGGGTTCTTCCTTCTTCCCTTTTTTTCGAAAATACATAATATAAATATATATAACAAAGAAGACACATTACACAAGGTCGACACGGCCCAAAACATGAGTCAACCTCATGTCGACTGCCGCTACCATGGATCCCTGATGCTGCGGATCATTTTGGATTAGTGATGCTACAGATTATTCTGGACTACTGAGGCTTTCTTCGTGTTTAGGAGATCACTCGGATCCTTACTCCATGCTAAAGGATTGCTTGGATCCTTACTTCGTGCTAAGGGATCGCTCGGATCCTTGCTCCGTGCTAAAGGATCACTCAGAACCTTACTCCGTATCATTGATGGCCCAGATTTAACCTGATGCTTTGGATTTGACCACAATGCTCTGAATTTGACCACAGTACTCCGGATTTGGCCACGATGCTCCGAATTTGATCCTGATCCTCCGTTGCTCACTCCAAAATACTAGAAAATACACATAAAAACCAAAATTTTGGCATCATAAGGCACCTCTCAATCTCTAACTCTCAAGACCAGGACACGAGTCTTCACATCCTCCCCCCTTAAAAGCTTTTCACCCTTGAAAAGGCTACCTTGTGTCTCCCACAATTCAACCACAAGGACTAACACAAAACACATTACATTCCCCTTCACACGACCACCACATAATAACTCATGAAATAACACAAGTATACACAACACATACACCAGGTTAAAACACCACACCACACACTCCTCTACACCAACATGCCACAATACCAATACATGAGAACTCCTCCATACGCATTTACCACACACAAGACACCATCTCAAATACACTCAACCACACTTGCATAAAATACATAGTTAGAAGACATTATTTATTTCACATACTCTGCACAACTATACAACATAAAACACACATCAAAAATGCATAAAGAATACACAATGCATGTTGGTATAGCAAACACAAACGAACAACACACATGAAAACAGTGCAACTAATGCACATGAAAGGTAAAACATACTAGCCTCCTCCCTGCCCCCCTTTTAAGACTGTTCGACCTCGAACAACTCTGGAAACTGATTGCACATCATGGACTCTTACTCCCAAGTCTCCTCCTCAATGCCCCGATGTGTCCACAAGACACGAACTAAAGGAATGGTTTTCCCACGCAAAATCTTGTCCCGTCTATCTAGGACCCGAATAGGAGCCTCCATGATAGTAATATCATCCGCAATATCTAAATCTCCCCAAGCTATCATGTGCATTGGATCAGGATGGTATTTCCTTAACTGGGACACATGAAACACGTTATACACTCGACTCAAACGCGGAGAAAGCACTAATCGACATGCCACAAGACCAACTCACTCTTGGATCTCAAAAGGTCCAATGTACCATGGAGATAGCTTAGAACCTTTTCCAAACCGACGATGCCCTCTCCTCAGGGAAACTCGGATAAACACATGATCCCTCACAACAAACTCCAATGGTCTCCTCCTTCTATCCGCTTAAGATTTTTGTCTACTCTGAGCTATTAACAAATCCTGTTGAATCACTCGGACTTTCTCTGTGGCATCCTGCACTAACTGCGGCCCCAACAAAGTTATCTCACCGGCCTTAGCCCAACATAGGGGTGACCTACAAGGTCTACCATACAACGCCGTATACAGGGCCATCCCAATGGAGGCTTGATGACTGTTGTTGTAGGCAAACTCCACCAATGGAAGGTGGGTAGCCCACGAACCTCCAAAATCCATCACATAAGCTCTAAGCATGTCCTCTAAAGTCTGGATAGTCCTCTTTGATTGCCCATTAGTCTCAGGATGAAAGGTTATACTCAAACTCAACTTAGTGCCCAAAGCCTCCTGTAAACCCTTCCAAAACCGGGAAGTAAAACGGGCATCGCGGTCTAACACAATAGACATAGGCACACCATGAAATCTCACAATATTATTATTATAAAGTTGACTAAGGCTACTAATGCTCCCTTTCTCCTTGATTGCCAAGAAATGTGCTGACTTGGTCAAATGGTCCACAATGACCCAGATCATATTCTTTTCTCCCGAAATGGGTGAAAGTCCAGTCACAAAATCCATTGTGATATGGTCCCACATCCACTGCGCTACAGGAAATGGGTGCAACATCCCTACTGGTCACTGGTGCTCAGCCTTCACTTGCTAACAAGTAACGTATTGTGAGACAAACTTTGCCACATTCCTCTTCATTCCCAGCCACCAAAAATGCTGTCAAAGGGATTGATATATCTTGGTGCCACCTGGATGTACCGCTAACCTCGAAGCATGAAATGCCTTCACCACTTCCTCTTGAAGGGAAGAAATCACAAACAACCTCCCTCAAAACCTCAACTCACGCTTCTCTCCTAATGTCCACCCCTCCACGAGCTCTTTGGCCTCCACCCTAGCACAAAGCTTACCACACTCCTCATCACCCTGTTGTCCCTCTTGGACACAAGTATACATCTTAGGCCCAACCATAATAGGACTCAAAACAGCCCGATCATCACAAACAGATAACTACAATAAAGCCACTTGCTCCATCATCCTCCACTCTCGCAAGGCAACCTTAGTTTGACCTTTCCTACTCAAGGCATCAGCCACAAGGTTCCCCTTCCCAAGAGTATAAGTCAAGGTGAAATTAAACTGCTGAAGGTACTCCATCTATCTCATATGCTGCAGATTCAGATCCCTCTGAGCGAACACATACCAAAGACTCTTATGATCTAAATATACCATAAATATCTCTCCCAATAAGTAGTGCTACCAACTCTTCAAGGCAAAGATAACGGCTGCTAACTCTAAGTCATGAGTCAGGTAGTTCTACTTATGAGGATTCAACTGCCTCAAACCATAGGCTATAACCTGCCTCTCCTACATCAAGACATAGCCCAAACCCACTCCAGAGGCATCACAATACACCTCATATGGAACTCCCTCCCACAGCAAACTCATAACTGGTGCTGTGGTCAAATAAGTTTTCAATTTCTCAAAGGCTTGCTAACACACCTCAATCCACTCAAACTTCACTCCATTCCTCGTCAAAGCTGTCATAGGAGCTGCTATACGATAAAATCATTCCACACGATAATAGCCCGCCAGTCCCAAAAAGCTCTGAATCTTAAAAGCATTGGTTGGCCTCCCCCAAGCTGATACTGCCCCTACCTTGCTTGAATCTAACTCTAATCCCCTCTGTTGACACCACATGGCCAAGAAAGTGAACTTTCTGCATCCAGAAGCTACACTTTGAGAACTTGGCAAACAAACTATGCTCCCTCAAAACCTACAATACCACAGCCAAGTGCTCCTTATGTTCCTCTCGTGAACGTGAATAGACAAGAATGTCATCCACGAACACCACCACAATTGAATCAAGGTAAAGGGAAAAATAACTAATTCATCAAATGCATGAACACCACTGGTGCGTTAGTGAGCCCAAATGGCATCACCAACCACTCATAGTACCCATACCTACACCTAAAGGTTGTCTTTGGTACATCCTCTTTTCTCACTCTCAGATGATGATAGCCAGACCTCACATCCACTTTGGAGAACCACTGTGCTCCACTCAGTTGATCAAACAAATCATCTATAAGGGGAAAAGGATAGTTGTTCTTTACGGTTATCTGATTCAGCTTCCTATAATCGATGCACAATCGCAAGGAACCATATCTTTCTTCGTGAATAACAACGGAGCACCCCATGATGAGGTACTTAGCCTGATGAAACCCCTCTCTCCAAGCTCATCAAACTGCTTCTGAAGCTCCCTCAACTCCGCTGGTCCCATACGATAAGCCACTTGTAAGGTAAGTCCCACGCTTGGTAGTAAATCAATGTTAAACTCCACACTCCACTCTGGAGGTAACTCCACCAAATCCTCACGAAAGACGTCCTAAAACTGATCCACCACTACTGGCCATACTCTCTTACCCAAGCTTCCCTCATCACCAAACCCCAATGCAGCTAAACGACGGGTAACAACGCCCCACAGCTCTTGCGCTGGACCCGCTCTGCCTGCCTCAACACCCCATTCCCCACGCAAGGAGCCCACCTCTCCCGAGGGCATAAGAAACACCACTCTCCTCCTATGACAATCAATCCTCGCTTGAAAGGCTACTAACCAGTCCATCCCTAGGATGACATCAAAAGTTTCCATAAACATCACATGTAGGTTAAAAGCAAACACTACACCAACAATGGTCATCTCACACCCATAACACTTCCTCTTTAACCATGTGGTAACACCCATAGGTGATCCCACAAGGAGAGGTCTATCAATCTTAACCCGCTCTATCCCAAGGCTCTCTACTAAAGACTCAACAATCAAAAAACATGATGCACCAGTATCAAAAAGAACAGATATCATAGTACTTGAGATAAGAATCTTACCCTGAACAACTGATGTTGTTGCTACCTCCTCCTCTTATGGCGGCGCTAGCAACTCCTCCTATGGAGCTACAGATGTGAGGGCAAACACTTTGGCTTGACCTCCTCTAGCCTACGATGTCTGACCTCACATGCTCCTCTGCTTTCCACCAGACTGCCTCACTGTGTTTCCTTACAGTTGCCCCTCCTGCCTCCCTATAGGCCGGACCTGGTTCGACCCTGCCTGGCTAGCCTGCCCTGGACATGCTGGCCTCACTGGCGCCTCAAACTGAGCTTTGCTTTGTCACGCCCCGAATTTTCTAACACCGAGAAAATGGTTAGTGATGCCCCCATGCCTCGCACCCAGGAGGACAAGGGATTGGTGAATGGTCACCTAATTGGGCTCCCTCAAGGGTGCTACCCACAACCTGCTATAATCTCACACATGGCATGAACAATCCACACAAAAGTATACAATCCAATATACAACTGTATTACATATTAAAGTGGGTCAGCAGCCCAAAAACATAGTGTTTCAAATAGGTACATCAATGTCAAATAAACACCTTAAATCCATATAACATGCTTCCACTGTGGTGTAGTCCACCTAACGCCTACTAGGCCCCGCAGAGAAAGGCATCAAAGGTGGGTGAGCAACCATAGCTCAGTAGGGGTTATACCTCCCTGGACCAACCCACATCTCCTCTACGACATGCTCAGTGCAAATATGTACAGTGTAGTGTAAATAACGTGGCAATAAATCACACACAAATGGTTCTCAGGTGGTTCCCTCAATGGAATTTAATTACTCATGTCCATCCCATGGACCGTCCCCTCATTGGAACCTCAGCATCTCATGTCCAGTCCAGGACTGTCCCATCACTAGGGACCTTAATATCTCATGTCCATCCCATGGACACTCAGTATCTCGTGTCCATCCTATGGACTCTCAATATCTCATATATCCAAGCACAATAACAAAATGTACAAATAACTCACGGAACACCTCTGTTAAGAATAACAATTCACGCATGTACTCAATTTCACAACACACAACAACATAATTCAACAATATCTCATTCTCACTTTTCCCAACACAAACATATATATATATATATATATATATATATATATATATATATGCATATCTCAATCTTACACATCACAATACAATCTCTCCACAATAATCATATTAGACAGTTATAGCCATGAAACGGATTCTAGGAGATAGAACCATCTACCTCAAATCGGTTGCGTTAGGGTTTAGAAATCAAGAAAATCGGATGATCCTCTTTCCTCCTTGCTCCTCTCCAATGGCACCTCCCGCTCCCAAGCACGCACCCGCTACGATCGCGCAGATGATGATCTCTCTCTCTCTCTCTCTTTCCCCCTCTCTTTCTCTCTCTCTCTCTCTCTCTCTCTCTCTCTCTCTCTCTCTCTCTCTCTCTCTCTCTCTCTCTCTCTGTGACGGCGGCTACGGGAGAAGAACCCAAAAAATCGAAAAACAGAAAAACAAATCAAAAATATGCAGTCATAGAGGCGACGCCGACTAAAAACAGGTGGAATCGACCGACATCGACCACGTTTCTTGCGTCAACCAGACATCCATGTTGACCAAAACTCACATCGCACCAGGTCGATCTCAGGCTGGGTCAACCACGTCAAACTCACATCGACCCAGGTCGACCACCTTTTTGCATCGACCAACTCACATGGAAAAGCTCTCGGGAATTTGCTCTTGGTCGACCTCGATCACACATCGACCCTACATCGATCTTCTTCTTGTATCGACCAACGCACCCACGACGCACGTCGACCACGTCAACCACTCACTCATCCAGGTCGACCACGTCGACCCTAGCCACACCGACCAAAGCCACATCGACCAGGTCTTCATGTGAAATTCTAACTTAGCTTCCTCCAAAATAATTTGGCTTCCAGGGTGCTGCCCTAGAATCCCCGCAAGGGGCGCTGCCCCCTTGACCCTTGCTTGCTGACTGGGCAGCGAGACCCCCGCCGAGGCACTGCGCCCTCGAACTCCTGCTGGCCGTCGGGTCAAGGTGCTTGCACAAACACAAAAATGACTAACTCATCTAAGCCCGAACACGTGTCGATACAAAATATGGCACCTAACTCCCTCTAACTTCCAGGATTAGGACACGGGTCCTCACATCCTTCCCCCCTTAAAAGCTTTTCGCCCTCGAAAAGAATAATCCAGGTCTCTCACAAAATAGCCACCAAGGACTAACACAAAACACACAACATGCCACAATTCCAAAGCATGAGAACTCCTCATACTCCTCTACCACAATCCAAGACACCACCTCAAGCACACGCAAAAACACTTGCTTTAGGTACACATTAAAAGGCATTTAGTTTCATTTATTTTCACATACTTGGCATAACTATGCAAAACATAAAACACAGAAAAGAGACAAACAACACACATGGAAACAAAACAACCAATGCACACAAAAGGTAAAACATGCCAGCTTCCTCCCCTCCTTTAAGACTGTTCGCCCTCGAACAGCTCCGGAAACTGATCACGCATCATAGACTCTCACTCCCAAGTCTCCTCCTCAACGCCTCGATGTTCCCACAAGACACGAACTAAAGGAATGATCTTCCCACGAAGGATCTTCTCTCGTTTATCCAAAATCTGAATAGGAGTCTCCACGATAGTAATATCATCCGCGATATCCAAATCTCCCCAAGCTATCACATGTGTGGGCTCAGGATGATACTTCCTCAACTGGGACACATGAAACACGTCATGCACTCGACTCAAATGTGGAGGGAGCGTTAATCGATATGCCATGGGACCAACTCGCTCTAGGATCTCAAAAGGTCCAATGTACCATGGAGATTGTTGGACCCCATTTTGTCCAGGTTGGACATACTAACCCCAATTGATATGAATATACCTTTTTCCCATGCCATATACCTTGTTGCATAGGTCCTTAAGGATTCCCCGCAATTTGCACAAGATAGGTGCATTAACACGAATAGGGAAGCCCTAAAGTGATAACCTCTGTTGTAAGCCCCTAAAGTGTCCCAAGACCAATGCCAGGTGATAGAGGACAAAATTTGGAGACTAACGCACTTGACTGAGCTCGATTCTGATTTAAAATGAAGAAGTTATTGCCAAAACAATTTTTGTTGGAAAAAGTCAAATTTGCCAAAAAAAAAACCTTGACTCATAGCCTCAAAGCCTCAAAGCCTCGAAGCCCTGAAGCCTCGAATCCTCGAAGCCACGCAGCCTCGAAGCCTCGAAGAGTCGAAGCCTCGAAGACTCGAAGCTTCGAAGCCTGTAAGCCTTCGACCCTCCAACCTGCCGACACTTCGACCCATGGACCTTCGCCCCTTCGCCCCTTTGATTTTCGACCCTTGAACTTCGAGGAGCGACTCTTTGACCCTGCCGACACTTCGACCCGTTGACCATTGACCTTCGACCCTTAGCCCTTCGACCCATTGACCGTTAACCTTCGACCTGCCGACACTTTGACCCGTTGACAGTTGACCTTCGACCCGTTGACTATTGACCTTCGACCCACCGAAACATAGACCTGCCGACACTCTGATCCTTTGACTTCTGACCTTCGCTGTTTGGCCTCTCTCGCTAGCTCTCTCGCTAATTGCTCACAAGACACGTTTGTTATGAGCTGGCCATCTGACAAAGCCGTTTTTCAATGCCTGTCGGTCACATGTGCTAATAAAAACTTAAAAAAGGACAATCACGAGCTGCACACGTCGCTATTCCTTCTGACAAAAGGCAAAATCTGAAAATAAAAAATACTGCATCAATAATACAGCATTAAATGTTGTAATCAATGCAATACAGCCAAGGCCTTTAAAAGCAAGTCTTCTGTCCACGCGAAAGGGAGAGAAAAAAACGCCCAGATTATGCCCGAAGGATGGACCTAAGAACTCTCTGACGAAAAATTGCTTCCATTCTCTCTCAATTTCGCCCAACTCCAGCAATCAAAAAAAGAGAAGACAATCCGATTCCTTTTTCTTTCCTTTTCCCCCCACTTCTCTCCTCACTTTTCCAACCCTCATACATACACTCTCCCTATTTCAAACCCAGAAATTCTGAAATACCATTATCATTCCCCAGTTCTGTTTTCTTTTCTTTTTAGCAACAATACCAAAATCAAAAAAGGGGATAACAAAACGAAAAGAGACAGACACAGGTTTATATGCAGTTCTGGCCAGCAGCGTTCAACCTCCAGCCCAAGTCCAACCAACCAGTCTTTGGAGACTCGCCCTCCAGCTAACGTTGCCACTACCGGAGTCCCAATCCAAAGCCAAAGTCGGTTTCATTATTCTTATTAGTTTTGTTAACTTAATATATTTCTCAGCAGTTGTGTTGTGATTTTATTTTTTCCTTGCTGTTAATTTCGTTTCTTGTTTTCCTTATTTTGTTGTTCTTTTCTCCATTTTATTCAAGTTGTAATATGTAATAGCCAATAGTAAAAAAAAATAAAATAAACAAAGAGCAAAAAAAATGAGAGTCAAGAAAAAAAGAAAAAAAAGGAAAAGAAAAAAAAGAGTGGTTTCATTCTGTCTGTGGATGTCACAATCACACACTTCACATTTATGTTGTTTTAGTCATAGTCATAGTCAAAAAAACCAAAAAAAAGGGGCAAATATGAGTTTTTAAGATTTAACTTTACGTTCAATTCTTCAAAAAAAAAAAAAAAAAAAACAAAAAAAATGTTTTCCAATAGAAAAAAATAAAAAAATATTTTAAACCAAAAACCAAAAAAAAATAAAAAAAACATATTTTAATTTTTAGGGCTTCAATTTCCAAAATAAGATAAAAAAAACCAACACCAAAACTTTAGGATTTCATTTTCCACTTCAAACAAAAAAACAGAAACAAAACATTTAGAATCTCCTTTAGACACTTAGGGCAAATCAATTTTAACCACAACTTTAACAAACAACTTAGCCAAATAAAAAAAATTAGATTTTAGGAAAATGATAATGTCTTCACCCAGTCAAAAACAGTAAAAAAACAAATAGAAACCTCCTCCTCTTATAGGTACCGAAAGGGCGCTGTAGGGGTGCTAATCCTTCCCTACACGTAACCAACCCCCGAACCCTTATCTGGTAATGTAGACCACACACATTTTAGGTGACCAACTGCACCCCCAAAAACAGTTGGTGGCGACTCTGTCCAATCTCATCATTCGGTTGCGGCCCGGACGAAAACCATTGATGATAGAGATAGCTTGGAACCTTTCCCAAACCGGCGATGCCCTCTCCTCGGGGAAACTCGAAGAAACACATGATCTCCTACAACAAACTCTAATAGTCTCTTCCTCCTGTCAGCGTAAGATTTCTGCCTGCTCTGAGCTGTTAACAAACGCTGCCGAATCACGCGAACTTTCTCTGTAGCATCTTGCACTAACTGCGGCCCCAACAAAGCTATCTCACCGGCGTTGGTCCAACACAGGGGTGACCTGCAAGGTCTACCATACAACGCCTCATACGGAGCCATCCCAATGGAGGCTTGGTAACTGTTGTTGTAAGCAAACTCTACTAATGAAAGGTGGGTGGCCCACGAACCCCCAAAATCCATTACACAAGCTCTAAACATGTCCTCCAAAGTCTGGATAGTCCTCTCTGATTGCCCATCAGTCTCTGGATGAAAGGATGTACTCAAACTCAACTCAGTGCCCAAAGCCTCATGCAAACCCTTCCAAAATCGGGAAGTAAAACGTGCATCTCAATCTAATACAATAGATACAGGCACGCCATGCAATCTCACAATCTCATCAATATAATGACCCAAATCATATTTTTTCCTCTCGAAGTGGGTGGAAGTCCAATCACAAAATCCATCGTGATATGGTCCCACTTCCATTGTGCCACAGGCAATGGGTGCAATATCCCTGCGGTCGCTGGTGCTTAGCTTTCACTTGCTGACAAGTAAGGCAACGCGAGACAAACTCTGCCACACCCCTCTTCATCCCCGGCCACCAAAAATGCTGTCGAAGGGAATGGTACATCTTGGTGCCACCCGGATGCACTCCTAACCTCGAAACATGAAATGCCCTCATCACGTCCTCCCGAAGAGAAGAAATCACAAACAACCTCCCTCGAAACCTCAACTCCCGCTTCTCTCCAAATGTCCACTCCTCCGCGAGCTCTTTGGCCTCAATTCTAGCACAAAGCTTGTTATACTCCTCATCCCCCTGTTGTCCCTCCTGGACACGAAGATATAGCTCAGGCATAGCCACGATGGGACTCAAAACAACTCTATCAGCACAATCAGATAACTGCAATGAAGCCACCTGTTCCATCGTCCTCCACTCTCTCAAGGCAACCTTAGTTTGACCTTTCCTACTCAAAGCATCAGCCACTAGATTCCCCTTCCCAGGAGTATGAGTCAAGGTGAAATCAAACTGCTGAAGGTATTCCATCCATCTCCTCTGTCACAGATTCAGATCCCTCTGAGTAAACACATACTGAAGACTCTTATGATCAGAATACACCACAAACCTCTCTCGCAACAGGTAGTGTTGCCAACTCTTCAACGCAAAGATAATAGCTGCCAACACCAAGTCATGTGTTGGGTAGTTCTGCTCATGAGGCTTCAACTGCCTCGAACCATAGGCTATAACCTGCCTCTCCTGCATTAAGACACAGCTCAAACCCACACCAGAGGCATCACAATATACCTCCTATGGCAAACTTAAAACTAGTGCTGTGGTCAAACAAGTCTTCAATTTCTTGAAGGCCTGCTGATACGCCTCAGTCCACTCAAACTTTACTCCCTTCCTCGTCAAAGCTGTCATAGGGGCTGCTAGACGAGAAAATCCCTCCACAAAACGCCAGTAATAGCCTGCCAACCCCAAAAAGCTCCGGATCTCAAAAACATTGGTTGGTCTCCTCCAAGCAAATATTGCCTCCACCTTACCTGGATCCACTCTAATCCCCTCTGCTGACACCACATGGCCAAGAAAGTGAACTTCCTGCATCCAGAAGCAGCACTTTGAGAACTTGGCAAACAAACGATGCTCCCTCAAAACCTGTAACACCACAGCCAAGTGCTCCTCATGCTCCTCTTCGGAACGTGAATAAACAAGAATGTCATCCACAAACACCACCACAAATGAATCAAGGTAAGGGGCAAACACTTGATTCATTAAATGCATGAACACTGCTGGTGCATTAGTGAGCCCAAATGGCATCACCAACCACTCATAGTGCCCATACCTACACCTGAAGGTTGTCTTGGGTACATCCTCTTTCCTCACTCTCAACTGATGATAGCCAGACCTCAAATCCACCTTGGAGAATCACTGTGCTCCACTCAGTTGATCAAACAAGTCATCTATGTGGGGTAGAGGATACTTGTTCTTCACTGTCACCTAGTTTAGCTTCTGATAATCAATGCACAACCTCAAAGAGCCATCTGCTTTCTTCGCGAATAACACGGGAACACCCCATGGCAAGGTACTCGGCCTAATAAAACCCACTCCTCTAGCTCCACTAACTGCTTCTGGAGCTCCCCCAACTCCGCCGGTCCCATACGATAAGCTACCTGTGAGATGGGTCCCACTCCCGGTAGCAAATCTATGGTGAACTCCACACTCCGCTCTGGAGGTAACTCCACCAAATCCTCAGGAAAGACATCCTGGAAATGATCTACTATAGCTAGCCATACCCTGTTACCCGAACTCAGCTCCTCCCCAAACCCCAGTGCTACTAAACGGTGGGTGATAACACCCCATAGCTCTCGTGTTGGACTTGCTCTACTCGCCTCATCACCCCATTCCCCACGCAAGGAACCCACCTCTCCCGAGGGCGTAGTAAATACTACCCTCCTCCTATAACAATCAATCATCGCCTGAAAGGCTACTAACGTCAAAGGTATCCATGGACATCACATACAGGTTGAACGCAAGCACTACACTACTAATGGTTAGCTCACACCCGCGACACTTCCTATTTAACCATGTGGTAACACCCATAGGTGATCCCACAAGGAGAGGTCTATCAGTCTCAACATATTCTAACCCAAGTCTCTCTACTAAAGACTCAGTAATCAAAGAACACGATGCACCAGTATCAAAAAGAACATAAATTATAGTGCTCGAGATAAGAATCATACCCCGAACAACCGATGGTCCTGCTCCCTCCTCCTCTGGTAGCGGCGCTGGTAACTCCTCCTTTGGAGCTGCCGATGTGAGGGCAAATACTCTGGCTTGACCTTCTCTAGCCTCGGATGTCTGACCTCCCCTGGTTCCCACCAGACTGCCTCGCTGCACTGCCTTGCGGTTGCCCCTCCTGTCTTCCCACTGGTCGAGTTTGGCTTGGCCCTGCTTGGCTCACCTGCCCTGGACGTACTAGTCTAGCTGGTGTCCTGAACTGAGCTTCGCTCTTCCCACTCTGAGCTAGTCCACTGGATACTCGCCCTTCTCCCTTGTTAAAACACACTCTACTAATGTGGCCCACCTTACCACATTTAAAACAAGACATGTGGCTTTTAGGACAGTCTCTCTTCCAGTGTCCCTCCTCACCACAACAGCTACAACCACTAGGAAAACTCTAAAAACTGCTCCCCTGACCCCCAACAAAATGGGGTTTACTTGAGGACCTTGCTGATTGGCCCTTGCTCTGCACATGGCTGGTTCCCCCAGACTCCATCTTGGGCCTCTTCTGCCCACCTGACCGCTCTTGGCCCCCTTGTTCTTGCTTACCCTCCTCCAGACCTCTTTCCAAAATCCTCGCGGTGTCCACCGCCTCTACATAGGTCCTCATCTTGAGTACCTCAATCCTTTGCCTCAAGGCAAGCCTAAGACCCATTGTGAATTTGTGGGCCTTGAGGTCCTCCCTCGAGACTGACTCTGGAGCAAACCGGCTAAAATTCTGGAACTGCCGCTCGTACTCAGCCACTGATCGCCCTCTCTGCATTAAAGTGTCAAACTCACTCCCCTTACGCCACCGAACTGACTCCGGAAAGAACTCCTCATAGAACACCTGTAGGAAGTCATCCCACAACATGTCCCCCACCTCACAGCGACCCGCTAAGCTCAACCACCACTCTAAGGCTTCTCCCTCCAGCTGTTGGATTGCCAATCGAACCTTCTCTTCCTCTGGTGGAAGAAGAAAAGAAAACACATGCTCCACATGTCGTAACCACTGCTCTGCTGCGACCGGGTCCCCACCTCCCTTGAACTTTGCTGGTTTCTCTTTCTTGAACTTGGCTGCCCAATCCTCCGAAGCCCGCTGAACTTCCTATCACGTGGAACACCTTCTCCTCGAGGTGGTGGAGCAGGTATCCCTCGTTGTGCGGCCATCTCTGCTCTCATATCCTCCCGAAGCTCCTGACGGATGCTATCTCTTATCCCGTGCATCGCATCGCTCAGTGTTTGAAGCTGAGCCAACACCTGTGTCGTGGGGTCAACTCCCCCAGCTTGTCCAATTTGGATTGACACCTCATCTCCAACATTGCCACTCTCACGTGGTGCTCTCCTAGGAGGCATGATTCTATGGAAGAAAATAAACAAATCTCATAAATTCTCAACTCTACACAGTGCTTACACATCTCATTACTCGTTCTCAGCACATTTCTCAACGCACATTCATAACACAAACAGATCTCATAAGCATATTCAGGCAGCATCTCAAAGACATCATCATACACCACACACATGCATAAGGACGTCAAAGCACACAACATCAAATCACATCACAGGCTAGTGCCTAACACAATGCATGTATGCACACTTAAGTCCGACTCCGTGGTTCATCATCCCCTCGGTACACCCTTAGAAAACACAAGAGTCTCGTTGATCAGACGAGTCTACTCATGCCCCCCCTAAGGGCCTTAAGAATGACTTACCCTCCCACTACCCTAGGTCTCAACCACTCTGATACCATCTATCACACCCTAGATTTTCCAACACCAAGAAACCGGTTAGTGATGCCCCCATACCTCACATCCAGGAGGACAAGGGGTTGGTGAATGGTCACTTAATTGGGCTCCCTCAAGGGTGCTGCCCACAACCTTGTATAATCTCACACATGGCATGAATAATCCACACAAAAGTATACAATCCAACATACAACTGTATTACATATTAAAGTGGGTCACTAGCCCAAAAACATAGTGTCTCAAATAGGTACATCAATGTCAAATAAACACATTAAATCCATACAACATGCTTCCACTGTGGTGTAGTCCACCTAACACCTACTAGGCCCTGCAGAGAAAGAGATTAAAGGTGGGTGAGCAACCATAGCTCAGTAGGGGTTATGCCTCCCTGGACCAACCCAACATCTCCTCTACGACATGCTTAGTGCAAATATGTGCAGTGTAGTGTAAATAAAGTAGCAATAAACCACACACAAAGGGTTCTCAGGTGATTCCCTCAATGGAACCTAATTACTCATGTCCATCCCATGGACCGTCCCCTCATTGGAACCTCAGCATCTCATGTCCAGTCCAGGACTGTCCCATCACTATGGACCTCAATATCTCATGTCCATCCCATGGACACTCAGTATCTCGTGTCCATCTCGTGGACTCTCAATATCTTATATATCCAAGCACAATAACAAAATGTACAAATAACTCATGGAACACCTATGTTAAGAATAACAATTCACGCATGTACTCAATTTCATAACACACAACAACATAATTCAACAACATCTCATTCTCACTTTTCCCAACACAAGCATATATATCATATATATATATATAAACATGCATATCTCAATCTTACACATCACAATACAATCTCTCCACAATAATCATATTAGACAGTTATAGCCATGAAACGGATTCTAGGAGATAGAACCACCTACCTCAAATCGGTTGCGTTAGGGTTTAGAAATCAAGAAAATCGGATGATCCTCTTTCCTCCTTGCTCCTCTCCAATGGCACCTCCCGCTCCCAAGCACGCACCCGCTACGATCGCGCAGACGATGATCTCTCTCTCTCTCTCTCTCTCTCTCTCTCTCTCTGCGACGGCGGCTACGGGAGAAGAACCCTAAAAATCAAAAAACAGAAAAACAAATCGAAAATACACTGTCACAGAGGCGACGTCGACTAAAAATAGGCAGAATCGACCAACATCAACCACCCTTCCCGCGTTAACCAAGCATCCATGTCGACCAAAACTCACATCACACCAGGTCGATCTCAGGCTGGGTCGACCACGTTGACCTCACGTCGACCCAGGTCGACCACCTTTTTGCATCGACCAACTCTCATGGAAAAGCTCTCGGGAATTTGCTCTTGGTCGACCTCAATCACACAACGACTCTACGTCGATCTTCTTCTCGTATCGACCAACGCACCCACGGCGCACGTCTACCACGTCGACCGCTCACTCAACCAGGTCGACCACGTCGACCCTAGCCACATCGACCCCTACCGAGGCGCTGCGCCCTCGGACTCCCGCTGGCCGTCGGGTCAAGGTGCTTGCCCAAACACAAAAATGACTAACTCATCTAAGCCCGAGCACGTGTCGATACAAAATAAGGCACCTAACTCCCTCTAACTTCCAGGACTAGGACACGGGTCCTCACATGCTCTTCCCACTTTGAGCTAGCTTACTGGATACTCGGCCTTCTCCCTTGCAAAAACATACTCTATTGATGTGGCCTACCTTACCATATTTAAAACAAGACATGTGGCTCTTAGGACAATCTATTTTCTAGTGTCCCTCCTCACCACAATAGCTACAACAACTAGGAAAGCATTGAAAGCTGACCCTCTGACCCCTAGCAAAATGGGGTCTACTTGAGGATCCTGCTGATTGGCCCTTGCTTTACACATGGCGTTTCCCCCAGACCTCTTTCCAAAATTCTCGTGGCGTCCACCGCCTCTACATATGTCCTCAGCTTGAGTACCTCCATCCTCTGCCTTAAGGCAAGTCGAAGACTCATTATGAATTTGTGGACCTTGAGGTCCTCCCTCGAGACTGACTCTGGAGCAAACCGGCTTAGATTCTGAAACTTTTGCTCATACTTAGCCATTGATCGCCCTCTTTGCGTTAGGGTGTCAAACTCACTTCTCTTGCACCACCAAACTGACTCCGAAAAGAACTCGTCATAGACCACCTACAGAAAATCATCCCATAACATGTCCCCCATCTCCCGACAACCCGCCAAGCTCAGCTACCACTCTAAGGCCTCTCCCTCTAGTTGCTGGATTACCAGTCGAACCTTCTCTTCGTTTGGAGGAAGAAGAAAAGAGAGCACATGCTCCACATGCCGCAACAACTGCTCTACTGCGACTAGGTCTCCACTTCCTTTAAAATTTGCTGGTTTCTCCTTCCAGAACCTAGCTACCCTATCCTCTAAAGCCCTCCTTTGAATGTCATCATTGTCATCACCCATTTTTGACCGGGCTCGTACTGGCTTTTGTGAAAGGACTCCATGCTAGTTCATTCCGTTGATCCTAGAGTCATTCCTGCACAAGGCTTGCACAAACCATTAAAGAAAAGAAAAATACAGAGTCGCCACCAAACAAATTAGAGGTGTGATTGGGCACCTAGAAAAAGAAAGGTTTACGGTTTTAGAGAATTAGGTTCGGGAGTCGGTTATGTGCGGGGAAGGAAGAAAAACTCTTGCACCCCCATAACGCTCATAATTGATACCTAGTCTTGATCTATGGGTGCTTACTTGTATTATTTATTTATTTTTTATATTTTTAATTTTCGGGAAAATGGAGTTTTTAGGATTTAAACCTTAAAACAACAAAAAAAAAGAAAAGATTTTAAAGTAGATAAAAGGGTACATTCTAATTTTAGAAAAAGAATATGAGATCTACGCCCATGTGACAGTATTGCATTTCTTTTAGAAAACAAAAGTGATTTTCTTTTTTAGAAAAGAAAACAAAAATCATTTGAATTGAAATTGGAGAATACTGCCATAATTGATATTGGCCCAGGAAGACTAGGATATGAGCATCTTGAGCTCAACCCTCATAACCGCCCAGGCCTTGTTTAATTTTTTCTAGAAAAGATTTGAGTTTTTGTGTTTTTACATTTTATTAATTTTTGAAAACAATAAAGGAAAAGAGAGACGCGAGATGTTTGTTTTTGTATTTTCATTTTTTAACTTTAGAGAGATAAGGAAAAAGGAAAATAGAGCAGTTTTTGGGTTTTATATTTTAAAACAACACAGAAAAAAATAAACAGAAGTAGAACCTGAAAGAATGAATGATGCAGATTTGAGCTCCTTTTCCCTTCAAGTAACACTTTCCTAAAAACACAAAGGTTAGAAAAGAAATCTTTCCAATCTCAGCTCCTTTCCGTGAAAAATAGTGATTCTAGGTGCTTTTCTCCTTTGAAAATGAGTATATATCTCTTTGAAAATTCCTAGGATACTCTCTTTATCCCTCTCTGATTTTTTTATCTCTAAGAAATGCAGTCAGAAATTCTTCTCTCTGAATAATCTCTTTTGATACGTGATGATCGATGCCCTGTATGCCTCCTGGGACAGTATATTTATAGGCGTGTAGAGGAGTATTCGTTGGCTAGGCGTTAATTGCACCCTTTGCAATTCCAACAAGTAAAATGCCATGTCTTGAGAACCTCATTATGGCTCTTTGTTCTTACATTTGAAAATAAATAAATCACTTGGGATTTATTTTAATATTCCATTGTATCTGGACGCTTGGGCAAGTAAGGGCTGAATGCACTTCCTGGTGCATTGGAGCCGTTGGGAATATATAGTTATGCAGTCTCCAGGGTCAACTGTGATATCCCAAGGAAAATGGCATTTAATTACAGAGGTCTCCCGTCCCTTTGCTCAAAAATGGAGTTCTGAGACATTTGAATTTAATATTCGGAGACTCCTTAATTCCCACGCTTGAAAAAGGGGGTTCCGAGACACTAGTGGCATTTAGTGCACTTGAAAAAGATTTTCTAGATTTTGCAGAGTCTTGGTGCTTAGGAGTCATTCCCAGACTGATAGAGAAACTATTTTGGAGTTATTTCGGACCATTAACCAGGTTTGACCTCCAGATCTAGGCTTATTCCAGATCAGTGGATAGCTCAGGTCCTTACTTTGTGCTAAGGCTCCTTATTCCGGATCAGTGGATAGCTCAGATCCTTACTCCGTGCTAAGGCTCCTTATTCTGGATCAGTGGATAGCTCGGATCCTTACTCTGTGCTAGGGTTCCTTATTCCGGATCCGTGCATAGCTTGGATCCTTACTCCGTGCTAAGGCTCCTTATTCTGGATCAGTGGATAGCTCGAATCCTTACACCGTGCTAAGGCTCCTTATTCCGGATCATTGGATAGCTCGGATCGTTACTCCGGCTCCTTACTCCAAATCATTGGATAGCTCGGATGCTTACTCCGTGCTAAGGCTCGTTATTCCGGATAAGTGGATAGCTTGGATCCTTACTCCGTGCTAAGGCTTCTTATTCCGGATCATTGGATAGCTCGAATCCTTACTCCATGCTAAGGCTCCTTATTCCGGATCATTGGATAGCTCGGATCCGTACTCCATATCAGTGAGTCCTAACTCTGTGTTAAGGGATGGTTTGGATCCCTTATGCCGTGCTAATGGAGACATTGGATTCCTTACTCCGCATCACTAGAGCCTTTTTGTAGATTACTGATATAAGGAGCTGAAGCCTGTTCCGGATCATTAAAGCTGTGGATTTGACCACAATGTTCTGAATTTGACTATGATGTTCCGAATTTGACTTTTAGTCATAACTTCTTCATTTTAGCTCGAAATTATGCTTGGTTAATGTGTTGTTTTCCAAATTTCATCCTCTATCACTTAGTGCTTGCCTTAGGGCATTTAAAGGTCTCCCAAAGTGGTCCTTTGTCTTGTGATCTTTTGCGGAGTATGGTTGCGATCTAACCCGGTCAAACTGGAGTGCAACAACTGCCCCTCTTTGTGTATTGTTTGTATACAAATGATGTGCAAAGATAACCAGACACCCATTTTGAAGGGTTAGATTTCTTTGGTCTTTTTCTATAAGAGTTGATTCCCTGATTCTGACATTGCTGTGACACCTTTGGTGTAAAGTAGTTGATGGTCCCTTGGAGCCTAGAGGGGGGGGGGGGGGGTGAATAGGCTCTTATTGAAACTCCTTCTTATTCTCTTATGACACAACACCAATCTAGTTAAGTGATAGAATCACTGCGGAAGATAACCAGATAGTGGAAGTTTTTGTTTTATTATCAAAAGATAAATACAACAAAATGGAAGCAAGACTCTTTTTCACTCTGTTTACAAAAAGGATTCACACACTAGCCTATATTATCTCTTTGAACTCTTGTGCATACACAGGGTTGATTCAGGCTCGCTCACGCTCATTTTCTTCCAAATGTACAAGTATGACTATTTATAGAAACATTCCTAAGAGACAACCTTGGAACTTGTAGTTCCGGAATGCATTTAGCACTAACTATTCCTCGGTAATCTCTCTGCCTTAACTGCTGTGGTTTGTGGAGATCAAGATCTTGGGTTTGAAGAGTATAAGTGCCTTTGTGAGTTCCCAAGTATAATTAAAGTTGTGTCCACATATCCGGGTGATCCACGTGTAAGATTCTTTAGGTTCTCAACGAGTTTGTCTTACTCGGGACACCACGAGTTGATAACTTTAAATGCGGTAAGTTGAAGTAGCATCTTCTTGGTCCGGTGTAATTTTCCTTACTCCGTTGCTAATGAAGCTCGGAACCTTACTCCGAGTCAGTGGTTTCTTACTCCGTATCTATTTGGTATTGGAATCCTTAGTCCGTGTCAGCGCTTCCTTACTCCGTGTGAATGAGAAGGTCGGAGTGCTTATTCCGTATCAGCGCTTCCTTACTCCGCATGTAAGTTCCTTACTCCGTGTGAGTCTAAAGGATCGGATGGCTTACTCCGTACTAGCACATCCTTACTCCGCATGAGTGAGTGGTCCGGATTCCTTACTCCGCATCTGGCTTCCTTACTCCGTGCGAATAAAGACTCGGGTCCTTATTCCGCATCTGGGTTCCTTACTCCGTGCAAATAAAGACTCGGGTCCTTATTCCGCATCAGTACTTCCTTACTCTGTATGTATGGAAGACTCGGATGCCTTACTCCGTGTCTTCTTTACTTTAGTTCACTTGAGTGGAAGACTTAACTTTTTAGCTCCGTGTCGACTCTTTTACTTCGTGCGACCTTGTAGACCAAGATTCTTACTCCGCATCAATTTGACTTAGTCTGTTTGAGATATTAAGAGCACATTCCATAATCCGTAGCTTTTAAGTTCTTAGTCCGCATGAATGTTCCTTATTCCGTATGTATTGGTGACTTGGTTATTTACCAAGTGTTTGACGACACTCACTCTTGTCCGGATCAGGATTATGTATCCTGTCCTTAGCTTTGCTCTCACGAGTGTATCTCCGGATTAATAACATATCGTCTGGAATGATCAAAGAAACACAAAAGATCTCAAATCAAATTACATAGGGCTTTATCAGCATGATCCAAATTCTGGGCTTGATCCAACAATCTCCCCCAATTATGGATATGCCCAAACCCTTTGTAATCTGATCTGGTAAGCAGCAAAAAAAGATAACATACGAATACACATCACAACCATTTTCATTTATCAGCAACAGAATACAATTCAGCCTTTATACAATATTTTCATTAAGGTACATAAGGCTTACTATACTTGAAGATCATTGTTGCTGCTTTCTCTCTAAGCTCCATTGTCTGCTTCATCGAATAAGTGGTGTGTTGGCTCCACGATTTGTCCACACTTAAGAATGACTTGATGAAGTAACAGACAAAGGCCCCGCATCTATCTCCATCTGGCTGTTGTGGCACTTGCTTCTTGCCCCGGAATGTCGCCTTCAGCTTCTCAATTGGTCTCAAAGGAGTGATGCCCAACTTTTCATATAATCCGGTTTTCTTCACAGCTTCAGTCAACCTGAGACACAGTGGTTCCCATTGATTCTTTCTTACATACTGCTCTACAATCTGATGAGAATCAATCAGAATCATCTGTTTGGACTGAATCATGAAGACAGCCATCATGAAATGTGGCGACATGATCCGGTACAAAATGAGGATAATTAAGAGAGTTCTCCATGGCTTGCTATCCTCAGCAGTTCCATCGATAAAGGACTGAATGATATCTATACTGGGAAGATAGCCCTCATTCCAGCACGGCAGAACTTCAAACAAGTGGCCGTCCTTGTACAGAGATGGAAACAGCCTCATCTCCATTTTAGCAGCCCTAGAGAAGTTGTCAATGTTGTCTGTTGTAAAGAGGTCTTTCTCTGAACAAAGGGTCTGAATGTCATCTGGGGAGAAGGGGTACAGGTCAGAGAGACATCTTCTCTCGGCAGAAGACGCAGCATAGGACATCATTGCCTTATGCACGCTTCCGTCCGCATCAAGAGGGTCACACGCCGCATATGATGGGAGGAAGGTGTCAGCTGCGGATGGAGAGGATGGAGGAAGAGCTGCAGTCGGGGAGCTTGGCTGAGAGACGCGGCTACGTTTGGGGATTTGAACTCCCTAAAGCAATGAAGAGGCAGGCCGCTTCTCAGCACGAGTGGATGAATGTGATGCAGGAGGAGCAGAAGGATCTGATGACACTCTCTCCCTCGGTTTGGAAGATTGCCAGGGAGCAACGGGAGGGCGAGCCATCGTGTGCGCAGAGTCCGCGAAGGAGGTAGACAAGGAGTGGACGGACGAGGCGACTAGGTCCATCTTCTGTTCCATGGAGGTGGAGGAGTCGGTGAGGGCGGAGAGGAGTTGGGCGCCAAGAGCATCAACCTTGGCGGCGATGGGCTGGAGGGGTGAGGGAACAGCACATCTGGAATGGAGGCCGGCGTAAGAAAGCCTTGGTCCAAATTCCAGATGATCATGGTCTCCGGGGATTGAGTATGGCAAGTGTAAAACACCCGGAGATCGGTATCAGGAATGGAGGTGGTGTGGGCAAGGCTGAAACGGAGCCAAAGGTCCGTTAAGGTGTCGGCGGAGAGATGGTCAAGGTTGGCTCGGGGTTGAGGTAGGGGAGGCAAAGGAGCTTCCAGAATAGATTCCGGGACATCAGAAATGGCGGCAGCAACGGCGGTAGCAACCGCGGTAGCAATAGCGGAAGTGGAGGGAGTGGGGACATCCGCAGCACAAGGGGCTGAGGAAACAGCTCTAGGGACACTGCACTGAGATGGCCCCGCAACCTCGGAGGGATCGGCACGGACGCTGTGCTGGGAGGCCCGAGAGATGGAGGGTGCAGCAATGGACCGAATCCGGGAGGATAGGTGAGCAGAGCTGACGTCAGGGGCATGGCTGTCGGAGGGGTCACCAACAGAACTGCCTTGTTGTTCCGTGGCAGGGAGAATGCGGAGAGCTGCAGAGGGACGGCGGGCCGTCATGTTCCCATCAGGCGTAATATAGCGAAGATAATAAGCCGGAGAACGTCGGAACAAAAACGTCCCCCGGTCCATCGGAAGACCTTCGAAAACGCCGTACATGGCCAAAAGAAGATCGTACGGAACAGAGTCCAGAGCAGAAGTGCGAGCCAGTAAACATCGACTCAGTATGATGGCCCTACAGCAATAGCGACCTTGGAAGGACTTCACCTTGTATTCCTTGCCTTTATAGGTGCAACCCATAGAAGCCACCATGGGATCGGCATCGGGGCGCCGTGATTCACCGGGGGGTAGACTGAGAGCAGCGCGGAGAACGTCGGGGGTAATGAGGATAGATTCACCGCGAACATAGGAGATGATGGAGTCGGTGGTACAGCGGATCCGTTGGTAGTACTCGAGAATGTCGTCTATAAGAAGATCGACAGGATTGGAGATCAAGTCGAGTATGTGAGAGGCTTCTAGAAGAGGGCGAATATGGAAAAACCAGTCCGGAGGGTTGGAGGCAGCGCTCTAATCGACCAGATGGCTGGGATTGATGCCGGAAAGAGAGGTTCTGGGTGCCATTGTAGATGAAAGTTGAAGGGCGAGAGGGAAGGCGAGGTCTTAGGGATTGAAGGAGCAACGAGAGGTTTAGGGATTTGAAAAGGGTAACACTCGTGCTTCGTAGGAATGACCAGAATATATAAGACCGAGTCCGTGAATGTCAGCGGGTCTAGGAATTTGGCAAGTGAAACAGTAGACCGCTTGACAGGCTGATGTCATTAGTCTTGATATTGGTGTGCCTCCGAATTAAAAGATGACGTGGAGACGTTATGACCAAGTAAGGATAACAGCTGTTTGCCTTCCAGGGGAAGTGTGTGCATCCCGAGACATGCATTTAATGAATCATCATTATTCCTTCTCAAAAGCACGCGATATAAAATAAGACATGGATTATCGCAATTTGACAGTGTCAGGAGTCCGGAGGAATGAACCGACAATCATCCGGAATCAGAAATAGTCAAGTAACGAGTATCCGGATGAAAAGTAGACCGTGTCCGTAGTAACAGAGTGCGGTGAGAGAAAAGTAGATTATTTTGCTGTCAATAAGTCGAAGAGAAGAGAAGTACCACAATACTTCAAATCCAAGACTATGGACTAGATTTGTCGATAAGGGTGCAAAGAAAATCTGAACCTGTAGCTTCAAAAAAATAAGCTAAAAGTACAAAAGCTTAACAGGCAAGGATTAGTACGGATAGGAGAAAATAGTCGGTGAAGAGCTATATAATCCGAACTAATGAGTAGCAGAACTTATGCATTACAAAGAATGAAATAGACATATACATACTAGAGAATGATCAATGTGACTGAATCAGGGCATATGTCAGATAATAAATACACAAGTTCATATAGGTCAACATAGCGAAACCGTCCTGCTGAACGACGTAGCTAAGATTAATTAAAAATCATATGATTTGACCAAACTAGGATTCATGAGTGAAAAATGAGGAAGTGGACACATGTCAAAAGCAAGCAGTTGATTATCCGATTAAAATGCATGGTTGAAGAAAAAAAATACATCCAAGCATGCCGCAATTCTGTTTCAACAACGCATGTCTAGTCAGATCCAGAAGTAAAGGTTTAGAGGAGGGAGTATCTGAGACATATTAGGGTGTTATTACTGAGGTAATAGATGAAGCTTAGGCTCCCCCATAGATCATTCGATCCTCTCAATGAAAGGCTCCCCCTCGAATAGACAGCCAGGAAAGAGGTCATGAGACATATATGGGGGGTATTACTCGAATAATTTATAAAGCATTTTCTCCCCCGTAGATTGTGCAATCCTCTCGGTAGACCTTTCCGGCTTAAAGAAATTCAGCACTGTCTATCTTTATAGGAAACTATACTTCGGCTGATCAGATCGATTGTGTATTCATCCACCAGGCATTCCGAGCTAACCCATTTCATTTCTTCAACTATACATGTTAATAGAGTAATCTAAATGAACAGGCATTTGTCATGTGGTGATCAGTGGAAATTAAGATCATGAAACCAGAATGAGGTTAATCATATAAACTTTAATCATGTTTGCTTAAACGACTTCAGTTGGGAAACGCAAGCATCCTCCCAAATATGAAGTTGCTATCAATATCAGAAGCATGAAACACAATAGAAAGTAAGTATGATCATCATTAAGATTAGTAAGTATCTACTACTATCAATAAAAGCACAATGCATGTTCTGACAGTAAGTATATTGTTGGGTAATTTAAATGTGAAACTATGCAGAGAAGTCGAGCATACCTAATCGGAAGAGTAGTTCAGAGAATCTTGCATCAGGTAGGGGCTTTGTAAATATGTCTGCCAGTTGATCTTAAGTAGCAACATGTTCCAATGAGATGTGACTTTTGAGAACATGGTCGCGTATGAAGTGATACCTGACCTCAATATGCTTCGTCTTAGGGTGCATGATAGGATTGTTGCTGATAGCAATTGCGCTAGTGTTGTCGCAGTAGAGTGGAATAGATGACATGTTGAAACCGTAGTCAGTAAGTTGACTTTGCATCCAGAGTAGCTGTGCGCGCAAGAACTCCCAAAGACTATATATTCCGCCTCAGCAGTAGAGGTTGATACGAAATTCTGCTTCTTACTGAACCATGAAATTAATCTATTTCCAAGAAACTGACACGTACCACTTGTGCTTTTCCTGTCGATACGACACCCAGCGAAGTCAGCATCAGAGTCTCCGGATAAGGTGAAGTTGGACTCCTTTGGGTACCAGAGTCCCAAATGCATCGTTCCCTTGAGATACCTTAATATCCGTTTAACGTGGAGCATATGTGACTCCTTGGGATTCGCCTGATATCGTGCACAGATGCAAGTTGCAAACATAATGTCTGGGCGACTTGCTGTAAGATAGAGCAAGGATCCTATCATCCCTTTGTAGTCAGTCACATTTACTGATATGTCGTCCACATCAGGATCTAACTTGGCAGTGACATGCATGGGAGCTTTGACGGGAGATGAACCTTCCATACCAAACTTCTTAATAAGATCGCGAGCGTACTTAGCTTGATTAATGAAGATTCCTTCCTTCAATTGTTTAACTTCTATTCCAAGGAAGTAGGACAGTTCTCCCATCATGCTCATCTCAAACTTGCCTGTCATCAACTTTGCAAACTCTTCACAAAGCTTCGGATTTGTTGATCCAAAAATGATATCATCCATATATATCTGTACGATTAGAGTGTCTCCTTTCTCTTTTCGTAGAAATAAGGTGGTGTCTATCTTCCCTTTTTGGAAGTTGTGAGCAAGTAGGAATTCTGACAGTGTGTCGTACTAGGCTCTTGGAGCTTGCTTCAAACCATATAAAGCTTTCCGAAGCTTGTAGACTAGATGTCCTGCCTTAGGTTCAATGAAACCGAGAGGTTGTTCAACGTACACCTCCTCTTGAAGATCTCCATTCTGGAATGCACTCTTGACGTCCATTTGATAAACTATGAAGTTTTCATATGAAGCATACGCCAGAAACATTCGGATTGCCTCAAGTCTTGCTACCGGAGCAAAGGTCTCATCATAGTCTATTCCTTCTTCTTGACGATATCCTTTGGCTACCAGTCTGGCTTTGTTCCGGATTACTATTCCATCCGTATCAAGCTTGTTCCGGAACACCCATTTAACTCCTATGACTTGCTGAGACTTAGGCCTTGGTACTAGAGTCCACACATTATTTCTCTTAAATTGATTCAGCTCTTCTTGCATGGCTTCTATCCAATTAGAATCCTGAAGAGCTTCATCTACCACCTTTGGTTCTATTTGAGATAGAAAACACGAGTAAAGACATATGTTGAAGGTGGCTACTCTTGTTCTTACACCAGCAGTAGGATCACCAATCACTTGATCTGAGGGATGGTTTCGGGTCCATCTGTAATTCTGTGCATGTGATGGTTGATCTTGAATAATTTGAAGCTCTGCTAGATTAGGTGGTTCAGATATATCTGCTGGTTGAGCTTCTTCCGGACCAGATGTTTCCGCATTAGAAGGTACGATAGAACTATGTGATTCTTCAACACTGTTTCTTTCAGTGTTAACTGGTCCGGACGGGCTTGAAGGTGCTCCGGAATTTTGGGTATCCGAAGGAGTATGTCCGGAGCTTAATGGTAGTCCTGAGTCCGAATCAACCGTAGTATCATCCATATAATTTCTTTGTGCCTCGCTGATGAAACGTGGTTGGTCTGAATGTGTAACAGGAACGTTCATAAACTTTGAATAGTCGATGTTGCTGTTCGGAACCTGTACATTAGAACTTGAAGAAGCAACTTTTGACCAATCAAGATTAGTTTCATCAAAGGTCACATGGATAGATTCTTCAACTTTAAAAAGTTTTCTATTGAAGACCTGATAAGCCTTGCTATGTAATAAGTATCCGACAAAAATCCATCATCAGATTTTGGTTCAAATTTATTCCGGGTTTCTTTGCCATTTATCAATATATAGCAAGTACACCCAAAAGCTCTTAAATGTGAAATTGAAGGCTTTCGTCCTCTCCACATCTCATAGGCTGAGAGGAAACGTTGCCCCTGCTAACATAGATCTACCAGCCTCGACTAAAGTATGATTCTTGCGCTCAGTTACCCCATTTTGTTGTGGAGTTCTGGGCGCAGAGAAGTCATGCTGAATGCCCTGTTCAGAACAATATGATCTCATATCTGAAAAATCAAATTCTGTACCATGATCACTCCTGATGCACTTTATGCACAGTCCTTGTGAGTTGCTTAACCAGTTAAAAAGATCTACAAGATGCTCAAAAGTTTGATCCTTTGATTTCAGGAACATCACCCATGTGTATCTGGTGAAATCATCGATAACTACAAGGGTATATCTCGCACCAGCCAGCGAAGGAACAGAAATAGGACCACAGAGGTCCATATGAAGAAGTTGTAGAGGAGCAGTTATTGAATTAACTAATTTGCTCTTAAAGCTATGTTTGGTCTGTTTGCCAAGTTGGCATTCTCGACAGAGAGTGTCTCTGGAGTATTTGAGTTTAGGTAGACCAGTGACAAGATCAAGTGATGCTAACTTAGACAATGTCTTAAAGTTTAAATGTGCGCATCGCTTGTGCCATAACCAACTATCTTCATCTGAAGCTTTAGTGAGGAAGCATACAGAGTCAGAAGAATTATTTCTTAAGACCACTGAGTATATGTCCCCATCTCTTGATCCGGATAACTTAACATCTCCGGATAAGTTTTCCCTTACTGTACAGGTGTTGGACATAAAGGAACCAGTAAATCCTTTGTCACATAAATTACTGACACTTAGTAAATTATGCTTCAAACTTTCGACTAGTGCAACTCTAGTGATTGATACACAGCCGTTGGTTAAAGTGCCATACCCGACAGTCTTTCCTTTGCTGTTGTCACCATATGAAACGGATGGACCTCGTTTTTCATTAACTTTTACAAGCAGAGTCTGATCACCCGTCATATGTCCGGAGCATCCACTATCGAGGATCCACTTGCTTTGATTGATCTTTAATTTCAAGTGATCCAAGGTACATTCCAGAGATGCTCTTGAAAAACAACAGTTTACACTTTTGGTGCCCAAACTTGTTTCGGGCGGTTAGAAAGAACAGCAGTAATGTCAACAGTTCTGGATTTGACTTTGCTAGGACTTTTAGCTCTCCAAGTTGTCTTTAATTTGTTAGTTTCAGCTGCTTCTTTTATTTGGGTTATCTTCGGAGAGACACTCCTTTGAGGTTTAGATTTTGTTTTGCTCGAAGAACCTTTTTTATTGAACTGATTTTTATTGGTACGAATTTGATTACAAAGCCAGTTATCAGATAAACTCCAACATTCATAGTGATAATGACCTATTTCCCTACAGATGGAACAGATACTATAATGCGGAGTACAAACAGGGGATATAGGTCTCTTAGATTTTACAGACTTTTTACTCTGTTCCCTGTGGCCTAATCCATTGCATTTGGGTACCACGCTCTTGGCCCTAGATGTGTCAGCCTTTGCCTTTCCTTTCTTTTTGGGTGCTACAGTTTTGGCTTTAACTGCAGCAGCCTTCCCTTCATCATTAGTTACGGGTGCTACTGCTTCGGGAAGTACAGTAACCTCGACTCCACAGTCATAAACTATGGTGCCACATGAAATGAAACCATCCAACGGTTTAGACGTACTAACAGGATATAAGTTGGTTAGTTTTGGAGTGAAATCCGGATGACACTCAGTAGCTTGAGCATTGGAGGTTGATGATTCTGAGCCTAGGCCAGGTTTGACTCGAACATTATCCGGATCAGTCCTAAATGAAGAGGCTATTTCCCGGGATTTAAGCCACTTACGATTTATTTCCTTTTCTTGTTCAAGTTCATTCTCGAGTCTTTTTACAATAACTTTTAGGCCTGAGAGATTGGTATTTAGCAGATGATTTTCAGCCCTTAGTTCGTGATACCAAGCTTCTTTTCCTTTGAAGTCAGCTATGTCCTTTTCAAGTCTAGTAATAGTAAATTCAAGACGTTTACTCTGACTTTCCATATCTTTGTACATTTGAGTAATTATTAGTCTCTCATTCTTTTCATGATCACGTTCAGTAATAAGAGATTCTATTTTACTCATGAGCTCAGAGATAGAAGGTACCTCAGTATTTACCATGAGGCAGACGTTCGGCTTAGGAGTTGGCTCATCATCCGAGGATTCCTCCTCTTCTTCTGAGCCACTGATGTACATTGTCACGAGCGCCTTCCTCTTGTTTTTGCTGTTGTTTGAGGTGGTACGTCGAGGAGTAACCTTGTCACTTTTCTCTGCCGTCTTAGATTTGGATCTGCATTCCTTGGCCCAGTGACCGGGTTTCCCACAATTAAAGCATTCTTGGGAGCTCGACTCCGATCGTTCCTTCCTTCTGGATGATGAGGAGCCTCTTCGAATCCTTTTCTACTTTTCCGAAGGAATCGTTCAAAGGATTTAACAAGAAGAGCTATTTCCTCTTCTGCGTCCAAGTCGGAATTCTCGACTCATCCGTATCATCCTCTTGATGATTACTGGAGCATTCCGTAGCTTTGAGGGCTACCCCTTTTTCTTTCCGAGCTATTTTCTCATCACGGTCAGTGTATCTGAATCTGACCTCATGAGTCCGAAGCTCTCCGTATATTTCTTCAAGGGCAGTAAATGGCAGTTTTTATCAGCTTGCATCTGGAGCTGCTTGGAGTAGTAGAGATCCGGCAAGGATCGAAAGAACTTGTCATTTATTTGAGACTGAGTGTAGTGTTCATTGACAGTTTTTAGCTCTAGAATGAGCTTGCCGAATCTCCGATAGATACTCTTAAGGGATTCGCCAGGTTTGTGATTGAAACTCTCAAAGTTCTGTCTGAGAGCATATATAACGTTTTGCATCTGGGACTGACTTCCCTCATAGAGGATTGTCAGTTTATCCCAGACAGCTTTTGTTGACGTGCAGCCCTGGACGTCCGTGAAAGCCTCGGAATCCAAAGATGATGTAACGTAAGCCAGAGCCTTTTTGCTAGCGCCGCCGGCTCTTTCATCGTTGGTAAGTTCGGCATCCGTCTTTGGCCTTCTAACTCCATGTTCTCCGATAGTCATTGGAATTGGAATCTCCTGATGAAGACAGGGCCACATGAGATGGTCATGGCATACCATGAACATCTTCATGTGAGCTTTCCACTGGGAGAAAAGCTCAGGTGTGAATTTGGGCGGTTTTGTCAGAGTAAAACCAGAACTCCGTGGTTGAGCAGTGGAGGCAGCAGCAGGTTGAGGTGGGTCGACGTTTTCACTGCTGCTTCGATTCGGGATGGGCTCTTGTGCACCTCCGGAGTTAAGGCGAGTGTTGAATAAAGCATCTTGCTTTCTTCGGCCATTGCTGAGAGTGAAAGAGTGGGATCTCTACTTAGAACAAATAGAACTTGCTCTGATACCACTTGATGGTCCCTTGGAGCCTAGGGGGGGGGGGGGGTTGAATAGGCTCTTATTGAAACTCTTTCTTATTCTCTTATGACACAACACCTATCTAGTTAAGTGATAGAATCACTGCGGAAGATAACCAGATAGTGGAAGTTTTTGTTTTATTATCAAAAGATAAATACAACAAAATAGAAGCAAGACCCTTTTTCACTCTGCTTACAAAAAAGATTCACACACTAGCCTATATTATCTCTTTGAACTCTTGTGCATACACAGGGTTGATTTAGGCTCGCTCACGCTCAGTTGAATTGGACAACCAGTGGGCAGCCCGCTATTTTATTAATAACTTCCCTGATACTTGTGGTAATCCAACAAAGTCAATTGCATTGATTAGATAACATCTTTATCTATCATTTCCAATTGGTTTGAGAATATTCCGGGCTGTATTAAATTAGTTATGATTTTTCAAAGTTAGCAACCAAACCTTGTACAAATTTGGGGGAGACAGCCAGTGTGCAGCATCCAATTTTGCCAATAACTTTCTCAATACTTATTGCCAATAATTGTAATAGTTATATAACATCTTTATCTATCATCGCCAACTGGTTTGAGGGTAATCTGAGTTCTGTGCAATTAACTATGAATTTTTGAATTGGACGGGAAGAATGCTCACTTTATCATGTACCTCTGTGCGGTATTTCCCACTTTTCTCCTAAATGGCTGACCCTTTTGGAGTGATTCCACTTTCAAAAGATAGATAACAGAATTTTGAGAAAAACAAGACTGATTTTGCCCTAATTCGAGCTCTATGGAGAAAGTTATGAATTTTTGAAGTTGCCCCATAAATCTGTCAATTTTCCACGAATTTTCGTTCTTCATATGCATGTTTGTCCCACATTGTCAATTTTGCTTCCCTTTCGTCCAGTATATATACAAAGACACTCTCCTTATACAGCAAGTGAGAACAAGAGAGGCCTAAGGAAGCCCAAGTAGAGGAGCCACGAGGTGGCCAAGCCCACACACCAAAATTTTTGGGGAAACCCAAATCCGGTGGTCAAACTTGGTCAAATTCGGGCTAAGCCCAAATCCAGTGGTCAAATCGGGGCTAAGCCCATTGATGCGGAATAAGCCCAAATCCAGTGGTCAAACTTGGTCAAATCTGAGCTAAGCTCAAATCCGGAGTGCAAACTTGGTCAAATCCGGGCCAAGCCCATTATTGCGGAATAAGAGCCCGCTGATGCGGAATAAGCGCAGATTTGGTGGTCAAACTTGGTCAAATACGGGCTAAGCCCACTGATCCGGAATAAGCCCAGATCCGGCGGTCAAACTTGGTTAAATCTGGAGTAAGGAATCCGGGCTAACCATTCACGTGGAGTAAGGAAATTAGCGCTGACAAATCCAGGCTAAACCCACTGATGCTGAATAAGGACTCACTGATGCTAAATAAGGACCATTGATGCGGAATAAGCCCAAATCCGGTGGTCAAACTTGGTCAAATCCGGGCTAAGCCCACTGATCCAGAATAAGCCCTGATCCGGCGGTCAAACTTGGTCAAATCTGGAGTAAGGAATCCAGGCTAACCATTCACATGGAGTAAGGAAATTAGCGCTGACAAATCCGGGCTAAACCCACTGATGTTGAATAAGGACTCACTAATGCTGAATAAGGACCCATTGATGCTGAATAAGGACTCACTGATGCTGAATAAGGACCATTGATGTGGAATAAGCCTATTGATGCGGAGTAAGCCCAAATCCGGTGGTCAAACTTGGTCAAATCCGGGCTAAGCCCACTGTGCTGAGTAAGGACCTGCTGATGCGGAATAAGGACCCATTGGTCCGGAAATCACCTAAATGATCCGAAAATACTCCAAAATAGCCCCTCTATAGGTCTGGAAGTGACTCCAAAGCATCGGGACTCTGAAAAATCTAGAAAAATCTTTTTTTAAATGCTATCAGTGTCTTGGAACCCCCTTTTAAGCGTGGGAATTGAGGAGTCTCCGAATATTAAATTCAAATGTTTTGGGACTCTATTTTTGAGCATAAGGACGGGGAGATGTCGTAATTAAATGAATAAAGTCCTTCGGAAATCAAAGTTGACCCTGGGGATTGCATGGCTATTAATTCCCAATGGCACCAATATACTTGGAGCTTTATCCAGCCCTTACCCACCAAGGCATCCAAATACAGTAGAGGAATAAATAATCCCAAGTGATTTATTTATTTTTAGGCATCGGGACTCTCTTTTTCAAAACATGGGAATAGGAAGCCATAATTAGGCCCTCGGGACACTGCAATTGACTCTTTGGAAATTATAAAGAGTGCAATTAATGCACCAACGGATACTTACCCTAAAATACCTATAAATAGGCTATCCACAAACCTCTGGGGGCATCAATTATCAAAGGAGGAGGAGGAGGAAAAATATCAGATCAAGGATCACGTATCAGAAGAGAAATTATTTTAGAGAGAGTAAAAAAGCAGAGAGAGAACATCCAAGGATCTTCAAGAGAAAAGACCCAGAATTGATCGTCCTCTTCCAACAACAGAAGGCGTCAACGGGGAGGCCATCCAGTGGGAACATCAAACATCAATTATCAAAGGAGGCCCTTCCAAAGTAAGGAGCAAACAGTCTAGAAGCGTAGATGCAGATTCAAGGCGGGAAAGGGAAGCTGCATTTTTCTTTCTAACACCTTGTGTTTTCAGGGAGACTTTTTAAAGGAGGATCTCCAAGCCTGACCATAAAAATTTACCCAGGTTTTTCTCTTTAATTTTTTCATATTTAAACCGTTAAGGCTTCTTTGCTCAAATGTTTTGAAGTGAACAGTTTTCTTTTTAACTCACATTCCTTTTTTCTTCGAAAATTAAAAACGACAAGCAAAGAGTATGTTTTCTAGAAAAATTAAAAATTAAGGACAGGTTTTTCCTTTTTTTTTGCGGTCATGAGGGTTGAGTCCTAGATGCTCATATCCTAGTCTGCTTGGGTCGTTATCAATTGTGGCAGTATTCTCATATTTGAATTCAAATGATTTTTGTTTTCTTTTCTAAAAAAGAAAATCACATTTGTTTTCTAAAAGAAATGCAATACTGTCATATGGGCCTAGATCCCACATTCTTTTTCTAAATTAGAATGTATTTCTTTTTTATTTGCTGTAAAATCTTTTTTTTTGTTTTAAGGCCTAGATCCTAAAAACTCTCCTTTTTTGAAAATAAAAAAATATAAAAATAACTTCTTTTTGAATAATGTAAGCAAACACTTATAGATCAAGACAAGGTACCAATTGTGGGCGTTGTGGGGGTGCAAGAGTTTTTCTTCCTTCCCCACACGTAACCGACTCCCAAACTTAATTCTCTGGAACCGTAGACCTTTCTTTTTTTAGGTGCCCAATCACACCTCTAATTTGTTTGGTGACGACTCTGTGTTTTTCTTCTCTTTAATGGTTTGTGCGAGCCTTGTGCAGGGATGACTCTAGGATCAACAAAATGAACTAGCATAATTGATTTTTTTAAAAAAAGATAAGTTGAAAAAAAAAGAGGATGGTGGGGGTGGGGGTTCTTTTGGGGTATTTTTGGAGTTTTTTTCTTGTTTTTTTTTTTTATTTTTTTTTTTTTTTTTTTTTTTTTTTTTTTTTTTTCTTTTTATATTATAAAATTGTTTTTTAGTTTTTTTTCGTTTTTTTTTTTTTTTTTTTTCTCCTGTCTTGTTTTTTTTTTTAATTTGGGAGTGGGGGGGGGGGGGGGGGGTTTTTGTGTTTGTGGGTTTTTTTTTTTTTTTTTTGGGGGGAATCGAAGGTTTTTTTTTGGGGGGGGTTTTTTTTTTTTTTTTTTCCCGGGGGGGGGGAAAGAGGGCCCCCTTTTTTATGGCCTTTGGGGGGGGGGGGGGCCTTTTTTATTTTTTGTTATTGCCCCGGGGGAGAAGGCTAAGTAGGGTTTGCTTGGGAAACAATGAATAAGATAGGCTTAGATTTAGAAGCCCATCAAAGGCATGACCTTCATGTGTTTGAGCCATGCTATGACATTTATTTACTTACCTTGCTTGAACCTTGTATATATATTGTCTATGTACTAACCTCTTTGCTAACTCGTCATTTGCATGCATTGCATATCATACATACAAAAAAGGCCAAAAAAAACTACAAAAACTAAAAAACCAAAAATAAATCCTTCTTCATCCAGGTTTGCTAGAAGGCTTCCAGTAGGATTGGGCATTTATACAACTTGAGGTCTCACTATGATCAACCACCCCCTTCGATGGCTGAGCATATAGAAGACAAACTTACCTGCCTTGAACGAACTCAACGGGAGTAGGGGGAAAGCATGCTGCAAATGCAAACTCAGTTGAAGACCATAACGGAGATGTTATCCAAGCTAACAGCCGAAAAAGGAGCCAACCCTACTGAAGGGGAAAATAGTTTGCCCACACCACCCGTTGTTGGGATACCGGCTCAAAAGAATATCAAAGAAGCTGTGGAGTCACTCACCCCTAGAGGAAGTGATCATCCATCAATCTGGAAGCACATTGAGGCCCAGGATCAAGAAAAAGAGAGGTGTATGGGGAAACTAGCCCCCATGACTTATGCTTGGTGCCGGGGATAGTATTACCTTATAAGTTTAAGGTACCCGATTTCGAGAAGTTCAATGGTACGCAGTGTCCTAGAACACATGTGATCATGTACTGTCGCAAGATGGAGGCCTATGCTGATAATGACAAGCTCCTAATACACTGTTTCCAAGAGAGCTTGACCGGAGGACCACTGCGGTGGTACATTCAATTAGAGGGCAGTCGTATACAAACCTGGGGTGACCTAGCTACAGCTTTCCTAGACCAGTACCAACATGTCACTGAGCTAGCACTAGATAGGCTGACATTACAGTCCTTCGAAAAAGGAAGCACCGAAAGCTTCAAGACTTATGCCCGAAGATGGAGGGAAGCGGCCATGGATGTCCAACCTCCACTAACTGAGCGAGAACTTACCACTCTTTTCATCAGCACTATGAAGGGAGTTTATTACAAGAAGTTAGTTGGGAATGTCTCGAGCAGCTTCGCAGACATTGTCGCCTCTGGGGAAAGAATCAAAGGTGGCATCAAAGAAGGAAAAATCAACGACAGGAAAGTTGAAGTACCTGTGCTCGAGTGATACTATGGGAAATTCTTCGGTGTAAAGCAATTCATAAAAACTTTCAATAAATGGTTTTGCTCGTATTTGACTAAATTATTTTTCAATAAAAGTTTTCATTATTATCATATATTTGTGAACTCTCATGGCATGGGCAAAAAGCCTCACTAAAGCAAGTTTAGCAAAGAAATTCGGAACTGATCTAAGGTTAGCCTAAGCCTGAAGCAAATCAAAAGGATGCGCAACTTCATCCCCACCTGGGGGGTACTAATGGAAGATTTGATTGATGGCCACAATTGGTTACTTCTGTCACAGGAAATAAGAAGACTTTTGAACCTCTTTCGAGCAAATTGAGAAAGACTTTGATTATTTAAAATGAAGAGAGGCTATCATTTTGTGCTATCTCGTAACAATACCATTGTCAGCCTTCTTGAGCCTGCAGTAAAATTTTCTTTCATATAAGCCAATCCATGGTTCACCCCACACTGGGCAGTTATTAGGAAATCAAATTTTTCTGGAGGACCCCTCAAATGGGGAAACCTTTACAATAAGTTCCCACACTGGGGCAATTTTTGTCAGAGACAACTGGTCATCTTATTCCCCCACACTGGGGCAGTGTTCGTAATAGAGTCCTCACTTTGGGTCTATCTTAGTATCCCCTTGGGGCAATTCTTTTCAAAAAAATAATAAAGCACTTTAAAAAGACCCTATATTGGGGCAATATTGGACAAAGAAAAAGGCATTTCCATACCTTGAGACATTGAAAGAGTCAGAGGCAAGCCCAACAAAATCAAAAGGGCAAGCATGAATGAAGACCAAGGCCAAGGCCTTAATGTCACGCCCCGGATTTCCAACCCGAGGAAACCGGCACATGACTCCCCTTTTACCCACATGGAGGGCAAAGGGGTTAGGATACAAACCAAGAGTTTTACATTTCAAACATCCACAACACATTCAAGAAAGAAATATTCATAAAAATAATCCAAACCAGTTTATTACAACTAATTCTTTCCAATCCCATCCCCACTGGGTTACATCAGTCCCATAAAAGAAAACAACATAAATGGAAGAGAGTAAAATGGTTAAGGTCTTCCACCTTGGTGCGTCCACCTAACGCCTGTAAGTCCCCGGAAAACAAGCAAACACAGAGGAGGGTGAGCAACCACGGCTCGAGTGGGATCAAGTCTCCCCAACCCTTCCCATGCTCCTGGCGGCTACATGCATGTGCACAGGTGTAGTGACGTGTTACAACAATCTCAACAAACAATAACAAACCACATCGGTAGTCACAATTATCCACCACACAAAACACATAGTGATTTAACCGCCTCTTCCGAGCCAAGTTATTTAACCGCCTCTTCAGGCCAAGTGATTTAACCGCCTCTTCAGGCCCCTTGGTTTAACCGCCTCTTAGGCAAAGTAGTTTAACCGCCTCTTCAGGCCAGATACCACGATCGGGACACAACTTACACCACAGTCACACAAACATAAAACCAAACACTTGGTGTGCACCCGCTCACAAGTGCACAAACCCAACCATTCGGCAAGACACACACCCAGGATACATACATACATTAAATCACAAGTCCAGCCACACAGGCATATTATCAAACACGTAATGGGCATATACATACAGCTATATTCACACGGGCATTTCATCGAACACATAGCATGAAATCCAGTAATCACACCAACATGCCACTGAAGGCCAACATTCATATAGGAGGTCACACCTATATGAATTTACATATAAGTAATATAACGATATAACTCGATTCTGCCCTAGGACCCTAGGACGGAGGAGGACTTAGGAAGAACAGAATCCCTACCTTAAAGCGATCTTCCTTGCTCCCGCGCCAAACGCCGTCCCTCCCCACGCAAGATGCTCCCAGAACCAAAACTCCCCTTCCCTCTCTCTCTCTAGCTCTCTCTCTCTCTCGGCAACAACAAGAAAGGAACACAAGAACCCTAAACTCAACTCAAGCCCTCCTTATATAGACACCATCCACATCAAAACGCGTAGTTTTGATTAAGTAAACCCAGGATCAAAACGACGTAGTTTTGATCACACAAGTTAGCACCTTTCCGCACCCATATAAGCCAAAATACCCGGAATTTCAACATGGTCCTTTGGAGAAAGTTGCTTAGAATGACAAAACGAAGGGAACCATGCAAAAATATGGCGCACGCCAATTTGCACGTAATTCCCAATTCACGTGCACCTCCATATGGACTCCAAATGCTCTCAAACTTCACCCCTAGCTTCCTTGCATTATTTAGAAGACAATTACACTTGCACGTGAATTGGACCCATATCACGTGCACCTCACATACATGTCCATTTGGCCTGAAACTTGTGGTAGATAACACATCTAAGCATATTTCCTTTTGCACGTGAATTCATTGGAGTCCATTTACTAGGTCAAAATCTAGAAAAACTCTACTCATGAGGCAAAAACCGACTAACTCAAGGTACGGGTCCTTCATCCCTCTCCCCCTAAGACTTTTCGTCTCGAAAAGAAATGACATAAGAGGAAAACAAACACAAGCTACCCATTTGCCACACGAAGCCACAACACCCAAATGGGTCTACACCACACACAGACAACGACATAACAGCACCACCATAATCCATAACCACAATAATGCACATAACACATGTCCACATGGCACGAATACACATCTCAAGGCACATCACAAATAAGAACACATGTCTTTAAAAGACAATACAAATACATCAACTAATACAAGAAAACACATCACAAGAAAAACATCACTATCCATCCCTTGAACAACCACCTCCCACGCTTAAGATTGTTGTCCTCGAACAAGTCCGGGTGTTGCTCACGCATCACGGACTCACGTTCCCATGTCTCTCTCAATGCCACGGTGCTGCCACAGACGCGAACCAAAAGGAATAAGACGACCACGCAAAAGCTTCTCTCGCCGATCTAGAATACGGATAGGGCCTCAATGACGGACAGTCATCCTCGATGTCAACGTCCCCAATCAATCACATGAGTGGGGTCGGGTGATACTCCCGCAGGAGGGACACGTGAAACACGTTGTGCACTCGACTCGAGGTGGTAACGCTAACCGGTAGGCCACGGGCCCTACACGATCCGAATCTCAAAAGGACCAATAAACCGCGGAGATAGCTTGGAACCTGCCCAACCGTCGATGACCACGTCGTGAGACACGAAGGAACACATGATCACCAACAGAAAACTCCAAAGGTCGCCGTCGTATCCGCATAAGATTTCGCGACTCGAGCGCCAACAAACGCCGACGAATCAACTTGACCTTCTCGTAGCCTTTGAACCAATCCGGTCCCAAGAGAGGCCCCCCCCGGTCTCCCCACCTCGGTCCAACACAAAGGGGATCGACACGGCCGTCCATACAACGCCTCAAAAGGAGCCATCCCAATGGATGCCTCGATAACTTAGCATTGGGCAAGCCCACCAAAGGAAGGTGAGTTGCCCACGAACCCCCGAAATCTAACACACGGGCCCGTAACATGTCCTCCATGGTCGATTCGTCCGCTCGCTCCGACCGTCGGTCTCGGGGTGAAAGGCGTACTGAGGGGGAGCTTGGTCCCATAGCCTCCTGCAAACCTGCCCGGAAACGGGAAGTGAACCTCGAATCCCGGTCCGAGACAACCGACGATGGTCGCCATGCGTCTACAATCTCGTTCATGTATAGCGACTCAAGGTCCCAATAGAGTCCCGCTCGCGAACGCCAGAAATGAGCCGACTTTGTGAGTCGATCCACAATCACCCAAATCATATCCTTCCGCCTGGGTGGGTGGAAGACCAAAAAAACAAAATCCATCGCTATATGGTCCCACTTCCCTCGCTATGGGCAAGGGCCGTAACATTCCCGCCGGCCGCCGATGCTCACCTTCACCTTGGCACGTGAGGCACCCCGCAAAAAAAAGGCAGCCACATCGCGTTTCATCCCAGGCCACCAAAAATGTCCCGAAGCGCATGATACATCTTCGTACCCCCTGGATGCACGAGAACTCTGGCCGGTGAAACTCCCTCATCACCTCATCCCCGAGGGAAGAGCTCTACCAACCGCCCCGAAATGACAACTCATGCTCGGACCCTCGTCCAGTCCCCGATAGCTCCCCACCTCAATACGGGCACGAGAACCTCACACTCAATGTCACCCATTTTCGCTTTTTTCCGGACGCGCTGGTACAACTCGACCACCACCAAAGGACTCGGGCGTCCCACCATCACGAACAACAAGGTGGCAACATCGCCAACCGCTCCATTACTCCCTCACGGCCACCTCAGCTTTCCCTTTTCTCGCTCAATGCATCCCACAACATTACCCTTGCCCGGGGTATAGGCGAAGGAGTAAAAATCAAAATACCCACCCATCTCCTTTGCCTCAAATTCAAGTCCTTGAGTAAAGATGTACTAAGGCTCTTGTGATCCGAGAACAACACAAACTTTTCCCCAAGAGGTAGGGCCTCCAACTCTTCAGGGCGAAGATGACAAGCATAACTCAAGGTCATGAGGGTGTTTATATTTTTTATCGGGGGATTCCCCTTGACCCATGCTACCACACCGTGCTCTGCATAACACACACCCCAAACCAACCCTGGATGCATCACAGTACACTTCATATGGAATATCCTCCCGAGGTAACCTCAACACAGGGTGGTCAAACGGGTTTTAAGTCTCAAACGCCGCCGCACTTGTCGTCCAATCAAACTTCACGCCCTTCCGAGTCAACGCTATCATAGGAGCCGCCAAACGGGAGAATCCCGACAAAACGACGGTAGTACCCGCCACACAAGAAAACTACGGTTTCAAAAGACGGTGCTCGGGTCCTGCCCACGATGCCACGGCCTCAATCTTGGGGGGGGTCCACCCTAACTCCCTCAACACCACATGGCCAAGAAAGTGAACCTCCTGCCCACCAAAACTCACACTTGCTAAACTTAGCAAACAAGCTGTCCTCTTAAGGTTTGCAAACTGTGCCAAGTGCTCACATGCTCCCTCTCTGGTCTTGGAATACACCAAGATATCGTCGATAAACACCACCACGAACAGTCTAAGTATGGGGCAAAGACTTGGTTCATCAAATGCATGAACACTGGCGCATTAGTGAGCCCAAAGGCATCACTACCCACTCATAATGCCCATACCGACCGAAAAGCCGTCTTGGAGGATGTCCTCCTCCCTAACCCTGAGCCGTGATACCCGACCGTAAATCTATCTTGGAAACACCGGGCCCCACTCAATTGGTCAAATAGGTCGTTATCCGAGGCAACGGGTACTTGTTCTTCACGCCATGAACTTCCGTAGTCGAGGCCTGCGGGAGGTGGAGGGGGGGCGGGTGTGTGGGCTACGGGCGAGCACCCCAAGGTGAGGTACTTGGTCTAATATACCCCTGGCCCACCAACTCCTCATTGCCCTGAAGCTCCCTCTGGATCGAGAACGCTACTTGGGAAATCGGACCGTCCCCGGCACCAACTCAATAGTGAACTCCACACTCCTCTTAGGTGGCAAACTCCTCAACTCTTCAGAAACATCCCGAAATTGGTCCACAACGACACCCTCTTTTCCACCTTCCCTCCTCGGCAAGGTCGGGGCGCCAACCGTTGGGTAATGGCACCCCACCGGTCCAACACTTGGCCCGGCCCGACTGCCTCACAATCCCACTCCCCCCGCAGGGTGCAAGAGGTCCCTGCAGGTGTCACGAAGGTCACACGCACCGATAACAATCTATCTTGGCCTGGAAAGCCATAAGCCAATCCATACCCAAGATCGGGTCGAACGTCTCAAAGGCATCACATGCAAGTCAAAACTCGGCTCGACCTGCCTATGTTACCCACACCACGACACACTCGCCGTACCTCAATCATGCCTCCTACCGAGACTCCACAACCAGGGGCCTCGCGGCCTCCACACGGCTAACCCCAAGCCGTCTTTACAAGCTCGGGAACAAACGAACATGATGCACCCGTGTCGAAAAGAACGAAGCTAATGTACGGGAGACAAGAGGGTACTTACCACCGATGGTCCTGCTCCACCTCGCCGGGGGGGTGGGGCGTCCTCCTCCTGGTACGTCGCCTCTAGCGAAACACCCTTCCTTGGCTCGTGCCACTGGTTGCCTCCGGCCTCGGTTGGCCTCGGGGTCCACCGGATCCTGGCTGGCCGGCCTGCCAGGGGGTCTCTTGGTGCACGGAAGCTAATCACTCCTCCGGCGGATGCCGCCCCCCGTTTCCCCTTGCCACTCCTGCAAACCCGGCGCAAATGACCCTCTCGTCCACGTTGTTGCAAGTCCCTTCTTGGGGCACTCCCCTTTGAAGTGACCCTGCCCACGGCTCCGCTCGGGAGACGCCACCCCCCAAAGGTGAACCTCCCCGTGGTTCACGAGTGTCCGACCCGACCGCGAAAAGAACCGCTATCCCTCTCCTCCGTCTTGATCTTGCATCTCGATCGGGTCCACTCGCACCGGCGCCCCGATGGGCCCGCCTCCCATCATCCGGTTCACCTATACGGGGTTCCATAGCAATAGGTCCTCAGGGGGTAATCGCCACCCTCTCCCCAAGGCGGCCTGAGACCCAAGGTGAACTTGTGGGCCTTCGGTCCTCCCACCACGGTCTCGGGAGCAAACCTACTCAATCTCCGGAACTCCCGCTCATCTCGGTACCGTCTTGGATCCCTGCTTCCAGCCAAATTCTTCCCTCTTCGCCATCTCACCGATTCCGGGAAGAACTCATCTTGGAAGAGTTGCAAAACATGAGGTTGCTTGCGACGGCTCCCAACACTCGTCCACCACTCCAAAGCGTCCCCTCCGCCGCCGACTGCCGGGCGCACCTTATCCTCCTCCCGGGGCAGGAGAAAGGAGAACACATGCTCAATCTAACCGCCGCTCGCTACCACTTTTGAAGGAGGTTTCTTCCCCCCTTGATCGGGGAGGTTGTTCCTTTCGGAACCGTGTCACCCGTCATCCTCTCGCACGGGTCGGTACACCACCCGGCGAACTCTCACGCTCACGAGGCGGCTTTGGTGGTGGTGGTGGTGGCACCACCGGTGGGTGCTCTTTCGCTGGCACCTCCTCCCGAACATCCTGCCGGAGTCCCTCCCGTAGTTCTCGTACCTCCACTGGATGCCTTCTTTGAGTTGGGCCGGGAAAAAGCATGCCCTCCAACGGATGGTCCCGCACCCGGACCCTCATGGGGATGACCGTCGGGCACGTTCCTCTCCTCGGTGGCATTCTTCTACATGGTAGATGCACAAACGCGAACGCGTTTGACTACTAACAAGTTGACTACCTTTACCCCATTATCAAGTCAAGCCGTACATGGCATTACACACATTTTAACCATTGCATCAATCAATATTGCACACAAGACCCACATTGTAGTCATACCAAGGCATTCCAAGAATATTCGAGTTGCACACACATAATCATGTTGTGCACATCCTTCACACATGACAACAAATGCAACTAGTGCCCTAATGCCAATGCATGCAAATCCTACCACAAGATGGACTACCCAAGCACACCTTGAGGCTCAAAGAGGACCATGTTGATCGGGCATGTCCCTCCGGGCTCCTCCAAAGGACTCAAGATAACCAAGTCCGCCCATACCCTAGGCCAACTAGACCATGCTCGATACCATATTGTCCGCCCGGATTTCCAACCCAGAAACCGGCACATGACTCCCCTTTACCCACATGGAGGGCAAAGGGGTTAGGATACAAACCAAGAGTTTTACATTTCAAACATCCACAACACATTCAAGAAAGAAATATTCATAAAAAATAATCCAAACCAGTTTATTACAACGAATTCTTTCCAATCCCATCCCCACGGGGTTACATCGCCCCATAAAAGAAAACAACATAAATGGAAGAGAGTAAAATGGTTAAGGTCTTCCACCTTGGTGCATCCACCTAATGCCTGTAAGTCCCTGGAAAATAAGCAAACACGGAGAGGGGTGAGCAACCACGGCCGGAGGGATCAAGTCTCCCAAACCCTTCCCATGCTCTGCGGCTACGTGCATGTGCACAGGTGTAAGTGCGTTACAACAATCTCAACAAACAATAACAAACCACATCGTAGTCACAATTATCCACCACACAAAACACAAGTGATTTAACCGCCTCTTCAAGGCAATTATTTAACCGCCTCTTCAGGCCAAGTGATTTACCGCCTCTTCAGGGCCACGGTTTAACCGCCTCTTAGGCAAAGTAGTTTAACCGCCTCTTCGGGCCAGATACCGCAGACACACAACTTACACCACTTCACAAACATAAAACCAAACACTTGGTGTGCACCCACTCACAAGTGCACAAACCCGGCCGTTCGACCAGAACACACACCCGATAAACATACATACATTAAATCACAAGTCCAGACGGGCATATTATCAAACACGTAATGGGCATATACATACGGCTATATTCACACGGGCATTTCTCGAACACATAGCATGAAATCCACGAATCACACCAACATGCCACTGAGGCAACATTCATATAGGAGGTCACACCTATATGAATTTACATATAAGTAATATAACAGATATAACTCGGATTCGCCTTAGGACCCTAGGACAGAGGAGGACTTAGGAAGAGCAATCCCTACCTTAAAGGGGTCTTCCTTGCTCCCGCGCCAAACGCCGTCCTCCCCACGCAAGATGCTCCAGGGAACCAAGCCTTTTTTTCTTTCTCTCTCGCTCTCTCTCTCTCGCAACAGCAAAAGAAAGGAACACAAGAACCCTAAACTCAAACTCAAGCCCTCCTTATATAGACACCATCCACATCAAAACGACGTAGTTTTGATTAAGTAAACCCAGGATCAAAACGACGTAGTTTTGATCACACAAGGTAACCTTTCCGCACCCATATAGGCCAAAATACTCGAATTTCAACATGGTCCTTTGGAGAAAGTTGCTTAAATGACAAAACAAGGGAACCATGCAAAAATATGGCACGCCAATTTGCACGTGAATTCCCAATTCACGTGCACCTCCATATGGACTCCAAATGCTCCAACTTCAAACCCCTAGCTTCCTTGCATTATTTAGAAGACAATTACACTTGCACGTGAATTGGACCCATATCACGTGCACCTCACATACATGTCCATTTGGCCTGAAACTTCTGTGGTAGATAGAGGACATCATTCTAAGCATCTTTCCTTTTGCACGTGAATTCATTGGAGTCCATTTACTAGGTCAAAATCTAGAAAAACTCTACTCATGAGGCAAAACTGACTAACTCAAGGTACGGGTCCTTACACTTAATGTCATTCAGACTAATTGCAAAATCATCAGGTCTTCCAAAAGGCGCAAGATCCCTAAAGTAACCAAGGCTTCCCCAAGAAGGAAATCAAGCAAACTAGTCGGCCCCTGCAACCACAAGGCAAGCTAAGGCTAAATCTTAGATATGTTCAGACGACTATATAAAAGCATTCTCCTAGAAGCTCTTGCCTTTGCCATGAGAGGGATACAAGTTGTGATTATATTACAAATCAGTTTTCAAAATCAAAGTTATCTTTTTTGAAAATATTTTTCTAAAAAAATGATTTCAATAAACCTTTTTGAATTGCTTACCCCACAATAGGGTCTACCATCGGTATTTTTCAGAAAAGGTACTGTATTGTCTAAATAAGTTGTCACCAAATCAGCAGAGGAGCTCCTCAAGTTAGGGCAAAAGAGCCTCATCATTTCCCCCAAGAGGTGCCCTGGAAGCATCTATGCCCAAGAAGCAGCTAGCCAGGCTACACCAAAGTGATTGCACCTTAAGAGCCTCTTTTCAGAAAATCAACCATGAGGGTCAAGTCACCAACCCTGTGATACTGGAAGGTAACCTTGTAGAGCAATCTCTTGGAGTGAACTCGTAAAGGGAGCCTGGATCAAGCTACCAATTTTGACCCTAGAAATCATTTCCTTTCAACCCTAGAAGTTATCTCCTCAATGTCCATCCACTTTGACCGTAAACATCACTTTCCATCAGCCCTAGATGCCACATCCAAATATTCACAGAAGAAAATCAGTTCACTTTTGGGGGTGCCAACACAAAGTGATACCAAAGTCCCAATCTCTTGCAGCGAAGAGAACAAAAGGCACCCACTGGCCTCATTCCCAAATAGAAAGGGCTTCAAAACTTAATCACAAATTCACATGCATTCATGCATCATTCTCAAAAGAATCAACATATTCATGCATCATTAGCATACATCCTAGCATGTTTGCTCTTCTTACTTACAGGATTACCTACATATTAGAATGGCATGAGGATTCATCTTATGATCCACCAACAATTAAGCTTCAAAGACCGTATCTAAAGACCGATGAGGACTCACCCTCAACAAGCAGAATTCCCTTTCAGAATCAAAGAACTAAACCCCGGCAGATCTAGATCGTAAGCCCAAGCATGACTCTTGAGTGGTAATCTCGTAGAGCGATCTCTTAGAGTGAACTCGTAGAGGGAGCCATGATAAAGTCACCTATCCATAGCCCAAGATGCTATATCACTATCATTCAACCCAAGATGTCATATTTGTCCCAAGAAGCCATCCTTACAACCTAAGACACTGGTTGACCCAAGATGTCATATTTGGCCCAATAAGCCATTCTCATAGCCTAAGAAGCTAATTGACCCAAGATGTCACTCATTCTCGACCCAAGATGTCGTATCATATCCTAAGAAGCTATTCGGCCCAAGAAGCCACCCTCAAAGCCCAAGAAGCTAATCGACCCAAGATGTCACTCATTTTCGACCCAAGATGTCATATCATAGTCCAAGAAGCTATTTGGCCCAATAAGCCATTCTCATAGCCCAAGAAGCTAATTGACCCAAGATGTCACTCATTTTCGACCCAAGATGTCGTATCACATCCTAAGAAGCTATTCGGCCCAAGAAGCCACCCTCATAGCCTAAGAAGCTAATTGACCCAAGATGTCACTCATTTTTGACCCAAGATGTCGTATCATAGGCCAAGAAGCTATTCGGCCCAAGAAGCCACCCTCATAGCCCAAGAAGGTAATCGACCCAAGATGTCACTCATTTTTGACCCAAGATGTCGTATCATAGCCCAAGAAGCTATTCAGCCCAATAAGCTACCCTCATAGCCCAAGAAGCTAATCGACCCAAGATGTCACTCATTTTCGACCCAAGATGTTGTATCATAGCCCAAGAAGCTATTTGGCCCAAGAAGCTACCCTCATAGCCCAAGAAGCTAATCAACCCAAGATGTCACTCATTTTCGACCCAAGATGTCGTATCATAGCCCAAGAAGCTATTCGGCCCAAGAAGCCACCCTCATAGCCCAAGAAGCTAATCAACCCAAGATGTCATAGCCCAAGAAGCTATTCGGCCCAAGAAGCCACCCACATAACCAAAAATGTCATATCAATCTCACATCAATGTCAAACTCCAAGGAGATCTAACCATTCAAAATGGGTATTTGGTTATCTTTGTACATCATTTGTATACAAACAATGCACAAAGAGGGGCAGCTGTTGTACCCCATTTTGACCGGGTTAGGTCGCAACCGTACTTGGTGAAGGACCACTAAGTGATAGAGGATGACATTCGGAGAACAACGCACTTGACCACACTTGATTCCGAGGAGAAATGAAATGATTATGACAAAAGTACCAAGTTGAATTGGACAACCAGTGGGCAGCCCGCTATTTTATTAATAACTTCCCTAATACTTGTTGTAATCCAATAAAGTCAATTGCGTTGATTAGATAACATCTTTATCTATCATTTACAATTGGTTTGAGAATATTCCGGGCTGTATTCAATTAGTTATGATTTTTCAAAGTTAGCAACCAAACCTTGTACGAATTTGGGGGAGACAGCCAGTGCGGAGCCCCCTATTTTGCCAATAACTTTCTCAATACTTATTGGATCTGAATAACGTCAATTTCATTAGTTAGATAACATCTTTATCTATCATCGTCAACTTGTTTGAGGGTAATCTGAGTTCTGTGCAATTAACTATAAATTTTTGAATCGGACGGACAGAATGCTCACTTTATCATGTACCTCTGTGCGGTATTTAACACCTTTCTCCTAAATGGCTGATCCTTTTGGAGTGATTCCACTTTCATAAGATAGATAACAGAATTTCAAGCAAACCAAGACCAATTTGGCCCTAATCCGAGCTCTATGGAGAAAGTTATGATTTTTTGAAGTTGCCTCATAAATCTGTCAATTTTCCACGAATTTTGATTCTTCATATGCAGTTTGTCCCACATTGCCAGTTTTGCTTCTCCTTCGCTCAGTATATATACAAAGACACTCTCCTTACACAGCAAGTGAGAACAAGAGAGGCCTAAGGAAGCCCAAGTAGAGGCGCCACGTGGCGGCCAAGCCCACACACCGAAATTTTTGGGGAAACCCAAATCCGGTGGTCAAACTTGGTCAAATTCGGGCTAAGCCCAAATCCAGTGGTCAAACTGGGTCAAATCGGGGCTAAGCCCGTTGATGCGGAATAAGCCCAAATCCGGTGGTCAAACTTGGTTAGATCTGAGCTAAGCTCAAATCCGGAGTGCAAACTTGGTCAAATCCGGGCCAAGCCCATTGCTGCGGAATAAGAGCCCGCTGATGCGGAATAAGCCCAGATCTGGTGGTCAAAGTTGGTCAAATCCGGGCCAAGCCCATTGCTGCGGAATAAGAGCCCGCTAATGCGGAATAAGCCCAGATCTGGTGGTCAAACTTGGTCAAATCCGGGCTAAGCCCACTGATCCGGAATAAGCCTAGATCCGGCGGTCAAACTTGGTCAAATCTGGAGTAAGGAATCCGGGCTAATCATTCACGTGGAGTAAGGAAATTTGTGCTGACAAATCCGGGCTAAACCCACTGATGCTGAATAAGGACTCACCAATGCTGAATAAGGACCATTGATGCGGAATAAGCCCAAATCCGGTGGTCAAACTTGGTCAAATCCGGGCTAAGCCCACTGATCCGGAATAATCCCAGATCCAGCGGTCAAACTTGGTCAAATCTGGAGTAAGGAATCCAGGCTAACCATTCACATGGAGTAAGGAAATTAGCACTGACAAATCCGGGCTAAACCCACTGATGCTGAATAAGGACTCACTAATGCTGAATAAGGACCCATTGATGCTGAATAAGGACTCACTGATGCTGAATAAGGACCATTGATGTGGAATAGGCCTATTGATGCGGAATAAGCCCAAATCCGGTGGTCAAACTTGGTCAAATCCGGGCTAAGCCAACTGGTGCTGAATAAGGACCTGCTGATGCGGAATAAGGACCCATTGGTCCGGAAATCACCTAAATGATCCGGAAAAACTCCAAAATAGCCCCTCTACAGGTCTGGAAGTGACTCCAAAGCATCGGGACTCTGAAAAATCCAGAAAAATCTTTTCTTAAATCCTATCAGTGTCTTGGAACCCCCTTTTAAGCGTGGGAATTGAGGAGTCTCCGAATATTAAATTCAAATGTTTTGGGACTCTATTTTTGAGCATAAGGACGGGGAGATGTTGTAATTAAATGAATAAAGTCCTTCAGAAATCAAAGTTGACCCTGGGGATTGCATGGCTATTAATTCCCAACGGCACCAATATACCTGGAGGTTTATCCAGCCCTTACCCGCCAAGGCATCCAAATACAGTAGAGGAATAAATAATCCCAAGTGATTTATTTATTTTTAGGCATCGGGACTCTCTTTTTCAAAACATGGGAATAGGAAGCCATAATTAAGCCCTCGTGACACTGCAATTGACTTTTTGGAAATTATAAAGAGTGCAATTAATGCACCAACGGATACTTCCCCTAAAATACCTATAAATAGGCTATTCACAAACCTCTAGGGGGCATCAATAATCAAAGGAGGAGGAGGAGGAAAAATATCAGATCAAGGATCACGTATCAGAAGAGAAATTATTTTAGAGAGAGTAAAAAAGTAGAGAGAGAACATCGAAGGATCTTCAAGAGAAAAGACCCAGAATTGATCGTCCTCTTCCAACAACAGAAGGCGTCAACGGGGAGGCCATCCAGTGGGAACATCAAATATCAATTATCAAAGGAGGCCCTTCCAAAGCAAGGAGCAAACAGTCTAGAAGCGTAGACGCAGATTCAAGGCGGGAAAGGGAAGCTGCATTTTTCTTTCTAACACCGTGTGTTTTCAGGGAGACTTTTTAAAGGAGGATCTCCAAGCTTGACCATAAAAATTTACCCAGGTTTTTCTCTTTAATTTTTTCATATTTAAACCATTAAGGCTTGTTTGCTCAAATGTTTTGAAGTGAACAGTTTTCTTTTTAACTCACATTCCTTTTTTCTTCAAAAATTAAAAAGGACAAGCAAAGAGTATGTTTTCTAGAAAAATTAAAATAAGGCATTGGCGGTCATGAGGGTTGAGTCCTAGATGCTCATATCCTAGTTTGCCTGGGCCGATATCAATTGTGGCTGTATTCTCATTTTTGAATTCAAATGATTTTTGTTTTCTTTTCTAAAAAAGAAAATCACTTTTGTTTTCTAAAAGAAATGTAGTACTGTCACATGGGCCTAGATCCCACATTCTTTTTCTAAAATTAGAATATATTTCTTTTTTATTTGTTGTAAAATCTTTTTTGTTGTTTTAAGGCTTAAATCCTAAAAACTCTCCTTTTTCGAAAATAAAAAAATTATAAAAATAACTTCTTTTTGAATAATGCAAGCAAACACCCATAGATCAAGACTAGGTACCAATTGTGGGCGTTGTGGGGGTGCAAGAGTTTTTCTTCCTTCCCCACACATAACTGACTTCCGAACGTAATTCTCTGGAACCGTAGACCTTTCTTTTTTTAGGTGCCCAATCACACCTCTAATTTGTTTGGTGGCGACTCTGTGTTTTTCTTCTCTTTAATGGTTTGTGCGAGCCTTGTGCAGGGATAACTCTAGGATCAACAAAATGAACTAGCATAGAGTCCTTTCACAAAAGCCAGTACGAGCCCGGTCAAAAACGGGTGATGACACTAAGGAAAATGGCGTTGCCCCAACTGAAGTCCGGACTATGGTTCTGTAGCCATGTAGCGCATATGGGAGTTTCTCGCTCCAATTCTTATACGTCTCAGTCATTTTCCGGATAATGTTTTTGATGTTCTTGTTTGCTACTTCAACCGCTCCGTTCATTTGAGGACGGTACGGTGTTGAGTTATGATGTCAGATTTTGAACTGTTCACACAAATTGTCCATCATCCGGCTATTCAGATTGGTAGCATTATCTGTTATGATGAACTCTGGGAGCCCATAGCGGCACATGATGTTGTTGCGGACAAACTTAGTGATTACTGACTGAGTGAGTTGGACGTAGGAGGCTGCTTTGACCCACTTAGTGAAATAGTTGATGGCTACAAGAATGAATCTATGTCCATTAGAGGCTTTTGGGAATATGGGCCCAATGACGTCCATGCCCCACAATGCAAATGGCCACGGAGATGGAAGCACGTGTAGCTTAAATGGCCACGAAGATGAATGCGATCCCCATAGACCTGGCACTTAAGACATTTATGCACATCCTCGATGCAGTCCTTTTCCATAGTAAACTAATAGTAGCCCATCCTCATGATCTGCCTAGTTACTGTATGTCTGTTTGCATGAGATCCACAATCACCGTTGTGAACCTCATTGGTGACCTGAGCTGCTTCATCTTTGTTTAAGCACCACAGTAAAACTTGGTTATAGTTGTGTCTGTATAGGATTGAACCGTCAAGGAAGTAATTAATGCTTGCTCGTCGAATGTTTCTTTTTTCTGCTTCTGAAGCCCCTACCGGATATGAGTGTTGGGACAGGTACTGTTTGATATCTTGATACTAAGGCTTGTTGTTGGTGTCAACATTGGTTACCATGTTGTAAATGGGTTCGTTATTCACATTGATGTCAAAGCATGGTATTTCGAAGCATATGTCCAATCGAAGGAGGGAGGCTAGAGTTGCTAAAGCATTGGGAATTCAATTATGCTCTCTTGACATGTGTTCAAATGTGATTTCATTTAATAGGTTAGCCATTTCACAAATCATTTGTCGGTAAGGAATCGACTTGTGATTTTGAGTTTCCTATTCCTTTCTAACTTGATAAATAACTAGAGCTGAATCCCAGAACACTTGTGATTTTCTAATTTCTTTACTCAATGCCTCTTGGAGGTCCATCACACAAGCTTCATATTCTGCTATATTGTTTATGCAAGGGAATTTCAACTTGGCAGCCATCAGAAAATGTACTTTGGATAGGGAAATTAGGACTTCCCCGATGCCATGACCAGATAAGCTTGATGCTCTATCAAACCATAGGGTCCATGTGTCTGACTCTTCATTTTCTTGGATGGTGTTGATGAATTCGTCTGGGAAATCGGAGATTGCTGGCTCATAATCCTCCAAGGCACGATCCGCTAGATAATCCACTATGGCACTCCCTTTGATGGCCTTTTGAGGCACATAGACAATGTCGTATTCTGCCAAGAATAGCTGCCACTTAGCAATTCTTCCCGTCATGGATGGCTTTTCCAATAGGTATTTGAGTGGGTCATGTCTAGAGATGAGCCATGTGGTATGGTAGAGTGTATACTGCCTTAACCTTCGCGCTGTCCAAGCGAGGGCCCAACAAGTCTTTTCCAGAGGAGTGTATTTTCCTCACAAGGTGTAAACTTCTTGCTTAGATAGTAAATGATTTTCTCTTTTTTCCCTTAGGCATCATGTTGTCCCAATGCACAACCCGTCGAGGTGTCTCAGACTGTTAAGTACAAAATTAGAGGTTGACTGGATACTGGGGGAACCAAAATTGGAGGGTTCATCAAATACTATTTAATTGTGTTAAAGGCCTCCTAACATTCATTGTTCCATACCTCGGGACTATCCTTGTGCAGCACCTTGAAGATGGGTTCACAACTCATAGTGAGTTGTGAAATGAACCGAGCAATGTAGTTGAGTCTTTCGAGGAATCCTCTAATTTCCTTGATAGTTTTTGGCACGGCCATATCTTGGATGGCCCGGACTTTATCGGGATCAATCTCAATTCCCCGTTGACTGACGATGAATCCTAATAGCTTGCCTGATGTAGCCCTAAAGGTACATTTGCATGGATTTAACTTCAATTGGTATTTTCGTAGTTTGTCGAAGAGCTTACGCAACACTTCCACATGGTCCTTGTCTCCTTTCGACTTGGCGATCATATCATTGACATAGACCTCTACTTCTTTGTGTATCATGTCATGGAACAGTGTTACCATGGCTCTTTGATAAGTTGCCCCAACATTTTTGAGTCTGAGAGGCATGACATTGTAGCAAAAGGTGCCCCATATAGTGATGAATGTAGTCTTTTCCTGTGTTCAGGATGCATACGAATTTGGTTATAGCCAGAGAACCCATCCATGAAGGAAAATATAGTATGTCTTGCAGTGTTGTCTACCAAAGTGTCAATGTGAGGTAGTGGAAAGTTATCTTTAGGACTAGCCCTATTGAGGTCGTGATTATCTACACACATACGGACCTTCCCCTCTTTCTTTGGAACTGGCACGATGTTAGCCACCCATTCCGGATAGTGGGCCTCGCTACGGAACCCTGCATCTCATTACTTTTTGACTTCTTCCTTGATCTTTAGTATCATCTCCAGTCTCATCCTCCTTAGCTTTTGCTGGACAGGCTTACACTCAGGTCTTAAGGGCAACTGGTGTTGCACTATATCTATATCCAATCCTAGCATATCTTTGTAGGACCAGGCGAACATATCAATGTAGGACTTGAGAAGATCAAGTAGCTGATCTTTGACATTATTGGGGATTAAAGACCCCAATCTCAATTCCTTTGGCTCAGTGGCTGTTCTAAAGTTTACGACTGTGACTAGGCCTTCCCTAGGGATAGTGGGCTGGTCTTCTTTTTCTAGCAGGAGCTTGATGTCATCTGGTAGCTCGGGATCTTCTATTGTGCCAGCTTCCTCTATCTCAGACACTGACTGTTCCCAGTTTGGATTATGGTCAAGTCTTAAGCAACTCGTTTCTTCTTTCCTTACCATATCTCTAAATTTATCATACCTGTTTGAAAAAGTCTGACTTACTCAACCATATATGATAATGCACTTGCCATGAAATGCAAGGGGATACTTTAAAAAAATTCATTTTATTCCAAATTTTCAAAATAAAGATTAAAGCGAATTCAAAATTTGAAATTGAAAAACAATAAAGAGAGAACATTGAAAATGCCCCAGCAGGTTCCTTGACCCTTTATATGATAGGGAGGTATGTTGGTCCCTGGGAGCCTAGAGGGGGGTGAATAGGCTCTTATTAAAATTCTTTCTCACTCAGGCACAACACTAATTCTGGTTAAAAGAAATATTCAGTACGGAAGATAATCAAATAGTGGAAGTCTTTTGTTTTATTATCTAAAGATAATTACAACAAAAAGCACAACAATTACAGCTGATTACAATAGTACTCTCTTTTTCGAGTCACACACACACTGGCTAGATTATCTCTATTTTGCACATGTACTCGCACGTATCAGTTCTTACAATGTATTCACACTTACTCATTTGAGATATACAACACTTTATATATATAGACATCCTAGGAATCTATCTTGGAACTGTATTTTTCGAGCACTGTGTAAACATTAAGTTCTTCTCGGAAAATGCTTCTGCTATAACTGCTACGGATGTGCAGCTCGAAATATTGGAAGCATAAGTGTATTGAATTACTTTGCTTGATTCCAATTGCATTTGGGGCTGCATCCACATCTCCGAGTGTTCCACATGTAGGACAGTTTAGGTCTTTAATGAGTTTGTCTTACATCGGGACATAGCGAGTTGATAACATAAATGCGGTATGGATAAGTTGAAGTAGTGTCTTCTTAGTCCGGTGTAGATTTCCTTACTCCGTATCAATGAAGCTCGGATCCTTACTTCGTGCCAGTTGTTGCTTACTCCGTGTAAATGAAGTCCTGAAATCCTTACTCCGTGTCAGCGCTTCCTTACTCCGCATAAAGTAGATATACGAAATCCTTATTCCGCATCAGCGCTTCCTTACTCCGCGTAAGTTCCTTACTCCGCTTGAGTGAAAGGTCCGGATGGCTTACTCTGTATCAGTGCATCCTTACTCCGCTTGAGTAATGGTTTGGATTCCTTACTCCGCACCAGTCATTTCTTACTCCACTCGAATGAAAGACTCGGATTCCCTAGTCTGTATCTTCTTTTCCTTAGACAGCTGGAGTGAAAGACTTAATTTCTTTCTCCGCAATAAATCTCTCTTACTCCGTACTAGTTGTAGACTCGGATTGTCATTCCGCATAAATTGACTTAGTCCAATTAAGAATAAAAACACGGATTCCTTAGTCATTTTGTCAAGTGATTAGTCCGTACAAAGGGTCCTTACTCCGGATGAAGACTTGGTTATTTACAAAGTGTTTGATGACACTCATGATAATCCGGATCAGGATTATATATCCTGTCCTTCGCTTTGCTCTTTGAGTGTAAGTCCAGTTTAGGATTTTATCTTCTGCAAGCTTAGAATAAACATGAAACATCTCAAATCAAATTACATAAGGTTTTTAACAACATCATCCAAATTATGGGTTTGATCCAATAATCTCCCCCAATATGGATATGCCAAACCCTTTGAAATCTAATTTGGTCAGCAAGATATACACAAAGACAAGGATAACAGAAATTTCCACTATGTCAGCAACTATAATACAAAGTAAGCCTTAGTACAAAAGTTATACTAAGAATTGTAAGGCTTACTATACTTAAAGATCTTAGTTGCTGCCTGCTCCCTTAGTCACTTACGTTGTTCCTTAGTAAACTTAAAAAAGTAATTCCAGTTAGGATCATACTTCAAATGATGCCTAATAAAGTAGCAGATATAGGCTCCATAGCTTTCTCCATCAGGTTGTTGGGGAACTTCTCCTTTGCTCAGAATTGTCGAGTTGAGAAGAGCATTGGGAGGCAGAGGAGGTTGACCAATGGATTCGAAGAGTCCACGCTGTTTGACAGCAACTGACAGAGTCCGGAGTAGTGGTCCTAGCTAGCTTCTTCTCATTTGGTGTCCCACAACCTGATGGGAGTTATGCAGAACAACTCTCCTATCCTTGATAGAGAAGACTGCGAGCATGTGATGAGGAGTGCTGATCCTATATGGAATGAGAACAGTTGTAAGGTCTTTCCATGGCTTACTGTTCTCAGCTGTTCCATTGATGAGGGTCTAAAGGAAATCCATTTCAGGAAGATAGTGGTCAAGCTAACAAGGTAGGATATCGATCAGATGCTCTTCTTGGTACATGGCAGGGAACAACCTCATCTCTTCCTTCACCGCCAAGGTAAAGTTGTCAATGACCTCAGTGGAGAACTATCCTTTCTCTAACAGTAAGGTGCTTATGTCTTCAAGGGAGAAAGAGGACAGAGATGACAAAAACCATTTTGGGGTAGAGGGAGCAGCACTTGCATATGCTATCATGGCTGCACGTACACTCCCATCTGCATCATATGGGTCTAGTTTCGCGTATGATGAGAGAAACGTGACTTGCGGAGCTTGAGTGGATGAGGAGGGAGCTGCAGTGGAAGAGCTGGGGTGGTCAAAAGGAACTGGAGCAGCACTGCACGGTCTAGAGAAGTGGCTGCGTTTGGAAACCGGGAGTCCCAGAGGAAGAGTAAATGCAGGTCTTTGGCTGGGAACGTCAGTAGTAGCAGGAGCAGTAGTGGAAGGGGATGGATCAGAAGGGGCATTCTCCCCCTGGTTGCCAGATCGGCGAGGAGGGCGAGAGGGACGACCCACAACCTAAGTCAGATCCCGAACGGAAGTGGACAGACCCAAAAGGGATTGGACAATAAAGTCCAGCTTCCGATCCAGTGAGAGAGAGGAGTTGGAGAGAGCAGAAAGGATCTGGGTCCTGATTTCGTTAACGAAATCAGCAATGACCTGGGCCCGGGATCGATTGTCTTCTGCAATACGATCTAGCTAAACAGAGACCGCGGCTTCGGACAGAATCATTGCAAAAGAGGTACGCCCAAGGCCAAAATCAGAAGCCTTTGATGACTCCCCTATATGTAGAGGTGTAGGAGTGCGCAGGGCGGAGAAGTTAGCAGTTGGAGAGAACAGCGGGGGAACAGCAGCAGCAGCAGGTGTAGCGGAGCCACTTTGACTAAAGAGGTCAATGGTGGGATTGTCCGCAGGAGTGGAGGGACCAGCCTCAGCAGGGATAGGAGTCCGTGCGTCGTGAGCAGGTCCGGAAAAGGCAGCAACAGTAGGAGGTGTGGCCTGAAGCAGAGACGACATAAGAAAGCCGTGTTCAGAGTTCCAAACAATCATGGCCTCTGGGGTTTGGGTATGTTTGGTGTAATATACCCGGAGAGCAGATTTAGGGATGTTTGCAATGTGGGTGAGGCTGAAACGTAGCCAGTAGTTAGTCAGAATGTCGGTGGGAAGATGGTCGAGGTAGTCTTGAGGGTCAACAATGCGTGCTAGAGGAGAGGTAGGTATGTCCGCGATGACAGCAGAAACTGCGGTAGTCACCAGAGAGGTGAGTGCGGGAGCATCAGCAGCAGCATCGGCAGCGGCAATAGGAGGGATAGAAGCAGGTGCATTAGTAGGAGGGGCTAAGCAAACAGTCTCATGATGAAGCGGCTGAGAGGGCCCTGCAGCATCAGAAGGATCAGCGTGAACGTTGTGCTGTGAACCGCGGGAGCGTGCCGGAGCGGCAACGGACCGAATGCGGGAAGACCAGTGGGTGGAGCTTACCTCATGACCCGAGCTGGGCGCGGGGTCACCAACGGAACGATCTTGATGTTCCGATATAACTACTCGTGCACGAGAGACAGGAGGGCGGCGGACAGTGAGCGTCCCATCGGAGGTAAGATGACGAAAATAAAAGTTCTGTGGGAAGGGAATCGTCAACTGGTCCTGGAAGTGCGCGGGACGTAGATGTCAGAAAATTTGAGACAGAATCCATCCGAAAGATGAATTCCGTTTGCCATTGCGCATCACCCGAAATAGAAAATCACCTCAGTCAAGAGGCAATTGCTCAAAAACCACGTATATCGCCAAGAGCAAATCGTACGGGACTGAGTCAAGGGCCGTAGAGCGAGCTAGCAACCACCGGCTAAGTATGGTGGCCATACAGTGATAGGGGCCTTGAAAAGACTTCAGCTTGTATTCCTTCACCTTGGAGGGACATCCCATGGCAGTAGCCATTGTTTGAGCGCTTGGCCTGTAATCACTGCCGATTGGGAAATGGAAGACGTCACGGATCACTTGAGGGGTGATCTTAACAGGTTGACCTCGGATACCAGAGACAATCGACTGGTCACTGAATTCGAAGTGCTCATAGAAAGTCCGGACATCTGAAATGAGAAGATCAGCCGAGGCAGAGACGATGTCGAGGAGACCACTGGAGGCTAGCAAGGAGCGAACCTCATCGAGCCAGACAAGAGGGTCGAAAATGCCGGCCCAATCGACAAGATGGCCAGGAACTACTCCGTATAGAGCGGGAGATGCCATTGTAATTTGAAGATTTGAGGAGAAGGAAAGGGAGGTCATTGGAGAATAGAGAGCAACGAGGGTTTAGGGCTTTGAGAAGTGAAAGCGATAGCCTTGCGCTCGCGTGAGAGTTCAGTATAAATAGGACCCGTTCTGTGGAAGCCAGCGGTTCTCGGGTTTAAGCGAGATGAGCAGTGATCCGCCTGACAATTTGATGTCATTAGACTTGATATATTAGCGCCGTCGAGTAAGCTGATGATGTGGCGGCCGTGCTAACCATTCAATAATGACAACTGTATGCATACTACCGAATTTTGAAAAGACAAATTACCGGGCTTGAGACGTGCATTTAATGAACCATCATTATTCCTCCTCAAAAAGATGCGATGTAAGATAATCACTTGGTTTATTGTGAATTGAGAATTCCAAGAGTCCGGAGGAATTACACCGACTCTCATCCGGGCTAGATAATGTTCGTGTGAACTATATCCGGATGATAGACAAACTGAGTCCGTAATAAGAAAGTACTGAAAAAGAAGATTTCTTTGTTGTCTTGAAGTCAGAATAGAAAAGTAGTACCATGACACTTTAAATCCGAGACATCAGACTTAATATAACAATGAAGTGCAAAGGAAATTTGAACCTGTAGCTTCATAAAGTTTAAACTAAAAGAACAGAAGACTTAACAGGTTAAGTTAGTATGGATATAGAACAAATGATCTAAGTAAAAACATCATAATCCAAACTAAGAAGAAACAGAACTTATGCATATGAAAGAATAGTAACAAGACACATACATGTGAATTATGATCAGTTTACTGAAGAAAATACATATGACAAATGATAAACACATAAGTTCATTTTGGTCAACATAGCGAATCCTTCATACTGACAGTGGTAGCTAAGATTAATTAATTCTATATGAATTTATTCAACCAAGGATTCATGAGTGAGAGTGAAAGAAAGAACACATGATGGATGAGTAAACAGTTTGATTATAATTGCTAAAATGCAAAAGGTGAAGAAGAAAGACATACTATCATGCCACAGTTCCGATTCAACAATGGATGTCCAGTCAGATCGATAAGTGAGAGTTTGGAGGGAGGAGTATCCGAGACATATCAGAGGTTCAGACATTTGCTCCCCCTTATATCGTGTGATCCTCTTGAGGAAGAACCCCCCCCCCCCTCAGATAGACAGCCAGGAAAGAGGTCACGAGACATATAAGGAGGGTATTACTTGATTAATAGTTAAAGCATTTTCTCCTCCTTAGACCATGCGATCCTCTCGATGGACATTTCTTGCTTGGAATGATTCACGAGAAAATGCTGTCTATCCTTGATAAAACTCCACTTGCAGAGCTGATCAGACTGCAACAATGAATACATCCACCAGACATTCCGAGCTAACCCTTTTCCATTCTTCAACAATGCATGTTAGTAATTCCATTCAAAATGAGATATCATCCAGGATAGTAATTCTATTCCAAGGAAGTAGGACAGTTCTCCCATCATACTCATTTCGAACTTGCCAGTCATCAACTTAGCAAACTCTTTACAAAGCTTCAGATTTGATGATCCGAAAATAATATCATCCACATATATCTGTACGATCAGAGGATGTCTTTTATCTTTTCGTAGGAATAACGTGGTGTCTATCTTCCCCTTTTGAAAGTTGTGAGCAAGTAGGAATTATGATAGTGTGTCGTACCAGGCTCTTGGAGCTTGCTTTAATCCGTACAAGGATTTCCATAGCTTGTAAACTAGATGTCCAGCCTTGGGTTCAATGAAACCTGGAGGTTGATCAACATACACCTTCTCTTGAAGATCTCCATTTAGAAATGCGCTCTTAACATCCATTTTATAAACAATGAAGTTTTCATATGAAGAATACGCCGGAAACATTCTAATTGCCTCAAGTCTTGCTACTGGAGCGAAGGTCTCGTCATAATCTATTCCTTCTTCTTGACGATAACCCTTGGCTACAAGTCTGGCTTTGTTCTGGATTACTATTCCATCCGTATCCAGCTTGTTCCGGAACACCCATTTTACTCCAATGACTTGTTGAGACTTTGGCCATGGTACTAGTGTCCACACATCATTTCTCTTAAATTGATTGAGCTCTTATTGCATAGCTTCAATCTAGTTTGAGTCCTGAAGAGCTTCATCTACCACCTTTGGTTCTATTTGTGATAGAAAACATGAGTAAAGACACATGTTGGAGGTGGCTGCTCTTGTTCTTACACCAATAGTAGGGTCACCAATCACTTGATCTAAAAGGTGGTTTCTTATCCACCTGTAATTCTGTGCATGTTGTTATCACTCGTTTTCGTCCGGGCCGAACCCAAATGATAAAATATATAGAGTCGCCACCAACTGTTTTTGGGGTACAGTTGGATACCCTCTACCTTGAGTAGTTAAGATGTGGTCTGTGTTACCAGAGATGGATTCAGGAGTTGGTTACGTGTTAACAAGGTTTTAGCACCCCTACAACGCCCTTTCGGTACTTGTCTTAGGAGGAGGAGGTTTCTATTTGTTTTTATTTTTTGTTTTGTTTTTTTTTTTTTTTTTTTAAATCACATCTAATCTAAATCTAATTCTCAAAATTTTATTTTAATCCGTCATATGCTAATTAATTAATAGGCTTAATTACTACTCATGTGCTAATTATTAAATTAAAAGTTAAAGGTTAAATTTAATTATCATAATCTACTTACAAATTATTTAAATTAGTCTAATTATTTACTAAATTTTAAATATGAAAATTAATTATAAAAGTTAATTACTAATTTATCTAATTACTAATGTTATTTAATTCATTACGCGCTAATTAATTAATTACCGGACTTACTTACTATTTACATGCCTAAATTTGAAAAGTTTAATTACAAACTTATTAAAAATTAACTAACTAATTATGCTAATTTAATTATACTAATTATGCTAAATTCAAAAACTAACTAACTAATTAACTAAATATGCTAAAATTAACTAATTAAAATTATGCTAATTATGCTAAATTTAAAAAAAACTAACTAACTAATTATGCTAAATTTAATTATAAACTAACTACTAATTTACTACACAAAATAATAATAAAAATTAAAGAAGGAAAGGAATAAAAACCTGGAATATCGTGGACCGAGGGCGCCCTTCTCCCGAATGCCTCCTTTTTCTGCAAAAGAAGGGAAAAGAAAATTAATTTACTATAACTGCAATTCTTTTTTAGAACCACAGTTAAGTTTACATTTTACTCTTTTTTTGAATTTTGTGTAATTGATGGTGTTGGTGTGTTTGTAGAAGGGGGAGAAGACCCCTTTATATAGGAATTTATGGGGGGAGAATATTGAAAGACGTCCGATGTGGGACTTCCCCCATCTTCTTCTTTTTTTTCCTGCCTGCTTCTTCCTTTCTTCCTCTCTTCTTCTTTCTTTTCTTTCTTTCTTTTTTTCTTTTTGTTTTCTTTGGTTGTCGGCACACATGTTGTATAATAATAATAATAATAATAATAATAATAATAATAATAATAATAATAATAATAATAATAATAATAATAATAATAATAATAATAATAATAATAATAATAAAACAAAAGGTCAACTAAGGTGGGCGGGTACGGTTCATAAACAAGAGCTATGGGGACTGTTCATGAAACAAGAACCTATGATCGTTCATGAGACGAGACCCATCAACGTATCTGTTCATGCCACAAGACTTCCCGGGCACTATTCGTGAATAGTGATGCGAATAGTACCCAGGGGACTGTTCACGTATATGTTTTTTTTTTTTTGTAAACCTATGTCGGCCGCGACTGGTCATTGGGATGATTTTATTTATTTATTTAACATATATATGTATATTATATACACACGCGTATAACATAAATATGCAACTGCAATTTATTTAGGACTCCGTAGTGGAGATATTGCATGATTCAGCCTAAAATATATTCTGTGGCTATTGCCATTACATACAAGAGGATGATGAAAGCAAGTAAGGGTATGAAAACACCGCCCATCATAGGATACAGAATAGTGCACACCAGCACCAGCACCGTCAGCACGTACTTCGCCCAGTCAGCCATTTTCGCAGATGAGGAGACAAAAACGTGGAGAATTGAAGAAGAGAGTTTGAAGAGTGGTAGAATGGAAGTTGTGTGAGTGAATGAGAGGGATGAGGGTGTATTTATAGGGTAGAAAAGTGGCCGTTGGTGGAGAATATAGCCGTTGGAAATAGTACCATGACCGTTGGAACAGTGCCCTGACCGTTGGGGTTTTTATTTTGGTGCAGAAAATGCTGTTTGGAAAATAAAAAATGTAGACGCTAAATTTTTTTTTTTAATGTTTTTGGTTTTATGTTTTTTTGTTTTTGTTTTTGTTTTTTATATATATAATTAACGTCACGCCCTTTAAATTAACAGTCACACCTCTTTATTTATCTATACAAAGTGAATGACAAATATGGAATAATATAAAGCTAAAATGAATATGTATGTCCAACCCGGATCAAATGGGGTCCAACAGCTGCCCCTCTTTGTGCATTGTTTGTAGACAAACAGTGTACAAAGATAAGAAGGAATCATTTTGGACGGGTTGGAGCACTTACCTGTCTTACCTAGCGCTGAAGCAGGGTAGGACGTTATGGTTGGGTCTATCCCTAAGAATGAAAAGAGGCTTCTAAGGCCGGTGGAATTTGAACAATTTTGACGAGGTATCTAAGGCTTGATAGAATTGAAAAGGCATTTAAGGCTTGACAGAATTGAAAAGGCATCTAAGGCCTGACAGAAATTGAAAAGGGCATCTAAGGCCTGACAAGAATTAAAAAGGCATCTAACACCTGACAGGAATTGAAAAGGCATTTAAGGCCTGACAGAATTGAAAAGGCATCTAAGGCCTGGTAGGGATTGAAAAGGCATCTAAGGCCTGATAGAAATTGAAAAAGGCATCTAAGGCCTGACAGGAATTGAAAAGGCATCTAAGGCCTAATCAGGAATTGAAAAGGCGTCTAAGGCCTGATAGAATTGAAAAGGCACCTAAGGCCTAATCAGGAATTGAAAAGGCACCTAAGGCCTTACAGGAATTGAAAAGGCATCTAAGGCCTAACAGGAATTGAAAAAGCATCCAAGGCCTAGCAGGAGTGGAAAAGGCTTCCGAAGCCTAACAAGAATTGAAAAAGCATCCATGGCCTAGACAAGGGTGCATGATTGTTGAAGAAGGTATATGGGCTCCCTCTACGAGTTCACTCAATGAGATCGCTCTAAGAGGTTACCCGAAAAGAGTAGAAGTTTGTTCGAGTCTCAAAAGGGTGCTTTTAGAGCTTGGGGAAATGGTAAAAAAAAAAAGTCTTGTAGAGTTAAACAAAGGAAGCTAGTAGGCTTGATGAGAAGCTTGTTGCGGATGAGTTCTTGGGATCTTTAGAGGCAATAGCGTTCTTGGAATCGCAAAAAAAAAAATGCTGAATGTATGCAATGATGCATGGAATGCAATGTGGTGTGTGAAGGGGAGACATATTGAATGAAATGTGTTGCCAAGGACCCAATATGGGCTGGGGGTTTATTCTCAATATGGCTAGAGGGTTTGACTAACATCCAACTTGTTGGGGAACTCTCTCTCTCAATATGGATGGAGGGCTTGTTTGACTTAGCTTCGCTGCATTGAGGAACTTGACTTGACGACTCCGTTGGGGATGTTGGCACTCTGTGTTGAAGAGTTTGACTTGTTTGAGGTTTGAGCTTGGCCTTACTCATAAGGTAACGTTAAAGGAGCCTACTGGGGATTTAAAATGTTCTAATTAAATGTGACATAAAGACGATGAAACATGCGTAGGGAAATAAAAAGGCATTTTTGTCGGTTAAATTCCACAAAACATATTTATATCATAGAAGGTGCCCCTTGTTATAATCTGATAAACAGAATTACAAGGCTTTAAAAACATAATGTACAAATTTAATTCGAGTATGCCTCAGGTTTGACCAAGTCTTCCACCGTTTGCAGCTGTTGTTTTTTAAATGGTGCTGTTTCAATTGTTTGCAAAGGACCCTGTTTTATGTGGTCTTGATCTTTTCGCCCTTCAGGATTTGTTTTTGGCTTTGTATTTTACCCTTAGTGCCCTTTCAGGTTTTCACCAAGTCCGCCTTTGTTCGCTTCTTTGTCTATTGTTGGAGCTTTGTATTTTACCCTTGGTGCCCTTTCAGGTTTTCACCAAGTCCGCTTATTGCTGCCATGCTTTATTCCTTCCATGTCTCGGAAGAAAGATTAAGTAACTCCTTATTTGAACGAGAGAGTTAAGCATAGAACTTTTTCACTACATCACTATTCACTGGGTTAGGGAGCTCATCACCATCCATTCTGGCATGGATTAATGCGCCTCCTGAGAATGCTTTCTTCACAACATATGGGCCTTCATAGTTGGGAGTCCACTTGCCTCTATGGTCATGTTGAATTGGTAATATTTTCTTGAGGATGAGATCACCCTCTTGAAATATTCTAGGTTTCACCTTTTTATTGTAGCTGTTCATCATTCTCTGTTGATATAATTGAGCTTTGCAGATGGCTGCCAAGTGTTTGCCCTCAATTAAATTCAATTGTTCATAACGGCTTTGGACCCACTCTGCTTCTTTCAGTTGAGCATCCTTGAGTACTCGGAGGGAAGGTATCTCTACTTCAACAGGTAAAACTGCTTCCATACCGTATACTAAAGAAAAAGGAGTTGCCCCAGTTGATGTACGTACAGAGGTGCGATAAGCATGCAAAGCATAGGGTAGTTTCTCGTGCCAATCTTTGTATGTTTCAGTCATCTTCCTAATGATATTCTTGATATTCTTATTGGCTGCCTCAACTGCTTCATTCATCTTGGGGCGATAGGGGGTCGAGTTGTGATGTTAGATTTTGTATGTTTCGCACAACTTACCCATCATCCGACTGTTCAGATTGGTAGCATTATCTGTTATGATCTGCTTAGGAAGGCCGTATCGACATATGATGTTGTTCTGCAAAAATTTAAGCACCACGGCTTGTGTGACATTAGCATATGATGCTGCTTCTACCCACTTGGTGAAATAATCAATGGCCACTAAGATGAAGCGGTGACCATTGGATGCTTTCGGAGATATTGGTCCGATAACGTCGATACCCCAAAGCAAGAATGGCCATGGGGAAACCATCACATGTAGCTTGGATGGAGGTACTTGGATCTTATCGCCATAAATTTGACACTTGAGGCATTTGCGCATATACTCAATATAATCTTTTTCCATGGTGACCCAATAATAGCCCATTCGCATGATTTGTCTTGTTAATGCATGTCCATTTGAATGTGAACCGCATTCTCCTTCATGTACTTCTTTCATTATCTGTGTCGACTCTTCTTTTGCCACACACCGCAATAACACCATGTCATGATTTCGCTTATATAGAATGGGACCATCAAGGTAATAATTGGATGCCGACCTTCGGATATTTCTTTTATCAGACTCAGAGGCCTCCGCTGGGTATTCTTGCTTGAACAAATACTGTCTGATGTCATCATACCAGGGCTTTTCCTCAGTATTTCCTTCGATAGCCATACATTGTGAAGGAGTATCTTGTATGCGAATATCAAAAGACTGAACTTCCAACTTTGTGTCTAACCGAAGGAGGGAGGCTAGAGTTGCAAGTGCGTCGGGAATTTGATTGTACTCCCTGGGCATATGCTCAAATGTAATGTCTTCAAACTGCTCAGCTAACTCTGCGACATGCTTCCGATATGGGATTAATTTGTGGTTCGGAGTCTCTCATTCTCCCCTTACTTGAAAAATGATAAGCGCAGAATCACCAAACACTCATAATTTTTTAATTCCTTTGCTAATTGCTTCTTGGAGCCGCATCACACAGGCCTCATATTTCGCCACATTGTTGGTACAAGGGAAGGTTAACTTTGCCGCCATTGGGAAATGTTTGCCTTTTGGAGATATTAGGATCGCCCCAATACCGTGTCCCAAAAGACTAGAAACTCCATCAAACCACATAGTCCACATGTTTGATACTTCAGCCGTAATGATGTTGATGTACTCATCTGGAAAGCCAATAGTCATAGGCTCATAATCTTTTAATGCTCTATCTGCCAAGTAATCAGCTATTGCACTTCCTTTTATGGCTTTCTGAGGCACGTAGATGATATCATATTCCGACAGGATCAACTGCCACTTGGCGATTCTTGCAGAGATGGATGGCTTTTCCAAGAAATATTTGAGTGGATCATGCTTGGAGATCAGCCATGTAGTATGATAAAGAGTGTACTGCCTCAATCTTCTTGTTATCCAAACAAGGGCACAACATGTCTTTTCCAATGGTGTATAGTTCTCTTCATTGATAGTGAACTTCTTGCTGAGATAATAAATGGCTTGCTCCTTCTTGCCTATAGAATCATGTTACCCTAAAACATAACCCATTGAGGACTCCTGAATAGTCAAGTATAAGATCAAAGGTCTGTCTGGTACTGGTGGGACCAAAACAAGTGGATTGGACAGATATTGTTTGATCCTGTCGAAGGCTACTTGACGCTTGTCATTCCAACTGTCTGGATTGTTCTTCCGTAATTGAAGATGGGTTCACATGTGGCTGTCAATAGTGAAATGAACCGAGCAATGTAATTCAATCTCCTGAGGAATCCTCTAACCTCCTTGATGGTTCACAGTAGGGGCATCCCTTGGATAACTCAAACTTTGTTTGGATCAATTTTCACTCCTTTTTGGCTCACAACGAAACCTAATAGTTTTCCTGACATGGCTCCGAAAGTGCATTTTTTGGGGTTCAATTTGAGCTGATATTTCCGTAGCCTGTTGAAAAGCTTACGGAGTACTTCAATATGATCTTTAGTGCTCCACGATTTGGATATCATGTCATCCACATATACTTCGACTTCTTTATGCATCATATCATGGAATAGGGTCACCATGGCTCGCTGATAAGTTGCTCTTGCATTCTTCAGGCCAAACGGCATCACATTATAACAGAATGTGCCCCAAAGTGTCGTAAACGTGGTCCTCTCCTTGTGTTCAGGGGCGATACGAATCTGATTGTAGCCTGAGATGCCATCCATGAATGAGAATAGGGCATGTTTTGCTGTGTTATCCACTAGTGTATCAATATGAGGAAGCAGGAAGTTGTCTTTCGGGCTGGCCCAATTCAAATCTCGATAATCGACATACATGCAAACCTTGCCTCCTTCCTTCGGTACTGGTACAACATTGGCCACCCATTCTGGATAGTGGGAGACACTTAGAAAACCTGCATCCCATTGCTTTCTGACTTCTTCTTTAATCTTCAGTAGCATCTCCTGGTCTCATTCTTCGCAATTTCTGCTGTACTGGCTTGCACTCTGGCTTTACTAGTATGTGGTGCTGCACTATGTCAGTGTCTAATCCTGGCATATCTTGATATGACCAAGCAAAAACATCTATGTAGCTTCTCAACAGCTCAATTAATTGCTTCTTGATGTCAGCAGTTATCAAGAACCCTACCCTCAATTCTCTTGGTTAAGTTGTCGTCCCCAAATTTACCATTTCTACTGGGTCTTTACTTGGAATGGGTAAACGTTCGTCCCTTTCCAATAGGCGTATGATCTCTCCCGGTAGTTCGGGTGTCTCCTCTACCTCATTCTCATCAGCTTCAAACATTGGCTGCTCCCAATCTGGACTTTGGTCAAACCTTAGGTATCTCGTTTCACTTTCGCATACGATGTTGTCATTGACATTGTGATACCTGCTTATAAGAGGATGACAAGTTGGTAATCAAATATGATATGCATATGTCATGAATGGAATGCACTATGAAAGATTTAAAGAAACACATTTTATTGGAAAGCTTTTAATAAAAACAAATGTTCATAGCTTCAAAAGACATTGAAATAGAAAACATTAAATCCCAGTGACCCCCTAAGCATTACATTATGGGGAGGTCCAGGTTGGTCCAATTGTTCAATGGTTGGTTGGGATCCTCTCGCGCCACCAGAACCATCTCGCTCGGTGCATGCTTGTCTGTGTCCAAAGCAGCTACAATCCCTGTCTCGGGCTCAGGTTGGCTCTTGTGGATAAACCCTCTAGTCTGGAATGTAACATGTAAGGGGGGAAAGTTCCTCTTTCACTCTTGTATTGGCCTTTTCTGCAACTTTACCATTCTGATTTCCTTCTTTTTGGCAGCTTCCCTCTGTCTGTCAACTCTTGTAGGCACATAGCCTAACCCAAACTTCTCGGTATTTTCTTGAATGGTCAATGGTTTTTGGATTCCTTGAGCCTTTGGGCCTAATCCTTGCCCTGGTTTGTACTCCTGTTTGATCATGGTGGCTGCAACCATTCTTGCAGCCTTCGAGAGATAATGGTTTGGGGCAAAAGTGACATTCACCATCTCAAATGCCCGATAGCAGCATTCTGGAATATCCTCATTATTTTCAATATAGGGGACTGATGCTGGCTTGGTGACGAGGAAACTTGTCTCTCCAGAGATGCAAATGAGTTGGTCTCCCATTGTAAATTTCATCTTTTGGTGGAGGCTTGATGGCACTGCTCCTGCCATGTGGATCCAAGGTCTTCCCAACAAACAACTATAATAGGGTGTAATGTCCATCACCTGAAATTCTACCATAAAGGAAGCTGGTCCAATCAGTAGTGGAATGTCTAGGGTTCCCACTACGTCACGTTTTCCTCCATCGAATGCTCGTACCTTCATTGTACAAGGGCGTATATAGGATGCGTCGACCGGCAGTTGTTGCAGTATATGTAAGGGCATAATGTTTAAGGCAGAGCCGTTGTCAATAAGAACTCGGGCTATGGTATGCTCCTTACACTTGACAGTAATGTGCAGAGCTTTTATGTGTCCTTTCCCTTCCTGGGGCAACTCGTCATCTCCAAAGCTGATGATGTTGTCCATAATGAGGTTACTAGTGAGTCCATCCACATTCGCCACTGGGATGGTTGGAGGAACATAGGCTTGGCTCAGAACCTTCATTAGTGCTTCCCGGTGAGGTTGGGAATCCATCATTAATGAGAGCAATGAGATGCGAGCCGGTTGTCGACTTAGCTGATCCACAATGTTATATTCGCTTTGTTTCATGAGTTTCAAAAATTCTGTGGTCTCTTCTTCAGTGACCGGTGCTCCTTTCTTTGTTGCCTCCAGTGTTGGCTCAATGTCGGGTTCTACAGCTTTTTCTTTCCATGCTTTGTCAGCTATATCAGGGGCATAGTTCCATGGGACTGTGGTCTCTTCTTTTCTGCTGCGGTGGCTCCTTGGATTACTTCACAGCTATAGTTCCATGGGACTGCTTTATCTGTCTTGTAAGGGAAAGGGGTAGGAACTCGTATGGTGAGCGGTGTAATTCCATGAGGCAGTTGCGGGATCTCTGTTTTCGCCTTCTTGTCTGGCACAAGATTTGCATCATGTATAGTGAGAGGCCTGATTCCATGTGGTAGTAGTGGGATTTCTGGAGTCTTCACGTTCAAGATAAGGGGTGTTGGCATCCCTAATGGTTTGCATGACATATCTCCTTGGATCATATGGCTCTGATTGTCCATATCTTCTCTTGAGAATTCGATTATCCTTTGATCCATCAGTTTTTGCACCACCTCGGAAAACTCACTACATTCTTCGATGTCATGTCCCTATGATATCTTGTGGTATGGCCATTGTTTTTCCATATGTACCCCCTTCTCTGCTTCTGATGTGTCTTTGGCTTGTACATATCCATGTTCTTGTAGCAATTGAAACAAATACACCTTTTTCATATGTATTTGTGAAGCCTTCTCCAATCGTCCTTTAGCCTCGATACTAGCTACATTATTGGAGTGTTCTGGGAGAGGGTTGCTATTCACATTTGGTGTCCCCATCATTGTGGAAAAATCTAACCAATTCGCCTCTTTCAAAGCCTGGACCTTCCTTTTGAACGCTATGCAGTTTTCAATATCATGTCCTACTCCAGCAGCATGATACTCGCATCTGGCATCGGGTTTATACCAAGCCAGGGGAGGAGACCTTATTTCTCCCAAGGGTGTAGGGAGTACCAACCTTGCTTATAAAAGTTTAGGATATAATTCTGCATATGTCATTGGAATCGGATCAAACTCTTGTCGTGGCCGATGAGGGGCCTGATTCGATCCTGCATGCTGGGTTTGGGCCCTTAGTTGCCCCTGTCCTTGGAATGCAAGTCTAGGTCCTTCCGGAGATGATGCTCTTCGTTGCTCTTGGTATGGTGCTCTCTGTTGAAATGGGTTTGGTGCCATTGGATATGGAAATGGAACCCCTCCTTGTGGCAAATAGGGCGTGAATTGGGGAGTAGGAGTAGGTGCAGCATAGGCAGCTACTAGTGATCCTCTGTAGTATCCTAGTGCTTGGTAGAATGTCGGTTGTGTTGTTGGGTGCGATTGGCATACTAGGTTGGTCTCATTTTCCTTCTTCTTTGCCGGTGGTTGAAACCTTTTTGATGCCTCGGCCACATCACCCTTTAGCTTTCCTCCTTTAATGCTACTTTCGACACGTTCACCAGATGTGACCAAGTCTGCAAAGCTGCTAGAGACGTTGCCGATCAATTTCTCATAGTAAACGCCTTTTAGCGTGTTGATGAAAAGAGTAGTGAGTTCCATTTCTGTAAGGGGAGGTTGGACCTCCACAGCCATCTTTCTCCATCTCCGTGCATAATCCTTGAAGTTTTCGTTGGATCCCTTTTCTAAGGACTGCAGGGTTAGTCGATCCAATGCTAACTCAGTGACGTGCTTGTATTGAGCCAAGAAGGATGTGGCCAATTCTTTCCAAGTCTTGATACGGTTGCCATCCAACTGAAAGTACCAGCGGAGGGATGCCCCAGTTAGGCTTTCCTAGAAACAATGCATAAGGAGCTTATCTTCACCTGCATAGGCTGCCATCTTTTGACAATACATGACTAGGTGTGTCCTCGGACAATGGGTTCCATTGAACTTCTCGAACTCTGGCATCTTGAATTTCAGTGGCAGCACCACTCCCGCCACTAAGCATAAGTCTTATGGGCTAATCATGCCATAGCTGTCGATGCCTTCTACAGCTTTCAATCTTTCCTCCAGTCGTCTTAAAGTAGGAGAGTCAACATTCTCCTTGGGAGCTGAGGAACCCACTGCTTCTATTACATTTTCCGCTGCGGGCATAGTGTAATGAGTTTGATTTAGAGTAGGGGGTTGTGTCATGGCAGGCTGATATGTGGGTGCCTGACTTGGATCCAGATTAGGTGGTAAAACTGCCTCCTGCCCCTGTTCTTGTTGGTGATTTGAGGTTCCTCTTGCGGAAGTTCCTTCCCTAGTTGGCTTGGTAAGCATTTCCATTATTGCAGATATTTGCCCCTGTAGGGCTTGTTGTGACTGTTCTAACCCCATGAGTTTGTTCTCTGCTTCTTCTACCATTGGCTGCGGCTGTGGTACTTGATTGCGCCGGGACCTGAGGTTATAAGAGTGCGCAATCCTGAAGAAAAGCAGCTACCGACCTTAAATAATATAATTTTTACTTGATTTTCAATTTTGATATGCATGTATGCATGAATGACTATGTGATGGGTTAGAGAAACGAATAACTTTATTTTAAACATTTGCAAACAAGCACACAGTACAATGCCGAAATGCCATGTAGATGAGAGCTAGGGCTACATGATCTTAAGGCAAACTTCCAGTAATCTCCTAAGTAGCACGATGCCTTTTCCTCTGGGGTGGTCGCTCTCCTGCGTCTTCCCTCTGCTTCAATATGGTCTCGACCTGTTTTTCCCTCAACTGCAACTGCTGAAGAGCTCCTTCTAGTGATGCTTCTAGCCTTTGGATCTGCTGTTTGAGATTCTGATTCTCTTGGAGGATCGCCCTCATGTCTGTAGTTAATTGTGGCTTGTGTTGTGCCCTCTAGGATTTGTATGCCGGATAAACACCAGATTTTGGACTGTTGGGTTGGATCTTGTGTGGGATGGACCATGCCTGATACATCTTTTTTCCTTTTTCTATTAGCATGGTTTTGTCATAGGTGAAGTCACAATCTTCCATTCCAAAAAGAACTGGGATAATCTGATTACACCCGACTTGTCTTCCACCCTGTAGTGGTGCATATGCAGTCCCTCCCCAAGAGCCTAAGAGTGGAACCCAATTATAGTCCCTGCCGCTATATGTCATGGAGACCACCGGCATCCAAGGAGCAGTCCAAGTAATGTCAGCTTCTATGAGGTTCTCTAACTTCTTCCTCCAGTCTTCAAAGCCTTTAAGTAAGCTCCACTTGCTAAGCAGAATATCCAATAGCGTCGTGGCCGGCACTCGATAAACAGCATGAAAACGAGGAACAATACAAGGAAAATGACCCTGCAGCCATGTGCATAGAAGAGGCAGGCACCCCATGAACTGCCCCAAGCCCGTACTCCTCAGATAAGTAAGAGATCAAATGGTTTCGACCAATATAGCAGGAGTAGGGTCACATCCTTTGAGTACTTACTGAACCAAATCCACAATTGCTCCGACGTTGTGGGACGGGATCCTCGGGAAGATGATTAGCCCATATATGGCTATTGTAAGTAATTTGTGTGTCCCTGCTTCTGTTGCAGTCTATATCATTTCTATTATCGTTGCCCATGAAAGATATTCTCGCCCACCATAGTTTGTAGGCACTGGTGAGTCCCAAACTGGCTTCCCCATTATCTCAGAAAATGCTCTTTGACATGCATGATTTTCTGGGCTCTGGTAAATAAATCTTCATGTTGTTTTCTACTGGGATATCCAGCAATCTTCTGTATTCTTCTATGGTGGGAACAAGATCTACACTGTTGAAGTCAAAGCATCGCCGTCGAGGGTCCCAGAAATAGATTGATGCCCCAAGCATATCCTTGTCGACTAGTAGCTCGGTTATATGGAGCAAATCTCCAAACTGTTGTGTATAGATGTTTTTCCTTTCATCTGACCATTGATGCCATATAGTCTGTAATTGTTTAGTGTAGTCTAACTGATCTTCTATGATAACCCGCTCTGCCTTACATGCCTTTCCTGTTGAAAAATCTCCAAGGCGACTCTGAATGTCCCCAGATGCTTGGGCCACCACTATGACGGCCTTCTTGTCATTAAGGCCTTTTAGGAGATGACTGAACGTTGCCATGTGCCTTTGTGAATGTTATGTTATGCATAATGACGTGTTAGGATGACAGTTTAAAATCCCAAGGTACTCTGTACAAGAAACAAAAACAGGTATTAAGGCAAGTAATTTGTACAAGAGATGCTTTTAACAACTACCCTGCAAAACAGAGGTTAGCATGGCATTGAATGATCAAACAACATGTGGGTTTAATGCCCCTAGTGGGCCTTAATAATCCTATCTTATTCATTGGTCCCCAAGCTTCCTTTATAGAGTACTCTGTATACCATGAGATTTACCGAAGGGGGGCCTTAAAAGGATCTCAAGCTTGAGTAAGGAGTTCGGGGCCCCTTTGCGGATAATGATCAATGCACAGGGGACCTTACTAAACCTCACTAACCTAAATGGTGAGATAAACTCGGGTATAGGGTTATGCATGGATGTAACAATTAAGGAAAACAGTAAATCATAACTATCATGTCATGTCAAAGTATATACATCATAATTAACAGTTAAGCAAGCACAAATATATACAATTAAGTACAAACAAAAGCAACCACCTACTCTTAATTCTAGGCCTAAATCTCTCCAATTACACAGAGTCCCCAGTAGAGTCGCCAGCTGTTATCACTCGTTTTCGTCCGGGCCGAACCCAAATGATAAAATATACGGAGTCGCCACCAACTATTTTTGGGGTACAGTTGGATACCCTCTACCTTGAGTAGTTAAGATGTGGTCTGTGTTACCAGAGATGGGTTCGGGAGTTGGTTACGTGTTGGGAAGGTTTTAGCACCCCTACAACGCCCTTTCGGTACCTGTCTTAGGAGGAGGAGGTTTCTATTTGTTTTTATTTTTTGTTTTGTTTTTTTTGTTTTTTTTGTTTTTAAATCACATCTGATCTAAATCTAATTCTCAATATTTTATTTTAATCCGTCGTATGCTAATTAATTAATAGGCTTAATTACTACTCACGTGCTAATTATTAAATTAAAAGTTAAAAGTTAAATTTAATTATCATAATCTAATTATAAATTATTTAAATTAGTCTAATTATTTACTAAATTTTAAATATGAAAATTAATTATAAAATTTAATTACTAATTTATCTAATTACTAATGTTATTTAATTCATTACGCGCTAATTAATTAATTACCTGGGCTTACTTACTAATGTTGTCGTCCTGATCCTGCACATTAAAACTTGAAGAACCAACTTTTGACCAATCCAGGTTAGCTTCATCAAAAGTCACATGGATAGATTCTTCAACTCTAAGAAGTTTTCTATTAAAGATTCGATAAGCCTTACTATGTAGTGAGTATCCGACAAATATCCCATCATCAGATTTTGGTTCAAATTTATTCCGGGGTTCTTTGCCGTTGTTCAATGCGTAGCAAGTACACCCAAAAGCTCTGAAATGTGAAATTAAGGGCTTTTGTCCTCTCCACATCTCATAGGGTGTTTTCATGGTAAATTTATTTATTAGAGTTCTGTTCTAAAGTGCAATTCTTGTGCCAGCCTCGACTAAAGTGCGATGTTTACACTCAGCTACCCCATTTTGTTGTGGAGTTCTGGGCACAGAGAAGTCATGCTGAATGCCCTGTTCAGAATAATACAACCTCATATTTGAAAAATCAAATTCTGTACCATGATCACTCCTTATGCATTTAATGCTCAGTCCTTGTGAGTTGCTTATCCAGTTGAAGAGATCAACAAGGTGTTCAAAGGTTTGATCCTTATACTTCAGGAACAACACCCATGTGTACCTGGTGAAGTCATCAATAACCACAACGGTATATCTCGCACCAGCTAGTGAAGCGACAAAAATGGGACCACAGAGGTCCATATGAAGAAGTTATAAGGGAGCAGTTATTAAATTAACTAATTTGCTCTTAAAACTATGTTTGCTCTGTTTGCCAAGTTGACATTCTCGACAAAGAGTATCTCTGGAGAATTTATGTTTAGGCAGACCAGAGACCAAATCAAGCGATGCTAATTTAGACAAAGTCTTAAAATTTAAATGTGCACAACGCTTGTGTCATAGCCAACTTTCTTCATGTGATGCTGTAGTGAGGAAGCATACAGGGTCAGAAGAATTATTTCTTAAGACCACTGAGTATATGTCCCCATCTCTTGATCCGGATAACTTAATATCACCAGATAAGTTATCTCTAACTATGCTGGTGTTTGAAAGGAATGATACAGTAAATCCCTTGTCACATAAATTACTAACGCTCAGTAGATTATACTTCAAACCTTCGACTAGTGCAACTTTGGTAATTGATACACAGCCGTTGGTTAAAGTGTCATACCCCACAATCTTACCTTTGCTATTGTCTCCATATGTTACGGATGGTCCACGTTTGTCATTTACATTTATTAGTAAAGACTAATCACCCGTCATATGTCCGGAGCATCCGCTATCAAGTATCCACTTGCTTTGATTAATCTTTGACTTCAAGTGGGATGAAAGTAAATTCCATAGATGCTCCTGTAAGACAACAGATTACACTTTTGTTGCCCAAACTTGTTTCGGGCAGTTCGGAGAAGCAATAATAGTGTCAACTATTCTAGATTTTACTTTGTTAGGAACTTTAACTTTCCAAGTTGACTTAGCCTTTTCCGTATTAGATACTTCTTTAAGTTGGGTTTTCTTAAGAGAGACACTCCGTATGGTTTTGGATTTTGTTTTGCCAGAAGAACCCTTTTTGATAAACTGATTTTTATTGATGTGAATTTGATTACATAGCCAGTTATCTGAAAGACTCCAATACTCATAATGATAGTGGCCTATTTCTCTACAAATCAAACAGACACTATGGTGTGAAGTTACAACAGGGGATACATGTTTATTAAGTTTTATAGTTTTCCTACTCTGTTCCCTATGGCCTAATCCTCTGCGAACGGGTGACGCGCTCTTGGCCCTAGATGCGTCAACCTTAGCCTTTCCTTTGTTTCTGGGTGCTACAGTTTCGGCTTTAACTGCAGCAGCCTTCCCTTCATCTTTTAGTATGGGTGCTACTACTTCGGGACTAGCAGTAATAGCCTGTCTTCCACAGTCATAGACTATGGTGCCACCTGAAACAAAACCATCCAACGGTTTAGATATACTAACAGGATACAAGTTGGTTAGTTTTGGAATGAAGTCCGGAGGGCACTCAGTAGCTTGTGCATTGGAAGTTGATTCGGAACCTAGGCCAGGTTTGACTCGAATATTGTCAGGATCAGTTCTGAACGTAGAAGCTATTTCCCCAGATTTTAGCCACTTACGATTTATTTCCTTTCCCTTTTCCAGTTCATTTTCGAGTCTCTTGAGATTTATAGTTAGGCCATTAAGATTGGTATTAAGCAAATTATTCTCAACTCTTAAATTATGATATCCAGCTTCTTTACTCCTGAAGTGAGTTATGTCCTTTTCAAGTCTAGCAATAATAATTTCAAGACGTTTGTTCTGACTTTCCATATCTTTGTACATTTGAGTAACTATTAGTCTCTCATTCTTTTCATGATCACGTTCAGTAATAAGAGATTCTAATTTACTCATGAGCTCAGAGATCGAAGGTACCTCAGTATTTGCCATGAGGCAGACGTTCGGTTTAGGAGTTGGCTCATCATCCGAGGATTCCTCCTCTTCTTTCAAGCCACTAACGTACTTTGTGATGAATGCCTTCCTCTTGTTCTTGCCGTTGTCTAAGGTGGAGCGTCGAGAAGCAACCTTGTCATCCTTCTCGGCTGTCTTGGATTTGGATCTACAGTCCTTAGCCCAGTGACCAGGTTTCCCACAGTTGAAGCAGTCTTGGGAAGTCGACTGTGACCGCTCCTTTCTTCAAGAGGATGAGGAAGAGCCTCTTCTGAATCCTTTTATGCTTTTTCTCATAAATCGTGTGAAGGATTTAACCAGAAGGGCTATTTCTTCTTCCATGTCCGAGTCAGATTTACCTGACTCTTCCGTATGATCCTCACTCAGTATGCTCGGATTTTCTGTAGCTTTGAAAGCTACCCCCTTTTCTTTCCAAGCTATTTTCTCATCTCGGTCAGTGTATTTAAACCTAACTTCGTGAGTCCATAGCTGTCCATATAGTTCTTCAAGGGGAGCAAACTGCCAGTTGTCTTTGGATTGCATCTGGAGCTGTTTAGAGTAATAGCGATTCGGCAAGGAGCGAAAGAACTTGTCATTTATTTGAAACTGAGTGTAATGCTCATTGACAGTTTTTAGATCTAGAATGAGCTTGACGAATCGCTAATAGATACTCTCCAGGGATTCGCCAGGTTTATGATTGAAGCTCTCAAAATGTTGTCTGAGAGAACAGATAACGTTCTGCATCTGAGACTGACTTCCTTCATATAGGATAGTCAATTTGTCCCAAACAGCTTTCGCTGTTGTGCAGCCCTGGACGTCCGTGAAGGCTTCGGAATCCAAAGATAATGTCACATAGGCTAGAGCCTTTTCACTGGCATATTTCCAGGCTCTTTCATCGTTTGTGAATTCAGTATCTGTCTTTGGTCTTCTTACTCCATTTTCTCTGATGGTCATCGGAATAGGAAGCTCCTGATGAAGACATGGACACATTAGATGATCATGACATCTTCATGCGAGCTTTTCACTGGGAGAAAAGCTCTGGTGTGAACTTTGGCGGTCTACTCAGAGTGTAGCCAGAACTCCGTGGTTGAGGAGCAGCGGCAGTAGCAGGTTGTGGTGGATTAACATTTTCACTGCTGCTTCGATTAGGGATGGGCTCTTGAGCTCCTCCGGAGTTGAGGCGGGTGTTGAATAGCATGCTGCTTTCTTCGGCCATTGAAAGAGAGAGAGAGAGAGAGAGAGAGAGAGAGAGAGAGAGAGAGAGAGAGAGAGAGAGAGAGAGAGAGAGAGGATCTCTACTTTGAGCAGGTAGAACTTGCTCTGATACCACTTGTTGGTCCCTGGGAGCCTAGAGGGGGGTGAATAGGCTCTTATTAAAATTCTTTCTCACTCAGGCACAACACTAATTCTGGTTAAAAGAAATATTCAGTGCGAAAGCTAACCAGATAGTGAAAGTATTTTGTTTTATTATCTAAAGATAATTACAACAAAAAGCACAACAATTACAGCTGATTACAACAGTACTCACTTTTTCAAGTCACACACATACTGGCTAGATTATCTCTATTTTGCACATGTACTCGCGCGTATCAGTTCTTACAATGTATTCACGCTTACTCATTTGAGATATACAACATTTTATATATATATATATATATATATATGACATCCTAGGAATCTATCTTGGAACTGTATTTTTTGAGCACTGTGTAAACATTAAGTTCTTCTCGGAAAATGATTCTGCTATAACTGCTACGGATGTGGAGCTCGAAATATTGGAAGCATAAGTGTATTGAATTACTTCGCTTAATTCCAATTGCATTTGGGACTGCATCCACATCTCCGAGTGTTCCACGTGTAGGACAGTTTAGGTCTTCAATGAGTTTGTCTTACATCGGGACACAGCGAACTGATAACATAAATGCGGTATGGATAAGTTGAAGTAGCGTCTTCTTAGTCCGGTGTAGATTTCCTTACTCCGTATCAACGAAGCTCGGATCTTTACTCCGTGCTAGTTGTTGCTTACTCCGCGTAAATGAAGTCCTGAAATCTTTACTCCGTGTCAGCGCTTCCTTACTCTGCATGAAGTAGATATACGGAATCCTTATTCCGCATCAGCGCTTCCTTACTCCGCATAAGTTCCTTACTCCGCTTGAGTGAAAGGTCCAGATGGCTTACTCCGTATCAGTGCATCCTTACTCCGCTTGAGTAATGGTTCGGATTCCTTACTCCGCATTAGTTGTCCTTACTCCCCACCAGTCATTTCTTACTCCGCTCGAATGAAAGACTAGGATTCCTTAGTCCGTATCTTCTTTTCTTTAGACAGCTGGAGTGAAAGACTTAATTTCTTTCTCCGCAATAAATCTCTCTTACTCCGTACGAGTTGTAGACTCGGATTCTCATTCCGCATAAATTGACTTAGTCCAATTAAGAATAAAATCACGGATTCCTTAGTCGTTTTGTCAAGTGATTAGTCCGTACGAAGGGTCCTTACTCCGGATGAAGACTTGGTTATTTACCAAGTGTTTGATGACACTCATGATAATCCGGATCAAGATTATATATCTTGTCCTTCGCTTTGCTCTCTGAGTGTAAGTCTAGTTTAGGATTTTATCTTCTGCATGCTTAGAATAAACATGAAACATCTCAAATCAAATTACATAGGGTTTTTAACAACATCATCCAAATTATAGGTTTGATCCAACAAGGTTCAAGCTTTTCCAGTTATCCAATTGTTATTCCGAATCTCCTTGGCATACCCGAACCAGTTCCAACTCCTCATTGTCATCCCTTGCAGTGGCCACTGTTTCTTCCCTTTGATTTATGAACCCCACACTCCAGAATGTAGCTTTGAGTGGTGGAAAAGTCATTTTTTGCTCTTGAAAGGTTCTTTTCTTCAGTTTAACTAGTTGCCTATCCCTTCTTTTTGCAGTCTCTAATTGCTTGTCAGCGTCAATAGGCTTGTAGCCTAGCCCAAATCTTCTGATTGTGTTTCGAATGGTAACAGGTTCTTTGATCCCTTATCCTTGCAAGCCCAAGCCTTTTCCTGTTTTGTGGCCCAGCTTCAGAATGACTAACGCTACCATCCTTGATGCTTTTGGTAGCTGTATCCCAACATCCTGATTAGTTGTAGGATTTGGGAGGTAGGTTGCATTGACAACTTCGAATGAGCGGAAGGAACATTCAGGGATATCATCACTGCTTTCAATGTAAGGGACAGAGAGAGGTTTAATGACGAGGATTTCTGCTTCCCCGGACACACATATGAGATTCCCATCTACAATAAATTTAACCTTCTGATGGAGGGTTAAGGGCATTGCCCCTACTGCATGAATCCATGGCCTTCCCAGTAAGCAGCTATAGGAGTGCCTGAGTGTTCTGGAAGAGGATTGGTGCCCACATTAGGAGTGCCGGTCATTTTAGAGAAATCCAGCCACCCGACATCTCTTAAATGTTGTATCTTCTTTTTTAGGGCGAAACAGTTTTCTGTATCATGCCCAATTCCACCCCCATGGTATGCACAGCTGGCATTTGCTTTGTACCAATCTGGATATAGGGGACTTAGCTTTTTTAGGGGTATTGGACTAATGAGCTCTACTGCCAACAATTGGGTATGTGCTTCTGTGTATGTAATAGGAATTGGATCAAATGTCTGCTTTCCTGCCTTTTGCTTCTTCCATGGCTCTTTTTGTCACGCCCCCAAATCTCGAAAACCACGGAATTGGGAACACGACGCCCCTCACGCCCACCCCAGGAGTCGAGGGGTCAGTGACTGATTCAACCTTGTACGATACTACAACGGGGGTAGCATTGTACTTACCAATGGTCCAAACACAACATGCAATCAACCAATAGTTATCAGTGCAGTCATTATTACTAAATTCAATCAACACCCATAAACACAAAGTAACATGGTCCAGCTATCCAAGTTAGTACAACTGTCACGGACCCAGGTTAGCCAGCCACATAGGGAACCCGCGGCCTCTTGCCAGCCCTATGTGGGACCCGTGGCCAACCCAACAAATTCCAATATCAGCTCCACGCATATAATCAATTAAACAAAACATTCCACAGACAAAATTCATTACAACTGCCTCGCAAAATATCTAATTGTCACGCCCCGGATTTCCAACCCGAGGAGACCGGAACGTGACCCTCCCTTTGCCCGGGTTTGGATAAAGGGGTATGATACAACATACACTTCACACTTTATTTTCAGAGACAAAATCATATATTTATTGAGTCTAAACATAACAAATGTATCCAAAACATGCTTTTATCACATTAAACTCCACCTTACAATATCTCCCCACTGGGGTTACATCAACTCCCACAAAATAACATAAATGAAAGACAGTAAAGTAAATAGGGTCTTTCACCTTGGGGTCCCACCTAACGCCTGTATGTTCCTGAAAGAAAACACAACATAGAGGGAGGGGTGAGCAACCACAGCTCAGTAGGGATCATGTCTCCCCAACCCATCCCATGCTCCTAGCGTCTACATGAGGGTGTGTACGGGTGCGGTGTAGTGACAATAAGATATAAACAAGTTTGTGTTCCACAATCACACGGCACACACATATCCACAGACCATACAAGGCTTAGCCATATAGGCTAACATATCCACAGCCACTCAGGCTTAGCCACACGGGCTAACATATCCACGGCCATATAGGCTTAGCCACACGGGCTAACATATCCACGGCCATATAGGCTTAGCCACATGGGCTAACAGTTCCAGTCCCGGGCTTCCACAGCCACCGGGTTCCACAAACACAGCATACAAGGTCACTCAGGCATTAAACCAAACACGTAGCATACACACTTTCACAGGCATAATACCAAACACTTAGTTCGCACAGCCCATCAGGCATAAAATCAAACACTTGACATGCAGAGTCTCACAGGTATTTTACCAAACGCTTAACATGCATACATTCACAAAGCCACAAACCCAGCCACACAGGCATATTATCAAATACATACTAGGCATATTCACACAGACATATCCACACAGGCATTTTATCGAACACTTAATATGCACACCATCCAACACTAGAATACATCAAAAACTGCCATTGAAGGCCAATATCCATATAGGAGATCACACCTATATGGATTACATATATATATATATATATAAACAGGTATAACTCTATAATCTGCCCTAGAACCCTAGGACAGAGGAGGATTTAGGAAGAACAGAACCCCTACCTCAAGTAAAAGGCAACAACACCGCAATACTGTTCCCACGCCGAACGCTGTCCGCCCACAAGACACCGATCACCCACGCAAGACGCCCGGCAGCAACCAGGAGCTCTCCTTCCCTCTCTCTCTCTCTCTCTCTGCGACGGCTGGTGGAGCAACAAACCCTTAAACCTAAAACAGAGGGGCTTCTCCTCCTTATATAGACAACACAACATCAAAACGACGTAGTTTTGATTAAGTGAATCCCAGTATCAAAACGACGTAGTTTTGATGGAACAAGCTATGACCTTCCCACATCCATACACACCAAAATAGTCACAATTCCAACATGGTCCTTTGGGAAAAGATGATTAGAATGACAAAACTAAGGTAACCATGCAAAAACATGCCTGCACGCCAATTTGCACGTGAATTCCCCAATTCACGTGCAACTCCAAATGCACTCCAAATGCACTCCAAATGCGCTCAAACTTCACCCCTAGCCTCCTTGCATCATGTAGAAGACAACCACACTTGCACGTGAAATGGACCCATTTCACGTGCACCTCACATACACGTCCATTTGGCCTGAAACTTCTGTGGTAGATAGAGGACATCATTCCAAGCATCTTTCCTTTTGCATGTGAATTCATTGGAGTCCATTCACTAGGTCAAAATCTAGAAAAACTCTACTCAGAAGGCAAAACTGTGACTAACTCAAGGTACGGGTCCTTACATCCTCTCCCCCTTAAGACTTTTTGTCCTCGAAAAGAAATGACATACGAGGAAAACAAACACAAGCTACCCATTTGCCACCCGGCAAGCCACCACACCCAAATGGGTCATATACCGCACACAGCACATAACAGCACATAACAAAGTACCACCATAATCCATAACCACAATAATGCATATAACATATATCCGCATGTCACAAATACACATCTCAAAACACATCACAAATATGAACACATGTCTAAAAGACAATACAAATACACCAACCAACAGTCACCCCTCCACCCTTAAGATTGTTCGTCCTCGAACAACTCTGGGTGTTGCTCACGCATCATGGATTCGCGTTTCCATATTTCCTCCATAGGACGTGTTGTCCGCGAAAAGACAATACACTTTCCATAATGCACATGCTGATGCACATCGTCCACCACCATTCACATACCCGCGAATGAAGATATCACACAATAACACACATGAAGGCACGTACCCACAGACCCAATACAACACAGCAATGATAGGGAAACACATATTCTAATCTCACAAACAACCCTTGTTCTCCTCACCTAACACATGTCACAAGTATTTACGTCACGACGGTATAAGACATATACGCCCATCACCAACACATTTAACAGATCACATAGGTCACAGAGTAACTCACATCATAAACACCACCACAAGGAACAACTCACAAACAAAACACTACTACATGTTTAACGTTCCACTGCCCATTCACCAACATCATACAAACTCATCCGCAGGGAGTGCCCTCCACCAATTCGGTCACAGTCAACAAGACGCCCAATGGAGTCCAAGGAGTAACTCAAAACAATGAATTCAGTACCATACACAACCACAGCAAGACCAAAATCCACCATCCGACTATCACCTGTCACCGACCGTGAGGATCGACTAAAAGAAGTCTATGAACCAGAACACTACACTATAACGCCTCTCGGACACTTCGTGCTAGCATCCTTGATCACGGTTAAATAGGTATCCACCAAGGTCCCACAGCCTGCATACTAACTGAGGCGTACACTATAGCCCAAGTGTTAACGCCTTTCCGAGTCAGCAAACACCAAACGCAATGAAGTGGAACTTACCCTCTGACATCGGTGAAGTATAACTAACACAGCTCTCTCTCTGACTAGGAAAAATCCTTCCACCTACAACAAGATAATTGATCCCTCTGTGTCGCCATTCACAGGTCACAAGGGAATCCTTAGCCTCCAGGACATACTCCACCTCATGGCCCACTAACCCTGCTATACCAACCGTCACGTCCTATCTCACGTCCTATCTCAACACACCAACAAAACACTCAAACTGACCAAGAAATGCTCAGGCTCTAGCCTCAGCTTAATGTGATCACTGCCATTCCTCTGGGTGGCGCAAGAAACAAGACATGCAAACACCTGATTCGGGACTTTCATGTAGTTCCTAAACACACCAACACCTTGATAGCATGAACCATCTCCCTTACCGCGTGATACTGTACATGAAAGGTTTCCAAGAGCACAAATGTAGGTCATCCGCCTACCAGCACTACTCTAAAACATGCACCTTTGTGACATCCGCCCGACATAAATCGCTCCCCAAGGAGTAGCACTAATACCCCTTCCAAGCAAAAACTGCCAACTGACTCAATTCTGGGGATCTAACAACCCCCCCCCCCTTTTTTTTTTTTAACTTACCAGCAGTTAATAACACCAGACAAGGAAGAACATAAACAACATCACTTCTAACACTCTTCCTCATCCTCACACCACAGTTACTATACCAATACACTATGTCTCATCCTTCTCTACGCATATGTGTCGCAACACCCACACGTAGCAACTCCGCTATATACCTTTACCACTTATGCAATACATACAACAACACAATGCCACATTTTCTGCACATTCTCAACACATGCAACGAAACACAAGACTCCTGACGAGTAGAACGTACCAATTTTACACCTTCTCCTCAAGATACAGACCAAAGGAATGGCCCTACCATGCAAAAGCACACCTGCAGCCCCTAGAGAAATGTTTTCCAAATGTGGGTAAAAAGCCCGAACAAGGCCTGCCAAATCTCACTTGCTTACCTCTTTTTACCAATTGGATGCATCGGGCACGACCCTTGAAACCCACTCATAGCCGATAGTTGAGCTCCAGAGCACTTCACATTTTACACGTGTGCATCCCCATTTCACAACATGTTCTAAGAACATCACTCATGGTCTTTCACACTCGACAAACATGACACATGGCCACTGCTTGACCATCTGAGAACCCAGAACACCTATATAGTTACTAACCAGAACTTGCAACGACCACTCTAGCCAACAAGATAACACGTCAAGGACTCTAAGAGCAGGCTATACTAGCTGCGTTTTCCCCTCAACCACAACGCTTGGAAAAGAAAGGTAACCATAGGAATATCCCTTTCAAGTAGTACTCCAACACACACCTCTATCCGCTGAAGAACATATTTCTATTAATCAAGGTTGCCAAGGAGGGGTCACACAACAACCCACAAGCCATCACCTCACACCTCAAGCTCTACTAGCTAGCCAGTCTAAATTTCCTCCCACTAGCAAAAAGGTTGCCTACAAGATTTGGTTACTTTGATTATCCACATGTGCCAAAATTGAATATCACTCACTTATAAAATCAACACCCATATTTTTATTAGTTACTCATTATTCTTCCAACGTTATAAATATATATATCTCCTAATAGGTCACCACCCATATCCATTCGAAATGCTAACTGAAACGGGACACGATAGGGTCCACCCAGCCTCACATAAACCAGTACGAGACTCAACTGATAACCCACCAAAGGGGCACGATACCGCCAGTGAATTTCTGTCTTGCTCTTCCACTGGCCTCACTAGGTAGTCCTCCTGCCTCCAAATCGGGACTCGGCGTTGAGCTTTACCCCTAGCTCGCTAAGCCAGTCCCCTAGCATCACTCCCGGTCCTACTAAAACAGACTGTACGAAGACATCCTACTTTTCCACAAAGGTAACACCGGTACTACTTCTTGGAACACTCTCTGTTCCAGTGCCCCGGCTGTCCACAACAAGCGTAATCTTTTGAGAAACAGGACTCAAACGGGAGTGTTGAGGGCTGACAGCTCTCGGCGTACCTCGCTCCTGATCAGTTGTCGAATTGCATCCCTCACCTCTGGAATAATCGGGTCAAAGATGCCAACCTCTGTCGTGATTAGTTTATCACCTTCAGCCTGTAGCTCTCTCACTTGCCCGACCTGAGTCGCAGCCTCCTCTGTTACCTCAACAGTCGCACGGTTTATAGTTCTCAGAAACATTGGCTACGCGAAAAGGTAGCGCTCCAGATTAACACTAAATGATCTCAACAATCGCGAGACCGCTACCGACTAAGCAGCTTAAGTTATAACACGCGTTATTACCACACAAGTCCATAGGTTCACATTTAAAAGACTATACCAATTTTACATTCCATTGCATTGCTCATAACCACGCTTATTTCACACAGTACCAAACAAATCACATGCTCAACCATTCACAGAACACCAAACAAATCACATTTAATTTTTTTTGTTAACAGGTCACAAGCCTCAAGTTTCCAAGCACACAGTTTCAATTCCACAATTTCTTTTCCTTGCTTTCATGTTCAAATTACCACAAAAGATCAGAGTTGCACAGATTAATACTTTATCACGTTATTCATGCATTCCTACCACATACACAACTTAATCACAGTTCCCACACGATCACACATGAGCAACATATGCAACTAGTGCCCTAATGCCAATGCATGCAAATCCTACCACAAGACTGGACTACCCCAAGTACACCTTAGAGGCTCCAAGAGGACCGTGTTGATCAGGCACGTCCCTCCAGGCTCCTCCAAAGGACTCAAGATAACCAAGTCCGCCCACTACCCTAGGCCAACTAGACCATGCTCTGATACCATATTGTCACGCCCCGGATTTCCAACCCGAGGAGACCGGAACGTGACCCTCCCTTTGCCCGGGTTTGGATAAAGGGGTATGATACAACATACACTTCACACTTTATTTTCAGAGACAAAATCATATATTTATTGAGTCTAAACATAACAAATGTATCCAAAACATGCTTTTATCACATTAAACTCCACCTTACAATATCTCCACACTGGGGTTACATCAACTCCCACAAAATAACATAAATGAAAGACAGTAAAGTAAATAAGGTCTTCCACCTTGGGGTCCCACCTAACGCCTGTATGTTCCTGAAAGAAAACACAACATAGAGGGAGGGGTGAGCAACCATAGCTCGGTAGGGATCATGTCTCCCCAACCTATCCCATGCTCCTAGCGTCTACATGAGGGTGTGTACAGGTGCAGTGTAGTGACGATAAGATATAAACAGGTTGTGTTCCACAATCACATGGCACACACATATCCACAGCCATACAGGCTTAGCCATATAGGCTAACATATCCACAGCCACTCAGGCTTAGCCACACGAGCTAACATATCCACGGCCATATAGGCTTAGCCACACGGGCTAACATATCCACGGCCATATAGGCTTAGCCACATGGGCTAACATATCCACAGCCATATAGGCTTAGCCACATGGGCTAACAGTTCCAGTCCCGGGCTTCCACAACCACCGTGTTCCACAAACACAGCATACAAGGTCACTCAGGCATTAAACCAAACACGTAGCATACACACTTTCACAGGCATAATACCAAACACTTAGTTCGCACAGCCCATCAGGCATAAAATCAAACACTCGACATGCAGAGTCTCACAGGTATTTTACCAAACGCTTAACATGCATACATTCACAAAGCCACAAACCCAGCCACACAGGCATATTATCAAACACATACTAGGCATATTCACACAGACATATCCACACAGGCATTTTATCGAACACTTAATATGCACACCATCCAACACTAGAATACATCAAAAACTGCCATTGAAGGCCAACATCCATATAGGAGATCACACCTATATGGATTACATATATATATATATAAAACAGTATAACTCATAATCGCCCTAGAACCCTAGGACAGAGGAGGATTTAGGAAGAACAGAACCCCTACCTCAAGTAAAAGGCAACAACACCGCAATACTGTTCCCACGCAGAACGCTGTCCGCCCACAAGACACTGATCACCCACGCAAGACGCCCGGCAGCAACCAGGAGCTCTCCTTCCCTCTCTCTCTCTCTCTCTCTCTCTCTGCGACGGCTGGTAGAGCAACAAACCCTAAACCTAAAACAGAGGGGCTTCTCCTCCTTATATAGACAACACAACATCAAAACGATGTAGTTTTGATTAAGTGAATCCCAGCATCAAAACGACGTAGTTTTGATGGAACAAGCTATGACCTTCCCACATCCATACACACCAAAATAGTCACAATTCCAACATGGTCCTTTGGGAAAAGATGATTAGAATGACAAAACCAACGTAACCATGCAAAAACATGCCTGCACGCCAATTTGCACGTGAATTCCCCAATTCACGTGCAACTCCAAATGCACTCAAACTTCACCCCTAGCCTCCTTGCGTCATGTAGAAGACAACCATACTTGCACGTGAAATGGACCCATTTCACGTGCACCTCACATACACGTCCGTTTGGCCTGAAACTTCTGTGGTAGATAGAGGACATCATTCCAAGCATCTTTCCTTTTGCACGTGAATTCATTGGAATCCATTCACTAGGTCAAAATCTAGAAAAAACTCTACTCAGAAGGCAAAACTGTCACTAACTCAAGGTACGGGTCCTTACACTAATTTACCAGTTTAGCACTAACCACAAGTATATATATAAATATTCTTCAAACATTCAGTACCTCAGACATTAATTTAAATCTAACCCAGTAGAATTTACATTTAAATTTTTAGTAACCCTTAACGACGTATACATTTATTTACCTTTACATATAATAAATTACCCTTTTTTTTAAAGAAAAAAATATTATTATTACGCTTTATGTATTATTATTATAAAAAAAAAAGTGAGCATGGCCTGGTGCGGGGGGGGTGGCGGCATCGGTCCGGCGCACGGGTGCTCCCTGGTTCAACGGTGGCGGCACGACGCCGCCACCCAAACTCACCATCTCTCCGGCGTAGCCAGACACGCGGATCGCCAGGTCGCGCGGGACGCTTGGGCGCGTAGATCGCGCGAGACGCGCAGGATCCCTCCACGGCGTGCGCGGGGTCACCGTCTCTTCCTTCCGTCTCCTCCGCGCAAACGCGACAGCCACCGCCGCTCCTCCTCCATCACCATGGCGCGTGCACGGATGGTCACCGTCTTTGTTCAACTCCACGACGTCGCGCACGAACGGACGCAGTGATTTTATATATATATATATATATATATATATATATATATATATATATATATATATCAAAACTGATATACATAGACTCGACCCACTAACTTTGCAATTCATAGGGTAGTATCATCAATAATTAAGAACCAATAATCAAGAATCAATCATCTAAGATCACCTACCTGATTCAAGCTCAAGAACACGATGGCTTCAATATACTGCTCGTCCCTACCAGACTGCGCACGCACAACGAAAGTAAGGTTTTTACCCTAGATTTCCCTCTATTTATACCTATATATATATATATTAATTGATTTATAATATTAATAATAGTAGTAATTATAATAATAATAATTTGATTAATAATAATAATTATAATAATTAATAATAATAGTTACAATTAATATTTATAGTCTGAATATTAAAATACCTATAGTAACAATCATAATCCCATAATAAAAGTCCCAATTACAATACTCGTTATTATAGGAACAATTCAAATATTACTAAATAATTATATTAGTAATATTAACGTCATAATAATTATAAACCCAAAATATTAAAATAATAATGATAATAATAACGCATACCAATAAAGTCTGAATATTATAATAATAATAACTTAACACACCTCACCTAAGTATGGGTCTTTACATCCTCCCCACCTTAGGACTTTTCATCCCCGAAAATACAAGCTATCCCTAAAGAGAGAACATTTCACTTCGCAGGCTAAGATAATTATATACCACCTAGCGATAACTTAGCATGATAAACTAAATAAAACCCACAAACAAAATAATCAATGACTCATCAAATCACACGCAACCAAAAAATATTAACAATCATAAGCACAATAAACAAGGACAACAGGTTAACTAAACAAAAGCAACAAGGTTAACTACCTCAACGCACGGTAAGGATCTTGACATCCACCCCACCTTAGGACTGTTCGTCCTTAAACAGCTCGGGGTGAAGAGCACGCATCTAACTCTCCCGCTCCCAGGTCTGCTCCTTCATACTATGGTGACGCCACAAAACTCGAACCAACGGAATTGTCTTGGCCCGCAAGACTTGCTCCCGTCGGTCCAAAATCTGAACGGGTGCCTCTACAACGGAACCATCATCGGCTAGCACATGGGAAGGATCCGGGTAATATCTCTGCAACTGGGAGACATGGAAAACATCATGAACAAGAGCCAACTCGGGTGGTAACTCCAATCGATAGGCAACCGGTCCCACAACAGCAATAATAGGAAAAGGACCCACAAATCGAGGTAAAAGTTTGGACCCTCGCCCAAACCGTCTATACCCCCATCGTGGCGAGACTCGTAAGAAGACGCGATCCCCTACGACAAACCGTAGCGGTCGCCGCCGCCTATTAGCATATGATTTCTGTCGACTCTGGGCCGTCAACATCCTCTGTCGGATCAGCTGAACCAACTCGGTAGTCTCTTGAATCATATCGGGACCCAAAACAACTGCCTCCCCTGCCTGGGCCCAACACAGAGGGAGCGACACGGTTGCCCATACAATGCCTCATATGGCGCTATCCCTATCGTAGCTTGATAGCTGTTATTGTAGGAAAACTCTACCAAGGGAAGGTGAGCCTCCCAACAACCTCCAAAATCCAACACACAAGCACGGAGCATGTCCTCGAGAATCTGAATAGTGCGCTCGGACTGGCCATCTGTCTGAGGGTGGTAAGCTATACTCAAGTTCACTCGGGTGCCCAATGCACGCTGTAACTGCCGCCAGAACTGCGAAGTGAACTGGGCATCCCTATTAGAAACGATCGACAATGGCACACCATGCAATCGTACTACCACGTCGACATAACGTTATCCCAAGGTCCGGACTGGATCGGTCTCACGAATCGGAATAAAGCGGACAGACTTCGTCAAACGGTCTACAACAACCCAAATAGTGTCATGACCTCTAGAACGAGGAAGCCCTGTGACGAAGTCCATAGTCACATGATCCCACTTCCACTCCGGCACAGGTAACGACTGCAACTCACCCGCTAACCGCAAATGCTCGGCCTTGACCTGCTGGCAAGTCAAGCACCATCGAACAAACTCCGCAACAGCCTTCTTAAGGCCCAACCACCAGAACTGTTGCCGAACAGCATGATACATCTTCGTTCCCCCAGGGTGAACAGCCAAACGAGAGTGATGGAATTCCCGTAGAACTGTCTCCCGAAGAGAAGATGGAACTATCAATCGACCTTGATAGCGCAACACATGGTCGGAATCCTCTGTCCAATCAGTAGAAAGTATGGCCGTCTGAATCTGATCTCGAAGGACCTCACACTCCATATCCCCCAATTGGCCCTCAATAACCTGACGTCGCAACTCAGGCACTGCTATAACCGCACTCAGCATACCCCGCACTTCTCCCTACACTAGTTGTAACCTTAGAGCAGCTAGTTGCCCCATCATCTCCCATTCCTTGACAGCACAGAGAGCCACCGTGGCCAGGTTCTTCCAGCTCAAGGCATCAGCTACTACATTCCCCTTCCCGGGTGTATACTGAAGATCAAACTGGAACTGCTGCATATACTCCACCCAACGCCTCTGTTGTAAATTCAAATCCTACTGAGAAAATATGTACTGTAAACTCTTGTGGTCAGTAAATACCACAAACTTCTCCCCTAGAAGATAGTGCTGCCAGCTCTTTAATGCAAAGATCACTGTAGCTAGTTCCAAATCGTGCGTAGGGTAGTTCTTCTCATGGGTCTTCAACTGAAGGGAACCATAAGCAATTACCTGTCCTTCCTGCATGAGCGCACAACCCAATCCAACATTAGAGGCATCACAATAGACCTCATAGGGTACACCCTCCTGTGGTAGGCCAGGATAGGTGCTGAAGTCAATTTGGCCTTCAACTGACTGAAAGCCTCCTCACAAGCATCCGACCAGTCAAACCGTACCCCCTTTCGGGTCAAGCCAGTCATCGGTGCAGCTAATCGGGAGAAGTCCTTCACAAACCTCCTATAATAACCGGCCAACCCCAGAAAACTCTGGATCTCAAAGACATTCGTTGGGCGCTTCCACAACATCACGGCCTCAATCTTGCCAGGATCCACTGTGATACCCTCCGGTGATACCACATGCCCTAAATATTTCACCCGCTGCAGCCAAAAATCACACTTCGTGAATTTTGCGTATAGTGTATGGTCCCTTAACGTCTGCAATGTAAGGACCCGTGCCTTGAGTTAGTCAGTTTTGCCTCCTGAGTAGAGTTTTCCTAGATTTTGACCTAGTAAATGGACTCCAATGAATTCACGTGCAAAAGGAAAGATGCTTAGAATGATGTCCTCTATCTACCACAGAAGTTTCAGGCCAAATGGACATGTATGTGAGGTGCACGTGATATGGGTCCAATTCACGTGCAAGTGTAATTGTCTTCCAAATGATGCAAGGAGGCTAGGGGTGAAGTTTGAGAGCTTTTGGAGTTCATATGGAGTTGCACGTGAATTGGGAATTCACGTGCAAATTGGCGTACAGCCATATTTTTGCATGGTTCCCTTGGTTTTGTCATTCTAAGGAACTTTCTCCAAAGGACCATGTTGAAATTCTGAGTATTTTGGCCTATATGGGTGCGGAAAGGTGGTAACTTGTGTGATCAAAACTACGTCGTTTTGATCCTGGGATTCATTTAATCAAAACTACGTCGTTTTGATGTTGTGTTGTCTATATAAGGAGGAGAAGCCCTCTGTTTTAGGGTTAGGGTTTGTTGCTCCACCAGCGTCGCAGAGAGAGAGAGAGGGGGAAGGAGAGCTCCTGGTTCTGCCGGGCGTCTTGCGTGGGTGGTCGGTGACTCGTGGGTGGACGGCGTTCGACGTGGGATCGGGACTTTGCTGTGTTGTTGCGTTTTACTTGAGGTAGGGATTCTGTTCTTCCTAAGTCCTCCTCTGTCCTAGGGTTCTAGGGCGAATATGAGTTATACCTGTTATATTATTTATATGTAAATTCATATAGGTGTGATCTCCTATATGAATGTTGGCCTTCAATGGCGTGTTGTTTGGATATATGTAAATATGCCTGCAAGTGTTTGACATAGTGCCTGTGAGGCTGCATGTTATGTGTTTGAGGTAAAGCCTGTGAGGTGTGCATGTTTTGTGTTTGAAATTATGCCTGTGAGCGTGCATATTATGTGTGAGATTGTATCCGTGTTTGGGGTTTATGAGCTGGTGAATATATGCATGCTAAGTGTTCGATGTTATTCCTGTGTGACTAAGCATACTAAGTGGTTGATGTTATGCCTATATGGCCATGTGTGCTGCGTGTTTGCTTGTGAAACCCGGTGGCCGTGGAAGCCCGGGACTGTTTTGTGGAACCCGGTGGTCGTGGAAGCCCGGGACTATTTTGTGGAACCCGGTGGCCGTGGAAGCCCGGGACTGTTTTGTGGAACCCGGTGGTTGTGGAAGCCCGGGACGTTCTTGAAAACCCGGTGGCCGTGGAAGCCCGGGAGTGTTTATGTACCAGTCCATGTATGATTGTGTTTGCTGTTATAGCCTGTAACTATATCCTGGTGGAATGATGTATCACGACACGAGACTTGTACACAAGGCATGTAGATATTAGGTGCATGGGATGGGTTGGGGAGACATGATCCCTACTGAGCGTGGTTGCTCACCCCTCCTACCATGTTGTTTTCTTTACAGGAACCTACGGGCGTTAGGTGGGACCCCAAGGTGGAAGACCTTATTTACTTTAGTGTTTATGTTATTTTTATTATGGGAATCGATGTAACCCCAAAGGGGATGGATTGAAAAGAGGACTTTGTATTAAAGACCGATTGGGTTGTGGACTGCTTGATGGACTTTATTTTTCTTGAATGTATTGTGTATGTTTATAATGTTAAATTGATTTGTATCCTAACCCCTTTGCCCTCCGTGTGGGTAAAAGGGGAGTCACGTATCGGTTTCCTCGGGTTGGAAATCCGGGGCGTGACAATATGGTATCAGAGCATGGTCTAGTTGGCCTAGGGTAGTGGGCGGACTTGGTTATCTTGAGTCCTTTGGAGGAGCCTGGAGGGACATGCCTGATCAACATGGTCCTCTTTGAGCCTCCAAGGTGTACTTAGGGTAGTCCAGTCTTGTGATAGGATTTGCATGCATTGACATTAGGGCACTAGTTGTATTTGCTGTGAATGTATGCTAAACGTGGATAAGATCACATGATTAAGTGAAATGTGCAACTCGATTTGTTTGGCAATGTGTACTTGGATGTGAACTGTGAAATGTGATTGATGCAATGGTTAAGATATGTGTAATGCCATGTACGGCTTGACTTGATAATGGGGTAAAGGTAGTCAACTTGTTAGTAGTCAAACGCGTTCGACGTTTGTGCATCTTACTTCATGTAGTAAGAATGCCACCAGGAGAGTGACACGTGCGTCCGGGCGATGGGCGATGAGTCATCTGCCCATGAGGGTCCGGGTGCGGGACCATCCGTTGGAGGGCATGCGTTGCTACGGCACGATTACAAGAAGGCATCCGGCTGGAGGTACGAGAGCTACGGGAGGGACTCCGGCAGGACGTTCGGGAGGAGGTGCGCCGTGAGATGGCGGACACGGCGGGTGGTGCCACCACCACCACCACCAGTAGGAGAGCCGCCTCGTGAGCGTGAGAGTTCGCTGGGTGGTGTACCGACCCGTGCGAGAGGATGACGTGGTGACACGGTTCCAAAAGGAACAACCTCCGCGATTTAAGGGGGGAGAAGACCCTGTGGTAGGCGAGCGGTGGTTGAGACAGATTGAGCATGTGTTCTCCTTTCTCCTGCCCAGGGAGGAGGATAAGGTGCGGCCGGCAATTGGCACTGGAGGGGGATGCTTTGGAGTGGTGGACGAGTGTTGCGGGGAGTCGTGCGGTGCGACTCATGTTCCGGGGAGGAATTCTTGCAACTCTTCCATGATGAGTTCTTCCCGGAATCGGTGAGATGGCAGAAGAGGGAGGAATTTGGCAGCCTGAAGCAAGGATCAAAGACGGTGCCCGAGTATGAGCGGGAGTTCCGGAGCTCGAGTAGGTTTGCCCCCGAGACAATGGCAAAGGAGGACCTGAAGGCCCACAAGTTCACTCTGGGTCTTAGGCCAGCCCTTAGGGAGAGGGTGGCGATTCTACGCTTGAGGACCTATGCTGAGGCTGTGGAGACGGCCCGTATAGCTGAGAGAGAGCTGGATGGTGGGAGGCGGGCCCATCAGGGTCGCCGGTTGCAGAGTGGGCCTGATCGAGATGCAGGGTCCAAGAGGCTCAAGACGGAGGAGAGGGATAGCAGCTTCTTTCCGCAGCGAGGGGACAGACATTGGTGAACCCAGGGAGGTCTAGCTTTGGCGGTGGCGCACGGGGCGGTCCAGCCAGGGGGTCTCCCCGGCGGTTGTTCTTGCTGTGGGGAGCAAGGCCACTTGAGAAAGGAGTGTCCAAAGAGGGACTGGAAATGCCATAGATGTGGACGAGAGGGCCATCTGAGCCGGGTTTGCAGGAGTGGCAACAGGGGAACAGGGGGCGCGGCATCCAGCGTGAGGAGTGATGCTAGCTTCCGTGCATCACTGGGAAGACCGGCTCGTCGGGGGCGGCCGGCCAGGCGCAGATCTAGTCGACCCGCCCCCGGGGGAGGCCGGAGCGGCAACGGACCGAGGCTAGAGGCAACCTTAGCGGGAAGCGTCCAGGTAAGTGAGCCGATCGGTGGCACGGGCCAAGGGAGGGTGTTTGCGCCTGAGGCGACATACCAGGAGGAGGCCGAGCTACCACCCCCACCAGCCGAGGGTGGAGCAGGACCATCGGTGGTTAGAGGTACCCTCTTGATCTCCCGTACCTTAGCTTCTGTTCTTTTCGATACGGGTGCATCATGTTCGTTTGTTGCTGAGCTTGTAATAGACGGCTTGGGGTTAGCCTGTGTGGAGGCCGCGAGGCCCCTAGTTGTGGAGTCTCCGGTAGGAGGCATGATTGAGGTACGGCGAGTGTGTCGTGGCTGTGTGTTAACCATAGGCGAGGTGGAGCCGAGTTTTGACTTGCATGTGATGCCTTTGAGAACGTTTGACCTGATCTTGGGTATGGATTGGCTTATGGCTTTCCAGGCCAAGATAGATTGTTATCGGCGGCGTGTGACCTTCGTGACACCTGCAGGGACCTCTTGCACCCTGCAGGGGGAGTGGGATTGTGAGGCGAGTCGGGCCGGGCCAGTGTTGGACCAGTGGGGTGCCATTACCCACAGGTTAGCAGCCCTGACCTTTGTTGAGGAGGGTAAGGTGGAAAGGAGGGTGTGGCCCGCTGTTGTGGACCAATTTCAGGATGTTTTTCCTGAGCAGTTGAGGAGTTTGCCACCTAAGAGGAGTGTGGAGTTCACCATTGAGTTGGTACCGGGGACGGGTCCGATTTCCCAAGTAGCGTATCGTATGGGGCCAGCTGAGTTGAGGGAGCTTCAGAGGCAAATCGAGGAGTTGGTGGACCAAGGGTATATTAGGCCGAGTACCTCACCCTGGGGTGCTCCGGTGCTCTTTGCTAAGAAGGCTGATGGCACGCTTCGTCTCTGCATCGACTACGGAAGAAGCCGAATTCGGTGATCGTGAAGAACAAGTACCCGTTGCCTCGGATAGATGACCTGTTTGACCAATTGAGTGGGGCCCAGTGGTTTTCCAAGATAGATTTACGGTCGGGGTATCACCGGCTCGGGGTTAGGGAGGAGGACATCCCTAAGACGGCTTTTCGGTGCGGTATGGGCATTATGAGTGGGTAGTGATGCCTTTCGGGCTCACTAATGCGCCGATAGTGTTCATGCATTTGATGAACCAAGTCTTTGCCCCATACTTAGACTCGTTCGTGGTGGTGTTTATCGATGATATCTTGGTGTATTCCAAGACCGAGAAGGAACATGTGGAGCACTTGGCAACAGTGTTGCAAACCTTGAGGGACCAGCCATGTTTGCTAAGTTTAGCAAGTGTGAGTTTTGGGCTGCAGGAGGTTCACTTTCTTGGCCATGTGGTGTCACTGAGGGAGTTAGGGTGGACCCGGCCAAGATTGAGGCCGTGGCATCGTGGGCGAGGCCAACCAACGTTTTTGAGATCCGTAGTTTTCTTGGCTTGGCGGGGTACTATCGTCGTTTTGTAGACGGTTCTCCCGTTTGGCGGCTCCTATGACAGCGTTGACTCGGAAGGGCGTGAAGTTTGATTGGACCGACAAGTGTCGCAGGCGTTTGAGACTCTCAAAACCCGTTTGACCACCGCACCTGTGTTGAGGTTGCCTAGGGAGGATATTCCATATGAGGTGTCTTGTGATGCGTCCAGGGTTGGTTTGGGGTGTGTGCTTATGCGGGAGCACGGTGTGGTAGCTTATGGGTCGAGGCAGTAAGCCTCATGAGCAGAATTATCCTACTCATGACCTTGAGTTAGCGGGCGTTATCTTCGCCCTGAAGAGTTGGCGCACTACCTCTTGGGGGGAAAAGTTTGTGGTGTTCTCGGATCACAAGAGCCTTCAGACATCTTTACTCGAAGGACTTGAATTTGAGGCAAAGGAGATGGGTGGAGTATTTGCAGACCTTTGACTTTACTCTTGCCTATACCCCGGGCAAGGGTAATGTTGTGGCTGATGCATTGAGCAGAAAAGGGAAAGCCGAGGTGGCCGTGAGGGAGTGGAAGCCGATGGAGCAATTGGCGATGTTGCGGTTGCGGCTTGTTGTTCGTGATGGTGGGACAGTCCCGAGTCCTTTGGTGGTTGTGCTTGAGTTGTACCAGCGCGTCCGGGAGGAACAGCTGGGTGACATTGAGTGTGAGGTTCTCCGTGCCCGTATTGAGGCCGGTGAGCTATCTGAGGACTGGACAGAGGGTCCTGAGCATGAGTTGTCATTTCAGGGGCGGTTGGTGGTAGCTTCTTCCCTCAGGGACGAGGTGATGAGGGAGTTTCACCAATCTAGAGTTGCTGTGCATCCAGGGGGTACGAAGATGTACCATGCGCTTCGCGGACATTTTTGGTGGCCAGGGATGAAACGCGATTTGGCTGCCTTTGTTTCGCGGTGCCTCACGTGTCGCCAGGTGAAGGGCCGAGCATCGGCGGCCGGCGGGCATGTTACGGCCCTTGCCCATAGCAGAGTGGAAGTGGGACCATATCGCGATGGATTTTGTGACCGGTCTTCCACCCACCACTGGGAGGAAGGATATGATTTGGGTAATTGTGGATCGACTCACAAAGTCGGCCCATTTCCTGGCTGTTCGCGAGCGGGACTCTATTGGGACCTTGAGTCAGCTGTACATGAACGAGATTGTGAGACTGCATGGCGTACCCTCATCGGTTGTCTCAGACCGGGATTCGAGGTTCACTTCCCGTTTCTGGGCAGGTTTGCAGGAGGCTATGGGGACCAAGCTTCATTTGAGTACAGCCTTTCACCCTGAGACTGACGGCCAGACAGAGAGGACGAATCAGACGTTGGAGGACATGTTACGGGCCTGTGTGTTAGACTTTGGGGGTTCGTGGGCAACTCACCTTCCTTTGGTGGAGTTTGCCTACAACAACAGTTATCAGGCATCCATTGGGATGGCTCCTTTTGAGGCGTTGTATGGACGGCCGTGTCGATCCCCTTTGTGTTGGACCGAGGTGGGGGAGACAGCTCTCTTGGGACCGCAGTTGGTTCAAGAGGCTACTGAGAAGGTCAAGTTGATTCGTCAGCGTTTGTTGTCGGCTCGAGTCGGCGAAATCTTATGCGGATCAGCGGCGACGACCTTTGGAGTTTTCTGTTGGTGATCATGTGTTCCTTCGTGTCTCTCCACGTCGCGGACATCGACGGTTTGGGCGAGGTTCCAAGCTATCTCCGCGGTTTATTGGTCCTTTTGAGATTCTGGATCGTGTAGGGCCTGTGGCCTACCGGTTAGCGTTACCACCGCGGGCCGAGTCGAGTGCACAACGTGTTTCACGTGTCCCGGTTGCGGAAGTATCACCCCGACCCCACTCATGTGATTGATTGGGGGACGTTGGACATTGAGGATGACATGTCCGTCATTGAGGCCCCTATCCGTATCCTAGATCGGCGAGAGAAGCTATTGCGTGGTCGTGCTATTCCTTTGGTTCGCGTGCTTGTGGCAACACCGTGGTATTGAGGAGGAGACATGGGAACATGAGTCCGTGATGCGTGAGCAACCTTGGACTTGTTCGAGGACCAACAATCTTAAGCGTGGGAGGTGGCTGTTGGCCAGGGGATAGTGTTGTGTTTTCTTGTATTAGTTGATGTATTTGTATTGTCTTTTAAAGACATGTGCTTAATTGTGATGTGCTTTGAGATGTGTATTCGTGCCATGCGGACATGTGTTATGTGCATTATTGCGGACATGTGTTATGTGCATTATTGTGGTTATGGACTATGGTGGTCCTGTTATGTCTTTGTTGTCTTGTGTGTGGTGTATGACCCATTTGGGTGTTGTGGCTCGCCATGTGGAAAATGGGTAGCTTGTGTTTGTTTTCCTCTTATGTCATTTCTTTTCGAGGACGAAAAGTCTTAAGGGGGAGAGGATGTAAGGACCCGTGCCTTGAGTTAGTCGGTTTTGCCTCCTGAGTAGAGTTTTCCTAGATTTTGACCTAGTAAATGGACTCCAATGAATTCACGTGCAAAAGGAAAGATGCTTAGAATGATGTCCTCTATCTACCACAGAAGTTTCAGGCCAAATGGACATGTATGTGAGGTGCACGTGATATGGGTCCAATTCACGTGCAAGTGTAATTGTCTTCCAAATGATGCAAGGAGGCTAGGGGTGAAGTTTGAGAGCTTTTGGAGTTCATATGGAGTTGCACGTGAATTGGGAATTCACGTGCAAATTGGCGTACAGCCATATTTTTGCATGGTTCCCTTGGTTTTGTCATTCTAAGGAACTTTCTCCAAAGGACCATGTTGAAATTCTAGTATTTTGGCCTATATGGGTGCGGAAAGGTGGTAACTTGTGTGATCAAAACTACGTCGTTTTGATCCTGGGATTCATTTAATCAAAACTACGTCGTTTTGATGTTGTGTTGTCTATATAAGGAGGAGAAGCCCTCTGTTTTAGGGTTAGGGTTTGTTGCTCCACCGCCGTCGCAGAGAGAGAGAGAGAGAGGAAGGAGAGCTCCTGGTTCTGCCGGGCGTCTTGCGTGGGTGGTCGGTGACTCGTGGGTGGACGGCGTTCGACGTGGGATCGGGACTTTGCTGTGTTGTTGCGTTTTACTTGAGGTAGGGATTCTGTTCTTCCTAAGTCCTCCTCTGTCCTAGGGTTCTAGGGCAGAATATGAGTTATACCTGTTATATTATTTATATGTAAATTCATATAGGTGTGATCTCCTATATGAATGTTGGCATTCAATGGCGTGTTGTTTGGATATATGTAAATATGCCTGCCAAGTGTTTGACATAGTGCCTGTGAGGCCGTGCATGTTATGTTTTGAGGTAAAGCGTGTGAGTGCATGTTATGTGTTTGAAATTATGCCTGTGAGGCTGTGCATATTATGTGTGAGATTGTATCTGTGTGGCTGGGTTTATGAGCTGGTGAATATATGCATGCTAAGTGTTCGATGTTATTCCTGTGTGACTAAGCATACTAAGTGGTTGATGTTATGCCTGTATGGCCATGTGTGCTGCGTGTTTGCTTGTGAAACCCGGTGGCTGTGGAAGCCCGGGACTGTTTTGTGGAACCCGGTGGCTGTGGAAGCCCGGGACTGTTTTGTGGAACCCGGTGGCTGTGGAAGCCCGGGACTGTTTTGTGGAACCCGGTGGTGTGGAAGCCCGGGACTGTTCTTGAAAACCCGGTGGCCGTGGAAGCCCGGGAGTGTTTATGTACCAGTCCATGTATGATTGTGTTTCTTGTTATAGCCTGTAACTATATCTGGTGGAATGACGTATCACGACACAAAGACTTGTACACAAGGCATGTAGATATTAGGTGCATGGGATGGGTTGGGGAGACATGATCCCTACTGAGCTGTGGTTGCTCACCCCTCCTACCATGTTGTTTTCTTTACAGGAACCTACAGGCGTTAGGTGGGACCCCAAGGTGGAAGACCTTATTTACTTTAGTGTTTATGTTATTTTTATTATGGGAACTGATGTAACCCCAAAGGGGATGGATTGAAAAGAGGACTTTGTATTAAAGACTGATTGGGTTGTGGACTGCTTGATGGACTTTATTTTTCTTGAATGTATTGTGTATGTTTATAATGTTAAATTGATTTGTATCCTAACCCCTTTGCCCTCCGTGTGGGTAAAAGGGGAGTCACGTACCGGTTTCCTCGGGTTGGAAATCCGGGGCGTGACATGCAACACCACATGTAAATGCTCCTCATGCTCGCTCTCTGTCCGAGAATAAATCAAGATATCATCTATAAAGACCACCATAAACTGATCAAGGTAAGGTGTAAAGATCTGATTCATCAATCCCATAAACACCGCCGGGGAATTTGTGAGCCCGAAAGGCATCACCAGCCACTCATAATGGCCATATCTGCAACTGAAGGCAGTCTTCGGAATATCAGACTCCCGCACACGTAGCTGATGGTATCCAGACCTCAGATCGATCTTGCAAAACCAACGGGCACCCCTGAACTGGTCAAACAAATCATCGATCATCGGTAGGGGGTATCTGTTCTTCACTGTCACCTGGTTTGACCGTCGGTAGTCAATACATAACCGAAGCGAACCATCCGCCTTTTTGGCGAATAACACCGGAGCACTCCAAGGCGAACTACTCCGTCTAATAAAACCACTCGCCAAGAGATCGTCTATCTGCCTCTTGAGCTCTCGAAGCTCAACTGGTGCCATCCTGTAAGCTGCCAGTCTGATAGGTGCTGTCCCGGGTAGCAACTCTATCGAGAAGTCCACCTCTCTCTCTGGCGGTAATTCAATCAAGTCCTCGGGAAACACGTCCGGAAACTGATCCACCACTTTGGGTAACACCACCTTACTCTCCTACTGGGGGTCAACTAGAGTCAGACTGGCTATCTGATGGGTTACATCACCCCATCCTTGCCTCAAAGGCCCCAATTTGCATGCATCATCAGACCATTCACCCACGAAAGTGCCTCGAGTGCCCTCAGGTGTGAGGAAGGTCACTCGTCGCCTATAACACTCAATCACTGCCTCTACACGGGTCAACCAGTCCATACCCAATATCACATCAAAAGCATCAAAGTGCATCACAAATAGGTTACACCGGAGGTCAACACCTCTGAGAGTAACCTCACATCCCGAACAGACCATATCAATCACCACCAGGCCCCCTACGGGTGTATCAACCACAAGGGGCTGATCAACGGTGGTACAATCCAACTCCAATCCCTCTACAGTGGAGTGCGCAATGAACGAGCGTGTAGCACCAGTATCAATCAAAACAGTACAAATAGTGCGTGAAACCAAAATCGTACCTCTCACCGCAGCTGGCCCCTAACTCACCTCATCAACTGGTGGAACTTTTGCCTCTCTGTCAGTGATAACATAGTTGCTCCCCTTCTGCACACTACCGCTGGCCTGACTCGTCGTAGCTCGATCATTTTGTCCCTGCGGCCCGGAGGAGTGTGGTCTCGATATGGAGCACCGCTCCTCGACCCTGGTCACGAGGTCGAGTGCCCCCGCAACACTAGCCGAGGACCTCGATACATCTCTGTCCCGTCCCCCCATCGAAAGCACTTGAGTGGGTTGCCACCCTTCGCTATAATCCGCCTCCTGTGTCCCCACGAAGTCCACAAGATCGACAAGTCCCCAAAAACCGTGAGGTCACGCTTCCTGAGTTCCCCGAATGTGAAAATTTGGGCACCGGCCTCTTGTCCCCCGTCCTCGGCCTGTTCCTCTCTTGGCTTGTTTTGGCTAGGCCACGATGAGCTCCTTGGTCTCTGAATCCTGATTTGGTTTAAGTCCCGCTCGCCAATGAGTGCCTTGTTGACCGCGTCACTGTAAGTGGTCAACTCCATCATGTTCAATCCCCTCCTGAGTGATGGTCTCAGCCCATCAATGAAATCCTGGGTCTTATTAGCCTCAACCTTCTATGACTCTGGGGCAAATCTCCCTAGCTCAGTGAAAGCAGTGACATACTCTGTCACAGTCCGACTGCCTGCTCCAGTGTGTAGTACTCTCGTCGCCTCGTCTTCTGCACAGAGCGAGGAAAATACTCTGTGTAGAAGAGCTCCACGAAGTCCTCCCATGCCATCGGGCTCTCGTGAACATGCTTCACAGCATCCCAACACCTCTGGGTCCCACATACTAGGAAATGTGTGGCTAAGCGGACCTTAGCCTCTTCGGGCACCTGGATCAGCTCGAAGATGTCTTCTGTCCATTTGACCCATTCCTCGGCCTCATTGGGTCTCGTATTTGCCTCAAACTTCGTCGGTTTCTACTTCAGGAATCGACTCACCCAGTCGATTGGTACCGCGGGCGAAGCTGCCATGACCTGTGGCTGGCTCTCCTCTAGAACCTCCTACTGAGGCTGCTGCTGCTTCCTCAGTTCCTCCTGCATCACTTCTCTGGCCACCTCCCTCATGGTACCCTGTATGGCACCCTGGATTTGGCTCAATATTTGAGCCCCAATCTGAGCAGCAATCTCTGAACCCAAGGTAGGTACTGGAGAACTCTGCTCTCCTTGTGATTCGGATTGAGTGGATAGCTCCTCTGCTGGACCTTGAGCCCTAGTCTTGGGTGCCATTTTGCACCAACACATATCAACAATATCTATTAACTACTGCGCACTAGTCAAACAACCAATTTAATTGAACCAATAGGCAGAACCAAGTCCACCACACAAATGAGGTTTCTAAACCCCTTATTCTATTCACCAAATTAGGTGGTTATTCACTTAGACTTCCTAAGTTTGATCTAGCATAATAGTATTTTCAGTTAAGCATAGTCAATCACCAAAGAAGAACAAACCACAAATATCCAACAGTATAATCAACACGCACATCATTAAAGCAGCATTAGCAGATGATTTCTAGTGCCTAGATATGCACACAGTCACGCAGCATGTAAGCACCCAACCCAAATGCTTCCTAGGATGATCTAATGAACCCTCAGTCAACCCAGAACACATATAAGGACTGCATTGATCAGGCGCCCTCCCTATAGTCTTCCAAGCTACTAAGTGTCTATCAACCACCCCTCACTAACCTGGGTCCACTAAACCATGCTCTGATACCAACTTGTCACGCCCCCAAATTTCGAAAACCACAGAATTGGGAACACGACGCCCCTCACGCCCACCCCAGGGGTCGAGGGGTCGGTGACTGATTCAACCTTGTACGATACAACGGGGGTAGCATTGTACTTACCAATGATCCAAACACAACATGCAATCAACCAATAGTTATCAGTGCAGTCATTATTACTAAATTCAATCAACACCCATAAACACAAAGTAACATGGTCCAGCTATCCAAGTTAGTACAACTGTCTCGGACCCGAGTCCGGAAAATAAATAATCAAACCAGTAAATAAACCCATGAAGAGGAATCCTACACTAAAAAAAACTCCAACCCACTCTGCTTTGGCTCCACCAGCTACCTCCTACAACCTGTAGGCAAAAGAAATAAAGTAGGGTGAGCACGAGTGCCCAGTAGGTGATTCCCCATCTCCACTATCCTTTTACTCAAATTCCTAGGTCTATATGATTAGTGAATGCATGTGCCAGTGTAGTGCCACAATCCAACATAAATAGATACCACCCAATCACAATTAAGCCATCACTCCACATTTCACAACATTAAAGGCTCACATCAGTAAAACTGCCATATGTGGGACCCTTGGTATTTCCAACTACAACCTGCTACATGTGGGACCCAGGTTAGCCAGCCACATAGGGGACCCCCGGCCTCTTGCCAGCCCTATGTGGGACCCGTGGCCAACCCAACAAATTCCAATATCAGCTCCACACATATAATCAATTAAACAAAACATTCCACAGACAAAATTCATTACAACTGCCTCGCAATTTACCAGTTTAGCACTAACCACAAGTATATATATATATAAATATTCTTCAAACATTCGGTACCTCAGACATTAATTTAAATCTAACCCAGCAGAATTTACATTTAAATTTTTAGTAACCCTTAACGACGTATACATTTATTTAACTTTACATATAATAAATTACCCCTTTTTTTAAAGAAAAAAAATATTATTATTATGCTTAATGTATTATTATTATAAAAAAAAGTGAGCATGGGCCGGTCCAAAGGAACCGGCCCACCAAACCAGTCGTTTGGCTGGTGAGGGCAAGTGCAGGGGGGGCATCACTGATGCCGCCGCCGCCCCCCTTCCTCAGTCCAGCGCACGGGCGCTCCCTGGTTCAACGGTGGCGGCACAGACGCCGCCACCCAAACTCTCCATCTCTCCGGCGTAGCTAGACACGCAGATCGCGTGGCGCACGGGCGCCCAGGTCGCGCGGGACGCTTGGGCGCGTAGATCGCGCGAGATGCACAAGATCCCTCCACGGCACGCGCGGGGTCACCGTCTCTTCCTTCCGTCTCCTCCGCGCAAACGCAACAGCCTCCGTCGCTCCTCCTCCATAACCATGGCGCGTGCACGGATGGTCACCGTCTTCGTTCAACTCCACGGCGTCGCGCACGAACCAGCGACGCACGAACGGACGCAGTGATTTTATATATATATATTTATCAAAACTGATATACACAGACTCGACCCACTAACTTTGCAATTCATAGGGTAGTATCATCAATAATTAAGAACCAATAATCAAGAATCAATCATCTAAGATCACCTACCTGATTCAAGGTCAAGAACACGATGGCTTCAATATACTGCTCTTCCCTACCAGACTGCGCACGCACAACGAAAGTAGGGTTTTTACCCTAGATTTCCCTCTATTTATACCTATATATATTAATTGATTTATAATATTAATAATAGTAGTAATTATAATAATAATAATTTGATTAATAACAATAATTATAATAATTAATAATAATAGTTACAATTAATATTTATAGTCTGAATATTAAAATACCTACAGTAACAATCATAATCCCATAATAAAAGTCCCAATTACAATACTCATTATTATAGGAACAATTCAAATATTACTAAATAATTATATTAGTATTATTAACGTCATAATAATTATAAACCCAAAATATTAAAATAATAATGATAATAATAACGCATACCAATAAACTCCGAATATAATAATAATAATAATAACTTAACACACCTCACCTAGGTACGGGTCTTTACAGTTTTGACTGCTCAGGCTAGGATTGGTTGTTTGAGTAGGAGTTCCCACCCTAAGGCTGGTATTGTGGGTTCAGGGCTTGCGCAATGTACGACACTATTGGAGATCCTCCATAGAATCAAAGTGTGGTCGATTGTTAGGGCTGTTGTGACCCAATGTTGTTTTAGTCAGCCTTGGGTTGCCATACTGCATGAGATTCTCCTTTCTTTCGATTAGAGGAAAGAGGCTTTCTAAAAGCTTCGGACTTGCTTCCTCCAAGTTTACCTTCCTTTATGCTACCTTCAATTCGTTCTCCTGAGGCAACCAAGTCTGCAAAGCTACTTGAAATATTCCCAATTAGTTTTTTGTAGTAAACTCCCTTCATGGTGCTGATGAAGATGGTGGTAAGTTCCCTTTCGGTGAGTGGAGACTGAACATCCATTGCTGCCTCTCTCCATCGTTGGGCATAAACTTTGAAGCTTTCATTACTTCCCTTTTCAAATGATTGCATGGCCAGCCGATCTAACACCAGTTCAGTGACGTGCTTATATTGAGCTAAGAATGTCGTGGCGAGCTCACTCCATGTTCTAATACGGCTACCTTCAAGTTGGATATACCATCGTAGTGGACCACCGGTTAGGCTCTCCTGGAAGCAATGCATTAAGAGTTTGCTATTGTCTGCACGGGCTGCTAGCTTGCTGTAGTACATGGTCACATGTATTCTAGGACACTGAGTACCATTGAACTTTTCAAAATCAGGCATCTTGAATTTGGAAGGAAGTACTATGCCTGGCACCAAGCATCAATCATGAGGATCGGTCCCTCCATATGTTTTTACGCCCTCCACAGCTTTCAGTCGAGCCTCAATAGATTTCCAATCAGATGGTTGAGCGAGTGATTCCATAGCTTCCATGATATTTGGGGTTGGCACCCCCATAGCAGGTTGTGTAGGTGGGACTTGATGTGATGCCCCAGGAACCATGTTTGCTGGAGCGTAGGCTTGTGAAGCATGTGGGGCTTGCTCTTGCTCCTGATTAATAGCCCCTGTAGTTGGGCTAGCTTCTCTCTCGGAAATCAACTTGGCTAGCATGTCCAACACAGTTTTTAGATGGGCCTACACTTAGAGCATGCTTTCCCCAATCTCTTGTTATGCCTGCTCTAGACCTATAAGCCTATCCTCGGTATGTTCTACCATTGAAGGAGATGACTAGTGACTAGAGGACCTTAAGTTGTATGAGCGCCCAATTCGGCCGAAAGTCCTCTAGCAAACCTGAAGATCTGGAAGGTTTATTTTTGTTTCCACTTTTTAAGTATGAATGCATGATATGCATGAGACGCAAAGACACAAACTTTATTAAGTTGAGAAACCAAACTTCAAAGGGTACAAATAGCCAGATTGAATTTAAAGCATACAAAATGACATAAAATCCCTAAAACTATATGTTCTAGGGCAAGCTTTGATCATCTCCTAGCGCCTCCTTAGTCGCTCATTCTCCTCTTCAATCCTGCTAATGACCATCCCCCTTGGCAATGACTGCTTCCTCGCATGACTCTTCTGCATCTTAGCCGCTTCCAACTGCTCCACCATTTTGTATATGGCTTCCTTTGTTCTTGCACTGTGTGCTGCAAAACGGCATTCTCTTGTAGCAAGGATGTAGTTATATCTAGGACAACCATAGGTTCTTCATTGGAGGCCACCTCTTTAGCTGTAGTGCCCTCGCCTGTGTTGGGGAGAGGGAACAACTTCTCCTTCCATGCCTTGTATTCTGATAAGATAGGAGTAGCATGCAGGTTGTCCTTGATTCGTCGAGGGGTGGCCCAAGCTCTGTGCATCTCAAATATTGCCCGTTTTTCCCTAGGAGCTCCATATTTCCTATCGCAGGCTTCCATCCTATGTAAGTCTAGGACGATTTGACCTCCTTCAAGTTGACTTCCCACCTGTAATGGTGCGTATGCAGTGCTTGCCCAAGGGCCGATTAGTAGGATCCAATTATAGTTGCCGCAGCTATATAGCATGCTTGATCTGTGCATCCAAGGGGCCCTCCAAATGATATCCTCATCTCCTAGTGTATGGAACTTGTGCATCCAACCTTCCTTGTAATTGGGTAGCCGCCACCCACTGTTTAGAATATCTAGCAAGGTTGTAGCAGGTAGCACATACACTTCCTTGAAGCATGGAAAGTTGCATGGGAAGTGACTCTTTAACCATGTGTATAGGACAGGAAGATAACCTCTGAATTGTCCTTGGCCTCTGACTCGGATGTAAGATAAGGACCTAATGGTTTCAGCTAAGATGGCAAGAACAGGGTCATTTCCCTTTATCAATTGCAGGACGAGTTCCAGGATTTCCCCATCAATGAAGTTTGGATTCCGAGGGAAAATGAGCAGACCATAGACAGTAGCAGTGAAAAGTATATGGGTTTCCTCTTGAGTTGAATGCTGCATCATCCTCTTGAAGAACTCCCATGGAACAACTTCATGCTTCCCATCCTTTTGAATGATTGGAGGAACTTCTTTAGCTTGTATATCTAGGAGACAAGCCAAAGTACGCTGGCATGATTTTCGAGGATCATAGTTGAAGATTGCCTTCTTTTGATCCATTTCTTGATCAAGAAGCCTTCTGTATTCTTCAATGGTTGGGACCAGATCCACGCCATTAAAACAGAAGCACCTTCGCCTTGGATCCCAAAAGTTCACTGTTGCAGTGATCATGTTCTCATCTATTGGTAGTTGAGTTAGATGTAACAGATCGCCAAAGTGCTTGATGTATGCGGCTTGACTCCTTGAAGACCACTTCCTCCATATGGATGTGAGTTCAGAAGCATGATTCTCTGGGAGCTTAATGTGTATGTCTCGAACCTTCTATGTCTCCTCTTGACAAAAATTTCCCAAGTCCCTTTGGATTATCCTTGATGCGAGAGCGACCTCTTGAACGTCTTCTCTGTCCACTTTGTTAGCTAGAAGACGATCAAAACATGCCATGTTTCCTAAATGAATGTGTGCAATGCTATGATATGCAATAAATAAAAATGAGGGGTTAGTAGACAAATGATGGATAATATACAAGGGGTTAGTACATGGAAAATATGTACAAGGTTTAAGCAAGGCAAGTACATAAATGTCATAGCAAGGCTCAAACACATGAAGGTCATGCCTCTGATGGGCTTCTAAATCTGCCTATCTTATTCATTGGTTCCTAAACATTCCCTACTCAACCTTATACCACGAGAGCATTAACAAGAACTAAGAGGGAGCCCCCGTACCCCAAAGGGCATTAATGGAGGGGGTCCTTCTTGTACCTCTTGGGGCATTAACAAGAAAGGACCACTGCTTTAGTGAGACATTTCAGGTATTCCACGTAGACAAACACAACCAAGTCCATGTGGGCCGGCAAACCTTTACTAGCCTGTTCTAATCCTGTTGTGTTAGAGAAAACCCGGGTATAGGGTTGGAGAAAGAGAGAGAAGCATGTATGCACAGTTAAAATAATTACAGAATAAAAGGAAAATAAATAGAAACAAAACAAGCAAGCAAACATTCTAATAAATCGAGACCATGGCTAGACTCTCACAACAGTCCCCAGCGGAGTCACTTGCTGTCATCACCCGTTTTTCACCGGGCTCGTACTAGCTTTTGTGAAAGGACTCCATGCTAGTTCATTCCGTTGAGATCCTAGAGTCATTCCTACACAAGGCTTGCACAAACCATTAAAGAAAAGAAAAAACACAGACTCGCCAACAAAAAAATTAGAGGTGTGATTGGGCACCTAGAAAAAGAAAGGTCTACGGTTCTAGAGAATTAGGTTCGGGAGTCGGTTACATGCGGGGAAGAAAGAAAAACTCTTGCACCCCCACAACGCCCACAATTGGTACCTAGTCTTGATTTATGGGTGTTTGCTTGCATTATTTAAAAAAGTTATTTTTTTATATTTTTAATTTTTGGAAAAATGGAGATTTTAGGATCTAAACCTTAAAACAACAAAAAAAGAAAAGATTTTAAAGCAGATAAAAGGGTACAATCTAATTTTAGAAAAAGAATGTGAGATCTAGGCCCATGTGACAGTATTGCATTTCTTTTAGAAAACAAAAGTGATTTTCTTTTTTAAAAAAAGAAAACAAAAATCAATTGAATTGAAATAAGAGAATACTGCCACAATTGATATTGGCCCAGGCAGACTAGGATATGAGCATCTTAGGCTCAACCCTTATGACCGCCCAAGCCTTGCTTAAATTTTTTTAGAAGAGATTTGAGTTTTTGTGTTTTTACATTTTATTATTTTTTGAAAATAATAAAGGAAAAGAGATATGCAAGATGTTTGCTTTTGTATTTTCGTTTTTTAACTTTAGAGAGATAAGGAAAAAGGAAAATAGAACAGTTTTTGGGTTTTATGTTTTAAAATAGTACAGAAAAAAATAAACAGAAGTAGAACCTGAAAGAATGAATGATGTAGATTTGAGCTCCTTTTCCCTTCAAGTAATGCTTTCCTGAAAACACAAAGGTTAGAAAAAGAAGCCTTTCCAATTTCAGCTCCTTCCCGTGAAGAACAGTGATTTGGGGTGCTTTTCCCCTTTGAAAATGAGTATATATCTCTTCGAAAATTTTCAAGATACTCTCTTTATCCCTCTTTGATTTTTTTATCTCTAAGAAATGCAGTCAGAAATTCCTCTCTCTGAATAATCTCTTCTAAGACATGATGATCGATACCCTGTCTGCCTCCTAGGACAGTATATTTATAAGCGTGTAGAAGAGTATCCGTTGGCTAGACGTTAATTGCACTCTTTACAATTCCAACAAGTCAAATACGATGTCCCGACAACCTCATTATGGCACCTCGTTCCTACATCTAAAAATAATCGTTTGGGATTTATTTTAATATTTCATTATATCTGGACGCTTTGGCAAGTAAGGGGGAATGCACTTCCAGGTGCATTGGAGCCGTTGGGAATTAATAGTTATGCAGTCTCCAGGGTCAACTGTGATGTCCCGAGGAAAATAACATTTTTAATTACAGAGGTCTCTCACCCTATGCTCAAAAATGGAGTTCCGAGACATTTGAATTTAATATTCGGAGACTCCTCAATTCCCACGCTTGAAAAAGGGGGTTCCGAGACACTGGTGGCATTTAATGCACTTGAAAAGGATTTTCTGGATTATTCAGAGTCCCGGTGCTTTGGAGTCACTCCCAGACTAATAGAGAAACTATTTTGGAGTTATTCTAGATCATTAACCAGGTTTGACCTCCGGATCTAGGCTTATTCCGGATCAGTGGATAGCTCGGTTCCTTACTCCATGCTAAGGCTCCTTATTCCGGATCAGTGGATAGCTCGGATCCTTACTCCGTGCTAAGGCTCCTTATTCCAGATTAGTGGATAGCTCGGATCCTTACTCCGTGCTAATTCCGGTTTAGTGGATAGCTCAGATCCTTACTCCATGCTAAGGCTCCTTATTCGGATCAATGGATAGCTCGGATCCTTACTCCGTGCTAAGGCTCCTTACTCCGCATTAGTGAATCCTTACTCCATGTTAAGGGATGGCTCGGATCCCTTATGTTGTGCTAATAGAGACTTTGGATTCCTTACTCCGCATCACTAGAGCCTTTTTCTTGATTACTGATATAAGGAGCTAAAGCCTGTTCCGGATCATTAAAGCTGCGGATTTGACCATAATGTTCTGGATTTAACTTTTAGTCATAACTTCTTCATTTTAGCTCGGAATTATGCTTGGTTAAGTGCGTTATTTTCCAAATTTCATCCTCTATCACTTAGTACTTGGATTAAAGTATTTAAAGGTCTCCCAAAGTGTTCCTTTGTCTTGTGATCTTTTGCCAAGTACGGTTGCGATCTAACCCGGTCAAAATGAGGCCCAACACTCGTCACGTCGAACATCCTCTCCCCGAGGTGGTGGAGGAGGTGTCCCCAACTGAGTGGCCGTGGCCATCTCTGCTCTCATCTCCTCCCGAAGCTTCTGACGGATGCTATCTGTCATCCCGTGCATCGCATTACTAAGGGTCTAAAGCTGAGCCAACACCTGTGTCATGGGGTCAACTCCCTCGGCTTGTCCAATTTGGATTGACACCTCATCTCCAGTAGCGCCACTCTCACGCGGTACTCTCCTAGGAGGCATGATTCTACGCAGGAAAATAAGCCAACTCAATCGCATAAGTTTTTAACTCCACATATCTCATATTCATCACTCATTACTCATTCTCAACACACATCGATAACACAAACAAATCTCATAAGCATATTCAAGCAACATCTCAAGGATATTATCACAAAGGTGTATAAGGATATCAAAGCACACAACATCAAATCACATCACAGGTTGGTGCCTAACACAATGCATGTATGCTCTCTCTCAATCCACATCTTACTCCATGGCTCATCAGGCCCTCGGTACACCTTATGAAGACACAAGAGTCTCATTGATCAGGCGAGTCTACTCATGCCCCCCTAAGGGCCTTAAGGTTGACTTACCCTCCCACTACCGTAGGTCTCAACTGCTCTGATACCATCTGTCATGCCTCGGATTTCTGCAATACCGAGAAATCGGTTAGTGATGCCCCATGCCTCGTACACATGAGGACAAGGGGTTGGTGAATGGTCACCTAATAGGATCCCACAAGGGTGCTGCCCCAAACCTGCTACTATTTCATACAAGATATGTACAAACCATACAAGGAAACCACTAAAACAATTTCATATGACAAATAGGGTCATCAGCCCCAAAACATGGTGTCTTAAATAAATACACCAATCTCAAATAAATACACAAGTCTCACTCCCCAAACATTTTACTTGAACTTAAACAAAATAACAAATCAAATACTCATGCCTCCACGGTAATGCAATCTCCTATCGCCTGCTAGGTCCTGCGGAAAAAGACATTAAAGGTGGGTGAGCAAACTGCGGCTCAGTAGGGGTTATGCCTCTTTGGACAGTGTAGTATAATTAAAATAATAGTAACATCACACAAGGATTCACAGGTGGTCCCCTCAATGGAACCCTAGTACTCTGGTCCACTCTTGGACCGTCCCCTCAATGGGACCTCAATAACTCATGTCCATTCCAAGACCGTTCCCTCAATGGAACCTTAAATTCTCATGTCCAATCCAGGACTATTTCCTCAATGGAACCTCACATATCTCATGTCCAATCCAGGACTGTTCCCTCAAATGAACCACAAATTCTCACATCCAAATGAAATATTAAACACACAAGCATTTCATGGCATATCAGTACATCACAATTTAAGGATCACAATTCTCATGCACTTGCTTCAAAACACAATATATGTCAATATGGTTCTCCACAATATCTCCATTTCATATGTATATACATCGTAACATAACATACACACACACACACACATATACATGTCATTATATATTTACATTTGTATATCTCAATACCATACATCGCAATACCATCTCTCCAAAACCTTGACGTCAAACAAAGTTCGAATTTTCAATATTATAACTTTTCACAACTATTGGAACAGATTCTAGAGGACAGAACCACCCACCTTGGATTAGAAAAATGGATTGAGAGGCTTGTGCTTCGCGCTCTTAATACAAGGACTCCCTGCACCATGCCCTCCCTCTCTCTCTCTCTCTCTCTCTCTCTCTCTCTCTCTCTCTCTCTCTCTCAAGCGTGCAACGGCGGCTAGGGTTCTTCCTTCTTTCCTTTTTTTTTTTCTGAAAATACAGAATATAAATATATATATATATATATATATATATATATATATATAACAAAGAAGATACATTGTACAAGGTCAACACAGCTAAAAACGTGCGTCGGCATTGTGTCGACCGTTGTTATCCCGGATCCCTAGAAGCACACTCTGGATCATTGATGTTGCAGATCATTCCGGATTAGTGATGCTACAGATTATACTGGACTACTGAGGCTTGCTCCGTGCTTAGGAGATCACTCGAGTCCTTAGTCCGTGATAAGGGATCGCTCGGATCCTTGCTCCGTGCTAAGGGATTGCTCGGATCCTTGCTCCGTATTATTGATGGCTCGGATTTGACCTAATGCTTTGGATTTCACCACGATGCTTCGGATTTGACCATGATACTCCATTGCTCATTCTAAAATACCAGAAAATACACATGAAAACCAGAATTTTAGCATCATGAAACACCTCCCAACCTCTAATTTTCAGGACCAGGACACGGGTCCTCACATGTACAATATAACCCTTTTAAAGCAACTAACCAATTATTTAGTTATTACTCTTCATGCTTGGGATATAGTGAACATCACCAAAGAATTCATCCTTTCCATTCTTTTGAAAGATCCAGACTCCACTTCTTCCTTTTAGACCAAGCTTTTATCTATCTCCAAGGGTTAGGTTCCTGCCAACTTCTTCTTAAAGTTAAATAAGGATCCCTCTTCCCCCACACACGTGGTTACTTGCTCCTAAGTCAAAGATACTATGTATCTTGACTTTTTTTCAAATCTTTATGTGCTAAGAGAAGTAAGGGATCTGTACTCTCATATTGAAGTTGAAGCAATATTGACACCATCATTATTCTTATAAAAGTGCTTTGAATCATAGTGTCCAAACTTCCTACAATTGAAGAATTGGACGTTTGCTTCCTATAATTAATGTAGCCCCACCTATCTTGATATGCACCAGGGTCATTCATGTTCCCATGTCCATGACCTCGACTATAAAAATTACCTCTAACGCTTATTTGGTTCCATTGTCCATAACCACCTTGTGTACTCGATTGGGCGTGAGCACCTTTTCCATGTCCTCCACTCGACTAGCTCCACTGATCCCAACCTCCACTTGATTTTGTCCCATGTCCATGTCCTCTACTAGGTTTTCCAAGAATTAACATTGACTCCATCGCATAATCAAGCATTATGAAACTTGTATTCCTTAGAATACTATGTTTATGAGCTTGAAGTGATCCAAACAACTTCTCTGGACTCATAATCTCTAAATCTTTTGACTCTTCAATAGCAGCCACCTCATACTCAAACTTGAGTGTAAGTGATTATAGTATCTTCTCCATACCTCGGTGGCGTGACGGATTTTAATAGGGTCTATGAGAGAGAAGGGATGACATTTGTCAAAAATATTAATATCTTAATATTTACAATGTAAACAGTAGCTCTTTAGAAATTAAGAGACAAACAAGTGTTGCCGAACGTTTATGAACACAATCACAAAATCCTAAAAATCTAAAAAAAAATCACATTATAGATTTATTCCCAAAAGTACAATTAATTAACTGTTAGGTTGTGTTATCCTTATTTAATATGTTTAAATAATTTGTATATGTAGTTCAAAAAAAATATAACAATAATAGTAATAATAAATAAATAAATAATTTTTTTTATTTAGTGATAATATAAAAGTATATATTTATTAAATTATATTTAATGAAACAAATTATGTATATATTTATTAACTTATTAATTTTTCATTCACAACTAATTTTTACAAACACAAACAATATTCGCAAACTGTTCGTGAATACTTATTCAAGAACGTTCATGAACATATTCGCGAGTATAACAACGGTATTTGTGACTGTTCACGAATGATACTATTTCTTAACGAACAAGCATATATAAATAAGCTTTTAACGAGCCAAACACGAGTTTTTTTATTAACGTTTAATTCATTTATATCCTTAAGAGTTACTATAGACTTTGTAAAAAAAATATAAAAAAAAAACTTATTTACATGACTGCTGGAAAATCCTTTGTTTTTTTTCTTCTCAAAATTAAATTGAGATAACGAGATGCACATGTATTTTTTTTCTTATCTCATTATATACCTCTCTTACTTTTTCCTTCAATTATTTAAAGGAACCGATTAATATAAATATGTAAGTGAGATTTACTTGATTTTTTAAAATTATTGATGAATGTCACTTGCATAGTTGCATGTATGTTGTGAAGGGAAATTATATGGCACTGACACCGTAATGAACTCGAGACCTCTTACGAAGCACAAGAACGATCTTACTAGTGCGAGTTTTTTTTCCTATATATAATTATGTAAACAAATATAGATTTATAAAGTTAAATTATCCAATAATATCACTTATAAGAGCTTCTTTAAATATCATAATTATCCTTTTAAATAAATATTTTATTCAAATTTATATTTATTATAATTTAACTTTGACTTATGATTTTAATGTATTATCAAATGTGTCCTCACAAATAATTTATATTAAAATGTAATTTATGCACTTATGTAATTTTACATTTAAAATAATGAAGTAATATGAAATTTATAATGTATAATTCAAATATTAAAAAATTAAATAGAAAATAAAAATATTATGATATAATAAAATCAATATAATGAATAATCATGATATTCATTTCCCGAACTATTTCGGATTGTCTAAAAATTTAAATTGAAACTCACCTACACAACACAGTGCGTTATAAATAACTTCGCTTCGTTAGAGCATCTCCAACACAGTTTTGTATTTTATCTCTACATGTGAATAATTTTTTACATATAAAGAGTCATTTTTGGTATTTAACTCCAACACTCTTATCTATTTTATTTATATTTATATTAAAATAATAATTTTTTTAATATGTATTTTCTTTATCTCCCACCGACGCGCACAATCCATCACCCTCTCTCTGCAGCCGCCTCCCTCACCCTCTCTGCGTAGTCGCCTCCCTCATCCCATCGCACAGCCGCCTCCCTCACCCCTGTATGGTGTCGCCCGGTCAAGCAGCGACTCCTCTCCCTTGTCCGACAGCACCACAACCTCCTCCGTCCGACGGCATCACACCCTCCCCCGTCTGACGGCACCATAGCCTCACCCGATCGCGCAACGGCCCCCTCCCCAGTCCGACGGCACCACCTCTTCCCCCGTTGCGCACAGCTACGCCCTCCCTTGGCCGGCGTCGCCCCCACTTCGATGGCACCCCGTCCAATGAAGCGAGCCAGATGCAAGAGAAAGAGAGATAGAGAAAACGGAAGATGACGATAGATAAGAGAGAGGGAAAAACCAAAAATAATTATAAAATAATATGTAGATAATAAACAGTGACTCTTCAAATGTGAAGAGTTACTGTAACATTTTTCAGATGTAGAGAGTCATGTGAAAAGCCTGTTGGAGCATAAAATTAAAATTTTACTCTCTACATATAGATAATAGAGAGTGTGTTGGAGATGCTCTTATAAGAAAATTCTTGGTGCATTCAAATATAATTAATTTAGTAAATTAGTACAATACCACCAAAACAACGATAATACTTTCTAGGGACCAAATATTTTCAATGCCATTTATAAAATCAATGTTATGAATAAGCTGAAGTCTTTCATGCCATTTATAAAATCAATGTTATGAACCAAATATTTTCTAGGGAGAATTGAAAAAAAAAAAACATGGAGGAAATTTATTTTTAAAATGAGGACAATCACTCGTTCATAAGGGGAAAATATTTAGCCTTATATTCTAAAATAAATAACGTGAAATAATGAAATTATAGAAAGAGTAATTATTAAATTTTAATCCAAAAACTACCATCTATCTACCTTATTTTCTCCATCTGTCACCAATTTCACCTTTGTTTAGTTTCATCATCATCATCTTCAACAACTTTCAATATTAACAATTTGTGCCTTACATAAACCGCACCAGCGACTAGAGAAGTTCACCCACCCACAGGCCCCTCTTTTTTCTTTTTCTTTTTTCTCTGATTTACCTTGATTTATAGCTAGGCGTTCGTAGTTTCTAATCTACCATCGAGTTCGTAGTTTTCCTTTTAAGAGACAAAATGCAACGAATAAAGGTTTTTCAGGTGAAAGATAGATCAATTAATTCACGCTATATTTTCTAATTCGTTCTAATTTTTCTTCATTAGGTTTTTTTCACATAAATGCTAGATATGCGCCTGCATGTTTTGTCATTGATCATGCTAATTTAAAGGTTTGGATGTTTTTGATGTTGCTGTTTATTAGAGTTAAGCCAACGTTGAATTGATCTCTAAAACTTCAACACTATTTTGGGTGGAGGATTTTGATGGTTGAGGACGATATACTTTCGGGGCTTTACTTTTTTACGTTCATAGAGTGATTCACTTAATTTTGAAAAAAAATTGAACTTGTTTACGTGCCTGCTTTGCAGCACACATGTATTTGAAGCATGCAATTTTGATTTTTTGAAGGACCTACTAGTATGCCCTTCTGCACATCCATGGCGCATTTTATCCTCATGTTTGCAAGCATATTGCTATGCACAGAACCAACCCCTGTTGGTAGGGCTGCAAACGAACCGAGTCGAGTCGAGTAGTAAGATGTTCGAACATGTTCGTTACTATTTCTCAACGAACCGAACCTAACACGAGCCTTAAATTATTATGTTCATGAACTGTTCACGAACATTACTCTGTTGTTCACGAACGGTTCACGAACGTGTGTTCACAAACTTATTCACGAACACTTACGAATACAATTATAAAATCATAAAAATCTGTAAAACATATATTTTTTTATTTAATAATAATATAAGTTATATATTTAATAAAAATATATTTATATTTTATAAAATAACTTTTATACATATTAATTGATTTGTTAATCTCTTGTTCACAAATAATTTTCACTAATACGAATAATATTTACGAACTGTTCGTGAACACTTGTTCATGAACGTTCACGGACATATTCACGAATATAACAATGGTGTTCGGAAAGTGTTCGCGAACTGTTCACGAACGGTACTATTCATTAACGAATGAACATAAATGATCTTTTATCGAGCCGAACGCGAGTTTGTTCATAAATATTTGATTCATTTATAGGCTATGATTTTGGTATTAAAAGAGACTCATTTGTCTTGTTCTCAGTTGGAATCAGCCAATTATTTGGCTTGCTTGATAGTGCACTTATGTAGTATTTTTGTTCTCACTTTGTCTTGTTCTAAATTACTTCCCGTTGTCAGTTGGATTTTAAGTATATAGATATATATTTATTAATGGTACTAAACTTTCACGGAAGGCACGACAATCCACTCCTTCATAAATAAATAAAATTATGATGTCTGTCTCAACTTTAGGCCCTTTTGGACCTTGGATACCTGCAATAATTGAAATTTTGTATATATATCCGTAGACATTCTCGATTGATTTTGTGGGTTGGATTTGTTTTTAGTCTCATCGCGTTCTTTGTGAGTCGGTTTGTTAACTCCTTTACATTAGTATTGTTAGGTAATGTTACAGCAATGCTTAAAGGTAGCAGAACAGTGTTAAACCAGGCAATTATGATTATTGGGTGGCATTATAAATTTGTTGATAAAACGTAAAAGCACCTAAACTTTTTGTGCTATTTCATAATGAATGCAAAAGTGTGGTCTCGACGTCACCCTTGTGCACACTAAAACTCAGCCTATTGGCCGAAGCAAATGAGTACCCTTAGGCATTAATCGCCCACTACTAGGTCATTAATTATCCGAGGTGGGGGCGGCTCATCTTCAAATAGGATGCGGTGCGACGCTGCTACCTACCATTGCTGGAACAATTAATAATACATTTTCTGGTGTAGCAACTAGCAACGATGTCAACAAAACACCCAACCATTTCAACAAAACATCCACTATTAAATCATCTGTAACTTTATTCAAACTGCTCAGATAAAAAAGTATCAGCATTTTCAACTTGGGAACATATTAGACATTTTAGGCCACCTCTTTTTTACCCGGAGTTGTCAAACTTCAACCTACTCGTCTTAGAAAGTATGATAAAATTGTGAAAATTTATGTATTTTACATGAAAGTCAAAGGTCTATATATAAGGTGGACGAAGGGACGTACATGGGAGGCGATGTGTTGTTATGGTGCACGTAACAGTTGTTGTCACTGTATATGCGCTCATTGTCGCGTAAAACAACCGCCGTAGGTAGGTAGGCGCCTAGTATATCTTTAGAAGAGTTAAAAAATTAGCTTCCGTACAAATATTTTATGGATTGTTGTGTAATAAAATTGGCATCAAGATTACCACGCATTACGCATTTCAGTAATTATATTTTCTATTATAAATTTCAAAAAATTATATGTTAAATTAATTTTTTTTCAAAAATATTGATTTAAAGAGGAAGATTTGCTACGCATTTTAATTTTTTAAAATATATAAGAGTCTCAAATTAAGTAATTAAATAATATACTATTACACGTTTGATTGTCTATTATTATTTGACTACAGGAACTTAGATATTATTTAAAATTTCATATTTTATAAATATGTTGATTTTATGTCTTTAAACTTATATTTTCACAAACAAAGTATAGAAAAAATCATTTAAATTTATAATATATATCTATATATATAATAGTAAGAGTAGCCTGAAATATGAGCTCGTATTTTTATAATTGAACGGCGAAGCCGCAAGGCCTAATTAATTATTGGCTGTTGAAGTTTGATCTAAAAATAAATTTTACTTTAGCTTTAAGCTTACTATTTAGCTTAAGAGCGAACCGGCTATTATTTAGCTAAATTTTAGTAAAAAAAAATCATAAAATTTAACTAGCAAATTTTAATTAAATCAAACAGTAGGCTTAATTTTTTTTTTCTATTTGAAATAAAATGTTTTCTTTTTCTTCTTCTCTAACCCACCCCTCCATCTGCTGCCCTTCACTCCTGTCCCGCCGCCCACACCCACGGCCCCATAGCAGAAGACATGGGATCTTTCACGTCAGATCTACCGTTGACCACACCCACAGAACTCACCTCATCAGATCTCAAACCATAAACAATGGTTTCCCACAGCAAGTCTCCTTCTAGTTCAATCACCACGATTTTGCCCGTCTCATCCACATGTCCTTGCACGACATGTCGTTCCATTGGCGGCGCTGGTGAGAGCGCTCTCTCCAAGTAGACGGTTGATTCTAGGGCTACCACTAATTCCACCATAACCCATATTTGTTTAGACCGTCAATTCTATAGCCCCAAAAAACCCATAAAAATCCAAAAATTGTGGATGATTAAGAGCTAGGCTTGATTTTCATGGAGAGGAGCAGGGATGTACGGAATGGGGGAGGGAGAATGGATTGGATGAATAGAGAGAGAGAGCGCGCCCTAGTGATGGTGCGGTCTTAGAAAATATAATTTAGCTGATCATATTAACTAGCTGAATTTGGTCAATCATATAACAATCGAATAAATTTACTATATCAATATAGAACCCAACTGTGAGCTATTTTTGAACCCTTAAACTATTTTTTAGATAAAATTTAACTTTTATTGAGCCGGTTGTGAGTGCTTTAACATGAGATTCGATACTCAATTTACTTTTTTGTTTACTCTAGGTATATCAAAAACAAGGTCACATATCACATAAATCTCTCATAAGTATATCATAATTTAAGAAACAATATATACTCATAACACAGTTCAAAACATTACAAATACCCAAAATAAGTTCTCAAACTCCCCCCAAACTTTAAGAACTCAACTGTGAAGAAAGGGGCAAAAAATAAAAGAAAGCTCACCCAAGCAAAACTCAACAAGGTCGACCCGACCACCAGGTTGATCTGTATGGGTCGATCTGTACAAGCAAAACGGTATAGGACAGCCCCAACAATTGACTACTACATTCCAACACTCCTTTTTGCTTGATTTTTACCCAAACTCGACTCCTAACACTCTAAACAATGTTTCTAAGCCACAAACATCATCATTCCACCTATCTTTTGAATTCAAACAAGTTTATACGAATCAAAATCTATCTTTCACACAATATCATGTCTAAGGGCATAAATAGTCTTCTAACCCTAAATCTTTCCAACCAAATTCATAACATTATCAAACAAGGATGGGTACAAGGAAACATAACTACCTACCTCTTCTCACGGATTGGATCGAAAGACTCTTGCTCCTCGCATTCTTTCTCCACGAATCCTCCTCCCTCTTCCCTCCCAGCGTCTCCTTCTTTCTCTCTCTTTATCTCTTATACAGGATGGAACACCCATAGGGAAAAACATGTCCTCTCTTATCTTTTCTTTTCTTTATTTTATTTAATTATTTTCTTTTATATATTAATCCCCTTTAATAACTAAATTACTATAATACTCAAAAACCCTCAAACAAGCCAACACTGCTCCACGGGGCCACAAACTTCAAAATGGACCCAAGAATAGTTAAACTTCTTTATTTTTCAAGCCCAATCACATTCTCACATCCACTATCTACAATTCTCACTCTAAAACAAGGTCCACTCCTAAAACTAAGAATACAGATCCTCACAGTAAATAGTAATGTTATAAATAAATTCTATGCTTAATTTTCTTTCTCATATCAAATTTGGATTTAATTAAATTGCCACTTATTGAAGGAATAAAGCATGTTCCATATTCTTGAACCCTCAAAATTCTCTTGAACATAATTTATCCAACTTGATGCATTAGGGCAATCCCTTTACTAGCTTTGCCTTGGGGCAAACAAAAACAAGAAAAATGAAAAGCAAATGAGGCCCCATGAAAGCCCAAGTCAATAACAATACCCAAATCTGGGAAACATTAAAATCCCGAAAATTAAAGCCTTATTATCTTTCAAAAGGAACTCAAAGCAGTCTTTTAACTTCTCACCAAATCAAAACTCCTTACCTCGAGTGAGTCTAAATCCCACATCAACATACATATTACCTTCTTTGTATAAATGGCAATAAAATTCTCATTTGATATAGAAAGAAAAATTCTAAGAGCGGACTTGATGAAAACCTGAAAGAGCGTCAAAGTTGAAACATAAATCTCCATGAAAGAAAGAAGGAAAATAGATGTAGACTTAGTGAAAACCGAAAAGGGCGTTAAGAGTAAAATACAAAGCGAAACAAAGGATTATGATCCAAAGTCGTCACAAACAGCCTGATAAAGTCTCAACGCTTCAGATGTGACCCCTCTTTAGTTCACCAAGAGTGCAACAAGCAGAAAGACTGTTCGGTTACTCCGAATCAGTAACTGCGCTGCAAACAAAAGGACAAGTCAAGTCTTAAGCATACTCTGATCAACTTTTTCGAACCCATATTTTTTAATCTATTATTTTGTTCTATAAAAGGGAGATTTGTTTAAACTGTTATGATGATAAACAAGTTATGTTGTATGCGAAAATGTAATTTTCTAATAAAATTTTTTATCATTTTATAAAATCTTTTTACAAAATCTTTTGATTTCTCCCTTAGTAGAGTTTTCTTGAACCTTCCACGCATGAGAGCATTGACATGAGTTGAAACTAGAGCCTTGATCTCTTAGAGCAAACAAGTAATACAAAGCATTAATCAAGTTCATTCCCCATCAGTGGAATCAGACCTCACAAATTTAAAACTAAATTTAATGCATTCATGCATCATTCTTAAAACAATATGCATTCCATACATCATTAAGATATATCCCCAGCATGTTTGTTCTTCTTATTTTCAGGATTGACACCATGTCAGAGTGACATGAGGGCTTATCTTATGATCTCCCAGTAGTTAAGCCTCAAAAATCGTCTCTAAAGACAGATAAGGAGTTACCCTAGATAAATAGAGTGCCTTTTCGAAATCAAAGGACCAAGTTTGGCCGACCTAGATCGTAATGTCACGGGGTCAAGGTTTTCACCTGTGCAGCTCTAGGTCACCCTGGTGGATGCTCCAAGTAAGCCAAACCGATCAGGGCACACGTAAATCGGTTTCACCCTACCTTGGGCTCACCAGGAGAATAGCTCCAGTTCTCGACCAGTTTGTGTAGGGATAGCCAAGTTCCCTATTCTTCATCAAGTCTTTGACTCGCGGCGTACTCCCCGCATTTAACTGAGTCTGTTGGTCCCTAGTAGCCGAGAGGGGGGGGGGGTGAATAGGCTAAAATCAAAACTCTTTCCTCTGGCAGGTACAACACAATCTGGTCAAAAGATATAGAATCAGTGTGGAAGATAACCATATAGTGGAAGTATTTTGCTTTATTATCTGATGATAATTACAACAAAATAAGCAGCAATTAGAGCTGATTACAATAGCACTCAGTTTTACAGTTACACACACAGGCGTTTATAATCTCTTTGAGCTCTTGTATTACAACCTCTCTAGCTCACGCTTACTTTATAAATATACATAGTTTTGTATTTTTAGACATTCCTATGAATCTATCTTGGAACTGTATATCCCGTGTAATGTGTAACATTAAGTTCTTCTCGGAAAATACTTCTACTTTAACTGCTACGGATGTTGAGTTCGAAATATTGGAAGCATAAGTGTAATAAATTACTTTGCTTGATTCTAATTGCATTTGAGACTGCGTCCACATCTCTGAATGTTCCACGTGTAAGACAGTTTAGATCTTCAATGAGTTTGTCTTTCATCGGGACACAGCGAGCTGACCATTAAATGCGGCTTGGAAAAGGTGAAGCAACGTCTTCTTAGTCAGTAGTAAGGTTCCTTACTCCGTATCAACGAAGTTCGGATTCTTACTCTATGTCAGTAGTTGCTTACTCCGTATCAGTACAGTCCTAAAATCCTTGTTCCGGGTAAGCGCTTCCTTACTCCGCATAGAGTAGGTACGGAATGCTTACTCCACATTAGCGATTGGTTTGGATTCCTTACTCCGCGTTACCTTCCCTTACTCCGCAACAGTTGTCCTTACACCACATCAGTGACAGACTCGGATTTCATAGTCCGTGTCTTTATTTCCTTAGTTTGGTGGAGTGACAACTTCGATTCGTTCTCCGCAACAAGTCTCTTTTACTCCGTGCGAGTTGTAGACTCAGAATCTTACTCCGCATCACTTGACATGGTCTAGTTGAAAGTTAGACGCGGGTTCCTTGGTCATTTTGTCAAGTGATTACTCTTCACGAAGGATCCTTATTCATGATGATACCTTGGTTATGTACCAAGTGAATGACGACACTCACGATGATCCGGATCAGGATTATGTATCATGTCCTTAGCTTTGTCCTTACGAGAGTAGGTCCGGATTAAAGTTTTATCTTCTGCACAGACTAAGAATAAACATGGAATATCTCAAATCAAATTACATAGGGTTTGATCCGCATCATCCAAATTCTGGGTTTGATCCAACAGAGTCGATATGTCTGAACTCCGAAGGGGCTCTATCGATATTCCGCATGAACTGTCATGGAGCCTTTCAGGTCCACACAAGCTACGCTTTTTGTCTTGCCCGTCCTCAAGTAGCACGCACCTGTGCCACTTGGATGATGCCTTCCAGCACCATGCTGTTCGGGGCATGACATCCTCCCCCACTTGATTTCACAACGCCCTTATTGAATAAAGTTGAGTTCGGAGGAACCAAGATCGTTTGGTGTGCTTCTTATGACTCCTGCAATGCCACTAGGGAACTCCACCTTGGCACATCAGCCAGCAACTTAGTAGACGTGATGCGTGCGAGACCTTCACTTGGTCGACCCTCTCTTAGGGGCTCCCTCCTTGTTTGGGTAATGGGGACCACACACATCAATCGCGAGAGTGCTCGGTGAGATTTCAGGATACAGTTTACGACTGCTCTAATACCACTTTGTCATGGGGTTAGGATTTTCACCTGTGCGCACTTGATTACCCTAGAAGATGCTCCAAGTAAGCCAAACCAATCAGGGCATATGTCACACCCCCAACTCCAGGAGGCCCAGAACTGGGTACATGACTACCCCATACCCGCACTCGTGGGCAAGGGGTTGGTGACTATCACCAAAAAGGGCCCACAGCGAGTGCTGCCCGAATACACCTGTACAGTCATACAAGGGTATTTGTGTACTCCCGAAATCATGCAATTAACTAAAAACATCATCACATCGTATCATATAATATCATAAGATACAGTACAACATCCACGGACCCATGTCTAGGAAGCAACACAGTCATAATACAAAATTAGCAGGATGGATATAGTCCCATACATCAAAATGGTCTGGTCTGCTTAATCTAGTCGACGATAAACCCCAAAGCTCCTCCGGCCAGAACCTAAAAATCAAGACAGCAACGTAGGGTGAGCACAAGGGCTCGGTAGGTCATCTACAACACACTACCTGTGTATACATGTGCTAGTGAATGTCTAAGCACACAATAATACACACAGTGTTCTATGCCATACCAAGGAAAGCATAAACACACACACAACATCATCCCCAAAACATAGACATGCGAGGTTCACACAATTAAGTCATACAAACTCACACAAACTTTACAACACAGCTGATCAGCACAGGGCAAGGCTCTTACAGCCTACCCGCCATAGTGGGACCATAGCATATAAGCAGCCACCCGTGGGACCTTCCACTATCAATCAGCCATATAAGAGACCTTGGCTCATAGCCAGCCCTATATGGGACCTCGGTTGACCAGCCAATCAAATCAACCCAACCTTATACACAATATTTTATGCCAAGCAAACAACAACATTCCATACCTCTAAAAAGGTGTAAGAATTACTCAACGGACTAGCCCCGAAGGCTCTCTAAAAGAACCCAGCCTCAAAGCCCAGCCTCGAAGCTCGAAGCTCGAAGCCCACCCTCGAAGACTCGTAGAACTCAGCCTTGAAGACTCGTAGAACTCAGCCTCGAAGACTCGCAAGAACACCCCAAAGACTCGTAGAACTCAGCCTCGAAGACTCGCAGAAACACAGCCTCGAAGACTCGTACAAACATAGCCTCGAAGATCTCTGGAAACGCAGCCTCGAAGATTTCTGGAAACGCGGCCTCGAAGATCAGCCTCGGAGACTCGTAGGACTGCCTCAAAGATCCGTAGGACTCTGCCTTGAAGATCTGCCTCACAGACTCGCAGTCATAGCCTCGAAGATCTGCCTTGCAGACTCACAGTCCTCGAAGATTTCTGGAACATAGACTCATAGCTCTCTGCCTCGAAGACTCGTAGGACTGCCTTGAAGATCCATAGGACTCTGCCTCGAAGATCTGTGACTTGAAGCTGCTGACGTTCGACCTTCGACCCTACGACCCTCGATCTTCGACCCTCAACCCTGCAACCCTTCTACCTTTTTGACTCTGTGACCTTCGCCTCTGTGACCTTCGACTCTCAAATGCACCAACACACCAAGCAGCACTGTTCATCGTCGTTCCAGCTTGTTCTTCGTCTGAAATCGACCCAGTGACTCCCAGACCCACAAACCTAATTCGTACTTACTAAACTACAATTTAGATACCACATAACACGTCCTAAGTGCCTCTTAATCGCATAACAGCCACAGCTATATATATATATATATATATATATAAACAGATATAAATTCTGATCTAGATTTAGATGCATGTTCCCCATGGTTGACTTTTTAACCTCCATGAAATATACAAGTATAAATTCCCCAAATTCCAGATACACAATCACAATACTATATCTCATATCATACTCATACTTTACATGCTTAATTTACCACATCCAATTCCAGAATTGTATTTCCCCAAAACCTAGGGTTCATGCTAACTCTCACGATTTATACCCAAATCACACAAGCTCAAGAACATAAATGAAACAGAAGGTTAGAACACCTACCAAGTAAAGATTCACAAAGGAATTAATCCAAAAGCCAAGCTCCAAGCTCCAAGCTCCAAGCTCCAAACCAAGCTTCCATGCTCCACTCTCTCTCTCTTCATGTTCTCGCCAGTTGGAACACAAATGACCTCTTTTTCCTATCTTTTCCTCTTTCTCACTATTTATATTGTCATGTTAATTCTTTAATTAACAAACACCCAAAATTACACAATTGCCCTTCTGGGGCCCTAAACTCCAAATTGGACCCAACTACAGCCAAAATGCTCGTATCGTTGAGCATAATACCGAATAACGACTATCTCCCAAATCAACCTAAACACAGGTCTCTACAACACACGTAGACTAGTTTTGCCCTGCTTTGGGATCATCAGGAGAATGGCTCCAATTTTCAGCCAGTTTGTATAGGGATGGCTATGTCTCCACTTCTTCATCAAGTCCTCGACTAGTAGTGTACTTGCCACATTTAACCGGGTCAGTATGTTTAAACGCCGAAGGAGTTCCATCGATCTCTTGCATGAACTGTGTGGAGCCTTTCCTGTCTGCACCAACTAAGTTTTTTGCCTTGCCCTTCCTTAAGTAGCATGCACCTGCAACCACATTGTTCAGGACGTGACAATAAGCCCGATTTTGACTCTTAAATGGTAACCTTGCAGAGCGATATCTTAGAGTGAATTCATACAGAGAGCCATAATAAAGTCACCATCCCATAGCCCCAGATGCTATCCAAACACTTCCTAACATTCTGCCCAAGAAGTCATACTTTCCCTGAGCCCTAGGAGCTATTTGACCCAAGATGTCACCATATTAGCCCAAAAAGCCATCCTTTCGACCCAAGAAACTATTTAGCCCAAGAAGCCATTTCTCCTGCCTTAGAAGCTGTTTGACCCAAGATGTTTCCATATTCGGCCCAAGAGGCAGCAATTATTCAACCTGAAAGGTTGTGTTACTTGGCTCTAGAAGCTATTGGCTTCAAAAGCCATCCCCTTAGCCGAAGAGCTCTTCAACAATAGATGTTATTTTGACCCTAGATGCATTTTTAGGTTTGATCCCTAGATGTCCTACCTCAACTATAGAAGTTGCTCCTATTCAACACTAGATGTCATCTTTAGTCCTAGAAACTACTCTTTATCCGACCCTAAATGCTGTTTTGACCCTAGATATCATTTTTAGGTTTGACCCTAGGTGTCCTGTCTCAGCCCTAGAAGCTACTTTTATTTAACCTTAGATATTATTTTAGCCCTAGAAGCTGCTCTTTATCTAACCCTAGATGTCACTTTGACCCTAGATGTCATCTTTGGGTTTGACCCAAGATGTCTTATCTCAACCTTTGAGACTGCTCTTTATCGACTCAAGATGTCGTTTCCTTTCCACAACCCTAGACACTGGCCATTTTGACCTTAAATGTCATTTTACTACTGTGAGACTAGATGTCACTTCCATTCTGGACCTAGAATCCGATCTCCTTGACCTTTGAGGCCATCCAAATTCAGTATAAGATGCCAGCTCAGCTCCCATGGCTCTGAGCGCCATCTCAACCTCACAGATATGCCAAATAGTCTCCAAAAACTACAGAATATTAGCCCCTGTGAGAAGAAGGCCAAGGTTATCCAACCAATCAAAATGGATATTTGGTTTTTTTCACACATCATTTGAACACAAACAATGTGCAAAGAGGGGCAGCTGTTGGACCCCATTTTGACTAGGTCGGATCACGATTGTACTCAGCAAAAAAACCCCAAATCTAGAAATTCTCTAAAAAAACCCAAAATGCCCCAAGGCTAGCACCATATGACAGAGGAAGAAATTTGTAGAACAACGCACTTGACCATTCCCAATTCCGAGCAAAAACGGAAATGTTATGGCCAAGTCAAACTTGGTCAAAGGTCATCATCATCTTAGTGATGTCATCATACAATTTTTCAAGCTACAGCTCCCTAGGAAAGGTTATCAGGCACTTAGTGACGTCATTATTAGGTTCTCAATGTCATCATGAGGTTTTCCAATAAATCATCAGTGAATTTCCCTAGGAAAGGTCATCAACAGCTTCTTATACATCATCAATAATTATATGATGTCATCGTAAGGTTTTTTAGAGAAAAAGGCTATGCGGCACTTCTTATGATGTCATGATTAGGTTCTTGATGTCAACATGAGGTTTTCCAATACATCATCAGCGAGTTTTCCATGGGAAAAGCCATCAACAACTTCTTGTACGTCATCAGCAACTATATGGCATTATCATAAACTTTTTTTTAGATTATCAGTAGGTTTTCTCTGGGAGAGGCCATCATTGGCTTCTTATGACATCATCATTAGTTCTTATGGCGTCATCAGAATGGCAAAATGCCATCATTCAGTTCTAACCAAGGCAAATCTCTAAGTCTTTAAACCCCTTTCAACTTTAATTCGAGCATCTGGGATCGAATCCAAGTATCTGGGCCTTTAATATGAGTTTTATTTGAGCATCTGGACCCGCATCCGAGTATTTGGGACCCTAATCCGAGCATCTGGGCCCTTAATCCAAGCATTTGGGATTTACGTTCGAGCATTTAGGATTGAATTTGAACATCCAAACCCTTAATTCAAGCATCTAGACTCTAATCCAAGCATTTAGGCCCTTGATTCGGGCCTTTCGAAGATATTTTGATCCCCTAGATTCTTACACTAGGTCTTTTGAAGATATCTTGCTCTTCTAGATTTGCGAATTTGACCTTTTGACCTTTGTGGCTCCGAATCTGTTACTAGCAACTCAAAACGATGTCGTTTCACAATCGTTTTAGTCGCAAATGCGTCAGACAAGTAATCACCTTCCCAAAATCAAAAATTTGCAAGTTGTGCATACGCAATGTATAGAAACCGAGAAAGAACAAAATTGACGGCATCAGATATATGGAAATAATCAAGTAATATATTTCCCATCTTGAAATTCAGATTTACCCAACATAAATGTCCAGATACACCAGAATTAAAGAAGAAGATATCAATTAATTAGTTTGATTAATTTAAAATTGGGCAATGAGAAAACTAATTGATTTAATTTTTTACCTAGGGGAATAAGAAATCCCATTTGGCCCATTTATTTCAATCAAAAAATTAAAGATAGAAGTTACCTTTTGAAATCTAGTCCATCCAAGGCAGTCCAAAACCATACTAAGGGAAGGTATTGGAGAGACAATTTTAGAGGGAGCACTCACCGGGGCAGGGCATTGAGAAAAAGCAAAAATACACATTGGTTGAGTGAGTCCTTAGACAGCTTGGAGAGAGAACTTGGGCACAGATTTTCTAGAGGCAAACACAACTTTTTAGCAGAGCATTATATTGATTTATGAAGGAATTAGTTATTGAATCCCCATGCTTGTACCCAAAGGGACAAGGGATTGGTGAAAATACCTAGAAAGGGACCTTAGCATGGGTGTCGTCCTTACTTGTACACCATACCATACAACCAAACACATAGAACACAAATATAGAAATCTCATTTCAACCCAAATAATACATATATAGTTTCCCTACAGGGTTACATCAAGTTATTACAATCCACAATCTAAACAAGACAACAAATACAAATAAGGTCTCCACCTCGGTAAAACCTCATATCTCCTATAGGTACCTAAAACAAACAAAGACAAACACAACAGGAGGGGTGAGCAATCACAACTCAGTAGGAATCATGCCTTTCCGGCCTCTCCCAACTCATGCAATATCCTCATGCAAAGCGTAGGCATGTGCTCGTGTAGTCTCATAGCTTACCCACATTATCACCTTATCAGTTCTCATCATTTATCATCTTTTAGCCTCTTGAGCCCCAACTCAAGCCATGCCTCTTAGGTGTTATCAACTTACCATGCCTTTCAGGCACCATCAAGTTAACCTCACAGGCTTGTACCACAACTAGCCTCATCGACACATGTCTATCCCATAGCCTCACAAATCATAGCATATTCAAAGCATGTCACATAATACAATTCATGGTATCACATCTCAACGCATCTCATGCATCATATAAAGCAATACATAACACGTAAAACATGGCATCACATGCAGCAATTTGACACAAATCATGGCATCACATGCATATCCCACAAGCATACCCCCATATCTCAACCTATTACATAAACAAACGGAAAGCAACCTAGACTTTCAACCCCAAAACATGCACTCAAAGCCACTTAGGCACATTTAGGACCCCTTGGGGCTCAACCCATGCCAAACGACACTTAAAACGAAGCAAACGAGCTCAACATATAGGACCGGCAGTGACAGACCACATCTTGGCTGCAGTGGATCAACACCGTAACACCGCACCCAAAAAAACCATTGGTCGTAGTGGACATTTCACTCGACGTGACCAGGACCCCTCCAGTTGTAATAGACCCCGGTCCCAAATTTTTGCTCTCCATAAGTCGCGACCGACCCAAACCGGTCACGACCGATCATGTCAACGCCACTCAACATAGCCCATTGACCACAACCGACCAAGAATTGGCTGCGACTGGCCTCCGACAAACTTCATGTCTCGCCACTACAACTCTATTTTCAACATCTTATGCCTCAAAATCACTCATATTGGTCCTCAAACACCTCCTAATAGGTTCTAGATATACAACCATGGTTTAAAACACTTTATGATATTCCCAAGATCCAAGCAAGAACATGTGGGTATTTGTGTGTGTATATAGAGAGGGGGTAAATCTGTATACTTAAAACCAATTCCTTTAGCTTTAGGAGTAGTTTACTTCTCATAGGTATTCTTGCAAACGTAGTTATTGTTTAGGTGGTATTTTAGTATCTTGTGCAATATCAAGTTAATAGCAGATATGTATGGGAAGTAAAAGATAAAGACACATAGTTTACGTGGTTCGATCAATGTGATTTACTCCACGGTGGTGAGGGTGTACCTACACCGAGTCCAATACAGTAGGGTCTTGCCCTTGTTACGGTAGGATCAACTCTTTTTTCTTTTAAATGCAAATACAAAAAACAATATTACTTCAGTACTCACTCACTATGATGAACTATCTAGCACAACCTGCTTTTGTGTATTTAATTGTTTGCACTATTTGACCTTCACCCACTCCTTTACCAAACTTACTATCTGATCGTTGAATATATGAGGAAGGAAGACAGATTAACCCACTGTTATCTTGCTCTTAATCTTCGTCTCTCTGTGTAAGCAATATGAACTCCTTTTTGTCTCTTGGATCTCTTATGATAAGTTTCTTGTATTCTTTAATATTCTAACTCCCTTTTGAAGTATGGCACCTTCCTTGCTTTTATAGGACGACTGTTGCATTAAACGCTTCTACTAGGGTTAAGCATGTTTCCCCTTCTGATCTCCATCATTGAAACATGCTAATCCAGCCTTGGATAACATCTACATGTGTATTCTGTTACTTAACGTGCTCAGATACGTTGTCCAAATAACTTACTTAAACGGCGACCTTGTCTGCGTTTTAATTTTTTGATTAGCCACAACCTCGAAGATAATTGCTTTGTAGCCTCACTGATTCTCCATGTAGTGTATATGCCACAATATTCGAGTCTGTACCTTTGACTCTTCGAGTCAGAACCTTTGAGCTTATGTGTCAAACCAACTCCAGCGTAGAAAGCTCCGAGTCTTCGAATCCAGGTTCGAATAACCAACTGACTTCTTACTTTATGAGTTTATGAGTCTCCGGATCTCCAATTTCGAGCTAGCGACAACCTCATTTTAACATGGCTAATCATCTATTCACATCAACAAGTCTCTATTCTAGGCAACTGGTCTTTCAATCTTCAACCCTACAAGCTTCAACTCTACGATACTACCACTCTACACCTGATGGGTCTTTGAGTCTTCGAGTCTTTGAGACACTGCTCTTCACTTGACTGCACTTTGGGTCTTCGAATCTTCGACCCTATGGATCTGCGAGTCTGCAACCCTACGTACCTTTGAATCAGTGGTGCTTCGAGCCTGAGGATCTTTGACTCCACATATCTTTGAGTTTATGGATCTTTGACTCTACATATCTTCGAGTCTGTGGATCTTCGACCCTGAGCAGATTAATAACGTACATGGGTAGACTCCCTCTACGAGCTCACTCTAAGAGATCACTCTACGAAGTTATCCAACGAAGTACAGATCTTCGACCTTGCGACTACCTGCTTTTGCATACTGTTGACAACAATGACAACCAAAAAGACCATAGGAACAACATTTTAAAAACACATAATTCTCATTAACATGTATTCCACCCATATACATCCCAAATCATGAAAATCAAGAGTTTAATCACTACCAAAGGCTAAGGAACATATATAAGCAAGTTTAGAACATGAATCCCTACCTCAATTTCAGTTGATTTGAGTCTGGAACGCCCTAATTCTGCTTCTCCTTACTTTCTCTCTCTTCTTCTCCCCTCTTTCTCTCTCTAGAACCAAAAACGAAATTAAATTTGGGCATTAGGGTTCTTCCCTTCCACTTTTATACTTTCTACCCAAGAATACCAAAAAATAATAAATATACCTTCCCAAGGTTGCGACTCCAAATCGGGCCTAATTACTATCAAAACATTCCGTTTGTCGAGTACATCATTGTACTGGTATTAGTTTTCTCAAATAAATATTCCATTTTAAGGCTAACTCCCAAAACCTCAAACACGGGTCCTTGCAATTCAAGTTTTTGGTTTCTCTTCTTGATTATTATTATTAGTTGTTAAACTATTTGTTTTTCTTAGTTAAAAATTTTCATTCGTCTTTTTTGTTATCAAAACATTTTTATCCTTCTTTTTTCTAAATAATAATAAAAACACGAAAATAATAAACATCTTCAAGAAAAATTAAATCAAAGGCCCGAGTGGCCATGGGGTTTAGCCCTTGATGCTCATGCCCTAGCTACTCGAGCTGATATTAATGGTGGCAATGATATTTATTCAAAACCATCTTATTCTGTTTCCATTTTCTAAAAAAGATAGCATTGTCACATGGGCTTAAATCGTACTGTCACGCCCCGGATTTCCAACCCGAGGAAACCAGTACGTGACTCCCCTTTTTACCCACACGGAGGGCAAAGGGGTTAGGATACAAACCAAGAACTGAACATTTTAAACATTCACAACACATTCAAGAAAAATAAAGTCCATCAAGCAGTCCACAAACCAAATCAGTCTTTAATACAAAGTCTTCTTTTCAATCCATCCCCATTGGGGTTACATCAGTTCCCATAATAAAATAACATAAACAATAAAATAAATAAGGTCTTCCACCTTGGGGTCCCACCTAACGCCTGTAGGTTCCTGTAAAGAAAACAACATGGTAGGAGGGGTGAGCAACCACAGCTCAGTAGGGATCATGTCTCCCCAACCCATCCCATGCACCTAACATCTACATGCCTTGTGTACAAGTGCTGTGTCGTGATACAATTATTCCACCAGACGTAATTACAAGCTATAGCGACGAAATACAATCATACACAGGCTGGTACATAAACACTCCCAGGGCTTCCACAACCACCGGGTTTCAAGAACAGTCCCGGGCTTCCACAACCACCGGGTCCCACAAAACAGTCCCGGGCTTCCACAGCCACCGGGTTCCACAAAATAGTCCCGGGCTTCCACAGCCACCGGGTTCCACAAAACAGTCCCGGGCTTCCACAGCCACCGGGTTCCACAAAACAGTCCCGGGCTTCCACAGCCACCGGGTTTCAAGAACACACGCAGCACACATGGCCATACAGGCATAACATCAAACACTTAGTATGCTTAGTCACACAGGAATAACATCGAACACTTAGCATGCATATATTCACAAGCTCATAAACCCAGCCACACAGATATAATCTCACACATAATATGCACGACTTCACAGGCATAATTTCAAACACTTGGCGTGCGTGGCCTCACAGGCATTACCTCAAACACATAATATGCACAGCCTCACAGGCATATTTTCAAACACTTGGCAGGCATATATACATATATCCAAACAACACGCCATTGAAGGCCAACATTCATATAGGAGATCATACCTATATGAATTTACATATAAATAATATAATAACAAGAACGATATCCAATGGCTTATTCACCACAGGGCCTAACCCCAGATTAGGTACAAGAAGACAGAACCCCTACCTTAAAGAAGATCCTCCTTGCTCCCGCGTTAGATGCCGTCCTCCCCACGCAAGATGCTCCGGCAGCAACCAGCAGTTCTCCCCCTTTCCCTCTCTCTAGCTCTCTCTCTCTCCACGACGGCTGCAATGGCTGAAAAACCCCTAACCCTAGAACAAGGAGTCTCCTCATCCTTATATAGGCCTCCCACTATCAAAACGACGTAGTTTTGATTAAGTGAAACCCAGGATCAAAACGACGTAGTTTTGATCACACAAGTTAGCACCTTTCCGCACCCATATAGGCCAAAATACTCAGAATTTCAACATGGTCCTTTGGAGAAAGTTCCTTATAATGTCAAAACCAAGGGAACCATGCAAAAATATGCCTGCACGCCAATTTGCACGTGAATTCCCCAATTCACGTGCAACTCCATATGCACTCCAAATGTTCTCAAACTTCACCCCTAGCCTCCTTGCATCATTTAGAAGACAACCACACTTGCACGTGAATTGGACCCATATCACGTGCACCTCACATACATGTCCATTTGGCCTGAAACATTTGTGGTAGATAGAGGACATCATTCTAAGCATCTTTCCTTTTGCACGTGAATTCATTGGAGTCCATTTACTAGGTCAAAATCTAGAAAAACTCTACTCAGGAGGCAAAACTGATTAACTCAAGGTACGGGTCCTTACACGTACATTCTTTTTCTAAATTAAAATGTTCCCCTTTTATTTATTTGTAAACTTTTTCTTTCTTTTTCAATGCCTTAAATCCATAAAACTTTCCTTTTCCCTAAAATATAAAATATAAAAAATGACATTTTAATTAAAACAAACAACTACCCATAAATCAAGACTAGGTACTAATTGTGAGTGTTGTGGGGGTGTAAGAGTTTTTTTTTTTCCCCACACGTAACTGACTTTTGAACCTAATTCTCTGGAACCGTAGATCTCTCTCTTTTTAGGTGCCAAATCACACCTTTAAATTGTTTAATGGTCACTCTATTTTTTTATTTTCCTTGTATGGTTTGTGTAAGCCACTGTATATAGATGAGTTGAGGGCCAATCAATGAACTAGCATTGAGTCCTTTCTTAATCTAGTCTCAAGCCCGGTCAAAATCGGGTGATGACAAGTACTCCTAAGATTTTTGCTATCATTACCGTATGCATCCTGAAACAATCTCATTCACCAATTATATCAGTGTAAAATTAAAGCGGTTTTTGATATAGTTAGCATAATTAAACCCATCAATGGTCACATATATTAATATAACTAAATAACATGGATCAAGTGTGTATGTGCAACAAAGATATTACGTGTAAAGTGAACTGATCATATAATTTAAACAGACCCTACCTTAAACTTTAGTGAGGTCAATTTTAAATAAATTAAGGGACAAAATAAATAAAACACTCCATAACTAAATTGAGCCAAAATTTCCTTAAATCAAAACCAAAAGTATTATACATGTATTTAAATTTGAAAAGTAATTAAAGTACAAACTCTAACTAAAACTATATATCTTAAAGAGATTCTACACTCGTACAAGCAGTGTGCTCATGAAAGACCTTGATTGGTAATCCCTTAGTTGGTAGATTCGTAAACATAAGACTTGCACTGATGTGCTCTATATATATTTGTTCATCTTTAACAACTAGGAACTTGATGTCTATATATATGCCTTGACTTCATTGAGCCCTTATTATTATTGGAATATAGAACTGCAGACTTGTTTTCATAAAATAACTCGAGTGGTCATTCTATACCATAAATAATTCATAGTCTAGGGATAATTTTTGGTAGCCATATTCCCTAATTGGATGCTTCATAACATGTTATAAACTTTGTTTCCTCAGTAAAAGGAGCTTTAAGTGTTTGTTTAACACTCTTTAAGAAATTGCTCCTCTAGCAAACAAGAAGATATAACCTAAAGTAGATCTTGTTGTTCCCGCGAGGTTGAGTTGTCATTGTTGTCAACATTATGCTAAAGTGGAATTCGCAGGGTCAAAGGTCTGGGTCAAAGATCCGTAATTGTTGGATAACTTCGTAGAGTGATCTCTTAGAGTGAGCTCATAGAGGGAGTCTAAATATGTACTTATCAATGTCGAAGATCTGGGTCGAAGACTCGTAGATTATTGGGTCGAAAATCAGATGACTCGAAGGTGTCGGGTCGAAGATCATCAGGCCAGCAAGCTCAAAGCACCACGGAAGGTACACAAGGTCGCAGACTCATAGATCCATAGGGTTGAAGATTCGAAGATCACAGGTGCAGGGCATCAAAGATTTGCAAACTCAACGACCCGTTGGGTGTAGAGTGGCAATGTTATAGAGTCAAAGCTCGCAGGGTTGAAGATCGTAGAGTCAAAGATAGACCTATTGCCGAGACCCGTTGATATGAACCAATGATTAGCCAAGGCAGAATGCAGTTGTCACTGACTCAAAACTAAAGATTTGAAGAGTCGAAGACTCGTAGAGCTCAAAGGCTCGTAGAGTGCTACGTCAGTGAAATACTGGTTCTAACCTAGCTTCGAAGCCGAAGAGCAGAAGAATTGGAAGATCAATTCTCAATGTTCGAAGACTCAGACTCGAAGATTCATAGGTAAAGACTCGGAGCAAAGCTACAAGGCACATACATCTACGAGGCTGTGGCAAGTTAGAGCAGAACGCACTGAAGGCCGCGTTTAAGTAAGTTATCACTCAGTCGGTACTCCTGAGTATGCTAAGTGCTGAAAAACACATGGATGTCATCCGTGACTAGTGGAACATGTTTCAACGGTGAAGATCAAAAGGTTAAACAAGCTTAACCCTAGCAAAAGGGTTTCCTACCGTGGCTGGCCTATAAAAGCAAGGAGTATGCCTTCCTTCAAAAGAGCGTTAGAATATTGCAGAATACAAGAAACATATCTATAGAGATACAAAGGCAATCGAGTAGTTCATACAATATATATATATATATATATATATATATATAGGAAGATTGAAAGAGAGATAACAGTGAGTTAATCTGTTTTTCTTCCTCATACATTCAAAAAATAGATCGTGAGTTTGGCAAGGAGTGGTTGAAGGTTGAGCAGTACAAACGGCTAAATACGCAAAAGTAGATTGCGATAGACAATTCTTCACAGTGGGTGGGTTCTGGAGTAATACTATTTCTGTATTTACATTTAAAAGAAAAGAGAGTTGATCCTATTGTAACAAGGGCTAGACCTTACTGTATTGAAAGAAGATAGTGGATTGGACTTGGTGTAGGTACACCCTCACCACCGTGGAGTAGATCACATTGATCGAACCACGTAAACCGTGTGTCTTTGTCTTTTACTTTTCATACATACCTACTGTTGAGTTGATTCTGCATGAGACACTAAAATACCACCCAAACAAGAAACACATCTGTTGGAATACCTCTAAAGTATCCTACTCTTTAAAACTAAAAGGAAATAGTTTTAAGTATACAGATTCACCCCCCTCTCTGTATACAAACCCATATACCTAGACGATTTAGCTTGGAACCTGGGAATATAAGATCTTTTACTATCTTGGAATCCAATAAAATCAGAATAAGAATAATCGATGATCTCTAATTGATTTGATTTCCAGTGTGAGCATGTAATCTTTTATTCATTGTAAGTTGATATTCCCAAGATCCAAGCAATATTAATAGATATATATACGTGTGTATACAGTGAGGGGGTGAATCTGTATACTTAAAACTAATTCCTTTAGATTTAGGAGCAGTTTACTTGACAGAGATATTCTTGTAGACGTGGTTATTGTTTGGGTGGTATATCAGTGTCTTGTGCAAGATCAAGTTAATAACATGTATGTATGAGAAGTAAAAGATAAAGGCACAGTTTACATGGTTCGATCAATGTGATCTACTCCACGGTGGTGAGGGTGTACCTACACTGAGTCTAATATACTATATGCGGTTAATACAGTAGGGCCTTGCCCTTGTTACTCAAATACCTCCTTAGTATCCCAACTTTGTACGCAATATCCGGACGTGTACAAACCTAAGCATACATTAGACTCCTAACTACTAAAGTATAAGAAATCTTTTGTGTCTCTTTAGTCTTAAAGTCATTCTTGGAGCATGTAATTAAAACTAAACTTATCTCCCATAGCCACAAGGGTGTCACTTGGTTTACAAGTTTACATGTTAAATCTTTTAAGAACATTTTTGATATAACTCTTTTATGATTACCCAAGAATAAGTTCAAGCAAAATTATTTTTAAGGTCTTAGAAGGATCAATGACAGTTCATTATCTCTAAGATAACAGGAATTCTTTTTCAGAAGTCGTTGGGGTTAAAATTTAAAGAAGTCAATGTTTAACGTTCAATGGTTACTAAAATCTTTATTCCTGCTTAATAATACATGCTCCAATAACGATTATTAACTTTTGGATCAACAACTATTTATAAGTCATGACTCTAAAATTCAAATTATAGCATTAACATAAAAAACTAATTTGGACTATAATTGGCTTTAATTTGGAGTTCGTGGCCTATGCAGCTATTTTTATGATTTCTAAGCTATTTTAGTTTAATAATTAGTGGAATATATATATATATATATATATATATATATATATATATATATATATATATATGGAGGGGGTAAGAGAGAAACCCTATTCCAAGCTATGGTGTATCATAAGGGAGGAAGTGGGTGATGCCTAGTTCAAGGGAGAGGAGAGAAGTTGCAATCTGAAACCAAAATAAACTGAATAAGAGGAAGGGATTTGTTCTTTGACTAAATTCTAGTGTCTGTTATCGTTAAAAGAAGATTAATATGTTTTTAAGTTGTAATTTATCTGATTTTTGTAATTGTAATTCATATGTATGGAAGGACCCATATAAATGTTGGACTAATGTTTATGTGTTTAAATGTGTTTGGAGTTGTGATAAGGTGCCTAAAACCTATTATGAGGAATTTAGAAATTGGTTTTGATAATTTAGGGGTGTTAGAGGTCAGAATTCATGATTTTGTGGATGAAAAACGCAAAGAACTAGGTTATTGTCGATGATTGGACATTACCACCAAGGAGATAGGCTTTAGTTGCAGAGAACGATCACAACTGATATGGCGTTCGCCGCAGCCGACAGAGAGGGTTTTGAGTTGTCTGGGCTGATCGTCCGCAACTAGCCTTCTTTCGCCACGGTTGACAGAGAGGGTTTATGTAGGAATTCATGGTGCTTAGGCCCACCGCAGTCAGTATTTGGTCTACCACGGCCGAATAATAATATGTCCCTTTTTGCTTCCTTTTCACTCCTTTTGCATCGTGTTACCTGTTAAGGGCTTTAGTGACCATGTGGGGACTTGTTTTAATTTATATTATAGAAGAATGAGACTGTGTTGTTCCTATTGTGATGTTTAGGTTTAAATCATGTTTTCAACAAAGATGAATTACATGACTTGAGATCTTCTCTGTTATGTGGAGTTCTACCTTGTGATGTATGTTTTGTTGAAATGTGTTTGTATTAAGATAACATGTGTGGATGAGATTGAGATAACCTATGTGGTTGAAGTGAAGTTAGACTTGTGTGGCCTATGGGGTGTAATTGTAACATGTGATTACTATGGTTGGTATAATTTGTTTACTTACATCAGAGATAGAACATGAGCACATGTATATACAATTTATGTAGAGGTTAGCAGTTATGAGATGGGTTGGGGAGAAACGGTCCCTACTGAGCTTTAGTTTGGTCACCTCTCTTGTCTATTTCTCAATTTATAGTTACTAGCAGGCGTTAAGCGGAGTCGCTGTGTCATGCCCCGATTTCCCAACACTGAGAAATCGATTAGTGATGCCCCATGCCTTGCACCCATGAGGACAAAGGGTTGGTGAATGGTCACCTAATAGGGCTCTCTCAAGGGAGCTTGATATTCCCAAGATCCAAACAAGATCGTATAGGTATATGTGTGTGTATACAAAAAGGGGGTGAATCTATATACTTAAAACTAATTCTCTTTAATTTTAAGGAGTAGTTTACTTATTAGAGCTATTCTTACAGATGTGGTTATTGTTTGGGTAGTATTTTAGTGTCTTATACAAGATCAAGTGAACAGCAAGTTTGTATGAGAGATAAAAGACAAAGACACACGATTTACGTGCTTCAATCAATCTGATCTACACCACGGTTGTGAGGGTATACCTACACCGAGTCCAATCCACTATATGCTTTTAATATAGCAAGGTCTAGCCCTTATTACAACAGGATTAACTCTCTTCTCCTTTAAATACAAATACGAAAATAGTATTACTCCAGTACTCACTCACTGTGATGAATTGTCTGATGCAATCTTCTCCTGCGTATTCAACTGTTTGCACTGCTTGACCTTCAACCGCTCCTTTGCCAGACTGTAATGACCTGTGTGTTGGAATGTGAGGAGTTAGTTACCGTTATGCCTTTTGAGTGGCAATTGTCAGGTTTTTGGGAGTTTTCTTCCCACACACATTGGCTAGAACACCTTGTATTGTGATAAGCAAGCAAGAGATAAGATTTGAGCCCAAGAGGGAGCTTCTAGAGGTTGCACGTGACAATGGCATTGTCACGTGCATTATCACGTGCAAGGAGATTATTACATGCTTGCCTTCTACATGATTCAAGGAAGCTTGAGGCAGAATTTTACATCATTTGGAGCTACACGTGATATGGGGATATCACGTGCAATATGGCATGCAACCATGTTTTTGCACCATCACCTTGGTTTTGTTATTTTAATGATCTTTTTCCAAAGGGCCATGTTCGAATTGTGGGTATTTTGTCCTGTGTGGAAGTGGGAAGGTTGATACATGTTTCTTTTATCAAAACTATGTCGTTTTGATGATGGGATTCATTTATCAAAACTATGTCATTTTGATGATGAGGTTCACTTATCAAAACTACGTCGTTTTGATAAGTGAGATCTATATAAGGAGGAGGAGCTCTCTTTATTTTAGGTTTAGGGTTTTTGTTGTTGTCAGCTGCCGTAGCCGTCGCAGAGAGAGAGAGAGAGAGAGAGAGAGAGAGAGAGAGAGAGAGAGAGAGAGAGAGAGAGAGAGAGTGTTCCTGATCGTTGCTGCTAGGGTAACCTGCGTGGGTGGACGGAGTCTAGCGAGCGAGCAAGAACAAGGAGGATCTTCCTGAGGTAGGGATTCTGTCTCTTCTGGTATCCATTTCGGGGTTAGGCCCTGTGGTGGATGATTTGTAGAGTATTGTCGTTATTGTTACAATATATATATATATATATATATATATCCATATAGGTGTGATCTCCTATATGGATGTTGGCCTTCAATGGCATATTTTATTTGGTTTTAACGTTGAGTCCGAGGTATAGGAACTCTCGGGTTTCGTTGCGTGGCAGTGGGCCTTTGTCACGCCCCGAATTTCCAACCCGAGGAAACCGGTTCGTGACTCCCCTATACCCAACCCGGTGGGCAAGGGGTGGATGTACAAAACAAATAATCATGCAGGTCAACGTATACATTCACCACGATAATCACAAAGATGTAAATTAAATATCTTTATTAATCTTCAACCCATAATAAATGTTCACAACCACATGTGTCCTTATTACATTCCAAATCCTTTTACAATACCTCCCCTCTGGGGTTACATCAATTTCCATAAAATAACATAATCGAAAAGAAACGATATAGCAAATACAGTCTTCCACCGCGGGATTCCACCTAACGCTTGTAGGTTCCTGAAAGAAAACACATCACAGTAGGAGGGGTGAGCAACCACAGCTCAATAGGGATCATGTCTCCCCAACCCATCCCATGCTCCTAGCATCTACATGTCGTGTGTACAAGTGCAGTGTCGTGATACAAATATAATAGTAAGCCATCAGCAAGAACAAATATTTCAAACAGCCACACAGGCTAGCACATGAACAGTCCCGGGCTTCCACATCCACCGGGTTTCCAAGAACAGTCCCGGGCTTCCACAGCCACCGGGTTTCACAAAACACACTACACATAACCACTCAGGCATAAAACCAAACACTTAGTAGGCACACATTCACAAATACACAAACCCAGCCACTCAGGCATAAAAACAAACACTTGGCATGCACACCTTTACCAACTCATAATTCTAGCCGTACTGGCATATTATCAAACACATACTGGGCATATTCACACAAACATATTCACACAGGCATTTTATCGAACATTTAACATGCACTGCCCACCCAACATCAAAATCACACCAAAATGCCATTGAAGGCCAACATTCATATAGGAGATCACACCTATATGAATTTACATATAAGTATTATAGCATTAACAATAGAAACTTTACAAAATACCCACAGGGCCTAACCCCGGAACAGACCAGGAAAGACAGAACCCCTACCTTAAAGCAGATCCTCCTTGCTCTCGCGCTAGACGCCGTCCTCCCCACGCAAGACGGCTGCAGTGGCTGAAGAAAACCCTAACCCTAGAACAAGGAGTCTTCACCTTTTTATATAGACAACTCAAACCCCAAAACGACGTAGTTTTGATTAAATGAATCCCAGCATCAAAACAACGTAGTTTTGATTAAATGAATCTCAGCATCAAAACGACGTAGTTTTGATGACAGACTACAACCTTTTTGCAACCACACAGGACAAAGCACTCATAATTTCACCATGGTCCTTTAACAAAAGAGGATCAGAACAACAAAACAAAGGTAATGGAGGCTGCACGTGAGAAAGGCCTTTCTCACGGGCACCTCCAAATGCTCTAGAATTTCACTACAAGCCTTGGAACATCATTAGGAAGGCTCCCATGCAAAAATCTCATTGCAGGTGAAAAGCCATTCTCACGTGCACTCCCTATTGGGCTCAAACTTTGCCTCTTGCTTGCTCATCAACATACAAGATGATTAAGCCAAAGTGTGTGGAAAGAAAACTCCTTAAAACCCAACAATTTCCACCTAAAAGGGCAAAACTGACTAACTCCTCACATCCCAAAATACCGGTCATTACAGCCTTAGAGGCCGTTGGGAATGTCTATGTTGTTCGTTAGGCTTCGTCCCGTTGTAGGATCACGTGGGAAACCTTGGCATTTCCGAGGGGGAACTATACTTGATATAATGATTGTTGATCCAGATGCATGTTATGTGTTTGATTATATGCCTGTGTAGCTGAGATGCATGCTATGTGTTTGATTATATGCCTGTGTGGCTGAGATGCATGCTATGTGTTTGATTATATGCTTGTGTGGCTGAATATGAGCCTGTGTGGCTGATTGTGAGCCCGTGTGGCAGATTGTGAGCCTCTGTAGCTGATTGTGGAGCCTGTGTGGCTATGTATGTGGAGCCTGTGTGGCAGTGAATATGGAGCCTGTGTGGCTGTGTATGTGGAACCTTTGTGGCTGTGGAGCCTGTGTGGCTATGGCTGCAGTTGTACCTATTCTTGTGACTTATTTGTGTTGACATACTCTTTGTGGATGTTTATACCTATTTAAATACTTGTACCACGATACTGCACCTGTACACGTTGACATGTAGATACTATGAGCATGGGATAGGTCGGGGAGACATGATCCCTACTGAGTTGTGGTTGCTCACCCCTCCTGCTGTGTTATTTTCCTTTCAGGGACCTACAGGCGTTAGGTCGAGACACTAAGGTGGAAGGCAGTTCTGTTTTGTTGCTTTGTTCAATGTAACTTGTGTTATGTTATTTTGTGAACCTTTGTAACCCCAATGGGGAGATGTTATAAAAGAATTTTTAAATTAATAAAGTATTGTGGTTTTCCCGATGGACAACTATTGTGGTTAGAAAATTATTAATAAGATTTTGTTTTGTGAATATTTATTATGGATGTGTGTAAAGTCGTGTGGAATTAATCTCAACCCCTCGCCCACCGGGTGGGTAAAGGGGAGTCACGAACCGGTTTCCTCGGGTTGGAAATCTGGGGCGTGACAATATGGTATCAGAGCATGGTCTAGTTGGCCTAGGGTAGTGGGTGGATCTGGTTATCTTGAGTCCTTTGGAGGAGCCTGGAGGGACATGCTTGATCAACATGGTCCTCTTTAAACCTCTAAGGTATACTTGGGGTAGTCCAGTCCTGTGGTAGGATTTGCATGCATTGGCATTCGGGCACTAGTTGCATTTGTTGTTTATATGTGATTGTGTGGATAACTGTGATAAAGCTTTAAATGTGATAAGAAAATATGAAAAACGTGCTCAAGTTTTAATTGTGCAACTTTGATTTTGTGATAACTTTAGCATGAAAGCAAGGAAAAGAATTTTTGGTATTGAAACTATGTGCTTGTGAACTTGAAGCTTGTGAAATGTGAACTGAAAAATAACAATAATGTTGGTGTTCTGTGAATGATTGAGCATGTGATTTGTATGGTATTGTGTGGAATAAGCGAGGTTATGAGCGATGTGATGGGGTGTAAATTTGTATAGTCTATGAAATGTGAATCTATGGATTTGTGTAGTGATAATGCGTGTTACAGCTCAAACTGCTTAGTCGGTGAGAGAGGGGTATTAACCTGGGGTGCTACCTTTTCGTGTAGCCAATGTCTCTGATAACTGTAAACCATGCGACTATCGAGGTAACAAAGGAGGCTGTGACTCAGGTTGGGCAAGTGGGAGAGTTGCAGGCTAAAAGTAATAATCCAATCACGGCAGAGGTTGGTATCTTGAGCCCGATTATTCAAGAGGTGAGGGATGCGATTCGACAACTGATTAGGAGCGAGGTATGCCGAGAGCTATCAACCCATATCATTGAGAGCTTGGGTGAGGATCAACTGAAACAAAATTTTCCTAACCAACGGAAAGGACCTAAGAGGCAAAGGGCGCAATTTGAGAGTGGCCACGAGTTTCAAGATGGGGGGTGAACTCCCAACACTTCCATTTGAGTCCCATTTCCCAAAGGGTTGTGCCTGCTATGGACAACCGGGACATTGGAAAAGAGAGTATGCCAAGAAGCAATACCGGTGTCACCTCTGTGGAAAAGTAGAACATCTTCGTACAGTCTATTTTTGTAGGACCAGGAGTGATGCTAGAGGATTGGTTCAGCGAGCTAGGGGTAAAGCTCAACATCGAATCTTGATTGGAGGCAGGAGGACTACCTAGTGAGGCCAGTAGAAGAGCAAGGCAGAACTTTCCTTAATAAAGGGTATGATTTTAATTATCGTGTGATAAGACTTCATTTTTATTGGTGGTATCGTGTCCCTTTAGTGATAGTTGTCGGTTGAGTCTCATACTAGTTTATGTGAGGATAGGTGAACCTTTTATTGCTAAGTTCTTGGCAATTGAATTCGGTCGCCTGTGATAGAGGGGTATGCTCGTCGGGAGGGCTTTTGAGCCACAATTTTATGTTAGGTGAAGCTTAGGAGATCGTTTGGGTTACCATTTCGAATGGATGTGGTTGGTGACCTGTTAAAAAAAAACAAAAAAAAGTACAATGAATAAATATATTTATAACACTATAAGAATAATAAGGAACTAACAGTTCTAATAATACATAGATGGGTGTTAATTTTATATGTGAGTGGTATTCAATTTTGGCACTCGTGGATAATCAAAGTAATCAAATCTTGTAGGCTACCTTTTGCTAGTGGGAGGGAATTTAGATTGGCTAGCTAGTAGAGCTTGAGGCGTGAAGTGATGGCTTGTGGGTTATTGTGTGTCCCCTCCATGGCAACCTTGAATAATAGAAATATGTTTTTTTTTGTGGATAGAGGTATGTGTTGGAGTATTGCATGAAAGGGATATTCCTATGGTTACCTTTCCAAGCATTGGGGTTGAAGGAGGACAACGCAGCTAGTATAGCTTGCTCCTTGAGTCCTTGAGTCCTTGCATCCTTGAGGTGTTATCTTGTTGGCTAGAGTGGTCGTTGCAAATTTTGGTTAGTGACTATATGGGTGTTTTGAGTTCTCGGATGGCCAAGCAGTGGCCATGTGTCATGCTTGTGGTGTGTGGGAGATACCGAGTAATGTAAAAAGGATATGTTGTGAAACTAGTATGCACATGTATAAAATGTACAGTGTTCTAGAACTAAACTATTGGCTATGAGAGGGTTTCGAGGATCGTGCCTGGTGCATCCAATCGGTAAAAGTAGGGCCATTCCATTTGGTTCGTGTTTTGTGGGGAATAGGCTTTAAGGAGGGGAGAAGGTATAAGGCTAGTATGTTTTACTCTTCATGTGTTTTGTGTCTGTTATGCATTGTGGTTCATTTTATGTGTTAGTTGTTTTGTGTTTCATTGCATGTGATGAAAATGTGGTATGGTGTTGTTGTATGTATTGCATCTGTGGTAAAGGTATATAGCGGAGTTACTACGTGTGGCTATTGTGACATATATACGTAGAGGAGGATGAGGTGTGGTGTATTGGCATATTAAATGTGGTGTGAGGATGAAGGAGAGTGTTATATGTGATGTTGTTTATGTTATTCCTTGTGTGGTGCGATGGCCGGCTAAGTTAAATATTAAAGTGTTGATGTGCTGGGAAAAGGTTGTTTGATTCCTAGAGTTGAGTCAGTTGTGACAGTTTTTGCTTGGAAGGGGTATTAGTGCTACTCCTTGGGGAGAGATTTATGTCGGGTGGATATCACAAAGGTGTATGTTTTATAGCGGTGGTGGTAGGCGGATGACCTACATCTGTTCTCCTTGAAAACCTTTCATGTGCAGTATCATGCGGTAAGTGAGATGGTTCACATCATCAAGGTGTTGGTATGTTTGGGAGCTACGTGAAAGTCCCGAATCAGGAGTTTGCATGTCTTATGTCATGTGCCTACTCGGAGGAATTACAGTGACCACATTAAGCTGCGGCTAGAGCCTGAGTATTTCTTGGTCAGAGGAGAAGTCACACTTTATTGCGTATGGTGTCTGCCGACTCGGTAAGGCGTTATCTCTTGGGTTGTAATGTAAGCCTCAGTTAGTGTGAAGGTTGTTTGGGCCCTTGGTGGATTCCTATTTGACCGTGATCAAGGATGCTAGTACAAAGTGTTCGAGAGGCGTTATTTGTGTAGCGTTCTGGTTCATGGAATTCTTTAATAGACTCTCAAAGTTGGTGACTGGTGATAGCCCGAAGGTGGATTTTGGTCTTGCTGTGGTTGTGTATGGTACTGAATTTGTTATTTTGAGTTAATCCTTGGACTCCGTTGGGCGTCATATTGACTGTGACCAAATGGTTGAGGGCAAACTCTGTCCTAGTATAGTTGTGTCCTGAATTGTGAGTCATTTTGAGTCACCATTGGCGTTGGTTGGGTTCTAATGTTCCTTGATTGAGGATGTGTTCCTCGGAGCCCCACGCATGTTTCGCAATAGATTGAGGCGGTTTTAGCAGTGATGATGGTGCTGCTGTGGTGATCTCCCTGTGTGGGAATGTGATTGTGGTTTGCATAATGCTCTTGTCCTGCTTGTTTGTATTTCATTGTGATCTCATTGTGCTTGCTATACGGGCGAGGTCTACATATGGGGTGTGGCTACGTTGTAAATTGTTGGTGTCAGTTGACATCAAATCTGAGTGGTGGGTTATTGTTGGGTATCTTCAATTGTAGAGTGTTGGTCCTATTGTGACGCGAGTAGGCGTCTAAAGTAGAGTACCCTGCTATGTCGATGCAGTGACTTCTCGTTCAATCATATGAATTCTAGCAAATGCATGTTTCCCGCGTAGGCTGATGGTGTTGGCCTTGTTTGGTTGTTAGGGTCTTAGCAAATTTATGGGAGGTTTCTCGATGTAATGACCCGTGTTTTGCGGCATGTAAGAAGTTAACCACAGATGCCTTGTGAGTGGAAATTATTGGGTTTTAGGGAGTTTCCTTCCCATACACTTTAGCTACACCTTGAATGTTGATGCACAAGTTTGAGGTAAGAGATGAGCCCAAGAGGGGACTTTTGGGAGGTGCACGTGACAAGTGATAACGTGCATTTATGCCCTAGGAAGATGTTATTTGCATATACAGGCGCTTTTAGGCTATTTTGTCAGGTTTTGGAGATTTATTTTGACCAAGTAGATGGCCTCAAATTAATTGGCATGCAGAACTAAAGTTTCTCAGAATGATGTCCTCTACCTCCCACAGAAGTTTCAGAGCCAAAGGCCTTGAACGCCAATTGGACCAATTGGCGTGCAAGCATATTACTGCATACCAGTTTTCTACATGATGCAAGGAAGCTTGGGGTAGAATTTCAGCGTATTTGGACCTGCACGCCAATTAGGGATATGGCGTGCAGCCATATTTTTGTACCGTCACCTTGGTTTTGTTATTCTAATCATCTTTTCCCAAAGGACCATGTTGGAATTGTAGATATTTTGTCGTGTGTGGATGGGAAAAGGTTGCAACTTGTGTGATCAAAACTACGTCGTTTTGATGCTGGGATTCATTTAATCAAAACTACGTCGTTTTGATGTTGGTGTGCCTATATAAGAGGTGAAAGACTCTTAGGTTTAGGGTTCTTCTTTTTGGCTAGCCTTTATAGCCGTCGCAGAGAGAGAGAGAGCTAGAGAGAGGGAAAGAAGGAGAGCTGCTGGTTGCTGCCGGAGTGTCTTGCGTGGGGAGGACAACGTCTAGCGTGGAAGCAAGAGCAAGAGGACGTTTTCAAGGTAGGGGTTCTGTCTTCTTGTACCTGATCTGGGGTTAGGCCCTGTGGTGAATGAACCGTTGGATATCGTCCTTGTTATCATACTATTTATATGTAAATTTATATAAGTGTGATCTCTTATATGAATGTTGGCCTTCAATGGCGTTTTGGTGTGATTCTGATATTGAGTAGGCAGTGCATGTTAAATGTTCGATAAAATGCATGTGTGAATCTGTTTGTGTGACAATGCCCAATATGTGTTTGATAATATGCCAGTAAGGCTAGAATTGTGAGTTGGTAAAGGTGTGCATGCCAAGTGTTTGTTTTTATGCCTGAATGGCTGGGTTTGTACACTTGTGAATGTGTGCCCGCTAAGTGTTTGGTTTTATGCCTGAGTGGTTATGTGTACTGTTTTGTGAAACCCGGTGGCTGTGGAAGCCCGGGACTGATTTGTGAAACCCGGTGGTTGTGGAAGCCCGGGATTGTTTTGTGAAACCCGGTGGCTGTGGAAGCCCGGGACTGTTTTGTGAAACCCGGTGGCTATGGAAGCCCGGGACTGCTCTTGGAAACCCGGTGGCTATGGAAGCCCGGGACTGCTCATGTGTTAGCTTGTGTGGCTGTTTGAAATATTTGTTTTTGTTGATGGCTTTTTATTGGTTGAAATAATTGTATCATGACATTGCACTTGTACACACAGCATGTAGATGCTAGGAGCATGGGATGGGTTGGGGAGACATGATCCTTACTGAGTTGTGGTTGCTCACCCCTCCTACTGTGTTTGTTTTCTTCACAAGGACCTACAAGCATTAGGTGGGAACACCAAGGTGGAAGACTTTTTGCCTTGTGGCTTTACTCCTTTTGCTATTTGAGTGTTTTGTCAAATGTTATGTTGAGACTATTGTAACTCCAATTGGAGATGATGTAATGGATTTTGGAACTTAATAAAGATAAGTGGTTTGCCTTTTTGCTATTTATGGTGGATTATTATGAATGTGTTGGATTTTGTACATCTGTCCCTTGCCCACCGGGTGGGTAAAGGGGAGTCACGAACTGGTTTCCTCGGGTTGGAAATCCAGGGCGTGACACTCGACCTCACTGCTGTCAGACTTGCTCACATGAGTTATTGTCAGTGCGCTAATTGGCCAAGCTCTAGTTCTTGATATGCTCATGAGTGTTACGTTTGTGTTAAATAAATGGAGGTACTCATTTGGAAATTACTAACCATGTTTGAAATAATTAATACCATATTTGTTGCTTTGATCTCATTGTGGTGTTTGCTATTTGGCTTCTTCTTTCAAGGACGAAAAGTCCGACGGTGGGAAGGTTGTGAGGAAACTCCCAACTCCCAACGGATGAGTTTGTATGGTGTTGGCGATTGGGCAGTGGAACGTTAAAACGCATTAGGGATGGAAGTATATGTCTTACACCGTCGTGACATGTGAATACTTGTGAACTATGTGTTAGGTGAGGAGGACATGGGTTGTTTGTGAGATTAGAATATGTGTTTCCCTATCGTGTTGTGTTATATTGGGTTTGTGGGTACGTGCCTTCATGTGTGTGGTTGTGTGATATCCTCAGTCTCAGGTATGTGAATGGTTGTGGGCAATGTGCATTAGCATGTGGGTTATAGAAGGTGTGTTGTCTACTTGAGGATGACACGTCTTGCAGAGGAGACATGGGAACGTGAGTCCATGATGCATGAGCAGCACCCGGAGTTGTTCGAGGATGAATAATCTTGAGGGTGGGAGGTGGCTTTTGGCCAAGTGCTAGTGATACAGTTTTATGTTGTGTATTGTCCTTTTTCGACATTAACTTGTATTTAGAGGTGTATTTGATGCGGATATGTGTTATATGCATTCTGGTGGTGCTCTGTTGCGTTTGTGGACGTATGTTCTGTTATGTGTTGTGTGCGGTGTATGATCCATTTGGGTTGTGGCTTTTGGTTTTGCATAATGGGTTGCATGTGTTTGTTATTCCTTGCGGTTCTAGTGGCATGTTGTCTCTTTTTGAGGACAAAATGTCTTAAGGGGGAGAGGATGTAATGACCAGTGTGTTGGAATGTGAGGAGTTAGTCACCGCTATGCCTTTTGAGTGGCAATTGTCAGGTTTTTGGGAGTTTTCTTCCCACACACATTGGCTAGAACACCTTGTATTGTGATGAGCAAGCAAGAGACAAGATTTGAGCCCAAGAGGGAGCTTTTAGAGGTTGCACGTGACAATGGCATTGTCACGTGCATTATCACGTGCAAGGAGATTATTGAATGTCTGCCTTCTACATGATTCAAGGAAGCTTGGGGCAGAATTTCACATCATTTGGAGTTGCACGTCATATGGGGATATCACGTGTAATATGGCGTGCAAGCATGTTTTTGCACCATTACCTTGGTTTTGTTATTTTAATAATCTTTTTCCAAAGGGCCATGTTCGAATTGTGGATATTTTGTCCTATGTGGAAGCGGGAAGGTTGATACATGTTTCTTTTATCAAAACTACGTCATTTTGATGATGGGATTCATTTATCAAAACTACGTCGTTTTGATGATGAGGTTTACTTACTAAAACTACGTCGTTTTGATAAGTGAGGTCTATATAAGGAGGAGGTGCTCTCTTTGTTTTAGGTTTAGGGTTTCTGTTGTCAGCCGCCGTAGCCGTTGCAGAGAGAGAGAGTTCCTGATCGTTGTTACTGGGGTGACTCGCGTGGGTGGACGGAGTCTAGCGGGGGAGCAAGAACAAGGAGGATCTTCCTGAGGTAGGGATTCTGTCTCTTCTAGTATCCATTCCGGGGTTAGGCCCTGTGGTGGATGATTTGTAGAGTATTGTCGTTGTTGTTATATTATATATATATAAATCCATATAGGTGTGATCTCCTATATGGATGTTGGTCTTCAATGGCATATTTTGTTTGGTCTTAACATTGAGTCCGGGGTATGGGAACTCTCGGGGTTCGTTGCGTGGTAGTGGGCCTTGGAGGCCGTTGGGAATGTCTTCGTCCCGTTGTAGGATCACGTGGGAAACCTTGGGGTTTCCGAGGGTGGGGGGGGGGGGGAATATACTTGATATAATGATTGTTGATCCAGATGCATGCTATGTGTTTGATTATATGCCTGTGTGGCTAAAATACATGCTATGTGTTTGATTATATGCCTATGTGGCTGAGATGCATGCTATGTGTTTGATTATATGCTTGTATGGCTGAATGTGAGCCTGTGTGGCTGAATGTGAGCTTGTGTGGCTGATTGTGAGCCTGTGTAGCAGATTGTGAGCCTGTGTGGCAGATTGTGAGCCTATGTGGCTGAATGTGAGCCTGTGTGGCTGATTGTGAGCCTCTGTGGCTGTGTATGTGGAGCCTGTGTGGTAGTAAATGTGGAGCCTGTGTGGCTGTGTATGTGGAGCCTTTGTGGTTGTGGAGCCTGTGTGGCTGTGGCTGTGGCTGTAGTTGTACCTGTTCTTGTGACTTGTTTGTGTTGACATACTCTTTGTGGATGTTTATACCTGTTTAAATACTTATACCATGACACTGCACCTGTACACGTCGACATGTAGATACTAGGAGCATGGAATGGGTCGGGGAGACATGATCCCTACTAAGCTGTGGTTGCTCATCCCTCCTATTATGTTGTTTTCCTTTCAGGGACCTACAGGCGTTAGGTGGAGACACCAAGGTGGAAGGCAGTTCTGTTTTGTTGCTTTGTTAAATGTAACTTATGTTATGTTATTTTGTGAACCTTTGTAACCCCAATGGAGATGTTGTAAAAGAATTTTTAAATTAATAAAGTATTGTGGTTTTCCCGATGAACAACTATTGTGGTTAGAAAATGATTAATAAGATTTTGTTTTGTGAATATTTATTGTGGATGTGCGTAAAGTCGTGTGGAATTAATCCCAACCCCTCGCCCACCGGGTGGGTAAAGGGAAGTCACGAACCGGTTTCCTCGGGTTAGAAATCCAGGGCGTGACACAAACTTATTATCTGCTCGTTGAATATATGAAGAATGAAGCTAGATGAACTCACTGTTATCTTGTTCTCAATCTTTTTCTCTTTGTGTATATAATATGAACTACTCTGCGTCTCTTGTATCTCTCTAGATACCTTTCGTGTATTTTGAAAATATTCTGACGCCCTTTAGAAGAATGGCACATGCTTGTCTTATATAGGTCAGTCGTTGCATGAAAACCTTCTACTAGGATTAGACATGTTCCAACTTCTGATCTCCGCCGTTGAAACACATTACTCCAACCTTGGATAATGTTCACGCATTTCTTCTGATACTTAGCGTGTTTAGATATATTGTCTGAATAACTTACTTAAACGGCAATCTTCACTGCATTTCACGCCTTCGATTAGCCATAGCCTCGAAGATGATTGATTTGTAGCCTCACTAATTCTCCATGTAGTGCATGCACTACGATCTTCGAGTTTGTACTTTCTACTGTACGAGTCAAAACCTTCATGCCTATGAGTCAGATCAGCCCCATCTTAGAACTAGTGATATTCTGATCTTCAGGTTAAGGCTCCAAGTCTTTGAACCTAGGTTGGGACCTACGACCTACGAGTCACATTCTACCTTGGCTAATCAAGTTAGCGACAATCACATTCTACCTTGGTTAATCATCGGTTCACATCAACGAGTCTCTATTCACAGCAATGGGTCTCCTAATCTTTGACTCTACGACACTGCCCCTCTACACCCAATGGGTCTTTGAGTTTGCAAGTCTTTGAATCTCCGAGGCAGTGCTCTTCACTTGACTGCACTTTGGGTCTTCGAATCTTCGACCCTATGGATCTTCGAGTCTGTGACCTTATGTACGTTTGAGTCTGTGGTGCTTCGAGTCTGAGGATCTTCGACCCTACAAATCTTCGAGTTAACTGATCTTCGACCTTGTGGGTTGTCGAATCTTTGGATCTTCGACACTGAACAGATTGAAGTAATACATGGTTAGACTCTCTCTACGAGCTCACTCTAAGAAATCACTTTACGAAGTTATCCAACCCAGTACAGATTTTCGACCTTGTAGCTACCTATTTCCACATACTGTTGACTACAATGACAACCCAAAAGATTGTGGGAACAACAGTGCTGCCCCAAAACTGCTATAATCTCATACATGACATGCACAAACCATACAAAACAAACCACTCCATGAAATAAAATGGTGTCACACACTAAATAGGGTCACCAACTATAAAATACAGTATCTCAAAAAAATACACCAATCTCAAACAAGTATGTGAGTCTTAGTCTAAACAATTACAATATTTCAAATAAAACAACAAATCAAACATGCATGCTTCCACAACGGTGAAATCTCTTAACACCTACTAGGTCCCACGGGAAAAGACATTCAAGGTGGGTGAGCAAACCATAGCTCAGTAGGGGTTATGCCTCCCTGGACCAACTCAACATCTCCTCCACAATATGCTCAGTGTGAATATGTGTAATGAGGTATAAATAATAGTAAACAACACAAAAAGGATTCACAGGTGGCCCTCTCAATGGAACATCAATGCTCAGATCCATTCTTGGACCGTCCCCTCAATGGAACCTCAATAACTCATGTCCATTCCAGGACTGTTCCCTCAATGGAACCTCAACATCTCATGTCCAATCCAGGACTGTCCTCTCAATAGGACCTCAACATCTCAGGTCCACTCTTGGACCGTCCCCTCAATGGGACCTCATGTCATGCCCCGGATTTTTAACTCAAGAAAACCGATTTGTGACTCCCCTTTACCCACGCGGTGGATAAGGGGTTAGGATACAATTCCACATAGGACATCACACACTTCCACATTAGATCTTCAAGGACAGAATCATATATCTTTATTAAACTCAAATGTCTTTTACAATCATTCCCCATTGGGGTTACAATGGTTCCACAAAATAATATAAAACAAAACACAGCAGATAACTCAGTCTTCCACCTTGGTGTTCCCACCTAACACCTGTAGGTTCCTGAAAACAAAGAAGACACAACAGGAGGTGTGAGCAACCACAGCTCAGTAGGGATCATGTCTCTCCAACCCATCCCATGCTCCTAGCATCTATATGATAACATGCACAAATGCAGTGTTGTGGCAATAATATATAAACAGGTTATAATCAACATTTATAAATATGTCAACACACAAACAAACCACAAAGGCACGTACAACCATTTCCACAGCTACACAGGCTTTCACAACAACAACCACACAGGCTCCACAGTCACACAGGCTACCACAACCACAGCCACACAGGCTCCACAGCCACACAAGCTACCACAGTCCCACATAGCGCATTAACAAGCATAACACAATAACATACATTCACATTACATCAAATAACATATGTATTCAACAACCATCACCCAAACCATTATTATCATATCAACTTATTATGTTCTCAAACATGACTCCCCCGGAAACCCCAAGGTTTCCCCATGAGGCCCTACCGCGGAACCAACCCTAATGAACTTAACCGTTGAACGAATTTCGCAGACATCCTAACGGCCTCCAAGGTCCACTGCCACGCGAACGAACCCAAAAATCCCCAAACCCCGTGAAAAAGGTGTTTGTCGCACATGCACTCCAAATAAAATTTAAACTAAGTATAGCTACTCGCTTAACCTAGATCGTTCTCTACCGGAGGATTATTAAAATTCAATTCAACCTATTTAATTACCTATTTAACAAAAACTAAATAAATATAAAATTATGGGGATTTTTGAATGAATTAAAAACTAATTAAAGCAAAGATTTTAAACTATGAAATTCAATTAATCAAAAAATATAACCGGTTTAACTTCGCACCTGAATGCTGTTTATCACTATCCCAAAAGATAAATTAGATAAATTATGGTCTCATAATTTAAATGCATCAAGACACCATGAATACAATTAAATTACGAGTTTATTCCAACCAGAATAATTATGAATTAATTCTCAAAAGACTACCTCGTTCCCTACACAACAAATCTTTCCACTTAATTAAAATATTAATGCATGATGAATTGTTAAATCAACACTCAACCGCGATATTAAATTAACAAATGAAAGAGATAAAGAATTAATTCATAGCACATAAAATACCAAATTAAATATTAAAACATGGATTCAAAACAAGCATCAAAAGTGCTACGCTAAACTGATTACAAAATACTTACCCCTCCATGGGTTGGAAAATCGCAAATCTGTTCGAAAAAATTAAAACAGCAGAATTAAAAAAGAATTAAGAAAAAAAAGCTAGAGAGAATTAAATATTTGGTCTTGAACTCGATCCGAATCTTCAATACTCGGCGTACTATCTCTCTCCAATTTCTTCTATTACTGCTCGAAACAACTGCTGGATATTGCTGCGCGTGATAGAGGCTATCAGCATCGGGATGCTACTGGACGGATGGAATGGAGACTGGGCTGTGCGATGGGAGATGGTGGCAATGAGATGGATGAAGACGGCGCTAGCGTGATTGAAGAGATGGGCTGAAGCGGCATGGGATTAGATGGGTGATTGGACAAGATGGCGTGATGTCTGCGGCGTGGGATGCTGGGTCTTCCTAATTGTGGGTTATATAGATGGAGAACTAAATGCATATTTTGGAAACTTGCATGCATGTGCATGCCAAATATTTATTCATTCAAGTTTATGCATGCACGTGCCTGCCACACATTAATACTTAACCCATTGTTCCAATTGTTTGGCTTCTTTCACGCCAAGGCCACACCAATTTCTTTCTTCTTTGACTTCTTCACGGGCCCACATCATAATGTTTCCAATTGCTTTCCAAGTGACTCCAACCTACCTACACAAGACGCAAAAAATAATAATAATAATAATAATAATAAAAGTAAAACACAAAACATTAAAATAAAAACAAAAACATAGTGCAATTAATCCAACTATATATAGAAAAATTCTATTAAGATTAAAATTAAAATAATCAATTAAGCCCAGAGAATTAATCTTAAAATTAGAATAATCAATTTAACATTAAAAACCACCAAAATTAATATTAAATCTATAAAAATGAATAAAACAGTAAATAATTGAAATTGGGGAAAACTATTATAAAAATGCATCAATTCAACAAAATATTCAATTAAAGCTCATAAATTATATGCAAATTTAATGACAAATTTCGTAGTTATCAAATTCCCCCACACTTGAACTTTGGTTGCCTCGAACAAATACTAAGATTAGACACAAACAAAGACTATCCAATCATGCAAATTCAAACATACAAGAGAACAACTTGAATATCACGAATTAAGTTCTAGTATAGACATGAGTATGCAAGCTCAAAATTCATCAACTTCTTTATTCTTTCAACCCATCTCTCATTCATGACACTTAATCAAGTCATACAAATATGCAATTATCAATCATCTAGCTAAGATCAAGCATACCCAAAAGTTAACCATAGTTATTTCATACTCCAAATATCATGCCATCATTAATACACATACTTGAGTGAAACAAATGCATAAAGATTACTGGAGCTAAACAATATATATGCAATGGATTGGCCAATCACTTTTTTTAATAATTTTTTTGTTTTTCACTCTTTTTTAAATAGGCAGCCAAACTTACTTAACAATAACCATCTATACCACCCATATAGCGGAACCATCCGGCAGCTCCCAGATTATGGCGGATCTTAGGGTACCGGGTTTAAAAGCGCTTCAGGATAAGTTCCGAGTGATATAACATACTCCACAAGTTGGCTAACCTTTTTCAATAATGCTTTTTTTTAATTAATAACCTTACAAGGTTGCATTTTATACTCTCCCTTGATGGATTATTCACTCTTTTGTTATATCTCACTTTACACCCACAAGCTTAGCTCATATAAAACCCAAATGCAAAAAAAACTCAAGTATTGGCATGAATAGATGTAATGATATAAATAGTATTTCACAACTCATTAAATTAAAGTCCAAGCATAACTCAAAAATAGCTAAAATCATGATTCTCACATGTTTGCACTTCCCAATTAAGGCAAAAAAATCAAAATGAATTAATCAAATATTAAAGCATTAAAATTTCAGTTGTGTAAAATATGTATCCATATTAGACAACTTAACTCTAACTATTCAAGATTCTCAGTCATTCTTCAAATATTGCACAATCAAATAAACTCAAATAGAACTGATCATAGTGCTCAAAGATTCAAAAAAATTCAAGTGTCAATCAAGTTCAAGACTAAAAACATGTAGCCTATAAATCACCAAAAAGAAAAAATAAAGCACAAAAACAAACAAAAATCTTTTTGGTTTTTTTTATTTTTTTAATGTAAAAATAAATAAATAAACTAAGGAAAAACACAATAACAATCAAAAATAAACTAAGGAAAAATACACTCAAAAAAAGTGTAACTAAACTAAACTATGTGTTCCCTCCCCCACACTTAAATGTTGCATTGTCCTCAATGTAACTCAAAAATAAAAACTATGAATCATGGAACGCAATTCTAAAAAAGAACAATGAACAATAAATGAAAAAGAAAGAAATAACCAGATAGGCTCAAAGAATGACAGGTTCATGCAGTTGGATAGAATCCAATGCATGTATAGAAAAACCCCCATAGAAGTGATTGAGCCGATGACCGTTAACTGTGAAGCTATGTCCTGATCCCTCCTGAATGATCTCCACTCCACCATATGGAAAAACATGAACTACAATATAGGGCCCAGTCCATCTCGTTCTCAGCTTACCAGGCATAAGCTTCAATCTCGAAGTATAACATGCTTGCCTTCTTCGAACTCCCTCTTGTGAATTATCTTGTCATAGGCAGCTTTGGACTTTTCCTTGTAGAGCCTTGCATTATCATAAGAATCCAAACGAAGCTTCTTAAGCTCCTGTAATTGAAGTTTCCTTTGCTCCCCTGCTTGGGCTAAGTCCATGTTGTAAGCTTTGACCGCCCAGTATGCTCGATGCTCCACCTCCACGGGAAGACGACAAGACTTCCCATAGACTAATCGAAATGGGGACATGCCAATGGGAGTCTTGTATGTTATTCGATAGGCCAAAAGTGCATCATCAAGATGCTGGCTCCAATCCTTCCTATTGGGCTAAACAATCTTCTCCAAGATTTGCTTCAACTCCCGATTGGACACCTCTGCTTGGCCATTGGTCTGGGAATGGTATAGTGTTGAAGTCTTGGCGTCACCCCATACTTCTGAAGTAGTGCTCAAAAGTGCCTATTGCAAAAGTGAGTCCCTTGATCGCTAATGATCGCTTTAGGAATGCCAAACCTACAAAAGATGTTAGTTTTCACAAAATCCACAACAACTTTTGAATCGTTAGTCCTCGTGGATTTCGCCTCCACCCACTTACTCACATAATCCACAACAACCAATATATACAAATAACCAAAAGAACTAGGAAAGGGACCTATGAAATCAATACCCCAAACATCAAAAAGTTCACAAAATATCATAGGCTGTTGAGGCATCTCATGTTTCCTAGATATATTACCAGTATGTTGGCAACGATTACATGCTTTACAAAACTCATAAGCATCATGAAACAAAGTGTTCCAATATATACCAGAGTCCAATACCTTCCTAGCTATGCACTGTGAACTAAAGTGTCCTCCACAAACAAGTGTGTGGCAGAATTTCAAAATAGATGGGATCTCATGGTTGGGAACATATCGCCGAATAATCTGATCACTACCAATCTGCCAAAGATATGGATCGTCCCAAAAATAGTGTCTCGCTTCACTCTTCAACTTCTCTACTTGGTGCTTCCTATAATGATCAGGAATTTTAGAAGCCACTAAGTAGTTCACCAAATCAGCATACCATGGATTGGTAGAAGAGACTGCATATAGGTGCTCATCTGGAAAGGTATCTCTCAACCCCAAGGAAGTGATGTCCTCTGATAGGTGGGGAAGTCGGCCCATGTGATCGGTAACTAGATTTTCAGACCCCTTTTTATCTTTGATCTCTATGTCAAACTCTTGAAGAAGCAACATCCATTGAATAAGTTGTGGTTTGGCATTAGGCTTCTTCAATAGGTACCTCAGGGCTGCATGATCAGAAAGACAACAACTTTCAATCCTAAGATATAGGAACGAAATTTGTCTAAGGCAAAGATAACTGCAAGGAATTCCTTCTCGGTAGTGGTGTAGTGGCACTGAGCTGCATCTAGGGTCCTTGAGGCATAGGCAATGACATGTGGAACTCTATCCACCCTCTGTGAAAGAACAGCTCCCACAACAAAATTGGAAGCATCACACATAAGCTCAAATGGATGGTCCCACTTTGGTGGTTGAATGATCGGTGGGGTGGTCAGCTGCTTCTTTAACTCATCAAAAGCTAACTTGCAAGAGTCATCAAAAACAAAAGATTTTTCTTTCTACAATAATTGTGACAATGGGTGCGCAATCTTGCTGAAGTCCCTCATGAAACGCCTGTAAAAACCTACATGTCCTAGGAAAGAACGAACATCTCGAAAACAAGTAGTGTAATAACCCGTGTTTTGGGTAGAATAAGCTGGAACGAAGATGAACAATACCCTGGGCGAACGCTTGGGTTGAAAGGTGGAAGACCCGAAGATTTGGGTCGTAGGGTCGAAGACCGAGGGTCGAAGTTTGAAGGTTTGAGGGTCGAAAGTTAGATCTTCGAGATAGATCTTCGAGGCCGCGTTTCCAGCGAGTCTTCGAGGGATTGTTTCTATGAGTCTTCGTGGCTTGGTTGTTAGAGAGTGTAATGAGCTCAAGTGGGAGCGTGTAAAGGCTGCGTGTGACAATGACCATGTTCGGATTGTGGGTATTTTGTCCTGTGTGGAAGCGGAGTGATTAGTTCATGTTTTATTTATCAAAACTACGTCGTTTTGATGGTGAGATTTCATTTATCAAAACTACGCCGTTTTGATAAGTGAGGTCTATATAAAGAGGAGCTCTCTTTATTTTAGGTTTAGGATTTTTGTTGTCAGCCGCCGCAGCCGTCGCAGAGAGAGAGAGAGAGAGGGAGATTGAGAGAGAGCTCCAGTTCGTGGTTGTCGTTGTCATTCCCGTGGTTGGACGGCGTTAGGAGTGGAGGATCTTTGAGGTAGGGGTTCTGTCTTCTTGTACCTAATCCGGGGTTAGGCCTTGTGGTGAATGAACCGTTGGATATCGTTCTTGTTATTATATTATTTATATGTAAATTCACATAAGTATGATCTCCTATATGGATATTGGCCTTCAATGGCGTGTTGTTTGGATATATGTATATATGCCTTGCCAAGTGTTTGAAATTATGCCTGTGAGGTCATGCATATTATGTGTGAGATTATACCTGTGTGGCTGGGTTTGTGAGCCTGTGAATATATGCATGTTAAGTGTTCGATGTTATTCCTGTGTGACTAAGCATACTAAGTGTTTGATGTTATGCCTGTATGGCCATGTGTGTTGCGTGTTTGCTTGTACACCCGGTGGCAGTGGAAGCCCGGGACTGTTTTGTGGAACCTGGTGGATGTGGAAGCCTGGGACTGTTTTGTGGAACCCGGTGGCCGTGGAAGCCCGGGACTGTTTTGTGAAACCCGGTGGGCTGTGGAAGCCCGGGATCGCTCTTGGAAACCCGGTGGTCGTGGAAGCCCGGGACTGCTCATGTGTTAGCTTGTGTGGCTATTTGAAATATTTGTTTTTGCTGATGGCTTACCGTTATATTGGTTGAAATAATTGTATCACGACACTGCACTTGTACACACGGCATGTAGATGCTAGGAGCATGGGATGGGTTGGGGAGACATGATCCCTACCGAGCCGTGGTTGCTCACCCCTCCTACCGTGTTTGTTTTCTTCACAGGGACCTACATGCGTTAGGTGGGAACACCAAGGTGGAAGACTTTCTGCCTTGTGGCTTTACTCCTTTTGTTATTTGAGTGTTTTGTCAAATGTTATGCTGAGACTATTGTAACTCCAATTGGAGATGATGTAATGGATTTTGGAACTTAATAAAGATAAGTGGTTCGCCTTTTTGCTTTTTATTGTGGATTATTATGAATGTGTTAGATTTTGTACATCTATCCCTTGCCCACCGGGTGGGTAAAGGGGAGTCACGAACCGGTTTCCTCGGGTTGGAAATCTGGGGCGTGACAAGTAGGATAGGGTAAAGATGTAATAAGATCAACTTCGATTTATCTACCTCTATACCATGCTTGGAAATTACATGTCCTAGAACTATGCCTTTCTCAACCATAAAATGACATTTTTCAAAATTAAGCACAAGGTTTTTATCAATGTAATGTTGCAAAACATTACCTAGGCTAGAGAGACATTCATCAAATGAGGAGCCATAAACAGTAAAATCATCCATAAATACTTCCATGCAATTCTCAAGAAAATCAGAAAATATACTCATCATGCATCTTTGGAAAGTACCAGGAGCATTACTGTAGGACCCTATTTTGTCCGGGTTGGACATACTAACCCCATTTGATATACCTTCCTGCCCATGCCATATACCTTATTGAACAGGTCCACAATGATCCCATACTTCCAAGGAATGGTCTACCCCAATTTGCACGAGATGGATACAATTGACACGGATGGGGAAGTTCAAAATTAATGACTTTTGCTACAAGTCCTTGAAGCGCCCCAAGACCAACACCAGGTGATGGAGGATGAAAATTGGAGACCAACGCACTTGACCGAGCTCAAATCGGACTTAAAATGAAGAAGTTATGGCCAAAACAACTTTCGTTGGAAAAAGTCAAACTTGCCAAAAGACTGTCAATGCCCCTGGTCAAACTGCCCGCAAAAGTGATCATGCGAAACTCTTCAAAATGCCTATGTAGGCGAATACGGATCTCCCCAAATAATTCCTGGAAAGTTATCCATTTTTGCATTTTTGGTGGGGGTAAGAAGGTAATTAAAAGTTTTAAAAAACAAAAAAAGTTAAAAAAAAAAAAAAGGGGGTTGACCGTTGACCTGCCGACACTTCGACCCATTGACCCCGAAGCTCGAAGCCTCGAAGCCCCGAAGTCCCGAACCTCGAAGCCTCGAAGCCCCGAAGCCTCGAAGCCCGAAGCTCGAAGCCCCGAAGTCCCGAACCTCGAAGCCTCGAATCCCCGAAGCCTCAAAGCCCGAAGCTCGAAGCCCCGAAGTCCCAAAGATCGAAGCCTCGAAGCTTGAAGCCTCGAAGCCCCGAAGCTCGAAGCCCCGAAGTCCCGAAGCTCGAAGCCTCGAAGCCTCAAAGCCCCGTTGACCCGCTGATTTCGACCTTCGACCCTTCGACCCTCGAAGCCTCGCTGCCGACACTTCGACGCCCGCGACCCTCGAAGCCTCGCTACGACGCCTTCGACCCGCGGCACCCGTACGCCTTCCACCTCCGACCCTTCAACCCTCGAAACCTCGCTGCCGACACTTCGACCCGCCGACGCTCCGACCTGCCGACGCTCCGACCTGCCGACACTTCGAACCTCCGACCTTTTTTTTTTTTTGTCGCTGATTTTTCTCGCTGGCTTCCTCGCTGGCTTCACGAGACCCGTCTTCTGCGCTGGCCATCAGACAAGGAATCATTTCTCACCAACCTGTCAGTCACATGTGCTGCTAAAATACAAATTCAAAAAGGCAATCACGAGCTCCCCTGTTTTCCGCACAAGCTGTCCACCAGACAAAATACAAAACCTACAATTAAAAATGCTGCCTTCATAATGGAGCATTAAATGCAGAAATTAATGACAATCCAGCCAAAAAAGTTTCTGCAGCCCTTAAGATGCAGTCATTCATCCCTGCGTGAAAAAAAAAGGAAAGGAAGAGGTTGGGTTTTCGTTGAAGAGAGCCATCAAAAAAAAAGAGGAAGAGGGAACCCTCCATCATTCCAGTGCGAAAAAGGAAAGAAAGAAAAAAAGAGAGCCCCCTTTTCGTCGAAACCCTGCTACCATTCACGTCCTTCCTTCATCCCAGTGCAGACAGAGAGAGAAAAGAGGAGAGGGAGGAAAAAAAGAATTCGTTGCAAAAAAGGAAAAAAACCTGTACCCTTTTACATTCCTCCATCATTCCAGTGCAAAAAAAGAAAGAAAAAGAGAGAGAGAGATCATTGAGAAAAAAGAAGAAAGAGATCATTGAAGAAGAAAGAAAGGAGAGAAACGCCCCAGCCTCATCTTCTCAGATTAAACGCCCAGTTTTCTGCAATCAACATCACCCCTTCATCCTCTTTCCCCCCTCTCACGCCAGCTTTTTTTTTTTTTAGCAAGGAAAAACACAAAAAACAGCCCCAACTTCAGCACTTTTTTCTGCATGTTCAGCAAGCAAAAAACATAACAGACACCAATCCCTTTCCAATCCCCTATTTCTCACGCCTACCCTCCTTATTTCTAGTCATCAAAAACTTAAACCCAGAAAATACTTCACTCCACTTTTCAAATACCAAGAAATCCCCCTCGCAAACCTCCCTGTCAGATTTTTTTGGTTCTAAGCAAGTGATTATCAGCGCCGATAGGAGTTCAAACGGAAGATTGGTGTTGCAAGCTTCAAAGTCGGTTCAGCCCTTATCTTTTCAATACTTTTTCGGTTTATTTGTATCTATATTTGGTGTAATTGTTTTTTTAGCATTTTTCTGATTTTCGTTTTTTTTAGCTTATCTATATTTGATGTAATTGCTTTTCAACCTTTTTCATTGTATTTTCCTGTATTTCTTCCTATGTGTATGTTGTAATATGTAAAGTATAGTAAAAAGAAAGGGAAAACAAAAAGAAAAAAGGAGAGAGCAGAGGGAGAACATGAAAAAAAAAGAAAAAAAAGAGTGATTTTCTTTTTCTTTTGTGGATGTCATACTCACACACTCCACATCTATTTTAATATATGCCTTTTCAATTTCAAAAAAAGAAAAACACAAAAAAGAAACAAACATGTTTTTCAAAACGTTTTCAATAAATAATTTTCAAAATGTTTTCAAAACAAAAAAAAAAAAAAAAACAAAACAAACAAACAAACAAACAAAAAACAAAACAAAACAAAAAAAACAAACCAAAAAAAAAACAAAACGTTTTTTTAATAAAATGTTTTTTTTTATCTCTTCAACAACATGTTTTGAAAATGTTTTCATAAAATGTTTTCCAAATGTCTTCCAACAAAAACAAAAAAAAAAAAAAAAACAAAAAAAACAACAAAAAAACAACAAAAAAATATAGAAAAACAAACACAAAATGCATGTTCTAAAAAAAGGGGGAAAAATAAACAAATATTTTTTAGGATTTCAATTTCCAAGAGCAAAACTAAAAAAACAAACCAATCCCTAGGCTCTCATTATCCACTTCAAAAATCCAAAACCTTTAGGATTCCCTTTAGAAATTTAGGATAAATCCATTTTAACCATGACCTTAATAAATAACTTAGCCAAATAGAAACCATAAACTTTTAACTTAGCCCAGTCATGGCAAGATAAATAAAATAAAACCTCCTCCTCCTAAATTAGATACCGAAAGGGCGCTATAGGGGTGCTAATCCTTCCCTACACGTAACCAACTCCCGAACCCATCTCTGATAACGCAGACCATACACTTAAAACTACTCAAAGTAGAGGGTATCCAACTGTACCCCAAAAACAGTTGGTGGCGACTCTAAAATTTCTCACCATTGGTTTAGTTTGAGCTCACCCCAAAAGGGCCCGGACGAAAACCAGTGATGACAATTACAAAAACCAAATGGCATCCTTCTATAGGCAAAAGTACCAAATGGGCAAGTGAATGTAGTCTTCTCTTGGTCCTCTGGAGCAATGGGAACCTGAAAATAACCTGAAAAACCATCCAAGAAGCAATAATGTGTCCTACCTGTCAGTCTCTCTAACATTTGGTAAATGAAGGGAAGTGGGAAGTGGTCGTTGCGAGTGACACCATTAAGTCTCCTATAATCAATGCATGCTCGCCAGCTATTCTGGACTCGCATAGGAACCAATTCCTCCCTCTCATTTTGCACCACAGTGAACCCAGTCTTTTTGGGTACCACTTGGACAGGACTAACCCACTAAGAATCAGAGATAGGATAAATAATGCCAGATGCAAATAATTTTTCTACCTCTTTCTTAACAACTTCTAACAAAGTGGGGTTTAGCCTCACTTGGGGCTGCCTCACTGGTTTAGCACCATCTTTTAAGAAAATCCTATGCATGCAAGTAGATGGGCTAAGTCTAGGAATATCAGCTAATGTCCAACCTATTGCCTTAATATTGACCCTCAAGAGAGCTAGCAGTTTGGTCTCTTGGTCTGGTAGGAGATTAGTAGCAATGATAACAGGCAATTTATCTCCATTCATCAAATATGCATATTTCAAATTACTAGGCAAAGGTTTCAACTCAAGTGTAGGTGGGTGTTGTATGGAAGGAAACATGCTAGGTGTAGATATTTGTGCACAAGAAGAAATAGAGTGAACATATGTAACATCATCAGAAAACAAAAGCATTCAATCCATTAACATTATCCACCTCATCATCAAAATCATTCACATCATTGAAATCAAGGTCAGAATCAATATCATATGGTGGTTTAGTGTGTGAGAGAAATAAGACGCTATGCTCAGAGGGATGCTTCATGGAGTCTAAAATATTAAACCTAATAATTTCATCACCAAACTCTATAGAAACCATACCTTGGTAAATATCAATGATGGTCTTGGTAGTTTTGAGGAATGGCCTGCCAAGAATGATAAGAGCATCGGAGTTCACCAAGCCTCCTCCATGTTAAGAACATAGAAATCAGCGGGAAAGATGGCATCTCTCACTTTAACTAGAATATCCTCAAGAACGCCTACTGGTCCAACTGTGGATCTATTAGCCAATTGGACTATCACCTGTGTTGGCTTAAGCTCCCCAATGTGAAGAGAGTAGTAAACAGAATATGGCATGACATTGATAGAGGCACTCAAGTCACACAAAGCATCAGAAAAGTGAAGTGTCCCAATGGTCATGGAATAGTGAAGGTTCCAGGGTCTTCATACTTCAGAGGCATGCGAGGAGAATGTGTGATGAGTGCTGAGACTATTCTCCCAAGGTTGACCTTTTCAACTCCCTTTAGGCTTTTTCTTCTATTGATACATAGTTCCTTCAAGAATTTAGCAAATCGAGGGATTTACTTGATGGCCTCCAAGAGTGGAATCTCCACCCTTCTAAATATATCCAGAACCTCCTACTGAATTGCCTCATCTGTCATCTTCTTGTTTTGAATAGCCTTATATGGGAATGGAAGAGGTCTAGAGGTGGTCTCCTTCTCCTTCTTCGGCTATTTTTCCTTGATCTCTGGTTCCTTAGTGGTTGAGGTAGGGGGTGGCCCCTTGGCTAGTGATGCAAATCCTGGTGGAGTAGATGGAACTTGTGGATCTCCAGTTTGCTTGCCACTCCTCAAAGTGATAGAACTGGCATTCCCCTTTGGATTGGGAGTAGTCTGAGAGGGAAGTGTGTGTTGCTGCTGACTAGTGAACTCATGCACAGCGGTGGCCATCTCACTTATTTGCATCTTGAGTTCCCTCAACTCATTCTGTTGGTTGAACACAATCTGCTGAAGAAGATTAAAGTGATCTGGTTCTGCCTTTGGTTGAGGATAAGCTTGTTGTTGACCATTCAATGTTGGCCCCTCATACCTCTTCTGAAAATTTTGTGGATATGGAGGTCTTTGTGGTTGCCCTGTCCCATAGCAAAGATTGGGATGATCTCTCCACCCTGGATTATATGTCTATGAGAATGGATCATATTTCTACTGAGGGGGACACTGCTGCTGCTACTACTCATATGGGCGACCTAGAAAGATGCCATTGCACACTTCTGCCTCCTGGAGTTATGGACATGCATTAGTAGGGTGATCAGTGGCAGTGTAAATTCTACAAACTTTTGCAGGACTAGCGAGGGTTGGTAAGGCTAAGGCCATCTGCCTTATCATAGTAGAGATCTCATCAAGCTTGTGCGCCTCAAGACTAGGATGTATGCTAGGGCTCACATGGTGGACTCCTCGCTGTGTAGGCAATGCTCGATCTCCAAATTGCTACGAATTCCGTGTCATCTTGTTAATGAGATCTCTTGCACCCACTGGTGTTTTATCAACTAGGGCTCCTCCTGTAGCTGCATCCACCATGCTCCTCTCTATAGATGTAAGACCCTCGTAAAAGTACTGGATGAGGAGTTGGTCCGTGTTTGATGCCTAAGATCTCCTTTCAGATCGTTGTGGTCCTCGATGCTGGGAAAAATCGATTCAAGAAAAAGTTCTTTAGTTCGTTCCAGCATGTGACATCTTCTGGTTGCAAGTAATACAACCAATCTTTTGCAGCTCCATCAAGTGAGAATGGGAAAGCTCTCAACTTGATCTTATCTTCTAAAACGTGTTGGGGCTTCATGGTTGAACAGACCACATTGAACTCTTTAAGATGCTTGTGTGGGTCTTCTCCAGATAGCCAATGGAACTTGAGAAGAAGATGTATAAGACCGAATATAAGCTCGAAGTCAGTCTCCAAGGCTGGGTAGGCAATACACGTCAGTTGATAGTTGATGTCTAGTGCTGTTAACTCTCGGATGGTGCGGTTGTACTCTCCATTTTGCCCTGCCATTGTTAGTGAGGGACTTTCTTCCTTTACTTAAGTGTGTTGAAGACGAGTCCTCAAGTTCCGCTCAACCTCTAGATCCAAATCTAATAGTTCTCCTGAAGTGGATCGTGTCATAAAACTGCAAAAAAGGAAATTAAGAGGAAGAGAAGAGAAAGGAAAATAAAATAAAATAAAACCTATAAAAAATGAAACTATGAGAAAAAGGAAAGAAAACAAAACAAGAAACTGTTAGAAAAGGAAACCTACAAAAAAAAAAAAGAAACATTAGAAAAATGAAATTTTTTTTATTTTTTTTAAATAAAATAAATAAATAAATAAAAAGAAAAGAAAAAGGAAACCTGCAAAAACAAAAACAAGAAATTACCGGGTAAGTCCAAATAAAATAATAAATAAATTAAAAACAAGACAAATAATAAAACAAGCAAGAAAATAAATTGAATCAAATTTAATACCTCCCCGGCAACGGCGCCAATTTGAAAAGGGCATTTGTCGCACATGCACTTCAAATAAAATTTAAACTAATATAGCTAGTGGCATAACCTAGATCATTCTTTACCGTAAGACTTATAAAATTCAGTTCAACCTATTTAATTACCTGTTTAACAAAAACTAAATAAATATAAAATTAGGGGAATTTTTGAATGAATTAAAAACTAATTAAAGCAAAGATTTTAAACTATGAAATTCAATTAATCAAAAAATATAACCGGTTTAACTTGACACCTAAATGATGTTTATCACTATCACAAAAGATAAATTAGATAAATTATGGCCTCATAATTTAAATGCATCAAGACACCATGAATACAATTAAATTACGAGCTTATTCTAACCAGAATAATTATAAATTAACTCTCAAAAGACTGCTCTGTTCCCTACACAACAAATCTTTTCACTCAATTAAAATATTAACGCACGATGAATTGCTAAATCAACACTCAACCGAGATATTAAATTAACAAATGAAAGAGATAGAGAATTAATTCATAGCACATAAAATACCAAATTAAATATTAAAATATGGATTCAAAATAAGCATCGAAAGTGCTACGCTAACCCGATTACAAAATACTTACCCCTCCATGGGTTGGAAAATCACAAATCTATTCGAAAAAATTAAAACAGCAGAATTAAAATATAATTAAGAAACATAGACTGCAGAGAATTAAATATCTGGTCTTGAACTCGATCCGAATCTTCAATGCTCGGCATACTATCTCTCTCCAATTTCTTCTGCTCAGAACAACTGCTGGATATTGTTGCGCGTGATGGAGGCTATCAGCATGGGGATGTTGCTGGACGGATGGAATGGAGACTAGGCTATGCGATGGGAGATGGTGGCAGCGAGATGGATGAAGACGGCGCTAGCGTGATTGAAGAGATGGGCTGAAACGGCATGGGATTAGATGGGTGATTGGATGAGATGGCGTGATGTCTACGGCGTGGGATGTTGGGTCTTCTTAATTGTGGGTTATATAGATGGAGAACTGAATGCATATTTTGGAAACCTGCATGCCCGTGCACGCCAAATATTCATTCATTCAAGTTTATGGCCCACACATTAATACTTAACCCATTGTTCCAATTGTTTGCCTTCTTTCACGCCAAGGCCACACTAATTTCTTTCTTCTTTGACTTCTTTACGAGCCCACATCATAATGTTTCCAATTGCTTTTCAAGTGACTCCAAACCTACGCAACAAAAACAAATAATAATAATAATAATAATAATAATAATAAAAGTAAAAAAACAAAACATTAAAATAAAAAATAAAAACATAATACAATTAATCCAACTATATATAGAAAAATTCTACTAAAATTAAAATTAAAATAATCAATTAAATCCAGAAAATTAATATTAAAATTAGAATAATCAATTTAATATTAAAAATCGCCAAAATTAATATTAAATTTATAAAAATAAATAAAACAATAAATAATTGAAATTGAAGAAAACTATTATAAAAATGCATCAATTCAACAAAATATTCAATTAAAGCTCATACATTATATGCAAATTTAATGAAAAATTTTGCAATTATCACCCCGGACTCATCATCATACCCAAACATAACTTGCCATTAAAGGCCAACATTCATATAGTAGATCACACCTATATGAATTTATATATATATAAACACAAACAATCTACAAATCGTCTACCTCAAGACCTAACCCAAGAATAGGTTCAAGGAAGAACAGAATCCCTACCTCGGAAAGATCCTCCTTGCTCTTGCTCCCACGCTAGACGATGTCCACCCACGCGAACACAACAACAGCGATAAAGAGAGGGTTCTCTCTCTCTCTCTCTCTCTCTCTCTCTCTCTCTCTCTCTCTCTCTCTCTCTCTCTCTCTGTGACGGCTGACAAAAATGAAGAACCCTAAAAAAAAAGAAAAGAGATCTCCTTTTAAATATCACAACACTTATCAAAATGACGTAATTTTGATAAATGAAACAGAATCTCCCTTTTTTGAAAAAAAAAACACAACACTTATCCAAACAACGTAGTTTTGATAAGTGACACATGTTTTAACCTTCCCGCTTCCACACAGGACAAAATACCAATTCAAATATGGTCCTTTGGAAAAAGATTATCAGTATAACAAAACAAAGGAGGCGGTACAAAAACATGGCTGCACGTGACAAAGGCCATTGTCACATGCAACCTCTAAATGGTCTAGGATTTTGTCACTAGCTTTAGAACTTTGTCTGGAAGGTTCCCATGCAAAAATATCACTGCACGTGATAAAGGCCATTGTCATGTGCAACCTCTAAATGCTCCCTCTTGAGCTCATCAATATATAAAGTGTTCTAGCTGATGTGTATGAGAAGAATCTCCCGAAAACCTGACAATTGCCACTCAAAAGGCATAACTATGACTAACTCCTCACATCCCTAAACACGAGTCATTACATCTCAATTCCACATATCCAAGCAAAATAACAAAATACACAAACATCTCATCACACATTACTATTACAGAATAATAATTCTCACACATCTGTACCCCAATACTCAAAGCATTTTACTCAATTACCACAACACATCTATTCAAATGTAACAACACAATATACACATATACACATACAAATCAATAAATCTCAATATTAACACACATCACAACGCAATTACTCCCCGAACCATTTTATCAAAACAGAGTTCAAAATCCTAACATTTAGAATTTCCACAATCTCTAAAACAGATTCAATAAGGCGAACCACTTACCTCCGATGGAAAACAAATTGAAAGGCTTGCATTGCGCGTTCCTGATCCAAGGAGATCTCCTGCACCACCCTTTGTCTCTCTTTCTCTCTCTCAAGCACGACCGGTGGCTAGGGCTTTATTTTTCTGAAAACACAAAATAAAACACAAAGAAGACACAAAAAGACACATTGCACCTAGTCGATGCGGCCTAAATTGCATGTTCACTGTGTGTCGACCATGCGTCAACCACCGCATCGACCACTGTGTCGACTGTCGACCATGCATCAACCACTGCATCAACCACTGTGTCGACCATCGACCACGTCGATCGCCGCATCGACCACTACGTCGACCGTGTCAACCACAGTGTCGGCCGCATCGACCACCGCATCGACCAGCCTCCACATTGACCATCCTCCTTTGTTGCCTCTTCTTTGAACTCTAAAATGCCAAAAAAATACATATGAAAAACCAGGATTTTAGCACCCTAAGGCACCCTCCCAACCTCTAACTCTTAGGACTAAGACACAGGTCCTCACACCCTAAGGTGTGACGAACTTTGTTTCCTTGGTTTCTCTTTAGATATTATGTTATTATTTGTTTTACTTGGCAACAATTTGTAATATCCTCAAATGATATGGATTTTGTAAACATTATTACATTGTTATATTGATGGAACCCTTTTGAGTTGTATGATAATTAATGTGAAATGTACATATAGGTGTGTTGGTGATGAACAGGGAACAACAATGTACCTAATCGTGTACTAATTGTTGTGTAAGTTTAGACAGCACCCCTTGTACAGTACATTCTATGTATTCATCACCAACTCTTTGATCCTTCAAGTGTGGGCATAAGGAGTTATTAATCGGTCCCTTAGTGGTTGGGTGGAATTGAGGGCGTGACAAAGCAATTCTGGCTTAAACATCATTTACAACAACCATTCACATAGAATTTCCTTTGTGTTTTAATATATAATTATTGCACAAGTATCTATTTATTTAAATTATATTTTTATTTGTTTAAGAACTCTCTATAGTGAGCATCTTTAAGGACCCTTAGACGTGTTTAAGCTTTCTGTTTGAAGTGCTAAACTTAGAGAATTTGATTGTGAGCTAAAATGGTTAAGTTGACAATGAACTTGAGAAACTAGTTTTGTATTATAATATTGTTCTAGTTGAACTTGTCACTATTTGTAAACGTGAAATGGATTAGAAAGTGTTCACTCTGAACCACTATAAACTTGTGTGTCTTTGTTTAGTGTTTTAAGTTCCATATATCTTGATTTTATTTTGGCACATGAGGTATCCCCCCCCCCCCCAAAAAAAAATCTAGGTCACTTTTAATACCAACACAACAAATTCTCCTATTAAATTTTTTACGTGTTTCAAAAGACTACTACTAAATAGAATAGTTAAAAGTCTAAAAGTTGTTTTTCGAAAGCTATTTAAAATTATTTCGCAAGGCTCAATCGAAATGAGTTTGGAATGATTGTTCAAAAGGGGAGATGCATACTATGAAGAGACAGTTACATCATTTGAAAGAGACTAGTGAAATTCCCAAATATGCATTGAGAGGGGGGGGGGGAATTAGTGTATCAATATAATTTTTATCCTTTTTCTTTTTACCCGTGATGATCACTTTAGTCTATACCAAATTCTGTGTTTGTATGCCAAATAAAAAGAAACAACAAAGGTAAGACACACAATAATTACGTGGTTCACCCTACAATGAGTAGAGCTACGTTCATGGCGTGACTAATAATCAGCTGATCATAGAATCTCCACTAGCAATTTTGAATAGACACTTGTTATCCAAAGTTCACCACCTTATAGATTTTAGGGTTCACTACCCAATTTCAACAATAACCAAACCTCACTTGGCTCTAGTTTTTACAACAACAATAATAAAATTAAATACAAAGAGAACAATACCAACTCACATATAAGTTTCAATACCGATAGTCAAGGGTTCCTTATTCTCCGATCGGAGTACTTCAACGGACTAGTTCATGATATTCTCTTTGATGTCACAATCAACAAGCTTATCTTAAGATGATTTCCTGTAAATGCCATGAGCTTCACCTCTCTCTTCTTTGATATTTTCTCTTTTTTTTCTCTATCTCTTCACTTTTCTCGTATTTTTCATAGCCTCCACAACCCATGGTATTTGAGATAAAAACCCTACATCATCCTCTATCAAATTCTGGCCATTGATTTCACTCTCCTGATCCCAACCATTGGATTAGCCAACTTAATTAGGATGTTGATGAAGATTAATTGTCTTGTTGATCAAATTACTAGTCTTTCCTTTTCTCTTCTTTCCTTATTTAATTTATACTTCATTTAGAAGTCTTTCCTTTTTTCTTATTTCCATATTTAATTCATAGTTTATATTAATTAGGGTTAAATTAGTATTTTGCTTTAGTTTCCTTATTATAATAGGTTTCCGATTCCTAGTTACTAGCTTGCCTATAAATAAGTCTTGTCTATAACAATTTATGTATTCAGATTATTGGCTATTGGCAATTATAAACTCTCATATTAGAGGTATATACTTATTTTTGGCTTTTTCAGTTAATTACTTGAATTGCTTGGGCTAGAGATTGGGTGGGCTAGAGTTTGGGTATTTGGTTATCCTTCTCTAGATTGTTGTTGGATCCTAATCAAGGTCCTCAACAATTTGGTGCTTTCATTGAGAGATCCTCAATAAGATTTCTCGATTTTATCTCGCGTTCTTCATCAGCAATGACGGAGGAGGCGGCAAGGACGAACAGACAACGGTTCGAAGCCCTAAAAAATTCCATGATAGAGCTTTCGACGGCGATGGTTGAGATGATTCGATCACAAGGCAAGATGAATGAGAGTCTCAACCATCTACTTGCTAGTAAGGGTACGGAAATCATCAGAGAAAGACGAACTCATGGAGATGATCGTAGATCATGACGATCTATGCAGGAGGCTGATGATACATCAGGAGCGGAAGACATACCCTACCATGGCCGGCCCAGGCGTGGTGGACATGTGGAGAAAGGTCCAATGGTTGTCGAGTGGTGGTTGCTGTAAAGACTCGTATTTGGGTAGTTTTGGGAGATAGTCATTCTATGGGAATGTAACTATCTGGACGGTAGTGTAGCCATCGATGTGAGCATTTTGACTGTACTTGGGCCCGATTTCGAGTCGGGGCCCCGTTTGACCCGATTGTTGACTTTTTGGGGTTTATTGGTTGACTTTGCGTTTGAGCAGTCATTTGAGTGTGATAATATCTGAACAGTGTTGTGCTCGTTATTTCGAGCGTTTTGACGTAATTTGACTCAATTTGGAGTTCGTGACCTCGGGAGGTCAATTATTGCGTTCGGGTCAATTATTCTTTGGGAGGCCAATTATTGGCAACGGTATATATATAATTAAGAACTGCCTTATATCTTTAATTGCCAATTATTGGTACGTGCACGTTTGAGCAAGAAAGAAAGAGAGAGAGAGAGAAGGTGAAGAGCGTAGAGCTTTATTGGCGATTTTGGGGCGATTGGAGCTCGTGGATTGCAAATAATCTTCCAGGTAGGTGTCCTTAATTGTCTTATTTCGATCCTATCTCCGAATATGTGATCTGTGGATGTATGAGTGTGTATTTTATGAGGGTTGAGAAGTCAACCATGGAGGTCTAGATTTAGATCTAGATGAATATATGATTTGTGTGTATTTATGATGTTATCGTGCGAATTAGAGGCGTTTAGGACGCGTTTTGAGGTAAATATTGCGTAAAACAGATGTTTATGAGCGTCTGGGGTCACTGGGTTGCTCCATACGAAGAGCAGGCCAAAAACGATGATGAACGGACCCTGGGCGAGTTTTAGAGTCGACGGACTAGTCGCAGCTATGGAGTCGATCGTAGTCGCGGCTATGGAGTCGCAGCACTATGGAGTCAACAACTTAGTTAGTCCGGATCGGAGTCCGGAGGAGTTAGTCCGGATCGTAGTCCGGAGTAGTTAGTCCGGAGGAATTAGTCCGGATCGAGTCCGGAGTAATCGGTCCGTAGCATCGATCCGCAGGAGTGGAACAATAGGTTCCGGAGTAGTCGATCCGCGGAGTGGAACGATGAGTTCCGAGATAGTCGGTCCACAGGAGTGGAACAATGGTTCCGAGTAGTCGGTCCCAGGAGTGGAACAGTTCCAGGAGTAGTCAATCCCAGGGAGTGGAACAAGTTCCGGAGTAGTCGGTCCGCAGGAGTGGAACAAGAGTTCCAGGAGTAGTCAATCCGTAGGAGTGGAATAGTGGTTCCGTAGCATCAAATCCGTAGCATCGATCCGGAGCATCAAATCCGTAGCGGTGAAACAAGTGTTCGCAAAGACGGCAACCGCACCGCACCTGGACATTTACATTGTAAACCATTATGCCTCTCCACATTTAAGTATATTATACTTAAGTTACAATGTAAATAACGAAATACCCCCCATTTGGATTCAAAGAAAAATACTAGAAAAATTAATTCCCACTATTTCAAAATGTGAAATTTGGGATTTAGTGTAAAATCTCGGAAAAACCCAAAAGTTCGTAGTGGTGAATTTTTGGAAAGTGGGGTTAGACATCTCAGAAAAATCCCCAAAAATCAGATTATCTTATTTATGCTAAGGGAACCCAATGCCGGGACTTTTGATTTCAAGAAAATAGCTATGGGTACTTCCTTCATAAATCAAGGATTGAGGATTTACTTGTGGAGACCGGCACGGTTCCAAAGGAAATGTTGAGAATGACATGCCATACTAATGTTAGTATGTTGATGTGAGGTATTGGGGCATGGACTCCGTGACTTGTTTGGGTTCTCACCGTGATGCACCGATGGTGCTATGAGGTTGACGTGGCAGCATATGAACCGATGGCGAGCCTGTGTGGCGACTGGCCGGGCATATTGCGCTGGACAGGCTAAGGCCTGAGTTGAGCCGTTGAGCTCGTGGAGCTAGGGCCGAGTGCCCTGAGCTGGGATCCCATGGAGGATCGTGGACAAGTTGTCCTGATGTTTGTTGCGGTCGAGTCCGATGATTGTGCACACTACACGGTGCACGAGTACACCGAGCATATAGTATAGACTTATATGTGTTGCATGATGTGGAGTGTTAGGGTCACCTACTGAGCTTGTCGCTCACCCCTACTTGTTGCTTACCCTTTTCAGGTGTGACCCGAGACTAGTGGAGGACTTTCTTCCAGGAGGACGCCCACTACTCTGATGTATGATACGGTTATATTCGTATTGTTTTATGTGATATCCCGGACATGGGTCCGTGGACGATTGTATTTGCATCTGTATGATGTGATGTCTGTATGATTGTTTGACTCTTTGTATGCATGATGATATATGGGAAAGTACAGGATTACCCTTGATGTATGACGTACGGGGTTGCATATTTGAGACAAGACCCGCGGTGTAGTCTCTATTGGTGCTAGTCACCAACCCCTTGACCTTTCGGGTGCGGGCAAGGGGAAGTCATGTACCCGGTTCCGGGTTCCCTGGAATTCGGGGGCGTGACAGTTGCAAGATGACCCAGTTAGTGGAGAGAACGTAGATGGCTACGAATCTAATGAGATGTCCAATAGGACAAACCATGGACGGAGACCAATCTATGAACACCGAAGCAGACAGGGGCATGGCGCTGATCATTTTGATGGCAATATACACCGTGATGGGGTCCAAGGAAGCCAAAGATTGAATTTCCACACTTTAAGGGAGGTGATTCCTATGAGTGGCTGGATAAGGCAGCCCACTGCTTTCGAGTATACAAGGTGTCTGAAGATATTCGAGTTGCAGTAGCGTGCATGTATTTGGATGCAAAGGCCAACAGATGGTGGCGTTGGATCAAGGCCCAATATGAACAGGATGGGCGACGAATGGGGTGGACGGCATTCGAGCAAGAGTTTCTAATTTAGTGGGGGCCCTCTCCTGTTGTCAACCACCATGGACAACTGGCCAAATTGAAGCAAGATGGCAAGGTTGCTAACTATGTAGAGGAGTTTCAATGACTCCAAATTCTTGTTCGAGGTTGGTTTGAAGAGTCTTTGCTGGGTACCTTTATCGAGGGATTACAACCATGGATAGCACGAGAACTGAAGATGAAGCAACCTCAATGGCTAACTGAGGCCATGAGAATGGCAGAAGTCTTGGAGGGGAGTTACCATAGTGACAAGAAGCTTGCTAAGGAGGATTCCGGAGACATTAGTGTCGAAGCAAAACTTGTGGAAGACTCTCAAGCAGCAAAAGTGCCCAATAAAGGTGGATTCAAGAGGGACGACAAGAAAGTTGAATACTTTCATATGAAGAGGTTAATGAGAGAGCTAAGAAAGGTCTCTACTTCAAATGCGGCGAGAAGTGAGACAAGGGTCATCGTTGTCACATTGGGAAAGTGTTTATGATGGACGATTCCAGCCCAGTCGATGAAGACAACATCAGTGATGGTGGTGAATTGAGGTTGGTTGAAGTCCAAAAAGATACTTATGACACTAAGTTATCTCTTGATACCATGACAGGAGGATCAAAGCCAGCTACTATGAGGCTCATGGCGTGGATTAGAACTCATGAAGTTTCGTTGCTTGTAGATTCTGGTTCTACCCACAATTTCATCAGCACTGATATCATAGAGAAGGTTGGAATAGAAGGTTTTACCCTAGAACCTTTTGTGGTGAGAGTAGCTAGAGGAGAAAAATTAAAATGCGAGAAAATAGTTTGGAATGCAAAGATTAATGCCCAAGGAGTCAGTATCACTATCGATTTGCATGTGTTGCCTATGGTGGGAGTTGATGTGATTCTGGGCACTGCTTGGTTAATAGGTATCAGTAAGGTTGTTACTGATTATCAAGCCATAACAATGGATTTCAAGTTGGATGGAAGAAAAAGAACTTGGGCAGCTTTGCCACCTAAGGAGGAACACCAACATGAAGCTCAAAAGTTCAAGGGACCATACACTAGTAACGCTCATTGCTTTGTGGTGGTGGGTGATGGAGATTGGCGGGAGGCTTCTTGGGGTGGCTCTTCAAGTTGGAAGAGTACTTTCCGAAATTCTCCCTTGAGGACAAGGGCAATCTTGAAGGGAGGGAGAATGATGAAGATTAATTGTCTTGTTGATCAAGTTACTAGTCTTTCCTTTTCTCTTCTTTCCTTATTTGATTTATACTTCATTTAGAAGTCTTTCCTTTTTTTCTTATTTCCATATTTAATTCATAGTTTATATTAATTAGGGTTAAATTAGTATTTTACTTTAGTTTCCTTATTATAATAGGTTTCCAATTCTTAGTTACTAGCTTGCCTATAAATAGGTCTTGTCTATGACAATTTATGTATTCAGATTATTGGCTATTGGCAATTATAAACTCTCATATTAGAGGTTTATGCTTATTTTTGGCTTTTTCAGTTAATTACTTGAATTGTTTGGGCTAGAGTTTGGGTATTCGGTTATCCTTCTCTAGATTGTTGTTGGATCCTAATCAAGGTCCTCAACAGATGTTAACCTAATTGGAGCAGCCATGCCTCAACCATTGATCTCTTTCTCTACTTTATCTCAGCCATTAGATCAAACTCATTTAAGTGAAATAGTCTTAGCCATTACATCAAGCTCACCTAAGTCAACAAATCTCAGTCATTCATCTGGTGAACTCTGATCTGTATGTGTTGATGTTGGTATTTTGACTATAACTCTATCTATAGTGCTCAAATTCACTTGAGGTCAAAATAAAAGTTGTATATATTGAAGTCCGCTATCTACTGGTAAAATATGGTGAAATTTGGAGCTAAAAAAGTTTGCACGTCCCCATGATTATGTTTGCACCTCTCGTGTGAGTAGATTGCCCATAACGTTTTCTATAATGCTCAAAATCACTTACGGTCAAACGCAAAGTTATAGATATTGAATCCCTATATCTACTGGTAAAATTTAGTGTCGTTTGGAGCTCAAAAAGGCTGCATGGATAGATAATTATGGTTTTTGTGTGAGTATTTTGCTCATAACTTTTTGTACAGAGCTCAAAACGACTCGAAGTCAAAAGTAAACTTGTAGATCTTCACCTTCTATATCCATGGGTAAAATGTGATGCAATTTGAAGCTCAAAAGGTCTACACGGCCCTATGATTATGTGTGCACGGTTGGATAAAATGTCAGCTGTTCACATGTATATGGCCCATAACTTTTTGTACGGAGCTCAAAACGACTCGATGTCAAAAATAAACTTGTAACGCTTGAAATTTTCTATCCAAGAGTAAAAGCTGGTATAATTTGGAGCTCACAATCTCTGAATTTCTTCACAATTATATGTGCACGAATGGATGAATTGTCAACCGTTCAAATGATATCTCGCTTCTCCTGGACCTCCTCTTTCATATGGTGCAATTTGGTCTTGAATGGATGTCTACCTCTATCTTCATTTAAAGTTGACAACAAGGACTTTGGTTGACAACAATAACAACACAATCAGCTATGCCAACTCTCAACAACTCATATTGGGAATAACAACTAGTTCATTTATTTGATAGTTGAGTTTTTTTGTATTATTACAAGGGTTATATTTATTTAATATCCCAATAACTCAAGGACATACTACTTGAAAATTAAACCCCAAAACTCATTCATAATTAATGCAATACCATCAACCAACCAAACCTTAATCCAATAGATTACCCAAACATATATGGAATTGACCCTTACTTATCCTTTATATAAAAGTTAAGAGTCATATATTATTATTTTGATTGTTGTGCGAGAGGCTTACACATGCTTTTTTGCCTTTAGTGAGAAGAGAGCATAAATCAAGACAATCCTAGTATTAGGTTGTGGGTCTTTAGCGATGGTGCAATGACAGCAAGGTTGAACATGTTATTGTTGATATCAAAATGGTAGTTTTATCTAGTTTTCTAGTTTTAGAAATAGCATAGCCCTAGAATTCAAAGCTAAATCAGTTGTAGGCTATAATGTAGAATATGCACGGGACGTGAACCTCCCTCAACTCAATAGGTAGTATAAAGAGCAGCTAGCTAAGACAAAAGATTAGGAGATAATTGGTGAAGAGTATTATTCATGATATTAGTTTATTTCTTTTATCAGAGAGGAGCTTTCGATAGAGGATTGTACCATGAGTAAGAGTATAAGAGGTTAACCTCTTTCAATAAATATACTGGATTCTGTACAATGCAATGAAGTTGGATTCTCATGCGAAATTTTTGTTTTTATAGTTTGATAGGGATTATAAAAAAAAAAGATAAAAATGTAATATTATTTAAAATATCATTTTTATCCTTATATATATAATTATGTAGATTAATGTAATAGGTAAAAATTGATAATTTTATAAACTTAATATTTTTAATAGCAAATTTCACAATTTTAATTGTTATAAAACAACTATAATTTTTCATACCTTTTATGTCTTTGTTTTTTCATCCCCATTTTTCATACTTTCTTAAATGTGATAAAATAAATTTTTCATGTATTTTCATTCACCTTTCATTTTCCGTTAGGGCGAAGGGATGGGTTATAATGTGAACTAGGGTAGCAATTAGTTAGGAGAAAAAAGTAAATAAATTAATAATATAATAAATATAAATTACATAAACAAAAATACTAATTTGGCTTATTTGGCCCAGTTTCATGTGCCCAAAATGAATCTGATTATGGGATCGCCTGGTTAATGTGTATATTAGATTTAAAAAAACCAAATTTTTAGTTGGATGTCGATTTTTGTTATAAAGCCCCTATGCATACATATACATGTAACAGCCAAAAAGATTACAAATTTACTATTGAGATTATTGCCCATTTGCAAAGATATTCTATTAATTGATAATATCTTATTAATTGATAGTGTAAAGACTCGTATTTGGGCAGTCTTAAGAGATAGTCATTCTATGGGAATGTAACTATCTGGACGGTAGTGTAGCCGTCGATGTGAGCATTTTGACTGTACTTGGGCCCGATTCCGAGTCGGGGACCCGTTTGACCCAATTGTTGACTTTTTGGGTTTATTAGTTGACTTTGCGTTTGAGCAGTCATTTGAGTGTAATAATATCTGTGTAGTATTGTGCTCGTCATTTCGAGCGTTTTGACTGTAGTTTGACTCAATTTAGAGTTCGGGACCTTGGAGGTTAATTATTGACTGGGTCAATGGTTGACTAGGTCAGTTGACTGGCAAAAAAAAAATAAATAAAATAAAATATAAATAGGGGAAAGAGAGCTTCCACATTACGTTTTAGCATTTCTGCATCTGCGTTGGAGAGCTTAGAGAGAGAAAGAGAGAAGGAAGCTTGGAGGCCTTGGCGATTTGGGGCGTTTTGAGCTCGTTCAAGCATCAAGAATCATTCCAGGTAGGTGTTCCACTGATTCTTCACCCTTTTCTTGCTGTTTTTTTGGATTAACATGTAAGAATTTGATGAAATCATGCAAATTCGTGTTGAACCCTAGAATTTGGGGAAAAACCAATTTTGGGTTGAATCTTGTATTTAAATGCGTTCGAGGGGTAAGACGTGATTTAAAACCTAATATGTAGTATTAGGTATGAGTTTTATGAGATTCCAGGTTGAATCCAGGCGAAACAGGTGAAAAATGATGATGAACGAGAATCGTCGTGAATCGGGTAGAAACGACCGATGAGATCGACCGGAAATTGGAAATTTCGAATGTGCGATTTCGAAGGTTCGAAGGTAGGTTCGATGTAGTGTAATTTCGAGTGTCGAATGTGAAATTTTCGAGTATCGTTTCGAAGGTTCGAAGGTACTTCGAAGGGAGTTTCAAAGGCGATTCATGGGTACTTCGAAGGTAGTTTTCGAAGGTAGTTCGAGTGTAGGTTCGAGAGTCGAAGGCGTCCGAAAAGAGATTCGAAAATACGATTCGAAATACAAGAAAGGCGGATTCGAAAATGTAGTTTCACCTGGCAGTTCGAAATACGGTTTGATTGGACCTATTTACAAAGTAACCTATAAAGTATCTACTTAAGTTACTATGTAAATAACGAAATACCCCCCATTTGGATTCAAAGAAAAATACTAGAAAAATTAATTCCCACTATTTCAAAATGTGAAAATTGGGTTTTAGTGTAAAATCTCGGAAAAACCTAAAAGTTCGTAGTGGTGAATTTTTTGGAAAGTGGGGTTAGACATCTCGAAAAATCCCCAAAAATCAGATTATCTTATTTATGCTATGGGAACCCAATGCCGGGACTTTTGATTTCAAGAAAATAGCTGCTATGGGTACTTCCTTCATAAATCAAGGATTGAGGATTTACTTGTGAAGACTGGCTACAGTTCCAAAGGAAATGTTGAGAATGACATGCCATACTAATGTTAGTATGTTGGTGTGAGGTATTGGGGCATGGACTCCGTGACTTGTTTGGGTTCTCACCGTGATGCACCGATGGTGCTATGTGGTTGACGTGGCAGGCATATGCACCGATGGCAGGCCTGTGTGGCGACTGTGGCCGGGCATATTGCGCTGTGGACAGGCTAAGGCCTGAGTTGAGCCGTTGAGCTCGTGGAGCTAGGGCCGAGTGCCCCGAGCCGGGATCCCATGGAGGATCGTGGACAAGTTGTCCTAATGTTTGTTGCAGGTTGAGTCCTGATGATTGTGCACACTACACGGTGCACGAGTACACTAAGCATATAGTATAGACTTATATGTGTTGCATGATGTGGAGTGTTAGGGTCACCTACTGAGCTTGTCGCTCACCCCTACTTGTTGTTTACCTTTTTCAGGTGTGACCCGAGACTAGTGGAGGAATTTCTTCCAGAAGGACGTGCCCACTACTCTGATGTATGATACAGTACTGTATCCTGTATTGTGTATTGGATTATGTTTGTATCCCGGACATGAGTCCGTGGACAGTTATATTTGCATACTGTTTGTGATGTGATGTCTGTATGACTGTTTGACTTAGTGTATGCATGATGATGTATGGGAAAGTACGGGATTACCCTTGATGTATGATCGTACGGGGTTGCATATTTGAGACAAGACCCGCGGTGTAGTCTCTATTGGTGCTAGTCACCAACCCCTTGACCTTTCAGGTGCAGGCAAGGGGAAGTCATGTACCCGGTTCCGGGTTCCCTGGAATTCGGGGACGTGACAAGTTGGTATCAGAGCATGGTCTAGTGGACCTAGGTTAGTGAGGGGTGGTTAATTGATTCCATGTGACTTGGAAAACTCAGAAGGAGGGCGCCTGATCAACGCAGTCCTTACAGGTATTATAGGTTATGTTGGTGTCGGTTAGATCATCCTAGGAGCATACATAGGGTGCATTGCTAGTGGTATGATTGTGTGCATATAGGGCACTAGATTGTCTTTGTGTGTGATGTGCTCGTATGTGGTGCCAGGGATGGCACGTGGCCGTGAGAGCCAGGATTGGATGTGGTGTACCCTATGGGGTGACACGATGCTATATGCATGGTTGTGGACCTACGGGTCATGTGGTGTACCCTGATGGGGGACACAATGCTATATGCATGGTATGGACCTACGGGTCGTGTGGTGAGAACCTACAAGTCGGTTGTGCCTTTGATGACCGTTTGTGCTATTGATCGTTTGTTGTTTGTTGTTGTGGCCGGTGTGATGGCACCACCGAGGAGAGCTGTCCGAGGCCAAGGCCCGGCGAGGAGCCCACGATAGAGTCGGGGCACCAGGGGCAGCGAGCCCGCAGCGAGAGATCGTCGGCTCCCGTTGTGGGACCTGATTTGGCTCGGGTATTGATTCGGTTGCCAGGAGGCCATGCAGGGTATGCGGGGCTCGATGAGGGATATGGCTAGAGAGGTGGATGAGCCGAAGAGGCAACAAGAGCCTCGGCGGCCACCACGGCCTCAAGCGGCGAGGAGGCGAGGGTGGTGCAGGATGTGCACCGGCAAGGAGGTCGTGATAGAGCCGGCACGACGAGGAGTGGATTGGGCTGCACAATTTTTGAAACATGCACCCAGGACTTTTGAGGATGGTTCACAGCCTAAGGTAGCCGAGGACTGGATTAGATGGACAGAGGACATCTTTGAGATGATTGGGGTGCCAGATGAGGAGCGGGTGCGCGTGGCGACACACTATTTGTTGGGTATCCCACGCAGGTGGTGGGAATCCACTAGAGCTGTCCATGGCGATCGGATGAGCTGGAGAGAGTTTGTTGAGCGCTTCTTTGGGGAGTATTTTCCCGGCTCGTTGCGGTATGCTCGACGTAGAGAGTATTATGAGCTTGTGCAGGGTAAGCATGACCGTGGGTGAGTATGTGCAAGCCTTCACAGATTTGGGGCGGTTTGCTCTGGAGTCTTGGGAAAAGGAAGGCCGGAAGACGCAGGACTTCATTCAGGGCTTGAGGCCATCTTTGAAAAGACAATTGAACCGATGCGGTTGACCGGCTACGGGGAGGCGGTCGACAAGGCGATCATTATTGAGCGAGGTCGGGATCGGGCAAGAGCTCGGAGGCCGGGCGGTTCGGCGGGTCCGACCAAGAAGAGGTAGAGTGGGGAGAGCGGTGCCGCTCGGCTGAGAGGAGGCGAGTGCGAGAGGGTTTCCGCCCAGGCGGTGGGACCCCGTGAGAGTTCGGCCACAGGAGGCCAGGTACTGTTGGAGTTGTGGTTTGACCGGGCATGTCTCGAGAGACCGCCCAAGGAAAAAGATGATCTGTTTCCGATGCGGGAAAGTGGGGCATGGAGCTAGGGAATGTGTTACCCTTAGCTCAACCAGCGGTGTAGGCCCTCGTCCGAGAGATCGGGGACAAAGGAGTGGGGCTCCATCTCGGAGGTCGGTGCCGCCGGCACGAGCACGCAGATGCGACTGCGGTGCGGCAGCCTCGGCGGGAGGCACAGGGTCATGTTGATCGGCGGGGCAAGGCCCCAATGGGCCAGGCTAGTGGCGGTGGACCACGAGGGAGGACTTTTGCCCTCACCAGCAGAGGCGAGAGGTTCCACCAGTGGATGAGGCAGAGCAGGACCTTCGGTGGTGAGAGGTACCATCATCATTTCTCATACTATTTGTTCGGTTTTGATTGATACTGGTGCTACCCATTCTTTTATTTCGTATGCTACGGTGGTTGGATTAGAGTTAGACCAGGAGACAAGTGAGTCGGTCTCGATGGTTGCTTCACCTTTGGGTGGAATTGTGATACTTGAGAGTATCGTCGTGTGCTTGTCAGGTAACACTTGGGGGTGTTAACTTGTTGTGTGATTTGTATATCATGGAGTTAGATGATTTCGATGTTATCCTGGGTATGGACTGGTTGGTCTCCGTGGAGGCCAAGATTGATTGTTTTCGACGGCGTGTGACGTTCCTCACACCAGGGGGCACGCGGGGTGTCTTTGTGGGTGAGTGGACTGAGGAGGCATGCAGGTTGGGACCATTGAGGCATGGGTGGGGTGATGTGACCCACCGGTTAGCCACTTGACATTGGTTGACGGGAGGAGAGAGGGGAAAGCTGTTTTGCCACCCATTGTAGATCGGTTCCCGGATGTGTTTCCCGAGGACTTGGTCGGTTGCCACCCGTGAGGGAGGTAGAGTTTTCGATCGAGTTGTTGCCGGGGACAACACCGATCAGGTTAGCGGCCTACAGGATGGCACCGACGGAGCTTAGAGAGCTCAAGAGACAGATAGATGACCTATTGGCGCGAGGCTTTATCAGGCGGAGTAGCTCACCGTGGGGCGCTCCAGTGTTGTTCGCCAAGAAGGCGGATGGTTCACTTCGGCTATGTATAGACTACCGAAAGCCGAACCAGGATTGTGAAGAACAGGTATCCATTGCCGAGGATCGATGACCTGTTTGATCGGTTTCGAGGTGCAAGATGGTTTTCCAAGATAGACTTGAGATCCGGATACCATCGGTTGAGGGTTAGGGAGGCGATATCCCAAAGACCGCATTCGGTTGTCGCTATGGGCATTATGAGTGGCTTGTGATGCCGTTTGGGCTCACGAATGCTCCAGAGAAGTGTTTATGGGATTGATGAACCAGGTGTTTGCTCCATTTTTAGATATGTTCGTTGTGGTGTTCATCGATGATATTTTGGTCTATTCGGCGACCAAGAGGGAGCATAAAGAGCATTTGCAGGTTGTGTTGCGGACCTTGCGAGAGCATCGGTTGTACGCGAAGTTCACAAAATGTGACTTCTGGTTGCAACAGTGCACTTCTTGGGGCATGTGGTATCTTCGGAGGGTATCACGGTGGATCCTGAGAAGATTGAGGCGATCATGTCGTGGAAGAGGCCCACGAATGTGTTTGAGATTCGTAGCTTCCTTGGTTTGGCAGGCTATTATCGGAGGTTCGTGGAGGATTTTTCCCGGTTGGCGGCTCCTATGACACACTTGACTAGGAAGGGAGTTCCTTTCATTTGGTCCGATGCGTGTGAGAGTGCTTTCATGGAGCTGAAGGCACGATTGACCTCAGGACCTATCTTGATTCTTCCACAGGAGGGTGTGCCTTTCGAGGTGTATTGTGATGCTTCCAGGGTGGGACTTGGTTGTGTGTTGATGCGGACTCGGCGGGTGATTGCTTATGGGTCTAGGCGGTTGAGACCACATGAGCAGAGCTATCCCACGCATGATTTGGAGTTGGGCTGCAGTGATCTTTGCACTTAAAAGCTGGCAAGATTATCTCCTTGGGGGAGAAGTTTGTGGTGTATACGGACCACAAGAGCTTGCGATATATCTTCTCTCGGCGAGACCTGAACCTTAGACAGAGGCGGTGGGTGGAGTACCTGCAATGGTTTCGGTTTGATATGATGTATACCCCTGGGAAGGGTAATGTGGTGGCAGATGCTCGAGTAGGAAGAGCAGGGCCGTGGTGGCCCATTGTGCCATTAAGGAATGGGAGATGATGGGTCAGTTGGCAGCGATGAGGTTGCAGATGGTGACCAGCGAGGGGCGAGGGACCCTCAGTGTTGTTGTAGCAGTCCCAGAGATGCAGCACAGGATCATAGAGGATCAGCACAGGATCATAGAACTGATCATAGTGCTCAAAGATTCAAAAAAATTCAAGTGTCAATCAAGTTCAAGACTAAAAACATGTAGCCTATAAATCACCAAAAAGAAAAAATAAAGCACAAAAACAAACAAAAATCTTTTTGGTTTTTTTTATTTTTTTAATGTAAAAATAAATAAATAAACTAAGGAAAAACACAATAACAATCAAAAATAAACTAAGGAAAAATACACTCAAAAAAAGTGTAACTAAACTAAACTATGTGTTCCCTCCCCCACACTTAAATGTTGCATTGTCCTCAATGTAACTCAAAAATAAAAACTATGAATCATGGAACGCAATTCTAAAAAAGAACAATGAACAATAAATGAAAAAGAAAGAAATAACCAGATAGGCTCAAAGAATGACAGGTTCATGCAGTTGGATAGAATCCAATGCATGTATAGGAAAACCCCCATAGAAGTGATTGAGCCAATGACCGTTAACTGTGAAGCTATGTCCTGATCCCTCCTGAATGATCTCCACTCCACCATATGGAAATACATGAACTACAATATAGGGCCCAGTCCATCTCGTTCTCAGCTTACCAGGCATAAGCTTCAATCTCGAAGTATAACATGCTTGCCTTCTTCGAACTCCCTCTTGTGAATTATCTTGTCATAGGCAGCTTTGGACTTTTCCTTGTAGAGCCTTGCATTATCATAAGAATCCAAACGAAGCTTCTTAAGCTCCTGTAATTGAAGTTTCCTTTGCTCCCCTGCTTGGGCTAAGTCCATGTTGTAAGCTTTGACCGCCCAGTATGCTCGATGCTCCACCTCCACGGGAAGACGACAAGACTTCCCATAGACTAATCGAAATGGGGACATGCCAATGGGAGTCTTGTATGTTATTCGATAGGCCAAAAGTGCATCATCAAGACGCTGGCTCCAATCCTTCCTATTGGGCTAAACAATCTTCTCCAAGATTTGCTTCAACTCCCGATTGGACACCTCTGCTTGGCCATTGGTCTGGGAATGGTATAGTGTTGAAGTCTTGGCGTCACCCCATACTTCTGAAGTAGTGCTCAAAAGTGCCTATTGCAAAAGTGAGTCCCTTGATCGCTAATGATCGCTTTAGGAATGCCAAACCTACAAAAGATGTTAGTTTTCACAAAATCCACAACAACTTTTGAATCGTTAGTCCTCGTGGATTTCGCCTCCACCCACTTACTCACATAATCCACAACAACCAATATATACAAATAACCAAAAGAACTAAGAAAGGGACCTATGAAATCAATACCCCAAACATCAAAAAGTTCACAAAATATCATAGGCTGTTGAGGCATCTCATGCTTCCTAGATATATTACCAGTATGTTGGCAACGATTACATGCTTTACAAAACTCATAAGCATCATGAAACAAAGTGTTCCAATATATACCGAGTCCAATACCTTTCTAGCTATGCCCGTGAACTAAAGTGTCCTCCACAAACAAGTGTGTGGCAGAATTTCAAAATAGATGGGATCTCATGGTTGGGAACATATCGCCGAATAATCTGATCACTACCAATCTGCCAAAGATATGGATCGTCCCAAAAATAGTGTCTCGCTTCACTCTTCAACTTCTCTACTTGGTGCTTCCTATAATGATCAGGAATTTTAGAAGCCACTAAGTAGTTCACCAAATCAGCATACCATGGATTGGTAGAAGAGACTGCATATAGGTGCTCATCTGGAAAGGTATCTCTCAACCCCAAGGAAGTGATGTCCTCTGATAGGTGGGGAAGTCGGCCCATGTGATCGGTAACTAGATTTTCAGACCCCTTTTTATCTTTGATCTCTATGTCAAACTCTTGAAGAAGCAACATCCATTGAATAAGTTGTGGTTTGGCATTAGGCTTCTTCAATAGGTACCTCAGGGCCGCATGATCAGAAAGACAACAACTTTCAATCCTAAGATATAGGAACGAAATTTGTCTAAGGCAAAGATAACTGCAAGGAATTCCTTCTCGGTAGTGGTGTAGTGGCACTGAGCTGCATCTAGGGTCCTTGAGGCATAGGCATTGACATGTGGAACTTTATCCACCCTCTGTGAAAGAACAGCTCCCACAACAAAATTGGAAGCATCACACATAAGCTCAAATGGATGGTCCCACTTTGGTGGTTGAATGATCGGTGGGGTGGTCAGCTGCTTCTTCAACTCATCAAAAGCTAACTTGCAAAAGTCATCAAAAACAAAAGATCTTTCTTTCTACAATAATTGTGACAATGGGTGCGCAATCTTGCTGAAGTCCCTCATGAAACGCCTGTAAAAACCTACATGTCCTAGGAAAGAACGAACATCTCGAAAACAAGTAGTGTAATAACCCGTGTTTTGGGTAGAATAAGCTGGAACGAAGATGAACAATACCCTGGGCGAACGCTTGGGTTGAAAGGTAGAAGACCCGAAGATTTGGGTCGTAGGGTCGAAGACCGAGGGTCGAAGTTTGAAGGTTTGAGGGTCGAAAGTTAGATCTTCGAGACAGATCTTCGAGGCCGCGTTTCCAGCGAGTCTTCGAGGGATTGTTTCTATGAGTCTTCGTGGCTTGGTTGTTAGAGAGTGTAATGAGCTCAACTGGGAGCGTGTAAAGGCTGCGTGTGACAATGACCATGTTCGGATTGTGGGTATTTTGTCCTGTGTGGAAGCGGAGTGATTAGTTCATGTTTTATTTATCAAAACTACGTCGTTTTGATGGTGAGATTTCATTTATCAAAACTACGCCGTTTTGATAAGTGAGGTCTATATAAAGAGGAGCTCTCTTTATTTTAGGTTTAGGATTTTTGTTGTCAGCCGCCGCAGCCATCGCAGAGAGAGAGAGAGAGAGAGAGAGAGGGAGATTGAGAGAGAGCTCCAGTTCGTGGTTGTCGTTGTCATTCCCGTGGTTGGACGGCGTTAGGAGTGGAGGATCTTTGAGGTAGGGGTTCTGTCTTCTTGTACCTAATCCGGGGTTAGGCCTTGTGGTGAATGAACCGTTGGATATCGTTCTTGTTATTATATTATTTATATGTAAATTCACATAGGTGTGATCTCCTATATGGATATTGGCCTTCAATGGCGTGTTGTTTGGATATATGTATATATGCCTGCCAAGTGTTTGAAATTATGCCTGTGAGGCTGTGCATATTATGTGTGAGATTATACCTGTGTGGCTGGGTTTGTGAGCCTGTGAATATATGCATGTTAAGTGTTCGATGTTATTCCTGTGTGACTAAGCATACTAAGTGTTTGATGTTATGCCTGTATGGCCATGTGTGTTGCGTGTTTGCTTGTACACCCGGTGGCAGTGGAAGCCCGGGACTGTTTTGTGGAACCTGGTGGATGTGGAAGCCCGGGACTGTTTTGTGGAACCCGGTGGCTGTGGAAGCCCGGGACTGTTTTGTGAAACCCGGTGGCTGTGGAAGCCCGGGACTGCTCTTGGAAACCCGGTGGCTGTGGAAGCCCGGGACTGCTCATGTGTTAGCTTGTGTGGCTATTTGAAATATTTGTTTTTGCTGATGGCTTACCGTTATATTGGTTGAAATAATTGTATCACGACACTGCACTTGTACACACGGCATGTAGATGCTAGGAGCATGGGATGGGTTGGGGAGACATGATCCCTACTGAGCTGTGGTTGCTCACCCCTCCTACTGTGTTTGTTTTCTTCACAGGGACCTACAGGCGTTAGGTGGGAACACCAAGGTGGAAGACTTTCTGCCTTGTGGCTTTACTCCTTTTGTTATTTGAGTGTTTTGTCAAATGTTATGCTGAGACTATTGTAACTCCAATTGGAGATGATGTAATGGATTTTGGAACTTAATAAAGATAAGTGGTTCGCCTTTTTGCTTTTTATTGTGGATTATTATGAATGTGTTAGATTTTGTACATCTATCCCTTGCCCACCGGGTGGGTAAAGGGGAGTCACGAACCGGTTTCCTCGGGTTGGAAATCTGGGGCGTGACAAGTAGGATAGGGTAAAGATGTAATAAGATCAACTTCAGATTTATCTACCTCTATACCATGCTTGGAAATTACATGTCCTAGAACTATGCCTTTCTCAACCATAAAATGACATTTTTCAAAATTAAGCACAAGGTTTTTATCAATGTAATGTTGCAAAACATTACCTAGGCTAGAGAGACATTCATCAAATGAGGAGCCATAAACAGTAAAATCATCCATAAATACTTCCATGCAATTCTCAAGAAAATCAGAAAATATACTCATCATGCATCTTTGGAAAGTACCAGGAGCATTACTGTAGGACCCTATTTTGTCCGGGTTGGACATACTAACCCCATTTGATATACCTTCCTGCCCATGCCATATACCTTATTGAACAGGTCCACAATGATCCCATACTTCCAAGGAATGGTCTACCCCAATTTGCACGAGATGGATACAATTGACACGGATGGGGAAGTTCAAAATTAATGACTTTTGCTACAAGTCCTTGAAGCGCCCCAAGACCAACACCAGGTGATGGAGGATGAAAATTGGAGACCAACGCACTTGACCGAGCTCAAATCGGACTTAAAATGAAGAAGTTATGGCCAAAACAACTTTCGTTGGAAAAAGTCAAACTTGCCAAAAGATCGTCAATGCCCCCTGGTCAAACTGCCCGCAAAAGTGATCATGCGAAACTCTTCAAAATGCCTATGTAGGCGAATACGGATCTCCCCAAATAATTCCTGGAAAGTTATCCATTTTTGCATTTTTGGTGGGGGTAAGAAGGTAATTAAAAGTTTTAAAAAACAAAAAAAGTTAAAAAAAAAAAAAAGGGGGTTGACCGTTGACCTGCCGACACTTCGACCCATTGACCCCCGAAGCTCGAAGCCTCGAAGCCCCGAAGTCCCGAACCTCGAAGCCTCGAAGCCCCGAAGCCTCGAAGCCCGAAGCTCGAAGCCCCGAAGTCCCGAACCTCGAAGCCTCGAATCCCCGAAGCCTCAAAGCCCGAAGCTCGAAGCCCCGAAGTCCCAAAGATCGAAGCCTCGAAGCTTGAAGCCTCGAAGCCCCGAAGCTCGAAGCCCCGAAGTCCCGAAGCTCGAAGCCTCGAAGCCTCAAAGCCCCGTTGACCTGCTGATTTCTGACCTTCGACCCTTCGACCCTCGAAGCCTCGCTGCCGACACTTCGACGCCCGCGACCCTCGAAGCCTCGCTACGACGCCTTCGACCCGCGGCACCCGTACGCCTTCCACCTCCGACCCTTCAACCCTCGAAACCTCGCTGCCGACACTTCGACCCGCCGACGCTCCGACCTGCCGACGCTCCGACCTGCCGACACTTCGAACCTCCGACCTTTTTTTTTTGCCTTCGCTGATTTTTCTCGCTGGCTTCCTCGCTGGCTTCACGAGACCCGTCTTCTGCGCTGGCCATCAGACAAGGAATCATTTCTCACCAACCTGTCAGTCACATGTGCTGCTAAAATACAAATTCAAAAAGGCAATCACGAGCTCCCCTGTTTTCCGCACAAGCTGTCCACCAGACAAAATACAAAACCTACAATTAAAAATGCTGCCTTCATAATGGAGCATTAAATGCAGAAATTAATGACAATCCAGCCAAAAAAGTTTCTGCAGCCCTTAAGATGCAGTCATTCATCCCTGCGTGAAAAAAAAAGGAAAGGAAGAGGTTGGGTTTTCGTTGAAGAGAGCCATCAAAAAAAAAGAGGAAGAGGGAACCCTCCATCATTCCAGTGCAGAAAAAGAAAGAAAGAAAAAACAGAGAGCCCCCTTTTCGTCGAAACCCTGCTACCATTCACGTCCTTCCTTCATCCCAGTGCAGACAGAGAGAGAAAAGAGGAGAGGGAGGAAAAAAAGAATTCGTTGCAAAAAAGGAAAAAAACCTGTACCCTTTTACATTCCTCCATCATTCCAGTGCAAAAAAAGAAAGAAAAAGAGAGAGAGAGATCATTGAGAAAAAAGAAGAAAGAGATCATTGAAGAAGAAAGAAAGGAGAGAAACGCCCCAGCCTCATCTTCTCAGATTAAACGCCCAGTTTTCTGCAATCAACATCACCCCTTCATCCTCTTTCCCCCCTCTCACGCCAGCTTTTTTTTTTTTTTAGCAAGGAAAAACACAAAAAACAGCCCCAACTTCAGCACTTTTTTCTGCATGTTCAGCAAGCAAAAAACATAACAGACACCAATCCCTTTCCAATCCCCTATTTCTCACGCCTACCCTCCTTATTTCTAGTCATCAAAAACTTAAACCCAGAAAATACTTCACTCCACTTTTCAAATACCAAGAAATCCCCCTCGCAAACCTCCCTGTCAGATTTTTTTGGTTCTAAGCAAGTGATTATCAGCGCCGATAGGAGTTCAAACAGAAGATTGGTGTTGCAAGCTTCAAAGTCGGTTCAGCCCTTATCTTTTCAATACTTTTTCAGTTTATTTGTATCTATATTTGGTGTAATTGTTTTTTTAGCATTTTTCTGATTTTCGTTTTTTTAGCTTATCTATATTTGATGTAATTGCTTTTCAACCTTTTTCATTGTATTTTCCTGTATTTCTTCCTATGTGTATGTTGTAATATGTAAAGTATAGTAAAAAGAAAGGGAAAACAAAAAGAAAAAAGGAGAGAGCAGAGGGAGAACATGAAAAAAAAAGAAAAAAAAGAGTGATTTTCTTTTTCTTTTGTGGATGTCATACTCACACACTCCACATCTATTTTAATATATGCCTTTTCAATTTCAAAAAAAGAAAAACACAAAAAAGAAACAAACATGTTTTTCAAAACGTTTTCAATAAATAATTTTCAAAATGTTTTCAAAACAAAAAAAAAAAGAAAACAAAACAAACAAACAAACAAACAAAAAACAAAACAAAACAAAAAAACAAACCAAAAAAAAACAAAACGTTTTTTTAATAAAATGTTTTTTTTTATCTCTTCAACAACATGTTTTGAAAATGTTTTCATAAAATGTTTTCCAAATGTCTTCCAACAAAAACAAAAAAAAAAAAAAAACAACAAAAAAGCAACAAAAAAATATAGAAAAACAAACACAAAATGCATGTTCTAAAAAAAGGGGGAAAAATAAACAAATATTTTTTTAGGATTTCAATTTCCAAGAGCAAAACTAAAAAAACAAACCAATCCCTAGGCTCTCATTATCCACTTCAAAAATCCAAAACCTTTAGGATTCCCTTTAGAAATTTAGGATAAATCCATTTTAACCATGACCTTAATAAATAACTTAGCCAAATAGAAACCATAAACTTTTAACTTAGCCCAGTCATGGCAGTATAAATAAAATAAAACCTCCTCCTCCTAAATTAGATACCGAAAGGGCGCTATAGGGGTGCTAATCCTTCCCTACACGTAACCAACTCCCGAACCCATCTCTGATAACGCAGACCATACACTTAAAACTACTCAAAGTAGAGGGTATCCAACTGTACCCCAAAAACAGTTGGTGGCGACTCTAAAATTTCTCACCATTGGTTTAGTTTGAGCTCACCCCAAAAGGGCCCGGACGAAAACCAGTGATGACAATTACAAAAACCAAATGGCATCCTTCTATAGGCAAAAGTACCAAATGGGCAAGTGAATGTAGTCTTCTCTTGGTCCTCTGGAGCAATGGGAACCTGAAAATAACCTGAAAAACCATCCAAGAAGCAATAATGTGTCCTACCTGTCAGTCTCTCTAACATTTGGTAAATGAAGGGAAGTGGGAAGTGGTCGTTGCGAGTGACACCATTAAGTCTCCTATAATCAATGCATGCTCGCCACTATTCTCGGACTCGCATAGGAACCAATTCCTCCCTCTCATTTTGCACCACAGTGAACCCAGTCTTTTTGGGTACCACTTGGACAGGACTAACCCACTAAGAATCAGAGATAGGATAAATAATGCCAGATGCAAATAATTTTTCTACCTCTTTCTTAACAACTTCTAACAAAGTGGGGTTTAGCCTCACTTGGGGCTGCCTCACTGGTTTAGCACCATCTTTTAAGAAAATCCTATGCATGCAAGTAGATGGGCTAAGTCTAGGAATATCAGCTAATGTCCAACCTATTGCCTTAATATTGACCCTCAAGAGAGCTAGCAGTTTGGTCTCTTGGTCTGGTAGGAGATTAGTAGCAATGATAACAGGCAATTTATCTCCATTCATCAAATATGCATATTTCAAATTACTAGGCAAAGGTTTCAACTCAAGTGTAGGTGGGTGTTGTATGGAAGGAAACATGCTAGGTGTAGATATTTGTGCACAAGAAGAAATAGAGTGAACATATGTAACATCATCAGAAAACAAAAGCATTCAATCCATTAACATTATCCACCTCATCATCAAAATCATTCACATCATTGAAATCAAGGTCAGAATCAATATCATATGGTGGTTTAGTGTGTGAGAGAAATAAGACACTATGCTCAGAGGGATGCTTCATGGAGTCTAAAATATTAAACCTAATAATTTCATCACCAAACTCTATAGAAAGCATACCTTGGTAAATATCAATGATGGTCTTGGTAGTTTTGAGGAATGGCCTGCCAAGAATGATAAGAGCATCGGAGTTCACCAAGCCTCCTCCATGTTAAGAACATAGAAATCAGCGGGAAAGATGGCATCTCTCACTTTAACTAAAATATCCTCAAGAACGCCTATTGGTCCAACTGTGGATCTATTAGCCAATTGGACTATCACCTGTGTTGGCTTAAGCTCCCCAATGTGAAGAGAGTAGTAAACAGAATATGGCATGACATTGATAGAGGCACTCAAGTCACACAAAGCATCAGAAAAGTGAAGTGTCCCAATGGTCATGGAATAGTGAAGGTTCCAGGGTCTTTATACTTCAGAGGCATGCGAGGAGAATGTGTGATGAGTGCTGAGACTATTCTCCCAAGGTTGACCCTTTCAACTCCCTTTAGGCTTTTTCTTCTATTGATACATAGTTCCTTCAAGAATTTAGCAAATCGAGGGATTTACTTGATGGCCTCCAAGAGTGGAATCTCCACCCTTCTAAATATATCCAGAACCTCCTACTGAATTGCCTCATCTGTCATCTTCTTGTTTTGAATAGCCTTATATGGGAATGGAAGAGGTCTAGAGGTGGTCTCCTTCTCCTTCTTCGGCTATTTTTCCTTGATCTCTGGTTCCTTAGTGGTTGAGGTAGGGGGTGGCCCCTTGGCTAGTGATGCAAATCCTGGTGGAGTAGATGGAACTTGTGGATCTCCAGTTTGCTTGCCACTCCTCAAAGTGATAGAACTGGCATTCCCCTTTGGATTGGGGAGTAGTCGAGAGGGAAGTGTGTGTTGCTGCTGACTAGTGAACTCATGCACAGCGGTGGCCATCTCACTTATTTGCATCTTGAGTTCCCTCAACTCATTCTGTTGGTTGAACACAATCTGCTGAAGAAGATTAAAGTGATCTGGTTCTGCCTTTGGTTGAGGATAAGCTTGTTGTTGACCATTCAATGTTGGCCCCTCATACCTCTTCTGAAAATTTTGTGGATATGGAGGTCTTTGTGGTTGCCCTGTCCCATAGCAAAGATTGGGATGATCTCTCCACCCTGGATTATATGTCTATGAGAATGGATCATATTTCTACTGAGGGGGACACTGCTGCTGCTACTACTCATATGGGCGACCTAGAAAGATGCCATTGCACACTTCTGTCTCCTGGAGTTATGGACATGCATTAGTAGGGTGATCAGTGGCAGTGTAAATTCTACAAACTTTTGCAGGACTAGCGAGGGTTGGTAAGGCTAAGGCCATCTGCCTTATCATAGTAGAGATCTCATCAAGCTTGTGCGCCTCAAGACTAGGATGTATGCTAGGGCTCACATGGTGGACTCCTCGCTGTGTAGGCAATGCTCGATCTCCAAATTGCTACGAATTCCGTGTCATCTTGTTAATGAGATCTCTTGCACCCACTGGTGTTTTATCAACTAGGGCTCCTCCTATAGCTGCATCCACCATGCTCCTCTCTATAGATGTAAGACCCTCGTAAAAGTACTGGATGAGGAGTTGGTCCGTGTTTGATGCCTAAGATCTCCTTTCAGATCGTTGTGGTCCTCGATGCTGGGAAAAATCGATTCAAGAAAAAGTTCTTTAGTTCGTTCCAGCATGTGACATCTTCTGGTTGCAAGTAATACAACCAATCTTTTGCAGCTCCATCAAGTGAGAATGGGAAAGCTCTCAACTTGATCTTATCTTCTAAAACGTGTTGGGGCTTCATGGTTGAACAGACCACATTGAACTCTTTAAGATGCTTGTGTGGGTCTTCTCCAGATAGCCCATGGAACTTGAGAAGAAGATGTATAAGACCAAATATAAGCTCGAAGTCAGTCTCCAAGGCTAGGTAGGCAATACACGTCAGTTGATAGTTGATGTCTAGTGCTGTTAACTCTCGGATGGTGCGGTTGTACTCTCCATTTTGCCCTGCCATTGTTAGTGAGGGACTTTCTTCCTTTACTTAAGTGTGTTGAAGACGAGTCCTCAAGTTCCGCTCAACCTCTAGATCCAAATCTAATAGTTCTCCTGAAGTGGATCGTGTCATAAAACTGCAAAAAAGGAAATTAAGAGGAAGAGAAGAGAAAGGAAAATAAAATAAAATAAAACCTATAAAAAATGAAACTATGAGAAAAAGGAAAGAAAACAAAACAAGAAACTGTTAGAAAAGGAAACCTGCAAAAAAAAAAAAAAAAGAACATTAGAAAAATGAAATTTTTTTATTTTTTTAAAATAAAATAAAAAAATAAATAAAAAGAAAAGAAAAAGGAAACCTGCAAAAACAAAAACAAGAAATTACCGGGTAAGTCCAAATAAAATAATAAATAAATTAAAAACAAGACAAATAATAAAACAAGCAAGAAAATAAATTGAATCAAATTTAATACCTCCCCGGCAACGGCGCCAATTTGAAAAGGGCATTTGTCGCACATGCACTTCAAATAAAATTTAAACTAATATAGCTAGTGGCATAACCTAGATCATTCTTTACCGTAAGACTTATAAAATTCAGTTCAACCTATTTAATTACCTGTTTAACAAAAACTAAATAAATATAAAATTAGGGGAATTTTTGAATGAATTAAAAACTAATTAAAGCAAAGATTTTAAACTATGAAATTCAATTAATCAAAAAATATAACCGGTTTAACTTGACACCTAAATGATGTTTATCACTATCACAAAAGATAAATTAGATAAATTATGGCCTCATAATTTAAATGCATCAAGACACCATGAATACAATTAAATTACGAGCTTATTCTAACCAGAATAATTATAAATTAACTCTCAAAAGACTGCTCTGTTCCCTACACAACAAATCTTTTCACTCAATTAAAATATTAACGCACGATGAATTGCTAAATCAACACTCAACCGAGATATTAAATTAACAAATGAAAGAGATAGAGAATTAATTCATAGCACATAAAATACCAAATTAAATATTAAAATATGGATTCAAAATAAGCATCGAAAGTGCTACGCTAAACCGATTACAAAATACTTACCCCTCCATGGGTTGGAAAATCACAAATCTATTCGAAAAAATTAAAACAGCAGAATTAAAATATAATTAAGAAAAATAGACTGCAGAGAATTAAATATCTGGTCTTGAACTCGATCCGAATCTTCAATGCTCGGCATACTATCTCTCTCCAATTTCTTCTGCTCAGAACAACTGCTGGATATTGTTGCGCGTGATGGAGGCTATCAGCATGGGGATGTTGCTGGACGGATGGAATGGAGACTAGGCTATGCGATGGGAGATGGTGGCAGCGAGATGGATGAAGACGGCGCTAGCGTGATTGAAGAGATGGGCTGAAACGGCATGGGATTAGATGGGTGATTGGATGAGATGGCGTGATGTCTACGGCGTGGGATGTTGGGTCTTCTTAATTGTGGGTTATATAGATGGAGAACTAAATGCATATTTTGGAAACCTGCATGCCCGTGCACGCCAAATATTCATTCATTCAAGTTTATGGCCCACACATTAATACTTAACCCATTGTTCCAATTGTTTGCCTTCTTTCACGCCAAGGCCACACTAATTTCTTTCTTCTTTGACTTCTTTACGAGCCCACATCATAATGTTTCCAATTGCTTTTCAAGTGACTCCAAACCTACGCAACAAAAACAAATAATAATAATAATAATAATAATAATAATAATAATAAAAGTAATAAAAGTAAAAAACAAAACATTAAAATAAAAAATAAAAACATAATACAATTAATCCAACTATATATAGAAAAATTCTACTAAAATTAAAATTAAAATAATCAATTAAATCCAGAAAATTAATATTAAAATTAGAATAATCAATTTAATATTAAAAATCGCCAAAATTAATATTAAATTTATAAAAATAAATAAAGCAATAAATAATTGAAATTGAAGAAAACTATTATAAAAATGCATCAATTCAACAAAATATTCAATTAAAGCTCATACATTATATGCAAATTTAATGAAAAATTTTGCAATTATCACCCCGGACTCATCATCATACCCAAACATAACTTGCCATTAAAGGCCAACATTCATATAGTAGATCACACCTATATGAATTTATATATATATAAACACAAACAATCTACAAATCGTCTACCTCAAGACCTAACCCAAGAATAGGTTCAAGGAAGAACAGAATCCCTACCTCGGAAAGATCCTCCTTGCTCTTGCTCCCACGCTAGACGATGTCCACCCACGCGAACACAACAACAGCGATAAAGAGAGGGTTCTCTCTCTCTCTCTCTCTCTCTCTGTGACGGCTGACAAAAATGAAGAACCCTAAAAAAAAGAAAAGAGATCTCCTTTTAAATATCACAACACTTATCAAAATGACGTAATTTTGATAAATGAAACAGAATCTCCCTTTTTTGAAAAAAAAAACACAACACTTATCCAAACAACGTAGTTTTGATAAGTGACACATGTTTTAACCTTCCCGCTTCCACACAGGACAAAATACCAATTCAAATATGGTCCTTTGGAAAAAGATTATCAGTATAACAAAACAAAGGAGGCGGTACAAAAACATGGCTGCACGTGACAAAGGCCATTGTCACATGCAACCTCCAAATGGTCTAGGATTTTGTCACTAGCTTTAGAACTTTGTCTGGAAGGTTCCCATGCAAAAATATCACTGCACGTGACAAAGGCCATTGTCATGTGCAACCTCTAAATGCTCCCTCTTGAGCTCATCAATATATAAAGTGTTCTAGCTGATGTGTATGAGAAGAATCTCCCGAAAACCTGACAATTGCCACTCAAAAGGCATAACTATGACTAACTCCTCACATCCCTAAACACGAGTCATTACATCTCAATTCCACATATCCAAGCAAAATAACAAAATACACAAACATCTCATCACACATTACTATTACAGAATAATAATTCTCACACATCTGTACCCCAATACTCAAAGCATTTTACTCAATTACCACAACACATCTATTCAAATGTAACAACACAATATACACATATACACATACAAATCAATAAATCTCAATATTAACACACATCACAACGCAATTACTCCCCGAACCATTTTATCAAAACAGAGTTCAAAATCCTAACATTTAGAATTTCCACAATCTCTAAAACAGATTCAATAAGGCAGAACCACTTACCTCTGATGGAAAACAAATTGAAAGGCTTGCATTGCGCGTTCCTAATCCAAGGAGATCTCCTGCACCACCCTTTGTCTCTCTTTCTCTCTCTCAAGCACGACCGGTGGCTAGGGCTTTATTTTTCTGAAAACACAAAATAAAACACAAAGAAGACACAAAAAGACACATTGCACCTAGTCGATGCGGCCTAAATTGCATGTTCACTGTGTGTCGACCATGCGTCAACCACCGCATCGACCACTGTGTCGACTGTCGACCATGCATCAACCACTGCATCAACCACTGTGTCGACCATCGACCACGTCGATCGCCGCATCGACCACTACGTCGACCGTGTCAACCACAGTGTCGGCCGCATCGACCACCGCATCGACCAGCCTCCACATTGACCATCCTCCTTTGTTGCCTCTTGCTGAACTCTAAAATGCCAAAATATACATATGAAAAACCAGGATTTTAGCACCCTAAGGCCCCCTCCCAACCTCTAACTCTTAGGACTAAGACACAGGTCCTCACACCCTAAGGTGTGACGAACTTTGTTTCCTTGGTTTCTCTTTAGATATTATGTTATTATTTGTTTTACTTGGCAACAATTTGTAATATCCTCAAATGATATGGATTTTGTAAACATTATTACATTGTTATATTGATGGAACCCTTTTGAGTTGTATGATAATTAATGTGAAATGTACATATAGGTGTGTTGGTGATGAACAGGGAACAACAATGTACCTAACTGTGTACTAATTGTTGTGTAAGTTTAGACAGCACCCCTTGTACAGTACATTCTATGTATTCATCACCAACTCTTTGATCCTTCAAGTGTGGGCATAAGGAGTTATTAATCGGCCCCTTAGTGGTTGGGTGGAATTGAGGGCGTGACAAAGCAATTCTGGCTTAAACATCATTTACAACAACCATTCACATAGAATTTCCTTTGTGTTTTAATATATAATTATTGCACAAGTATCTGTTTATTTAAATTATATTTTTATTTGTTTAAGAACTCTCTATAGTGAGCATCTTTGAGGACCCTTAGACGTGTTTAAGCTTTCTGTTTGAAGTGCTAAACTTAGAGAATTTGATTGTGAGCTAAAATGGTTAAGTTGACAATGAACTTGAGAAACTAGTTTTGTATTATAATATTGTTCTAGTTGAACTTGTCACTATTTGTAAACGTGAAATGGATTAGAAAGTGTTCACTCTGAACCACTATAAACTTGTGTGTCTTTGTTTAGTGTTTTAAGTTCCATATATCTTGATTTTATTTTGGCACATGAGGTATCCCCCCCCCCCCAAAAAAAAAAATCTAGGTCACTTTTAATACCAACACAACAAATTCTCCTATTAAATTTTTTACGTGTTTCAAAAGACTACTACTAAATAGAATAGTTAAAAGTCTAAAAGTTGTTTTTCGAAAGCTACTTAAAATTATTTCGCAAGGCTCAATCAGAAATGAGTTTGGAATGATTGTTCAAAAGGGGAGATGCATACTATGAAGAGACAGTTACATCATTTGAAAGAGACTAGTGAAATTCCCAAATATGCATTGAGAGGGGGGGGGGGTGAATTAGTGTATCAATATAATTTTTATCCTTTTTCTTTTTACCCGTGATGATCACTTTAGTCTATACCAAATTCTGTGTTTGTATGCCAAATAAAAAGAAACAACAAAGGTAAGACACACAATAATTACGTGGTTCACCCTACAATGAGTAGAGCTACGTTCATGGCGTGACCAATAATCAGCTGATCATAGAATCTCCACTAGCAATTTTGAATAGCACACTGTTATCCAAAGTTCACCACCTTATAGATTTTAGGGTTCACTACCCAATTTCAACAATAACCAAACCTCACTGGCTCTAGTTTTTACAACAACAATAATAAAATTAAATACAAAGAGAACAATACCAACTCACATATAAGTTTCAATACTGATAGTCAAGGGTTCCTTATTCTCTGATCAGAGTACTTCAACAGACTAGTTCATGATATTCTCTTTGATGTCACAGTCAACAAGCTTATCTTAAGATGATTTCTGTAAATGCCATGAGCTTCACCTCTCTCTTCTTTGATATTTTCTCTTTTTTTTCTCTATCTCTTCACTTTTCTGTATTTTTCATAGCCTCCACAACCCATGGTATTTGAGATAAAAACCCTACATCATCCTCTATCAAATTCTGGCCATTGATTTCACTCTCCTGATCCCAACCATTGGATTAGCCAACTTAATTAGGATGTTGATGAAGATTAATTGTCTTGTTGATCAAATTACTAGTCTTTCCTTTTCTCTTCTTTCCTTATTTAATTTATACTTCATTTAGAAGTCTTTCCTTTTTTCTTATTTCCATATTTAATTCATAGTTTATATTAATTAGGGTTAAATTAGTATTTTGCTTTAGTTTCCTTATTATAATAGGTTTCCGATTCCTAGTTACTAGCTTGCCTATAAATAAGTCTTGTCTATAACAATTTATGTATTCAGATTATTGGCTATTGGCAATTATAAACTCTCATATTAGAGGTATATACTTATTTTTGGCTTTTTCAGTTAATTACTTGAATTGCTTGGGCTAGAGATTGGGTGGGCTAGAGTTTGGGTATTTGGTTATCCTTCTCTAGATTGTTGTTGGATCCTAATCAAGGTCCTCAACAATTTGGTGCTTTCATTGAGAGATCCTCAATAAGATTTCTCGATTTTATCTCGCGTTCTTCATCAGCAATGACGGAGGAGGCGGCAAGGACGAACAGACAACGGTTCGAAGCCCTGAAAAATTCCATGATAGAGCTTTCGACGGCGATGGTTGAGATGATTCGATCACAAGGCAAGATGAATGAGAGTCTCAACCATCTACTTGCTAGCAAGGGTACGGAAATCATCAGAGAAAGACGAACTCATGGAGATGATCGTAGATCATGACGATCTACGCAGGAGGCTGATGATACATCAGGAGCGGAAGACATACCCTACCATGGCCGGCCCAGGCGTGGTGGACGTGTGGAGAAAGGTCCAATGGTTGTCGAGTGGTGGTTGCAAGATGACCCAGTTAGTGGAGAGAACGTAGATGGCTACGAATCTAATGAGATGTCCAATAGGACAAACCATGGACGGAGACCAATCTATGAACACCGAAGCAGACAGGGGCATGGCGCTGATCATTTTGATGGCAATATACACCGTGATGGGGTCCAAGGAAGCCAAAGATTGAATTTCCACACTTTAAAGGAGGTGATTCCTATGAGTGGCTGGATAAGGCAGCCCACTGCTTTCGAGTATACAAGGTGTCTGAAGATATTCGAGTTGCAGTAGCGTGCATGTATTTGGATGCAAAGGCCAACAGATGGTGGCGTTGGATCAAGGCCCAATATGAACAGGATGGGCGACGAATGGGGTGGACGGCATTCGAGCAAGAGTTTCTAATTTAGTGGGGGCCCTCTCCTGTTGTCAACCACCATGGACAACTGGCCAAATTGAAGCAAGATGGCAAGGTTGCTAACTATGTAGAGGAGTTTCAATGACTCCAAATTCTTGTTCGAGGTTGGTTTGAAGAGTCTTTGCTGGGTACCTTTATCGAGGGATTACAACCATGGATAGCACGAGAACTGAAGATGAAGCAACCTCAATGGCTAACTGAGGCCATGAGAATGGCAGAAGTCTTGGAGGGGAGTTACCATAGTGACAAGAAGCTTGCTAAGGAGGATTCCGGAGACATTAGTGTCGAAGCAAAACTTGTGGAAGACTCTCAAGCAGCAAAAGTGCCCAATAAAGGTGGATTCAAGAGGGATGACAAGAAAGTTGAATACTTTCATATGAAGAGGTTAATGAGAGAGCTAAGAAAGGTCTCTGCTTCAAATGCGGCGAGAAGTGGGACAAGGGTCATCGTTGTCACATTGGGAAAGTGTTTATGATGGACGATTCCAGCCCAGTCGATGAAGACAACATCAGTGATGGTGGTGAATTGAGGTTGGTTGAAGTCGAAAAAGATACTCATGACACTAAGTTATCTCTTGATACCATGACAGGAGGATCAAAGCCAGCTACTATGAGGCTCATGGCGTGGATTAGAACTCATGAAGTTTCGTTGCTTGTAGATTCTGGTTCTACCCACAATTTCATCAGCACTGATATCATAGAGAAGGTTGGAATAGAAGGTTTTACCCTAGAACCTTTTGTGGTGAGAGTAGCTAGAGGAGAAAAATTAAAATGCGAGAAAATAGTTTGGAATGCAAAGATTAATGCCCAAGGAGTCAGTATCACTATCGATTTGCATGTGTTGCCTATGGTGGGAGTTGATGTGATTCTGGGCACTGCTTGGTTAATAGGTATCAGTAAGGTTGTTACTGATTATCAAGCCATAACAATGGATTTCAAGTTGGATGGAAGAAAAAGAACTTGGGCAGCTTTGCCACCTAAGGAGGAACACCAACATGAAGCTCAAAAGTTCAAGGGACCATACACTAGTAACGCTCATTGCTTTGTGGTGGTGGGTGATGGAGATTGGCGGGAGGCTTCTTGGGGTGGCTCTGTCAAGTTGGAAGAGTACTTTCCGAAATTCTCCCTTGAGGACAAGGGCAATCTTGAAGGGAGGGAGAATGATGAAGATTAATTGTCTTGTTGATCAAGTTACTAGTCTTTCCTTTTCTCTTCTTTCCTTATTTGATTTATACTTCATTTAGAAGTCTTTCCTTTTTTCTTATTTCCATATTTAATTCATAGTTTATATTAATTAGGGTTAAATTAGTATTTTACTTTAGTTTCCTTATTATAATAGGTTTCCAATTCTTAGTTACTAGCTTGCCTATAAATAGGTCTTGTCTATGACAATTTATGTATTCAGATTATTGGCTATTGGCAATTATAAACTCTCATATTAGAGGTTTATGCTTATTTTTGGCTTTTTCAGTTAATTACTTGAATTGCTTGGGCTAGAGTTTGGGTATTCGGTTATCCTTCTCTAGATTGTTGTTGGATCCTAATCAAGGTCCTCAACAGATGTTAACCTAATTGGAGCAGCCATGCCTCAACCATTGATCTCTTTCTCTACTTTATCTCAGCCATTAGATCAAACTCATTTAAGTGAAATAGTCTTAGCCATTACATCAAGCTCACCTAAGTCAACAAATCTCAGTCATTCATCTGGTGAACTCGATCCAGATGTGTTGATGTTGGTATTTTGACTATAACTCTATCTATAGTGCTCAAATTCACTTGAGGTCAAAATAAAAGTTGTATATATTGAAGTCCGCTATCTACTGGTAAAATATGGTGAAATTTGGAGCTAAAAAAAGTTTGCACGTCCCCATGATTATGTTTGCACCTCTCGTGTGAGTAGATTGCCCATAACGTTTTCTATAATGCTCAAAATCACTTACGGTCAAACGCAAAGTTATAGATATTGAATCCCTATATCTACTGGTAAAATTTAGTGTCGTTTGGAGCTCAAAAAGGCTGCATGGATAGATAATTATGGTTTTTGTGTGAGTATTTTGCTCATAACTTTTTGTACAGAGCTCAAAACGACTCGAAGTCAAAAGTAAACTTGTAGATCTTCACCTTCTATATCCATGGGTAAAATGTGATGCAATTTGAAGCTCAAAAGGTCTACACGGCCCTATGATTATGTGTGCACGGTTGGATAAAATGTCAGCTGTTCACATGTATATGGCCCATAACTTTTTGTACGGAGCTCAAAACGACTCGATGTCAAAAATAAACTTGTAACGCTTGAAATTTTCTATCCAAGAGTAAAAGCTAGTATAATTTGGAGCTCACAATCTCTGAATTTCTTCACAATTATATGTGCACGAATGGATGAATTGTCAACCGTTCAAATGATATCTGCTTCTCTGGACCTCCTCTTTCATATGGTGCAATTTGGTCTTGAATGGATGTCTACCTCTATCTTCATTTAAAGTTGACAACAAGGACTTTGGTTGACAACAATAACAACACAATCAGCTATGCCAACTCTCAACAACTCATATTGGGAATAACAACTAGTTCATTTATTTGATAGTTGAGTTTTTTTGTATTATTACAAGGGTTATATTTATTTAATATCCCAATAACTCAAGGACATACTACTTGAAAATTAAACCCCAAAACTCATTCATAATTAATGCAATACCATCAACCAACCAAACCTTAATCCAATAGATTACCCAAACATATATGGAATTGACCCTTACTTATCCTTTATATAAAAGTTAAGAGTCATATATTATTATTTTGATTGTTGTGCGAGAGGCTTACACATGCTTTTTTGCCTTTAGTGAGAAGAGAGCATAAATCAAGACAATCCTAGTATTAGGTTGTGGGTCTTTAGCGATGGTGCAATGACAAGACAAGGTTGAACATGTTATTGTTGATATCAAAATGGTAGTTTTATCTAGTTTTCTAGTTTTAGAAATAGCATAGCCCTAGAATTCAAAGCTAAATCAGTTGTAGGCTATAATGTAGAATATGCACGGGACGTGAACCTCCCTCAACTCAATAGGTAGTATAAAGAGCAGTAGCTAAGACAAAAGATTAGGAGATAATTGGTGAAGAGTATTATTCATGATATTAGTTTATTTCTTTTATCGAGAGAGGAGCTTTCGATAGAGGATTGTACCATGAGTAAGAGTATAAGAGGTTAACCTCTTTCAATAAATATCTTGGATTCCGTACAATGCAATGAAGTTGGATTCTCATGCGAAATTTTTGTTTTTATAGTTTGATAGGGATTATAAAAAAAAAAGATAAAAATGTAATATTATTTAAAATATCATTTTTATCCTTATATATATAATTATGTAGATTAATGTAATAGGTAAAAATTGATAATTTTATAAACTTAATATTTTTAATAGCAAATTTCACAATTTTAATTGTTATAAAACAACTATAATTTTTCATACCTTTTATGTCTTTGTTTTTTCATCCCCATTTTTCATACTTTCTTAAATGTGATAAAATAAATTTTTCATGTATTTTCATTCACCTTTCATTTTCCGTTAGGGCGAAGGGATGGGTTATAATGTGAACTAGGGTAGCAATTAGTTAGGAGAAAAAAGTAAATAAATTAATAATATAATAAATATAAATTACATAAACAAAAATACTAATTTGGCTTATTTGGCCCAGTTTCATGTGCCCAAAATGAATCTGATTATGGGATCGCCTGGTTAATGTGTATATTAGATTTAAAAAAACCAAATTTTTAGTTGGATGTCGATTTTTGTTATAAAGCCCCTATGCATACATATACATGTAACAGCCAAAAAGATTACAAATTTACTATTGAGATTATTGCCCATTTGCAAAGATATTCTATTAATTGATAATATCTTATTAATTGATAGGATATCAATTAGTATTATTTCCTTATGTAGGAGATTGATAGGCTGATTTGTTGGGATTTGATTATATCTTAATTATCCTTATTTATACTCTGTATTTCATTAGCCTAAATGGATAAGAAAATCAGTATTTTCTACATGGTATCAGAGCTGACCAAGGTCTGGAGGACCTTTGCAAAACCCAGTCCATTTACCAACATCCATTTTTCCGACCATCCAAATCTATCCTATCAAAATCCCAATACCAAAAATCCCAGCACAATCCCATCTCAATTATCAACTTTTAATAATTCAAAAAAATAAATAAATTCCAAGCCATCCAAAACCCAGTTCGCTCGCCCCAGACCGTCGGAGTCTTTCTTCCATACCGGTGTCGAATACGTCTCTACCAGCCTTGTTCATCACTGTCAGTTGCCACCTTTGAATTTATTGTTTTTTTTCTTATCCTTTCGTGAAAAAAATGCATGATCTCATTGAATCATCATGCCATCCACCCACAAAGACATCCTACGATCGTTCTAAATCTACTGATCTAAAGAATTTCAACAGTTTTGACAAACCTACCTACAAATGCATTCATTGTAATCAAATAGGTCATTCAAAATATCACTGCTTTGAACTCATTGGTTACCCAAATTTGTGGGACCCCATAAAGCATCAAAATTCAAAGCGTCCTTACACTGCTGCAACTATTCAAACAATGGAAGACAATGCCCATGCTAGGTCATCTACCATACTAACCACTTCAAACACTAGAGGTAAGGTGTTCACCACTTCTGCACTTATTTTGAATAGTGCATGGATAATTGATTCTGGTGCTACTAATCATATGACATTCGATGATAGACAAGTCACCAATCTTTGATCATCCTCCCAAGATTGTATCTCCACGGCTAACGGTAATACCACCTTGGTAATTGGGGAAGGGTCATCACATCTTACTAATACTTTACATCTTGATTTATGTTAATTGTTCCCTCCTTAGATTATAACCTCTTATTGTTGGACCCCATTTTGTCCAGGTTGGACATATTAACCCCTTGTAAAGTTTATATCTATCTGTACATGCCATATATCTTGTTGAGAAGGTCCATAAAAATCCCCCACTACCAAGGAGTCAGTCTCAGGTTTGGAGTTGATGTCAAACCCCAATTTGTGCAAGATGGTCATACTATGACACGAATATGAAAGCCCAAAATTGAGAACCTTTGCTACAAGAAACTGAAGTGCCCAAAGGCCAACACCAAGTGATAGAGAATGAAATTTGGAGACTAACGCACTTAATCGTGCTCAATTTCGACTTAAAACGAAGAAGTTATGGCCAAAATAATTTTCGTCTAAAAAAGTCAAACTTGCCAAAAAAACTATCAATGCCCCTAGTCAAACGGCCCGAAAATGTGACCATGCGAGATTCTCTAAAATGACTATTTAGGTGAATACGAGGCTTCTCAAACTATTCTCAAAAGTTCATCCATTTTGGCATTTTGGGTGAGGGTAAAAGGGTAATTAAAAAAAATTAGACTCAAAGGCCCGAAGTCTTCAACCATCGACCCGTTGACCTTCAAGTCTTTGACGGTTGACCTCTGAGTCTTTGACCTTTGAACGTGACCCATAGTCTTTGATATTCGAGGCTTGGCCTTCGACCCTTGACCTTTGACCCTTCGACCCTTGACCTTCGACCATTTAACCCTTGACTTCCGACCCTGGACCTCTGACCCTTGACCTCCGACCCATTGACTGTTGACCTTTGACCCCTTGACCATTGACCTTCGACCCTACCGACACTCTAACCTGCCGACACTCCGACCCGTTGACCGTTTACCTTTGACCTTGCCAACACTCTGACTTGCTGACACTCCAACCCTTTGACCATCACTGTTTGGCCTTATATGGGCTCTTTCCTGTGTAATCATGTTGTTCTCGCGAGGTTATGTTGTCATTGTTGTCAACATGATGCAGGAAGCAGAATTTGCTAGGTCGAAGGTCTGGGTCGAAGATCCGTACTTGGTTGGACAACTTCGTAGAGTGATATCTTAGAGTGAGCTCGTAGAGGGAGTCTACTTGTGTACATCCTTAACTCGAAGATCTGTAGACCCGTAGCCTCGAAGGTCGTAGATAGGAGCGACTCGAAGGTCGGAGGTCATAAACAGACCATGGGGCTAGTAGCACCCTCAATGGATCACAGGGTTGAAGCCTTGAATAAGCACAAGGTCGAAGCCTCGAAGGACCACAAGGTCGAAGCCTTAAATAGGCACAGGGTCGAAGCCTCGAAGGACCACAAGGTCGAAGGGTCATAGTTTGACAGACCCAAGGTGTAGACAGGTAAAGAGCAGAGATTTGAATATTCGAAGCAAAGACTCGTAGACTCGCAGCGTGCAGAGTCGTAGACTCGAAGCTTAGAGGGTCGTAGGAAGAACCCATTGCAGAGACCCATACACAGTTTATCAGCCAAGGCAGAATGCAGCTATCACTGACTCGAAGACTCGTAGAGCTCAGGCTCGTAGAATGAGATGTCAGCTGTCTGACCTAGCTTCGAAGCCAGAAAGCAGAAGAAGTGGAAGTTTACTTCTTAGGGCTCAAAGACTCAGACTCAAAGAATCGAAGAGGAAGACCCATAGACCCATAGGAAAGCTACAAGGCAATATCTCTGAGGTTGTGGCTGGACAAAGAAACGGAGCGCGCTACGAAGGAGCAAAATGCGCTGAAGTTCACCGTTTCAGTAAGTTGTTACCCAAACAGCAGTTTTAAGTACGTTAAGTACTGGCAAACACGTGGACGCCATCTGAGGGTAATTTATCATGTTTAAATGGTGAAGATCGAAAGAAGAAACATGCTTAACCCTAGACGAAGGGTTTCTGACTGGTGCCGACCTATAAAAGCACGGAATATGCCTGACTCAATCAAGCGCCGAAAGTATTATGACGAAAAACAAGAAACGTATCTGTAGAGATATAGGAGGAGACAAAGAGTAGTTCCAAATAGAGAGAAAGTGAAAGAGGAAGATCGAAGGGGAGATAATAGTGAGTTAATCTGTTCCACTTCCTCATACATTAAAAGAACAGATTATGAGTTCAGCAAAGGAGTGGTTGAAGGTCGAGCATAGCAAATGGTCAGCAATGCAGGAGCAGTTTGTGTTAGACAGATTCTTACAGTGAGTAAATTCTGGAGCAATACTGTTTTTGTATTTGCATTTAAAAGGAGAGAGAGTTGATCCTATTATAACAAGGGCTAGACCCTACTGTATGAAAAGAAGATATAGTGGATTAGACTCGGTGTAGGTACACCTTCACCACCGTGGAGTAGATCACATTGATCGAACCACGTATATTGTGTGTCTCTGTCTTTTCTTTCTCATACACACCTGCTTGCAACTGATATTGCATGAGATACTAATAGATCACCCATACGAGGACTACATCTGATAAACAAACCTCTTTAAAATATCCTACTCTGGAAAGTAGCTGAAAGTTATATTTTAAAGTATACAGATTCACTCCCATCTATGTATACATACACATATACCGAGGCTAGCACGCTTGGAACCTGGGAATATCAAGTCACGAGGCGCGTTTTTATTAGTTGGCCAATTATTAGAGATGCTTTTCAATGCCTGTCAGTCACATGTGCTCACACAAAAACGAAAAAGGGCAATCATAAGTCACCAGTCCACCTAGCGAAAGATTGCATCTGGAAATAAAAAATGCTAGCATTAATAATACAGCAATAAATGTAGCAATAATGGGCTACGTCCAATGACATTAAAAAGGGAGTCCTTCCCCTCACACAAAAGGGAGAACGCCCAGATTACGCCCAAAAAATCATTTGACTCAAAAAAAAAACTTGCTACCATTCTCCACAATTTCGCCCAGCTCCATCATTAAAGAAAAACATACAAAACCCACCTCTCTCTTTGCTTTTTCATACACACTTTCTCCCTTCAAAAGCCCGGATTGCTGAAACTCTTTTTTATCTTTCCAGTTCTATTTTCTATTTTTTTCCTTATCTTTCCAGCCAACAAAAATTCTTTTCCCTTCTTCCACCAATCGTTTTCCTAGTTCCATCCCCTACAAATCATGAAACAAAAAATAGAGAAAAGAGAAAGAATCCAAAAAAAAAAAGAAGAAAGAAGAGCAAAGCCCAAAAAAAGAGAAAAAAGAAACAGGTTCATTTGCAAATTCGACCAGCGGTGCATAATTTTTGGTCCCATTCCTACCATTCGATCTTGGAGTCTTGCCTTCCTGCCAACATTGTCACTACCAGAAGCCCAAGCTAAAGTCGGTTTATTTGTTTATATATATATATATATATTGTTGTCTTAATTTCTTTCTATTTTACTTCATGTAATTGTTTGTGTTATATTGTTTTTTTCCTTTTTATATTTGTGTTTTTTTTTTCGTGTGAACACATGATTGTAATTTGTAATAGCAAGTAGAAGAAAGGGTAAAGCAAAAAAAAAAACAAGAAGAGAGCAAGCAAAAAAAAAAAAAAGAGAAAGTATGTCAAAAAGCAAAAAGAAAAAAAGAGGGGAGTGAATTTGTTATTTTATTTGTGAATGTCACAATCACACACATAACTTTTATATTGATATGTGTTTATTTTTAATTTGTCATTAACTAAAAAAATACAAAAAACAAAACAAAACAACAAAAATATAAAGATTTATTTATTTTTAACATGTGTTAGTACTTAGTTTTAATTCTTTCAAACAAAAAAACGTTTTCAAAACAAAAAAAAAACATTTTCAAAAAAAAAAACAAAAAAAACAAAAACAAAATAAAAAACAAAGAATAAAAATTAAAAAAGGCTTTCCCAAAAGAGGTTATTTTAAAACCACTAAGATCTCTTAAGTAAATTGAATTTCATTTCCCACTTCAAATTTAGAAGTAAAAATGCAAAAGACCAAAACCTTTAGGATCTCCTTTAGCAACTTAGGGTAAATCGACTTTAATCCTAACTTTGATAAATAACTTAGCTAAATAAAAAGTGTAGAATTTTAGGGAAACAATAGTATCTTCACCTAGCCAAAGCAGTAAAAATAAATAGAAACCTCATCCTCCTAAGCTAGATATCGAAAGGGCCCTATAGAGGTGCTAATCCTTCCCTACACAACCAACTCCCGAACCCTTCTTTGGTAATGCAGACTACATCATAACTACTCAAGGTAAAGGGTATCCAATTGTACCCCAAAAGCAGTTGGTGGCGACTCTAATTTTCTCACCATTGGTTTCGGTTGAGCCCACCCAAATGAGCCCAGACGGAAACTAGTGATGACACTTAATAGTCTCCCAAATCACTACCATATTATGTTGTGTTGTTTTTTTGGCCAAATTATTGTGTGTTTAAGGACATCCAGACTTAACAAATGATTGGTTATAGTGTTAAGAGAGGGAAGCTATATTACTTGGACTTGGCATCAAAAACTTCTAATAAACTATAATAGGCTTTATCAATGAAATGTCCTAATTTCCCCAAGAAGGTTGCTGACATCTTACTCTAGCATCGGCATTTAGGACATGCCTCATTTGGTTATTTCCTAGTTTATTTATGAATGTAGATCTTTCTATGTTCAAATGTAATGTGTGTGAACTTGAAAAAAGCCATCGTACCTCTTTTCATTTAACTTTAACTAAAAGTCTTATTCCCTTTATGGTTATTCACTTTGATGTTTGGAGACCATTTAAAGTTCCAACCTTGGGTGGGTCACGTTGGTTTGTTACCTTTATTGATGATTGTACTCAGATGACGTGGTTGTATTCGATGAAATCTAAATCAAAAGTTAACTTGTTGTTTCAAAAATTTTATACTACTATTTGTGCACAATATAATGCCCGAATCCAAGTGTTACGCAGTGATAATGGCAGGGAATACCATAGTTCAGACCTTCAATAATTCTTGACCTCACATGGTTCCATCCATCAAACTAGTTGTCCATGTAAGGAGCTTCCCTGAGGTATGAGTTATGTTTTATGCATTTGTTTTGCATATGTTTTGTATGTAGTTCTACTAGAGATGTGGTTATTGTTTGCTGGCATCTTGTGAGCCTTTTTGGCTTGTTGTGAGTTACATTGCACATGTATAGTTGGTGATCATGTTGATGATCATGTGTTTGTGTCTTGTTGTTGTGCGGTGCTTGAGCTTGAATTTTGCTATGTCCTTTGGGCATGTGTTTTATTTTCGAGGATGAAAAGTTTTAAGGTGGGGAGGATGTAAAGACTTGTATTTGGGTAGTATTGAGAGATAGCCATTCTATGGGAATGCATCTATCTAGACGGTAGTGTAGCCGTCGACATGAGCATTTTTATAGTACTTGGGCCCGATTCCTGGTCGAGGCCCCGAGTGGCCTGATTGTTGACTTTTTGGGGTTTATTGGTTGACCTTGCATTCAAGCGGTCATTTAAGTATGCAAACATCTGAGTAGTGATGTGCTCGTCATTTCAAGCATTTTGACAATAATTGGGCTCAATTTGGAGTTCGTGACCTCGGGGGGGGTCAATTATTACTGGGACACCAATTATTGGCAGCAGTATATAAATAATTAAGAAACTGCCTTATCCCTTTAATTGCTTGGTGCGTGCGTGTTTGAGCAAGAGAGAGAGAGAGAAGATGAAAAGCTTCCTTTGGTGATTTGGGGCGATTGGAGTTCGTTGATCGCAAATAATCTTTTCAGGTAGGTGTCCTTGAACTTCTTATCTTGATTTTGTCTTTGGTATGCACGAATTTAGCATGATTTATGACATTGAGTGTGAACCCTAGGTTTTGGGGAAAAGCCAATGTTGGGTTAGATCTAATAGTTTAGCATAAGATCTGTGGGTAAGAACTGATTTATATCAGTTTGGGTATGTAATTTTGTAGTTTGTTGAGTAAAACGTGTGTTTGTGAGTGCCTGGGGGTCATTGGGTTGATTCCAGAAAAAAAAGGCAAAAATGACGATGAACAGTATCCTAGGTGAACTTTAGGGTCGAAGATCCGTAGACTCGTAGTCGTAGGGTCGAAGATCCATAGTCGAAGGTCGAAGGTCGCAGGTCACAGCTTCGAGTCTTTGAGGCCGCAATTCCGCAACTATGAGTCGCAGTTCTGCAGCTTCGAGCCAGGCAGTTCTATAGCTTTGAGCCAGTGCAACTGCACTGGACTGGACCCATTTACATTGTAACCTTTAAGTCAAGTATTATACTTAAGTTACAATGTAAATAGCGAAATACCCCCCTTTCAAATTCAAAGAAAAATATTAGAAAATTAAATTCTCACTCCTTCAAAATGTGAAAATTGGGATTTAGTGTAAAATCTTGGAAAAATCCAGTTTTTCGTAAAGGTGAATTTTTGGAAAGTGGGGCTAGACATCTCAGAAAAATCCCCAAAAATCAGATTATCTTAGTTATGATATGAAGACCTGTTGGATCAAGCCCAGAATTTGGATGACGCTAATAAAACCCTATGTAATTTGATCTGAGACTTTTGTTATTTTCATCTTGAGTTATTGCAGAAGATATGAACTTAATCCGGACCTACACTTATAAGAGCAAAGCAAAGGACAGGATACATAATCCTGATCCGGACAAGAGTGAGTGTCATTAAATACTTGGTATACAACCAAGTCTTTACTTCTTATGGAATAAGGATCCTTCGTGCGAACTAATCACTAAGAGCTATAGACTATGGAATCTGCGCCTGACATTTTAAACGAACTAAGTTAAATAGATGCGGAGTAAGAATCCTAGTCTACAAGTTGCACGGAGTAAGACATAGTTATCGCAGAGTAAAAGGCTAAGTCTTCCACTCAAGCGGACTAAGAAAAAGAAGACACAGAATAAGAAATTTGAGTCTTCCATACATGCGGACTAATAAATGACTTGTACGGAATAAGGACCCGAGTCTTTATTCGCACGGAGTAAGGAAACTAGATGCGGAGTAAGGAATCCGAACCTGTTACTCATATGGAGTAAGGACGTGCTGATACAGAGTAAGCCATTTAATCCTTTAACTCACGCGGAGTAAGGAACTCTCACGGAATAAGAAAGCGCTAACACGGAGTAAACACTCCGACCTTCTTATTCGTATGGAGTAAGGAAGCGCTGATACGGAATAAGGATTCAGTACTGAATTAATACGGAGTAAGCAATCACTAACACGGAGTAAGGAACCTTACACCGGATTTAAGAAGACGCTGCTTCAACTTATCTCTTCGCATTTAAAGTCACCAACTCGTTGCTGCCCAATGTAAGACAAACTCGTTAAAAACCTAAAGTATCTTACATGTGGATCATCCGAATATGTGGACACATCTTTGACTGAACTTGAGAACTCACAAACGCACTTATGCTTTGCAAACCCAAGACCTTGAGCTCCACATCCGCAGCATTCAAGGCAGAGAGAATTCCGAGGAACAGTCAATGTGCACATAGTCCGGAACAACAAGTTCCAAGACTGTCTCTCAAGGATGTGTTATATATAATGTAAACCTTGTAAATTAGAAAAAAAAAAGGGGGGTGTAGAAGTTTGTTGATCGTTCGTGAGTTTGAAATAAGTGTGTACTAGAGCTCATTGAGATCATAGAGGCTAGTGTGTGAGTCATTTTGTAAATAGAGTGTAAGAGAGTCTTGCGGTAGATCTAAAGGCTTTACAAGCTTTTATCTGCTTCTATTTTGTTGTATTTATTCGTTGATAATAAAGCAAAATACTTCCACTATCTGGTTATCTTCCACCTTGATTCTATCTCTTAACCAGATAAGTATAGTGTCAAAGAGTAGAAAAGAATAAGAGCCTATTCAGCCCCCTTTAGGCTCCCAAGGACCAACAAGACCCAATGCCAGGACTTTTTATTTCAAGAAAACAACTTCTATGGGTATCTCCTTCCTTGGTCGAGGAATGATGATCGATTTGTGAAGACTGACTTCAGTTATAAAGGGAGTATGGTGAACGTTAATGCCATATTGTTGTTGGTACGTTGGTTTGAGGAATTGGGGCTTGGGCTTTATGACTTGTTGGGTTCTCACCGTGAGGCTAAGGCCTGTGTTGAGTCGTTGAGCTCGTGAGCCATTGAGCTCGTGGAGCTAGGGCTAAGTGCCCCGAGTTGATATCCCGTTGAGGATTGTGCTGAGTCGTTGAGCTCGTGGAGGATTGTGGACAAGCTGTCCTGTGTGGGCAGGCTGGGTCCTGATGTTTGTTTGCAGGCTGAGTCCTGATTATTGTGCACACTACACGGTGCACGAGTACACTGAGCATATAGTATAGACTTGTATGTTTGCATGATGTGGAGTTTTGGGGTCACCTACTGAGCTTGTCGCTCACCCCTACTTGTTATTTCCCCTTTTCAGGTGTGACCCGATACTAGTAAAGGACTTTCTTCCAGGAGGATGTGCCCACTACTCTGATGTATGATACAGTATTGTATTCTGTATTGTTTTGTGTGATATCCCGGACATGAGTCCGTGGACAGTTGTATTTGCATATTGTTTGTGATGTGATATCTATATGACTGTTTGACTTATTGTATGCATGATGATATATGGGAAAGTACAGGATTACCCTTGATGTATGACTGTACAGGGTTGCATGATTGAGACAGCACCCACGGTGTAATCTCTATTGGTGCTAGTCACCAACCCCTTGACCTTTCGGGTGTAGGCAAGGGTAAGTCATATTCCTGGTTCTGGGTTCCGTAGAATTTAGGGGCATGATAGTCCAGATACCCCTCAACAGAATAACATGGCCGAACAGAAAAATAGACACTTATTGGAGGTTGTTCGTGCTTCCCTCATTGAGGCTCACATGCCATTGTGTTATTGGGGTGAAGCACTTCTCTCTACTACATATCTTGTTAATCATGTTCCATCTCATTCTCTCTAATTCCATACACCCTTTCAAATACTCAAAGCAATTGTTATTGCTCCTACAGTCCCGAACTTTCCCCTTTTCAGGTGTGTTTCTTATGTTCATCTTCCTCCAAACCAACACAGTAAGTTAATGCCTCAAGCCTTAAAATGTATCTTTGTTGGTTATGTTATGCATAAAAAAGAATATAGATGTTATCATCCCCTTACGACACGCATGTTTATCACTATGGATGTTGTCTTCTATGAAGACACTATGCATTTCTCTGAGTTTGACTTTCATGGGAAGTCTTTTGAGAAAATTCAGACTTTTATATATACTCAAGAGGAAGCTATGTGGAAATATCTAATCAACATATAGGTAATGAGAATCATAGTGGTCATAAATTGGAGTTAAGTAATGACACTGCATAATGACACAGTAATTATAAAAGTGGATGAGTTAGAGCATAGTGGATGAATTGTTGATCATAATGAGAATGAACACCAAGAAGGCCAAGAAACATCTGAAACTGAGTCTCTCCCAATTGATACACTAAACCAATCGTTGTTTGAGGAAAGTCCTTACACAGTACTAGAGTTATATAATAGAGAATTTCCACAATGTCTTATTAGAGGTATTCCAAAATCTATATATGAACATCAGATGTCAATTAAAGTAAGATATTTCATGAACCATTATATGTCTACACATCATTTGTCACAAACAAATCAGTCATTTGTCAATCAATTATCTATTGTATCTATACCTAACAGTATGCAGGAAGCCTTAACCGATTCGAGATGGAAAGCTGCGATGAATGAAGAGATGGCCTCTTTACAGAGGAATCAAACTTGGGAGCTTGTTGACCGTCCCATTAACAAAAAACCAGTTGGGTGCTGGTGGATCTTTACTGTGAAATACAAAGGTGATGGTACAATTGAACACTTTAAAGCGAGATTAGTGGCAAAGGGCTACACTCAAACTTATCGAATTGACTACACGGAGACGTTTGCACCTGTAGCCAAGATCAATATAGTTTGAGTTTTGTTATCTTTAGCTGCAAATTTTGATTGACCATTACAACAGTTTGATGTGAAGAATGCATTCTTACATGGTAACCTTTTTGAAGAAGTTTACACGGATCTTGCACCAAGGTGTATGGTAACCGAAAGACAAAAGCAAAAGGTATGCAAGTTGAGGAAATCACTATATAGATTAAAATAGTCCTCTAGAGCATGGTTTGGACAATTCACAAAATCCATGACCACCTTTGGTTACAAGCAAAGCAATTGAGATCACACATTGTTTTTAAAGAAGCGATGTGGGAAAATTATTGCACTCATTGTATATGTCGATGACATGATTGTCACGAGCAATGACTCAGAAGAGATGAAAGCTTTGAAGAAGTACTTGTCCAAGGAATTTGAAATGAAAGACTTAGGCCCCTTAAAATATTTTTTGAGAATTGAAGTTTCCCGATCAAGTAAAGGAATCTTTCTATCTCAAAGAAAGTATGGCTTAGATCTTCTCCATGAAATTGATATATCGGCATGTCAACCAACTAACACTCCAATGGCAGAGGGTCTGAAATTAAGCATTGACACAACCTAAGTACTAGTGGACAAGGGAAGATATCAGAGACTAGTTGAGAGATTAATATACTCAGCTCACACAAGACCAGATCTTGCCTACGCTCTGAGTGTCGTTAGTCAGTTTATACATAGTCCTTGTAAGCAACATATGAATGCATTAATACGGATTTTAAGGTACCTAAGTCTGCTTTAGGAAAGGAAATTTTATTCTTTAAAAACACAAGCAAGCAAAATATTGAGGTATATACATATACTGACTGGGCTAGATTAGTTGATGATCGCGATCAACTTCAGGATACTTTACTTTTGTGGGTGGAAACTTAGTTACATGCAGGAGTAAGAAACAAAATGTGGTTGCAAGATCTAGTGTAGAAGCTAAGTATAGAGGAATTGCCCTAGGAATTTGTGAAGCATTATGGTTGAAATTTCTCTAATGAGACCTAGGCTATTCTCAAAAGCAACCAATTCAGCTATATTGTGACAACAAAGCAACATGTGATATAGCCCATAATCCAATTCAACACGATCATACAAAACATGTTAAAATAGATAGTTTTTTTATTAAGGAGAAATTGGAGAAAAAAGTTGTGAAATTACCAAAGATTCGGTTAGAAGATCAATTAGCCGATATTCTTAACAAAGAAATATTCAATCGAGTACTTTCAAAATTCTTAGATAAGTTGGATATATGTAACATCTATGTACCAACTTGAGGGGAAGTATTGAAATTACTACCTATTTACAAAGATATTCTATTAATTGATAATATCTTATTAATTGATAGGATATAAATTAGTATTATAGAAGATTGTATAAATTATAAAAGATTATAGGAGATTGATAGGTTAATTTGTTGAAATTTGATTAAATCTTAATCGTTGTTCGTATTTATATTCTATATTTTATTAGCTTGAATGAGTAAAAAAATCAATATTTTCTACATTTACGACAACAAACAACAAAAGGTTGTCAATTGGATCAGAAGGGGCCATAATCATTACTTAGTCATGGTTTATATATATATATATATATATATATTATTAAGTATTAGTCATGAATTTTTTCCAAGGTCATGTTGGAAAAAAAACTATATATATAATCATTAACTGTGTTTAGGACGAGAAAAGAATAAAGATGTGTGGGATTTGTGGAATTTATTCCTTAGATTAGTTAATTACTTTTGAAAATTTTCATTGAATATACTGAAAATTAAAGCCAATAATTTGCATAAATACTCCAATAATGCGAATATACACAAAGATTATTCGCGGCCTCCTCTCTCATTCCCCACGATATAAAATTTATCTGCTTTTAATGAATCTTCTCGTCCTTTAGACGACCTTTAATTGTTGTTTCCTTTTTAATTTTGTTGTTTTAAAAAAAAAATCCAATTTGCTTGGAGTGGGTGTCTTATAAAACCACTTTCTTTTTAGCACCTGTGCTCCTGCAATCCGAACATCGTTCCCTTCGCTGTTCTTCTTGTTGTTCTGTTTCAGTTGGAAAAACCTTGCTGTTCCCCCCATACCTCCTTTTTTTATTTTTATTTTCGTCGGTGAAGCTTCTAAAGCTAGAAAGCCCCAGCTTGGGTAATGCCACATCTTAGGGTTGTTTTGCTGTGAATCTGACATCTTAGGTTGTTTTGCTGTGAATCTGACATTTTGGTGTGGAAAGATTACTGGGTGTCACGTGTTCTTGAAATCCTCTGTTTATGAGTGGAGATTTGAAGAGGTTGTAGTTGTGCTTTTTTATTAAAAAAAAATCGAGAGAGAAATGGGTCAGGCAGTAGAGGATTCTTCGATGCTTAATAGGGCACTTAAGAGTCTCTGCTGCAGCTATGGGTGGTCTTTTGGGGTTTTCTGGTGCTATAATCTTCGAAATTCTATGTAAGCTCTTGTTCTTGTTGCTTTTGTTTTGTTTCTTTTTATTATTTATATGATCCCTTCTGTCCATTAGTTTTTTTTTTCAGTTTCTACCAAGAGAAAAACGTTCTGTGTACTATAAAGTAAATTCTCTCTCTTCTTGCGAGTAATAATATATATAGTTTTTTTTGTTTCATTTCTCAATTAGCATGAGCTGTTGGGTCCCTTCTGTTTTACTGTAGGTAGAGAAAACTATGGCCATTTAAATTAAAATCCTTCGCAATTCTGGTTGAGCTAATTTTCTAGGTTGCATAGTATTTGGATCTGCTAATAAATTTCTCTTTTCACTTTTTTTTTTACATAAGGATCCATGGCTTTGCCAGGAATTGAGTGCGTATTTTTGTTAAAAATGTGATTATTCCCTTCTCACTTTGTGGGGCCATATGAAGAGAATGCATGCATGCCATATGAGTCCCAGACTCTATATTGGTTGACCGTGTTGAGCTTCACGATTTTCTGTAGATTGTATTGCTAATTTTTGTTACTCAATCTTATGGCTTACTTGAATGCTTTACACTGGAGGTTGCTGACTTTGGAAGATGCATACTACGAAGACCAGATGGGGGTTATGATCGACCAGATGCTTTTGCAGGTCCACTTGCTTGGCGAAGGGTATGCTAATGTTCCATAGTTATTGCATCTATTTTATTTTATTTTTTGTGATTTTTGCAAACTACAACTTAACTTATGATAAATGATCTTCCCTCTGTATGTTTCAGAATTATTGGTCAGACTGCTTTCACAAGGAAGCACCAATGGATTTCCTTCAGTTCCATCATGGGTCATGACATGTACCAAGTACTACTTTTTCTTCTTATTATTATTATGATTTTTATTTTTTATTTTTGAGTTTTAGTCAAGGCAATTCTTGCCTTTTTTGTTGAGATCACATGAGATGGGCTGTTAATTCCCTATTACCTTTAAAGAATTGCTGATTTCAAATTTGTTATGTTTCTTTTGGCTATAGGATGGGTCTCATTTGCATGGCCAATTTTCCTGTGGTATAAAGGTAAACATTCTAAGTATAATGATCTATGACTCACCTGAATTTGTCTGACACTACTTTTATCAAATTTCTGCCCCAAACAATGAATGAGTTTCTTCTAATCCTCTTCTTATCCTTCCAAACTAATTCAATGCAGACTATTGTTGCAGTTCCTGTTGAATCATGGGGAGTTTTGCAGTTTGGATCCATCAACAAGGTTTGTGATTGAAAATCTTTCTTTCCATTTATATGAACTGATTCACAATAAAAATCTTCTTCTACATTTTTCATATTTTTATTTGTCAGTAAAAATCTTCAATCTGGATCTGACAATTTAATCTATTTTATGGATTACAACATAGAATTGTATTTTTTTTTTTTACAAAAAAATAATATTACCTTGGTCAACCAATGTTGTCTAAAGTCATAATCTCTTTGCTGAATTGATTTTGGTAAAGCAATTTCCAACTTCAATGAATTAATATTTAATATTTAAAGATTTTCTATAATAGATGTGATTTGACTTTTTTAATTTATGTCATTGTTCCAACATCTGCAGATTGTTGAGAGTTTGGAGTTCTTGGATCGAGCTAAAAGATTGATCTGCCAGGTCTTGTCAGATAATACACTCTTGTCATTCAAAAGTGAAACAAGCAATCCCTGCAGGCTAATTGCTTCTGCTACTGCACCTGGGAATTCCCCTTTCACTCCTGGGTTGCCCGTTATATCTGAAAATCACCTAAGTGGCCATTCATTGGATCCTAAAATCCAAGGGCCCCGCTTTGATCAACTCATATCATCCAAGATCATTCCCTCTTCTATAAACAACTTCACAACCAAAACCCCTTGCATGAGCACATGGAGTACGGAGTGCTCAACTCCAACTTCAGTCGAGAGACAGCATCCATCAGAAGCGAGTCATCAGAATGCATCAAGTGTGTTTTCTGTAAGACCAGATGTGGGGATTAGTAATGTGTGTAACTCAGGAAAATTGATAGGCAATGGCAATTTTAATCCATACATATGTGAAACTGACGGTGGACTTCTGGATGATTTGGCTAGCGTATACACATCGCACCAGAACCCCAGATTTGATGAGAGTTTGACTATTATCTCCAAACCTTCCGTCTTTGATAATATTTTGCAATGGTTGAATTCCTCACCAAGTGATGAACAGACAGAAGCAATGGGGGTGGCATCAATTTCTGATAGTCTGGATGGAGGGGATATTTCTAATGATAATCGGCTTAAGCCTGAAGTTAGTTCTGTGCCACGCTCCATCAGTACTGCAGTTAATTTTGATGAGAAAGAGAAGATTCTTAATGTTCATGGCGATGAAACTGACCTGATTCAGAGTTTGGGCCTGGATTTTGGCTCTAGCCTGGCCACTAAATGTTGGGAAGATATTATTACACCAGTGGTTAGCTTTCGACCATCCATTAATATGGGTATTGCAGATTGCTTGCCAGTTTTGGATGCAAGTTTTGCCGCTGTCCCACGTAAAGGATTATTTTCAGAACTAGGAATTGAACAACTTTTGGACAACTTCACTTGTGGTGCTCACTCTGTAACAAAATCGAATCCCAATGATCAAATTTCAACTGCAAAAAAAAGGAGAATAGAAGCTTACGATGAGAATTGTAATCAATTTCATTTGGGAAATATTCCTTGCGCCAATGGGCTCAAGAACCTGAATCATACTGTGTCCATCTCTGATAAGTTAGCCAGTCATGGAACCCCAAAAGAGGCATTTCCAAAGTCTCGGGTTTGTTCATGGATTGATGACAACTATAGCATCAATGCTGTGAGTAGTATCGTTACATCAGAAACTAAGAAGCATGAAGATCATAAGAAGGGAACCAAGAAAAGGACCAGGCCAGGTGAAAGTACTCGGCCAAGGCCAAAAGATCGTCAATTGATCCAAGATCGTCTTAAAGAGTTGAAGGAAATCATTCCAAATAGTGGAAAGGTACTCACAGTTTACCTTAGGCTTTGTTAAAGTACATATATTTTCGATATTTGCATGTGGTATTAACTACTTGAATTATTTGATGTTTTCAGTTGAGCATCGATGGTTTGTTGGATCAGACCATCAAACACATGCTTTTCTTGCAAAGTGTGAAGAAATATGCAGATAGACTTAAACACGAGGAGGATGAGCCAAAAGTAACCTACCAGTCTGTTATATATTCATAGTATTTTAGTTTGATATGATGGAGAGGGATTTCCTCCTGATCCATATTTGGTTGCTTAATTTATCTTTGCATGATGTCACAGCTGATAGGCCAAGAGAATGGAGTAGTTTTGAGAGATAATTTTGTCAGCAATGGTGGTGGCAGTGGCGGTGCCACTTGGGCCTTTGAAGTTGGGGCTCAAACATTGGTTTGCCCAATTATAGTAGAGGACATTAACCCCCCTGGCCAAATGCTTATTGAGGTATATATAGATGGAGGAAACATCTTTTATGTTTTTTTTTTGTCACTACTGCGGTAGAATTAATTCAAAACCCCTGCCAATTTGTTTATGTTAGATGTTATGTGAAGAAGGTGGATTCTTTCTAGAGATAGCGGATATAATTCGAGGCTATAGCTTGACTATCTTGAACGGGGTGATGGAAGTGCGAGAAAGTAAGCTATGGGCACGTTTTACTGTCGAGGTAAAATTTGCATATTATCACACACAGAGCTTGCCTTTGTTTGATTTACATTTCCTCAGTAGATGATGGAACTGACATCACATGCACTGATGCAGGCCAATGAGAGCATAACAAGGATGGACATATTTCTCTCCCTCGTTAATCTGTTACAACAAACAGGCAGTAGTGGGAAGAACATGGCTAACAACCAAAGTAGCACCGTTATAGGTGGGAGGAAGAAGGTAGAAAATGATCCAAGTAGTGTAATCGATGGCAGTAAGGCATTGTTCAACAATTTCCAGCAGCCATTGGAGTCACTACCCGTTGGCTTGGCTGATGCACAGAGATAGCGAAGCACACTCAAAAAGTGAAAGGGATGAGTCCTACATTTGTGACATCCTAATACAAATAAAAGTAAGTGGTGCTTTTTGCAGGCTTTCAGTGGGTTTGCCAATGTAAGAGGGAAATCAGCGATTTTGCGAACTTTGCTCCTAGCCCCCTCACAATTCCTCTGCTTCCTGCCATAAGTTGTTTATATCCCATCGCATCCCATCCTGAGGCTAATGAAACAGTTAATTAATTATAGGCTAACCTTTGATTTTATTTTTTGTCTTCTCCCTATGTGCTCTCTAATCATTAATATAATTTGTAAGAAAGTAGTCTCTCCCTCTTCCACCCACCCATGGACCGCCACTCTAACTTGAACTTCGGCGTGGTTAAGGTTAATTGATGGTGTCACTGGACCAGGTGGGTTGGGTTTTGGCTCTGTTTGTGTCAGGCATGTCCCACTCCATGTCTTGTGGACCTGTTTAAGTTCAAATTGCATCTCCACTCAGTTATTGCTATAATGCTGTTGAGTACAACCCCCACCTAACTTATTCTACTGCTTTTGTTAACTTCAAATAATACCCTTATCCAACCAGCCTTGATGGTTATATGAATTTTGTTCTTATGCCATGGTTTATGAAAAGATTTTACGCCAGATATTTTACTGCAACCCTCTTTATTTATCCGGGCTTTGGACTCGCAGTGCATACATTGGTGGAGTTACCGTTACTCTTATACACTGCTAAATTAGTAAGATAATTCTTGATTTTCATAGTTTTGCCCGCCCATTACAAACTGCCGTTCTCTGGAAAAAAAACAGAGAAACAATAAAGCATTAACTCTGTGCTGTCCATCCAAGAATATTGCAAGAGTGGACCTATGTATAATCGGGATTCTGTATTTGGTGGGTAGCATATAGATCAGCAGAAGAAGAAATAATAATTTATGAAGAAAAAAAACAGAGAAACAAAAAAACATTAACTGTGCTGTCCATCAAAGAATATTGCAAGAGTGGACCTATGTACAATCGGAATTGTGTGGTAATCAATCACAGTTTGTTACATTAGTCATAGTTTTGTAGTGATATTAAGTTATAAATACTATTTTTAATATTAAAAATGTCTTCCCAGCTTCCAGTTTAAATTTTTATTAATTTTAAATAAAATTATTTTTTATAGTCAGTTATTTGGGAGATTATGTCCAAGGTGTATTGGTTTTGAATATATGGGGAAGTTATTAAATACTAATATTTAAAAACTAGTAATTTTAAACCAAAAAAAAAAAAAACAACGTATGAGGAAAGTTTTAGTCGTAGCGGGTCAAAAACAAATGATTATTAATTTAGGTCAAAAACCAATGATTTTTAATTTAGGTAAATTCTAAGTCTTTTTGGTTGACATTTTTGGTTAAAATTCCCTAACTTCAAAAAAAAAAAAAAAAAAAAAAAAACGGCAATTTGAGCCCCTTTCAACACCTGTTAATCATATATAACATTTAAAAGTTAGACCTATGTCCTGTGTCGGTACATGGCGTCTCACTTTTTCATAATAAATAAATAAATAAATAAATAAATAAATAAAAAGCGAAGATTTCAGGCTTATAATCTGAACCGCCAACAAAAACGTCACATTTTAAGGAGTAATTCTAATGCATGTTGCTTCACCATGACATATATAGTGCGTTGAGGTTTTTTATTAAAACAATTTTCAAATTCAAATTTATCGGTCTCTCTCCAACTTTAGCTCCCATCACAAATTTCTTAATTATAGCCTTTAAGTTTTTCTAAAATTAAGGAAAATAAACTTTACAATAGGAGTGGTCAAAAATTGATTTAAGGACCGAATTAAATAAATTAAAAATATATAATTTTTAAAATTAATTTGATTTTAAGTTTTAAAAAACTAATATATTATAGTTACTTTATGGTTTAGTCAATTTAAAAATCAAATCAATCAAATATAATATAATATATATCTGAATACTTTATTTATATTGTTTCCTACCTAAGTCATTTGCAAACACAATCATAACCTTAATGAATCTAGATTCTTCCCTGAAATTGTAATAGAGAATCAATGCTAAATGCATATGTATAAGCTTTAGTAGATAGATTAGGGTACTAAAACTTGATAGATAAATTATCCTATGTTGATTTTATATTTATTTGCATAGTATCTAATCAAGACACTCTATAAAGCCATTAGCTTATCATTTGTCACTGTGGTGGTTCTTGATTAAGTATTACTAGTAATCAAAAAATGATGAACCAAAAACTTATGTATCGAACTGAACTGAAAGCTTATGATTTTTCAATTTTGTTAATCAGTTTTGATTTGTTATTTTTTCAAATCGAAGATCTTTGCTTCGGTTTAAAAATGTTGGTCTCTGGAAGCCTAGAGGGGCGTGAATAGTCTTTTATTGAAATTCTTTTCTAACTCTGGCGCAACACTAATACTGGTTAAGAGATAAGATCAATGCGGAAGACAACCAGATAGTGAAAGTATTTTGTTTTATTATCAAATAACAATTACAACAAAATAGAATAGATTAAAGCTTGTAAAGCTTTTTGATCTACTGTAATATTCTCTAACACTCTGTTTACAAATAACTCACACACTAGCCAATATGATCTCTCTTTTTGCTCTTGTACATATATGCACGTATATATCTTCTATTACACCTCGCATACTCTTATAAAATATACAAGTGTTCATATATATAACCATCCATTGAGAACATCTTTAGAACTTGTTCTCCCGAGCAACGTGCAGCATTGACTGTTCCTCGAAAATCTTTCTGTCTCAATTGCTGCGGATGTGGAACTCAAGATCTTGGGTCTTTAAACTTTGAATTACTTTGCGAGTTCCCAAGTGCAGTTAAAGTTATGTACACATATCTGTGCGATCCACGTGTAAGATGTTTTAGGTTATCAATGAGTTTGTCTTACATCGGGGCGCAGCGAGTGACTACTTTGAATGCAAAGATGATAAGTTGAAGTAGCGTCTTTTTAATCTGTCGTAAAGTTCCTTACTCCGTGTTAATGAAGCTCGGATCCTTGCTCCGTATCATTGGTTGCTTACTCAGTGTTAGTTTGATACTGGAATCCTTATTCCGTGTCAACGCTTCCTTACTCCGTATGAACGGGAAATCCAGAGAGCTTACTCCGTATTAGCGCTTCCTTACTCCGTATGAGTTCCTTACTTCGCATGAGGTAAAAGGTCGGATGGCTTACTCCGTAGCAGCGCATCCTTACTCCGCATGAGTAAAAGGTTCGGATTCCTTACTCCGCATCTATTTTCCTTATTCCGTGCGAATAAAGGACTTGGGTCCTTATTCTACATAAGTCGTTCCTTACTCCGCATGTATGGAAGACTCGGATTCCTTACTCTGTGTCTTCTTATCCTTAATCCGCTTAAGTGGAAGACTTAGCTTTCTATTCCGCGATGACTTTCTCTTACTCTGTGCGAGTTATAGACTAGGATTCTTATTCCATATCTATTTGACTTAGTCCGTTTAAACTCTAAGACGCGGAATCATTAGTCCGTAGCTTTAAGTGTTCTGTCACGCCCCGGAGTTCCGACCCACAGAAACCGGTTAGTGAATCCCCATGCCCGCACCCGAAGGGACAAGTGGTTAGTGAGAACACCGAGAAAGGGACCTTAGCACGGGTGCTATCCCTAAACCATATCACACATATACTAAAATCTCGTTTCAAAGCACAGTACAAACACACATACATACATGTTTTTTCCCCCACGGGGTTACCACATAGTTTTTTTTTTACAATACAACAAAATAAACAAACACACACAAGGTCTTCACCTTTGGTGAACCTCCTAGCTCCTGTAAGCACCTGAAACAAACAAAAACAAACACAACAGGAGGGGTGAGCAACCACAGCTCAGTAGGGATTATGTTTCCCCGACCCATCTCAACTCATAAACTAGTGTAGGCATGTGCTCGTGTAATGCTACTACATATACATATATATCACCAACTCAATCATGTACACATATTGAAAATGAAAGAAAACCTCTCAGGTAATCCCAAACATTGCCTCTCAGGCACACAGTACTGCCCCTCGGGCACAACAGTGCCTCTCAGGCATAATATTGCCTCTCAGGCACAATATTACCTCTCAGGCACAATAGCCTCTCAGGCTCTGAACAAATCTCACCTCCCAGGTCCTCAACAGTAGCCTCCCAGGCTTATCAAGATAGCCTCGCATGCCCACATGACCACTTGAGTTCACAACTCTATCCTTATGTCTTGACCAAGAGAGAGGATTCTCGTAGAAGCTATTTTTTTGAAATAAAAAGTCCCGGCATTGGCTCCCCATAGCATAACTAAGATAATCTGATTTTTGGGGATTTTTCTGAGGGGTCTAACCCCACTTTCCAAAAAGTCACCACTACGAACTTTTGAAGATTTTCGGGATTTTACACTAAATCCCATTTTTCACATTTTGAAGGAGTGAGAATTAATTTTTCTAGTATTTTTCTTTGAATCCAAATGGGGGGTATTTCCTTATTTACATTGTAACTTAAATTTAATACTTAAATGTGGAGAGGCATAAAGGTTTACAATGTAAATGGTTCAGTCCAGTCAAACTGTATTTCGAATCTGCCTTCACTGTATTTCGAATCTGTATTTTCGAATCTCTTTTCGGATTGCCTTTGACCCTCGAACCTACACTCAAACTACCTTCGAAAACTAACTTCGAAGTACCCATGAACTGCCTTCGAAACTCCCTTCGAAGTACCTTCGAACCTTCGAAACGATACTTGAAAACTGCACATTCGACACTCGAAATTACACTACATCGAACCTACCTTCGAACCTTCGAAACTGCACATTCGAAATTTTTAATTTCCAATTGATCTCATCGGCCGTTCTGCTCAGTTCACGACAGTTACTGTTCATCATCGTTTTTCACCTGTTTCTTGTCTGGATTCAACCCAGAAACCTCTAGACCTTTCGAAATCTCATAAAACTCATACCTAATAATATATATTAGGTTTTAAATCACGTCTTACCACTCAAAACACATTATGCATGCAAATAACAAGATTCAACCCAAAATTGGTTTTTCCCCAAAACTTAGGGTTCATCCAAATTCCACGAATTTGGAGTTAATTTGCATGGTTTAGCTACTCTAGCAAGTAGAAGCAACAAATAAGAGTGAGAATAACGAATCCCTACCTCGACTTTGGCCGATTTGAGCTCCGGATCGTCAATTTCTCTTTCCCCCCTTCTCTTTCTCTCTCCTCTTATCTTTCTCTCTCTAGAAAGGTAAGCACGTAAGACACTTAGGGATTTGAGTTCTTCACTGCCCTATTTATACTTTCCCACATTTAATTCATTAAAATATCAAAATTACTCTCACAGGGTCCCGACTCCAAATCGAGCCCAATTATTGTCAAAATGCTCCGTTTAACGAGTACATCACTGTACTGAGGTTTGTTTTTCCCAAATAAGCACTCGAATACAAAGTCACCTGACCATACTACAAAAATCCCAAAATTAGCTTTTCGGGGCTCCGACTCCAAATCGGGCCCACTCACAGTCAAAACTCTCTATTCGACGAATACGTCGTCGTACTGATATTCACATCCCTCGATGTGCATTCCAGCACATGGCTCTCTCCCAGAACCCAAACACGGCTCCTTACATCCTCTCCCCCTTAAAAGCTTTTCGTCCCCGAAAAGAAACAAAAGAGCCAAACAACAACACAAAGTTACACTCAAACTCAACAAATCCATCGCAAAAGCTAAACTCACTCACAAACATGCCACACAGCTCACAACTCACAACAAGCCGAAACAGGCACAAACAACCCCACAAGAAAGTCACAACTCACAAAGACACTTACCTATCCAATACATGTTTAACCAAATAGATCACATATATCATATATATTCAACACCACAAAGCCACATATCACTTATCACCTCATATCACATATCACATATGTGAAAATCACATATCACCTCATATCACATATTACATATGTGAAACCAAACAAAACACAAAATAACGGCATATCTCACATGTGCACAAACCCACCTAAATGAACGCAAAAATAACACATAAACAATAAACAATAAACACACGAAGCACATCATACACCTAATAAACACGAAAACACAAACCCAAGAAACACATCATACATATAAGAAACACGAACCCACATATCTCATATGTGCATAATACCACGTCACATAAGACAGAGCACATACCATGTAAGGCTTTCACCACCTCCCTCCCTCAAGATTGTTCGTCCTTGAACAACTCAGGGTAATGCTCCCGCATCTCCGCCTCGCGTTCCCATGTCTCCTCCTCCATGCCACGGTGTCTCCACAAGACACGAACCAAAGGGATAGCTTTGCCTCGCAAAAGCTTTTCCCGCCTGTCCACTACTCGAACAGGAACCTCAACAACAGAGATATCATCAGCAATATCCAGATCACCCCAATCAATCACATGAGCTGGGTCTGGATGATATTTGCGCAACTGCGACACGTGGAACACATTGTGCACCTTGCTCAATCGTGGCGGAAGAGCCAATCGATACGCCACAGAACCAACTCGGTCCAGAATCTCAAAAGGGCCAATAAATCTCAGCGATAGTTTGGAACCCTTCCCAAACCGTCGATGTCCTTTCCTCGGGGACACACGCAGGAATACATGATCGTCCACTGAAAACTCTAAAGGCCTCCGCCTCTGATCCACATAGGATTTCTGCCTACTCCGGGCTGTCAAAAGACGCTGACGGATCATTTTCACCTTCTCGGTGGCCTCCTGGACCAGCTGTGGTCCCAAGAGAGTGGCCTCGCCTACCTCAGTCCAACACAATGGAGACCGACAAGGTCTCCCATACAATGCCTCAAATGGTGCCATCCCAATGGACACCTGATAGCTGTTGTTGTAAGCAAACTCCACCAATGGTAGGTGAGTGGCCCACGAATCCCCAAAATCCAACACACATGCTCGCAGCATATCCTCCAAGGTCTGGATCGTCCTCTCAGACTGACCATCTGTCTTAGGATGAAAAGCTGTACTCAAGTTCAGCTTTGTCCCCAAAGCCTTCTGCAAACCTACCCAAAAGCGGGATGTAAACCTCGCATCCCTATCCGATACAATAGATGAGGGCACCCCATGCAACCTCACGATCTCACTGATATACAGCTGGCTCAAAGCCCCAATAGGATCCTGCTCCCTTATAGCTAGGAAATGGGCTGATTTCGTCAGCCAGATCCACAATAACCCAGATCATGTCCTTCCTCCCCGAGGTAGGTGGAAGTCCTGTCACGAAATCCATTATAATGTGATCCCATTTCCACTCTGCCACTGCTAAGGGCTGCAACATACCCGCTGGATGCTGGTGCTCCGCCTTTACCTGTTGGCAGGTAAGGCATGCAGAAACAAACTCTGCCACATCCCTCTCCATCCTAGGCCACCAAAAATGTCTCCGAAGAGAATGGTACATCTTGGTGCCTCCAGGATGAACAACAACTCTGGACTGATGGAACTCCCTCATCACATCCCTACGAAGAGGAGACGCCACAATCAGACGCCTCTGAAAGGTCAACTCATGCTTAGGACCCTCGGCCCAATCTCCTGCTAGCTCCCCAGCTAAAATCCGTGCACGGAGTGCCTCGCACTCATTATCCCCCAATTGTCCCTCTAGGACTCGCTAATATAACTCAGGCACCACAACAATAGGGCTCAAAACCATTCCTCTCTCAGAGGTACTAGGTTGGAGCTGCAATATAGCCAACTGCTCCATCAGTTTCCACTCTCTCATAGCCACCTCGGCCTTGCCCTTCCTACTCAGGGCATCTGCCACCACATTCCCCTTACCAGGGGTATATGCAAGGGTAAAAATCAAACGTCTGTAGATACTCTATCCACCGTCGCCGCCTCAGGTTCAAATCCTTCTGGGTAAAGATATACTGAAGACTCCGATGGTCTGTATCCACCACAAACTTGTCTCCCATAAGATAATGCTGCCAACTCTTTAAGGCAAAGATCACTGCCGCTAACTCTAAATCATGTGTGGAGTAGTTCAACTCATGAGGTTTCAACTGCCTCGAACCATACGCAATCACATTGTGTTCCTGCATCAGCACACACCCCAGGCCTACTCTGGACGCATCACAATACACTTCATAAGGCACCCCCTCTCGTGGTAACCTCAACACTGGCGCGGTGGTCAACCGGGCTTTCAAAGTCTCAAAAGCCTACTGGCACTTGTCAGTCCACTCAAATTTGACCCCCTTCTGAGTCAATGCTGTCAAAGGTGCTGACAAACGGGAGAACCCCTCCACAAAGCGCCGATAATACCCTGCCAAGCCCAAAAAGCTCCTAATCTCAAACACATTCACTGGCCTCCTCCACGATGATACTGCCTCAATCTTAGCTGGGTCCACTCGGACTCCTCCAGCTGATACCACATAGCCAAGGAAATGCACTTCTTGCATCCAAAAGTCACACTTACTGAACTTGGCATACAGCTGATGCTCCCTTAATGTCTGCAAAGCTATAGCCAAATGTTCCTCATGCTCCAATCTGGTCTTGGAGTACACAAGGATGTCATCAATGAATACCACCACAAAGGAATCCAAGTAAGGAGCAAACACCTGGTTCATTAACTGCATAAAGACTGCTAGTGCATTAGTAAGCCCAAAAGGCATCACCAACCACTCATAATGCCCATATCGACACTGAAAAGCGGTCTTGGGGATATCCTCCTTCCTGACTCTCAACTGATGATACCCCGATCTCAAATCTATCTTTGAAAACCACTGAGCCCCGCTCAACTGATCAAACAAATCATCTATTCGAGGTAATGGGTATTTATTCTTTACCGTTACTTGGTTTAGTTTTCTGTAATCAATGCACAACCGCAGCGTCCCATCTGCTTTCTTGGCAAAAAGTACCGGAGCACCCCAAGGCGAAGTACTTGGTCGAATAAATCTCTTGCCCTCCAGTTCCTCTAGTTGTTTCTGCAGCTCTCTTAACTCTGCAGGCCCCATCCGATAGGCCACCTGCGAGATAGGCCCTACCCCCGGTAGCAACTCAATGCAAAACTCTATACCCCTCTCAAGTGGTAGACTCCACAACTCCTTTGGAAACACATCCTGGAACTGGTCCACGACCACTGGCCATATTCTCTTCTCTACATTCCCCTCGGCAAATGTGAGTGCTGCCAATCTATGAGTAATGGCGCCCCACTGTTCCACCATCGGTCCAGCTCGACTCACCTCACGATCCCATTCACCCAACAAGGTGCAAGGAAGCCCTGTCGGTGACACAAAAGATACTCGCCGTCTATAACAATCAATAGTAGCTTGGAAGCTTCTCAACCAATCCATGCCCAAAATCAAATCAAATGCCCTCAAAGGCATGACATATAAGTCAAATGACAACTCTACATCACCCATGGTGAGAATACACTGGCGACTCACCTGTCGCACCTCGTAGATACAACCCACTGGTGATTCAATAGACAGTGGCCTCTCAACTGCACCACTCTCTAAGCCAAGGCTATTCACTACAGATTCAGGAACAAAGGAACACGATGCACCCGTATCAAATAAAACAGATACAAGTGTGCGAGAAATCAAAATCGTACCTCGTACAACTGAAGGTCCTGCCCCGCCCTCGGTAGTTGAGGATGGAACCTTTGCCTCCTCCTGCGGTGTCGTGGTCAAGGCAAACACTCTGCCCTGAGCTGCACTACCAGTAGCCTCGCTCCTCTGTACAGATCCCACTCTGGACCCCTCCACCTACATGTGGCTGCCTCTCTGGCCTCCCTTGAGGTCTAGACTGACTAGAACCTGCCTGACCGCCCTGCCACTGACGGGCTGGTCTCTCCCCTAGAGCTCTAAACTGGGTGTCACCTCGGACACTCTGTGCTACCCCTCCAGCACCACTCGTACTACCTCTGTTATGGCATACTCTGCTTAAGTGCCCCTCTCGCCCACAAGTGTGGCATGTCAAATGTCTCCGGGGACACTCCCGTTTCCAGTGTCCTGGATCCCCATAATACAAACAACCTCCTGGTGGACCACCCGTCGACCCCCTGTCTCCCAGCAAGGAACTCATCCCACAGCATCATCTGCACATCACAGCTCCCAGCAACACTAAGCCACCACTCCAGGGCTTCACCCTCCAACTGTCTCACTGCCAATCTCACCTTATCCTCCTCCCACGGTATGAGAAAGGAGAATAGGTGCTCAATATGCCTCAGCCAGTGCTCTGCAGCCACTGGATCACCCCCTCCCAGGAATTTACTCGGTTGTTCCTTTCGGAACCTCATGACCACATCCTCATCAACATGTCGGGTCTCCACTGCCTTGCGTGGAACCCTATCCTCACGCTGGGACTCCTCTCTAGGTGGTGGTGGAACCACTTGCTGTGCCGCTAACTCACGGCGCACCGCTTCCCGAACCTCGTCCCCCATACTTTCCCTCAACGCCGCCACTTGGGCCACAAGCTGTGCCAACAACTCATTTCCCCCAACGGACTGCCCCGCATCCGGTCCCACATAGGTGGAAGACTCATCACCAATTGCCTCAGACGCACGCAACACTCTCCTCGGAGGCATTTTCACTACACAAATAAACAAAGGTTCAATCTCTAGTCCATCCCCATCACATGGGTCAATCACACATATGGCACATATATAAGCTGTCACATAGTCACACATGTCTATACTGTCACACAGTTATTCATATCATCACATATAGCACATCAAATCAGTTTCACATTCTCAATGCAAACTAGTGCCTATCCATGCATGCACACCTACACAATAATTGATTACCCTTAGTACACCTCAGAGGCTCATACAGGATCGTGTTGATTAGGCACGTCCCTCTATGCCCCTCAAAAGGACTCAAGAGTAATCAATCACCCCACTACCCTAGGCCAACTAGACCAGGCTTTGATACCATCTGTCACGCCCCAGATTTTCGACCCACAGAAACCGGTTAGTGAATCCCCATGTCCGCACCCGAAGGGACAAGAGGTTGGTGAGAACACCGAGAAAGGGACCTTAGCACAGGTGCCGTCCCTAAACCATATCACATATATACTAAAATCTCATTTCAAAGCACAGTACAAACACACATACATACATGTTCTTTCCCCCACGGGGTTACCACAGTTTTTTTTTTTACAATACAACAAAATAAACAAACACACACAAGGTCTTCACCTTTGGTGAACCTTCTAGCTCCTGTAAGCACCTGAAACAAACAAAAACAAACACAACAGGAGGGGTGAGCAACCACAGCTCAGTAGGGATTATGTTTCCCCGACCCATCCCAACTCATAAACTAGTGTAGGCATGTGCTCGTGTAATGCTACATATACATATATATCACCAACTCAATCACGTACACATATTGGAAATGAAAGAAAACCTCTCAGGTAATCCCAAACATTGCCTCTTAGGCACACAGTACTACCCCTCGAGCACATTAGTGCCTCTCAGGCATAATATTGCCTCTCAGGCACAATATTACCTCTCAGGCATAATAGCCTCTCAGGCTCTGAACAAATCTCACCTCCTAGGTCCTCAACAGTAGCCTCCCAGGCTTATCAAGATAGTCTCGCATGCCCATATGACCACTTAAGTTCACAACTCTATCCTTATGTCTTGACCAAGAGAGAGGATTCTCATAGAAGTTATTTTCTTGAAATAAAAAGTCCCGACATTGGCTCCCTATAGCATAACTAAGATAACATGATTTTTGGGGATTTTTCTAAGGGGTCTAACCCCACTTTCCAAAAAGTCACCACTACGAACTTTTGAAGATTTTCGGGATTTTACACTAAATCCCATTTTTCACATTTTGAAGGAGTGAGAATTAATTTTTCTAGTATTTTTATTTGAATTCAAATGGGGGGTATTTCCTTATTTACATTGTAACTTAAGTTTAATACTTTATAGGTTTACAATGTAAATGGTTCAGTCCAGTCAAACTGTATTTCGAATCTACCTTCATTGTATTTCGAATCTGTATTTTCGAATCTCTTTTCGGATTGCCTTCGACCCTCGAACCTACACTCGAACTACCTTCGAAAACTACCTTCGAAGTATCCATGAACTGCCTTCGAAACTCCCTTCGAAGTACCTTCGAACCTTCGAAACGATACTCGAAAATTGCACATTCGACACTCGAAATTACACTACATCGAACCTACCTTTGAACCTTCGAAACTGCACATTCGAAATTTTCAATTTCCAGTCGATCTCATCTGCCGTTCTGCTCAGTTCACGACAATTACTGTTTATCATCGTTTTTCACCTGTTTCTCGTCTGGATTCAACCCAGAAACCTCCAGACCTTTCAAAATCTCATAAAACTCATACCTAATAATATATATTAGGTTTTAAATCATGTCTTACCACTCAAAACACATTATGCATGCAAATAACAAGATTCAACCCAAAATTGGTTTTTCCCCAAAACTTAGGGTTCATCCAAATTCCACGAATTTGGGGTTAATTCGCATGGTTTAGCTACTCTAGCAAGTAGAAGCAACAAATAAGAGTGAGAATAACGAATCCCTACATCGACTTTGGCCGATTTAAGCTCCGGATCGTCAATTCCTCTTTTCCCCCTTCTCTTTCTCTCTCCTCTTATCTTTCTCTCTCTAGAAAGGCAAGCACGTATGACACTTAGGGATTTGAGTTCTTCACTGCCCTATTTATACTTTCCCACATTTAATTCATTAAAATATCAAAATTACCCTCACAGGGTCCCGACTCCAAATCGAGCCCAATTACTGTCAAAATGCTCTGTTTAACGAGTACATCACTGTACTGAGGTTTGTTTTTCCCAAATAAGCCCTCAAATACAAAGTCACCTGACCATACTACAAAAATCCCAAAATTAGCTTTTCGGGGCTCCGACTCCAAATCGGGCCCCCTCACAGTCAAAACTCTCTATTCGACGAATACATCGTCGTACTGATATTCACATCCCTTGATGTGCATTCCATCACATGGCTCTCTCCCAGAACCCCAAACACGGGTCCTTACATGTTTAATCTACATGAATGATCCTTATTCTGTATGAAGTGTAAACTTGGTTATTTACCAAGTGTTTGACGACACTCACTCTTGTTCGGATCAGGATTATGTATTCTGTCCTCAGCTTTGCTCTCACGAGTGAAGGTCCAGATTAAGATCATATTTTCTGCAATAACTTAAGATAAAACATGCAATGTCTCAAATCAAATTACATAGGGTTTTATCCGTATCATTCAAATTCTGAGTTTGATCCAATAAAAAAATACTATATAAAATGACCGAACTAGCAAATGCTTACCTCTACTTTACAATGGATTGATATGAAATTAAATTTCTTTCAAACTTTGGTGAACATGATGTGCATGGATTTTTGTATCTTTTGAAAGAAAATTTCCTATGAGCTACCTCTCCAAAGATTTTAATAAATATTACCGGACCTTTAACAATTTTATTTATGTTTTAGAATTCTAACTATGAGATTTCATCTTTCCATTTCATCATTATATCCATCTAAGACAAGTAATTGAGGCTCATGGTTAATTTTTACATCCATTAATTCCCAATCACAAATACATCTAATATAACTAACAAAATGAATTCAACATGTAGGTCCCAAAGTGTGTCTAGAGGGAGGGAGTGAATAAACTCTTTTTTGCAGAAGCTAATAACTGATAGCTGGTGTATGTATGCAAGTGAAAACTATTCTATGATATTAATGGAGAAGATGACAATACGGTGTTAGAGTGTTTATGAGCTATCTAACAGATCTGAGATGAGTAAATGCTCTTGATGTGACAGATCTCAAATCCAGTAAGAATATTCCTACGGATGTCAATATGAAAGGATTGACACCATTAAGGAATGTTCTAATAATATAGATTGTTGATTGTGAATGAACAAATTAAAGAGTATACAAGATGGTTGTGATGGATCTTGTTGAACAAGAAGTATACAATGAATAGTTAAAGTTTGTTCTTGTTCTTAGTTCGTCACGACACATAGCACTTGGAAGAATTCTCTCCTTATTTCTCTCTAGTGTTGGAACTCTCAAGTTTATTCTTCAAAAGTTGTCTTCAATGCATGTTAGAATTCTATATATTGTATTTTTGGAGTTCCTTACCTCACTTTTTGTGAGAGGTGACAGATATTACTATCAAAGCATATGAGAGATATTAGTTTAATGTTACAGTGCATGTGCGCCTAGATGTCTATCCGACAATCTGACTTCCCACCACGAATTCACGGAAGTATAGTGGATAGGTTGCAGATTTGTTACAAATCTACAAATTTGTTGCCCATACTGTATATGCATGCCCATACTAGTTAGATCTGCGCCGTTCATCTGTTGGTGGTAGTTGGCAGTCATTATTGCGTTAATAAATGCGTTTGATTGTTCAGAGAGGCACATGCAAACTACATAAATCTTATCTAAAGATATTATTAAGTACAAATGCTATATTGTGAGTTTGCCTCAAAGGTGAATGCCTCAAAGGTCTGGTGACTTTGAAGATTTGACTCGAAGATTTGGGTCGAACCTATATTGGTATATAATGATGTCTCTGGTTTCTAAAGCGTTAGATCTTGCAAGTCTTCGACTCTAGTTTTCTTCAAGTCTTCGTGCATAGCGTAACAGTTGTTAGGTTATGAATAATTCACACTATAATATGGCCTTCGACTCTACAAGTCCGTTGTTGGATCAAACCTAGAATTTGGATGATGCGGATCAAACCTTATGTAATTTGATTTAAGATGTTTCATGTTTATTCTAAGTCTGTGCAAAAGATAAAACCTTAATCCGGACCTACTCCTGTAAGGACAAAGCTAAGGACAGGATACATAATCCTGATCCGGATCATCGTGAGTGTCGTCATTCACTTGGTACATAACTAAGTTATCATCCGGAGTAAGGATCCTTTGTACGGAGTAATCACTTGACAAAACGACCAAGGAACCCGCGTCTAACTTTCAACTAGACCACGTTAAGTGATGCGGAGTAAGATTCCGAGTCTACAACTCGCACGGAGTAAGAGAGACTTGTTGCGGAGAACGAATCGAAGTTGTCACTCCACCGGACCAAGGAAATAAAGACCCGGACTATGGAATCCGTGTCTGTCACTGATGCGGAGTAAGAACAACTATTGCGGAGTAAGGGAAGCTAATGCGGAGTAAGGAATCCGAACCAAGCGCTGATGCGGAGTAAGCATTCCGTACCTACTCTATGCGGAGTAAGGAAGCGCTGATACGGAATTAGTTATCCGAGTCCTTACTTCATGTTGAGTAAGGAAGCACTTGCACGGAATAAGGATTCCAGGATTGTACCAATACAGAGTAAGCAACTACAGACACGGAGTAAGGATACGAGCTTTGTTGATAAGGAGTAAGGAACCTTACTACGGACTAAGAAGACGCTGCTTCATCTTTTCCAAGCCGCATTTAATGTTCAGCTCACTGTGTCCCAATGTAAGACAAACTCATTGAAGATCTAAACTGTCCTACACGTGGAACACTCGGAGATGTGGATGCAGTCTCAAATGCAATTGGAATCAAGCAAAGTAATTCAATACACTTATGCTTTCAATATTTCGAGCTCTACATCCGTAGCAGTTAAAGAAGAGGTATAGAACTTAATGTTACACAGTGCTCGGGATATATAGTTCCAAGATAGATTCTTAGGAATGTCTATAAATACTAAACTGTGTATATTAATAAAAAAGAGCTCATAGAGATTATTAACGCAGTGTGTGTGACTGTAAAATTGAGTGCTATTGTAATCGGCTGTAATTGCTGCTTATTTTGTTGTAATTATCATCAGATAATAACACAAAATACTTCCACTATCAGGTTATCTTCCGCACTGATTTTACATCTTTTAACCAGATTGTGCTGTACCTGTGTGAAGAAAGAGTTTCGAATAGAGCCTATTCACCCCACTCCAAGCTCCTAGGGACCAACAAGTGGTATCAGAGCAAGTTCTATTTGTTCTAAGTAGAGATCCCACTCTTTCTCTCTTACCAATGGCTGAAGAAAGCAGCATGCTATTCACCACTCGCCTTAACTCCGGAGGTGCACAAGAGCCCCTTCCAAATCGTAGCAGCAGTGAAAATGTCGATCCACCTCAACCTGCTGCTGCCGCTGCTTCACAACCATAGAGTTCTGGTTTCACTCTGACAAAGCCACCCAAATTCACACCTGATCTTTTCTCCCAGTGGAAAGCTCGCATGAGAATGTTCATGGTTTGCCACGATCATCTCATGTGGCCATGTCTTCATCAGGAGATACCCACTTCGATGACAATCGGAGAACATGGAGTTAGAAGACTGATAACGTGCATTTTATGCCGTTATTCTAGTGTTTATTTAGGATGTTTAAGAGCATGATTAGAGCCTTATTGCTTCATATATCATATATATTTTCTCTAACCCCTAGGAAGATGCTATTTGCAAATATATGCGTTTTTAAGCTGTTTTGGCAGATTTTGGAGCTGCACGTGAATTCACCCATTTCACGTTCAAGCCTATTTTTGCCTCTCAGGCCTCTACAGGATGCAAGGAAGCTTGGGGAGAAGTTTGAGCTGATTTGGAGCTGCACGTGAATTCACCATATCACGTGCAAATTGACGTGCAGAGATATTTTTGGACCGATCCTATCGTTTTTCCATGCTGATCATTTGTTTCTGAAGGCCCATGTCCAAATTGTGGATGGAAGATAGAGATTTTAATGTTTCGAGTGTTACTTATCAAAACTACGCCGTTTTGATAAATGGGCTAGGGTACACACCTCAAGGCCCATCCAAACTCTATAAATAAGAGCTCCACGCCCTCTGCTATGCATCCCTAGACCCCTACACGTTTTTAGAGAGAGAGAGGGCTCCACGACTTGGAGGTTGCTCCTTGACCTAGGAGAGCAGCCGTCGCAGTCGTCGCAGCAGCCGTCACGGATTTTGGAGCCTGGATTTGAAGCTTTGCTGTGCGCGTGGTTAAGAAGAAGATGTTGAGCTTTTCTGCTTTGTGTTTGCTTGTAATCATGCGTGAGTAGTTCTTTTAATCCAGGGGAGCAATGTAGCCCCCTTGTTGCTTTGCTGTGTTTATGAATATTGGGTTTGGATGATTGAGTTTTGCATGTTTTATGAATCTGTTCTTAATCTCTATCTTTGGATGTACACCTTGGTATTTTTAGCCCTAGTCTGGGGCGGATTGAGATTCATAACTTATTTGTAATTGGTGTGATCATTATCCTTTTGCAAGTATGATTTATTGGCTTTGCATGTTTGTGTGTTTAGATGACCATTCTGGCATACAACTCTTAAAAGGACCTCAATGACCATTTGTTGTCCTTGGCTTATGTTTAGCATGTTTTCAATCAGACAACCCTAATACCATGAACCAGTAGAGATAACATAGGGAGGTGAAATTGTGACCCTAGATGCTTTTAATCCTTGAATCTTAATCCTAAATTCAATTTGCTTTCTTTGTTTATTCAGAAAACCAAATAAAAATTAGATCTTTAGTTTAAAAAAGAAAACTTTTTGCCAAGACATTTTATAGAACAAGAGTAATTGGGTGCTTTGATTTGAGAACTAGAAAACTAGGCTAATCCCTGTGGGTTCGACCCCTTGCTTGCTGCTATTCTTTTAGTGCAAACTTAGGGAATTTATTATCTTGAAGAGAGATTTAACGACATTAGCTAGCTCTTTTCTCCCAGTGGAAAGCTCGCATGAGAATGTTCATGGTTTGCCACGATCATCTCATGTGGCCATGTCTTCATCAGGAGATACCCACTTCGATGACAATCGGAGAACATGGAGTTAGAAGACCAAAGACTGATGCTGAACTCACCAATGATGAAAGAGCCTGGCAGTGTGCCAACGAAAAGGCTCTAGCATATGTTACATCGTCTTTGCACTCCGAGGCTTTCACGGACGTCCAGGGCTGCACGATAGCAAAAGCTGTCTGGGATAAACTAACAATCCTCTATGAGGGAAGTCAGTCCCAAATGCAAAATGTTATCTGTATTCTCAGACAGAACTTTGAGAGTTTCAATCACAAACCTGGCGAATCACTCGAGAGCATCTATCAGAGATTCGGCAGGCTCATCCTTGAGCTAAAAACTGTCAATGAGCATTATTCTCAATCTCAGATCAATGACAAGTTCTTTCGCTCCTTACCGGATTACTACTACTCTAAACAACTCCAGATGCAATCTGATAAGAACTAGCAGTATGTTCCCCTTGAAGAACTATATGGAGAGCTACGGACTCACGAAGTCAGGTTTAAATACTCTGACCGAGACGAGAAAATAGCTCGGAGAGAAAAGGGGGTAGCTCTTAAAGCTACGGAATGTCTCAGCATACTAAGGAATGATGATACTGACGAGTCCGAGAATTCTGACTCTGACGAGGAAGAGGAAATAGCTCTTCTTGTCAAATCCTTTGAGCGATTCCTATGGAAAAGCAGAAAAGGATTCAGAAGAGGCTCCTTATCATCTTTCCAAAGGAAGGAGCGATCGGAGTCCAGTTCCCAGGAATGCTACAACTGCGGGAAAACTGGTTACTGGGCCAAGGACTGCAAATCCAAATCTAAAGTGGCCGAGAAAAGTGACAAGGTGACTCATCACCACTCCACCTCAGACAACAGCAAGAACAAGAGGAAGGCATTCGTCACAAAATACGTTAGTGGCTCGGAAGAAGAGGAGGAATCCTCGGATGATGAGCCAACTCCTAAACCGAACGTCTGCCTCATGGCGAATACTGAGGTACCTTCGACCTCCACACACACTACTGAGTGTCCTCCGGATTTCATTCCGAAACTAACCAACTTTTATCCTGTTAGTACATCTAAACTGTTGGATGGTTTCATTTCAGGTGGCACCATAGTTTATGATTGTGGAGCCGAGGCTGTTACTACAGTTCCCGAAGTAGTAGCACCCGTAACCAACGATGAAGGGAAGGCTGCTGCAGTTCAAGCGAAAACTGTAACACCCAAAAAGAAAGGAAAGGCTAAGGCTGATGCATCTAGGTCCAAGAGCATGTCACCCAAACACAATGGACTAGGTCATAGGGAACAGAGTAGAATGTTTGTAAAACCTAAGAGACCCGTATCCCCTGTTTGTACTCCGCACCATAGTGTCTGTTCTATCTGTAGAAAAATAGGTCATTATCACTATGAATGTTGGAGTTTGTCTGATAACTGGCTTTGTAATCAAGTTCGTATTAATAAAGACCAGTTCATCAAAAAGGGTTCTTCGATGAAATCAAAATCTAAATCTCAAAGGAGTGTCTCTCCCAAGAAAACCCAAAAAAAAAAAAAAAAGGCAACTCACGCTCACAAAGTAATGTCAACCTAGAAAGCAAAAACTCCTAACATTATGAAATCCGAAACTGTTGACACTATTGTTGTTTCTCTTAACCGCCCAAAACAAGTTTGGGCACCAAAAGTGTAAACTGTTGTCTTGCAGGAGCACCTATGGAACTCACTGCCATCCCACTTGAAGTCAAAGATCAATCAAAGCAAGTGGATACTCGATAGCGGATGCTCCGAACATATGACGGATGACTAGACTCTGCTTGTTGAAGTTAATGACAAATGAGGCCTATCCGTATCATATGGCGACAACAGCAAAGGTAAGACTGTCGGGTATGATACTTTAACCAACGGCTGTGTATCAATCACTAGAGTTGCACTAGTCAAAGGTTTGAAGCATAATCTGCTGAGTGTCAGTAATTTATGTGACAGAGGATTTACTGTTTCCTTTATGTCCAATACCTACACGGTCAGGGAAAATTTATCTGGAGATATTAAATTATCCGGATCAAGAGATGGGGACATATACTCTGTGGTCTTAAGAAATAATTATTCTGACCCTGTATGCTTCCTCACTATAACATCAGATGGAGAAAGTTGGCTATGGCACAAGCGGTGCGCTCATTTAAATTTTAAGACTCTGTCTAAATTAGCATCGCTCGATTTGGTTACTGGTATGCCTAAACATAAATACTCCAGAGACACTCTCTATCGAGAATGTCAACTTGGCAAACAGACCAAACATAGTTTTAAGAGCAAATCAGTTAATTCAATAACTGCTCCCCTACAACTTCTTCATATGGACCTCTGCGGTCCCATTTCTGTTCCTTCACTAGCTGGTGCAAGATATACCCTTGTGGTTGTTGGATCAAACCCTATGTAACTTGATTTTAGATGTTCCATGTTTATTCTTAGTCTGTGCAGAAGATAAAACTTTAATCTGGACCTACTCATCAGGACAAAGCTAAGGATAGGATACGTAATCCTGATCTGTATCATCGTGAGTGTTGTCATTCACTTGGTACATAACCAAGGTATCATCCGGAGTAAGGATCCTTCGTGAAGAGTAATCACTTGACAAAACGACCAAGGAACCCACGTCTGACTTTCGACTAGATCATGTCAAGTGATGCGGGGTAAGATTCTGAGTCTACAACTCGCACGGAGTAAGAGAGACTTGTTACGGAGAACAAATTGAAGGTGTCACTTCACCGAACCAATGAAATAAAGACACGGACTATGAAATCTGAGTCTGTCACTGATGCGGAGTAAGGACAACTGTTGCGGAGTAAGGGAAACTAACGCGGAGTAAGGAATCCGAACCAATCGCTAATGTGGAGTAAGCTTTCCGTACCTACTCTATGCGGACTAAGGAAGCGCTTACCCGGAACAAAGATTCTAGGACTGTATTGACACGGAGTAAGCAATTACTGACACGGAGTAAGGATCCGAACTTCATTGATACAGAGTAAGGAACCTTACTACTGACTAAGAAGACGCTACTTCACCTTTTCCAAGCCGCATTTAATGGTCAGCTCGCTGTGTCCCGATGAAAGACAAACTCATTGAAGATCTAAACTGTCTTACCCGTGGAACACTCAGAGATGTGGACGCAGTCTCAAATGCAATTGGAATCAAGCAAAGTAATTCATTACACTTATGCTTTCAATATTTCAAACTCCACATCCGTAGCAGTTAAAGCAGAAGTTCTTTCCGAGAAGAACTTATTGCTACTCAGTGCTCGGGATATACAGTTCCAAGATAGATTTATAGGAATGTCTATAAATACAAAACTGTGTATATTTATGAAGTGTGTGAGCTAGAGAGATTGTTGTACAAGAGCTCATAGAGATTAAAACGCAGTGTGTGTAACTGTAAAACTGAGTGCTATAGTAATCAGTTGTAATTGCTGCTTATTTTGTTGTAATTATCATCAGATAATAAAGCAAAATACTTCCACTATCTGGTTATCTTCCGCATTGATTTTACATCTTATAACCAGATTGTGCTGTACCTGAGAGAGCAAAGAACTTTTGATATTAGCCTATTCACCCCCCTCTAGGCTACTAGGGACCAACAGTGGTTATCGATGATTTCACCAGGCACACATGGGTGATGTTCCTGAAATCTAAGGATCAAACATTTGAGCATCTTGTAGATCTTTTCAACTGGATAAGCAACTCACAAGGACTGAGCATTAAATGCATCAGGAGTGATCATGGTACAGAATTCAATTTTTCAGATATGAGGTCATATTGTTCTGAACAGGGCATTCAGCACGACTTCTCTGCGCCCATGTAATGACCCGTGTTTTGCGGTAGGTAAGAAGTTAACCACAGATGCCTTGTGAGTGGAAGTTATTGGTTTAGGGAATTTCCTTCCCACACACTTTAGCTAAAACACCTTGGACGTTGGTGCACAAGTTTAAGGCAAGAGATGGGCCCAAGAGGGGACTTTTGGGAGGTGCTCGTGACAATTCAGTGGAACACTCAGAGATGTGGACGCAGTATGCCCTGTATATTTATAAAGTGTGTGAGCTAGAGAGATTGTGGTACAAGAGCTCATAGAGATTAAAATGCCAGTGTGTGTAACTGTAAAACTGAGTGCTATAGTAATCAGCTATAATTGCTGCTTATTTTGTTGTAATTATCATCAGATAATAAAGCAAAATACTTTCACTATCTGGTTATCTTCCGCATTGATTTTACATCTTATAACCAGACTGTGCTGTACCTGAGAGAGCAAAGAACTTTTGATATTAGCCTATTCACCCCCCTCCAGGCTACTAGGGACCAACAAGTGGTATCAAAGCTGTTCTATTAGTTCTAATAGAGATCCCACTCTTTCACTCTCAACAATGGCCAAAGAAAGCAGCATGCTATTCAACACTCGCCTTAACTCCGAAGGAGCACAAGAGCCCCTTCCAAATCGAAGCAGCAGTGAAAATGTTGATCCACCTCAACCTGCTGCTACTGCTGCTCCTCAACTACGGAGTTCTGGCTTCATTTTGACGAAGCCACCCAAATTCACACCAGAGCTTTTCTCCCAGTGGAAAGCTCGCATGAGAATGTTCATGGTCTGCCATGATCATCTCATGTGGCCATGTCTTCATCAGGAGATACCCACTCTGATGACCATCGGAGAACATGGAGTCAGAAGACCAAAGACTGATGCCGAACTCACCAATGATGAAAGAGCCTGGCAGTGTGCCAACGAAAAGGCGCTGGCATATGTCACATCGTCTCTGGATTCCGAGGCTTTCACAGACGTCCAGGGCTACATGACAGCAAAAGCTGTCTGGGATAAACTAACAATCCTCTATGAGGGAAGTCAGTCCCAAATGCAGAACGTGTCACGCCCCGGATTTCCAACCCGAGGAAACCGGTACGTGACTCCCCTTTACCCACACGGAGGGCAAAGGGGTTAGGATACAAACCAAGAACTGAACATTTTAAACATTCACAACACATTCAAGAAAAATAAAGCCCATCAAGCAGTCCACAAAACAGTTCAGTCTTTAATACAAAAGTCTTCTTTTCAATCCATCCCCATTGGGGTTACATCAGTTCCCATAATAAAATAACATAAACAATAAAATAAATAAGGTCTTCCACCTTGGGGTCCCACCTAACGCCTGTAGGTTCCTGTAAAGAAAACAACATGGTAGGAGGGGTGAGCAACCACAGCTCAGTAGGGATCATGTCTCCCCAACCCATCCCATGCACCTAACATCTACATGCCTTGTGTACAAGTGCTGTGTCGTGATACAATCATTCCACCAGATGAAATTACAGGCTATAGCAGCAAATATAATCATACACAGGCTAGTACATAAACACTCCCGGGCTTCCACAGCCACCGGGTCCCAAGAACAGTCCCGGGCTTCCACAGCCACCGGGTTCCACAAAACAGTCCCGGGCTTCCACAGCCACCGGGTTCCACAAAGCAGTCCCGGGCTTCCACGGCCACCGGGTTCCACAAAACAGTCCCAGGGCTTCCACGACCACCGGGTGTACAAGCAAACACGCAAAGCACATAAGGCCATACAGGCATAACATCAAACACTTAATATGCTTAGTCACACGGAAATAACGTCGAACACTTAGCATGCATATATTCACAAGGCTTACAAACCTAGCCACACACATTATTATTCCAAACACATAATATGCATAGCCTCACAGGCATTATTTCAAACACATAATATGCATAGCCTCACAGGCATATTCATACAGGCATATCCACACCGGCATTTTATCAAACACTTAACATGCACCAACCACCCAATCTCAGAAATCACACCAAAACGCCATTGAAGGCCAACATTCATATAGGAGGTCACACCTATATGAATTTACATATAAATAATATAACAGATATAACTCATATTCGCCTAGGACCCTAGGACAGAGGAGGACTTAGGAAGAACAGAATCCCTACCTTAAAACAGATCTTCCCTGCTCCCGCACTAAATGCCGTCCTCCCCACGCAAGATGCTCCGGGCCGGCGACGAACCAGCAACTCCCCTTCCTTCTCTCTCTCTAGCTCTCTCTCTCTCACGACGGCCGCAAAGAATCGAAGAGAACCCTAAACCTAAAACAGAGGGCTTCTCCTCCTTATATAGACAACACAACCTCAAAACGACGTAGTTTTGATTAAGTGAATCCCAGGATCAAAACGACGTAGTTTTGATCACACAAGTTAGCACCTTTCCGCACCCATATAGGCCAAAATACTCAGAATTTCAACATGGTCCTTTGGAGAAAGTTCCTTAGAATGTCAAAACCAAGGGAACCATGCAAAAATATGCTTGCACGCCAATTTGCACGTGAATTCCCCAATTCACGTGCACCTCCATATGGACTCCAAATGCTCTCAAACTTCACCCCTAGCCTCCTTGCATCATTTAGAAGACAATTACACTTGCACGTGAATTGGACCCATATCACGTGCACCTCACATACATGTCCATTTGGCCTGAAACTTCGTGGTAGATAGAGGACACCATTCTAAGCATCTTTCCTTTTGCACGTGAATTCATTGGAGTCCATTTACTAGGTCAAAATCTAGAAAAACTCTACTCAGGAGGCAAACCGACTAACTCAAGGTACGGGTCCTTACATCCTCTCCCCCTTAAGACTTTTCGTCCTTGAAAAGAAATGACATAAGAGGAAAACAAACTCAAGCTACCCATTTGCCACACGGCGAGCCACAACACCCAAATGGGTCATACACCACACACAGCACAACAGCACTTAACAGTACCACCATAATCCATAACCACAATAATGCACATAACACATGTCCACATGGCACGAATACACATCTCAAGGCACATCACAAATAAGAACACATGTCTTTAAAAGACAATACAAATACACCAAATCGTACACAACTAATACAAGAAAACACAAAACACATCACACCCTTGGCCAACACCACCTCCCACGCTTAAGATTGTTCGTCCTCGAACAAGTCGGGGTACTGCTCACGCATCACGGACTCACGTTCCCATGTCTCCTCCTCAATGCCACGGTGCTGCCACAGCACGCGAACCAAAGGAATAGCACGACCACGCAAAAGCTTCTCTCGCCGATCTAGAATACGGATAGGGGCCTCAACGATGGACATGTCATCCTCAATGTCTAACGTCCCCCAATCAATCACATGAGTGGGGTCAGGGTGATACTTTCGCAATCGGGACACGTGAAACACGTTGTGCACTCGACTCGGCCGCGGTGGTAACGCTAACCGGTAGGCCACGGGCCCTACACGATCCAGGAATCTCAAAAGGACCAATAAACCGCGGAGATAGCTTGGAACCTCGCCCAAACCGTTGATGACCACGTCGTGGAGAGACACGAAGGAACACATGATCACCAACAGAAAACTCCAAAGGTCGCCGTCGCTGATCCGCATAAGATTTCTGCCGACTCTAAGCTGACAACAAACGCTGACGAATCAACTTGACCTTCTCAGTAGCCTCTTGAACCAACTGCGGTCCCAAGAGAGCCGTCTCCCCCACCTCGGTCCAACACAAAGGGGATCGACACGGCCGTCCATACAATGCCTCAAAAGGAGCCATCCCAATGGATGCTGATAAGCGTTGTTGTAGGCAAACTCCACCAAAGGAAGGTGAGTTGCCCACGAACCCCCGAAATCTAACACACAAGCCCTCAACATGTCCTCCATGGTCCGATTCGTCCGCTCGGTCCACCGTCGGTCTCAGGGTGAAAGGCTGTACTCAGGTGAAGCTTGGTCCCCATAGCCTCCTGCAAACCGGCCCAAAAACGGGAGGTGAACCTCGAATCCCGGTCTGAGACAACCGATGATGGTACTCCATGCGGTCTCACAATCTCGTTCATGTACAATTGACTCAAGGTCCCAATAGAGTCCCGCTCGCGAACGACAAGGAAATGGGCCGACTTTGTGAGTCGATCCACAATCACCCAAATCATATCCTTCCTCCAGGTGGTGGGTGGAAGACCGGTCACAAAATCCATCGCGATATGGTCCCACTTCCACTCTGCTATGGGCAAGGGTCGTAACATGCCCGCCGGCCGTCGATGCTCGGCCTTCACCTGTCGACACGTGAGGCACCGCGAAACAAAGGCAGCTATATCGCGTTTCATCCCTGGCCACCAAAAATGTCCCCGAAGCGCATGGTACATCTTCGTACCCCCTGGATGCACAAGCAACTCTAGGCCGGTGAAACTCCCTCGGCACCTCATCCCCGAGGGAAGAAGCTACTACCAACCGCCCCTGAAATGACAACTCATGCTCAGGACCCTCCGTCCGGTCCCCAGGATAGCTCCCCGGCCTCAATACGGGCACGGAGAACCTCACACTCTATGTCACCCAGTTGTCCCTCCCGGACGCGCTGGTACAACTCAGGCACAACCACCAAAGGACTCAGGATTGTCCCACCATCACGAACAACAGTGCCGGACTGCAACATTGCCAACCGCTCCATCGGCTTCCACTCTCTCACGGCCACCTCGGCTTTCCCTTTTCTCGCTCAACGCATCGGCCACAACATTACCCTTGCCCGGGGTATAGGCAAGAGTAAAATCAAAAGTCCGCAAATACTCCACCCATCTCCTTTGCCTCAAATTCAAGTCCTTCGAGTAAAGATGTACTGAAGGCTCTTGTGATCCGAGAACACCACAAACTTTTCCCCCAAGAGGTAGTGCTGCCAACTCTTCAGGGCGAAGATGACAGCCGCTAACTCAAGGTCATGAGTAGGATAATTCTGCTCATGAGGCTTCAGCTGCCTCGACCCATAAGCTACCACACTGTGCTCCTGCATAAGCACACACCCCAAACCAACCCTGGACGCATCACAATACACCTCATATGGAATATCCTCCCTAGGCAACCTCAACATAGGTGCGGTAGTCAAACGGGTTTTGAGAGTCTCAAACGCCTGCTGGCACTTGTCAGTCCAATCAAACTTCACGCCCTTCCGAGTCAACGCTGTCATAGGAGCCGCCAAACGGGAGAACCCCTCGACAAAACGACGATAGTACCCCGCCAAACCAAGAAAACTACGGATCTCAAAAACGTTGGTTGGCCTCGCCCACAATGCCACGGCCTCAATCTTGGCTGGGTCCACCCTAACTCCCTCAGCCGACACCACATGGCCAAGAAAGTGAACCTCCTGCAGCCAAAACTCACACTTGCTAAACTTAGCAAACAGCTGCTGGTCCCTCAAGGTTTGCAACACTGTTGCCAAGTGCTCCACATGTTCCTTCTCGGTCTTGGAATACACCAAGATATCGTCGATAAACACCACCACGAACGAGTCTAAGTATGGGGCAAAGACTTGGTTCATCAAATGCATGAACACCTGCTGGCGCATTAGTGAGCCCGAAAGGCATCACTACCCACTCATAATGCCCATACCTGCACCGAAAAGCCGTCTTAGGGATGTCCTCCTCCCTAACCCTGAGCTGGTGATACCCCGACCGTAAATCTATTTTGGAAAACCACTGGGCCCCACTCAATTGGTCAAACAGGTCATCTATCCGAGGCAACGGGTACTTGTTCTTCACAATCACCGATTCGACTTCCTGTAGTCGATGCAGAGACGAAGCGTGCCATCGGCCTTCTTAGCAAAGAGCACCGGAGCACCCCAAGGTGAGGTACTTGGTCCGATATACCCTTGACCCACCAACTCCTCGATTTGCCTCGAAGCTCCCTCGGCTCGGCTGGTCCCATACGATACGCTACCTCGGGAAATCGGACCCGTCCCCGGCACCAACTCAATGGTGAACTCCACACTCCTCTTAGGTGGCAAACTCCTCAACCGCTCGGGAAAAACATCCTGAAATTGGTCCACAACAGTGGGCCACACCCTCTTTTCTACCTTACCCTCCTCGGCAAAGGTCAGGGCTGCTAACCTGTGGGTAATGGCACCCCACCGGTCCAACACTGGCCCGGCCCGACTCGCCTCACAATCCCACTCCCCTTGCAGGGTGCAAGAGGTCCCTGGCAGGTGTCACGAAGGTCACACGCCGCCGATAACAATCTATCTTGGCCTGGAAAGCCATAAGCCAATCCATACCCAAGATCGGGTCGAACGTCCTCAAAGGCATCACATGCAAGTCAAAACTCGGCTCCACCTCGCCTATGGTTAACACACGGTCCACGACACACTCTCCGTACCTCAATCATGCCTCCCACCGGAGACTCCACAACTAGGGGCCTTGCGGCTTCCACACAAGCTAACCCCAAGCCGTCTATTACAGGCTCAGCAACAAACGAACACGATGCACCCGTATCGAAAAGTACAGAAGCTAAGGTACGGGAGATCAAGAGGGTACCTCTAACCACCGATGGTCCTGCTCCACCCTCAGTGGTGGGGGTGGTAACTCGGCCTCCTCCTGGTACGTCGCCTCCGGCGCAAACACCCTCCCTTGGCCCGTGCCGCCGGTCGGCTCACTCCCTGGGCGCTTCCCGCCAAGGTTGCCTCCGGCCGATCTGCTGCCGCTCCGGCCTCCCCCCGAGGTCGGGTCCGATTCGACCCTGCCTGACTAGCCGGCCACCGACGAGCTGGTCTCTCTCGCTGGTGCACGAAACCGGCATCACTCCTTGTCTTGGATGTCATGCCTCCAACTCCCCTGTTGCCACTCCGGCAAACCCGGCTCGAGATGGCCCTCTCGTCCACATCTATGGCATTTCCGGTCCCTCTTTGGACACTCCTTTCTCAAGTGGCCTTGCTCCCCACAGCGGTAACAACCGCCGGGGAGACCCCCTGTTTGGACCGCCTGTCTGCCACCGACAAAGCTAGACCTCCCCGGGTTCACCAATGTCCGACCCCGATCGCGAAAAGAACCGCTATCCCTCTCCTCCGTCTTGAGCCTCTTGGACCCTGCATCTCGATCAGGCCCACTCTGCAACCGGCGCCCCCGATGGGCCCGCCTCCCATCATCCGGTTCTCTCTCGGCTATACGGGCCGTCTCCACGGCCTCGAGCATAGGTCCTCAAGCGTAGAATCGCCACCCTCTCCCTAAGGGCTGGCCTGAGACCCAAGGTGAACTTGTGGGCCTTCAGGTCCTCCCTTACCACATTCTCAGGGAGCAAACCTACTCAATCTCCAGGAACTCCCGCTCATATTCAGGTACCGTCTTGGATCCCTGCTTCAAGCTGCCAAATTCTTCCCTCTTCTGCCATCTCACCGATTCCGGGAAGAACTCATCTTGGAAGAGTTGCAAGAACTCCTCCCAAAACATGAGTTACGCCGCACGGCTCCCCGCAACACTCGTCCACCACTCCAAAGCGTCCCCCTCCAGTGCCCGAATTGCCGGTCGCACTTTATCCTCCTCCCAGGGGCAGGAGAAAGGAGAACACATGCTCAATCTGCCTCAACCACTGCTCGGCTACCACCAGGGTCTTCTCCCCCCTTAAATCGCGGAGGTTGTTCCTTTCGGAACCGTGTCACCACGTCATCCTCTGCACGGGTCGGTACACCCCCCGCGAACTCTCACGCTCACGAGGCGGCTCTCCTACCGGTGGTGGTGGTGGTGGCACCACCGTTGTCTTGCCATCTCACGGCGCACCTCCTCCCGAACGTCCTGCCGGAGTCCCTCCCGTAGCTCTCGTACCTCCGGCCGGATGCCTTCTTGTAGCCGGTGCAGGAACAACGCATGCCCTCCAACGGATGGTCCCGCACCCGGACCCTCATGGGCAGATGACTCATCGGCCACCGCCCGGACGCACGTGTCACTCTCCTCGGTGGCATTCTTACTACATGAAGTAAGATGCACAAACGTCGAACGCGTTTGACTACTAACAAGTTGACTACCTTTACCCCATTATCAAGTCAAGCCGTACATGGCATTACACATATCTTAACCATTGCATCAATCACATTTCACAGATTCACGATCCAGTACACATTGCCAAACAAATCGAGTTGCACATTTCACTTAATCATGTGATCTTATCCACGATTTAGCATACATTCACAAGAAATACAACTAGTGCCCTAATGCCAATGCATGCAAATCCTATCACAAGACTGGACTACCCTAAGTACACCTTGGAGGCTCAAAGAGGACCATGTTGATCAGGCATGTCCCTCCAGGCTCCTCCAAAGGACTCAAGATAACCAAGTCCGCCCACTACCCTAGGCCAACTAGACCATGCTCGATACCATATTGTCACGCCCCGGATTTCCAACCCGAGGAAACCGGTCCGTGACTCCCCTTTACCCACACGGAGGGCAAAGGGGTTAGGATACAAACCAAGAACTGAACATTTTAAACATTCACAACACATTCAAGAAAAATAAAGCCCATCAAGCAGTCCACAAAACAGTTCAGTCTTTAATACAAAAGTCTTCTTTTCAATCCATCCCCATTGGGGTTACATCAGTTCCCATAATAAAATAACATAAACAATAAAATAAATAAGGTCTTCCACCTTGGGGTCCCACCTAACGCCTGTAGGTTCCTGTAAAGAAAACAACATGGTAGGAGGGGTGAGCAACCACAGCTCAGTAGGGATCATGTCTCCCCAACCCATCCCATGCACCTAACATCTACATGCCTTGTGTACAAGTGCTGTGTCGTGATACAATCATTCCACCAGATGAAATTACAGGCTATAGCAACGAAATATAATCATACACAAGCTAGTACATAAACACTCCCGGGCTTCCACACCACCGGGTCCCAAGAACAGTCCCAGGCTTCCACAACCACCGGGTTCCACAAAACAGTCCCGGGCTTCCACACGGCCACCGGGTTCCACAAAAGCAGTCCCCGGCTTCCACAACCACCGGGTTCCACAAAACGGTCCCGGGCTTCCACCCCACCGGGTGTACAAGCAAACACGCAAGACATAAGGCCATACAGGCATAACATCAAACACTTAATATGCTTAGTCACACGGAAATAACGTCGAACACTTAGCATGCATATATTCACAAGCTTACAAACCTAGCCACACAGCTATTATTCCAAACACATAATATGCATAGCCTCACAGGCATTATTTCAAACACATAATATGCATAGCCTCACAGGCATATTCATACAGGCATATCCACACCGGCATTTTATCAAACACTTAACATGCACCAACCACCCAATCTCAGAAATCACACCAAAACGCCACTGAAGGCCAACATTCATATAGGAGGTCACACCTATATGAATTTACATATAAATAATATAACAGATATAACTCATATTCTGCCCTAGGACCCTAGGACAGAGGAGGACTTAGGAAGAACAGAATCCCTACCTTAAAACAGATCTTCCCTGCTCCCGCACTAAATGCCGTCCTCCCCACGCAAGATGCTCCGGCCCGGCAGAAGAACCGAAGAACTCCCCTTCCTTCTCTCTCTCTAGCTCTCTCTCTCTCTACGACGGCCGCAAAGAATCGAAGAGAACCCTAAACCTAAAACAGAGGGCTTCTCCTCCTTATATAGACAACACAACCTCAAAACGACGTAGTTTTGATTAAGTGAATCCCAGGATCAAAACGACGTAGTTTTGATCACACAAGTTAGCACCTTTCCGCACCCATATAGGCCAAAATACTCAGAATTTCAACATGGTCCTTTGGAGAAAGTTCCTTAGAATGTCAAAACCAAGGGAACCATGCAAAAATATGCCTGCACGCCAATTTGCACGTGAATTCCCCAATTCACGTGCACCTCCATATGGACTCCAAATGCTCTCAAACTTCACCCCTAGCCTCCTTGCATCATTTAGAAGACAATTACACTTGCACGTGAATTGGACCCATATCACGTGCACCTCACATACATGTCCATTTGGCCTGAAACTTCTGTGGTAGATAGAGGACACCATTCTAAGCATCTTTCCTTTTGCACGTGAATTCATTGGAGTCCATTTACTAGGTCAAAATCTAGAAAAACTCTACTCAGGAGGCAAAACTGACTAACTCAAGGTACGGGTCCTTACAGAACGTTATCTGCACTCTCAGACAAAACTTTGAGAGTTTCAATCATAAACTGGGCGAATCACTCGAGAGCATCTATCGGAGATTCGAAAAGCTTATCTTGGAGCTGAAAACTGTCAATGAGCATTACTCTCAATCTCAGATCAATGACAAGTTCTTTCGCTCCTTGCCGGATCGCTACTACTCTAAACACTCTAGATGCAATCCGACAAGAACTAGCAGTATGTTCCCCTGGAAGAACTATATGGAGAGCTGCGGACTCATGAAGTCAGGTTTAAGTACTCTGACTGGGATGAGAAAATAGCTCATAAAGAAAAGGGGGTAGCTCTCAAAGCTACGGAATGTTTAAACATACTGAGGAATGATGATATGGACGCGTCCGAGAATTCTGATTCTAACGAGGAGGAGATAGCTCTTCTCGTCAAATCCTTTGAGCGATTCCTATGGAAAAGCAGAAAAGGATTCAGGAGACGCTCCTCATCATCTTTCCAAAGGAAGGAGCGACCGGAGTCCAGTTCCCAGGAATGCTACAACAGTGGGAAAACCGGTCACTGGGCCAAGGACTGCAGATCCAAATCTAAAGTGGCCGAGAAAAGTGACAAGGTAACTCCTCACCACTCCACCTCAGACAACAGAGACAATAGCAAGAACAAGAGGAAGGCGTTCGTCACAAAATACGTTAGTGGCTTGGAAGAAGAGGAAGAATCCTCGGATGATGAGCCAACTCCCAAGCCGAACGTCTGCCTCATGGCAAATTCTGAGGTACCTTCCATCTCTGAGCTCATGAGTAGATTAGAATCTCTTATTACTGAACGTGATCATGAGAAGAATGAGAGACTAATAATTACTCAAATGTACAAAGATATGGAAAGTCAGAATAAACGTCTTGAATTTACTATTACTAGACTTGAAAAAGACATAGCTGACTTTAGAGGAAAAGACGCATGGTATCATGATCTAAGAGCTGAAAATCATCTGCTAAATACCAACCTATCAGGCCTACAAGTTATTGTGAAAAGACTCGAGAATGAACTTGAACAGGAAAAGGAAATAAATCGTAAGTGGCTAAAATTCAGGGAAATAGCTTCTACATTTAGGACAGATCCGGATAACATTCAAGTCAAACCTGGCCTAGGCTCCGAACCATCGACTTCCATTGCTCAAGCTACTGAGTGTCCTCCTGACTTCACTCCGAAACTAACCAACTTATATCCTGTTAGTACGTCTAAACCGTTGGATGGTTTCATTTCAGGTGGCACCATAGTTTATGAATGTGGAAGAGAGGCTGTTACTGCACTTCCCGAAGCAGTAGCACCCGAACTTAATGATGAAGGGAAGGCTGCTGCAGTTCAAGCCAAAATTGTAGCACCCAAAAAGAAAGGAAAGGCTAAGTCTGATGCATCTAGGGCCAAGAGCGCATCACCCAAACGCAATGGACTAGGCCATAGGGAACAAGTGTAGAAAGTCTGTAAAATCTAAGAAACCTGTATCCCCTGTCTCTACTCCGCATTATAGTGTTTGTTCCATCTGTAGGGAAATAGGTCATTATCACTATGAATGTTGGAGCTTATTGGATAACTGGCTTTGTAATCAAGTTCAGACCAATAAAGATCAGTTCAATAAAAAGGGTTCCTTGAGCAAAACAAAATCTAAATCTCAAAGGAGTGTCTCTCCAAAGAAAACCCAAGTAAAAGAAATAGCTGAAACTAACAAATTAAAGTCAACTTGGAAAGCTAAAAATCCTAGCAAAGTTAAATCCGGAACTGTTGACACTATTGCTATTCTTTCTAACCGCCTGAAACAAGTTTGGGCACCAAAAGTGTAAACTGTTGTCTTTCAGGAGCATCTCTGGAATGTATTGCCGGATCACTTGAAGTTAAAGATAAATCAAAGCAAGTGGATCCTCGATAGTGGATGCTCCGGACATATAACGGGTGATTAGACTCTGCTCGTTGAAGTTAATGACAAACGATGTCCATCCGTTTCATACGGTGACAACAGCAAAGGTAAGACTGTCGGGTATGGCACTTTAACCAACGGCTGTGTATCTATCACTAGAGTTGCACTAGTTGAAGGTTTGAAGCATAATTTGCTAAGTGTCAGTAATTTATGTGACAAAGGATTTACTGTTTCCTTCATGTCCAACACCTGTAGAGTAAGGGAAAACTTATTTGGAGATGTTAAGTTATCCGGATCAAGAGATAGGGACATATACTCAGTGGTCTTAAGAAATAATTCTTCTGACCCTGTATGCTTACTCACTACAGCATCAGATAAAGATAGTTGGCTATGGCACAAGCGATGTGCACATTTAAACTTTAAGACCTTGTCTAAGTTAGCATCACTTGATCTTGTCACTGGTCTACCTAAACACAAATACTCCAGAGACACTCTCGGTCGAGAATGCCAACTTAGCAAACAGACCAAACATAGCTTTAAGAGCAAATCAGTTAATTCAATAACTGCTCCTCTACAACTTCTTCATATGGACCTCTGTGGTCCCATTTCTGTTCCTTCACTAGCTGGTGCGAGATATACCCTTGTGATTATCGATGATTTCACCAGGTACACATGGGTGATGTTCCTGAAATTTAAGGATCAAACCTTTGAGCATCTTGTAGATCTTTTCAACTAGATAAGCAATTCACAAGGATTGAGCATTAAATGCATCAGGAGTGATCATGGTACAAAATTTGATTTCTCAGATATGAGCTCATATTGTTCTAAATAGGGCATTCAGCATGACTTCTCTGCGCCCAGAACTCCACAACAAAATGGGGTAGCTAAGCATAAGAATCACACTTTAGTCGAGGCTGGCAGATCTATGCTAGCAGGGGCAAAGCTTCCTCTCAGTCTATGGGCTGAAGCTATGTCCACTGCCTGCTATGTTCAGAATAGAACTTTAATAAATAAATCTACCATGAAAATACCCTATGAGATGTGGAGAGGACGAAAGCCTTCAATTTCACATTTCAGAGCTTTTGGGTGCACTTGCTATATATTGAACAACGGCAAAGAACCCCGGAATAAATTTGAACCAAAATCTGATGATGGGATTTTTGTCGGATACTCATTACATAGCAAAGCTTATCGGGTCTTCAATAGAAAACTTTTTAAAGTTGAAGAATCTATCCATGTGACCTTAGATGAAACTAATCTTGATTGATCAAAAGTTGCTTCTTCAAGTTCTAACGTACAGGTTCAGGACAATAACATCGACTATTCAAAGTTTATGAATGTTCCTGTTACACATATTGACTAACCACGTGGCACCAGCGAAGCACAAAGAAATGATATGGACGATGCTACGGATGAATTGGACTCAGGACTACCGTTAAACTCCGGACATGCTCCTACGGATATTCAAAATTCCGAAGTACCTTCAAGTCCGTCCGGACCAGTTAACACTGAAAGCAACAGTGTTGATTCCACCGTACCTGCTATCACGGAAACATCTAGTCCAGAAGAAGCTCGACCAGCAGATATACCTGAACCACCCAATCTGGTAGAGCTTCAAGTTATTCAAGATCAACCATCACATGCACAGAATTACAGGTGGACTCGAAACCATCCCTCAGATCAAGTGATTGGTGATCCTATTATTGGTGTAAGAACAAGAGTAGCCACCTCCAACATTTGTCTTTACTCATGTTTTCTATCTCAAATAGAACCAAAGGTGGTAGATGAAGCTCTTCAGGATTCGAACTGGATAGAAGCCATGCAAGAAGAGCTGAATCAATTTAAGAGAAATGATGTGTGGACTCTAGTACCAAGGCCTAAGTCTCAGCAAGTCATTGGAGTTAAATGAGTGTTCCGGAACAAGCTTGATACGGATGGAATAGTAATCCGGAACAAAGCCAGACTGGTAGCCAAAGGATATCGTCAAGAAGAAGGAATAGACTATGACGAGACCTTTGCTCCGGTAGCAAGACTTGAGGCAATCAGAATATTTCTGGCGTATGCTTCATATGAAAACTTCATAGTTTACCAAATGGACGTCAAAAGCACATTTCTGAATGGAGATCTTCAAGAGGAGGTGTACGTTGAACAACCTCCCGATTTCATAGAACCCAAGGCTGGACATCTGGTCTACAAGCTACGGGAAGCCTTGTATGGGTTGAAGCAAGCTCCAAGAGCCTGGTATGACACACTGTCAGAATTCTTACTTGTTCACAACTTTTAAAAAGGGAAGATAGACACTACTTTATTTCTACGAAAAGAGAAAGGACATACTCTGATCGTACAGATATATGTGGATGATATCATTTTCGGATCAACAAATCCGAAGCTATGTGAAGAGTTTGCAAAGTTGATGACTGGCAAGTTTGAGATGAGCATGATGACACAACTGTCCTACTTCCTTGGAATAGAAGTTAAACAATTGAAGGAAGGGATCTTCATTAATCAAGCTAAGTATACACGTGATCTTATTAAGAAGTTTGGTATGGAAGGTTCATCTCCCGTCAAGACTCCGATGCCAGTCAGTGCCAAGTTAGATCCCGATATGGACGACAACTCAGTAAATGTAACTGAATACCGAGGGATGATAGGATCCTTGTTGTATCCCGGACATTATGTTTGCAACTTGCATTTGTGCACGATATCAGGTGAATCCCAAGGAGTCACATATGCTTCATGTTAAACGAATATTAAGGTATCTCAAAGGAACGATGAATTTGGGACTCTGGTACCCAAAGGAGTCAAACTTCACCTTATCCAGATACTCTGATGCTGATTTTGCTGGGTGTCGCATCGACAGGAAAAACACAAGCGGTACGTGTCAGTTTCTAGGAAATAGATTAATTTCATGGTTCAGTAAGAAGCAGAATTCCGTATCAACCTCTACTGCTGAGGCGGAATATATAGCCGCTGGGAGTAGCTGCGCACAGCTGCTCTGGATGCAAAGTCAACTTACTGACTACGGTTTCAACATGACATCTGTTCCACTATACTGTGACAACACCAGTGCAATTGTTATCAGCAACAATCCTGTCATGCACCCAAAGACCAAGCACATTGAGGTCAGGTATCACTTCATTCGCGACCATGTTCTCAAAAAGCATATAACTCTTGAACATGTTGCCACTGAAGATCAACTGGCCGATATACTTACAAAGCCCCTACCTGATGCAAGATTCTCTGAACTACTCTTCCGATTTGGTATGCTTGACTTTTCTGCATAGCTTCACTTAATTCACTCAACAGTATTTCTTCTCTCAGAACCTGCATTGTGCTTCTATTGAAGGTAGAAAACACATACTGAACTTCATGTTAATCATACTTACTGCCTCACTAGCTTATGCTCAGATATAATTATCTAACGTCATATTGGGAGAATGCTTGCATTTCCCGATTGAAGTCGTTTCAGCTGACATAATTAAAACGGATATGAATAACCTCTTTAGGATTTCATGATTCTAATATCCACCGATCACCACATAATGAATGCTGTTTCATATTGATTTCTCTATTAACTTGTATGGTTGAAGAAATGAAATGGGTTAGCTCGGAATGCTTAGTGATGGTACTCACACTCGCAGTCAGATTAGCTCCTGAAGTGTAGTTTCCTAATGGATAGGCAGTGATGTTTCAAGATCTAAATTGTTAACAGGTAATGTTATTAAGAGGATCGCATGATCTATGGGGGAGAAAATGCTTCATTCATTATCCAAGTAATACCCCCGTATATGTCTCACGACCTCTCTCCTGGTTGTTTATCTGAGGGGGAGTCTATCACAGAGAGGATCGCATGATCTAAGGGGGAGCAATCTTTGGAATAATCCCCTGATATGTCTCGGATGCTCCTTCCTCTAAACTATCACTTCCAGATCTATCTGGACATGCATTGTTGAATCAGATATGTGGCAAGCAAGGATGTTTTTATTCCTTCAACCGTACATCTTAATCGGATAATCATTTGCTTGCTTTCGACATGTGTTCATTTCTACCGTCTCACTCATGAATCCTAAGTTGGACAAATCATATGTTTTTTTAATTATCTTAGCTACGTTGTTCAGCAGGACGGTTTCAGTATGTTGACCAATATGAACTTGTGTATTTCTTATCTGACATATATCTTGATTCAGTAACAATGATCACTCTTGTTTGTATGTGTCTTTTACATTCCTTTCAATGCACTAAGTTCTATTTCTCTTTTTAGTTCGGATTATGATGTTCTCGCTTATACTATTTGATCCATATCCGTACTAACTCTACCTGTTAGTCTTCTGTTCTTTTAGTTTACATTTCAAAGCTACAGGTTCAGATTCTCTTTGCACTTCATTGCTCTATCTTGTTTTGATGACTAGGATTTGAAGTGTTGTGGTACTTCATATTTCCTTGACACCAAGACAGCAAAGGAATCATTTTTCTTTAGCACTCAGCTTCTACGGTCTCAGTTGTCTATCATCCGGATATAGTTCAAACGGACAATCTCTAGCCTGGATGAGAGTTGGTTTACTTCCTCCTGACTCTTGAATCTCTCACTTCGCGATAACCCAAGTGATTATCTTACATTGCGTCTTTTTGAGGAGGAATAATGATGGTTCATTAAATGCACGTCTCGAGCCCGCCAATTGTCTTTTCTAAAATCCGGAAGTATGCATACAGTTGTGATTTTTGAATGGTTAGCACGGCTGCCATGTCATCAGTCTATTTGACGGTGCTAATACATCAAGTCTAATGACATCAGATAGTCAGGCGGATCACTGTTCATCTCGCTTAAACCCGAGACCCGCTTGCTTCCACGGTAAAGGTCCTATTTATAATGCACTTTCAAGCGATGCACGAGGCTATCACTCCCAATTTTCAAAACCCTAAATCTTCGTTGCTTCTTCCAACTCCAAAGACCTCATCTCCTTCTCCTCCAATCCTCCATAGTTCAATGGCAGCTCAAGCTCTCTATGGCATTGTTCCTGGTCACTTGGTCGACTGGTCCGGAATCTCTGATCCCCCGGCCTGGCTCGAAGAGGTTCGCCAGCTCCTTGATTCCAGTAACCTCCTCGCCCTAGTCACTACCCCGGTCGATCTCCTCGTCTCTGACATCCTTGCCTTTTATCAGCATGTCAACTCCAGTGATGAGTCTATCATCTCAGTGGTACGAGGGAAAACTATCAAGATCACCCCTCAGGTGATCCGTGACGCCTTCCATCTTTCTGAGGGCAACGATTTCAGGCCGAGCGCTCTAGCCATGGCTGCGTCCATGGGCTGTCCCAACAAGGAAAAGGAGTAGAAGTTGAAGTCTTTGCAGGGCCCCCATCGCTGTATGGCCACCATACTGAGCCGGTGCCTACTGGATCGCTCCACAGCTCTTGACTCCGTTCCGTACGACATGCTGCTGGCAATGTATGCTGTTTTTGAGTCACTGCCACTTGATTGGGGCGTTTTCCTGTTTCGAATGCTGTGGAATGGGAAACGGAATTCATCGTTTGGACGGATTCTATCTCAAATTTTCCGACACCTTCACCCCGCGCACTTCCAAGACGAACTAGTGATTCCCTTCGCAGCAAACTTTTACTTCCGCCATCTTACTGCAGACGGGACACTCACCGTTCGCCGCCCTCTAGTCTCCCGTGCTCTTAATGTTGTGTCGGAGCAGCAAGCGAGTTCTGTTGGTGACCCAGTTGCAAGCTCGGGTCATGAAGTTAGCTCTGCTCCACGGTCCTTCCACTCCCGCATCCGGTCTGTTGCCACTCCGGCACGGTCCCGAAGTTCACTGCACAGCGTTCGCGCTGACCCGTCTACTGCTGCAGGGCCCTCTCAGCTGCCTATCTATACGGCTGTCTTATCAACCTCTCCTGCTGCTTGTCCTGCTTCTCCTCATGCTCCTGCTACTGCTTCTGATGCTGCTGCTGACGCTCCTTCGTCCATCTCTTCGGTCACAACAGCTGTTGCTGCTGTTCTACCCGACATCCCTATCTCTCCTGCGGAAGCTTCTCTAGCTCACTCTCCTGTTCCCAAGGACTACATCGACCATCTCTCCACCGACCTCCTTACTGACTGCTGGCTGCGCTTCAGCCTTGCTCACACTGCTGACATCCCAGAACCCACCCTCCGGGTGTATTACACTCAACACACCCAAACACCGGAGGCTTTGATTACATGGAATTGTGCTCATGGCTTTCTGACGCCGTCCATGCTTCAGGCTCCCATTCCCGCTACTGCCTCGTCCGGACCTACCCACAACGCACGGACGCCCATCCCTGCTGAGGCTGGTCTCTCCCATCCTGCGGATATCCCTACTATTGACCTCTCCAGTCAAAGTGGCTCTGCCGCCCCTGCAGCTGCACCACCATTGTCCTCTCCGGCTGCCGCCAACTCTGCCCTACACAAACCTGCTCCTCTTCATGCGAGTGAGTCCTCTAAGGCTCCTGCCTTTGGCCTTGGGCGCGCATCCTTTGCAACGATTCTGTCCGAAGCCGCCTTCTCTACCCAACTTGATCGCCTTGCGGAGGACAATCGTCTTTAGACCCAGGCCATCGCTGATTGGGTCAAGGCCATTGGCGCCGAGATTCATTCAGCTCTCTTCTCCTCCTTTATCTCCATGGATCAGAAGCTCGAGCTGATTGCCACATCTCTTCAAGGCTTGTCTGCTTCTGTCACGGACTTAACCCAAGTCGTGACTCTTCCCTCCCGCTCTCGCCCATCTGCCAAACCGGGGGAGAAGTTATCTGATCCTTCCACTTCGTCTGGCGATACTTCTTGCAAACGGTCTACACTTGCTCTTCCTCCGGGCCTCCCGGTGCCTAAACGTAGCCGTTTCTCTACTGGCCAGGCCAGCTCTACCGATGCTGCTGCCCCTACTGCTGTTCCATCTGGCACTGTCACCTTCCTCCCATCATATGCGGAATTTCATCCGGATGATGCTGATGGGAGCATTCTTGCTGCTGCAAAGGCCTATGCCTCCTCAACTGCCGAGCAGCGATGTGTGTCCGTCTTGTCCCCCTTCGAACCTAATGACATCCGAACCTTGCTGTCCGAGGAGGGACAATTCTCCACTGATGACATTGACAACTACGCCCTGGCCATAAAGATGGAAATGAGGTTATTCCCCTCTTTACTTGAGGAAGGTCATGCTTTTGACATTCTACCTTGTTGGATCGAGGACCAGTTTCCTCCTCTGGACACCATTCTTACCTACATCAACGGTACTGCTGAAAACAGCAGACCCTGGAGTACTCTGTCCACCATCTTCATTCCTTACCGGGTCAACTCCCCACATTTCATGCTGAATGTATTTCTGATCAAAGAGAAGAGAATCATACTTATTGATTCTCATGCGCTTGATGACGGCCAGATTAGAAGAAAACAAATGAGGAGCCTCGTTCAAACTTTGTCTGATGCAATCAGACAGAGTACTCTTTACGAAGACTTGGATCTACCTCCTCTTGGTCAAGATGAAGTACTTTCAGGGGCGATCCGGAACAAGAAGAATGTGCCTCAGCAACCCGATGGAAACAGTTGTGGAGCCTTCGTCTGCTTCTTCCTAAAATCAGTTATTACATTTGATGATAATTGGAACAATGTCATCAAATTCACCAGTAAGCAGACGATGAAGCTACGAGAGCATTCAGCAAGAATGATCTTTAAATATAGTAAGCCATATGTACCATAAGTTTCATTTGTACTAAGGCTTAATGTATTCTTGCTGACACATTAGTGGAAATGTTTTTGCCTATCCTTAACTCTGTGTATTTCTTGTTACCTAACCGGATCAGATTACAAAGGGTTTGGCATATCCATATTGGGGGAGATTGTTGGATCAAACCTAGAATTTGGATGATGCGGATCAAACCCTATGTAACTTGATTTTAGATATTTCATGTTTATTCTTAGTCTGTGTAGAAGATAAAACTTTAATCTGGACCTATTCATAAGGACAAAGCTAAGGATAGGATACGTAATCCTGACCTGTATCATCGTGAGTGTTGTCATTCACTTGGTACATAACCAAGGTATCATCCGGAGTAAGGATCCTTCGTGAAGAGTAATCACTTGACAAAACGACCAAGGAACCCACGTCTGACTTTCGACTAGATCATGTCAAGTGATGCGGAGTAAGATTCTGAGTCTACAACTCGCACGGAGTAAGAGAGACTTGTTACGGAGAACAAATCGAAGGTGTCACTTCACCGAACCAATGAAATAAAGACACGGACTATGAAATCTGAGTCTGTCACTGATGCGGAGTAAGGACAACTGTTGCGGAGTAAGGGAAACTAACGCGGAGTAAGGAATCCGAACCAATCGCTAATGTGGAGTAAGCTTTCTGTACCTACTCTATGCGGACTAAGGAAGCGCTTACCCGGAACAAGGATTCCAGGACTGTATTGACACGGAGTAAGTAATTACTGACATGGAGTAAGGATCCGAACTTCATTGATACAAAGTAAGGAACCTTACTACTGACTAAGAAGATGCTACTTCACCTTTTCTAAGCCGCATTTAATGGTCAGCTCGCTGTGTCCCGATGAAAGACAAACTCATTGAAGATCTAAACTGTCTTACCCGTGGAACACTCAGAGATGTGGACGCAGTCTCAAATGCAATTGGAATCAAGCAAAGTAATTCATTACACTTATGCTTTCAATATTTCAAACTCCACATCCGTAGCAGTTAAAGCAGAAGTTCTTTCTGAGAAGAACTTATTGCTACTCAGTGCTCGGGATATACAGTTCCAAGATAGATTTATAGGAATGTCTATAAATACAAAACTGTGTATATTTATAAAGTGTGTGAGCTAGAGAGATTGTTGTACAAGAGCTCATAGAGATTAAAACGCAGGTGTGTAACTGTAAAACTGAGTGCTATAGTAATCAGTTGTAATTGCTGCTTATTTTGTTGTAATTATCATCAGATAATAAAGCAAAATACTTCCACTATCTGGTTATCTTCCGCATTGATTTTACATCTTATAACTAGATTGTGCTGTACCTGAGAGAGCAAAGAACTTTTGATATTAGCCTATTCACCCCCCTCTAGGCTACTAGGGACCAACGGTGGTTATCGATGATTTCACCAGGCACACATGGGTGATGTTCCTGAAATCTAAGGATCAAACATTTGAGCATCTTGTAGATCTTTTCAACTGGATAAGCAACTCACAAGGACTGAGCATTAAATGCATTAGGAGTGATCATGGTACAAAATTCGATTTTTCAGATATGAGGTCATATTGTTCTGAACAGGGCATTCAGCACGACTTCTCTGCGCCCATGTAATGACCCGTGTTTTGCGGTAGGTAAGAAGTTAACCACAGATGCCTTGTGAGTGGAAGTTGTTGGTTTAGGGAATTTCCTTCCCACACACTTTAGCTAAAACACCTTGGACGTTGGTGCACAAGTTTGAGGCAAGAGATGGGCCCAAGAGGGGACTTTTGGGAGGTGCTCATGATAATTCATAACGTGCTTTTTTGTCCTAGGAAGATGCTTTTTGCATATACAGGCGCTTTTAGGCTGTTTTACCAGGTTTTGGAGGTTGATTTTGACCAAGTAGATGGCCTCAAATCAATTGGCGTGCAGAACAAAAGTTTCTCAGAATGATGTCCTCTACCTTCCACGGAAGTTTCAGAGCCAAAGGCCTTGAACGCCAATTGGACCAATTGGCGTGCAAGCATTTTACTGCATACCAGCCTTTTACATGATGCAAGGAAGCTTGGGGTAGAATTTCAGGGTATTTGGACCTGCACGCCAATTGGGGATATGGCGTGCAATATGGCGTGCATCCATATTTTTGTACTGTCACCTTGGTTTTGTTATTGTAATCATCTTTCCCCAAAGGACCATGTTGGAATTATGGATATTTTGGCGTGTATGGATGCGGGAAGGTTAGAGCTTGTTCCATCAAAACTATGTCGTTTTGATGCTGGGTTTCACTTAATCAAAACTACGTCGTTTTGATGGTGGGAGGTCTATATAAGGATGAGGAGCCCTCTTATTTTAGGTTTAGGGTTCTCTTCTTCAGCCACTGCAGCCGTCACAGAGAGAGAGAGAGAGAGAGAGAGAGAGAGAGAGAGAGAGAGAGAGAGAGAGAGAGAGAGAGAGAGAGAGGAGAGTTTTGGCCATTTCTGCTGTGGTGTTCCTCGAGGGCGGACGACGTTCGGCGTGGGAGCAGGATCGTTGTTGTGGTGATACATTTTCTTACAGGTAGGGGTTCTGTCTTCCCTGTACCTATCCCAGGGCTATGGCCTTGTGGTAGTCGATTTTGTATTCGGTAGATATATATATATATATATATATTATATGTAAATCCATATAGGTGTGATCTCCTATATGGATGTTGGCCTTTAGTGGCGTGTATGTGTTTGATATTCTGCATGTGAGGCCATGCATATTAAGTGTTCGATATTATGCCTGTGAGGCCATGCATGTTAAGTGTTTGATGTTATGCCAGTGTGGCTATGCATGCTAAGTGTTCGATGTTATACCAGTGTGGATATGCATGTTAAGTGTTTGTTGTTATGCCTGAATAACTGAGATATATGTTAAGTGTCTGTTGTTGTGCCTGTGGAGCCTAAGAAGCCTGAGAGGCTGAGGCAGTGTCTGTGGAGCCTAAGAAGCCTGAGAGGCTGAGGCGATGCTTGTGTACCTGTGGAGCCTGATAGGCTGAGTTAATGTCAGTGAGACTGACTGTGGAGCCTGAGAGGCTGAGTTAATGTCAGTGTGACTGACTGTGGAGCCTGAGAGGCTGAGTTAATGTCAGTGTGACTGACTGTGGAGCATGAGAGGCTAAGTTACTGTCAGTGGGACTGACTGAGGAGTTTTTGTGGCAAGGGTTGTGTTTGTTTTGTGGCTTGCTGTGTATAGTAATGATTATGATCTGTTTAGAATATAATTGCCACGACACCGCACTTGAGCACTTCTTCATATAGATGGTAGGAGCATGGGATGGGTTGGGGAGACATGATCCCTACTGAGTTGTGGTTGCTCACCACTCCTACTGTGGTGTGTTTTCTTGCAGGAACTTGCAGGCGTTAGGTGGGAACAACAAGGTGGAAGAGTTGTGTTTTGTGGCTTTGTTTTATGTTATTTGTGTTATGTGATTTCGTTGAGGCCTTGTAACCCCAGCGGGGAGATATTGTAATGGAGTTTGAAATATAATAAAGGCATGTGGTTTGAATTTATTGATTATGTGATTTTGGTCTCTGCAAATAAAATGTGAAGTGTAAGTTGTATTCTACCCCTTTATCCAAACCTGGGTAAAGGGAGGGTCTCATTTCGGTCTCCTCGGGTTGGAAAACCGGGGCGTGACAATATGGTATCAGAGCATGGTCTAGTTGGCCTAGGGTAGTGGGCGGATCTAGTTATCTTGAGTCCTTTGGAGGAACCTGGAGGGACGTGCCTGATCAACACGGTCCTCTTGGAGCCTCTGCGGTGTACTTGGGGTAGTCCAGACCTGAGGTAGGAATTGGATGCATTGGTATTAGGGCACTAGTTGCATTGGTTGTTGTATGTGAAGGTGTGGATACCTGTTAAAATTGTAATTGTGATAAAAGAAAAATGTGATAAGGTGTGAACTGTGCAACTCTGATTTTACTTGAAGTACCTTGAGCATGACTACAAGGAAAGGTCCTTGTTTATTTGAACTGTGTGCAATGTTGATTGGTGCAATGTGTAAAATGTGTGTGATGCCGTGCACTACTTGACTTGATAATGTGGTAGAGCTCGTGAAACTTGATAGTAGTCGAACGCGTTCTGACGTTTGTGCTTCTTACTTCATGTAGTAAGAATGCCACCGAGGAGAGTGACACGTGCGTCCGGGGCAGTGGCTGATGAGTCATCTGCCCATGAGGGCCCGGGTGTGGGGCCCGGGTGCGGGGCAGTCCGTTGGAGGACATGCACTGTTGCTGGCGCAGCTGCGAGAAGGCATCCGGCTGGAAGTCCAAGAGCTGAGGAAGGGTATCTGGCAAGAAGTCTGGGAGGAGGTGCGCCGTGAGATGGCGGCACAGCAGGTGGTGTCACCACCAGCGAGGGAGTTACCAAGGGAGTGTGAGGGTTCACTGAGTGGCATACCGATTCGTGCAGAGGATGACGTGGTGACATGGTTCCGAAAGGAACAACCTCCAAGGTTAAAGGGAGAAGAGGAACTCGTGGTGGCTGAGCGCTGGTTGAGGCAAATTGAGCACGTGTTTTCCTTTCTCTTACCCCGGGAGGAGGATAAGGTGAGGCTGGCCATTCGGCAGCTAGAGGGGAATGCTCTGGAGTGGTGGCAGAGTGTCGCGGGGAGCCGTGCAGTGCAGTTTATGCTGTGCGAGGAGTTCTTGCAACTCTTCCACGATGAGTTTTTCCCTGAGTCCTTAAGATGGCGAAGAGAGAAGAATTTGGCAGCCTGAAGCAAGGATCAAAGACGGTGCCCGAGTATGAGCGGGAGTTCCGGAGCCTGAGTAGGTTTGCCCCCGAGACTATGGCAAAGGAGGACCTGAAGGCCCACAAGTTCACCTTGGGTCTCAGGCCAGCTCTTAGGCAGAGGGTGGCGATTCTGCATTTGAGGACCTATGCTGAGGTTGTTGAGACAACATGCATAGCTAAGAGGGAACTGGATGATGGGAGGCAAGTCCACCAGGGTCGCCAGTTGCAAGGTGGGTCTGAACGCGATTCTGGGTCCAAGAGGCCCAAAACTGAGGAGAGAGATAATGGTTCTTTCCGCAGCCAGGGTCTACTATCTGTGAACCCAGGGAGGTTCACCCTTGGCAGTAGTGGGTAGGGAGGTTCAGCAGGAGGTCTCCCCATCGGTTGTCTTTGTTGTGGGCGAGAGGGCCACTTGAGCCCTTGAGCGGGGTGTGCAGGAGTGGCGGTGCAACAGCTGTGGGCGAGAGGGCCACTTGAGCCGGGTGTGCAGGAGTGGCAACAGGGGAGCAGGAGACGTGGCATCCAGCATGAGGTGTGATGCTAGTTTCCACGCTCCAGCGGAGAGGCCAGCCCGTCAGTGGCAGGCTAGCCAGGCAGGATCTAGCCAGACCCGACCTCAGGGGAGGCAAGAGCGTCAGCAGACTGAAGTTGGAGGCAGCCATGGCGGGAAGCGCCCAGGGAGTGAGCCGACCAGTGGTACAGGCCAAGGGAGGGTGTTTGCACTGGAGGCGATGTACCAGGAGGAGGCTGAGCTACCACCCCCACCGGCTGAGGGTGGAGCAGGATCATTGGTGTTTAGAGGTACCCTTTTGATCTCCCGTACATTAGCTTCTGTTTTTTTCGATACAGGTGCATCATGTTCTTTTGTTGCTGAGCTTGTAATAGATAGCCTGGGGTTAGCTTGTATGGAGGCAGCGAAGCCCCTAGTTGTTGAGTCTCCAGTGGGGGGTATGATTGAGGTGCAGCGTGTTTGCCGTGACTGTGTGTTAACCATAAGAAGTGTGGAGCTGAGCTTCGACCTGCATGTATTGCCCTTGCGTACTTTTGATCTGATCTTGGGTATGGATTGGCTTATGGCTTTCCAGGCCGAGATAGATTGTTATCGGCGGCGTGTATCCTTCGTGACACCTGCAGGGACCTCTTGCACCTTGCAGGGGGAGTGGGATTGTGAGGCGAGTCGGGCTGGGCCAGTGTTGGACCAATGGGGTGCCATTACCCACAGGTTGGCAGCCCTGACCTTTGCTGAGGAGGGGAAAGTGGAGAAAAGAGTGTGGCCAGCTGTTGTTGACCAATTTCAGGATGTCTTTCCTGACGAGTTGAGGAGTTTACCTCCTAAGAGGAGTGTAGAGTTCACCATTGAGTTGGTATTGGGGACTGGTCCAATCTCCCAAGTAGCATATCGTATGGGGCTAGCCGAGCTGAGGGAGCTTCAACGGCAGATAGAGGAGTTGGTGGACCAGGGGTATATCAGACCGAGTACCTCACCTTAGGGTGCTCCGGTGCTCGTTGCAAAGAAGGCAGATGGCACGCTATGCCTTTGCATCGACTATAGGAAGCTAAATTCGGTGACTGTGAAGAACAAATATCCATTGCCTCGGATAGATGACCTGTTCGACTAGTTGAGTGGGGCCCGGTGGTTTTCCAAGATAGATCTACGATCGGGGTATCACCAGTTAAGGGTTAGGGAGGAGGACATCCCTAAGACGGCTTTTCGGTGCAGGTATGGGCACTATGAGTGGGTAGTGATGCCCTTCGGGCTCACTAATGCGCCGGCAGTGTTTATGCATTTGATGAACCAAGTTTTGCCCCATACTTAGACTCGTTCGTGGTGGTGTTTATAGACGATATCTTGGTATATTCCAGGACCGAGAGGGAGCATGTGGAACATCTGGCAACAGTGTTGTAAACCTTGAGGGATCAGCAGTTGTTTGCTAAGTTTAGCAAATGCCAGTTTTGGATGTAGGAGGTCCATTTTCTTGGCCATGTAGTGTCAGCTGAAGGGGTTAGAGTGGACCCGCAGAAGGCCGTAGTGCCAGTGTTTTGCTGGGTGGGTTTATGAGCTTGTGGATATATGCATGCTAAGTGTTGATGTATTCTGTGTGATAAGCATACTAAGTGTTTTTATGCCGAATGGTATGTGTCTTGCGTGTTTGCTTGTACACCGGTGGTGTGGGCCGGGACTGTTGTGGAACGGGAAGCCCGGGACTTGGGCTGGGGACCCGGTGGCTGTGGAGCCCGGGCTATTCTTGAAACCGGTGGTGGGGGGGTTTATGTACCAGCCCATGTATGATTGTGTTTTTGTTAGCTTAACTATATCTGGTGGAATAATGTATCACGACACGGCACTTGTACACAAGGCATGTAGATATTAGGGCTGGGATGGGTTGGGAGACATGATCCCTTCGGTTTGTGGTTGCTCACCCTACCATTTGTTTTCTTTACGGAACCTACGGGCGTTAGGTGGGACCCCAAGGTGGAAGACCTTATTTATTTTATTGTTTATGTTATTTTTTATGGGCCTGATGTAATCCCAATGGGGATGGATTGAAAAGAAGACTTTGTATTAAAGCCGTTCGGTTTGTGGAGCTTGATGGACTTTATTTTTCTTGAATGTGTTGTGAATGTTTAATGTTCAATTCTTGGTTTGTATCCTAACCCCTTTGCCCTCCGTGTGGGTAAAAGGGGAGTCACGTACCTTTTCTCGGGTTTGTGGAAATCCGGGCGTGACAATATGGTATAGCATGGTCTAGTTGGCCTAGGGTAGTGGGCGGACTTGGTTATCTTGAGTCCTTTGGAGGAGCTGGAGGGACATGCCCGATCCATGGTCCTCTTTGAGCCTCAAGGTGTATGGGTGTCCGGTCTTGTGGTAGGATTTGCATGCATTGGCTTAGGGCACTAGTTGCAATGTTGTCATGTGTGAAGGATGTGCATGACATGATTTGTGTGAAGCTGGACTCGATATTCTTGGAATGCCTTGGGTATGACTCAATGTGGACGAAGTGTGCAATATTGGTTGATGCAATGGTTAAAATGTGTGTAATGCCATGTACGGCGACTTGTATGAGGTGAGGTAGTCGACTGTTGTAGTCAAACGCGTCGACGTTTGTGCATCTTACTTCATTGAGATGCCACCGGAGAGGACACGTGCGTCCGGGCGATGGGCGATGGTCATCTGCCCTGAGGGTCGGGTGCGGGGCCTCGTTGGGGGCTGCGTTGTTTGGCGCGTCAAGAAGAAGCATCCGGGGGGGCGGGGGGGGGGGGGGGGCGGGGGGGGCTCCGGCGGGACGTTCGGGAGGAGGTGCGCCGTGAGATGGCAAGACAACGGGTGGTGCCACCACCACCCACGGGGAGGCCTCGTGAGCGTGAGGTTCGCTGGGTGGTGTACCAACCCGTGCAGGGATGACGTGGTGACCGGTTCGAAGGAACAACCTCCGCGATTTAAGGGGGAGAAGATCCTGTGGTAGCCGAGCGGTGGTTGAGGCGATTGAGCATGTGTTCTCCTTTCTCCGCCCGTGGGAGGAGGATAAGGTGCGGCCGCAATTCGGCGTGGAGGGGTGCTTGGGTGGTGGACGAGTGTTGCGGGGGAGCCGTGCGGTGCACTCATGTTTTGGGAGGAATTCTGCATTCTTCCTGATAGTTCTTCCGGAATCGGTGAGATGGCGAAAGGGAGGAATTTGGCAGCTGAAGGAAGGATCAAAGACGGTGCCCAGTATGAGTGGGAGTTCGGAGCTGGGTTGGCCCCGAGGCGGGGCGTTGGCAAGGGAGGACCTGAAGGCCCGAGTTCACTCGGGTCTTAGGCCGCCCTTAGGAGAGGGTGGCGATTCTACGCTTGAGGACGGCTTCTAGGCGTGGAGACGGCCCGTATAGGCGAGAAGAGCTGGATGGTGGGAGGCGGGCCCATCGGGGTCGCCGGCGAGTGGGCCTGATCGAGATGCGGGTCCAAGAGGCTCAAGACGGAGGAGAGGGATGCGGTTCCTTCCGGCACGCGGGGACAGGGCATTGGGAACCCGGGGAGGTCTGCTTTGGCGGTGGCAGAAGGGGCGGTCCAGCGGGGGTCTCCCCCGGTTGTTCTGTGTGGGGAGCAAGGCCACTGAGAAAGGAGTGTCCAAAGAGGGACCGGAAATGCCATAGTGTGGACGAGAGGGCCGTCTGAGCCGGGTGCGGGTGGCAACGGGAGTTGGAGGCATGACTCCGGCCCAAGGAGGATGCCGCGTTTCGTGCACCAGCGAGAGACCAGCTCGTCGGTGGCCGGCTAGTCGGGCGGGGATCTAGTCGGACCCGACCCCGTGGGAGGCCGGAGCGGGGCCGAGGCGGTGGAGGCAACCTGGGGGGGGGCGTCGGTGAGTGAGCCGACAAGTGGCACGGGCCAAGGAAGGGTGTTTGCCTGGAGGCGACATACCGAGGAGGTGAGCTACCACCCCCACCAGTGAGGGTGGAGCGGGACCATCGGTGGTTAGAGGTACCCTCTTGATCTCCCTTACTTAGCCTCGTGTTCTTTTCGTACGGGTGCGTCGTGTTGTTTGTTCGGGGTGGGGGGGGGGGGGGCGGGGGGGGGGGGGGGGGGGGGGGGGGTTTGGGGGGGGGGGGGGGGCGGGGGGGGGGGGGGGGGGGGGTTTGTTGGGGGGGGGGGGGGGGGCCCTGTTGTGAGTCCGGTGGGGGGTATGATTGAGGTGTGGCGTGTTTTTGCCGGGGGTGTGTGTTAACCATGGAGAGGTGGAGGCGTTTTGACTTGCATGTAATGCCTTGAGGACGTTTGACGCTGTCTTGGGTATGGTTAACTATGGCTTTCCGGGCCAAGATAGATGTTTCGGCGGCGTGTGACCTTCGTGACACTGCAGGGACCTCTGTACCCTGGGGGTGGGGGGGGGGATTGTGAGGCGAGTCGGGCCGGGCCAATGTTGGACCGGTGGGGTGCCATTACCCACGGGTTCGCACCGACCTTTCGAGGAGGGTAAGGTGGAAAAGAGGGTGTGGCCCTTGTTTTGGAGGTTGGGACCAATTCGGGATATTTTTCCTGAGCGGTTGAGGAGTTTGCCACCTAAGAGGAGGTGGAGTTCACCATTGAGTGGTGCCGGGACGGGTCCGATTTCCCGTGCGATCGTATGGGGCCGTGAGTGAGGGAGCGGAGGCAAATCGAGGAGTGGTGGGTCGGGGGTATATCGGACCGAGTACCTCACCTTGGGGTGCTCCGGTGCTCTTTGCGAAGAAGGTGATGGTACACTACGTCTCGTTTGATCGAATATAGTGAAGGGGGGGGGGCGGGCGAGTGGGGACGGTGAAGAACAAGTACCCGGCCTCGGATAGTGACTGTTTGACCAATTGAGTGGGGCCCGTGGTTTTCCAAAATAGATTTACGGTCGGGGTATCACCGGCTCGGGATTGGGAGGAGGACATCCCTAAGACGGCTTCGGTGCGGTATGGGCATTATGAGTGGGTAGTGATGCCTTTCGGGCTCCTGCGCCTGTGTTCATGCATTTGATGAACCAAGTCTTTGCCCCATACTTAGACTCGTCGTGGTGGTGTTTATCGACGATATCTTGGTGTATTCCAAGGCCGAGAGGGAGCGTGTGGAGCACTTGGTGGTGGCAAACCTTGAGGGACCAGCACTGCTTGGGGGGGGGGGGGGGGGGGGGGGGGGGGGGCTGGTTTGGCGGGGGGGGGGGTGGGGGGGGGGGGGGGGTTTGGTGTGAGTGGGGGGGGGGGGGGGGGGGTGGGGGGGGGGGGGGGGGGGGGGGGGTTAGGGTGGGTTGGGACCCAGCCAAGATTGAGGCCGTAGCATCGTGGGCGAGGCCAACCAACGTTTTTGAGATCCGTAGTTTTCTTGGCTTGGCGGGGTACTATCATCGTTTTGTCGAGGGTTCTCCCGTTTGGCGGCTCCTATGATGGCGTTGACTCGGAAGGGCGTGAAGTTTGAGTGGCCCGACAAGTGTCGCCAGGCGTTCGAGGCTCTCAAAACCCGTTTGACCACCGCACCTGTGTTAAGGTTACCTAGGGAGGATATTCCATATGAGGTATATTGTGATGCGTCCAGGGTTGGTTTGGGGTGTGTGCTTATGCGGGAGCACGGTGTGGTAGCTTATGGGTCGAGGCGGCTAAAGCCTCATGAGCAGGATTATCCTACTCATGATCTTGAGTTAGCGGGCTGTTATCTTTGCCTTGAAGAGTTGGCAACATTACCTTTTGGGGGGAAAAGTTTGTGGTGTTCTCGATCACAAGAGCCTTCAAGTACATCTTTACTCGAAGGACTTGAATTTGAGGCAAAGGAGATGGGTGGAGTATTTGCAGACCTTTGACTTTACTCTTGCCTATACCCCAGGCAAGGGTAATGTTGTGGCTGATGCGTTGAGCGAGAAAAGGGGAAAGCTGAGGTGGCCATGAGAGAGTGGAAGTTGATGGAGCGGTTGGCGATGTTGCAGGCTTGGTTTTGCTCGTGATGGTGGGACAATCCTGAGTCCTTTGGTGGTTGTGCCTGAGTTGTACCGGCGCGTCCGGGAGGGACAGGTTGGGTGACATTGAGTGTGAGGTTCTCCGTGCCCGTATTGAGGCCGGGGAGCTATCCGGGGACCGGACGGAGGGTCCCGAGCATGAGTTGTCGTTTCGGGGCGGTTAGTAGTGGCTTCTTCCCTCGAGGATGAGGTGATGAGGGAGTTTCACCAATCTAGAGTTGCTTGTGCATCCAAGGGGGTACGAAGATGTACCATGCGCTTCGGGGACATTTTTGGTGGCCTGGGATGAAACGCGATGTGGCTGCCTTTGTTTCGTGGTGCCTCACGTGTCGGCAGTTGAAGGCCGAGCATCAGCGGCCGGCGGGCATGTTACGCCCCATTGCCCATAGCCGGAGTGGAAGTGGGACCATATCGCGATGGATTTTGTGGCCGGTCTTCCACCCAAGGTGTTGGGTGTTTGTGACTCAAAAGTCGGTCTTTCTGGCGTTGCCGGGCTGGACCTGAGCGGGAACAGGTGAGGCTGGCGACCTCTCGGTGTCTCGCCGGGTCGCGTCCTCCGTTTTGGGCCGGTTGGGAGGTATGGGGACAAGCTTCATTTAGTCGCCTTTCACCCCGGCCCGGTCGGGATGGCGGACCTTTGGGCGTTGAGGCTGGTGTAGTTTGGGGGTCGTGGGCACCCCTTCCTGGTGGGTTGCCCACAAGGTCGGCTCCATTGGGTGGCTCCTTTGAGCGTGATGGCGGCCGTGTCGTCCCTTGGTTGGCCGAGGTGGGGAGACCCTCTTGGGACCGATGTTGGTTCAGAGGCTTTTGAGGGAGGGGTCGGGTGTCGTCGGCGTTTGTTGTCGGCTCGTAGTCGGGAATCTATGCGTCGGCGGCCTTGGGTGTGGTGATCTGTGCCTTCGGTCTCCCACGTCGTGGACATCGACGGTTTGGGCGGGTTCCAAGCTATCTCCGCGGTTATTGGTCCTTTGGTCCGGATCGTGTAGGGCCTAGCCAGGTTAGCGTACCACGGGGTCAGTCACCGTGTTTCCGTGTCCCGTTGCGAGATCACCCGACCCCCTCTGTGTTGTTGGGGCGTGCTGAGGATGGCATGTCCGCATTGAGGCCCTATCCGTATCTGATCGGAGGAGCTTTGGTGGTGCTATTCCTTTGGTCGCGTTGTGGCAACGTGCTTGAGGCGGAGACTGGGAACGTGGCCGTGACGTGCGTGTGGCTGTTCGGAAACAACTTAAGGTGGGAGGTGGTCGCAGGGGGTGTGTTGTGTTTTCTTGTATTGTGGTTGGCCAAGGGGGATGTGTTTGTGTTTTTTGTATTAGTTGTGTATTGTCTTTTAAAGACATGTGTTCTTAATGTGATGTGCCTTGAGAGTGTTTGTGTTTGTCTTTAAAGACATGTGTTCTTTTGTGATGTGCCTTGAGAGTGTTTCGGCCATGGGCTGTGTTATGTGCATTTGGGATGGTTATGGTGGTGTTTGTCTTTGTTGTCTTTTTTTGGGGAGACCCTGGTGGGGCTCCCGGGTTGGGTGCTTTGTTTGTTTTCCTCTTTGCTTTCTTTTTGAGGGACGAAAAGTTTGGGGAAGGATGTAAGGACCCGTACCTTGAGTTAGTCGGTTTTGCCTCCTGAGTAGAGTTTTTCTAGATTTTGACCTAGTAAATGGACTCCAATGAATTCACGTGCAAAAGGAAAGATGCTTAGAATGATGTCCTCTAGCTACCACGAAGTTTCAGGCCAAATGGACATGTATGTGAGGTGCACGTGATATGGGTCCAATTCACGTGCAAGTGTGGTTGTCTTAAATGATGCAAGGAGGCTAGGGGTGAAGTTTGAGAGCATTTGGAGTGCATATGGAGTTGCACGTGAATTGGGGAATTCACGTGCGAATTGGCGTCGAGCATATTTTTGCATGGTTCCCTTGGTTTTGACATTCTAAGGAACTTTCTCCAAAGGACCATGTTGAAATTCGAGTATTTTGGCCTATATGGGTGCGGAGAGGTCTAACTTGTGTGATCAAAACTACGTCGTTTTGATCTGGGTTTCACTTAATCATTTTTTTTTTTTTTTTTTTTTTTTTTTTTTTTTTTTTTTTTTTTTTTTTTTTTTTGTGTGTGGGGTTTGGGGGGTTAAGCTATCGTGTCGTTGGGGTTGATAGTGGGAGGCCTGTATAGGTGAGGAGACCCCGTGGTCGAGGGTTAGGGGTTTTGTCCGGGCTCACCCGCCCCACTCATGTGATTGATTGGGGGATGTTGGACATTGAGGTGGCGCGCGTTGAGAGTATCCTAGATCGGCAGGAAGCTTTGCGTGGTCGTTATTCCTTTGGTTCGCGTGCTGGCGGCACCGTGGCATTGAGGCGGAGACATGGGAACGTGAGTCCGTGATGCGTGAGCAGTACCCAGACTTGTTCGAGGACGAACAATCTTAAGCGTGGGAGGTGGCTGTTGGCCAAGGGTGTGATGTGTTTTGTGTTTTCTTGTATTCGTGGCTGTTGGCCAAGGGTGTGATGTGTTTTGTGTTTTCTTGTATTAGTTGTGTATTGTCTTTTAAAGACATGTGTTCTTAATTGTGATGTGCCTTGAGATGTGTTTGTGTATTGTCTTTTAAAGACATGTGTTCTTATTTGTGATGTGCCTTGAGATGTGTATTCGTGCCATGTGGACATGTGTTATGTGCATTATTGTGGTTATGGATTATGGTGGTACTGTTATGTGCTGTTGTGCTGTGTGTGGTGTATGACCCATTTGGGTGTTGTGGCTCACCGTGTGGCATATGGGTAGCTTATGTTTGTTTTCCTCTTATGTCATTTCTTTTTGAGGACGAAAAGTCTTAAGGGGGGAGAGGTGTAAGGACCCGTACCTTGAGTTAGTCGGTTTGCCTCCTGAGTAGAGTTTTTCTAGATTTTGACCTAGTAAATGGACTCCAATGAATTCACGTGCAAAAGGAAAGATGCTTAGATGATGTCCTCTAGCTACCACGAAGTTTCAGGCCAAATGGACATGTATGTGAGGTGCACGTGATATGGGTCCAATTCACGTGCAAGTGTGGTTGTCTTAAATGATGCAAGGAGGCTAGGGGTGAAGTTTGAGAGCATTTGGAGTGCATTGGAGTTGCACGTGAATTGGGGAATTCACGTGCAAATTGGCGTGCGGGCATATTTTTGCATGGTTCCCTTGGTTTTGACATTCTAAGGAACTTTCTCCAAAGGACCATGTTGAAATTCAGATATTTTGGGCCTATATGCAGGAGAGGTGCTAACTTGTGTGATCAAAACTACGTCGTTTTGATCCTGGGTTTCACTTAATCAAAACTACGTCGTTTTGATAGTGGGAGGCCTATATAAGGATGAGGAGACTCCTTGTTCTAGGGTTAGGGGTTTTTCGGCCATTGCGGCCGTAGGGGGGGGGGGGGGGGGGGGGGGAGAAAAAAAACGTAGGGAAAGAAAAAGGAGGGAAGGGGTTGTTTGGTTCTTTGTCAGGAGCATCTTGCGTGGGGAGGACGGCGTTTAGCGCGGGAGCAAGGAAGATCTTCTTTAAGGTAGGGGTTCTGTTTTCTTATACCTGATCCGGGGTTAGGCCCTGTGGTGAATTACCCATTGGATATTGTCCTTGTTATCATACTATTTATATGTAAATTCATATAGGTGTGATCTCCTATATGAATGTTGGCCTTCAATGGCGTGTTGTTTGGATATATGTATATATGCCTAAGTGTTTGAGGTAATGCCGTGAGGTCGTGCATGTTATGTGTTTGAGGTAATGCCTGTGAGGCCGTGCATGTTATGTGTTTGAGGTAATGCCTGTGAGGCCATGCATGTTATGTGTTTGAGGTAATGCCTGTGAGGCGTATGTTATGTGTTTGAGGTAATGCCTGTGAGGCCACGCACGTTCAGTGTGTTAGATTATGTCTGTGTGGCTGGGTTTATGAGCTTGTGGATATATGCATGCTAAGTGTTCGATGTTATTCCTGTGTGACTAAGCATACTAAGTGTTTGCTGTTATGCCTGAATGGCTATGTGTGCTGCGTGTTTGCTTGTACACCCGGTGGCTGTGGAAGCCGGGGACTGTTTTGTGGAACCCGGTGGCTGTGGAAGCCCGGGACTGTTTTGTGGAACCCGGTGGCTGTGGAAGCCCGGGATCATTTTGTGGGACCCGGTGGTCGTGGAAGCCCGGGACTGTTCTTGAAACCCGGTGGCCGTGGAAGCCCGGGAGTGTTTATGTACCAGCCCATGTATGATTGTGTTTGCTTGTTATAGCCTGTAACTATATCCTGGTGGAATAATTGTATCACGACACAAAGACTTGTACACAAGGCATGTAGATATTAGGTGCATGGGATGGGTTGGGGAGACATGATCCCTACTGAGCTGTGGTTGCTCACCCCTCCTGCCATGTTGTTTTCTTTACAGGAACCTACAGGCGTTAGGTGGGACCCCAAGGTGGAAGACCTTATTTATTTTATTGTTTATGTTATTTTATTATGGGAACTGATGTAATCCCAATGGGGATGGATTGAAAAGAAGACTTTGTATTAAAGACTGATTCGGTTTGTGGACTGCTTGATGGACTTTATTTTTCTTGAATGTGTTGTGAATGTTTAATGTTCAATTCTTGGTTTGTATCCTAACCCCTTTGCCCTCCGTGTGGGTAAAAAGGGGAGTCACGTACCGGTTTCCTCGGGTTGGAAATCCGGGGCGTGACATCAACCCACCACGGGGAGGAAAGATATGATTTGGGTGATTGTGGATCGGCTCACAAAGTCGGCCCATTTCCTTGCTGTTCGCGAGCGGGACTCTATTGGGACCTTGAGTCAGCTATACATGAACGAGATTGTGAGACTGCATGGCGTACCATCATCGGTTGTCTCTGACCAGGATTCGAGGTTCACTTCCCGTTTTTGGGCAGGTTTATAGGAGGCTATGGGGACCAAGCTTCACTTGAGTACAGCCTTTCACCCTGAGACTGACGGTCAGACTGAGAGGACGAATCAGACCATGGAGGACATGTTGCGGGCCTGTGTGCTAGATTTTGGGGGTTCGTGGGCAACTCATCTTCCTTTGGTGAAGTTTGCCTACAACAACAGTTATCAAGCATCCATTGGGATGGCTCCTTTTGAGGCGTTATATGGCAGGCCGTGTTGCTCACCCCTGTGTTGGACTGAGGTCGGAGAGGCAGCTCTCTTGGGACCACAGTTGGTTCAAGAAGCTACTGAGAAGGTCAAGTTGATTAGTCAGCGCTTGTTATCAGCCCAGAGTCGACAGAAATCTTATGCAGATCAGCGGCAGCTGATAACGTGCATTTTATGCCGTTATTTTAGTGTTTATTTAGGATGTTTAAGAGCATGATTAGAGCCTTATTGCTTCATATATCATATATATTTGCTCTAACCCCTAGGAAGATGCTATTTGCAAATACATGCGTTTTAAAGTTGTTTTGGCAGATTTTGGAGCTCACTTTTGATATAGTATATGGCCTCAAACAATTGGCGTGCAAGAACAAAAGTTGCTTAGAATGATGTCCTCTACCTACCACAGAAATTTCAGAGCATTTGGAGCTGCACGTGAATTCACCCATTTCACGTGCAAGCCTATTTTTGCTTTTCAGGCCTCTACAGGATGCAAGGAAGCTTGGGGAGAAGTTTGAGCTGATTTGGAGCTGTACGTGAATTCACCATATCACGTGCAAACTGACGTGCAGAGATATTTTTGGACCGATCCTATCGTTTTTCCATGCTGATCATTTGTTCCTGAAGGCCCATGTCCAAATTGTGGATGGAAGATAGAGATTTTAAAGTGTGGAGTGTCACTTATCAAAACTACGTCGTTTTGATAGATGGGCTAGGGTACACACCTCAAGGCCCATCCAACCTCTATAAATAGAGGCTCCACGCCCCATGCTATCAAGCTAGACCCCCCTACACGTTTTTAGAGAGAGAGGCTTCACGACTTGGAGGATGCTCCTTGACCTAGGAGAGCAGCCGTCGTAGCCATCGCAGTCACCCGTCGCGGATTTTGGAGCCTGGATTTGAAGCCTTGTTGCGCGCGTGGATTAGAAGAAGATGTTTAGCTTTACTGCTATGGTTTTGCTTTTAATCATGCGTGAGTAGTTTTTATAATTAAGGAGAGTAATGTAGCCCCCTTGTTGCTTTGTTGTGTTTATGAATATTGGGTTTGGATGATTGAGTTTTGCATGTTTTATGAATCTATTCTTAATTTCTATCTTTGGATGTACACCTTGGTATTCTTAGCCGTAGTCTGGGGCGGATTGAGATTCATAACTTATTTGTAATTGGTGTGATCATTATCCTTTTGCAAGTATGATTTATTGGCTTTGCATGTTTGTGTGTTTAGATGATCATTCTGGCATACAACTCTTAAAAGGACCTCAATGACCATTTGTTGTCCTTGACTTATGTTTAGCATGTTTTCAATCAGACAACCCTAATACTATGAACCAGTAGAGATAACATAGGGAGGTGAAATTGTGACCCTAGATGCCTTAATCCTTGATTCTAAATCCAACGTTTTTAGTTATTTCAATTGCAATTCTGTTTTCAGTAAAGTAATTTTAAAACACAATTTTGTTTGCCGAGACATTGTTTTAAGCAAGATTAATTTGGTGATTTGAGTTAAAGCTGGATAACTTGGTAATCTCTGTGGGATCGACCCCTTTCTTGTCGCTATTCTATTTAGCATTAGTTAAGGGAATTAATATTTTGAGAAGGGATTTAAACGACAATAGCTTAACCCTCACTTGGGTTTCGCTCACGAAATACCCGTTTGTCAAATTGGCGCCGTTGCCGGGGATTCAACGGTTAACTAGTTTTTAAAATCAACATTGAGTGAAATTGTTTGAATTCTGATCTTGGTGTTTTATTTTGTCTTTTATTTTCTGTTATTTTGTGTTCTTTATTTGTTTATTTTGCATTGTTCGGAGCTGCTGGGTGTGTTCTTGTTGTTTTACGGGAACATACACCAAGTGTTTGAGGAATTCCTAGTTGTACATGCCAAGACAGGAGTTTATACCATTTAATCGGGAACCTGAAAGATTGTTCAGAGCTCGTCGTAGAAAGCGGCTAGGGGAAGCGACACGTGAGGTCAAGAAGCATTGCAAGGCTTAGAGCATTCAGTAGGTGAATTGATGGCAGATTTAAGGCCTGATGGTGGTGCACCGCAAGGAGGGGCCAATTACAATGGCCAATATCCAGAAGAAGAGGGTAATAGGTTTATGCCCAGGAACCTTCTTAGACTATGCGAGACCGATGATGTCAGACCATTATTCTGGGATTCGGCAGACAAGAGTCCAAGCAAATAGCTTCGAGCTGAAGCCGGCGTTGATCAACATGGTGAGCAACAACACGTTTGGAGGAACAGCCGTGGATGATCCACACCAGCATTTGATGAGGTTCTACTAGATGTGCGACACTATAAAGATCAACAATGTATCGGAGGAGGCAATAAAGCTAAGTCTTTTCCCTTTCTCTTTAAGGGATAGAGCTCTTGGTTGGTTCAACAGTCTGCCAGCAGGTTCAATCAACACTTGGGAGGAGATGCAGACCAAGTTCATGTGAAAGTACTTCCCTCCTTCCAAGGTGATCCAGCTCAGAGGGGAGATTAGCAAATTCAGGCAAGATGAGATGGAGACTCTTCATGAAGCTTGGGAGCATTTCAAAGACTTAGTGAGAAGATGCCCTGATCATGGAAGACCCTAGTGGATTCAAATTGAATCTTTCTACACAGGTCTTCAGTCCCACTCACAAGACAAGGTGAATGCAGCTGCTGGAGGATGCTTGATGAATTTAGAGCCTGACGCAGCAGCAGAGTTCTTGGAGAGGCTGTCATTAGCTGATTAGTAGTGGTCTAATGTGCGTACTTCAAAGCCAAGGGAGAAGATAGGTTCAGTTGATAATTCTTCGAATGATATGCAAGCACAGATTCAAGCTTTAGTGAAAGGCATGGAAGTATTGGCTCTTAAAGTTGAAGGATCACAACAAGCTTTACCATTAGCTGAGCAGGGCTGGAGTGGAGCTGAAGAAGCAAATTATGTTGGAGGAAAGGGCTTGTATCAGAAGCAGCAATTTTAACCTCAACAACAACAAGGGTACAACCAGAACCCGCTGCAATCTCAGCCATTTCAGAAAAACCAGAACCGAGGGGGAGATACCTCATTTCAGTACAAATATGTGCCCCCAGGGATGAAGCAGAATCCGTATGCTACGGATAATTATTTACACCCACCTCCAGGATTCGAGTAGAAACAGCCTCAGCCTCAACAGCAAAGAGGAAGGGTATATCAAAATGTGGATGAGCCAACCAAAAGAGAGGATAATTTGGAGGAAAAGGTAGTCACCATGGAATCTTCAATGAAGAATATAGAAAAGCTGCTTGTGAGTTTGGCCCAGAATGTAAATCAAGGAGTCTCAGCTAAATCTTTTCCAAGTGATACTGAGGTGAACCCCAAGGAGAGCTACAAGGCTATTACTCTAAGGAGCGGGAAGGCACTGAAAGAAGTTGAAGAGCCTAAGAAGAAGGCAATTCCAGAACAACAGAGCAGACCCTTGGAAGCTGATGACCAAGGAAAAGCAGATAAAGCTGAAGAAAGAGTGCAAGAAAAGAAAGACCAGGTAGTCAAGACAGAATAGTGAAGAACAGAGGCAAGAGCTCGGGCCGCCTTCAGGGAGGACCGTAGGGTTGAGAAGAGCATGAGCGCTTTAAGTTTGTTCAGAGGCTTGAAATTAACATTCCATTTGTGGAAATCTTGGAGCAGATGCCTAAGTATAGAAAGTACATCAAAGATTTTGTGAAGAAGAAGAGGAAATATGGGGATCTGAGACGGTGGCGACTACGAGGTGGGTGTTGTTCAACGAGTTTGCCCATCAAGCATAAAGATCCGGGCAATTTTAATCTCCCTTGTGTGATTGGCAATGCACCGCGGCAGCCGGGCCCTATGTGATTTAGGGGCCAGCATCAATTTGATCTCCTTTGCTTTGTACAAGCGACTTGGGCTTAAGGGCATGAAACCCACTTCCATATCATTGCGGTTTCTGACCGGTCTCTGGAAGGCCTGAAAGGATAATTGAAGACGTGTTAGTCAAAGTGGGCTCTTTCATATTTCCAGCGGACTTTGTAGTTTTGGAGATGGAAGAAGATAGAGGAGTTCAGCTACTCCTTGGAAGACCGTTTCTCAGAACGGGTTGTGCATTGATTGATGTTGCTCAAGGGCAGCTAACTCTGAGAATTAATGAGGAGACCTTAGTCTTCCACATGGGGAAGGCTTTGCAAGGTCAAGAGGAGAAGGACTGCCTTTGGGTTGAAGACCTTGAGGAATTGGTGGAAGACTATTTGGCAGAAGAAATTACCACCACCGATAATGGAGCCCTTCAGCTTATAGAAGCTCAACAAGATGAAGAGATGTACTTGACAGCTGAGGAAGATGAGCAAACTACAAACTCTCTGGAGCAAGCTGAGGAGGATGATAACGTGCATTTTATGCCATTATTCTAGTGTTTATTTAGGATGTTTAAGAGCATGATTAGAGCCTTATTGCTTCATATATCATATATATTTGCTCTAACCCCTAGGAAGATGCTAGTTGCAAATACATGCGTTTTTAAGCTGTTTTGGCAGATTTTGGACCTCACTTTTGACATAGTAGATGGCCTCAAACAATTGGCGTGCAAGTACAAAAGTTGCTTAGAATTATGGCCTCTACCTACCACAGAAATTTCAGAGCATTTGGAGCTGATTTGGATCTGCACGTGAATTCACCCAATTCACGTGCAAGCATATTTTTGCCTCTCAGGCCTCTACAGGATGCAAGGAAGCTTGGGGAGAAGTTTGAGCTGATTTGGAGGTGCACGTGAATTCACCATATCACGTGCAAATTGGCGTGCAGAGATATTTTTGGACCGATCCTATCGTTTTTCCTTGCTGATCATTTGTTCCTGAAGGCCCAAGTCCAAATTGTGGATGGAAGATAGAGTTTTTAATGTTTCGAGTGTTACTTATCAAAACTACGCCGTTTTGATAAGTGGGCTAGGTTACACACCTCAAAGCCCATCCAAACTCTATAAATACAAGCCTCCACGCCTTTGCTAGCCAGACCTAACCCCCCTACACGTTTTAGAGAGAGAGAAAGAGGCTCCACGACTTGGAGGTGCTCCTTGACCTAGGAGAGCAGCCGTCGCAGCAGCCGTCGCGGATTTTGGAGCCTGGATTTGAAGCTTTGCTGTGCGTGTGATCAAGAAGAAGATGTTGAGCTTTTCTGCTATGGTTTTGCTTGTAATCATGCGTGAGTAGTCTTTTAATCTAGGGGAGCAATGTAGCCCCCTTGTTGCTTTGCTGTGTTTATGAATATTGGGTTTGGATGATTAAAGTTTTGCATGTTTTATGAATCTGTTCTTAAGTTCTATCTTTGGATGTACACCTTGGTATTCTTAGCCCTAGTCTCAAGGGGATTGAGATTCATAACTTATTTGTAATTGGTGTGATCATTATCCTTTTGCAAGTATGATTTATTGGCTTTGCATGTTTGTGTGTTTTAATGACCATTCTGGCATACAACTCTTAAAAGGACCTCAATGACCATTTGTTGTCCTTGGCTTATGTTTAGCATGTTTTCAATCGACAACCCTAATATCATGAACCAGGAGAGATAACATAGGGAGGTGAAATTGTGACCCTAGATGCTTTTAATCCTTGAAACTTAATCCTAAAATCAGTTTACTTTCTTTGTTTATTCGGAAAACCAAATAAAAATTAGATCTTTAGTTTAAAAAAGAAAACTTTTTGCCAAGACATTTTATAGAACAAGAGTAATTGGGTGATTTGATTTGAGAACTAGAGAACTAGGTTAATCCCTGTGGGTTCGACCCCTTTCTTGCTGTTATTCTTTTAGTGCAAACTTAGGGAATTTATTATTTTGAAGAGAGATTTAACGACATTAGCTAGCTCTTTTAGAGAGGCTAAAAATCTTGTATGTCAAATTGGCGCCGTTGCCGGGGATTCAACGGTTAACTAGTTTTTAAAATCAACATTGAGTGAAATTGTTTGAATTCTGATCTTGGTGTTTTATTTTGTCTTTACTTTTCTGTTATTTTGTGTTCTTTATTTGTTTATTTTGCATTGTTCGGAGCGCTGGGTGTGTTCTTGTTGTTTTACAGGAACATACATCAAAGATTCCTAGTTGTGCATGCAAAGAGAGGAGGATATACAATTTACGCGGGAACCTGAAAGGTTGTTCAGAGCTCGTCGCAGAGCAGCTAGGGAAGCAGCACGTGAGGCGGAAGAAGCATTGCAAGGCTTGGAGCAATCCGTAGGCGATCTGATGGCAGATCTCAGACCTGATGGTGGTGCACCACACGGAGGGGCCAATTATAATGGCCAATATCTAGAAGAAGAGGGACATAGGTTTATGCCCAGAACCTTCTTAGACTATGCGAGACCGATGATGTCAGACCATTATTCTGGGATTCGGCAGACAAGAGTCCAAGCAAATAGCTTCGAGCTGAAGCCGGCGTTGATCAACATGGTGAGCAACAACGCGTTTGGAGGAACAGTCGTGGATGATCCACACCAGCATTTGATGAGGTTCTACCAGGTGTGCGACACCATCAAGATCAACAATGTGTCGGAGGAGGCAATAAAGCTAAGGCTTTTCCCTTTTTCTTTAAGGGATAAAGCTCTTGGCTGGTTCAACAGTCTGCCAGTAGGTTCAACCAACACTTGGGAGGAGATGCAGACCAAGTTCATGTCAAAGTATTTCCCTCCTTCCAAGGTGATCCAGCTCAGAGGAGAGATTAGCATATTCAGGCAAGATGAGATGGAGACTCTTCATGAAGCTTGGGAGCGTTTCAAAGACTTAGTGAGAAGATGCCCTGATCATGGAAGACCCCAGTGGATTCAAATTGAATCTTTCTACACAGGTCTTCGGTCCCACTCACAAGACAAGGTGAATGCAGTTCTGGAGGATGATTGATGAATCTAGAGCCTGACGCGACGCGCGAGCCTACTGGAGAGGCTGTCATTAGCCGATTGGCGGTGGTCTAATGTGCGTACTTCAAAGCCAAGGGAGAAGATAGCTTCGGTTGATAATTCTTCCAATGATATGCAAGCACGATTCAAGCTTTAGTGAAAGGCATGGAAGTATTGGCTCTTAAAGTTGAAGGATCACAACAAGCTTTACCAGTAGCTGAGTAGGGCTGGAGTGGAGCTGAAGAAGCAAATTATGTTGGAGGAAAAGGCTTGTACCGAAGCGGCGGTTTTATCCTCAACAACAACAACAAGGGTACAACCTGAATCGGCAGTCTCGGCCATTTCGAAGAATCGAACCGAGGGGAGGAGATACATCAGCTCGGTATAAATATGTGCCTCCAGGGATGAAGCAAAATCCGTATGCTATCGATAATTTCTTACATCCACCTCCCTGGATTCGCAAATGACGACCTCGGCCTCAATTCAAAGAAAAGAAGAACATATCAGCATGAGGATGAGACGGCTAGAAGAGAGGTGGGTGATCCGAAGGAAAGGGTAGATGGTATGGAGTCTTCAATTAAGAATATGGAAAAGTTACTTGTGAGTATGGCACAGAATGCTAATCAAAGGGTGTCCACCAACACTTTTCCAAGTGACACCGAGGTGAACCCCAAGGAGAGTTGCAAGGCTATCACTCTAAGGAGCGGGAAGACACCGAATGAAGTCAAGAGCCTAAGAAGAAGGCAATTCCAGAAGAACAGAAAGGCACCCTTGGAAGTCGATGACCAAAGAAAATTAGATAAAGTCAAGAAAGAGTGCAAGAAAATAAGGACAAGCAATGAGTCAAGACAGAATAGTCAAGAACAGAAGCAAGAGCTCAGGCCTACTATGCCATTTCCTCGGAGGCCGAGGAACCAGAGGGTCAAGAAGAGTATGAGCGCTTTTCGAGTTTGTTCAAGAAGCTTGAGATTAATATTCCATTTGTGGAAATCTTGGAGTAGATGCCTAGGTACAAAAGTACATTAAAGATTTTGTGACAAAGAAGAGGAAGTATGGGGATCATGAGACGGTGGCGATCCACTAACGAGGTGAGCAATGTTGTTCAACGAGTTTGCCCATCAAGCATAAAGATCCGGACAGCTTTAATCTCCCTTGTGTGATTGGCAATGCACCGCGCAGCGAAGGCCCTATGTGATTTAGGGGCCAGCATCAATTTGATCTCCTTTGCGTTGTATAAGCGGCTTGGGCTTAAGGGCATGAAGCCCACTTCCATATCATTGCGGTTCGTTGACCGGTCTCATGGGAGGCCCGACGGGATAATTGAAGACGTGTTAGTCAAAGTGGGCTCCTTCATATTTCCAGCGGACTTTGTAGTTTTGGAGATGGAAGAAGATAGAGGAGTTCAGCTACTCCTTGGAAGACCGTTTCTCGAACGGGTTGTGCATTGATTGATGTTGCTCAAGGGCAGCTAACTCGAGAATTAATGAGGAGACCTTAGTCTTCCACATGGGGAAGGCTTTGCAAGGTCAAGAGGAGGAGGATTGCCTTTGGGTTGAAGACCTTGAGGAATTGGTGGAAGATTACTTGGCGGAAGAAATTACCACCACCAATGATGGAGCCCTTCACTTATAGAAGCTCAACAAGATGAAGAGATGTACTTGACAACTGAGGAAGATGAGCAAACTACAAACTCTTTGGAGCAAGCTGAGGAGGAGAAAGAAGATGACATGCCTCCAGCTCCAGAATCGAAGGAGCTGCCTGGACACCTAAGGTATGAATTTCTAGACTCTACAAATCAATTCCCTGTTATTGTTGCTTCTAATTTGAATGATGTGGAGTGTACTCAATTGTTAGAAGTCCTTAGGAAACACAAAAAGGCCCTAGGATGGAACATTGAAGACATTAGGGGTATTAGTCCAGGGATTTGCATGCATAAGATTTTGATGAATGATGATTTTAAACCCACTTGCTGAAAGACAAAGAAGATTAAACCCTGCCATGAAAGAAGTTGTTAGAAAAGAAATTTTAAAATGGAAAAATGCGGGTATAATTTATGCTATTTCAGATAGTGAGTGGGTGAGTCCATTGCATGTTGTGCCCAAGAAAGGGGGCATGACCGTGATTAAGAATGAGAAAAATGAATTGATCCCATCTCGCACCGTGACGGGGTGGAGAGTGTGTGTTGACTATAAGAAGCTGAACAAGGCCACTAGGAAGGATCATTTTCCTCTTCCTTTCATTGACCAAATGTTGGATAGGTTAGCTGGCTATAGTCACTACCTCTTTTTAGATGGCTATTCCGGGTATAATCAGATCATGGTTAAGCCCGAGGACCAAGAAAAGACCACCTTCACGTGCCCTTTTGGCACATTTGCATTTAGGAGAATGCCATTTGGGCTTTGTAATGCCCCTGCCACCTTTCAAAGGTGTATGATGGCTATTTTTCAGGATTTGGTTGAGGAGATCATGGAGGTCTTCATGGATGACTTCTCGGTGTTTGGTTCCTCTTACCAACAAGGCTTGAGAAATCTAGATGTGGTCTTAGAGAGATGTGAGGAGAAGGAACTAGTCCTAAATTGGGAGAAATGCCATTTCATGGTAACAGAGGGGATAGTTCTAGGGCACAAGGTGTCTGCACATGGTTTGGAGGTAGACAAGGCAAAAATCTCCACTATTGAGACTCTGCCACCTCCAACTAATGAAAAAGGAGTGAGAAGTTTCCTTGGCCATGCTGGCTTTTATAGGAGATTCATTAAGGACTTCTCAAAAATTGCAAAACCCATGAGTAGGTTGTTAGAAAAAGACACAAGCTTTGAGTTTAATGAAGATTGCTTAGAAGCTTTTAACATCCTCAAGGGTAAGTTAGTCACTGCACCTGTTATAGTCACACCTGACTGGGCTCAACCTTTTGAGCTAATGTGTGATGCGAGTGATTATTGCTAATGTGTAAAGCGCTGGTTGGGAGGCAACCCATTGTTTATTGCTATGTTTTATTTTATGTTATTTCTTTTATTTATTTTATTCAATAAATTTGTTTGCAAGCTGACCATTGTGCAGGAGACTTTGTTCCTTTCTTAGCTAATCATGTGCAGGATGAGCAAATTATTGGGACCTGAACTTGTGGAATTATTTTTAAAGTCAAAGTCAAGGATCAAGGAGCAAGTGAAGCCCAAAAGTGCTTGAAGATGGGCTCAAACAATTCACGTGCAAGACTTAAAGATGGTCCATAATGCATAAGCAACTCAGTGGAGAAATTTGGGCCGTTTGGGCCTTGAACGTGAATTTGCACGTGAATTGCCCAATTCACGTGCACCTCCTTTTGAGTCAGACTTTCTGGAATGGTAGATGAAGACCATGTGAATCACGTTTACTCTTGCACGCGAATTGCTAGTTGTCATATCGAGGCCCAAAAATACAAAATACCGATTTTAGCCCTCCTAGAAGCTTCCCACAATTCACGTGCAAACGGGACTATTGCTTGCCGTGTGGGGACCCACCACCAAAGTTTGGGACGATTCGACCGCACGCCAATTCATCCAATTCACGTGCAGAGGCTATTTTGGGCAGAACACTCTGAAAAGTTAGGGGCACGTGTATCACGCCAATTGGAGCATCTTCCCTTCTGCACGCTATAAATACAAGCCTCCATGCCTTTGCTAGCCAGACCTAACCCCCCTACACGTTTTAGAGAGAGAGAAAGAGGCTTCACGACTTGGAGGTGCTCCTTGACCTAGGAGAGCAGCCGTCGCGGCAGCCGTCGCGGATTTTGGAGCCTGGATTTGAAGCTTTTTTGCGTGCGCGTGATCAAGAAGAAGATGTTGAGCTTTTCTTATGGTTTTGCTTGTAATCATGCGTGAGTAGTCTTTTAATCTAGGGGAGCAATGTAGCCCCCTTGTTGCTTTGCCGTGTTTATGAATATTGGGTTTGGATGATTGAAGTTTTGCATGTTTTATGAATCTGTTCTTAAGTTCTATCTTTGGATGTACACCTTGGTATTCTTAGCCCTAGTCTCAGGGCGGATTGAGATTCATAACTTATTTGTAATTGGTGTGATCATTATCCTTTTGCAAGTATGATTTATTGGCTTTGCATGTTTGTGTGTTTTAATGACCATTCCGCATACAACTCTTAAAAGGACCTCAATGACCATTTGTTGTCCTTGGCTTATGTTTAGCATGTTTTCAATCGACAACCCTAATATCATGAACCAAGAGAGATAACATAGGGAGGTGAAATTGTGACCTAGATGCTTTTAATCCTTGAAACTTAATCCTAAAATCAGCTTACTTTCTTTGTTTATTCGAAAAACCAAATAAAATTAGATCTTTAGTTTAAAAAAGAAAACTTTTTGCCAAGACATTTTATAGAACAAGAGTAATTGGGTGATTTGATTTGAGAACTAGAGAACTAGGTTAATCCCTATGGGTTCGACCCCTTTCTTGCTGCTATTCTTTTAGTGCAAACTTAGGGAATTTATTATTTTGAAGAGAGATTTAACGACATTAGCTAGCTCTTTTAGAGAGGCTAAAAATCTTCTCTGTCAGAGGAGAAAGAAGATGACGTGCCTCTAGCTCCAGAACTGAAGGAGCTTCCTAGACACCTAAGGTACGAATTTCTAGACTTTACAAATCAATTCCCCGTCATTGTTGCTTCTAATTTGAATGATGTGGAGTGTACTCAATTGCTAGAAGTCCTTAGGAAACACAAAAAGGCCCTAGGATGGAACATTGAAGACATTAAGGGTATTAGTCTAGGGATTTGCATGCATAAAATTTTGATGAATGATGATTTTAAACAAACTGCTGAAAGACAAAGAAGATTAAACCCTACCATGAAAGAAGTTGTTAGAAAAGAAATTTTAAAATGGAAAAATGCGGGTATAATTTATGCTATTTCCGATAGTGAGTGGGTGAGTCCATTGCATGTTGTGCCCAAGAAAGGGGGCATGACTGTGATTAAAAATGAGAAAAATGAATTGATCCCATCTCGCACCGTGATGGGGTGGAGAGTGTGTGTTGGCTATAGAAAGCCGAACAAGGCTACTAGGAAGGATCATTTTCCTCTCCCTTTCATTGACCAAATGTTGGATAGAGTTAGCCGGCTATAGTCACTCTGCTTTTTAATGGCTATTCCGGGTATAATCAGATCATGGTTAAGCCCAATGACCAAGAAAAGACCACCTTCACATGCCCTTTCGGCACTTTTGCATTTAGGAGAATGCCATTTGGGCTTTAATGCCCCCGCCACCTTTAAAGGTGTACGATGGCCATTTTTCAGGGTTTGGTTGAGGAGATCATGGAGGTTTTCATGGATGACTTTTCGGTGTTTGGTTCCTCCTACCAACAAAGGTGCTTGAAAAATCTAGATGTGGTCTTAGAGAGTGTGAGGAGAAGGAACTAGTCCTAAATTGGGAGAAATGCCATTTCATGGTAACGGGGGATAGTTCTAGGACACAAGGTGTCCGCACATGGTTTAGAGGTAGACAAGGCAAAAATCTTCACTATTGAGACTCGCCACCTCCAACCAATGAAAAAAGGAGTGAGAAGTTTCCTTGGCCATGCTGGCTTTTATAGGAGATTCATTAAGGACTTCTCAAAAATTGCAAAACCCATGAGTAGGTTGTTAGAAAAAGACACAAGCTTTGAGTTTAATGGAGATTGCTCGAAGCTTTCAACATCCTCAAGGGTAAAGTTAGCATCGCACTGTTATAGTCACACCGACCGGGGCTCACCTTTGAGCTAATGTGTATGCAGTGATTATCTGTGGGGGTAGTCTTAAGGCAGAGGCAGAAAAAGGTGTTTAGTGGTCATTTACTATGCTAGTAAGACCTTAGATGACGTTCAACAGAACTATACCACTACCGAGAAAGAGTTGCTAGCCGTGGTTTATGGTGCAACAAGTTTAGACCCTACCTTTTTGGGTCTAAAGTCATGTTTATACGATCATGCCGCATTGAAATATTTGTTTGCTAAAAAAAAGCTAAGCCATGCTTGATTAGGTGGGTTCTCCTCTTACAGGAATTTGACCTTGAAATTAGAGACACAAAGGGAGCCCTAAATTCGTGGCTGATCACCTCTCCCGTGTGGAGAATGCACCTAAGTCTCTACCCATTGTAGATGACTTTCCTGATGAGAAGTTGTTTGAGGTGCATCATCTTCCTTGGTTTGCCGACATAGCAAATTATTTAGCCACCGGGTTCATACCCAAGCGGTTAGACTACCACCAAGAAAGAAATTGTTAGTGGATGCTAAGAAATTCATTTGGGAAGACCCAATTCTTTATAGGAGGTGTTCGACCAAATCATTAGAAAGTGTGTCCTTGAGGAGGAGGTAGATGACATAATACATCATTGTCATGCATCACATTATGGGGGCCACTTTGGGGTGCAAAGAACGTGGCTAAAATCATACGGGGTGACTTTTATTGGCCTCACATGGTGAAAGACACCTATGTCTACATCAAAAAGTGTGATAGATGTCAAAGGGTAGGTGGTCCGTCTAGGAAAAATGAGATGCCCTTAACGGAATCCTTCCGGTTGAAATTTTTGACATTTGGGGCATTGACTTCATGGGGCCATTCCCCAATTCGATGGGTATTCATACATTTTGCTTGTTGTGGATTATGTGTCTAAGTGGGTAGAAGCTATTCCTACTAGAGTGAATGATGCTAGGGTTGTGACTCACTTCCTTACTAGGAACATCTTTAGCCGTTTTGGGACACCAAGGGCTATAATCAGGGGATTGAGGGTAGTCATTTCGCAACAAATTGTTTGACAAATTATTAAACAAGTATGGTGTCACTCATAGGAAGTCTTTAGCCTACCACCCGCAAGCTAATGGACAAGCGAAGTGTCCAACAGAGAGATTAAGGCCATCTTAGAGAAAACCGTTGGAGCCAATAGGAAAGATTGGTCTCAAAGGCTTGATGAAGCCTTATGAGCATATAGGACAGCTTACAAAACTCCCATTGGGATGTCACCTTACCGTATTCTATATGGTAAGGCATTTCGATTGCTGTGGAACTAGAACACAAGGCTCATTGGGCCTTGAAGAAGTTAAAGTTTAACCCACAAGAGACCAAGGAGCTTAGGATGACTCAATAAATTGATTTAGATGAGCTTAGGATGGATGCCATGATAGTGCTAAATTTTACAAAGAAAGAACTAAGAAATGACATGATAGGAAACTCAACAATGAACCTTTAACCTTAGGGCGGAAAGTTCTTCATTTAACACAAGGTTGAGGTTATTTCCTGGAAAATTAAGGTCCAAGTGGATGGGACGTTTTGTGATAGTTGATAAGAGGGGATAGTGATTCCCTCTCTTTCACCATTACATGATCATAATTGAAAGTCTAGCTTTAATAAAGCTTTTAAGCGGTTGGGAGGAACCCAATGTTTATTGCTACGTTTTATTTTATGTTATTTTCTTTTATTTGTTTTATTCAATAAATTTGTTTGCAAGCTAACCATTGTGCAGGAGACTTTGTTCCTTTCTTAACTAACCATTTGCGGGATGAGAAAATTATTGGGTCCAACATGTAAATTATTTTTAAAGTCAAAGTCAAGGAGCAAAAGAGCAAGTGAAGCCCAAAAGTGCTTGAAGATGGGCTCAAACAATTCACGTGCAAGACTTAAAGATGGTCCATAATGCACAAGCAACTAAGTGGAGAAATTTGGGCTGTTTTGGCACTGGGGTTAATTTAAACGTGAATTTCCCAATTCACGTGCACCTCCTTTTGAGTCGTAACTTTCTCGGAATGTTAGATGAAGACCATGTGAATCACGTTTACTCTTGCACGCGAATTGCTAGTCGTCATATGGTGGCTCAAAAATGCAAACTACCGATTTTAGCCCTCTAGAAGCTTCAAACAATTCACGTGCGAAAGGGACTATTGCTTGCCAACTCAAGGGGGACCCACCACCAAATTTTGGGACGATTCTGACCTGCACGCCAATTCAACCAATTCACGTGCAAGGGCTATTTTGGTCAGAACACTCTGAAAATTTAGGGGAACGTGAATCACGCCAATCGGAGCATCTTTCCTTCTGCACGCTATATAAAGAGAGGCCATCTTCAAAGGCTTCCACACCAAAATCACTCTAGATCTGAGTATTAGAGAAACTCTGCTCTTTTGCTCTCTTACTTTTCAGTTTTCTGCTCTTTGCTCTTTATTCTCATTCCAAAGATGGTGCACACAAGGAGGATCTCAGAGAATGAATATCTCTACTCCGAAGAGATAGACCTCTTCTGCAGGACCATGCGCTATGTAGTGGAGGCTGAGCCTCATAACTACCCCTTAGCTCAGTTCACTTCCATCATGCTATGCGAGATATTCAATCATGATAACGTGCATTTTATGCCGTTATTCTAGTGTTTATTTAGGATGTTTAAGAGCATGATTAGAGCCTTATTGCTTCATATATCATATATATTTGCTCTAACCACTAGGATGATGCTATTTGCAAATACATGCGCTTTAGCTTGTTTTGCAGATTTTGGAGCTCACTTTTGACATAGTAGATGGCCTCAAACAATTGGCGTGCAAGAACAAAAAGTTTCTTAGAAGATGTCCTCTACCTACCACTGACATTTCAGAGCATTTGGAGCTGCATGTGAATTCACCCATTTCACGTGCAAGCATATTTTTGCCTCTCAGGCCTCTACAGGATTCAAGAAAGCTTGGGGAGAAGTTTGAGCTGATTTGAAGGTGCACGTGAATTCACCATATCACGTGCAAATTGACGTGCAGAGATATTTTTGGACTGATCCTATCGTTTTTCCATGCTGATCATTTATTTCTGAAGGCCCATGTCCAAATTGTGGATGGAAGATAGAGATTTTAAAGTTTCGAGTGTTACTTATCAAAATTACGCCGTTTTGATAAACGGGCTAGGGTATACACCTCAAAGCCCATCCAAACTCTATAAATACAAGCCTCCACGCGTCTGCTATGAATGCCTAACCCCCCTACACGTTTTTTAGAGAGAGAGAGGCTCCACGACTTGGAGGTTGCTCCTTGACCCAGGAGAGCAGCCGTCGCAGAAGCCGTCGCAGATTTTGGAGCCTGGATTTGAAGCTTTGCTGTGCGCATGATCTAGAAGAAGATGTTGAGCTTTTCTGTTTTGTGTTTGCTTGTAATCATGCGTGAGTAGTCTTTCAATCTAGGGGAGCAATGTAGCCCCCTTGTTGCTTTGCTGTGTTTATGAATATTGGGTTTGGTTGATTGAAGTTTTGCGAGTTTTTTGAATCTGTTCTTAATTCTATCTCTGGATGTACACCTTGGTATTCTTAGCCCTAGTCTGGGGCAGATTGAGATTCATAACTTATTTGTAATTGGTGTGATCATTATCCTTTTGCAAGTATGATTTATTGGCTTTGCATGTTTGTGTGTTTAGATGACCATTCTCGCATACAACTCTTAAAAAGGACCTCAATGACCATTTGTTGTCCTTGGCTTATGTTTAGCATGTTTTCAATCAGACAACCCTAATACCATGAACCAAGAGATATAACATAGGGAGGTGAAATTGTGACCCTAGATGCTTTTAATCCTTGAATCCTAATCCTAAATTCAATTTGCTTTCTTTGTTTATTCAGAAAACCACATAAAAATTAGATCTTTAGTTATAAAAAGAATTCGTTTTTGCCAAGACATTTTATAGAACAAGAGTAATTGAGTGTTTTGATTTGAGAACTAGAGAACTAGGCTAATCCCTGTGGGTTCGACCCCTTGCTTGCTGCTATTCTTTTAGTGCAAACTTAGGGAATTTATTATCTTGAAGAGAGATTTAACGACATTAGCTAGCTCTTTTGATGTTGCTCAAGGGCAGCTAACTCTGAGAATTAATGAGGAGACCTTAGTCTTCCACATGGGGAAGGCTTTGCAAGGTCAAGTGGAGGAGGACTGCCTTTGGGTTGAAGACCTTGAGGAATTGGTGGAAGATTACTTGGTAGAAGAAATTACCACCACCAATAATGGAGCCCTTCAGCTCATAGAAGCTCAACAAGATGAAGAGATGTACTTGACAGCTGAGGAAGATGAGCAAACTACAAACTCTTTGGAGCAAGCTGACGAGGAGAAAGAAGATGACGTGCCTCTAGCTCCAGAACTGAAGGAGCTGCCTGGACACCTAAGGTACGAATTTCTAGACTCTACAAATCAATTCCCTGTCATTGTTGCTTCTAATTTGAATGATGTGGAGTGTACTTAATTGTTAGAAGTCCTTAGGAAACACAAAAAGGCCCTAGGATGGAACATTGAAGATATTAGGGGTATTAGTCCAGGGATTTGCATGCATAAAATTTTAATGAATGATGATTTTAAACCCATTGCTGAAAGACAAAGAAGATTAAACCCTGCCATGAAAGAAGTTGTTAGAAAAGAAATTTTAAAATGGAAAAATGCGGGTATAATTTATGCTATTTCAGATAGTGAGTGGGTGAGTCCATTGCATGTTGTGCCCAAGAAAGGGGGCATGACCGTGATTAAAAATGAGAAAAATGAATTGATCCCATCTCGCATTGTGACGGGGTGGAGAGTGTGTGTTGACTATAGAAAGCTGAACAAGGCTACTAGGAAGGATCATTTTCCTCTTCCTTTCATTGACCAAATGTTGGATAGGTTAGCTGGCTATAGTCACTACTGCTTTTTAGATGGGTATTCCGGGTATAATCAGATCATGGTTAAGCCCGAGGACCAAGAAAAGACCACCTTCACGTGCCCTTTTGGCACTTTTGCATTTAGGAGAATGCCATTTGGGCTTTGTAATGCCCCTGCCACCTTCCAAAGGTGTATGATGGCTATTTTTCAAGGTTTGGTTGAGGAGATCATGGAGGTCTTCATGGATGACTTCTCGGTGTTTGGTTACTCCTACCAACAGTGCTTGAAAAATCTAGATGTGGTCTTAGAGAGATGTGAGGAGAAGGAACTAGTCCTAAATTGGGAGAAATGCCATTTCATGGTAACTGAGGGGATAGTTCTAGGTCACAAGGTGTCTGCACATGGTTTGGAGGTAGACAAGGCAAAAATCTCCACTATTGAGACTCTGCCACCTCCAACCAATGAAAAAGGAGTGAGAAGTTTCCTTGGCCATGCTGGCTTTTATAGGAGATTCATTAAGGACTTCTCAAAAATTGCAAAACCCATGAGTAGGTTGTTAGAAAAAGACACAAGCTTTGAGTTTAATGCAGATTGCTTAGGAGCTTTCAACATCCTCAAGGGTAAGTTAGTCACCGCACTTGTTATAGTCACACCTGACCGGGCTCGACCTTTTGAGCTAATGTGTGATGCGAGTGATTATCTTGTGGGGGTAGTCTTAGGGCAAAGGCGAGAAAAGGTGTTTAGGGTCATTTACTATGCTAGTAAGACCTTAGATGATGCTCAACAGAAGTATACCACCACTGAGAAAGAGTTGCTAGCCGTGGTTTATGGCTGCAACAAGTTTAGACCCTACCTTTTGGGGTCTAAGGTCATTTTTTATACTGATCATGCTGCATTGAAATATTTGTTTGCTAAAGAAGAAGCTAAGCCACGCTTGATTAGGTGGGTTCTCCTCTTACAGGAATTTGACCTTGAAATTAGAGACACAAAGGGAGCCCTAAATTCTGTGGCTGATCACCTCTCCCGTGTGGAGAATGCACCTAAGTCTCTACCCATTGTAGATGACTTTCCTGATGAAAAGTTGTTTGAGGTGCATCATCTTCCTTGGTTTGCTGACATAGCAAATTATTTAGCCACTAGGTTCATACCCAAGCAGTTAGACTACCACCAGGGAAAGAAATTGGTAGTGGATGCTAGGAAATACATTTGGGAAGACCCAATTCTTTATAGGAGGTGTCCAGACCAAATCATTTGAAAGTGTGTCCTTGAGGAGGAGATAGATGACATAATACATCATTGTCATGCATCACATTATGGGGGCCACTTTGGGGTGCAAAGAACTGTGGCTAAAATCATGCAGTGTGGCTTTTATTGGCCTCACATGGTGAAAGACACCTATGTCTACATCAAAAAGTGTGATAGATGTCAAAGGGTAGGTGGTCTGTCTAGGAAAAATGAGATGCCCTTAACTGGAATCCTTCTAGTTGAAATTTTTGACATTTGGGGCATTGACTTCATGGGGCCATTCCCCAATTCTGATGGGTATTCATACATTTTGCTTGCTGTGGATTATGTGTCTAAGTGGGTAGAAGCTATTCCTACTAGAGTGAATGATGCTAGGGTTGTGACTCACTTCCTTACTAGGAACATCTTTAGCCGTTTTGGGACACCAAGGGCTATTATCAGTGATGAGGGTAGTCATTTCTGCAACAAATTGTTTGACAAATTATTGAAAAAGTATGGTGTCACTCATAGGAAGTCTTTAGCTTACCACCCACAAGCTAATGGACAAGCAGAAGTTTCCAACAGAGAGATTAAGGCCATTTTAGAAAAAACTATTGGAGCCAATAGGAAAGATTGGTTTCAAAGGCTTGATGAAGCCTTATGGGCATATAGGACAGCTTACAAAACTCCCATTGAAATGTCACCTTACCGTATTCTATATGGTAAGGCATGTCACTTGCCTGTGGAACTAGAACACAAGGCTCATTGGGCCTTGAAGAAGTTAATTTTTAACCCACAAGAGATCAAGGAGCTTAGGATGACTCAATTAATTGAGTTAGATGAGCTTAGGCTGGATGCCTATGATAGTGCTAAGTTTTACAAAGAAAGAACTAAGAAATGGCATGATAGGCAACTCAACAATGAACCTTTAACCTTAGGGCAGAAAGTTCTTCTATTTAACACAAGGTTGAGGTTATTTCCTGGAAAATTAAGGTCCAAGTGGATGGGACCCTTTGTGATAGTTGATAAGAAGCCATATGGGAGCTTTGAGCTCCAAGCTGTAGATGGCAAGAAATTTTGGGTGAATGGCAACAGACTGAAGCCATACTTTGATTCAACTCAGAGGGAGATAGTTGATTCCCTCTTTTTCACCATTGCATGATCATAATTGAAAGTCTAGCTACAGACTTTAAATAAAGCGCTGGTTGGGAGGCAACCCAATGTTTATTGCTATGTTTTATTTTATGTTATTTTCTTTTGTTTGTTTTATTCAATAAATTTGTTTGCAAGCTAACCCTTGTGCAGGAGACTTTGCTTCTTTCTTAACTAACCATTTGCAGGATGAGCAAATTATTGGATCCTGAACTTGTGGAATTGTTTTTAAAGTCAAAGTCAAGGAGCAAGGAGCAAGTGAAGCCCAAAAGTGCTTGAAGATAGGCTCAAACAATTCACGTGCAAGACTTAAAGATGGTCCATAATGCATAAGCAACCCAGTGGAGAAATTTGGGCCAGATTGGGCCTGAATGTTATTTTGAACGTGAATTGCCCAATTCACGTGCAACTCCTTTTGAGCTGTAACTTTCTGGAATGGTAGATGAAGACCATGTGAATCACGTTTACTCTTGCACGCGAATTGCTAGTTGTCATATGGAGGCTCAAAAATGCAAAATACCGATTTTAGCCCTCCTAGAAGCTTCAAACAATTCACGTGCAGAAGGGACTATTGCTTGCCAGCTCATGGGGGACCCACCACCAAAGTTTGGGATGATTCTGACCTGCACGCCAATTCAGCCAATTCACGTGCAAAGGCTATTTTGGTCAGAACACTCTGAAAAGTTAGGGGCACGTGTATCACGCCAATTGGAGCATCTTTCCTTCTGCACGCTATATAAAGGGAGGCCATCTTCAAAGGCTTCCACACCAAAATCACTCCAGATCTGAGTATTAGAGAAACTCTGCTCTTTTGCTCTCTTGCCCTTCAGTTTTCTGCTCTCTGCTCTTTATTCTCATTCCAAAGATGGTGCGCACAAGGAGGCCTGGCCAGGAGGAGGTGCACTCACCTAGTGCCGATAGCCAACCTGAAGAGGAGATACTCTTGGGGCATGCTCTTGATATGCAGGCTTTGGAGGCTTTAAAGCTGGGCTGGGCTAGAGAGGTGGCTCTTAAAATTCAAAATCTGGGATTACAAAGGTTAGTATCTGCCCAGCCAGCTATTTCCTACTCTGCCCTACAAGAATTCTATGCATCTGTCTCTGTGAGTGAGGATGAGCTGATAGGGGTCGTGCAAGGGGTTTATGTTAGAATTACCCCTGAAATTATTAGACATTGCTTTAACCTCCCTGAACCCAGTGATAGCTTCCCTTAGCTAAGCCTAGGAGAATTTGGTACTGCATGCAACTATGCTAGAAAATTTCAAAGTTGAAGGCAGTATACCAAGAATGGTTTTGTTGGAAAATTTAGATGCCTAGCTTACCTGGTAAGGAAATGCTTATTGATTCAGACCAGTGGGCTAGATAGTGTGCCTAAGCCACACCTGGAGTTCATGTATAGCATTGATCATATGCTAAATGTGGATTGGGCCACTACCATTTTTAAATGGTGGAAGAAAAATTCATCAAAGCAGATAAATGGCAGGCTTTTGTGTGTGATATTTCAAAGCATGCCTGCTTTGCATTTTTCCTCCATGGAGAGCATCACTTTTCCTTCTCACTGGGTGTTAAGAGTATTGCATGTCAAGGAGGTTTGGGAATCGGTACCCGAGAGGTCATTGGGCAACAAATGTTCCTCCTCCATCACAGCCCGCAAGGCACAACGTTCATGTGGAGCGATCCACTGACTTTGCAAGGGAAACCTCTCCTCATATGGATCAAAGGAAGCAGACTCTATACAGACTCACTGCCATGTACATGCAATTCAATGTACACAAAGAAGATATTTTCAATTTCTTTCAAGGCATTAGTGGGCAGGTGGTGAGCGAAGTGGAGGTCATCAATTGGGCAGTCACTAATGGGCACATCACTAGTGCCCAATTTGAGGAATTAATGGCCCTCATCTCTGGAGACCAACAAGCTACTTCACAACCTAGAACCAGAGCATGGGAGGCTCCAGACGTAGCTGCTCATGCATCACCTAGAGCATGGGAGGCCCCAGAAGCTCCTCCTGCTGCATCTACCGAAGCTTGGAGGCAAAAAACACAGTAGCTCAGGGAGGCAAATGCCAGAACCCAGCGCGAGGTGGAAGCCCTGAGGAAGGACAATAAAGAAGTCAAAGGCCTCCTAGGCAAAATCTGGAAGGCCTTGAGCAAGAGGAAAGCATCAAAACGTTCTCCTATAGTGGAGATATCTGATGAAGAACCCTCTCCATCCCCCCGAAGATTCTTATCCAGCCCAGGCAGATCCACCTCAACCAGAACCTTCAGCTCGGCCATCCAACTATCACCCAGAGGAGGGGGAGCCAGCAACAGGGTATTCACCCTTCCAGCCTCAAGAGGAGACAAAGCCAGCAGAAGGGTATTCACCCTTCCAGCCTTTTACTGATCCTGCATATTCTCAGGCTCTTGTGCCTGCTATACTTCCTGTCTCTTGGGGTGCATACATGCCTGCTGAACCTGAAGATCTTCTTGGCCCTCCTATCCATTTAATCATTAATCCAGCTTTATCATCTGACGAGAGCCAAGCAGCATTTGAAGAGTTCATCAATTCCACGGTTCAGAGGGCTCGCTTTATACGGGATAATGATATCTTCACCCCTTTTAGCCTAAAGAGGATCTCAGAGAACGAATATCTCTACTGCGACGAGATAGACCTCTTCTGCCGGACCATGCGCTATGTAGTGGAGGCTGAGCCTCATAACTACCCCTTAGCTCAGTTCACTTCCATCATGCTGTGCGAGATATTCAATCAACCCTTGTCCGAAGAGGTGTGGCGCCAACGCATCAATGGTGAGAATGAAGGGCACCGCCCTTGGCATGGTATGCATGAGGTGCTGATTCCGGTGCACATTGACCGCCACTATGTATTGGTCCGTTTGAATCTGGATGTAGGACATGCCGTGCTATATGACCCAAGCCAAGGCGAAGGGTTTGCCAGACGGAAAAGACAGTTAGTGCATGGGTTCATCAAACGAATCAAAGCGGCGATGATCAAAGAAGGCTTATTGGCAGACAAGCTACCTCTTATTCACTGCAACGAAATGGAAATCCCTCAGCAGCCTGACCAATTAAGCTGTGGGATCTTTGTTTGCTACTACATGATGGCTATTCTGCAAGGGAAGGAAACTTGGGAAGTGCGAGGTGAGACATCGGTTGACTTTGTGGCTCAGGTGCGACGCATGGTGGCCAATGTTATCTACTACTACAGCTTGCCAACTGAGAGGTAAGTATTTTCCTACTCCCTATTTTATGCCATGAGGACATAGCATATTTTAAGTGTGGTGTATGGGGAGTGACTTGAGCCACTTGCTTGTCTTTTATGTTGTGATTGCATGTTTTATTTATAATTTTCAAAAAAAACAAAACAAAAAAAAAAAAAAAAAACAAAAAAACTTGTTTTTAGTTGCATGATTGTTTGAGTTGTTTGCTTGAATGATTTGCTTGTGGAGGCATGGATATTAAGTATGCAATTTTGGCCTACAAAATTTACTTTTTGTGCCACATTAGTATCATGTTGTGATAAAGGTGTTAAAGTAGTTAAAATGTGCTCTGAATTGGTTTAATCATGTCTTTATCTTTTGAATGATATCACCATGTTTTTGGAGCTGAGTTTTGAATATTAGCTGAGCATGAAATGCTATGATAGACCTAAGTAACCCTTAAAGTTGAGTGAAAAAGAAATGAAAAATGAGAACAGCTTCTTTTTAGCCCTTGAGTGACATTCATGGTTTTTGGGTAATAGTTTGATTTGATACTCTTCTTGCATTCAACATTGGTTATTTAATGGTAGGAGTCAAGTAAGCATGTGATTACTTATTAGTGCTCAGTGTTTGGTGTGTGGAGTTAGGATGCAAGACCTCTAAGTCACTGTGACTGTCTTTGCATCCTTTTCTTTATTTTGAGACATTATTGGAAAAGGCTGTGATATAGAATGTGAAAAAGCCATCACTTAATTGGGAAATGGGATGTGAGACATCAATGAATTCCTGTCTCTCCTTATGTAGCAAAATGGCAAGGGGTATGCATCAGAAAAATCAGTCTTATTTATGTGTTATGTGAGTAAAAAAAAAGAGTGAATAATCCATCAAGGGAGAGCATAAAATGCAACCCTGTAAGGTTATTATTAAAAAAAAAAAAAAAAAAAAAAAAAATTCAGAATAAAAGCCACAATGGCTTGATGTTTATGTGTGATTGTTTAGATTTGTGAAGCCACATTGGCTGAGTTTTTGTTTATTTGAGAGTGTTGAGCTCAATTCTTTAGCTCATGATTTTGTTTATTCAGTTATTAGACTAGCGTGTGAGTTCAAATAAAGTAGAATAGAGAGTGTGTTTTCTTTGATGAGCACAATAGGGAACTCTCACGATTGCTTGGCAAGTACTTAATCAATAGCTGATGGCGAGTGTAGAGATAGAGTTTTCCATCCATTGTTCATTGATAGGTATTGGGGCTTGAGAATTATTATATTTGAGTGAGGCTACTTATCCTTGGTAAGAACTTAAAAGGAAATTAGGTGCTATTTTATCATGGATTGCTTGCTCATATATGAAATTTAAGTGGAGATATTGAATGGTTGTTGGACTAGGGATATGGACATAAATGAACTGAGTTATGACTCATTTTGATGCTTAAATTCCCATTTCATCATGATAGAGTTGCATGCTTAGGAAACTATGATTCTCCTTGATTGTTATTTTATTTTTCTTCCGTTTGACTGCGTGTTTATTTTATTCTTACATGCTTGTATGTTTTTGCTTGAGGACAAGCAATGGTTCAAGTGTGGTGTATTTGATAACGTGCATTTTATGCTGTTATTCTAGTGTTTATTTAGGATGTTTAAGAGCATGATTAGAGCCTTATTGCTTCATATATCATATATATTTGCTCCAACCACTAGGAAGATGCTATTTGCAAATACATGCGCTTTTAGCCGTTTTGGCAGATTTTGGAGCTCACTTTTGACATAGTAGATGGCCTCAAACAATTGGCATGCAAGAACAAAAGTTTCTTAGAATGATGTCCTCTACCTACCACTGACATTTCAGAGCATTTGGAGCTGCACATGAATTCACCCATTTCACGTGCAAGCATATTTTTGCCTCTCGGGCCTCTACAGGATTCAAGAAAGCTTGGGGAGAAGTTTGAGCTGATTTGAAGGTGCACGTGAATTCACCATATCACGTGCAAATTGACGTGCAGAGATATTTTTGGACCGATCCTATCGTTTTTCCATGCTGATCATTTGTTTCTGAAGGCCCATGTCCAAATTGTGGATGGAAGATAGAGATTTTAAAGTTTCGAGTGTTACTTATCAAAACTACGCCGTTTTGATAAATGGGCTAGGGTATACACCTCAAAGCCCATCCAAACTCTATAAATACAAGCCTCCACGCCTCTGCTATGAATGCCTAACCCCCCTACACGTTTTTTAGAGAGAGAGAGGCTCCACGACTTGGAGGTTGCTCCTTGACCTAGGAGAGCAGCCGTCGCAGCCGTCGTAGCAGCCGTCGCGGATTTTGGAGCCTGGATTTGAAGCTTTGCTGTGCGCGTGATCAAGAAGAAGATGTTGAGCATTTCTGCTTTGTGTTTGCTTGTAATCATGCGTGAGTAGTCTTTTAATATAGGGGAGCAATGTAGCCCCTTGTTGCTTTGCTGTGTTTATGAATATTGGGTTTGGATGATTGAAGTTTTGCGTGTTTTATGAATCTGTTCTTAATTCTATCTCTGGATGTACACCTTGGTATTCTTAGCCCTAGTCTGGGGCAGATTGAAATTCATAACTTATTTGTAATTGGTGTGATTATTATCCTTTTGCAAATATGATTTATTGGCTTTGCATGTTTGTGTGTTTAGATGACCATTCTGGCATACAACTCTTAAAAGGACCTCAATGACCATTTGTTGTCCTTGGCTTATGTTTAACATGTTTTCAATCAGACAACCCTAATACCATGAACCAGTAGAGATAACATAGGGAGGTGAAATTATGACCCTAGATGCTTTTAATCCTTGAATCTTAATCCTAAATTCAATTTGCTTTCTTTGTTTATTCAGAAAACCACATAAAAATTAGATCTTTAGTTATAAAAAGAATTCGTTTTTGCCAAGACATTTTATAGAACAAGAGTAATTGGGTGTTTTGATTTGAGAACTAGAGAACTAGGCTAATCCCTGTGGGTTCGACCCCTTGCTTGCTGCTATTCTTTTAGTGCAAGCTTAGGGAATTTATTATCTTGAAGAGAGATTTAACGACATTAGCTAGCTCTTTTAGAGAGGCTAAAAATCTGTCTGTCAAATCATCCCTTGTCCGAAGAGGTGTGGCGCCAACGCATCAATGGTGAGAATGAAGGGCACCGCCCTTGGCATGGTATGCATGAGGTGCTGATTCCGGTGCACATTGACCGCCACTATGTATTGGTCCGTTTGAATCTGGATGTAGGACATGCCGTGCTATATGATCCAAGCCAAGGCGAAGGGTTTGCCAGACGGAAAAGAAAGTTAGTGCATGGGTTCATCAAACGAATCAAAGTGGCGATGATCAAAGAAGGCTTGTTGGCGGACAAGCTCCCTCTTATTCACTACAACGAAATGCAAATTCCCCAACAGCCTGACCAATTCAGCTGTGGGATCTTTGCTTACTACTACATGTTGGCTATTCTGCAAGGGAAGGAAACTTGGGAAGTGCGCGGCGAGACGTCGGTCGACTTTGTGGCTCAGGTGCGACGAATGGTGGCCAATGTCATCTACTATTATAGTGTGCCAAACCAGGGGTAAGTGTTTTTTTTCTTACTCCCTATTTTATGCCATGAGGACATAGCATATTTTAAGTGTGGTGTATGGGGAGTTACTTGAGCCACTTGCTTGTCTTTTATGTTTTGATTGCATGTTTTATTTTAAAAAAAATCTGTTTTTAGTTGCATGATTGTTTGAGTTGTTTGCTTGAATGATTTGCTTGTGGAGCATGGATATTAAGTATGCAATTTTGGCTTAAAATTTAATTTTTTTATGCCACATTAGTATCATGTTGTGATAAGGGTTTTTAAGTAGTTAAAATGTGCTCTAATTTAGTTTGATCATGTCTTTATCTTTTGAATGATATCACCATGTTTTTGGAACTGAGTTTTGAATATTAGTTAAACATGAAATGCTATGATAGACCTAAGTAACCCTTAAAGTTGAGTGAAAAAGAAATGAAAAATGAGAACAGCTTCTTTCAGCCTTTGAGTGCCATTTTAGGGTATGGGTAATAATTGCTACTCTTCTTGCATTCAACATTGGTTATTTAATGGTAGGAGTCAAGTAAGCATGTGATTACTTATAAGTGCTCAGTGTGTGGTGTTTAGTTAGGGTGCAAGACCTTTAAGTCACTTTGACTTCCTATGTATCCTAATTTTTGTTTGTTGTGTTGTAAATATAAAAGGTTGTGATATAGAATGTGAAAAAGCCATCACTTAATTGGGAAATGGGATGTGAGACATCAATGAATTTCTATCTCTCCTTATGTAGCAAAATGGCAAGGGGTATGCATTAGAAAAATCAGTCTTATTTATGTGTTATGTGAGTAAAAAAAAGAGTGAATAATCCATCAAGGGAGAGCATAAAATGCAACCTTGTAAGGTTATTACTAAAAAAACGAAAAAAAAAAGAAAAGAAAAAGAAAGATTCAGAATAAAAGCCACACTGGCTTGATGTGTGATTATTTAGTTGTGAAGCCACATTGGCTGAATTGTGTTTTGTTTTAAGAATGTTGAGCTCAATTCTTTGGCTCATGTTTTGTTTATTCAGTTAGTAGACTAGAGTGTGAGTTCAAATAAAGTAGAATAGGGGGTGTGTTTTCTTTGATGAGCACAATAGGTGTAATGACCCGTGTGTAAGAAGTTAACCACAGACACCTTGGATGTTGGTGCACAAGTTTGAGGTAAGAGATGAGCCCAAGATGGGACTTTTGGGAGGTGCATGTGACAAGTGATAACGTGCATTTATGCCCTAGGAAGATGCTATGCATATACAAGCGCTTTTAGGCTGTTTTGTCAGGTGTTGGAGAGTTATTTTGACCTAGTAGATGGCCTCAAACAATTGGCGTGCAAGAACAAAAGTTGCTTAGAATGAGGTCCTCTACCTACCACAGAAATTTCAGAGCATTTGGAGCTACACGTGAATTCACCCATTTCACGTGCAAGCATATTTTTGCTTCTCAGGCCTATACAAGATGCAAGGAGGCTTGGGGTGAAGTTTGAGTGCATTTGGAGCTGCACACCAATTGGGGAATTGGCGTTCAAATTGGCGTGCAGACTTATTTTTGCATGATTACCTTAGTTTTGTTATTCTAATCATCTTTTCCCAAAGGACCATGTTGGAATTGTGGATATTTTGGTGTGTATGGATGTGGGAAGGTCATGGCTTGTTCCATCAAAACTACGTCGTTTTGATGCTGGGATTCACTTAATCAAAACTACATCGTTGTGATGTTGTGTTGTCTATATAAGGAGGAGAAGCCCCTCTATTTTAGGTTTAGGGTTTGTTGCTCCACCAGCCGTCGCAGAGAGAGAGAGAGAGAGAGAGGGAAGGAGAGCTCCTGATTGCTGCCGGGCGTCTTGCGTGGGTAATCGGTGTCTCGTGGGCGGACGGCGTTCGGCGTGTGAACAGAATATTGCTGTGTTGTTGCATTTTACTTGAGGTAGGGGTTCTGTTCTTCTTAAATCCTTCTCTGTCCTAGGGTTCTTGAGTAGAATTCGGTCTATACCTGCTATTATATATATATAAATCCATATAGGTGTGATCTCCTATATGGATGTTGGCCTTCAATGGCATTTTGGTGTGATTTTGTTGTTGGGTGGTCAGTGTATGTTACATGTTCGATGAAATGCCTGTGTGAATATTGCTAAGTGTATATGCCTAGTACATGTTTGATAATATGTCTGTGTGGCTGGACTTGTGATTTGGTGTACGTATGCATGCTGGGTGTTTGTTCTATTGCCTGAATGGCTGGGTTTGTGCACTTGTGAACGGGTGCACACCAAGTGTTTGGTTTTATGCTTGAGAGACCGTGGTGTATGTTGTGTGCATGACTGTGGTATCTGGCCTGAAGAGGCGGTTAAATTACTTTGCCTGAGAGGCGGTTAAACCAGTGGCCTGAAGAGGCGGTTAAACTACTTTGCCTGAGAGGCGGTTAAAACAGTGGCCTGAAGAGGCGGTTAAATTACTTGCTTGAGATGTGGTTTGTTAGCCAGTGTGGCTGGGGCTAGGGTTACGCCCGCTTGTGTGGAATGTTTTATTTTCTTTTTCCTAATACTGCCACGTCACTACACCTGTGCACATGCATGTAGTCGCTAGGAACATGGGAAGGGTTGGGGAGACTTGATCCCTACTGAGCTGTGGTTGCTAACCCCTCCTACTGTGTTTGCTTGTTTTCCAGGGACTTACAGGCGTTAGGTGGATACACCAAGGTGGAAGACCATCTTCATTTTATTATTCACTTCAGTGATGTAATTTCTTAATTTATGTAACCCCAAGGGGGGAAATGTACTAAGGGAATTGAATTGTAGTAAGAAACATGGTTGGTTTGTGAACCTTAAATGTTTGAAATTAAATAAAGATGTGGCTTGTTTGATTTATTGTAATTGTTAGTCTTGTTTGTGTGGCATCCAGTAATCCAACCCCGTTGCCCTCCGTGTGGGTGAATGGGGAGTCACGTACCTGTTTCCTCGGGTTGGAAATTCGGGGCGTGACACCCCGAGAATAGCCCAACCCATACCCGTCACAAGAATTTTGTCCGCTTTGGCCAACCAGTCTTGGGCCTCGCCCTCATGGCCTGCTCCGCACGGTTTTGTCTTTGGGCCTCACCCAAAACGCGTTCCTGTGAGGTGAGGTATCCGTCCCCTCCTATAAGGCGGACTTTGTTCTCCTCACCAAGCAATGTGGGACTAACACCCACTCATGGGTCGTTACAATCCACCCCCCTAGGAGGCTCACGTCCCCGTGGGACCATGGCACACCGCTCCGAGTCTGGCTCTGATACCACCCGAGAATAGCCCAGCCCATACCCGTCACAAGAATTTTGTCCGCTTTGGCCAACCAGTCTTGGGCCTCGCCCTCATGGTCTGCTCCGCACGGTTTTGTCTTTGGGCCTCTCCCAAAACGCGTTCCTGTGAGGTGAGGTATCCGTCCCCTCCTATACGGCGGACTTTGTTCTCCTCACCAAGCAATGTGGGACTAACACCCACTCATGGGTCGTTACAATAGGGAACTCTCATGATTGCTTGGCAAGTACTTAATCAATAGCTGATGGCGAGTGTAGAGATAGAGTTTTCCATCCATTGTTCATTGATAGGTATTGGGCTTTAGAATTATTATAATTGCGTGAGGCTGCTTATCCTTGGTAAGAACTTAAAGGGAAACTAGATGCTATTTTATTATGGATTGCTTGCTCATATCTGAAATTTAAGTGGTGATATTGCATGGTTGTTGGACTAGGGATATGGACATGAATGAACTCAGCTATGACTCATTTTGATGCTTAAATTCCCATTTCATCATGATAGAGTTGCATGCTTAGGAAACCTTGATTCTCCTTGATTGTTATTTTATTTTTCTTCCGTTTGACTGCGTGTTTATTTTATTTTTGCATGCTTGTATGTTTTTGCTTGAGGACAAGCAATGGTTCAAGTGTGGTGTATTTGATAATGTGCATTTTATGCAGATATTTTAGTGTTTATTTAGGATGTTTAAGAGCATGATTAGAGCATTATTGCTTCATATATCATATATATTTGCTCTAACCCTTAGGAAGATGCTATTTGCAAATACATGCGTTTTTAAGCTGTTTTGGTAGATTTTGGAGCTCACTTTTGATATAGTAGATGACCTCAAACAATTGGCGTGCAAGAACAAAAGTTGCTTAGAATGACGTCCTCTACCTACCACATAAATTTCAGAGCATTTGGAGCTGCACGTGAATTCACCCATTTCACGTGCAAGCCTATTTTTGCTTCTCAGGCCTCTACAGGATGCAAGGAAGCTTGGGGAGAAGTTTGAGCTGATTTGGAGCTGTACGTGAATTCACCATATCACGTGCAAACTGACATGTAAAGATATTTTTGGACCGATCCTATCGTTTTTCCATGCTGATCATTTGTTCCTGAAGGCCCATGTCCAAATTGTGGATGGAAGATAGAGATTTTAAAGTGTGGAGTGTTACTTATCAAAACTACGTCGTTTTGATAGATGGGCTAGGGTACACACCTCAAGGCCCATCTAACCTCTATAAATAGAGGCTCCATGCCCCATGCTATCAAGCTAGACCCCCCTACATGTTTTTAGAGAGAGAGAGAGGCTTCACGACTTGGAGGCTGCTCCTTGACCTAGGAGAGCAGCCGTCGCAGTCACCCATCGCGGATTTTGGAGCCTGGATTTGAAGCCTTGTTGCGCGCGTTGATTAGAAGAAGATGTTTAGCTTTACTGCTATAGTTTTGCTTGTAATCATGCGTGAGTAGTTCTTATAATCTAGGGGAGTAATGTAGCCCCCTTGTTGCTTTGCTGTGTTTATGAATATTGGGTTTGGATGATTGAAGTTTTGCATGTTTTATGAATCTGTTCTTAAGTTCTATCTTTGGATGTACACCTTGGTATTCTTAGCCCTAGTCTGGGGCAGATTGAGATTCATAACTTATTTGTAATTGGTGTGATCATTATCCTTTTGCAAGTATGATTTATTGGCTTTGCATGTTTGTGTGTTTAGATGACCATTCTGGCATACAACTCTTAAAAGGACCTCAATGACCATTTGTTGTCCTTGGCTTATGTTTAACATGTTTTCAATCAGACAACCCTAATACCATGAACCAGTAGAGATAACATAGGGAGGTGAAATTGTGACCCTAGATGCCTTAATCCTTGATTCTAAATCCAACGTTTTTAGTTATTTCAATTGTAATTCTGTTTTCAGTAAAGTAATTTTAAAACACAATTTTGTTTGCCGAGACATTGTTTTAAGCAAGATTAATTTGGTGATTTGAGTTAAAGCTAAATAACTTGGTAATTTCTGTGGGATCGACCCCTTTCTTGTCGCTATTCTATTTAGCATTAGTTAAGGGAATTAATATTTTGAGAAGGGATTTAAACGACAGTAGCTTAACCCTCACTTGGGTTTCGCTCACGAAATACCCGTTTGTCAGCGGCGACCTTTGGAGTTTTCTGTGGGCGATCATGTGTTTCTCCGTGTCTCTCCATGACGTGGACATCGGCGCTTTGGAAGAGGTTCCAAACTCTCTCCCCGGTTCATTGGTCCATTTGAGGTTATAGCTCGTGTGGGGCCTATCGCTTACCGGTTAGCATTGCCACCGCGATTGAGTCGGGTGCACAATGTGTTCCACGTGTCCCAGTTGCGGAAGTATCATCCTGACCCCACTCATGTGATCGATTGGGGGACATTGGACATTGAGGATGACATGTCCGTTGTTGAGGCCCCTTTGGTTCGCGTGCTGTGGCAGCATCGTGGCATTGAGGAGGAGACATGAGAACGTGAGTCTGTGATGCATGAGCAGCACCCAGTGTTGTTCGAGGACGAACAATCTTAAGGGTGGGAGGTGGCTGTAGTGATGTGTTTTCTTGTGGTTCATGATTTGGTGTATTTGTATTTCTACTTGTAAACTGGTATTTTTATTGAGATGTGTTTTGAGATTGCAATGTGTTTGAAATGTCCTATTATGTTGTGTGATCCATCTGGGCATTGTGGCTCGCTGTCTTGCAAATGGGCCGCATGTGTTTGTTTTCCTTGCATGTTGTTTCTTTTCGAGGACGAAAAGTCTTAAGGGGGAGAGGATGTAATAACCCGTGTTTTGCAATAAGTAAGAAGTTAACCGCAGATGCCTTGTGAGTGGAAGTTGTTGGGTTTAGGGAATTTTCCTTCCCACACACTTTAGCTAAAACACCTTGGACGTTGGTGCACAAGTTTGAGGCAAGAGATGGGCCCAAGAGGGGACTTTTGGGAGGTGCTCGTGACAATTCATAACGTGCTTTTATGCCCTAGGAAGATGCTTTATGCATATACAGGCGCTTTTAGGCTGTTTTGCCAGGTTTTGGAGGTTGATTTTGACCAAGTAGATGGCGTCAAATCAATTGGCGTGCAGAACAAAAGTTTCTCAGAATGATGTCCTCTACCTTCCACAGAAGTTTCAGACCCAAAGGCCTTGAATGCCAATTGGACCAATTGGCGTGCAAGCATTTTACTGCATACCAGCCTTCTACATGATGCAAGGAAGCTTGGGGTAGAATTTCAAGGTATTTGGACCTGCACGCCAATTGGGGATATGGCGTGCAATATCGCGTGCAGCCATATTTTTGTACCGTCACCTTGGTTTTGTTATTCTAATCATCTTTCCCCAAAGGACCATGTTGGAATTGTGGATATTTCGGCGTGTATGGATGCGGGAAGGTTAGAGCTTGTTCCATCAAAACTACGTCGTTTTGATGCTGGGTTTCACTTAATCAAAACTACGTCGTTTTGATAGTGGGAGGTCTATATAAGGATGAGGAGCCCTCTTGTTTTAGGTTAAGGGTTCTCTTCTTCAGCCACTGCAGCCGTCACAGAGAGAGAGAGAGAGAGAGAGAGAGAGAGAGAGAGAGAGAGAGAGAGAGAGAGAGAGAGAGAGAGAGAGAGAGAGGGAGAGAGAGAGGAGAGTTCTGGCCATTTCTGCTGTGGTGTTCCTCGAGGGTGGACGACGTTCGGCGTGGGAGCAGGATCGTTGCTGTGGTGATACATTTTCTTACAGGTAGGGGTTCTGTCTTCCCTGTACCTATCCCAGGGTTATGGCCTTGTGGTAGTCGATTTTGTAATCTGGATATATATATATATATATATATATATATATATATATTATATATATATTATATGTAAATCCATATAGGTGTGATCTCCTATATGGATGTTGGCCTTTAGTGGTGTGTATGTGTTTGATATTCTGCCTGTGAGGCCATGCGTATTAAGTGTTCGATATTATGCCTGTGAGGCCATGCATGTTAAGTGTTTGATGTTATGCCAGTGTGGCTATGCATGCTAAGTGTTCGATGTTATACCAGTGTGGATATGCATGTTAAGTGTTTGTTGTTATGCCTGAATAACTGAGATATATGTTAAGTGTCTGTTGTTGTGCCTGTGGAGCCTAAGAAGCCTGAGAGGCTGAGGCAATGATTGTGTACCTGTGGAGCCTGATAGGCTAAGTTAATGTCAGTGAGACTGACTGTGGAGCCTGAGAGGCTGAGTTAATGTCAGTGAGACTGACTGTGGAGCCTGAGAGGTGAGTTTCTTGTCGTGGGGACTGACTGAGGAGTTTTTGTGGCAAGGGTTGTGTTTGTTTTGTGGCTTGCTGTGTATAGTAAGGATTATGATCTGTCTAGAATATAATTGCCACGACACCGCACTTGAACACTTCTTCATATAGATGGTAGGAGCATGGGATGGGTTGGGGAGACATGATCCCTACTGAGCTGTGGTTGCTCACCCCTCCTACTGTGGTTGTTTTCTTGCAGGAACTTACAAGCGTTAGGTGGGAACACCAAGGTGGAAGAGTTCTGTTTTGTGGCTTTATTTTATGTTATTTGTGTTATGTGATTTCGTTGAGGCCTTATAACCCCAGCGGGGAGATATTGTAATGGAGTTTGAAATATAATAAAGGCATGTGGTTTGAATTTATTGATTATGTGATTTTGGTCTCTGGAAATAAAATGTGAAGTGTAAGTTGTATTCTACCCCTTTATCCAAACCCGGGTAAAGGGTGGGTCTCGTTCCGGTCTCCTCGGGTTGGAAAACCGGGGCGTGACAGCCCAGAACTCCACAACAAAATGGGGTAGCTGAGCGCAAGAATCGCACTTTAGTCGAGGCTGGCAGATCTATGTTAGCAGGGGTAAAGCTTCCTCTCAGTCTATGGGCTGAAGCTGTGTCCACTGCCTGCTATGTTCAAAATAGAACTCTAATAAATAAATTTACCATGAAAATACCCTATGAGATGTGGAGAGGGCGAAAGCCCTCGATTTCACATTTCAGAGCTTTTGGGTGTACTTGCTATATGTTGAACAACGGCAAAGAACCCCGGAATAAATTTGAACCAAAATCTGATGATGGGATTTTTGTCGGGTACTCATTACATAGCAAGGCTTATCGAGTCTTCAATAGAAAACTTTTTAAAGTTGAAGAATCTATCCATGTAACCTTTGATGAAGCTAACCTGGATTGGTTAAAAGTTGGTTCTTCAAGTTCTAATGTGCAGGATTAGGACGACAACATCGACTATTTAAAGTTTATGAATGTTCCTGTTACACATACTGACCAACCATGTGGCACCAGTGAAGCACGAAGAAATGATACGGATGATGCTACGGATGATTCGGACTCTAGATTACCATTAAACTCCAGACATATTCTTACGGATATTCAAAATCCCGGAGTACCTTCAAGTCCTTTCGGGCTAGTTAATACGGAAATGAACAGTACCGGAGAACCTCTAAGCTCTCTAAAACCGGTTAATATGAAAACATCTGGTCGGGAAGAAGCTCAACCAGCGGATGTACCTGAACCACCTAATCTGGCAGAGCTTGAAATTATTCAAGATCAACCATCACATGCACAAAATTACAGGTGGACTAGAAACCACCCTTCAGAATAAATGATTGGTGATCCTACTGTTGGTGTAAGAACAAGAGCAGTAACCTCCAACATTTGTCTTTACTCATGTTTTCTATCTCAAATAGAACCAAAGGTGGTAGATGAAACTCTTCAGGATTCGAATTGGATAGAAGCCATGCAGGAAGAGTTGAATCAATTTAATAGAAATGATGTGTGGACACTAGTACCAAGGCCTAAATCACAACAAGTCATTGGAGTTAAATGGGTGTTCCGGAACAAGCTTAATACAGATGGAATAGTAATCCGTAACAAAGCCAGACTGGTAGCCAAAGGTTATCGTCAAGAAGAAGGAATAGACTATGACGAGACTTTTGCTCCGGTAGCAAGACTTAAGGCAATCAGAATGTTTCTAGCGTATGCTTCATACGAGAACTTCATAGTTTATCAAATGGATGTCAAAAGCACATTTCTGAATGGAGATCTTCAAGAGGAGGTGTATGTTGATCAACCTCCCGGTTTCATTGAACCCAAGGCTGGACATCTAGTCTACAAGCTACGAAAAGCCTTGTACGGATTAAAGCAAGCTCCAAGAGCCTGGTACGACACACTGTCAGAATTTCTACTTACTCACAACTTCCAAAAAGGGAAGATAGACACCATTTTATTCCTACGAAAAGAGAAAGGGCATACTCTGATCGTACAGATATATGTGGATGATATCATTTTCGGATCATCAAATTCGAAGCTTTGTGAAGAGTTTGCAAAGTTGATGACTGGCAGGTTCGAGATGAGTATGATGGGAGAACTGTCCTACTTCCTTGGAATAGAAGTCAAACAATTAAAGGAAGGGATCTTCATCAACCAAGCTAAGTATACACGTGACTTAATCAAGAAGTTTGGTATGGAAGGTTCATCTCCCGTCAAGACTCCAATGCCAGTCAGTGCCAAGTTAGACCCTGATGTGGATGGCAAATCAGTAAATGTGACTGAATATAGAGGGATGATAGGATCCTTGCTGTATCTTACAGCAAGTCGCCCGGACATTATGTTTGCAACCTGCATCTGTGCAAGATATCAGGCGAATCCCAAAGAGTCACATATGCTTCATGTCAAACGGATATTGAGGTATCTCAAAGGGACTCTAAATTTGGGACTCTGGTATCCAAAGGAGTCCAACTTCACCTTATCCGGATATTCTGATGCTGACTTTGCTGGGTGTCGCATCGACAGGAAAAGCACAAGTGGTACATGTCATTTCCTTGGAAACAGATTAATTTCATGGTTCAGTAAGAAGTAGAATTCCGTATCAACCTCTATTGCTGAGGCAGAATATATAGCTGCTGGGAGTTGCTGCGCATAGATGCTTTGGATGCAAAGTCAACTAACTGACTACGGTTTCAACATGACATCTGTTCCACTTTACTGCGACAACACCAGTGCAATTGCTATCAGCAACAATCCTGTCATGCACCCAAAGACCAAGCACATTGAGGTCAGGTATCACTTCATTCGCGACTATGTTCTCAAAAAGCATATAACTCTTGAACATGTTGCCACTGAAGATCAACTGGCCGATATACTTACAAAGCCCCTACTTGATGCAAGATTCTCTGAACTACTCTTCCGATTAGGTATGCTTGACTTTTCTGCATAGCTTCACATTTAAATTATCCAACAGTATATTTTCTTTCAGAACATGCATTGTGCTTTTATTGAAAGTAGAGGACACATACTGAACTTTATGTTGATCTTACTTACTGCTTAACGTGCTTCATGCTACTGATATAAATATCAAATTTCATTATGGGAGGATGCTTGCATTTTCCGACTAAGGTCGTGTAAGCCAACATGATTAAAACTTATATGATTAACCTTCTTAGGATTTCGTGATCTTGATTTTCACTCTCCACCACATGACAAATGCCAGTTCATTTAGATTGCTCTATTAACATGTACAGTTGAAGAAATGAAATGGGTTAGCTCGGAATGCCTGGTGGATGTACATACAGTCACGGTCTGATCAGCTTCTGAAGTGTAGTTTCCTAAAAGGGTAGACAGCGCTAACTTTCTCTAAGCAGGAAATGTCAACCAAGAGGATCGCACGATCTACGGGGGGAAAATGCTTCATTAATTAACCAAGTAATACCCCCCCATATATGTCTCATGACCTCCTTTTTTACTGTCTATCTGAGGGGGAGTCTTTCACTGAGAGGATCGCATGATCTAAGGGGGAGCAAAAGCTTCATTTATTACTTCTGTAATGACCCCCTATTATGTCTCGGATGCTATTTCCTCTAAACTTTCACTTCCGGATCTGACTAGACATGCATTGTTGAATCAGAATTGTGGCATGTTTGGATGCTTTTCTTTCCTCAACCGTGCATTTTAATCGGATAATCATCTGTTTGCTATTGACATGTGTTCGATTATCCATATTCACTCATGAATCCTAATTTAGCCAAGTCATATAGAATTAATTAATCTTAGCTACCACTGTCAGTATGAAGGATTCGCTATGTTGACCAAAATGAACTTATGTGTTTATCATCTGTCATATGCATTTTCTTCAGTCAACTGATCATAATCCTTGTATGTGTCTTGTTACTATTCTTTCATATGCATAAGTTCTGTTACTACTTAGTTCGGATTATGATGTTTTTATTTAGAAAATTTCTTCCATATCCGTACTAACCCAACCTGTTAGTTCACTCTTCTTTTAGTTTATTTTTCAAGCTATAGGTTCAGATTCTCTTTGCACTTCATTGCTCTATCTTGTTTGATGTCTTGGATTTGAAGTGTTGTGGTACTTTTTATTTCCTCGACACCAAGACAGCAAAGGAATCATTCTTTATCAGCACTCAGCTTCTACGGACAGTCAGTCAGTCATCCAGATGTTCTTTTTATGAATTATTCTCCTCCGGATGAAAGTCGATTCAATTCCTCCTGACTCTTTGACTTCTCAACACACAATAACCCAAGTAATCATATTACATCGCGTATTTTTGAGGAGGGATAATGATGGTTCATTAAATGCACATCTCGAGCCCGGCAATTGTCTTTTTAAAAATCTGGAAGTATGCATACAGCTGTCATTTTTGAATGGTTAGCACGGCTGCCATGTCATCAGTCTATTTGACGGCGCTAATACATCAAGTCTAATGACATCGGATAGTCATGCGGATCACTGTTCATCTCGCTTAAACCCAAGACCCGCTTGCTTCCACGGAAAGAGTCCTATTTATAATGCACTATCCAGCGACGCACGAGGCTATCATTCCCAAATTCTCAAAACCCTAAATCCTCGTTACTTCTCCTTCTCCAAAGACCTCATCTCCTTTTCCTCCAATCCTCAATATTTCCATGCCAGCCCAAGCCCTTTATGGAGTTGTTCCTGGCTACCTAGTAAACTGGTCCGAAATCTCTGATCCTCCAACCTGGCTCGAAGAGGTTCGCTAGCTCCTTGATTCCAGCAACCTCCTCGCCTTAGTCTCTACCCCGGCTGATCTTCTCATCTCCGACATCCTTGCCTTCTATCAGCATTTCAACTCTAGTGATGAGTCCATCATCTCTGTGGTCCAAGGGAAAACTATCAGGATCACCCCTCAAGTGATCCGTGACGCCTTCCGTCTTCCTGCCGGCAACGATTTCAGGCCGAGCGCTCAAGCCATGGCTGCTTCCATGGGCTATACAAACAAGGTGAAAGAGTACAAGATGAAGTCTTTTAAGGGCCCCCAATGTTGTATGACCACTATACTGAGCTGGTGCCTACTGGCTCGCTCCATAGCTCTATACTCCGTCCCGTAAGATCTGCTGCTGGCGATGTATGCGGTTTTTGAGTCCCTACCACTTGACTGGGGCGTTTTCCTATTTCGGGTGCTGCGGAATGGGCAATGGAATTCGTCTTTTGGATGGATTCTATCTCAGATTTTCCGACACCTTCACCCCGCGCACTTCCAGGATGAACTGGTGATTCCCTTCCCGACGAACTTTTACTTCTGCCATCTTACTGCCGACGGAACACTCATCGTTCGTCGCACTCCAGTCTCATGTGCTCTTGTTGCTGTGTCAGAGCAGCAAGCTAGTTCTGTTGGTGACCCAGTTGCGAGCTCGGGTCATGAAGTTAGCTCTGTTCCCCGATCCTTCTACTCCCGCATCCGGTCTGTTGCCGCTTCGGTACGGTCCCACAGTTCGCTGCATAGTATTCGCGCTGACCCGTCTACTGCTGCAGGGCCTTCTCAGCCGCATTTCCATGAGGCTGTTTTCTCAGTTTCCCCTGCTGCTGGTCCTGCTTCTCCTCCCGCTGCTACTGCTGCTGCTTCTGATGCTGCTGTTGACGCTCCCGCACCCATCTCTCCGGTTACAGTAGCTGTTGCTGCTGTTCTACCCGAAATCCCTATCTCTCCTATAGACGCTTCTCCAGCTCACTCTCCTGCCCCAAAGGACTACATCAACCATCTTTCCCCCGACCTCGTTACTGACTGCTGGCTACGCTTCAGCCTCGCTCATACTGCAGACATTCCCAAATCTACCCTCCGGGTGTATTACACTCAACACACCCAAACCCCGGAGGATATGATCACTTGGAACTGTGATCACGGCTTTTTGACGCCGTCCCTGCTTCTGCCTATACTTCCTGCTGCTGCCTCATCCGGACCTGCCCACGACGCACGGACACCTATCCCTGCTGAGGCTGGTTGCTCCTATCCTGCGGATATTCCTACTATTGACCTCTCTGGTCAAAGTGGATCTGCCGCCCCACATGTTGCTGCTGCTGATGCACCACCACCGTTCTCTCCGGCTGTCGCCGACTCTGCCCTACACACACCTGCCCCTCTTCATGCGGGGGAGTCCTCTAAGGCTCCTGCCTTTGGCCTCGGGGGTGCCTCCTTTGCAACGATTTTGTCTGAAGCCGCCTTCTCTGCCTAACTTGATCGACTTGCGGAGGACAATCGTCTTCAGGCCCAGGCCATCGCTGATCGTGTAAAGGCCATTGGCGCCGAGATTCTTTCAACTCTCTCCTCCTCCTCTCTCTCCATGGATCAGAAGCTCGAGATGATTGCCACATCTCTTCAGGGCATGTCTACTTCTGTCACAGACTTAACCCATGTCGTGACTCGTCCCTACCGCTCTCGCCGATCTGCTAAATCGGGGAAGAAGTTATCTGATCCTTCTACTTCTTCTGGTGATGCTTCTCGCAAACGGTCTGCACTTGCTTTTCCTCCAGGCCTCCCGGTGCCTAAACACAGCCGTTTCTCTACTGGCCAAACCAGCTCTCCTGATGCTGCTGCTCCTACTGCTGTTCCCTCTGGCACTATCACCTTCCTCCCATCATACGCGGAATTACATCCGGATGATGCTGATGGGAGCATTCTTGCTGCTGCAAAGGCCTATGCCTCCTCAACTGCCGAGCGGAGATGTGTGTCCGTCTTGTCCCCCTTCGAACCTAACGACATCCAAACCTTGGTGTCTGAGAGGGACAATTCTCCACTGATGACATTGATAATTACTCCCTGGCCATAAAGATGGAAATGAGGTTGTTCCCCTCTTTACTCGAGGAAGGCCATGATTTTGACATTCTACCTTGTTGGGTTGAGGACCAGTTTCCTCTTGTGGACACCATTCTTACATACATCAATGGTACAGCTGAAAATAGCAGACCCTAGAGAACTCTGTCTACCATCTTCATCCCTTACCGAGTCAACTCCCCACATTTCATACTGAATGTACTTCTGATCAAAGAGAAGAAAATCATGCTTATTGATTCTCATCAGGTTGTTGACCGTGAGATTAGAAAGAATCAAATGAGGAGCCTCGTTCGAACTTCGTCTGATGCAATCAGACAGAGTACTCTTTACGAAGATTTGGATTTACCTCATCTTGGTCAAGATGAAGTACTTACGGGGACCATCAGGAACAAGAAGCAACTGTGGATCCTTCGTCTGCTTCTTCCTGAAATCAATTATTACATTTGATGACAACTGGAACAATATCATCAAATTCACCAATAAGCAGACGATGAAGCTACGAGAGCATGCAACAAGAATGATCTTTAAATATAGTAAGCCATATGTACCATAAATTTCATCTGTACTAAGGCTTAATGTATTCTTGCTGACATATTAAGTGGAAATGTTTTTGTTTATCCTTAACTCTGTGTATTTCTTGCTGCCTAACCGGATCAGATTAAAAAGGGTTTGGCATATCCATATTGGGGGAAATTGTTGGATCAAACGTAGAATTTGGATGATGCAGATCAAACCCTATGTAATTTGATTTAAGATGTTTCATGTTTATTCTAAGTCTTTGCGGAAGATAAAATTTTAATCCAGACCTACTCCTGTAAGGGCAAAGCTAAGGACAGGATACATAATCCTGATCCAGATCATCATGAGTGTCGTCATTCACTTGGTACATAACCAAGTTATCATCCGGAGTAAGGATCCTTTGTACGGAGTAATCACTTGACAAAACGACCAAGGAACCCACATCTAACTTTCAACTAGACCACGTCAAGTGATGCGGAGTAAGATTCCGAGTCTACAACTCGCACGGAGTAAGAGAGACTTGTTGCGGAGAACGAATCGAAGTTGTCACTCCACCGGACCAAGGAAATAAAGACCCGGACTATGGAATCCGTGTTTATCACTGATGCGGAGTAAGGACAATTGTTGCGAAGTAAGGGAAACTAATGCGGAGTAAGGAATTCGAACCAAGTGCTGATACGGAGTAAGCATTCCGTACCTACTCTATGCGGAGTAAGGAAGCGCTGATACGGAATTAGTTATCCGAGTCTTTACTTCATGCTGAGTAAGGAAGCACTTGCACGGAATAAGGATTCCAGGACTGTACTGACACGGAGTAAGCAACTACTGACACGGAGTAAGGATCCGAGCTTTGTTGATACAGAGTAAGGAACCTTACTACGGACTAAGAAGACGCTGCTTCATCTTTTCCAAGCCGCATTTAATGTTCAGCTCGCTGTGTCCCGATGTAAGATAAACCCATTGAAGATCTAAACTGTCCTACACGTGGAACACTCGGAGATGTGGACGCAGTCTCAAATGCAATTAGAATCAAGCAAAGTAATTCAATACACTTATGCTTCCAATATTTCGAGCTCCACATCTGTAGCAGTTAAAGCAGAAGTATAGAACTTAATGTTACACAGTGCTCGGGATATATAGTTCCAAGATAGATTTCTAGGAATGTCTATAAATACTAAATTGTGTATATTCATAAAAGAGAGCTCATAGAGATTATTAACGCTAGTGTGTGTGACTGTAAAACTGAGTGCTATTGTAATCAGCTATAATTGCTTCTTATTTTGTTGTAATTATCATCAGATAATAAAACAAAATACTTCCACTATCTGGTTATCTTCCGAACTTTTAACCAGATTATGTTGTACCTGTGTGAAAAAAGAGTTTCGATTAGAGCCTATTCACCCCCCTCTGGTTTTCTTCGAGTCTTCGTGGATAGCGTAACAGTTGTTAGGTTATGAATAATTCACACTATAATATGGCCTTCGACTCTACAAGTCCGTGACTCTTTGCTTCGATGCTTAGAGTGGTTTCTGAAGAGTATATTTAACCTTTACTAGCTACGAGTCTTCAACTCTATTCCTTCGAGTCTACAAGGGTGGTAGATTTCAAGTTAGTCTAAGTCGTGTAGTTCACTCTATGCTAAGTGAGTTTTTGACTCTTTGCTATGACTCTTAGAGTGACTTTCATTTAGAGTTCACTTAGCCTCTTTCTATTGTCTTTGCTACTAGTCTTCAACTCTATTTCTTTGAGTCGCTCAATATGCTTCAGGTGACTAAGACATTCTTCGACTCTGTGAGTCTTTGAGTCTCCATATAAAATGCTTAGCTTGTCTTAGTTACTTGATTCCAAACTAAGTCTCCGAGTCTATGAGTTTTTGACTCTACGGCTCCGACTCTTTAGCTTCGACTCTTGCCTTTCAAGTCTGCGCGTCTTGTTCTCATGTATGGACTGACAATTTCTTCTGATTAACTGTCTTCAACTCTCCGACTCTCCAAGTCTACAACTTTTCGAGTCTTAGTTACAACTTCGTCTGCCAATTCATTTGGTTCAATAGGCTAGACTCTTCGACCTTCGACCTTTGAGTTTACGAGTCTCAAAATGTTTGATATTTGACAAATTCTGCATGTGACTTCAACTCTTTGATCCTTCGAGTCTCTGTGTCAATTTATGGTCTGTCAATTGTCATTAGGATATCTTTGGTGGCTCTTTAATTTATGATCTTTGGGTCTTCGAGTCACTCGTTGTCCTGTCATTTTCTAGCTTCTACTCTTCGAGTTTGTGAGTCGTTCATCATTCTACATAGTGATAGTTTTCTCTTCTTTGAACTTTGACTCTTCGACCCGTGTACCTTTGGATCTCCGAGTCTTCAGACTTAGAGAAAGTCTTGGCAGCTTCACCAAATCCTATATTTCCTAACACAACTTAAAGACTAAGGACAATAATTTCAATAAATTATTTATAATACTCTTTCCATACTAACTCACCTTATGGAAATTTAGAATGTATGTTTGAATATATCTGTGAATGTTTTCCGGTTGAATGCATCGAATAAAGGTAAAGAATTTAGAAGACTTGATGATAGGAGAAGATATAAATATTAGCTCAAATGCCCATCCTCATGGTCACACTAAGCCAATTAATCATGATCTTTTAGTTGAACAAGTTGGAATAAACTGATGACCTAAGTGAATGACTCGCCCTAGGCTAAGGCAAATGAGTTGCTTATCATTGGCCAAAGCATATAAAGGTGAGGTATCAATCACAATAATCAAAAAAATTTAATCATACGTTTTGTTTGTTTAATGAATATGATTATAATTTTTACTAGTGTAGTTTGATTATTATTGAGTACTTTATGCATGATAACATGTTTTTGATAGGCAAGTGGCAAGTAATTTTTTGATTTTGATTATTTTTATAGGTGTAAGATGACTCAAAAGTGGTATAATAAAACGTGTTTGGGGTTTTGGGAGTTAACTATATGATGGAATGGATATTTGGAAATAAGAATATTAACACAATGACATACGCGTCGAATGAAAACTTTTAATGGAGAGTGGGCTTGATTTGGAGTTGGAGCCTCGAAAGGTTGAGATTTTAGTGGTATGGTCGGGTGACCTTGTGCAGGAGGTATCACTTGAGGATCAAAATATCCAGATGGAAATATACTCATTAAATAAAGATTTTTTGACAATAATTGGATTGATTTGGAGTTCGAGTCCTGTGAGGGTATTTGTGACATTTTAATGGATTAAATGCGAGAAAATATATATAGAGGGGAAAAAGAGAGAAATCATATCAGACGTTTTTGCCTGATATGTGGAGAGAAAGAGAGAACGCTAGGGTTTTGCAAAAGGGAAAGAGGTGTAATTGCGTATTTAGATCGAATTTAACCAAATTCAAGTTAAGAATTTGATCTCCTCATCTATGTTGATCTATTTATTGCTATTAGAGAGTAATTAGCATGTTATTTAACCCCAAATTCTTCGATTTTGCTTTATATGGGTGGGATGACCTATATGAGTGTAAATTATAGAGAGTCTTAGGGAGGGGGTGTAATAGGACTCTGTAAATTCTTTGGAAGCTTTGTAAGGCAACAAGTTACTGATTGTAAAGGTAATAATAGTGCAGAGAAGATAGTTTGAACTAGTGGAAGTATGATGTTTTATTATTAAAAGATATTTATAACAATACACAAGTAGTGTGAATTTATTAAATTATTCTCCACAAGTGTGCGGATCCAAGTAACATATGGATTAAATTTAACACCCAGATATCATTCCCACAAGGAAACAGGGATGTGTTAAGTTGAACAAGCGCTAATGGTTTTGCTTTTCCTTGATGATTTAGAATATTGATTTCTGTTTAAGTTGCTAAATAAATATTTAATAAGTAAGATTTCTAGATTTAAAAATAGAAGAATAAATATTGAGGAATATTTTCAATAAATAATTTAATCAGATTAAGGACTTGAGGGGATTGATTTCACCACCTAAGTGCTATGATTTCTTCTTGCATTTTGTTTAAGTTTTACTTATTAAATCCACGTTACTTATTGGACCCCATTTCATTTGGGTTGGATACACTGTTACACCTAACAAGAAGCCTAAAAGTGAGGATCTCTCCTACAAGACCCTAAAGTGCCCAAAAGCTCATACCAAATGATAGATGATGAAATTTAGAGACCAACACACTTGACCAGGCTCAAATCCAAGAAAAAATGAAGAAGTTATAGCTAAAACAATTTCGGCCACAAAAAGTCAAACTTGCCAAAAGACGTTCAACACTCCCAAAAATGTGATCACATGAAATACTCCAAAATATCTATTTAGGCGAATATGGGTCTCTCCAAACTGTCCCCACAAAATATCCTATTTTAGCATTTTAGGCGGAGGCAAAAAATTAATTAAAAGTTCAAAAAGAAGAAAAAGAGACTCGAAGATCCGAAGCCTTTATGGGTTGAAGTTGTAAGGACACGTGTTTGGGGGTTTTAGGAGTTAATCTTGTGTTAGGGCTTTTGTTTTAAAAAATGAGTATTAGCACAACAGTATGCATGTTGAATGGAGAATTTTGATCGTATTTGGACTTAATTTGGAATTTAAAGCTCTGAGGGATATTTTAGAAAATTCATTAAGGGGTATTTTAGAAAATTCATTAAGGTTTATTTTAAATTTTAATTAAATAACAAATTAGAGTTTTGAGGGGTATTTTAGGGTATTCATTCAAGTTTATTTTAGATTTAAATTAAATAAAAAAATGTATAAAAGAAACCTAAACCCTAACCCTTCTAGTGCAGCCCTTAGAGAGAGAGAGAGAGAGAGGGAAAGGGAGACATGATCTTGTAGGGAGAAGGTTGTTTCTGGCGAGATGAGGCCACCGTTGTTGAGATATCAGAAGAGGGGATTGTGGACTTGGATCAATCAGGACTCTATTATGCACATTCTCTGAGGTAAAGATACTTTGATCTCTTTTGTCCTAATTCCCTTATAATAACCCTTTATTATGAGAAAAACCTAAAATCTAGGCAATGATTTTCAGGGGTCGTGGTCTCTTATCCTTGCTATTTTCCCTGTTAAATTAAATATTTATAAAAAAATATGGGTATGTTGACCTATATATATATATATTTATATGTTCATCATTGGTCTATAAGTAGAATTAGGTATTTAGGATTGAATCCTTTTTGGGACATGTTTAAAACCCTAGATTAGTTTGGTCAAAGAACACTTATGGATAAATGTTCTTGGATAAATAGTACCGAATGCATGTTTTGGTTGGATGAACAGACTGGTTGGGTGAACAGTATGGTCGGGTGAAGCTGGTTTTTGGTTCATTAGAATCGTCGTGGTATTTTGAGTAACTTTTCCTTATGGTTGAGTGAAATCTGAGATGTTCAGGTGAACAATATCTGGTCGAGTGCACAATATTTTTAGTGTGTTAGAATCGTCGTGGTGTTTTGAGCAATTTTTCCTTCTGGTCGGGTGAAATCCGATATGGTCGGGTGAACATTTTTTATATTTTTCATAAATAGCTTCTCGAAAGCCATTTGAAATAAGAGGTTTTATAAGGCAATCAGAGCTCTATAGAGAATGTTATGATTTTTCTATGTTTGATAACAATATACTCTGTTTTGGTAGCCTATTTTGTATCTTTTGACTTGTAAATGGGAAATTGAGTTAGAATGTGTGAGAGGTGGACCCTGGAGACCAGAATGAGGTTTTAATAGTATGGTATTTTATGATAATATGTTTGCATTGAGATATTTATGTTTTGAACATGTTAAGTTGGTGATATTTTATTGCTGAGATTGAACTGTGGATTTTATTGAGTTGCTATATGTGATGTGGTTATTACCCAAACTCTATTTGTGGGACTGAGATTTATTATACATGATTGAGGAAATTCCTTTGAGAGGAATTTCATTTGGACCAGTCACATCACTGGGTCCCTTGAGATTTGGCCAGGATTGCGGTCCTGAGTCTCGGTGTAGCACTCATGACAGTGGGCTAAGTCTACACCCATTCCTGAGGGTGGGTGTGGCTTTCAAGGAGACGATTGTCATACCCGACTTGGGTGGAAAATGTTGCATTCCTTAAGTGGACAAATGTAACATTCGCCTAGAGTGGTAAGCCATGTCGTCGTGGTAGCCGGGTGTCCTCTGCCTTCTAGTACGGGTACTGGTAAGTTTGAGTGTTTACTTGGTGAAATATTGTTGTACTAGTCACTACACGCGCACAAGCATACACTTATCATGCATGCCTAGAGTGGGATAGACCAGGGAGACTTGATCCCTACTGTTGGAAATATAGGATTTGATGAAGCTGCCACAAATAGTCTAAGTCCGGAGACTCGAAGAACCGACGGTCGCAGGGTCGGAGAGTCGAAGTTCGTAGAAGTGAAACTGTCATAGGACGTATTGGCAAGAGACTCCTAGACTCGAAGAGTTCGGAGACTCGTAGAGTCGAAGCAGTGTTAAGAACATTAACCAATGCTAAATGACTCGTAGACTCGTAGACTCATAGAGTCTCCCACAAACACTTCAACTAACAGATCTTTCAATTGCCACTTAACTCGAAGACTCGTAGAGTCGTAGGGTTGAAACCTTCGAATACTGTTAAGAAAACAGGACTCGCAGACTCGTAGATCGGAAGTCATAAAGTCAAAGCCATTGAATACGGTTAAGAAAATTGGACTCGTAGACTCGTAGGTTGAAGGTCGAAGAATCGACGCTGTAAAGACTGGCAAACAAATGAAACTGTAACTCAAGGGTCGTAGAGTCGTAGACTCGTAGACTCAAGGGACACAGTCACTATAGAGAAATTGCCATACTTCCAAACTCGGAGATCGATGGCGGAGAGTTGGAGCCAAAGGGTCGTAGCTATAAAGGAACTCAGTTTATGAACCTCTTTGAAAGAAAGAAAAGCGAAGTTGAAGACTCGTAGAGTCGAAGCTTTTCAGACCACCTAGTCAAAAATAGTAAACTGAGAGACTCGAAGGTCGTAGACCCGTAGAGCTAGAGTCGTAAACTCGTAGCTCCAATAATAGGTAGATTAGCTATAATCGAAGAAGTCACTCTAAGCGCTATTCGGAGAGTCGCAGACTCGTAGAGTCGTAGACACGCAGAGTCATAGATTTTAGTTAACAGAGTGACACTAAAAGGCTAATCCAACTTAACCTCCAGCCTCGAAAACTCCAGCCTCGAAGACTCGAAGATGTGAGTCGTAGACTAACACCATAAAGCCTGAAGCAAGACTTTGCAACTTTCTACAGGTGCTAGCTGAAATCTTCGAGTCTCCTAACCTACGAGGTATCCACCTCCGAGGCAAACTTACAACCCTAAACACAGCCACTTAGCGATATTTTCGGCTAGGGTTTGTACAGTAAGCCCGCGCCATCCCGAGCAGTTGAGCGCATTTAATGACGCATTAATTGCTGCCAACTACCATCCACAGATGAACAGCCAAGATCGACTGCATGCCAAAAATGCAGTATGGGCATCCGATCGTAGAATCGAGAGATCAACCCATCCCCTGACATTCCGCATTTTCAGTGGCGGGAAGTCAATCTGTCGGGATGGACATTATGGCGCACGAGCACTTTAATCTTAAAAATATATCTCTCACGCACTTAACGGCAAAATTGTGAGTTTAATCTCTCTCTTAAAAGAAGGAAACACACAGTACACAAGAAAATGGCTCTGACACACTTGAAAAAAACAATCCTTTACGGAACCAAAAGAAGGCAGTTCCAACAACGAGAGAGTAAGACTCTGAGAGAAAGATAGTAGAAGTGTTGTGCGCCGTGTTGAACCAAGAACAAGAGTAATCCATCTGATTATTCAAGAACCTCTTGTTCACCAAAGATCTAGCACTTCCATCAAGTCTAATCTCTGTGTTGTTTTCCACACGCCGATCTATCATAGACCATCACTTTCATAACTGAGATCTGTTGAGAAAAGAGCATTTACTCTTATCTCAGTTTTGTCTGATAGTTCATCATCACTCACGTTATCGCTCACAATACTACTGTTGTCTTCTCCATAAATACTTCCATCATAGTCATCTACAGAGGAATCCAAAACCAGCCAACAGTCTAGCTTCCGCACGCAACGAAAGTCTATTCACCCCCCCTCTAGACTCACTTTGGGACCTACAATTGGTATCAGAGTAGGTTCTACTACTCTGTAGAGATCCCTACTAGCTGACATGGATTCCAGCAGTGCAGCTCCGGCTCCCGAGCAAGCTCCAGTTCCTGTTGAGGAAGTTGAAGCAAGTCGTGTTCCAGAGGAAGGAGCGACAGGAGACCAGGAGCAGGAAGAACCGAGTACCAGCAGCAACAAGAAAGAACAAGAAGACTTCTATGATGTTCTACCTGGCTCATCCTCCCAAGTACCTATGTGCACACCTGCGCGCTTTTCCAAATGGAAAGCAAGGATGAGAGCTCACCTAGACATGCTCGACACTTATCTCTGGGAAACAATAAAGAACGGACCTTTCACACCAAAGAGTATGCAAAGAGGTCGACTAATGACGAAAGATCCAGATAGTTGGTCTAAGGTGGAGCATAGGAAAGTAAAGCTCGGCTTCAAGGCAAAAGCCATACTTTTCTCGTCACTCGATGATGACATGTTCACAGATGTGCAAGATCTTGAGACTGCTAAAGAGGTATGGGGCAAGCTCTGTCTCATATATGAAGGAGATGAGCAAATACAGGACAACAAGATCTCCATGCTCAAACAAGAGTATGAAGCCTTCAGATGTGAACCAAAGGAGTCATTGGACAGTATCTACAAACGGTTCACAGGTCTGATTCAACGGATAAAGACGTATAACGTTGAGATCTCTCAAAAGGACAAAAATGACAAATTTTTGAGATCTCTACCCTTGAGACTGCTGATAAAGACATCAGCCATCCGTCAGCTGAAGGAATGGAAGACTTGTGCCTTGGAAGCACTATATGGGGACCTCAAGACGTTTGAGATGCAAAAAGAAGAGCTTGAGGCATTTGAGAATCCTTCCAAGAAAAAGGAGAAGTCTATTGCTTTTAAGACTGCTACTGAACCACGGGAACCATCTTCAGAAGAGGAAGAAGATGAAGCTGGTACACTTGACTCAGATAGTGTTTTAGATGAAGAAGTGGCATTTCTGATCTAGAAACTGCTGAAGAGAAGGGGGAACTACAGAAGGAAAGCAAGGCTGTCTTCCTCATCTTTCTCTAAGGGAAAAGATAAGGACAAGTTGCAATGTTATCATTGCAACAAGCCCGGCCATTTCGTTGCTGACTGTTATAAGCTGAAGAGGGAGAAAAAGGAGGCAGCTGAGCAGAAGAAGAAGACCAAAGGCTCCTCAAGCAGAAAGGATGACAAGAGGAAGAAGGCTCTTGTCACTAACAAGTTTAACAGTGAAACTGAGGAGGAAGAAGAATCGTCAGATGAGGAGAAGAAGGAAAAAGGTCTCATCTGCTTCATGGCTGACCATTCACCTCCCCTCAAGGTAAGAACTTATGAACAGCTCTATATTAAATATGAAGATACCTATAGAGCTCTTAAAGAAATGGAGGAACAATTTCTTCCTATGAAAGCTGACAAAGAAAGATACTATTCTAAATTGGAACAGCTTTCATGTGAATATAGAGACTCTATAGATGATTATGAAAGAACAGAGAGAAGATTAAGAGCTGAAGTGAGTGAGATGAGAACCACACACGATGATCTTTTGGACAAAGCTGGTCAACTAAAAATGGCTAATAAAGACATCGATAGACTTGAAAAGGAACTAGCTGAAACCAAAGCAGAACTGGAAAAGGAAAGACTAATCAGTCAAAAGTGGCAAGACTCTGCTGAGATTGCTGCCCACTTTAGGACTACTCCAGATGTTAAAGGTCTAGCCTTAGGTCTAGGTTTCTCTGAAGACCAAATAGCCAAGGCCCAGACCTACCCTATACAGACCAAGTGTCTTGCTGGCTTTGTTCCTGCTGGCAGTGTGCTCGTTGATTGTGGAAAGGAGGTATCAATGGTTGTTACTAGTTCACCCAAGGCAGTAACACCCGAATTCAAAGACTTGGGTACCATTGCATCTAAGGACAGTGATGCAGTAGTTGCAATGAAAGAACTGAAAACTGAACCTTCAGTCAACCTGTCCTCTACATCCCAATGCAAGGGTAAGGGTGTAGTTATCTCAGAGACAAAACCAAGTAGAAACACGACTACTTTCGAGACTGGTTCATCCATGTCACGCCCCAGATTTCCAACCCGAGGAAACCGGCACGTGACTCCCCTTTTACCCACACGGAGGGCAAAGGGGTTAGGATACAAACCAAGAATATTACATTTTAAACATCCACAACACATTCAAGAAAATAAAGTTCATCAAAACAATCCACAAACCAAACCAGTCTTTATTACAACAAAGTCCTCTTTTCAATCCATCCCCACTGGGGTTACATCAGTTCCCATAAAAACAACATAAATGGTAAAGTAAATATGGTCTTCCACCTTGGGGTCCCACCTAACGCCTGTATGTTCCTGAAAGAAAACACAACATAGAGGGAGGGGTGAGCAACCACAGCTCAGTAGGGATCATGTCTTCCCAACCCATCCCATGCTCCTAGCGTCTACATGAGTGTGTACAGGTGCAGCGTAGTGACAATAAAATGTAAACAGGTTGTATTCCACATTCACAAGGCACACACCTATCCACAGCCTCTCAGGCTTAGCCACACCGGCTAACATAGCCACAGCCACTCAGGCTTAGCCACACGGGCTAACATATCCACAGCCTCTCAGGTTTAGCCACATAGGCTAACATATCCACGACCATATAGGCTTAGCCACACAGGCTAACATATCCACGGCCATATAGGCTTAGCCACACAGGCTAACATTTTCAGTCCCGGGCTTCCACAGCCACCGGGTTCCACAAGCACAAAGATACAAGGTCACACAGGCATTAAACCAAACACGTAGCATACACACTTTCACAGGCATAATACCAAACACTTAGTTCGCACAGCCCATCAGGCATAAAATCAAACACATACTAGGCATATTCACAGACATATCCACACAGGCATTTTATCGAACACTTATTATGCACACCATCCAACACCAGAATACACCAAAAACTGCCATTGAAGGCCAACATCCATATAGGAGATCACACCTATATGGATTACATATGTATATATAACAGATATAACCCATAATCTGCCATAGAACCCTAGGACAGAGGATGATTTAGGAAGAACAAACCCCTACCTCAAGTAAAACGCAACAACACAAAGAATGTCCCGATCCCACGTCGAACGCCGTCCACCCACGAAGCACCGACCACCCACGCAAGACGCCCGGCAAGAACCAGGAGCTCTCCTTCCCTCTCTCTCTCTCCGCGACGGCTGGTGGAGCAACAAACCCTAACCCTAAAACAGAGGGGCTTCTCCTCCTTATATAGACAACACAACATCAAAACGACGTAGTTTTGATTAAGTGAATCCCAGGATCAAAACGACGTAGTTTTGATCACACAAGTTAGCACCTTTCCGCACCCATATAGGCCAAAATACTCAGAATTTCAACATGGTCCTTTGGAGAAAGATCATTAGAATGTCAAAACCAAGGGAACCATGCAAAAATATGGCTGCACGCCAATTTGCACGTGAATTCCCCAATTCACGTGCAACTCCAAATGCACTCCAAATACTCTCAAACTTCACCCCTAGCCTCCTTGCCTCATGTAGAAGACAACCACACTTGCACGTGAATTGGACCCATATCACGTGCACCTCACATACACGTCAGTTTGGCCTGAAACTTCTGTGGTAGATAGAGGACATCATTCTAAGCATCTTTCCTTTTGCACGTGAATTCATTGGAGTCCATTTACTAGGTCAAAATCTAGAAAAACTAGAAAAACTCTACTCAGAAGGCAAAACTGTGACTAACTCAAGGTACGGGTCCTTACATCCTCTCCCCCTTAAGACTTTTCGTCCTCGAAAAGAAATGACATACGAGGAAAACAACCACAAGCTACCCATTTGCCACCCGGCAAGCCACAACACCCAAATGAGTCATATATCGCACACAGCACATAACAGCACATAACAAAGTACCACCATAATCCATAACCACAATAATGCATATAACACATGTCCGCATGTCACGAAAATACATCTCAAAACACATCACAAATAAGAACACATGTCTTTCCTTACATCCTCTCCCCCTTAAGACTTTTCGTCCTCGAAAAGAAATGACATACGAGGAAAACAACCACAAGCTACCCATTTGCCACCCGGCAAGCCACAACACCCAAATGAGTCATATATCGCACACAGCACATAACAAAGTACCACCATAATCCATAACCACAATAATGCATATAACACATGTCCGCATGTCACGAAAATACATCTCAAAACACATCACAAATAAGAACACATGTCTTTAAAAGACAATACAAATACACCAAATCGTACACAACTAATACAAAACACATCACTATCCCTTGGCCAATAGCCACCTCCCACGCTTAAGATTGTTCGTCCTCGAACAAGTCTGGGTGCCGCTCACGCATCACGGACTCACGTTCCCATGTCTCCTCCTCAATGCCATGGTGCTGCCACAGCACGCGAACCAAAGGAATAGCACGACCACGCAAAAGCTTCTCGCGCCGATCTAGGATACGGATAGGGGCCTCAACAACGGACATGTCATCCTCAATGTCCAATGTCCCCCAATCGATGACATGAGTGGGGTCAGGGTGATACTTCCTCAACCGGGACACGTGAAACACGTTGTGCACTCGACTCACCTGCGGGTGGTAACGCTAACTGGTAGGCCACAGGCCCTACACGATCCAAAATCTCAAAAGGACCAATAAACCGCGGAGATAGCTTGGAACCTCGCCCAAACCGTCGATGTCCACGACGTGGGGAAACACGAAGAAACACATGATCACCAACAGAAAACTCCAAAGGTCGCCGCCGCTGATCCGTATAAGATTTCTGCCGACTCTGAGCTGATAACAACCGCTGTCGAATCATCTTAACCTTCTCGGTAGCCTCTTGAACCAACTGCGGTCCCAAGAGAGCTGTCTCCCCCACCTCGGTCCAACACAAAGGTGATCGACACGGCCGCCCATACAACGCCTCAAAAGGAGCCATCCCAATGGATGCCTGATAACTGTTATTGTAGGCAAACTCCACCAAAGGAAGGTGAGTTGCCCACGAACCCCCAAAATCTAACACACAGGCCCGTAACATGTCCTCCAAAGTCTGATTCGTCCTCTCTGTCTGACCGTCAGTCTCAGGGTGAAAGGCTGTACTCAAGTGAAGCTTGGTCCCCATAGCTTCCTGCAAACCTACCCAAAAACGGGAAGTGAACCTCGAATCCCGGTCAGAGACAACCGATGATGGTACTCCATGCAGTCTCACAATCTCGTTCATGTACAGCTGACTCAAGGTCCCAATGGAGTCCCGCTCGCGAACAGCCCAGGAAATGGGCCGACTTTGTGAGTCGATCCACAATCACCCAAATCATATCTTTCCTCCCTGTGGTGGGTGGAAGACCGGTCCACAAAATCCATCGCTATGTGGTCCCACTTCCACTCCGCTATGGGCAAGGGTCAGAACATGCCCGCCGGCCGGCGATGCTCGGCCTTCACCTGGCCGACGGGTGAGGCACCGCGAAACAAAGGCAGCCACATCGCGTTTCATCCCAGGCCACCAAAAATGTCCCCGAAGTGCATGGTACATCTTCGTACCCCCTGGATGCACAAGAACTCTAGATTGGTGAAACTCCCTCATCACCTCATCCCCGAGGGAAGAAGCCACTACCAACCGCCCCTGAAATGACAACTCATGCTCAGGACCCTCTCGTCCGGTCCTCGGATAGCTCACCGGCCTCAATACGAGCACGGAGAACCTCACACTCGATGTCACCCAGTGTTCCTCCCGGACGCGCTGGTACAACTCAGGCACAACCACCAAAGGACTCAGGACTGTCCCACCATCACGAACAATAGGCTGCAACCGCAACATCGCCAACCGCTCCATCGCCTTCCACTCTCTCACGGCCACCTCGGCTTTCCCTTTTCTCGCTCAACGCGTCGCCCACAATATTACCCTTGCCCGGGGTATAGGCAAGAGTAAAATCAAAGGTCCGCAAATACTCCACCCATCTCCTCTCGCCTCAAATTCAAGTCCTTCCGGGTAAAGATGTCTCGAAGGCTCTTGTGATCCGAGAACACCACAAACTTCTCCCCCCAAGAGGTAGTGCTGCCAACTCTTCAGGGCGAAGATGACGGCCCGCTAACTCAAGGTCATGAGTAGGATAATTCTGCTCATGAGGCTTCAATTGCCTTGACCCATAAGCTACCACACTGTGCTCCTGCATAAGCACACACCCCAAACCAACCCTGGACGCATCACGATATACCTCATACGGAATATCCTCCCTAGGCAACCTCAACACAGGGGGTGGTCAAACGGGTTTTGAGAGTCTCAAACGCCCGCTGGCACTTGTCTGTCCACTCAAATTTCACTTCTTTCCTAGTCAACGCCGTCATAGGAGCCGCCAAACGGGAGAACCCCTCGACAAAACGACGATAGTACCCCGCTAAGCCAAGAAAACTACGGATCTCAAAAACGTTGGTTGGCCTCGCCCACGATGCCACGGCCTCAATCTTGGCCGGGTCCACCCTAACTCCCTCAGCTGACACCACATGGCCAAGAAAGTGAACCTCCTGCAGCCAAAACTCACACTTGCTAAACTTAGCAAACAATGCTGGTCCCTCAAGGTTTGCAACACCGTTGCCAAGTGCTCCACATGCTCCTTCTCGGTCTTGGAATACACCAAGATATCGTCGATAAACACCACCACGAACGAGTCTAAGTATGGGGCAAAGACTTGGTTCATCAAATGCATAAATACTGCCGGCGCATTAGTGAGCCCAAAAGGCATCACTATCCACTCGTAGTGCCCATACCTGCACCGAAAGGCCGTCTTAGGGATGTCTCCCTCCCTAACCCTCAACTGATGATACCCCGACCGTAAATCTATTTTGGAAAACCATTGGGCCCCACTCAACTGGTCAAACAGGTCATCTATCCGAGGCAACGGGTACTTGTTCTTCACGATCACGACTTGGCTTCCTGTAGTCGATGCAGAGACGAAGCGTGCCATCAGCCTTCTTAGCAAAGAGCACCGGAGCACCCCAAGGTGAGGTACTCGGTCTGATATACCCTTGGCCCACCAACTCCTCGATTTGCCTTTGCAGCTCCCTCAGCTCGGCTAGCCCATACGATATGCTACTTGGGAAATCGGACCCGTCCCCAGCACCAACTCAATGGTGAACTCCACACTCCTCTTAGGTGGCAAACTCCTCAACTCCTCAGGAAAAACATCCTGAAATTGGTCCACCACAGCCGGCCACACCCTCTTCTCCGCCTTACCCTCCTCAGCAAAGGTCAGGGCTGCCAACCTGTGGGTAATGGCACCCCACTGGTCCATCACCAGCCCGGCCCGACTCGCCTCACAGTCCCACTCCCCCTGCAGGGTGCAAGAGATCCCTGCAGGTGTCACGAAGGATACACGCCGCCGGTAATGCCTATCTTGGCTTGGAAAGCCATAAGCCAATCCATACCCAAGATCAGGTCAAAAGTATGCAAAGGCATCACATGCAAGTCAAAACTCAGCTCCACCTCGCCTATGGTTAACACACAGTCACGGCACACACGCCGTACCTCAATCATGCCTCCCACCGGAGACTCCACAACCAGGGGCCTCGCGGCCTCCACACAAGCTAACCCCAAGCCATCAATAAGAAGCTCGGCCGCGAAGGAACACGATGCACCCGTATCAAAAAGAACAGAAGCTAACGTGCGAGAAATCAAGAGGGTACCTCTAACCACCGATGGTCCTGCTCCACCCTCAGTTGGTGGGGGTGGTAGCTCAGCCTCCTCCTGGTACGTCGCCTCCAGCGCAAACACCCTTCCTTGGCCCGTGCCACTGGTCGGCTCACTCACTGGACGCTTCCCGCTAAGGTTGCCTCCAGCCTCAGTCTGCTGCCGCTCCGGCCTCCCTTGGGGTCGAGTCTGACTCGATCCTGCCTGACTAGCCTGCCACTGACGAGCTGGTCTCTCCGCTAGTGTACGGAAACTGGCATCACTCCTCATGCTGGATGCCATGCCTCCAACTCCCTTGTTGCTACTCCGGCAAACCCGGCTCAAATGGCCTTCTCGTCCACGCTATTGCATCGCCAGTTCTTCTTGGGACACTCCCTCTTGAAGTGGCCTTGCTCCCCACAGCAATGACAACCGCTGGGGAGTCCTCCTGCTGGACCTTCCTATCTCTACCGCCAAAGCTAGACCTCCCTGGGGGCACCGATGGTTGTCCCCGGCCGCGAAAGGAACTGCTATCCCTTTCCTCAGTCTTGGGCCGCTTGGACCTGGAATCACGCTCCAACCCACCCTGCAACGGGCGACCCTGATGGGTCTGCCTCCCATCATCCAGCTCCCTCTCGGCTACACGGGCCGTCTCTACAGCCTCAGCATAGGTCCTCAAGCGTAGAATTGCCACCCTCTCGCCAGGGGCTGGCCTAAGGCCCAAAGTGAACTTGTGGGCCTTCAGGTCCTCCCCTTGCCACGCTCTCAGGAGCAAACCTACTCAAGCTCCGGAACTCCCGCTCATACTCAGGTACCGTCCTGGATCCTTGCTTCAAGCTGCCGAATTCTTCCCTTTTCTGCCATCTCACTGATTCCGGGAAGAACTCCTCATGGAAGAGTTGCAAGAACTCCTCCCAAAGCATGAGTTGCACCGCACGGCTCCCCGCGACACTCGTCCACCACTCCAAAGCATCCCCCTCCAGCTGCCGAATTGCCAGTCGCACCTTATCCTCTTCCCGGGGTAGGAGAAAGGAGAACACATGCTCTATCTGCCTCAACCACTGTTCGCCTACCACGGGTTCACCTTCCCCCTTGAATCGCGGAGGTTGTTCCTTTCAGAACTGTGTCACCACGTCATCCTCTGCACGAGTTGGTACCCCACCCAGCGAACTCTCATGCTCGCGAGGCAGCTCTCCTACTGGTGGTGGTGGTGGTGGCACCACCTGCTGTGCTGCCATCTCACGGCGCACCTCCTCCCGAACGTCCTGTCGGAGTCCCTCCCGTAGCTCTTGTACCTCCAGCCGGATGCCTTCTCGTAGCTGTGCCAGCAACAACGCATGCCCTCCAACGGACGGTCCCGCACCCGGACCCTCATGGGCAGATGACTCATCAGCCACTGCCCCGGACGCATGTGTCACTCTCCTCGGCGGCATTCTTACTACACGAAGTAAGATGCACAACGTCAAAACAATTTTATAACCTATCGCGTCACTACCTCTACCCCACTGATCAATTCCACTATCACATAACATTGCACACATACATCGTGTCAATCACTTTGCACAGTTCAGTACACATTGCCACACAAATCAGAGTTGCACATTTCACTTAATCATATGATCTTATCCACAGGTCGGCACACATTCACAGCAAATGCAACTAGTGCCCTAATGCCAATGCATGCAAATCCTACCACAAGACTGGACTACCCTAAGTACACCTTGGAGGCTCAAAGAGGACCATGTTGATCAGGCATGTCCCTCCAGGCTCCTCCAAAGGACTTAGGATAACCAGGTCCGCCCACTACCCTAGGCCAACTAGACCATGCTCTGATACCATATTGTCACGCCCCGGATTTCCAACCCGAGGAAACCGGCACGTGACTCCCCTTTTACCCACACGGAGGGCAAAGGGGTTAGGATACAAACCAAGAATATTACATTTTAAACATCCACAACACATTCAAGAAAATAAAGTTCATCAAAACAATCCACAAACCAAACCAGTCTTTATTACAACAAAGTCCTCTTTTCAATCCATCCCCACTGGGGTTACATCAGTTCCCATAAAAACAACATAAATGGTAAAGTAAATATGGTCTTCCACCTTGGGGTCCCACCTAACGCCTGTATGTTCCTGAAAGAAAACACAACATAGAGGGAGGGGTGAGCAACCACAGCTCGCTAGGGATCATGTCTTCCCAACCCATCCCATGCTCCTAGCGTGTACATGAGTGTGTACAGGTGCAGTGTAGTGACAATAAAATGTAAACAAGTAGTATTCCACATTCACAAGGCACACCTATCCACAGCCATACAGGCTTAGCCACATAGGCTAACAAATCCACAGCCACTCAGGCTTAGCCACACGGGCTAACATATCCACAGCCTCTCAGGCTTAGCCACACGGGCTAACATATCCACAGCCTCTCAGGCTTAGCCATACTGGCTAACATATCCACAGCCTCTCAGGCTTAGCCACACAGGCTAACATATCCACGGCCATATAGGCTTAGCCACACAGCTAACATTTCCGGTCCCGGGCTTCCACAACACCGGGTTCCACAAGCACAAGATACAAGGTCACACAGGCATTAAACCAAACACGTAGCATACACACTTTCACAGGCATAATACCAAACACTTAGTTCGCACAGCCCATCAGGCATAAAATCAAACACATACTAGGCATATTCACAGACATATCCACATAGGCATTTTATCGAACACTTATTATGCACACCATCCAACACCAGAATACACCAAAAACTGCCATTGAAGGCCAACATCCATATAGGAGATCACACCTATATGGATTACATATGTATATATAACAGATATAACCTATAATCTGCCCTAGAACCCTAGGACAGAGGAGGATTTAGGAAGAACAGAACCCCTACCTCAAGTAAAACGCAACAACACAAAGAATGTCCCGATCCCACGTCGAACGCCGTCCACCCACGAAGCACCGACCACCCACGCAAGACGCCCGGCAAGAACCGGGAGCTCTCCTTCCCTCTCTCTCTCTCTCTCTCTCGACGGGCTGGTGGAGCAACAAACCCTAACCCTAAAACAGAGGGGCTTCTCCTCCTTATATAGACAACACAACATCAAAACGACGTAGTTTTGATTAAGTGAATCCCAGGATCAAAACGACGTAGTTTTGATCACACAAGTTAGCACCTTTCCGCACCCATATAGGCCAAAATACTCAGAATTTCAACATGGTCCTTTGGAGAAAGATCATTAGAATGTCAAAACCAAGGGAACCATGCAAAAATATGGCTGCACGCCAATTTGCACGTGAATTCCCCAATTCACGTGCAACTCCAAATGCACTCCAAATACTCTCAAACTTCACCCCTAGCCTCCTTGCCTCATGTAGAAGACAACCACACTTGCACGTGAATTGGACCCATATCACGTGCACCTCACATACACGTCAGTTTGGCCTGAAACTTCTGTGGTAGATAGAGGACATCATTTTAAGCATCTTTCCTTTTGCACGTGAATTCATTGGAGTCCATTTACTAGGTCAAAATCTAGAAAAACTAGAAAAACTCTACTCAGAAGGCAAAACTGTGACTAACTCAAGGTACGGGTCCTTACAATCCAGCAAGGTTGTTGCATTCCAACCTAAGTTTGTCTCTAATGAAAGAGTTAAGAACGGTCTAGGATTTGTGAGAAAACCTAGGAAACCTCTTAACACTTCAGAAAAACCCTTGAAACAGGATGTTCAACCGAAATCTATCACATGCCCCATCTGCTATGAAGTTGGACATCTCTCCTATCAGTGCAGATTCTACTCTGAGTATCTTAGGAAGGAGATTGCCACTGAAATCAGGGTAAATCTTAAACAGCTTAATTTCACTAACAATCTGCAATGCCACATCAACTCTGATAGGAAGAAACATACCAGGCACACACAGGCTATTCCTTCAAAAGATTTAAAAATCAAACCTGTGAAGAAAACTGTCAAACCTGTGCCTATTAAAGCTGCCAAAGATAACAATAAGGAAGGAAAACGTGCTGAAGATCTAAAGGCTAATCCTGCTAATAACTCTAATGAAGGATCACCAAGATTAGCATGGAAAGTTAAATCTGCCCTTCTTATTGGAAACTTAAATTGCCACCTGCATCTTTCACTTACCCAAAGCCCAATCTTAATTGGGCCCCCAAGACTTAGTTGTTCTATGTGTAGGAATAGGTACCTGAAGCTAAAAGTAGCTACCGGAAACAAAAGATCAATTCCAGCCAGTGGTATCTTGACAATGCCTGCTCTGTGCACATGACAGATGATGCCTCTCTATTGAGTGAGGTAAGGGAGGTTGCAGCTTCATCTGTCACTATCAGGGACAATAAAAAGGGTAAGATTGTTGGTAAGGGTACGCTCTCTAATGGTTCTGTGTCCATTCAGAATGTATCTATTGTCCAAGGTCTTAAACATAACCTGTTGAGCATAAGTCAATCGTGTGACAAAGGTTATCAAATGTTATTCACTAAACACACCTGCACAGTTATGGATTCCCTCTCCAAACAAGTGAAGCTAAATGGACATAGACAAGGCAATGTCTACAAGTTGGTCTTTGGCAATGCTTAATCTGATGAACCAATTTGTTTTCTGTCCAAAGCTTCACCTGATATTAGTTGGTTGTGGCATAAGAGATTTAGCCATTTAAACTTTCAAACTATGTCTAAACTGGCATCTCTGGAATTTGTTGAGGGCTTACCCAAGCATGTTTATGAGAAAGAACACCCTTGCAGGGACTATCAGCTGGGTAAGCAGGTTAAACATTCTTTTAAGAGTATAGATAAAACCTCAATCACACAACCACTTGAACTTCTGCACATGGATCTATGTGGACCAATAAATGTGTCTTCCTTATCTGGTGCACGATACTTTCTTGCAGTAGTAGATGACTATACCAGATACACATGGGTCATGTTTCTCAAAAACAAAACTGAAACTTTTGAGAATCTTGTTGAACTCTTCAATTGGGTCACTAATGTTAAAAGTCTCTCTATTAAGTACATTCGTAGCGATCATGGCAAGGAATTTGAATTTTCTGATATGTTAGAGTTCTGTACTGAACATGGTATTCAGCACAACTTCTCAGCACCAAGAACTCCACAACAAAATGGAGTAGCTGAGAGAAAGAATCGAACATTAGTTGAAGCAGCTAGAACCATGTTGACAGGAGCTCAGTTCCCAAAATCCCTATGGGCTAAAGCTATTGCCACTGCTTGTTATGTACAAAACAGAACTCTAATTAACAAACGAGCCATGAAAACACCCTATGAGTTATGGAAGGGAAGGAGACCAAACATTGGTCACCTAAGGATCTTCGGGTGCACTTACTACATTCTGAACAATGGCAAGGATTACTTGAACAAGTTTGATGCCAAATCGGATGATGGATATCTTGTTGGATACTCCATGACTAGCAAGGCTTATCGTGTATTTAATAGAAGAACCAAAGTTGTTGAAGAGTCTATTCATGTTTCTTTTGATGAGACTAACCATGGAATGCAAAAAGGAGATCCAAATGTAAATGAAATGCAAGACATTATCATTATAGAAGATCAGGACACAGATAAGCCCACGACAACAGAAACTATGGAAGATGTACCTGAACCTGATGAACAAAGAGCTGAACCGGTTGCTGCGGAACCAAGTCAAAAATCAACAGAAAATCATGACTCTAACATTCAACCTGTTCAGACTCTGCCACTTCTACTAGCCCAAGAACCTGACATTGAGCAATTAGACATTCATCATGAAGAAAGAGAAGACCTTCCAAAGGCAAAAAGAAAGTTAAAAGACCATCATTCTGAACTGATAATTGGAGATCCTGCTGCACAAGTTAAAACAAGGGCTGCCACACTTCATGAAAACCTATATATGTGTTTCCTATCACAAGTGGAGCCAAAATCTGTAAATGACGCAGTTCTGGATCACCATTGGATTGATGCAATGCAAGAAGAATTAAATCAGTTCAAAAGACAGCAAGTATGGGAGTTGGTCAACAGGCCCAGATCACAGCAAGTCATTGGCGTGAAATGGATTTACAGAAACAAACTTGATGCTGATGGTGTTGTAATCAGAAACAAGGCCAGACTAGTTGCAAAAGGATACAGACCAGAAGAAGGAATCGACTATGATGAAACCTTTGCACCAGTTGCTAGACTGGAGGCCATTCGCATGTTCTTAGCATATGCAGCATTCAAGGACTTCAAAGTTTATCAGATGGATGTCAAGAGTGCTTTCTTGAATGGAGACCTCCAAGAAGAAGTCTATGTTGAACAACCACCCGGATTTCTAGAGCCAAACCAAGAACACAAGGTATACAAACTGAAAAAGGCTCTTTATGGACTAAAACAAGCTCCCAGAGCTTGGTATGAAACACTGTCAGAATTTCTGATCAAAAACAAGTTTAGAAAAGGTATGATTGACCCCACACTGTTTCTCAATGAAGGAAAAGGATCACCCTTGATAGTCCAAATCTATGTGGATGACATCATATTCGGATCAAGGGACAAAAAGCAATGTGAAGACTCCTCTCATCTAATGAAAAGTGAATATGAAATGAGTATGATGGGAGAACTCTCATTCTTCCTTGGATTGGAGGTCAAGCAGTTAGAGGATGGGATCTTTATCAGTCAAACCAAATACACAAAGTATATTCTGAAGAAGTTTAAGATGACTGATGTGACACACATGAGAACTCCCATTCCTACAAACGCCAAACTGGATATGGATGAAGCAGGCAAGGAGGTGGATATTTCAGAATACAGAAGCATGATTGGCTCCTTGCTGTATCTGACAGCAAGCAGACTTGACATAATGTTTGCAACATGCATTTGTTCCAGATACCAAGCTAATCCCAAGGAATCCCACTTGTCTCATGTCAAGAGAATCATGCGGTATCTGAAGGGAACTGAGAATCTGGGACTATGGTATCCAAAAGAGTCTGACTTTAAACTGAGAGCATATTCAGATGCAGACTTTGCCGGATGCAGGATTGATAGAAAGAGCACAAGTGGAACATGCCAACTCTTAGGCAATAGACTTGTATCCTGGTTTAGCAAGAAATAGAATTCAGTTTCAACCTCCACAACTTAAGCTGAATATATTGCTTGCGGAAGTCAGTTTGCTCAATTGCTCTGGATGGCCATCAACTATCGGATTATGGTTTTGATCTGAAGGCCGTTCCTCTGGTATTGTGACAATACAAGTGCCATTGCAATTTCAAACAATCCTGTTATGCATCCCAAAACCAAGCACATTGAGGTCAGACATCACTTTATATGTGATCATGTGCTAAAGAAAGACATTTCTCTGGAGTATGTATCCACTGATGACCAGCTTGCCGACATATTCGCCAAACCTCTGCAAGAAACCAGGTTCAGTGAACTTCTGACAAAACTTGGCATGTTAGATTTAAATTCATAAGACTCACCGCATGTCTTGTGTTTCATTTCAACCTAATTATCTGTGCAATTAACGTAAGTATGACACTGTTAATAACTGATGATGTCTTCATGAAAATTAGTAATGACTACGTGTGATTCATGCATATCTGCTGCTAGGAAGTAAGAAATCACATGGATGAAACTTGCTACCTCTGAACCTGGTTCACGTCAGTTGGGCAACCTGTCATAAACTCTCAAGTCTTGAGTGAAATGAGTGCAATTTCCCTTATTTTCATCAGAAGATATTCCCATTACCTGTTATTTTATTCTGAGAGAATATCACCTGTGTGGCATTGCATTCATTAACTAGCAGGAACTGTTGTATCTCATGGTGTTGTTGGCCTGCACGGAAAGGATCCTCAATGATTTAATGCTCAAAGGATGACTGAGACTGTAGTATTTAAGAATCATAAAAAGTCTATTTGTAAGGACCCGTACCTTGAGTTAGTCACAGTTTTGCCTTTTGAGTAGAGTTTTTCTAGATTTTGACCTAGTAAATGGACTCCAATGAATTCACGTGCAAAAGGAAAGATGCTTAGAATGATGTCCTCTATCTACCACAAGTTTCAGCCAAACCGACGTGTATGTGAGGTGCACGTGATATGGGTCCAATTCACGTGCAAGTGTGGTTGTCTTCTACATGATGCAAGGAGGCTAGGGGTGAAGTTTGAGCGCATTTGGAGTGCATTTGGAGTTGCACGTGAATTGGGGAATTCACGTTCAAATTGGCGTGCAGCCATATTTTTGCATGGTTCCCTTGGTTTTGACATTCTAATGATCTTTCTCCAAAGGACCATGTTGAAATTCTGAGTATTTTGGCCTATATGGGTGCGGAAAGGTGCTAACTTGTGTGATCAAAACTACGTCGTTTTGATCCTGGGATTCACTTAATCAAAACTACGTCGTTTTGATATTGTGTTATCTATATAAGGAGGAGAAGCCCCTCTGTTTTAGGGTTAGGGTTTGTTGCTCCACCAGCCGTCGCAGAGAGAGAGAGAGAGAGGGAAGGAGAGCTCCTGATTGCTGCCGGGCGTCTTGTGTGGGTGGTCGGTGCTTCGTGGGTGGACGGCGTTCGACGTGGGATCGGGACATTGCTGTGTTGTTGCGTTTTACTTGAGGTAGGGGTTCTGTTCTTCCTAAATCCTCCTCTGTCCTAGGGTTCTAGGGCAGATTATGGGTTATATCTGTTATATATACATATGTAATCCATATAGGTGTGATCTCCTATATGGATGTTGGCCTTCAATGGCAGTTTTGATGTATTCTGGTGTTGGATGGTGTGCATATTAAGTGTTTGATAATATGCCTGTGTGGCTGGGTTTGTGGGTTTGTGAATGTATGCATGTTAAGCGTTTGGTATAATACCTGTGAGACTCTGCATGTCAAGTGTTTGGTATTATGCCTGTGAAAGTGTGTATGCTATGTGTTTGATAATATGCCTGTGTGACCTTGTATGCTGTGTTTGTGGAACCCGGTGGCTGTGGAAGCCCGGGACTGATCATTGCCTGTGTGGCTAAGCCTATATGGCCGTGGATATGTTAGCCTATGTGGCTAAACCTGAGAGGCTGTGGATATGTTAGCCCGTGTGGCTAAGCCTGAGTGGCTGTGGCTATGTTAGCCGGTGTGGCTAAGCCTGAGAGGCTGTGGATAGGTGTGTGCCTTGTGAATGTGGAATACAACCTGTTTACATTTTATTGTCACTACGCTGCACCTGTACACACTCATGTAGACGCTAGGAGCATGGGATGGGTTGGGGAGACATGATCCCTACTGAGCTGTGGTTGCTCACCCCTCCCTCTATGTTGTGTTTTCTTTCAGGAACATACAGGCGTTAGGAGGGACCCCAAGGTGGAAGACCTTATTTACTTTACTGTTTACCATTTGTTATTGTTATGAGAATTGATGTAACCCCAGTGGGGATGGATTGAAAAAAAAGATTGTTGTAATAAAGACTATTTTGGATTGTGGATTGCTTTATTGAACTCTACTGTTTTGAATGTGTTGTGGATGTTTAAAATGTTATGTTCAGGGTTTGCACCCTAACCCCTTTGCCCTCCGTGTGGGTACAAGGGGAGTCACGTATCGGTTTCCTCGGGTAGGAAATCCGGGGCGTGACACTATTACTCAAGAAGAGCCACTACCTTTTACTGAAAAACTGAAAAAGGCAAGGTGAAAAAGGCAAAATGATAATAGACAATAGATTGAATGCCTATCTTAGGGGGAGTCCTCACTGTTCCTAGATTGTGTCTCTGTTATAGCAATAGCTGGAGATCAAAATGTATGATCATGTGATTCAAAAAGATACTGTGTTGAGCTCTGTCCTTGTAAAAAGACTCATGTAAAGCACCAAAACATTGTGCTCCAGAAAAGAGACAACTCACACAGACCAGCTGAATGATCAAACTCCAAACTCTACATGTACTTTGTTGTGTTGTAAATCTTACAATGATAGAGTGTGTGTTCTGATTCTCAATAGGGTCATCCTGTCTCTCAAGTCATCTATGCTGAACTGAAAATCATGGCTGGATCAGGGTTGTGGTAAGATTCGGTTGACCATGAGCTTACTTATACAGTATAATTCTAGTTCCTGAATCAAGCTCACATGCTGATCCGAGGGTGAGAGGGTGAGGCCTCCACTGAGTGAGTTTTGCCGTAAGGTGAGAAGACTCAGATTTTATGACATGGTTGTTAAAATGGATAAATCATAGTTTACTGGATGCTATGTTAACATAGTGATCACCTTCTGACACATGATGCTGTATGATGATATACTTAATCATTTCTAAGGTAATTGGAGACTTCATTGGTAGTGATACAGTTGTCTTACATGTAAATCAGAAATTCGGTTGAAATAAACCAAGCTCTGGACATGTGATCTCAATTCCACTCACAACACTGTTCATCATGAATAATATCATGTGAATTGTCATATGCATCTCATGTGTGTTGTTAAGTGTTGAAAAGTCCAGAGGAATCCACCGCTCGCTGCATTCGCAGTCGACCTCAAAGCAACTACATCGAAGAAGTGCATATCATGTGCCGCCTCGAAGCTTTGAGGGTCGTAGCCTCGAAGCATCCAGCTTCGTAGCGTCGCAGTTCAAAAGATCGTAGCGAGACAGAGTCTGTCAATTACTATTCAAGCCCAATTACTATTCAAGCCTCGTAGACATGTCAGCACATCACTGTGCACTTAAAATGGAACCTACACACCAACATAAGGGGTGACGTGTACCTATCGCTTGAATCTTCCAACGGGTGGATCCGAGAGATAAAGAGACGGGTCAGAGAAAAGAACGCGGACCTGAAGACGAACCGACAAAGTCTGTGACTTCTACGGTACGCTTCTCACCTCATATATAAGTTACAGATAGAGACGGAGCCCAAAGGTATGTTCGTCGTTTTCACACTCGAACCCTAACCCTAGATCTCTCTCTCTCTCTTCGACTCTGTCTCTTTTTCTCTTCCTCTTTCCTTTGACCACCTTCGAAGCTTACAATCACTCTCTACGAGTGTCTCTTTTTCTCTCTCTACAAGCTCAATGGCAGAACCAAGCTCATCGATGGCAGACAACCTACACAACATCGTCCCGGGATTCATCATAGACTAGGAAGCCATAGGCGACGCCAGAGTCAGCTGGCTGGAAGAATTCAAAAATCGCCTTGATGAAACCGGTGTTGCATCTGTTTGCTCAGGGATGCAAGACTTGCTGATAGAAGATGTTGCAGAATTTTACGAGACTATGGTACTCACTAGAGCCGACCTTGTGGGAACTGTACAAGGAGTGGAGATTCAAGTTTCTGTCGAAACACTCCGTAATGCACTCTCGCTCCCAAAAGGTACCTTTGATCCTCTTCCAAATCTTTCTAGAGAAGAGTGTAAGTCTTTTCTTGGATACTCCGATCCCGGAAAGCAAGGTCGGGGAGCCCTGAAGATGGGTTTCTCCGGTCAGGCACTGGCGACTCTGATAGTCACTGGACAGTGCCTACTACGCAAGAAGACGGCTCATGACTCTGAAAGTCATGAGCAGATGAAGATCATGTGTAGTGTTCTACAAAGCAGACGAGTAGACTGGGGAACACAAATACACTCCATGATTAAAACCAAGAAATGACACTTTGGACTCATTCTCACCAAAGTCCTTAGGTTTCTGCACCCTGAAGTATTCTGCAACAGGCCCTCAGTGCCACTGCCGACCAAATACATATTCAAAAGTATTTATGAGGATGGTCGGCTGGAAATCAAGTCATTGAGAAGGACTAAGTCAGGTGCAAGAAGTCGTGCAAAAGACACAGCCAGCTCTGTACGAGCCCTAGCTCGCATGCCACGACAACCGGTTCGTGTCTCACCGACTTCCAGGAACTCCTCTGCATCCACAACATCAATACATATAACTGAAGTGGTGGAGAATATTGCAAGAACTCATCTCCCCATAAAGTCTACACCTGAGGAGGCCCCTACTGTCAAACTACCCCAGGATACTGCAGAAGTAAGAGAACTTGCAGTTGGAGGGCAGACTCCAGCACAGGAAACCCCAGAGGATAAGGGCACTACACCTGTACTGTTGAGCACTCTTGGAGAGTCTAAGCTGGAAGAATATTATATGGATAAGCCAAGGCTCATATGACTCCCGTTGATTTGCGAAAGGCATGGATCGCCTTTGGAAAGCAGATGGTAGATAGAGACCATCTGATTAATTGGTTGGTTGATCAGGGTCTGGTACGACGAGACCCAGTAGAAGTAGTATCAATGGTTGCACCATCTCCCATCATGGTGGACTCACCTACCACAGCAGGTCGTGATGATGAGCAAAAAATTCTGCTCATCATAACTGCGGTGGATGAAGAAGCAGATGAAGAAGAAAATCTTGATGCTGTCGCTAGTGACTCCGAGGCAGGAGCTGTCCCACAGGTTCCTGAGACTGTGGAAGGGACTGGGATGGCCACACCATCTGTGCATGTCGTTCATCAGGTGGCCACTCAGGTAAGTGAGGAGTTCGCAGCCAATATCCCAATGGCTATTCCAGTACCAGCTGCGTCTCACTCACGTTCTCTGTCGGCTGAAGAAGTAGATATTCTGGCTAGCAAGGTCATCGAGAAACTGATGTCCTCTGGCATCTTCCAAGCTTCAGTCTCTCATGCCTTTGAGGAACGACTGGCTTCTATGGAGTCCAGCATGGAAGAGGTACGAACGCAAGTTGAATCATCAGATCGTACCCTCGACAAGGTGCAGCAAGAAATGACATCACTCACAAGTGCAACCACTGATGGATTTAAACATATAGAAGAGCACTGTGAAGACCTCAAGGGAGCTTACCAGAGACAATATAAAGGCCTCAGTATAACTCTGGGAGCTATTCTATCAGAATGTCATCGTCTTGCAAGTGGTGAGATATCCCTCACTGTCAAAAGCACTCTCCCACAACCATCAGATCGTTCTGCACCTGAACCAATTGAAACTCCACAGCCAGCCGCACCTCCTCCAAGTCACTCACAACCTCAGTCTACTGCTACTTACACACGGGGGAGAAAGCGCGCACACAGAACTACGGTCATCTCAGACTCTGATGATGATGATGATGATGATGATGTTCCAATTGCAACCCGCATGAAGAAACAGACTACTGCTCCCTGCCAACCATCCTCTTCCACTCAGGCAGGTCCTTCAACATCACATCCTAGTACGGATGAGTATACCATGCCTGCCTCACCTGTCAAGCCAACCGCTACCACTACTGAACAACCTCTAGCCCCACCTCGCATTGTGACTACTGGAGGCACCTCGGTGAACCGGCGCTTTCAACACCTACATTTGGGGCGGGGATACCACTGCAGGACCTGCGGCTATGAAGCCTTCTTCACTGGACCTGATCTTTGTCGCCTACTTCATGACGGTGAAGAAATGGATAACCTGGAGATGACTCAGTTCATCTTCGCCCAGAAGTCCTTTCTCGCGAAGCTACCTCTTCACATCCGCTGCGATACCAAGGTGGAACTCTGTTTGCCGATCATGCAGACTCAGCTGCTCGATGATGCAGCTATGCTCGAGATTATACAAGGTCGCAGATATAAGCATTCCTTCCTTCCCTGGGATGAGGTAGACCATGTGCTGATTCCGTACTTGTCCACATCCCCACACTAGTTTCTTCTCGACATCGACTTCAAGAACCAAAGGATCATCATCTTCGACTCCAAACCCAGTACCTTACTAATCCATCGACGTGAACAACTTCGTGAGTTCAATCGCACTCTCACCCGTGTCATGCAGGATTCTTCACATGGGTGTGGTGGATATCCTCTCACCAAACCGATGGAAATCACGTGAGTCAAGCAAGGCGTTCCTGGTCAAGATGATGCTCACAGCTGTAGCTTTTATGTTTGCCATTACATTCGCATCCTGACTATCAATGGGTTTCGAGCTCTCGTGCCTGAATTTGATCGTGTGAGCAGTCAAGCGGCCTCGTTACACTTGACTCCTGCTCAACTCCTGCGCGAGCAAGCTGCTGTTTTTCTATTCACACAGAGTGTCTTGTACTCTGAATTTAACCCCTAACTGTCCTGTACTCTAATTATATGTACACTGTATCTCTTGCTTTTCACATGTCTGTGTACTTATTGTTTTGTCAGTTATCTTTTTTGTATATCTTTGTTATGCTTGTCTGCTATTCTGTGCCTTATTCCTTAGCTCCCCTCGCTTTATGTTCTGGTGCTTGTTCCTCACCCTAGAAAGGGGGAGTCTTCATCTCAGGGGGAGCCAGCTCGTAGGGGGAGTTCTCTTTGTCAGGAGCCACCAAATGCCGCTTTCCGGCCTACGAGAGAGTATTCATTTCTAGCTAACCCTTTGCACACTCCTTTAAATTCTTTATAGGCAAAGACATCTTCTGATTAATCTAAATCTGCCCATAAAACTTGTAGTCTCAGACTTTATACAAATACATGTCGTTAGCTTACATTAAATAGGGGGAGATTGTTGGAAATATAGGATTTGATGAAGCTGCCACAAATAGTCTAAGTCCGGAGACTCGAAGAACCGACGGTCGCAGGGTCGGAGAGTCGAAGTTCGTAGAAATGAAACTGTCATAGGACGTATTGGCAAGAGACTCGTAGACTCGAAGAGTTCAGAGACTCGTAGAGTCGAAGCAGTGTTAAGAACAGTAACCAACGCTAAATGACTTGTAGACTCGTAGACTCGTAGAGTCCCCCACAAACACTTCAACTAACAGATCTTTCAATTGCCACTTAACTCGAAGACTCGTAGAGTCGAAGGGTTGAAACCTTCGAACACTGTTAAGAAAACAGGACTCGCAGACTCGTAGATCGAAAGTCATAAAGTCAAAGTCATTGAATACGGTTAAGAAAACTGGACTCATAGACTCGTAGGTTGAAGGTCGAAGAATCGACGCTGTAAAGACTGGCAAACAAATGAAACTGTAACTCAAGGGTCGTAGAGTCGTAGACTCGTAGACTCAAGGGACACAATCACTATAGAGAAATTGCCATACTTCCAGACTCGGAGATCGATGGCGGGAGTTGGAGCCAAAGGGTCGTAGCTATAAAGGAACTCAGTTTATGAACCTCTGTGAAAGAAAGAAAAGCGAAGTTGAAGACTCGTAGAGTCAAAGCTTTTCAGACCACCTAGTCAAAAATAGTAAACTGAGAGACTCGAAGGTCGTACACCCGCAGAGCTAGAGTTGTAGACTCATAGCTCCAATAACAGGTAGATCAGCTGTAATCGAAGAAGTCACTCTAAGCGCTATTCGGAGAGTCGCAGACTCGTAGAGTCGTAGACACGCAGAGTCATAGATTTAAGTTAACAGAGTGACACTAAAAGGCTAATCCAACTTAACCTCCAGCCTCGAAAACTCCAGCCTCGAAGACTCGAAGATGTGAGTCGTAGACTCGCAGAAACACCATAAAGCCTGAAGCAAGACTTCGTAACTTTCTATAGGTGCTAGCTGAAATCTTCGAGTCTCCTAACCTACGAGGCATCCACCTCCGAGGCAAACTTACAACCCTAAACATAGCCACTTAGCGATATTGTCGGCTAGGGTTTGTACAGTAAGCCTGCGCCATCCCGGGCAGTTGAGCGCATTTAATGACACATTAATTGTTGCCAACTACCATCCACAGATGAACGGCCAAGATCGACTACATGCCAAAAATGCAGTATGGGCATCTGATCTGTAAATCAGAGCAGATCAACCCATCCCCTGACATTCCGCATTTTCAGTGGCGGGAAGTCAGTCTGTCGGGATGGACATTATGGCGCACGAGCACTTTAATCTTAAAAATATATCTCTCACGCACTTAACGACAAAATTGTGAGTTTAATCTCTCTCTCAAAAGAAGGAAACACACAGTACACAAGAAAATAGCTCTGACACACTTTAAAAAAACAATCCTTTACGGAACCAAAAGAAGGCAGTTCCAACAACGAGAGAGTAAGACTCTGAGAGAAAGATAGTAGAAGTGTTGTGCGCCGTGTTGAACCAAGAACAAAAGTAATCCATCTGATTATTCAAAAACCTCTTGTTCACCAAAGATCTAGCACTTCCATTAAGTCTAATCTCTGTGTTGTTTTTCACACGCCGATCTATCATAAACCATCACTTTCATAACTGAGATCTGTTGAGAAAAGAGCATTTACTCTTATCTCAGTTTTGTCTGATAGTTCATCATCACTCACGCTATCGCTCACAATACTACTGTCATCTTCTCCATAAATACTTCCATCATAGTCATCTGCAGAGGAATCCAAAACTAGCCAACAGTCTAGCTTCCGCACGCAACGAAAGTCTATTCACCCCCCCCCCCCCCTCTAGACTCACTTTGGGACCTACACCTACTAAGCTATTTTTTGCTCACCCTTCCTATAAACTATTTTCTTTTACAGGGTCTAGCCGGCAATAAGTGGACGAGTTGAGGTGATAGAATTCCTTGGAACTATGGCGTATTTCTTTTTATTATTTGATTTATATTATTTTAATGTCATGTACCCTATTTTGGGAAAACCTAAGGCAAAAATGTAAACTGTGGACTTACGGGTTGAGGATAATAGTTGGTAACTTTTTGGATGTGGCGTGTTTCTTTTTATTATTTGATTTATATTGTTTTATTGTCATGTACCCTATTTTGGGAAGACCTAAGGCAAAAATGTAAACTGTGGACTTATGGGTTGAGGATACTAGTTGTAACTTTATGGATGAGGTTTTTCCCAAATAAGTTTTAATGAAACTATTTCTTTTCTGATGTTTTAAAAGGTTATTAATTGTTTGTCTATGTGAGCATGTCATGTGAGAACAGATGCATGCTTTGTGGAGTGCAAGATTGTTGTGCAGGTTAGGACAACACCTGTGCTATAAGTCCTTCTTAGGTGTTTTACACCAACCCATTGACCCTCCGGGTGCGGGCATGGGCAGTCACAACCCGTTTCCATGGTAGAAAGAAATCGGAGCGTGACAATATGGTATTAGAGTAACGTTCATGATCTAGTAGGCCTAGGATAGTGGGGAGGGATAATTACTTTTGTGACCCACAGAAGGCAGTGCGGAACACGCCTGATCACCGTGGTTTTATTTGGTTTTCTAGGGTGTACTCAAGGTAGTTAGATGATGGAGTAGGACATTCTCATTGGGTTTGGATGCATACATGCATTCACATTAGGCACTAGTTTGACTTTAATTGTTATTATTATTATTTTAAAATATGAGTGTTATGCAGTGATGATTGAAAATGTGAACATTGTAATAACTGCTGAGAACCTTATTTCTGAATCCCATCCGTGCAATTTTGATAATGATATGTGTATTGATGACATATGAATTCGTAATATATCTATGGAATGTGAACTCATAAATTTTGTGTGGTGATGATGTCTGCACTGATAAAATATTGCTTGAATAACTCATGGTCCTAGGGATGGTGGTGCAAATAGTTTGAGTGGTGTTGACTCTAGTTTTATTTATTTATCGTGTAGATGATGCCTCCTAGGAGAGTGACCCATGTTATTACAGCTGTGGAAGACGAGTCTTTAGCATGCGTAGGATAAGAGGAAGGACAACAAGCAAGGGGCATTGATCCGATGGAACAGATCGTGGCCCAAGTTAGGGCTTTAAGTGAGAACATGTAGGGGATGCGAGATGACATCAGGGGGGGATACAAGATGAGATACGCCGAGAGATGATGGCACAACAAACGGTGTTACCCCTTCCACCCCATGAGACAGAACTCCCACATAAACAGGGAGTGATGATGAGGCGAGAATAGGAGGAAGTGGTGACACGGTTCCGAAAGGAACAACCAGCAAGGTTCAAGGGAGGGGCTGACCCTATAACAATAGAGCATTGGCTACAGCAGATTAAACATGTTTTCTCTTTTCTCCGTGTAACAGCCCAGCCCACCCATAGCCCGATATTGTCCGCTTTGGGCCTCGCCCACACGGTTATGCTTTTGGTAGGCCCTCGGCCCCCAAAACACGTCGTGCTAGGAGAGGTTTCCATGGCCACCTAAGTAGCCTGCTTCGTTCTCCTCCCCAGCGAATGTGGGACATTACATCAACCCCCTCTCGAAGAGCCCAGTGTCGTCGCTGGCACACAAACCCGGGCCCTGGCTCTGATACCATTTGTAATTGCCCAGCCCACCCGTAGCCTGATATTGTCCACTTTGGGCCTCACCTGCACGGTTTTGTTTTTGGTAGGCCCTCGGCCCCCAAAACATGTCGTGCTAGGAGAGGTTTCCATAACCACCTAAGTAGCCTGCTTCGATCTCCTCCCCAGCCAATGTGGGACATTACATCCACCTCCTCTCGGAGAGCCCAGCGTCCTCGCTCGCACACCGACCCGGGCCCTGGCTCTGATACCATTTGTAACAGCCTAGCCCACCCGTAGCCCGATGTAATGTCCCACATCGGCTGGAGAGGAGAACGAAGCAGGCTACTTAGGTGGCTATGGAAACCTCTCCTAGCACGACACGTTTTGGGGGCCGAGGGCCTACCAAAAACAAAACCGTGTGGGCAAGGCCCAAAGCGAACAATATCGGGCTATGGGTGGGCTAGCCTCTTACAGACAGTATCAGAGCTAGGGCCCAAGTCAGTGTGCCAACGAGGACGCTGGGCTCTCCGGGGGGTGGATGTAATGTCCCACATCGGGTGGGGAGGAGAACGAAGCAGGCTACTTAGGTGGCTGTGGAAACGTCTCCTAACACGAGGCCTTTTTGGGGCCGAGGGCCTACCAAAAATAAAATCGTGTGGGCGAGGCCCAAAGCGGACAATATCGAGCTACGGGTGGGCTGGGCTGTGATAGATTGTAGAGTCTGAGGACTTTGCAAGTCCCATATCGGATGGGGAGGAGAACGAAGCGTGCCTCTTAAGAGGGCGTGGGGACCTCTCCTGACATGAGGCCTTTTGGGGTGCCAGTGGGTACTGCCAAGAACAAAACCGGGGATTGGGTTTGGGCCCTAAACCAAACAATATCGTGCTACGGGGGGACTTGGGCTGTTACAGATGGTATCAGAGCTAAGGACTGGGTTGGTGTGTCATAGTCCCACGGGGACGTGAGCCTCCTAAGGGGGGTGGATTGTAGAGTCTGAGGACTTTGCAAGTCCCACATTGGCTGGGGAGGAGAACAAAGCGTGCCTCTTAAGAGGGCGTAGAGACCTCTCCTGGCCTGAGGCCTTTTGGGGTGCCAGTGGGTACTGCCAAGAATAAAACCGAGGATTGGGTTTGGGCCCTGAACCAGACAATATCGTGCTACGGGGGGACTTGGGCTGTTACACTCCGACCTCGGGAGGAAGACAAGGTGAGGTTAGCGGTCTGACAGCTGGAGGAAGAAGCCTTGGAATGGTGGCTTAGCAAAGCTAGCAGTCGAGACATGCAGACTATGTTATTGGATGAGTTCCTCCAGTTATTTCACGAAGAGTACTTCCCTGAGTCATTGTGATGGCAAAAACGGGAAAAGTTTGGCATCTTGAGACAAGGGTCATACACGGTGGTAGAATACGAGTGGGACTTTTGAGGGTTGAGTCGATTCGCTCCGGAAGTTGTTTCAAGGGAGGACCTAAAGGCCCATAAATTTACTTTAGGGCTCAGATCTACCCTGAAGCAAAGGGTTAAGATGTTACGACTGAGAACTTATGCTAAAGTCATGGAGACAACAAAGATTATCGAGAGAGGATTAGAGGAGGGGAGACAGACTCATTAGGAGCGACAAGTGCAGAGTACACGCAATAAGCAAGGAGAATCCAAGAGACCAAAAATTGAGCTTGGAGGTGGTAGTTTTCCAAAGACAGGGGTCAAGCTTCAATAGCTCTACCTAAGTCCCGTTACACTAGGGGATAGGGAAACTCACCTGGAGGTTTCCTTAGCAGGTGTACTTGTTGTGGTCAGTCTGAGCACTTGAAATGAGAGTGTCCCAAATGACACTTGAAATATCATAGTTGTGGGAAGACAGGGCATATCTGTACGGTGTGTTTCAGTAGGGGAAACAACTATAGAATTGGGGGTTTAACCTAAGGTGTGAAGAATGAGGCCCAGTTTCGAGCCCCAACTTCGAGGTTAGCTCGCTCATAGCAGGAAAATCAGGTTGGCTCTAGTTATACCAGACCATAGGGGGAGAGGCAAACACAAGGGGGTTCTAAGAGTCATCCAAGTGGACACCATGCAGGAGCTAAAGGGCAAGCAGGTGAGGCCAGTGGTGGGGCAAGCCAACGTAGGGTGTTTGCGTTTACCTTAGCACCATTGGATAGGGCCTTCGGTAATTTGAGGTACTATTTTAATTTCTCATACTGTTGTTGCTGTTTTGTTTGATACTAGAGCTTCGTGCTCCCTGATTGCTGAGTCCTTGGTTGGAAGCCTTGGGCTTTTTTGCGTGGGGACAGATAGACCCTTGAGAGTTGAGTCACCGGTGGGTGGTGTAGTGACAATAAATCGAATATGTCGGGAATGCGTGTTAACTATAAGAGACGTTGAACTCTAGTTTGATTTGTATAAGATGCCAATGAGGACCTTTGATTTAATGTTGGGGATGGACTGGTTGACGGCCTTTCAGGCTAAGATTGACTATTATAGGTGGTGAGTGTTGTTTACCTCACCAACAAGGTCTCCTTGTACCTTAGTGGTGAATGGGATAAAAATGCAGGGCGAGCAGGGCCAATAAAAGAATTATGGGGTGATATTACCCACAGACTTGCCACATTAACCTTTGATGAAGAAGGTAACACGGACAAATGAGTGTAGCCAAATGTCATTGAACATTTCCAGGATGTTTTCCCTGGGGAATTATTGGAATTACCTCCTAATAGAAATATAGAGTTCATGATTGAGCTTTTGCCGGGTGTCATCACCCGTTTTTGACCGGGCTCGTACTAGCTTTTGTGAAAGGACTCTTTGCTAGTTCATTCTGTTGATTCTAGAGTCATCCCTGCACAAGGCTCGCATAAACCATTAAAAAGAAGAAAAACACAAAGTCGCCACCAAACAAATTAGAGGTGTGATTGGGCACCTAGAAAAAGAAAGATCTACGGTTCCAGAAAATTAGGTTCAGGGGTCGGTTACGTGTGGGAAAAGAAGAAAAACTTTTGCAACCCCATAATGCCCACAATTGGTACCTAGTCTTGATCTATGGGTGTTTGCTTGCATTATTCAAAAAGAAGTTATTTTTTATATGTTTAATTTTCGGGAAAAAGGGATTTTTTTAGGATATAAACCTTAAAACAATAAATTTTTTTTTTTAAAGCAGATAAAAGGATACATTCTAATTTTAGAAAAAAAATGTGAAATCTAGGCTCATGTGATAGTATTGCGTTTTTTATGAAAACAAAAGTAACCTTTTTAGAAAACAAAATAAAAACAATTTGAATTCAAATATGAAAATACTGCTACAATTGATATTGGTCCAGGCAGATTAAGATATAAACATCTATGGCTCAACCCCATGACCACCCGAGCCTTGTTTTAATTTCTCTAGAAGAGATTTGAGTTTTTATATTTTTTACATATTATTTAAAAAAAATAATAATAAATGAAAATAAAAATGCAAGATATTTTCTTATATTTTCATTTTTAAGCTTTAAGAAGATAATAAAAAGGATAAAGAGGAAAGTTTTTGGGTTTTATGTTTGAAAACTACACAGAGAGAAAAAGAAAAAAAGAAACAGTTTAATAAATAAATAGAAGTAGAGAACCTGGAAGAGGAAATGATGTAGATTTGATCTCCTTTTTCCTTCGAGTAGCGCTTTCCAAGAGTTTCATAAAAGCACAAAAGTTAGAAAAAAGAAGCCTTTCCAATTTCAGCTCCCCTCCATGAAGACGAACAGTAGTTCTGGGTGTTTTTCCCCTTTAGAAAATGTGTATATCCCTCTTTGAAAATTCCTAGGATATTCACTTTCTCCCTCTCTGAAATTCGGTCGGAAAGCCCTCTCCTAAAATAACCTCCTATGATGCTTCCTCCTCGTGAAAACAAACAGCGATTCTGGGCGCTTTTCTCCTTGGAAACTAGGTGTGTCTCTCTTTGAAAATTTTTGGGATCCTCTCTCTCTCTCTCTCTCTCTCTCTCTCTCTCTCTCTCTCTCTCTCTCTCTCTCTCTCTCTCTCTCTCTCTCTCTCTCTCTCTCGCAGAAATTCGCTCAGAAAGCTCTCCTAGAATAATCTCTTCTAATACTTGATAATTGATGCCCTTTAGAGGTTTATGGATAACTTATTTATAGGCATTTTAGGGAGTATCCATTGGCTAGGCATTAATTGCACTCTTTATAATTTCCCAAGGGTCAACTGTGATGTCCCGAGGGCTTAATTATGGCTTCCTGTTTCCACGTTTTGAAAAAGAGAGTCCCGATGCCTGAAAATAAATAAATCGCTCGGGATTATTTATTCCTCTATTGTATCTAGACACCTTGGTGGGTAAGGGCTGGATGAACCTCTAGGTATATTTAATAGTTATGCAGTCCCCATGGGTCAACTATGATGTCCCGAGGAATTTAATTACGGAGTCTCTCTGTCCCTATGCTTAAAAAATGGAGTCTCGAGATGCTGGTCGTAATTAATGCACTGAAAAAGGATTTTTCTGGATTTTTCAAAGTCCCGATGCTTTGGAGTTATTTCCATACCTCTTGGAGGGGTTATCTTTAGAGTTCTTCTGGATCATTGGGGCTCATTCCGAGCCAGTGGAAGCTCGAATTTCTTACTTCATGCAAATGGAAGCGTGAATTCCTTACTCAGCGCGAATGGAAGCATGAATTCCTTACTCAGTGCGAATGGAAGACTCAGATTCCTTACTTAGTTCAAATGGAAGCGCAAATTCCTTACTCCGCGCGAATGGAAAGCTCGGATTCCGTACTTAGCACGAATGGAAGGGTGAATTCCTTACTCAGTGGGAATAGAAGGCCTGGATTCCTTACTCCTTATCAACTCGAATTCCTTATTCCGTATCACTGGGCTTAGCCCGGATTTGACCAAGTTTGACTTCCGGATTTCAATGTTTCAAATTTTTTGATTTTGTATTTCCCAAAAAATTCCAGGTGTGGGCTCAATCGCCAGCTAGTGACTCTATTTGGGCTTCCTTGGACCTCTTGTACTCACTTGCTATGTAAGGAGAGTGTATTTGTATATATACTGGACGAAGGAGAAGCAAAACTGCCAAAGTGGGACAAACATGCATATGAAAAACCAAAATTCATGGAAAATAAGGCAGATTTCTGGGGCAACTTAAAAAGTTCATTACTTTCTCCACAAAGCTCGGATTAGGGCCAAATTGATGTTGTTTTGTTCGAAATTTTGTTATCTATCTTCTGAAATTGGAATTACTCAAAAAGGATCGAAAATTCATAGTTAATTGCATAGAACTTGGATTGTCCTCAAACCAGTTGGAGATAATAGATAAAGATGTTATCTAACCAATGCAATTAACTTTATTCAATTCCAACAAGTATTAAGGAAGTTATTGGCAAAATAGTGCATTGTGCACCGGTTGTCCCACCCAAACTTGATAACCAACTTCGAAAAATCATAACTAATTGAATACAACCTGGAATAATCTCAAACCAGTTGGAAATTACGGATAAATATGTTATCTAATCAACACAATTGACTTTGTTGGATTACAATAAGTATCGGGGAAGTTATTGGCAAAATAGTGGGTTGCACACCGGCTGTCCAATTCAACTTCATACAAAACTTGGTACTTTTATCATAATCTTTTTATTTCTTCTCAGAATCAAGTGTGGTCAAGTGCATTGTCATCCTCTATCACTTAGCGCTTGTCTTGAGGCATTTAAAAGTTTACCAAAGTGGTCCTTCGCTGAGTGCGGTTGTGATCTAACCTGGTCAAAATGGGTTTCAACACCGAGGGTGGGGCCTATCTCACAAGTAGCATACTGAATGGGACCTACTGAGTTGTAGGAGCTCTAAAAGTAAATACAAGAGTTGGGGGATAAAGGTTCTATTCGTCCTAGTACATCACTTAGTGTGCACTGGTTTTGTTTGCTAAGAAGGCTGACGGTTCACTACGACTATGCATTGATTATAGAAAGTTGAATCAAGTGACAATAAAGAACAAGTACCCTTTGTCGTGGATTGATGATCTGTTTGACTAACTGAGTGGAGCACAGTGGTTCTCGAAGATTGATCTACGTTCAGGATATCACCAGTTAAGGGTCAGAAGGGAGGATATCCCTATGACTGCATTCAGGTCCAGATATGGACACTATGAGTGGCTAGTGATGCCTTTTGGACTCATGAACACCCTGACGGTGTTAATGTATCTGATGAATCAGGTTTTTGCCCCATAGCTAGATTCCTTTGTAGTGGTGTTTATTGACGACATCCTTGTGTATTCCAGGACCTAGGCTGAGCTTGAGGAGCACTTGGTAGTGGTTTTATAGACATTATGAAACTACCAATTGTATGCTAAATTTAGTAAGTATGATTTATGGATACAAGAGATGCATTTTCTTGGTCACGTGGTATTCTCCAAAGGAGTCAGAGTGGATCCAACTAAGATTGAAGCCATATCATCTTGGAAGAGGCCCACTAATGTTTTTGAGATCTGTAGTTTCTTGGGTCTGGCAGGGTACTACCGACATTTCGTGGAAGGATTTTCTTAGTTGGCAATGCCGATAACAGCTCTGACACGGAAAGGAGTCAAATTTTAGTGGACAGACAAGTGTCAGCAAGGCTTTGAAGAATTGAAAACTCGTCTCACTACTGCACCAGTGTTGAGTCTACCATAAGAGGGAGTGTCATTTGAGGTGTATTGTGATGCATCTCGAGTTGGACTAGGGTGTGTTCTAATGTAGGAATGCAAAGTAATACCGTATAGCTCACGACAGCTTAAGTCGCATGAACAGAATTATCCAATGCATGACCTAGAGTTAGCAGCAGTTATCTTTGCCTTGAAATCTTGCCAACATTACCTTTTGGGGGGAGAAATTTGTGGTATACACCAACCACAAAAGCCTGCAATATATCTTCCTCTAGAAAGACCTAAATTTAAGGCAAAGGAGGTGGGTGGAGTACTTGCAGATGTTTGATTTTACACTCTCCTACATGCCAGGAAGAGGGAATATAGTTGCAGATGCACTTAGTAGGAAAAGGAAAGCTGAGGCTTCGATTAGAGAATGAAAAATGATGGAACAATTAACAATGCTTCAACTGTAGCCTAATATCAGTAGTGGGGAGGCAGTTCTGTGCCCCATCATCATGATGCCAGAGTTATATCAACGTGTTCGTGACGAAAAATTAGGGGATGTGGACAGTGAAGTGATTTGGGCCCAAATAGAGGTTGGTGAGCTATCAGAGGATTGGATAAAAGGAGTTGAGCATGAGTTGAGATTCCAGGGGCGTCTGATAGTATCGTCCTCCCTCCGAGGGGATGTGATGAGAGAGTTTTATCATTCTCGTTTAGTTGTGCATCTAGGGGGAACCAAGATGTACTACGCCTTGAGAGTGTAGTTCTAGTGGCCAAGACTAAAGAGAAGCATAGCTAAGTTTGTTTCCAAGTGTCTTACTTGTCAACAAGTGAATGCGGAACACCAACGACCTGTTGGCCCATTGCATCCTTTGCCTGTGGCTGAGTGGAAGTGGGAACATATTACCATGGACTTTGTGATGAGACTTCCTACTACTTCAGGGAGGAAAGATATGATTTGGGTAATTGTGGATCGATTGACTAAATTAGCCCATTTCTTGGCTGTTCGGGAACGAGACTTCATTGGGACATTAAGCCAGTTGTATGTTGATGAAATTATTCGATTACATGGGGTATCTTTGTCCATTGTTTCAGATAGAGATGTACGGTTTACTTCACGATTTTGGGATGGTTTGCAGGAAGTGTTGGGGACACGAATTAATTTGAGTACCACTTTTCACCCCAAAACTAATGGTCAGTCAGAGAAGACTATTCAGACACTAGAGGACTTGTTGAGAGCCTGTGTGCTTGATTTTGGAGGATTGTGGGCCTCTCACCTTCCGTTGGTGAAGTTTGCTTACAATAACAGCTACGAGGCTTCCATTGGAATGGCCCCGTTTGAGGCATTGTATGGTAAACCATGTTGGCCTCCATTATGTTGGGCAGAGGCTAGAGAGGCAGCTATGTTAGGACCTCAGTTGGTCCAGAAGGCTACGACAAAAGTAAAGCTAATTCAGTAGCATCTCTTTACAGCCCAAAGCAGACAAAGTCTTATGTGGATCAATGTGTCGTAGTTGCTGAAATATCATTCAGACCCTACACATGTGTTGGATTGGAGTACTCTAGATATTGAGGAGGACATTACGGTCGTTGAGACACCTGTATGTCTTTTGGATGAGCGCGAGAAGTAGCTACGGGGTAGAGTTATTCTATTAGTACGGGTGTTGTGGAAACATCGTGGCATGGAAGAAGAGACTTGGGAATGTGAAACCAAGATGTGTGCCTATTATCCTGATTTGTTCGAGGGCGAATAACCCTGAAGGAGGGGAGGAAGACAACCAACACAATGAGGTACATGCGTTTAACTGGTTACGTGAATACCTTTTGGGTTATTTTTTTATATAATTACGTAAACTGGTGGAGTGCGTTGGTTGCTAGCAGAGGTCTGTTCATTGGTTGTGATTGTTGCTTTTCAAGGACGAAAAGTCTTTAAGGGGGGAAGGATTTAAGGACCCGTGTTTGGGGGTTTTAGAAGTTAGTCTTGTGTTAGAGATTTTGTTTTAAAAAATGAGTATTTGGCATAATAATGTGCATGTCAAATGGAGAATTTTGTTTATATCTGAGGGGTATTTTAGAAAACTCATTAAGGTTTATTTTAAATTTTAATTAAATAACAAATTAGAGCTCTAAGAGGTATTTTAGGGAATTCATTCAGGTTTATTTTAGATTTAAATCAAATAATAAAAAAAGGTATTAAAGAAACCTAAACCCTAGCCCTTCTAGTGTAACCGTCAGAGAGAAAGAAAGAGAGAGAGAGAGAGAGAGAGAGAGAGAGAGAGAGAGAGAGAGAGAGAGAGAGAGAGAGAGAGAGAGAGAGAGGGAAAGGGAGACATGATCCTTTAGGGAGAAGGTTATTTCTGGCAAGACGAGGCCGTCATTGATAAGATATCAAAAGAGGGGATTGTGGACTCGGATCAATCAAGACTCTATTCTGCACATTTTTGAGGTAGGGATGCTTTGATCTCTTATGTCCTAATTCCCTTATAATAACCCTTTATTATGAGAAAAACCTAAAATCTAGGCAACAATTTTTAGGGGTCGTGGTCTCTTATCCTTGCTATTTTTCCTGTTAGATTAAATATTTATAAAAAAAATCTATGGGTGTGTTGACCTATATATGTTCATCATAGGTCTATAGGTAGAATTGAGTATTTAGGATTGAATCCTTTTTGGGACATGTTTAAAACCCTAGATTAGTTTGGTTAGAGAACACTTCTGGATAAATGTTCTTGGATGAACAATATCGAATGCGTGTTCTGGCCGAATGAATAGTCTGGTCGGGTGAACAGTATGGTCAGGTGAAGCTGGTTTTTGGTTCATTAGAATCATCGCGGTATTTTGAGTAACCTTCCCTTCTGATCGGGTGAAATCTGAGATGGTAAGGTGAACAATATCTGGTCAGGTGAACAGTATTTTTGTGCGTTAGAATCGACGCAGTATTTTGAGCAACTTTCACTTCTGGTCGGATGAAATCCGAGATGGACGGGTGAACAGTGTTTTGTTGAATGAGCAGTGCTTTTTGGTCGGGTGAACGTTTTTATATTTTTAATAAATAGTTTGTCGAACGCCATTCGAAATAAGATGTTTTATAAGGCAATCCAAGCTCTGTAGAGAAAGTTTGAAAAAAATATACTCTGTTCTAGTAGCCTATTTTGTATCTTTTTACCTGTAAATGGGAAATTGAGTTAGAATGTGTGAAAGGTGGACCCTAGAGACCAGAATGAGGTATTAATAGTATGGTATTTTATGATAATAAGTTTGCATTGAGGTATTTCTATTCTGAACATGTTAAGTTGGTGATATTTTATTGCTGAGATTGAACTGTGGATTTTATTGAGTTGCTGTATGTGAAGTGGTTATTACCCAAACTTTATTTGTGGGACTGAGATTTATTATACATGATTGAGGAAACTCCTTTGAGAGGAATTTCATTTGGACCAGTCACATCACTGGGTCCCATGAGATTTGGCTAGGACTACGGTCCTGAGTCTCGATGTAGCACTCACGACAATGGGCTAAGTCTATACCCATTCCTGAGGGTAGGTGTGGCTTTCAAGGAGGTGATTGCCATACCCGACTTGGGTGAAAAATGTTGCATTCCTTAAGTGGACAAATGTAACATTCGCCTGGAGTAGTAAGCCATGTCACCGTGGTGGCATGGTGTCCTCTGCCTTCTAGTGCTGGTATTGATAAGTTTGAGGGTTTACTGAGTGAAATATTGTTGTACTAGTCACTAGACGCGCACAAGCATACACTTATCATGCATGCTTAGAGTAGGATGGACCGGGGAGACTTGATCCTAATTGAGCTGTTTTTTGCTCACCCTTCCTATAAACTATTTTCTTTTATAGGGTCTAGTTGACGATAGGTGGACGAGCTGAGGTGATAGAATTCCTTGGAACTATGGCGTATTTCTTTTTATTATTTGATTTATATTATTTTAATGTCATGTACCCAATTTTGGGAAAACCTAAAGCAAAAATGTAAACTGTGGACTTACGGGTTGAGGATAATAGTTGGTAACTTTATGGATGTGGTTTTTCCCAAATAAGTTTTAATGAAACTATTTCTTTTATGATGTTTTAAAAGGCTATTAATTGTTTGTCTATGTGAGCATGTCATGTGAGAACAGATGCATGCTTTGTGGCGTGCAAGACTGTTGTGCAGGTTAGGACAGCACTCGTGTTATAAATCCTTCTGAGGTGTTTTGCACCAATCCTTTGACCCTTCGGGTGCGGGCATGGGCAGTCACAACCCGTTTCCAAGGTAGAAGGAAATTGGGGCGTAACAGAAGCCTTCGAGCCTTCGACCTATTGACCTTTGACCCTTCGACTCACTGACACTTCAACCCTTCAATTTGCCAACACTTCGATCCTTCAACGTTTGACCCTTGCTATTTGGCCTTGTATCCAAGAGCTCCTTCCAGCATAGTTCACGAGACGCGTCTTTATTAGTTGGGCATGTCTAGATATTTTTTCAACACTTGTCAGTCACATATGCTAACAAAAAACCGAAAAAAGATAATCACTAGTTACATAGGTTGTTAATCCATCTGGCAAATGGTAGAATCTTAGCAATAAAATAAAAAAGTCACACATGAAACAATAAATGTAGTAATTAATGAGATACAACCAACATCTTTAAAAGAAAGTCTTGTCTCTACTTGAAACAAACGAATCCTCTGACAAAAAACCTGCTGCCATTTTGTTTAAAAACTCTTGCCTAGCTCCCTCGTCCAAACGAAAAAAAAAAGAAAAAAAAAGAAAGACGACCTACTACTATTACTCCCCATAGTTCGATTCTTTTTCTGATCCACCTCTCTCGTACACTTTTTCCAACACCCATACACGCACTCTCTCTCTCTCTCTCTCTCTCTCTCTCTCTCTCTCTCTCTCTCTCTCTCTCTCTCTCTCTCTCTCTCTCTCTCTCTCTCGAATAGCTCTCTCTACGAAGATGAATTCTTGGAAAAAAAACGTAACTATTTCCTTTATTTCTCTAACTCTGTATCCATCTCCCACTCCATCTCCCCATCTCATGCCTAGTTCTTAACTTTCTATTTCATTCTTCCATGTCCAACCACCTAGCCAAACCGAAAACAAAAAGAAAAAAATCCTCTTGCCCTCATTTCTTTAATCCTAAAAAAAAAGTCCCAAATATCTCTCCCACTCCCCTTTTTTGTTATTTCTAGAAAAAAAAATCCAAAAATTATATCTCATTCGTTTTTCTAAACTCATCTCTCACAATCGCTATAAATCAAAGTCCAGCCAATTCCATAATGCTTGGGAGGCTACCGATGCTAACGGGATAACTCGGGTGAGGTGTTGCTACCAGAGCAGACGCTCGCTAGAATCTTTCCAGGTCGATTTATTGTTTTGTGTATTTAATTTCATATTCTTATTTTTTTTTGTCCGTTCGATGTAATTGCTTATAGTTTTGTTATTGTTTACTTAATTTGGTTGTATGTCATGCACAATTGTGTAGGTCCCAAAGTGTGTCTAGAGGGGAGGTGAATAGATGTTTTCTGCAGAAGCTTATGAATACTAGCTGACGAAGGTATACAAATAATGACTATGATGTGATATTAATGGAGAAGAGGACAAGGTAGGTTATAAGTGATAATGGAATATCAAATAGATCTGAGATTATTAAATGTTCTTGAAGTGACAAACTTGAGATACAATGAGAATATTCTAATGGAGGTGAATATAGATAGAGAGATAAACACCGTTTGGAATGTTCTTAAGATACATTGTTGATTATGAGTGAACAACATAGAGATTGACTTGATGGTTATGCTGGATTTGTGAATAAGAGTTGAATGATGCTACAATGTGTTCTTGTTCTATGTTCTTCACGTGCACAACAATTAAAAAGTTTTCTCACAGTTTCTCTCTCTAGCATTGGAACTTTTGAGTTTATTCTTCAAAAGTTATTCTTTTAATTGCATGTTAGAATTCTATATATTGTTTTCGGAGTTCCAAGTCCTCACTTTCTGTGAGAGTTGGGTCAAGCCTATAGTTGTATGTCATAAAGCTTCTGACTTTGACAGCGTTAGATCCTATGAGTCTTTGACTCTTAGTTTCTTTGAGTCTTTATGGGTGGTTAGATTAAGTCATGTAATTCACTTTATGATATTTAAGTCTTCGATTCTTAAAGCGGCTATCGTGAAGAGTTTAATTAACCTTTACTTGTCGTTTTAGTTACGAGTCTTCGACTCTAGGCCTTCGAGTAACTTAGTTTGCTTAATGTGGCCATGCCATTCTTCGACCCTTCTGTTCTTTGGGTCTACGAACTTATGCTGAATCTCCAATTTTGCGAGTCTTTGACTCTATGTGTATAATGCTTAGTCGATCACAGTAGATTACAAGCTTAGTTTCTGACTCTCTAAGTCTTCGACTCTACGGCCCTGACTCTTCGGTTTCAGCACTTGCCTTTTAGGTCTATGAGTCCTGGTTTTAGTTATGGGCTGCTGACAGTTTCTTCTGATTAACTATCTTCGACTCTTCGACTCTCCAAGTTTACAACTCTTCGACTCATCAACTCTTCGACTCTTTTCCGAGTCTTATTGTCAAATTATGGGTTGTCAGTTTTTATTGGGGCATATTCGTTAACTCTTCAATTTTACGATCTTCGGATCTTCGAGACTTTTATGTTACTGCCAGTTTCTTATTTCGACTTCTTCGACTCTTCGACTCTTCAAGTCATTTACCGTTCCACGCAGTGACTGTTTTGGGACTATTTTCTCTTCTTTGGACTTCGACTCGTCGACTCTTGTACCTTCAGATCTTTGAGTGGCCAGACTTAGAGAAATTCATGACAACTTCACCAAATCATATGTTTTCCAACAATCTCCCCCTATTTGATGTAAGCTGATAACGCGTTTAAGATTTGAAGTCTGGGACTCTAAGACATGTAGATCAATAGCATATCAGGCTCGACTAGTTAGTTAAAGTTAATATTGAGCCTGATTTGGTGTCGATGCACAAGTTAACTAGTATGTTTTGGGCAGGTCTAACGTAAGTGAAATTCTTTGAAATTGTTAAAGTTTGGGAGATCTACATGATTTGGACTTGATACTATTGTCCCCTTATATCATATAACAGTTTAGCCTTCCCTCGTAGTAGTAGTAGCTCCCCCTCGACCTTGCTCCCCCTAAGATCGCTCTCCTTTTCTGGGGTGAGGAACAAGCACCAAAACAACCGGGAGCATAAAGACTTAATAGTAAGACAGACAAGCGAAAATGCAAAGATGAAATATAAACTTACACATACAAAATCGGATAATGTTCAGATATGTGTACAAAAGGAAGAAAGAGTACTAAATAATGTTAACTAGTATATTTAACACTCTAAGAATACATAAAAAGAGTTGTCTACTGGCGAAGAAATTATGTAGGCGTCATGTTGGGAGAGGCAGTACAAGTGCACAACCGAAATTCAGTCGTCAAGACAGGAAAACTAGTGGTGGTCAGGATACGGATGAAATGGCATATGTAGAAGCCACAGTTAGTTTCATCATCCTGAGAGGGAACACCATCAGTCACTTTGGAAATTCCCATCGGCTTCGTCAAAGGGTGCGCACCACATAAGAAACCGGCGGTCTGAAGCACACGAGTGTGCTTAGCATTAAATGTGCAAAGCTAATTCCTCCAAATCTTTAATGGAGGTGGATGGAAGGAAATCGAAAATGAAGATGTACTACTGGGAAAGGTCGATCTATAGCAAGAACCAGTGAGGAGAGTTGGTCAGAAACAGGATGAGGATATGATCGACTTCATCCCATTCCCGGAGTGTAGGAGCATATTTGCGTCCATGGATGAACTCGTACAGTGTTTCATCATCAAGGAGTTGATTCTCCATATTGGGAAAGCATAGCTCCATCGTGTAGTCTTGGTGGACTATAGGTTGAAGGAGGGCAAGAAAACATTTCTAAACCAAAACAAAGTGATTTATATCCATCGAGTTCATCTCTTCTTTGTTTTAGAGCAAACGGAAAAGGTCGGCACTAGAAAAAGGAATTTCATACCCACACGTCTGCATAGAGGGGCTACCAGCCACATAGAGATTGAATTCAACAAGAATTTCGGGCTGGCACCATCAGTGGCTTTTAGCGGTTGAGAGGAGGAAGTAGGTTGAGTCGAGGATGATAGGGCAGCTATTGGATGCTTCTTCAAGTGCTGACACGGAGTAAACCATCCGAATCTTTCGTTCACACAGAGTAAGGAAGCGCTGACACGGAATAAGGATTCATGTATTAAATTGACACGGAGTAAGCAACCACTAACACGGAGTAAGGATCCAAGCTTTATTAACACGGAGTAAGGAACTTTACAACGAATTAAGATGACACTGCTCCAATTAATCATCTTTGCATTCAAAGTCATCATCTCACTATGTCCCAATGTAAGAAAGATCCATTGAACATTTATCATCTTACACGTGGATCACTCGGAGATGTGGACAAAGCTATTAATGCAATTAGAATCATATGAAGCAATTCAATACGCTTATACTTCCAAAATTTTGAGCTCCATATCTGCAGCAGTTATAGCAGATGTATTTTCTGAGAAGTCTTCAATGCTACACACTGCTCGGAAAATTCTGTTCCAAGAATGTTTCCTAGGGATGTCTATATATACACTAAGTCTTGTACATTTTCAAAGGCGGGTACATGTGAAAGAGCTTAGAGAATTTGATTTTGGCTAGTGTGTGTCATTGTAAAATCGATGCTACTGTAAACAGAAGAGAGATACTCTTTCAGTAGATCTAGAAGGTTATAATCAGCTTTAATCTGCTACAATTTGTTGTAATTATCTTGTGATAATAATACAAATTACTTTCATTATCTGGTTATTTTTTACATTGATTTTATCTTTAACCAGATTAAGTGTTGCGCTAAAAAGAGTGAGGTGAGTTTTAAATAGCCTATTCCCCCCCTCCCCCCCCCCCTCTAGGCTTCCCGAGACTAACAAGTGGTATCATAGCAAGTTCTACCTGCTCAAAAGTAGATATCCCTATCTCTCTCAATACTCAAATGGCCGAAGAAAGCAGCATGTTGTTCAACACTCGCATCAACTCCAAAGGTGCTCAAGAGCCCATCCCTAACCGCAACAGTAGTGAAAACGCTAATCCGAGCACAAGTGCTCAAACCACTGCTACTCCTCAATAATGGAGTTTTGGATTCACTCTTACTAAGCCGCCAAAATTCACACCCGAGCTTTTCTTCTAGTGGAAAGCTCACATGCGCATGTTCATGATATGCTATGATCATCTCATGTGGCCTTGTCTTTATCAGGAGAACCCTATTTTGATGACAATTGGAGGCAATGGAGTGAGAAGGCCAAAGACAGACACTAAACTCACAAATGAGGAAAGAGCTTAGCAGTATGCAAACGAAAAGGCTCTAGCCTATGTTACGTTGTCTTTGGATTCCGAAGCCTTCACAAACGTCTAGGGCTGCACAACAGCGAAAGCTGTCTGGGATAAACTGACAATCCTCTATGAGAGAAGTCAGTCCAAAATGCAGAACGTTATTTGCGCTCTCAGACAGGACTTCGAGACCTTTACACACAAACCTGGCGAATCTCTTGAGAGCATATATCGGAGATTCGGCAAGCTCATTCTTGAATTGGAAACTGTCAATGAGCATTACTCAGAGTTTCAGATAAATGACAAGTTCTTTCGTTCCTTGCCGGATCGCTACTACTCCGAGCAACTCCAGATGCAGGCTAATAACAACTGGCAATGTTCTCCTTTGGAAGAAATCTATGGAGAGCTATGGACTCACGAGATCAAGTTTAAATACTTTGACCAAGATAAGAAAATAGCTAAGAAAGATAAGGGGGTAGCTCTTAAAGCTACAGAGTGTCTAAACACTCAACACGAGGATTGCAAAGCTAAACCCAAAGCGGCCGACAAAAGTGACAAGGTTAAACCACGATGCTCTACCTTAGACTTCAGCAAGAACAAGAGGAAGGCATTCGTCTCAAAGTACAGAAGTGGCTCGGAAGAAGAGGAGGAATCCTCTAATGACGAATCAATAGAGAAGTTAAACGTCTGCCTTATGGGAAACACTGAGGTACCTTCTATCTCTGAGTTTATGAGTAGATTAGAATCTTTTACTGTTGAATGTGATCGTGAAAAGAACGAAAGATTAATAATTACTCTAATGTACCAAGACATGAGTGGTCAGGCTAAGCGTATTGAATTCATTATTTCTAATCTTGAAAAGAACTTAGCAGTTTAAGGAGTAAAGAGGTTTGATATCACGATCTTAGAGTCAAGAGTCATTTACTGAACACCAACCTCAATGGCCTAACTATAAATCTTAAAAGACTAAAAAATGAACTTGAAAAGGAAAAGGAAATAAACCGTAAGTGGCTAAAATCGGGGAAAATAGCCTCTACGTTTAAGACTGATCCGGATGATACTCGAGTCACTCGAGTCAAACCTGGCTTATGCTCCGAAGCATCCACCTCCATCTTTGTTACTGAGTGCCCCTCGGATTTCACTCCCAAACTAACCAACCTATATCCTGTTAGTATATCTAAACCGTTGGATGGATTTGTTTCAGGTGGCACCATAGTTTACGACTGTAGAAGTGAGGCTGTTACTGCTAATCTCGAAGTAGTAGTACCCGTACGTAAAGATGAAGGGAAGGCTGCTGCAGTTAAATCCGAAACTGTAGCACCCAAAAAGAAAGAAAAGGCTAAGGTTGACGCATTTAGGGTGAAGCGCACATCACCCAATCGCAAAGGATTAAGCCGTAGGGAACAGTGTAGCAAAGTTATAAAACCAAAGAAACCTATATCCCCTACTTTTGCTCCGCATCATAGTGTCTATTCTATCTGTAGAGAAATAGGCCATTATCATTATGAGTGTTGGAGTCTGTATGATGACTGGCTATGTAATCAAGTTCACATTAATAAAGATCAGTTCATCAAAAATGGTTATTCTAGAAAATTAAAGTCTCAGTCACAAAGGAGTAACTCTCCTAAGAAAATCCAAGTAAAAGAAGCAACTGACACCAATAAAGTGAAGTCAACCTAAAGAGCTAAAGTACCTAACAAAGTAAAATCCAAAACTGTTGACACTCTTATTGCTTCTCTTAACCGCCCGAAACAAGTTTGGGCACCGAAAGTGTAATCTATTATTTTGCAGGAGCATCTCTGGAATTCACTTCTAGCCCACTTGAAGTCAAAGATTAATCAAAGCAAGTGATACTTGATAGCAGATGCTCCGGACATATGATGGGTGATAAATCTCTACTCATGGACATTACTGACAAACGAGAGCCATCCGTATCATATGACGACAATAGCAAAGGCAAAACTATAGGGTATGGCACTTTAACCAACGATTATGTATCTATTACAAAAGTTGCATTCGTTGAAGGTTTAAAGCATAATTTGCTAAATGGTTGTAATTATCTTGTGATAATAATAGAAATTACTTCCACTATCTGGTTGTCTTCCGCATTGATTTTATTTTTAACCAGATTAAGTGTTGCGCCAAAAAGAGTGAGAAGAGTTTTAAAGAGCCTATTCACCCTCCCCTCCCCCCCCCCTTCTAGGCTTCCCAGGACCAAAAATATATATAGGATTACGCTTGATGTATGATTGTAAAGGTTCATCTAGGACAATACCTATTATGTAATCCTTTTAGTATTAGTCATCAACCTCTTGACCCTTCAGGTGCGGGTATGAGATAGTCACGTTCCTAGTTTCGGGTCTCCTAGAATTTGGAGGCGTGACAGTTACGTCATCAACAATGTATGCTACATCATTTGTGTTTATGATGGTATTAACATTTCTTGTTATGTCATCAACATTGATAGTTACGTGTCGGTAATGCTTGTTACATCATAAGAATTCTTACAGTACTGCTATAAGCGTTGCTTGTTACGCCATCAAATATACTTGTTACATATTTAATAATGCTTGTGACGTCATCCGAAGATAAAACATTGTTATGCTACTTAACTTGCCTTCATCAAGCCAAAAGCTACATTATAAGCAATGTTATATCATCATAGGCAAGTCTTGTGACGTTATCATTTAATGGAATGGTGTCATTCTACTTCAACACTTGATCGCGACTTCTATGATACGTTAAAAGCAATGTTGCTCTCGTCACAAACATTGTTGCTCACGTCATAAGCACTTCATATGACATCATCATTTATTGGAATAATATCATAACTTTAAAGCTTGATCGATGTTTTCATGTTATGTCATAAGTAATGTTGTTCACGTTATAAGTATATCTAATCACAACATCATTTACATGAAACAACATTGTTATTCTCCAAAACTTAATCATTGCTTTAAGGTTATATTGTATGCAAATGCTGCTCTAGTCACAAACACTTCTTATGACATCATCCATCAGTAGTATGGTGTCATACAAACTACCCAAATCAACTAACAACCATATAACATAATCAGATTGTTCTAATATAAAAATTAGAGCATATATTATTTTTTTGTCAATTATTTATCGAACACATGCATTTTGTTTGATAGTTATAGAGTAAACCCTAACTTTATTCATCGACGGCAATTTATACCCTAAATATATTTTGTTTAATTTTATACGACATATGTTATATTTGATGATTACATAATGAATTAAACGTAAACAAATGACAAATTCGAATCAAAAATAAAAATAAAGGATGGAATTAATGTTTGTGTTGTTTGAACCTTGGGGCGAGGAGAGGAGAAGATATTGTAGGAAGCCCTTGTGGAATCTCGTCTCGTGCTCTGTTGTAGGAAGACTCTAATGTGAGAAGCAATTATGCTGAATAAGAGTCAAAGCCGAGAATAAAAAAGGAAGAAGAAAGAAGAGAAAAGAAAGAAGGAAGCTGTTGGAAGAACGAAAAAGATGAGTACGTGAATCATTAGGATGGATAAGTAATTTACTATTTATATTAAAATGTTTTTTTTTAAATGTTTATGGAAACGTGAACATCCCTCAAAATTAAAATAAACAAAATGAATCGAGTTAAAAATAGTTCGTTGGAGTGTGGGATGGCAGTTTCGTCAATCGAAGAGTCAGTCGGGGTAATGCTGGTATAAAAAAGGAACGTGTGAATCTGTAAACCATGATGTGTCTATCCATCAGCATCTAATGTTCTTTCGATTTGTTTGTTAAAAACCCCACCAGGTCCCCCTGGTCTTTGTAATTTCAGTACATTCAAATTTGTGTTTCGATCATCATCAACAACACAACTGTAAACCCTAATTTGGCCAAATTCGTTGTTCATAGACATGGTTGATGTCGCTGACAAATTAGCTTATTTCCAAGCAATCACCGGCCTTGAAGATCCGGAATTGTGCACCGAGATCCTCTCCGCCCATGCCTGGGATCTCGAACTCGCCATCGCCTCCTTCACCAGCTCCGGCTCCGGCTCTGGCTCCGGTCCCGACAATCTCAGATTACCTGCCGCCGATGTCGGAGTCAGCGGGCAGTCCAATTCCCATGGGGCGGAGACCGAAGACCGTGCTGTCGCCGCCGCCGCTCCTGGTTTAGCGTGGAAGCTCATCACCTTGCCAATTTCCGTAATTTCCGGCGGCCTAGGGCTGATTTCCGGTGCGGTCGGGCTCGGATTTTGGGTCGTCGGAGGGGTTTTGTCGTATTCACTAGGCGTGATCGGCTTGGGTGCTGGCCGGAGAGGCGATTCAGCGTCTTCGACGTTGGTTTCGGCTTCCCCCGCGGCGTCGGAGGCTGCGGACTTTGTGGCGGGCTTTGAGAGGGATTATGGGACGACCGGGCCGAATTTCGTCCCCTTAGGGTTCATGGACGCGCTGCAGCGGTCTCGGCAGGAGTTTAAGCTATTGTTTGTGTACTTGCATTCGCCAGAACACCCCGACACGCCGGTGTTCTGTGAGAGGAGTCTGTGTTCTGAAGTGGTGGCTGCGTTTGTGAATGAGAATTTCGTGTCGTGGGGAGGGAGCATTCGCAGTAGTGAGGGGTTCAAGATGAGCAACAGCTTGAAGGCCTCGCAGTTTCCATTCTGTGCGGTAGTTATGGCTGCTACAAATCAGAGGATCGCATTACTTCAGCAGGTATTGAATTGATTCCTTGGCCATCTTTATAATTTTGTATTATCTGGTCTCTCCCAAAATGAATCACAGTACGCAATGGAGTGGATAGTCTTCTTCAGATATACTCAAGAGCAAAATATGAACTATAATGTGATTGATAGTGTTCAGTTATAATACAAGTCGGTGACTTCCTCTTAAGTGATGTTGAACTCAGACACGAACTGTTGGAACTTTTTATTAGCTTTGTTTACTTTTCAAATAAAGTGAACTTTTGCTAATCTTATGTTTAGCTTGACTGTTGGAATTTTATATTAGTTTTAGCATTGTTTTGTGAAATTTTGCAAATCTTACCTTTGACATCTAGTTTGGTGTAGTATGACTTTATTTTAAACATGGGATGCTTACCCAGCACCAGTAAACATTAATGTCCATATGATTTGGTCATCATATGGACAATAATGTGTTCCAATGTCTAATGACTTGGTCATCAATTGTACTGTCATTCATGTTTTTATAAATAAGGGAATCAGTGGTCTGCATCAATATCGAGCATGATACTTTTGCTCATACTAACTCGTTTCAGTCTGAAGGGACCCTGACTACCCAATTGCAATTATTTGTTCACTTCATGAGTCCACTGTCATTTCTATAAATGCAGATTCAGTACTCTGCTGCTATATTGAATGAGGCAGTTTTGCATCTTTAACCTATACTAGTTTGTTTCAGCTCAATGGGACTGCTTTTTGGTATACCAACTACAATAAATAGATGATCAGTGCAGTGTAGTAAAAAACGCTCGCTTCAATGCTTAAGCGCACAAAGCGCAGTGCTAGTGAGGTTTGTCGCCTGAGAGGAGGCAAGATGCAGTGCCTTTAGTGAAGGGCTCGCCTTGCTGCGCTTCGTGGGCCTTTCATCAACACGAGAGGCGCGTGCCTCGCTTGCGTTATGTGACGCAGACGAGACCCGATCTATGCCTCCATTGATGCGATCTCTGCTCGACCTCGATGATGGCGACTACCTCTACGATGATGGCGACTACCTCTACGATGACGATGACGATGACCTCGACCTCTACAACGACGATGACAACCTCAACGATGACAACCTAGATGACAATGACGGAAGACCTCTGCGACGACGATGACGACCTCGACCTCAATGACGATGTCCTCTTCCTCCATCGAGATCGCCTTCACCGTTGGTTTAGTTTGTTATGTCCGGATCAATTAAGTTTGATTCTTATTTGACTATTTGAGGCAATGGAAAACCATGGGCTTGACTTCATGGTTGACCAACCTATCATGACCCAGTATATAGTTATTATTTAATAATAAAATTATTTAAACTTAGTCCGTAAGTAAAATATAATTATATTAAGTAATAAAATATAGTTATATTATTTCTTCTCAAACTTTTAACAATTGAGTATACATGGATATATCTTATTTAATATATAGTTATATATTAAATAATATATATATTTTTTGTGTGCTTTGCTTCACTAAAGCGAGTATTTTTTTTGCGCTTTGCACTTAAAGCGACAGGATACTATTTGCGTCTTAAGTGTGCCTAGTGCTTTTGACTACCTTGGATCAGTGGTCTGCAGCAATATTGAGCATTTTGGGCCTTTGACGGGCACTGAACTGTTTCCCCAAATGGAATGTTCTTTAGTATACCAAGTCTAGTACTTTGGTCATCATATGCACAAGCGTTGCAGTATTGAATGTTACCATTTTCCATCTTAAACTGTTACAAATTGTGCTAATTTGTTTCAGTCTCAAGGGCTGTGCTGTGTGCAGGAAAATATTTCAGGGTGGATTACCAGTATTGAAATTGTTTGGTTAAGAAGTCTAGGACATAATTAAGGACAATATTAGAGCTTAGATTAGTTTTTAATGATTTAAGAAGTCTAGGACAATATTGAATTGCTTTTGTCATGAAATTAATCAAAACCCTAAACTCTGGAAAGCTTGTTGATTTTCAACATATGAATGGAAAACTAGAAGAGCTTGGGAGTCATGGAGACAAATAAAAACAGGAGAAAAATAAAATTGATTATCAAATGCAGGAAGTTTTCTAATGTTTACTG